>OX637574.1:9112355-10435617 GCA_951800085.1 Comarum palustre
ATATGGCTCATACGCTTCCAACGCCACCGGCCGAACTCCAAGAACCGGCCGGAAAGTCACCGAACCGGCCGCCGGAATCCCCAGACCGGCCAAACTGTTCAAGCAACCGGTTCAGGCACTTCCCGATGTTCGATTCCGGTGAAATTTGGACAGAAGATGCGCAAGGATGTCAGGATTGTTCAGTCAAAAGGGCAGCTCCAGAAGCGGAGTCAAAGTTGGTGAACTGGCCCTCACAATCACTGCAACGCGCATAGGAATCACTTTTCCTTGAGAAAAACGGGTTGTATTCCTAGTTTTTCCCTAAATCTTTCATATGGTTAATGTTTTCAATGTATTTTCTACTGTTTTTATGGCAAGTTTAACTAACCATATGTTTTTCATGTGTTTCGTGTTCTCCCCGCGCGACAATTCACGATGGAATTGCGCGAACGCGTATGGACTTGAGCATGGAAGCTTGGAGCAGCTTATATAAATGCAGTCTATTTGGCAGACTAGCAAGTAAGCTTTACTTTTGAGTAATTTCAAAGTTCAATAACCTCGGGGAGGATAAAATCCGTTCTTCCCTTCTCTATCCCCATTCTATGCTTGGGACGTTTGTCTTTGCAGGTTATTATGAAAATCCTAAAACATGTGCATTTGACTACCTGCACCACTATCCCACATGCTGCTCGATGTGCGCTGCTGCCGAGCATTGTGCTCTAGCGCGTGCACAGTTACCGAGCGCTGTGCCCTGACACACGTGCCCTGCTGCAGAGTGATGTGCTCTGGCACGCGCACCTACTGACCGTTGTGCTGTCGCGTGCACCTACTGACTGTTGTGCTGCCGCGTGCACCTACTGAGCACTGTTGCAAGGGCATGCCCCTGTGCGCGTGCACGCTGCTGCCAGGGCTTGCTCCTGTGCACGCGTGCGCTGCTGCCGGGCACCGTATGTGCACCTGCCTTTGTGCGCGTGCACGCGTGCGCTGCTGTCAGGCACCGTATGTGCACCTGCCCCTGTGCGCGTGCACTCTGCTGCCAGGGCTTGCCCCTGTGCACGTGTGCACTGCTGCCAGGCACTGTATGTGCACCTGCCTAGGCGCTGCCGCCCGCTACTGCCGGGCACTGAATGTGCACACGTGCACTGCTGCCAGGCACTATATGTGCACATGAGTACCAGCTGACGAAGCCTTGCACACTAATTGCTATGCACTGTCGAGCGCTGACTGCCGATTGCTACCGAGCGCTGCCTAGGGCAGCTGCCGAGCACTGTCGAGCACTAGTTGCCGAGTGACAAGCACTAGTTGTCGTGCACCATGCACCGAAGATGTTTTTAGGTCCACGGTGTGAGGTATCCAACGTTGGTTTGTGTTATGCTATTAAAGAGAGTTCGGAATTAGAGAATCATCTCATTCATTGAACCCGCGTTGTGTTTGATCAACGTTAGCACATTTCTCCGGGTAGAAGTCCCGTTGAGAATATGGTAGGAGAATCAGCTACCGGTGTAGAATGCCCAGCGTTTAGCTGCAGAGCACCACCGCCACGCTGCAGAGCACAGGCTGCCTAGCTGCCAGCTGTAGTGCGCCTAGTGCCTAGCTATAGAGGACCAGTGCTGCATAGCTGCCGAGTGCTAGTTTCCAACCACTAAGCACCCAGCTGCCGAGCATCACATAGATTTTGCTCGAGATTTAGCCACTGCTTCCTACGTTGCACCTCCAACCTATAAAGCGAGACGACCACTCTCGAGTCTCCATAGTTTGGTTTTGTATGCATGAGCGAGGAAATTTGCCGCTCACTTACATATTGACCCTTGAATGCCGCTCTAAGTCTCGAATGAAGATTAGAAGCTGAGCAACACTGTTTTATGCTAAAGGCATGCAGCTATTGAGCGCTGCCTAGGAGCTACTGAGCGCTACACAAGCTGCTGGCATGGTTGCCGAGCTGTCGTGCACGCTGCCGAGCCCATGTGCACCTGGCTGCCAGTTGTCGATAGTCACGCGCCTGTTGCCGCCTAACGTGTCTGTTGCCGCCCAACGTGTCTGTTGCTAACCCTGTATACTACCTACTGCCCCTTGATTGTTTTTGCCAATATTGTGTGTCAGTTGCCGCCCCTGTGTGTTAATTGCTTCATGTTGTGTGAGGAATGCCACCACTTATATGTCACATGTCGATTAGTTATGTGTTTGTTGCTTTGTGCTCTACACATGAACTATCGTGCACTGTGCATTAGGTGTTGAGCACTAAGCACCATATGTTTGGATTGAACACAAGGAACCGTGCACTGATCACCAATGGTTGTGCACTTACATCACAGACAAGCACTAAGTGAGCTACATAGCACAGAACACTCGAGGACGTGCACAGGACACCGACTGCCGAGCACTGAGCACCAGGGCCAAGCTCTGTGCAGCAGCTGCCGAAGCTTTGTGCATCTCATGCTCTACACTTAAGATAAGCTGCCGAGCTCCCCCCCACTGCCCCATACCGTGCGCCATGGGCGCCAGCGGTTGTGCAGCCACCGAATGTTGTCGAGTGCTCGGTGCACCGGCATATGTGTGGCTCCTCATGCACTACCAAATGTTGTCAAGTGCTTAATGCAATGACATATGTGTAGGTGCAATGCGCTGCCAAATGTTGCCAAGTGCCTAGTGCATTGGCATACGTGCAAGCTGCAAATGCGGGCAACCAAAAACAAAAACAGTGAATCTGCAACTTTCTGAACAGCAACTTCCGAAGAGCTTTCTGAACAGCTCCGGATGAACTAGAACGCAAACCATATATCACTGGAAAGCTACATTTGTCTAGTTTCCAATGGTTTTCGCGGTTCGTTCATATCCAGTATAACGAAGAAGTTATGACTGTTTGAGTGAGCAAAGGTCATGCTGCCAGGAATACTGCAATGCACAAGGTTGCCTTCGATTGTTGCCTTCGGTGTTTATGTCTCTTTCTCACGTATCTACCTTGTTCGATAGGTATATTATGTGATGAAATTGAGTGCCTTGTAGATGGTGGGACTACCCACACAATCCTGAGCAAAAGAATGAATACATACAAATAAACGTACAAAAGGGCGTACGAAACATCAAATGGATGCCTCTGACATTTGACGTCATGAAGGGCTCTTTGATTTTCTCCAAACGAAATGAGACCTCAATGAAATCGTTGGTTCGATAAGTGTATTCACACTATGACATGATCATGCACAGCCTTATAAAGGTGTGTCGATGTTCGTGGTTTAGTCTTCACCTAACAACAGATTTTCCATCATCGGATGACGTGGTTAACCTTGGCAAAGGTTACCTACTCCCTTGATTTTGGATCCCCCCATGTTGCTGTTACCAGATGCCGTCCTTCATGGACGTTGAAGACTTGTAATGCCATATGTACGCTTTACTTTTGGGTCGAGGATAACTCCTGCGATGCCATTTTAAAGTTGAAAGCTTAATCATGTCTAAATCTGCGACCACAGTAAGTTGAAACTACTGTATCGTAACTTCGTCAGAGTTTTCTGAACGGCTCCGGATGAACTAGATGCCGAATTTTATATCATTGGAAAGCTACATGAGTCTAGTTTCCAGTGGTTTAAGCGGCTCATTCATACCTGTCCCGACGAAAGAGTTATGTCAGTTTAAGTGTGGACAGGTCATAGCAGACTGTATCCTACTGTCCTTTAACTTCGTCAGAGCCCCCAGATCAACTCCGGATGAACTAGAACACGCACTTTATATCATTGGAAAGCTATGTGAATCTAGTTTCCAATGGTTCAAGCGGTTCGTTCATATCCGTTCAGACGAAAGAGTTATGGCTGTTTTAGTGAGTATAAGTCATACTGCACGAAAACTGCATACTCTTCGCAGATTGTGAATCCTTTTTGTGACTAAGTTTGATTGGATCTTCACTATCATTTTATGATATGGTTGAATCAATTCTTGATGCCTTTGGCTCGATGATCCAAGTCACAAATGCCCTCCTATTTGTGAGAGAGGCAATCGAACATTGAAGTGTGTTATGAACATACACACCAACGATTACCATGATGAGAATGATTAAGACTTTTGTGTATACTTCTCATGACTGCCGATTAAGAGCATCATGGAGATGAGCATGAGTCCTAAGCTGTCGCCAATAAGTATATTTGGGACAATTGACTCAGAAAAGCTATGACATTTGGTCATACCGGGTGAGATATGCGAGCCAGAATTGTTTGATATTCTTGGGCATCCATTCCCCCGATAACAACGAACTACACCATGATTTTATGTTGTGTTTGTGCGCCTACATGATGTCCTCGGCAGCCACACAGTACTCATGTTTTCGTTGTGTAAAGCTTGATCTTTAGCTAAGTAAGGTGGAAGATCCTCTTATGCTATGCCACAAAATATGTCATCCTTATTGAAAATCCAAAGAGGGATTTTGTAGACCGATGCAACCAACGTATGGATACCGTATACGCTTTTATGGTGTTGGTTGAAGGGCTAACACACTGGTCATGTGTTGCACCATCGTCTACCACATGCTGCTTATGTATCTATGGGCTCACTACCCATCCCTGAAGAGGGACATGCAAACATGTATTAATTCGTTCACGACTTACCATCATTGCATTGATGCACGACAGCTCGTAACTGTGTGCTAGGATTGACATGAAGTTGTAATCCTTGAACTCGGCGGGATAGTAACGGATCTCCAAGCCATGAGTTCCACAATGTGCCAAATTAGACTGCCACAGTGCCCAATGATGATGTGTCGCATGAGATGAATATGTTCTAAGGATGGATAGAAGTCATTTTATTGCTCTCCACCTTAAGCTCCTTGACAGACGATCTCCTTAGCCGCTACACAGTGGATTGTCACTTTGAGACTGTATTCCCGCCGTTAGGGGGAGATACGAACACCAGGGTTCAAGTGGGAACGACGTGAATGTCGTGGTTGGTTACCACTAAGTCTCAACATGATCCCCATAGAACTATAGTGACGAGATCAATGCTGCATATGTCTGTAAGGAATGATGTCCTACCAAGAGGACATGGCTCGACCGAATTGAGGTGGTCTTGATGCCATGGCTCGGCCATATTGAGATGGTCTTGACGCCGTCACCTTGTGTGGTGATGTGAGGGCGCCATAATGTGGCAACATGGTGTCCTAGGCCTTGTGGCTCCCTGAAGGTTAGGTTGAGGCCCTTGGGTTCGATATACACTCGCACTGAGAGAGAAAGCGAGTTTGGCACTACTGGTCCATTGATCAGTGATACTCACTCCGTCTCATGTTAGTCTGAATTGTGACTATCGTTGGGGGACACCTCAACGTCAAAATCCAATTCATAGAAAGAGATCTCTACAATGACTACACTAGTGTACATGAGGATGTGAGATTATGAGTTTATCGAACCACACGTTTGTTGATATGTCAACAAAGTGTATTGACCTAAAATGGGAAGATGCGACCCGGACAAAGGGATAGGTCCTTGGGCAGGTGTTGCCGACACCGCAAGTGTAAACTCTATCAAGTAAACCTTTGTGAGTTAGCGTAGTGAGAACAAGAGTCTCAGACTCCCTTATGGCGCAAGGTTTCTCACAAACACGCACTGGGATCGACTACGATGAGATGTACTCTCGTAATGGATGTTATTGCACTCCACTACCTTGTCAGTTTGGTAGTTCCCTAATAACTGTACATGCAGCCCTATGAATATGATCATAGTAACGTTTCTATGGGATCAGAGATATGCATGAAGATCTTAAATAGACTTCATAAGCCAAATCAAGTGGAGCTTGCGTTGGCCAAGTGTTTTGGACGTATAGTACATGACTCCTTGATTTTGGATGGGATATGATGAATAATGCCATTGCGTATTGATTCCGGATGATCGCAGTATATGCTGGATATCCGATGTTGGAATGAAAAGTATATTGGGAAAGACACAATCTCGTATTGAAGTCGATCGATTGTGTATTGATGATGTATTTCCATCAATCGGCTTAGGTCCTCTGAAGAAGAGTGGAACCTTCATATGCTCCCATGATTAGTCAATGTCTTTACTCCAAGAGAGAGTGATCCGTTTAATCAAAAGAAAGACTTGACCTCACCTTCATTCGTTATAAAGCTAAGTAGCTTTGCGCCCACGCAAATGCCAACGATATGGCAAAGGACATCACTTGAATACTCTAAGAGTATCTGGCATATTCAATCCCTATGGCATGAGAGAAAGGTTATTGCATATGCCATCGCTAGCCATGCATG
Organism: Comarum palustre; assembly: GCA_951800085.1. Lineage (NCBI taxonomy): Eukaryota > Viridiplantae > Streptophyta > Magnoliopsida > Rosales > Rosaceae > Comarum > Comarum palustre. The sequence continues at coordinate 9,118,573 of OX637574.1, forward strand.
AATCGAGATGCATCGGAAGCGGAATCATGATCTAGGCACCGGTTGGTTTAGTGGCCGAGTTGCCGGACATATGGCGCGCTGCATGTGCGCGCTTTCTGTGCGCGCTGCCTGAGCGCTGCCTGTGCACTGTCTGTGCACACATGCACTGCTGTCAGACACTATACGTGCACCTGTGCACCTGCTGCCGAGCGCTGTGCACCAGCTGCCGAGCACTGTGCACCCAGCTTCTGAGCCCTGTGCACGCCAGCTGCCGAGCGCTGTGCATACAGCTGCTAGGCACCGTGCACATAGCTGCTGGCACTGAGTAATGCCACATTTGAAACATGTTGAAAGAGCATACATATGCCAAGTTGTCAAAACAGCTCCGTGGTCACTAAGGATCCGGAAGCGCCCTATGAATGATCTTGAGATCAGGGGGAGATGCAGATTTGAAAGAAAGTCTACCATATACATGTCATGGTCAAATGTGAAGGGTGTGGTTGTTTGTGTCAACAATGTTGCACTCTTTTTCCCTTAGTCACAGCTTTTTGTCCCACTGGGTTTTTGCCTGACAAGGTTTTTAACGAGGTAACATTGCATACACCGCTAAGACCATTGATCCCCATTTGTGGTTGATCATGGCAGACTTGTTTAAGTCTTGACTCACATCCACTCTTGAGAAGCATGTTGGAATGCATCATTCATCAGGAAAATCCGATTGAAGTACACATCAGGGGGAGCATCACATGGCGAGTTCTCAATGGAGTAGTTGGTGCGTTGTACTCTTTTTCCTTCGACCAAGGTTTAGTTTTCCCACAGGGTTTTTGTTACTTGGCAAGGTTTTGATGAGGCAACACCGTAAGCACCATTCCGGCATGAAGACACGCGACACAAGGGGGAGTGTTCTAGGGTATTTGATATATATGTGTGTCTTGGTTCATGCCTTGTATATGGGCTTAGCCCAATGGGCCTTATGCATGTGCCCTAGTTGTAATAGGTTTACATTATAGACTTATCCCAATCCATGAAGGATTTGTCCATTGTACTTAGAGTGAGTCTCTATATAAAGAGTTTCTTCCTATTCATAATAAGATTGATTCCATTCATTCCCTCAATATTATTCTACAACACAAACTCTTAATTTTCTCAATTTAGTAACTTAAGTTTTGTGTTTAGTAACATGCATGTGTGTTGTTTAGCATCACAAACAAAACATGTGTTGTTTATTTCTGAAAGTTATGACGAAAAAAAATTAAAGAATGTGGACGGTAAAATTAATAATGTAAATTTTAATTGTTTATTACAAATACAAAATAAGTTATTACCAACAAATCAACTTCAGCTTAGACTCTTTAATATGAGTTCGATTCTACGTACCATCCACCACCCATTAGACATTACTCACATTAGTATACCATGTTGGAAATTATAAGTCCTATTTCAGCTCCTCGTTCAATTAGTTCGATTATGTATCATTTGTTTATTATAAAATACGGCTATTGAGACTTTTCAATTTCAATTTGCTCACTTGACCTCTTATTTTATCTACACCTACATATTAATTTTAAATACAAGTATTTGCTTAATAGACCTTTTTTTAACTTTCTAAAATAGCCTTGCTTATAAAATTCACATATATTTTTATATATTACTCATTACACCTCTTATTCACTCAATAGACCTCTCATTTATTATTATTTTTCCTTTGCACGCTAACATCGATCCTTGACCTCCGTTCTTAATTTTTTCAACTTAATTTGTCACTAGATTGACCGAGCAAGAAGAATCACTAGTAGAGGGAAAACCTCATGTGATGAAAATATTTTTTTTGTCGCATGAGTTCATACTGATGTGACTAAAATAAATTTTGTAGCATAATTTTGAACTGATGCAACGAAACACATTTTGTCGCATTGTGCTGACTCATGACTCATGCGACATATTTCATGCTACGAAATCATTTTAAATTTCGTCGTATCAGTTTTGGATTTTCCGTCAAAATTTTCCCCCACCCCCTGACTGATGCGACAAAATTTTTAAAATTTCGTCGCATCAGTTTTGAATTTTTTTCACCAAAATGTTCCCCTTAACATTGACTAATGTTAGTTCACACTCATGCGACGAAATCTGTTCATTTCGTCGCATCAGTTCTAGTACAAATCTTGAATTTTGAATCCTTCCACCAAAATTTCCCCACCCCCCCTTCCTGCCTTTTCTTCTTCCTTCTACTTATTCACCACAACCTCTTCTTCTTCTTTTTCTTCCTCATCCTCTGCCACTACCACCACCACCTTCTTCTTCTTCTTCTTCTTCTTCTTCTTCCACAACAACCATCGTACCACCACCTCCGGCAAAAGAAAAAAACAAAAAAATCATAATTTTTTAATTTATATTATACCTAAATTGATAATTAAATTAAAAAAATATTTTTTTTATTTACTGAAAACTCTTAAACGACGAAATATTTTTCATCGCTTAAGTTGAAGCGACGAAAATTTTGGTCTCATAGGTTGAAGCTACGAAAATTTTTCGTCGCATAAGTTTATGTGACGAAAAAAATTGTCCCTTAAGGGGAACTGATGCGACAAAAATTTGCAGTTTCGTCGTATAAATCTAATGCGACGAAGCTTATGTGACGAATTTTTCGTCGCATGAGACTTTCCCTCTACTAGTGAATACTTGTATGATTATAACTTTTTTTTGTATTAATTCAATGTGTTATTTTTTATTTATAATTATATAGTAGATCATTTTTATGCAAAATATTGTTTTATCTTGTATGTGCGTGACATGTATGATAAAATAAATATTTAAGTCACAAAGTTATTATTACTTATAGTTTTAATTCTTATTAAATACGACAAAAATGCTTTAATGAGTAGTAAAATTGGAAAACGCAAATTGAAAAGGAAAATAACAAGGAATGAAATACATTTTATTGAATTGGAAACTCCATAAAGAATAAATAAAATATTTTATATATATATATATAATTATTTTTCTTAATAGTCATTATGTAAAATGATACATTAGTTTTTTTTCACATCACTATCCTTAAATTATTTTACGGTTGGTTACTTTTATCTTTTACCATCTTTTACTTTTTGTCACATGACCGTTTGACCATATATTGATTGTAGAGGACGTCGATACGAGTTCGTGGATACGTAGCACACTTAAATCGGAGTTAATATGAAGAAGTTATGGTTAAAAAATAAAAGTTACTATTTTATAGTAAGTAGTATAAAAAGTAAAACTTACCAAACTTTCTTTCTCGTCCATTTCGATCCAAAACCTGCTGAACCTTCTAGTCGCCTCAGGCAGCCGCACCGGTCTCAAAATGACCGCTTCTGAGTCTACTTCAATTTAAGGCAAGTTTTTCGACCTATCTTGGCATGGTTTGAGAGAAATTTCAAGTTGATTGTCGAGTGTACAGTTGAAGATCTAGATCAGATTTCTCCCTCCACAGGCTACCAATTGGTGAGTTCTATATATGGTTAGAAAAGGTTTTAGGAGTACTATTTATCCCTAAAGTTTGGTGGATTGATTTTGAGTGTGGAGGGAGAATCGAAGATTTGAAGTTTAAAAATTTCAGATTTTTACATTTTTTGTTCGATTGACCTAGTTAGAGGCTGAATTGACATTTAAGTTAAACTAGAAATTTGTTTAAAATGAGGAGACGAAGATGCTGTAACAATTTGATGGCGATTAGAGATGGTCGGAATTTTGGCCGGATTTTCTGCCGGCCGGTAGCCGTCGTCAGCGCAGCTGCCACTTTTTGGGCAGATTTTTCTACGAACAAAATAGTATTAAATAAGAGAAATTTATTGGTATGAAGATTATAATTTTCAAAGGAGTTTTAGTTAGGTTGTGGAATTTTCAATGTTTAGAATTATTGAAGGATAATAAAATATTATTTCGGCCATCAATTATTGCCGATTAAGATTTAAGAAATATCTTAAGGAGTTCTAAGTTATAAAAAGGATGAGCGAGTTGTACGCTCACAAATGTGTACGAGCCATGTTATTTAATTATTATTCTAGTGTTTAAAAATTAATATTAATTATAGAACATGACGCGAAGATGCTCGTGTTGTGGAGACTTCGCTTGGAAGGAATTCAGGTTTTCGTCAGGCTAAGGCCTAAGTCTCTAAGTGGACTTTTATTTTTAAATATAATGCATGTAACAGATTTTTATTAAGTTTCTCTTTTAATTAGGAAAATTGTTGAGTTTTTATGGTGATTATGGAAAAATTGGTGATTTATTATTTTTCTAATTAAGTGAGACGGGAAAGAGATTCCTACCTTTCTCGTGAGTTTTAAATATTTTTTTCGGAATATGATTTTAAATCGTTTTCACCATTTTAGGTTATGGAGGGGGATGATATTTTAAAATGGAAAAACTTGACTCTTGGATTTTAATGATTTGTAAAGTTAGGGAACAGGTTTTCAGATGCCTATGAATGTTTTAAATCCAATGTATTTGGGGAAATTCATGGGTGTTTTGACTGAGATTTTGATTTAATTCACCATGACTATTTTTCAAGTATATAGGGTACCATTTCCATCCGTAGAGGGTCCATGCTAGCTAGCAACAATATATATATATATATATATATATATATATATATATATATATATATATATTGTTGCTAGCTAGCATGGACCCTCTACGGATGGAGATGGTACCCTCTTTAGATTGTAGCTGGTCAGATTATCTTCAGTGGTAGCTGGTCGGAAGGAGCCTCCCGGATAGAGCTGGTCAGGACCATCTTCGGTGGTAGCTGGTCAGATGGACCCTCCTGGATAGAGCAGTTCAATGGACCCTCTCCCGATAGAGCAGTTCAATAGACCCTCTCGTTGTTGTTTTAACCATTTTCCCAATTGTTGCGTGCATTTGAATTTCAAGAGAAGTAAGACGGAAAACATAAATTGATTATTTTTTCTCACGCTTACATATTATTTTTGTCAACTCACTCTGACGTCGTGTTTTAAATGTTTTTTCTTGGGCCATTCGTTTTCAAATGCCTAGTGTTGTAGGGTTCCTGAAAGGTGGTCGTACGTAAAGAAGTCGAAGCATAGTCAATTAATCCACTGTCACCGCAAATTTATTTAGGTATTACTTCCATGTAGATTGATCTGATTACCCCAACTTAGAAAGTTAAATTGGTTGATGAAGCGTAATTGTGATTTGGGGAGTAGGATATGGCTTCAGGAGTTGGGAGTTGATTTAAATTATTTATAGAAATGCTTAGTTGGTTTGCAAGAAGGGTTATCGATTTCAAGGGAGTTTCGGTAAAAATTTCCCTTGGAGTGGTCCCCGCATGACTTACTTCGGGTTAAAAGGTTTTAACCCGGGGTGGGTCTTGACAATTGGTATCAGAGCATTAGGTTATCGTTTCCTGTTACTACCTCATGTACTTAGTAGCACTTAATGTCTATAGAGTGGTGGTTCGACCGCGGCGGATCCATCGACATTTTATGCTTTGGATGCTTAGTGTTTATTAAGAATATGAATTAGTACTTCTTGGTTGATTTATGGACCGGTGGTTCCTTAAATATTTGAATCTGCAAGACTATGTCTCAGTACGCCGATCTCTCAGAATACTCGTAAGAAAAAGGTAAATTATCTACTATGATCTTATGAGTTGTTGAACTCTGACCAAGAATTTGAGTCTAGATAAATGATATGGGTTAAGGACACATAAATCCTTGTTTGATTGGATTTTTATTTAAGTGCAAGGTTGAGCATTTGATGTGTATTTTTAGTAATTGAAATATTGGATCATGCCCTGAAAGTGTCAGATATATTGATAAAAGGCAGAAATATGATATTACGTCTTGGTATCAATCTATGTTACTCTTTGGTGGTGAAGAGCAGAATGATTTTGATGTAGTTGTGGTTATTGATGCAAAAAGAGAGTAGAAATTTGCATAGTGAAAGTATTCTGAAAAATGAGTATTGTAACAAGCTGATTGCTTAGTCACTATTAAGGAATTTCAGAAATTACAAGGTGTCACTCATGTGTTGACTTTTGGTCAATCTTTGATTGACGAGAGCGACATTGGTCGGATAAGTATTTTAATTTTGAGGCCATGGTAAGATCTCCATAATAGTTGGAATTGAAGGCCAGGCTTTGGTTTTTGAGAATGTGAAATTTGTTAGACTAAAATCCTTGTGGAAAGTTGACTTTTCGTAAAGTCGAGAATTTGGAAAAACTTTCTTTATGAAAGTCGTAAAGGACGTCGATACGAGTTCGTGGACATGTAGCACGCTCAAATTGGATCAAATTGAAGGTTACTATTCATAGTAAGTAGTATAAAAGGAAAACTTACTGAAAGTAGAAAGTAAAAAAATCAGAAAACTTACCAAACTTTCTCTCTCCTCCATTTCGACCTAAAACATGTCGGAGCTTTCAGCCGCCACCGCGCCACCTTCGAGCCGCCTCAGGCCGTCGCACCGGTCTGAAAATGACCGTCTCTGAGTCTACTTCAATTTAAAATAAGCTTTTTGACCTATCTCGCCATGGTTTAGGAGAAATTTCAAGTTGATTGCCGAGTGTACAGTAGAAGATCTAGATCGGATTTCTCCCTCCTCATGCCACCAATTGGTGAGTTATATATATGGTTAGAATGAGTTTTAGGAGTATTACTTACCTCTAAAGTTTGGTGGATTGATTTGGAGTGTGGAAAAAGAATAGAAGATTTGAAGTTTAAAACTTTTAGATTTTTACATTTTGGTTCGATTGACCTAGTTAGAAGCTGAATTGACATTCTAGTTGAACTAGAAAGTTGTTCAAAATTAGGAGACGAAGATACTGTTAAAATTTGGTAGTGATTGAAGGTTGTCAGAATTTTGACCAAAATTTCTGCGGCCGGCAGCTGTCGGCGGCAGAGCTGCCACTTTATGGGCATATTTTTCTACGAAAAAATAGTAAATGTGTATGCATATGTTATTTAATTATTATTCTAGCATCCGAAAAATTAATATTAATTGTAGAATAGGACGCGAAAAAGCTCGTGTTGTGGAGGCTTCGCTTGGACAGAATTCAGGTTTTCGTCATGCTAAGGCCTAAGTCTGTGAGTGTACTTTTATTTTTAAATATAATGCATCGAACAAATTTTTATTAAGCTTCTCTTTTAATTATGAGAATTTCCTCCAGATTGAGTTTTTATGGTGATTATAGAAAAATTGGGGATTTATTATTTTTCAAATTAAGTGAATTGAGAAAGAGGTTCCTACCTTTCTCGTGGGTTTTAAATAATTTTTCTAGAATATTATTTTAAATTGTTTTCACCATTTTGGGTTATGGAGGGGGATGATATTTTAAAATGGAGAAACTTGACTCTTGGATTTTAATGATTTAAAGTAAAGTCAAGGAATCGGTTTCGGATGCCAATGTATTTGGGGAAATTAATGGGCGTTTTGACTGAGATTTTGATTTAATTCACCATGGGGATTTTTCAAGTATATATATATACATATATATTGTTGCTAGCTAGAATGGACCCTCTCTGGATGGAGATGGTACCCTCTCTAGATTGTAGCTGGTAAGACTCTCTTCGGTGGTAGTTTGTTAGAAGGACCCTCCCGGATGGAGCTGGTCAGGACCCTATTCGGTGGTAGCTGATCAGATGGACCCTCCCGGATAGAGCAGGTCAAGGGACCCTCCCGGATAGAGCAGGTCAAGGGACCCTCTCCCGATAGAGCTGGTCAATAGATCTTCTCGTGGATTAGAGCTGGTAAATTATTTTCTCATGGTCATGGTGAAACTAATTTCTCACTTTTTAATTCGGGATTTTAGCCAAGAGGATTGATAAAATTGTTGTTTTAACCATTTTTTTCCAATTGTTGCATACATATGAATTTCAAGAGAAGTAAGACCGAAAACATAAATTGATTATTTTTTCTCACGCTTACATATTATTTTGTCCACTCACTCTAATGTCGTGTTTTAAATGTTTTCCCCTATGCCATTAGTTTTCAAATGCCTAATGTTGCAGGGTTCCTGAAAGGAGGTCGTGCATACAGAAGTCAAGGTATAATCAATTAATCTGCTGTCGCCGCAAGTTTATTTAGGTATTACTTCCATGCAGATTGCTCTGATTACCCCAACTTATAAAGTTAAATAGGTCGATGAATCGTAATTGTGATTTGGGGAGCATGATGGCTGCAAGAGTTTGGAGTTGATTTAAATTGTTCATAGAAGTGTTTACTTGGTTTGCAGGAAGTGTTGTCCATTTCAAGAGGGTTTCAGTAATAAGTTTCCTTAAGGTGGTCTCCGCATGACTTACTTCGGATTAAAAGGTTTTAACCTGAATTGGGTCATGATATTTTTAATATTTCAAAATGAGGTGAGGTCAAGTGAACAAATTTAGAAGTATCAATACACACGCGCACTTTTATGTATATAATAAGTAATATAATATTTATTATTACATAAACAGCGAAATAGATTAATTGTTTCCTAAAGAATACGTCACTTGGTTGATCAATTGTTGACTTGGATTAGATTCGGATTAGAATTGGATTTACTTGTTCAAAAGGTCTGTGTACTTAAAATAATAGATGCCATTCCGTAGAGAAGTACACATCTTTCTTGTATGGTTTGACATGAATGGTTGTAAAATTAGCAGTTAAATAAGAATGTTTGTATGACTTCAAATGGAAGTAGATAATTAACATGGTTCGATCGAGAAAATATTTGCTGCATCTAAAAAATTAACACTAAATAGCACATTTTTGCTTACGTCAACTCGTTTGGTGTCCAACGCTAAAAATCAAATTAAATCTGTACGTGATTCAATACAAAAACAATTCAAGAATAATTGAGAGTTGCTAATGTGGAGCTAACAAGTAATAACAACATGAGAAACCTGGCCAACCATAATGGACACAAAGAAAATTAAAGAAGTTGAATGTTAGACAAATTAACACTGAAGTTGGGGCTAAAGAAACAAGGAAACCCATTTGCCAAGTTGCTTGTGTATTTTAATTTAAGGGAAATTAACCTTCATAATCATATTATCATCGACTTTGTTGTGTGGCTTATTTCAAATTATAGCATTGCCTGTTGTGTATCATTCTCTCTAATTAGCTAATATGCAGGTTGATAGAAGCTGTCCCCATTGTCATTCTACTTTGGAAACTGTTGAATATTTTTTTTACATTGCAGGTTTGCTCAACAAGTTTGGCAGTTAACCTTACCTAGTTTTCAAGTTCCTTGCTGTGGCTACATTCCTTCATCCATATCTCTCTTAGAAATTGTACTTGCTACAACTTACTCTCTCTGGAAAGCAAGAAATGATCTCATATTTAGGAACCATACTGTGCATCCTGAAATTGTGGTTTACTCTGCTGCGAAATTGTTTCGTTATTACTTTACTGTTTATAATGGTTGCTCCAAGAAATCTTGCAGGTTTTCTCAGACTATTCGTTGGCATCCACTTTGACAGATCGATCAAATTTGATGCATAAGTATGTGGAATGACACTTCCGTTTATATGTTTAACTTGATGAAAACTTTCAACATGATCATGAGTTTGCCTTTAATTTCCACATAATTTCCACCAACTGGATAATGAGTCTCGATTTTCAATCAGGACACCAAGATAAATTAGAGAGAGAGAGAGAGAAAAAAAAGGTATATAGATGCAATGCGAGTTGAACAAGTTTATCACTTAAACAAAGTAAAACAAGGCGTTTTGGTAGCAAAGATGGTTAGCCTGCGGGATGTCCTGCACAAGTCCCTCAATAATACACCAGTGTGATTCTAAGCTTCTCATTGACTGTCTACAAAACAAAATTAGCATTCTTTGATGAATCAAGTCTATAATTCTGAATATTTTCACGATCGCCTACCACCTTGAGTCTTTCATCTTCGTTGCTAATCTTCTTGTTGCCTACGCTCATGAGTGTCCATCTCTAGCTACCTAGTTCCACGACAGAGGAAAACGTAGCATTTGAAAGTCAGGTGAGCGGAAGTTAGATTAGATACTAACTGTTAAGATTAGACTTGAGTTTTCATAAAACAAACGCTTCGAATAACAACTCACAGAAAAAAAATCAATCATACCTTTTTTTTGTTTAACGAAAGCTCAGTTTGCTTCCATTTAAATCCACCGCTGTTCCACGATTTTACCATGTTATGTCTCTAACGCTTCATTTGTATCATATTTGAGGAGATGTTCAGAAAATTTTTGTATAAAAAGTAAAACGACGAAGTATACGAACTGATTGTTGTATTCTTATCCTCATAAAATACCCAAAATTAGTGCTTAAACGTCTCTTTGACTGTTTATGTTAAACTTACAAAAACAGCATAATCAAAGGTGTGAGTGACGCCATGAAAGATTATCTAGTTTACTATACCTTCCTCCCATTGGCCCGTGCTCTCACCTCCCCTTTCAACTCGCGTGACTTAAAAGTCGCATACGTCATTTGTTTTGTCCTCTCAATCTTCCAGATAGTCCTTTGCTTACATAGCTCTTGAAGCTCAATCATTTGCCCGCAGGCAACCCCCACAAGGCTAAGGCCATAGAGAGAGAGAGAGAGAGAGAGAGAGAGAGAGAGAGATAACATTTCAGTCTTTGCAGACCCAGTAGCCTAAAGACTTGAGCTTTATGAGCTCTGAGTTCAGAGTTTGTCACTAAAACGTCACTTTGGTTACATTTTACAGCAGCATTATTGTTTGGTGTACTTTGAGCGACACCGCACATCTGTCTCACTGACTCAGCATTTCATTTCCTCAGTTCTGCAAGTAAAAGATCTCTGTCTCTCTCAAGCAAGTCCTTCTAATCGTATTAGTATCTGTATATGTCTGTATCTATATGTTTTTTTTCGATCAAGTCTGTATCTATATGTTGTATAACTCTGTCTTCGTTTTTGTTTAAACAATATTTTATCTGGGCATCTTTGCTGAATTGGTTTTTTGTCGATTTTTCCTCTCATGAGATGAGCCTATGTGAGATTTTAGCTTCTGCCCACTAATTGATTGGTTTTGTATTTTTGCGGTGAATCATGTGGCTTTGTGTGGTTATGGTTCGAAGGAAGATTTTCAGATCACTAAGGGATGCTCCCATGTGATATTTTTTCCTTCATTGTTTTTTTTGAATTTGTGATAAGAATATCTCACCGGAGGAGGAATGATCATCAACTCAACCGAGATTGTTCTCTTTCAACTTGAAGACTTCCCCATTTTGGAAGCATTTGATGTTGGTTGAATTATCCTGTGTACTCTGTCGAGCCTGCTTTTGCAATAATTGATATTGTTTTGTGAAAAGGATTTATTATATTTGACTGTTTCAACCTTCTTCAAGTGAACTGAACCAGAATCTTTACATTGTTTACAACAACATATTGATGTTGAGAGTTTCATGTGCTGTTCATAATGCTAGTACAGTTTATCTGAAAGGTTAATTTTCTGTTCTCAATTAACCGAGTTTTTGGTGAACTTTGTGGTTATTTTTTGATATTGAAGAAAAAAATTGCGCACCTTGTTGTGACTGATAATGCAAAGTTAATCTCACTTATTCAACATTCAAGCAGAAGGTTTTTCTAGAAATCAGATTTTACCTGTAGATCTAAATAGTATGAGTGAGAACAGTCAAGGTTAATGTAAAGTAAAGCAGTATAGTGTGTCAGTATTCTAGTATTGTGATTCTGTGAACAAGGTCTTACATATGGGGATGAAAACTGGATTAGTTAATTATCTGCTCGATTATTTTGTATATTACCCATAACTCTATAAGATGGTTATGTAAGGGTTCTAAACAGTTTTTCCCTCTTTTTAGATTGTTAGATTATTTTTTTATTATCTTGTGTGTCGCAACCAATGAATGGATTTGCTTTTATCTGTATAAAATTGTTATGCTACAATTCTGATCACCTGTGTTGGTGGTCTGTTTTTCAGATTTTTTACCTCAGAAGATGGTCTTCCACCTGATATAATTATCTTCAAGCTGAGAAGATTGTGCTTTATATGTCTCCTAGGACAGCTTGCTTGGTGTACTTGATTTGACTTGGCCGTTTAACCTACAAGTACTTTATCTGTGGAAATGTAGCTAGTCGCTACTGATCCTCTTAGTGGATTTTTGAATTTTAATGAAACTCATAGTTTGTTAAAATAGTGGTCAGTGTTCTGCAACCATATCTCAGTTTTGAACATCTCTTTAAATCCTTAATTCCAACTCATTGTATCCCAATCTAGACATACACATATACCTACCTGTAGAAGACGCCACTTAATTGTGGTACATTTCACCATCAATTTGATACATCGATGAATGTAGGGCTTTCATCTGCAATCATGAGTCTCCATGGAGCCAGTTCTGTAACACATAGTGAGACTTCCAAGGGAATCACACAGTCATACTGTACATCCCTATCCCCAGTACATGATTTTTTGGGTTCTGAATCAGAAGGCAGGAGTTCAGTGGCCCATGAATGCTCATCCACACGCCTCTCACCTTTCATGCAGACAGAATTTTTTAGTTCACCTAGTAATATGCGAAAACCTAGCCTTCAACATTTCAAGAGCACATTTTCACGTTCTTCTGTTTTCTGTACAAGTTTGTATCAGTCATCTTCATCAACCTCTGAAGCCTCCCGGCAGCTTGGAAATCTGCCATTTCTCCCCCACCCTCCAACATACAGCCAGTCCATTTCTACTGTTGATTCAGAATCTCCATTGCTTTTGAGTCAGGATATGAGTAATCAATATGATGATGAAAAATCAGACTATCTCATGAAAGACTTTTTAAATTTGACTGGAGATGCTTCTGATGGTCTCTTCCATGAAATCAGCTGTGGAAGTGACACTATAGCACATGCAGAGCAATTGGAGTTTCAGTTTTTGTCAGATCAACTTGACATTGCTATCACAGACAATGGTGAAAATCCACGGCTTGAAGTAAGTTCTGTGTAGTAGTTCTTGTTTACATATTTTTTCAAATATTTTTTTCTAGAGAATTCATTGATACTTCTGATTTTCAGTCATAACAACATAAGGTCTCGGTTGGGATTATCATGTTGTAAAATCCATAATGGTGTCTGACCACATGCAGGCAGTTCAAGCATAGAGTTTTCATAATCTGCAATGTAGATGTGATATTCAAAAGAATTGGTTGATTTACGAATGACTCGTAGTTCAGTTAAGTTTTAAATACTTTTCTTGTCATATGCTCACTAATAAATCTATGCATGTTGTATATGTAGGAAATATATGAAATTCCTCAAGCCTCATCAGAACCAACTATAGAAATGACACGCAGTAAGAGGTGTGACTCGACAGCTCCACTGGTTGATGCTCTTTCAAGTCACCCGTCTCCTGGGCCTTCCTCTGCACATAGACCACGAATGCGGTGGACAACTGAGCTTCATGAGCGTTTTGTAGAGGCTGTTAAGAAGTTTGGTGGAGCTGAAAGTAAATAATAAATTTTTACTATTTTATGTCATGTGCTGCTGTGCATGTTCAATAGGAGTGTTCTTTTGTTAAGTTCTAGTCTATTAAAATTTGTGCTTGCAACTTATTAGTTTAATTTGAAGTGCAGAGGCTACTCCAAAAGCTGTATTGAAAGTTATGAATGTTGAGGGTTTAACCATTTATCATGTGAAAAGCCACTTGCAGGTAATTTTCATCTTTCATTTGTCTGATGAATTTAGGAATATCTGTTGTCCTATTTGATTCAGAATTTTTATTTTCGTGTCATCTGCAGAAGTACAGGCTTGCCAAGTATATGCCCGAGAAAAAAGAAGGTATGGAATATCCTAAAATTTCAGTCATCAGTCTGAAATCATGACTTGTAACGACTTTGCAATTGGAGATACAAATAAAATCTATGTTTTGGACTGCTGCAACCTGAGAACTGTACTAACTTGATCTGACTGCTCGAATCATACATAGAAGGGTTTCAAATAGTTGATGACTTGCATATCAAATTACCAATGGATACTTTAAATATGTAAATTGATTGCAATCATCATAGATTTGATGGTCATCTCAATGATTCCAAATTCTGCATCCATCTTGCTTCATGTCATGTGTATCAAATGTTATTACATAGTTGAAATTTTTTTTCTTAGCTCACTACATGGTTGTTGACTTCACTTTTCCCTTTCACTCTTTAGATAAGAAGGCTTCTAGCTCTGAAGAAAAGAAAGCCGCTTCAAGTGGAAATGAAAGCGATGGACGGAGAAAAGGGTTAGCTAACGTTGCTCTTCCCTTTTCTTTCTCAATTGATTACATTCATATCTTGTTTGTCTTGGTGTTGAGAAACCTATCTTTCTTGTTGTAGGAGCATCCATATCACTGAGGCTCTGCGCATGCAAATGGAAGTTCAGAAACAACTGCATGAACAGCTTGAGGTGAGTGTGCTTAATAGCTGGCTTGCATTTGTTAATATGCTTCTTTTTCCTTTTGGCTGCATTTTCCTGTGTCAATAGTGGTTCAAACAGAACCAATATTATTTTGTGTAATTGTAGCTTAAACTTCATCTGTATGTCTAAATAGGTTCAAAGAACTCTTCAGCTACGCATAGAGGAGCATGTAAAATACTTGGAGAAGATCTTGGAGGGACAACAGAAAGCCGGTAGTGCCTTGCTCTCACCACAAGCCTTGTCGTCAATGACAACTAATTCCCTTAAAGACTCTGAACAACAGCCTCCCCCATCAGCCTGCGTATCAGCTTCACAACCAGCTGTGTCTGACACGTCATCACCTCTGTCACTGAAGCATAAAGCTGCTGACTGTAGTGACTCTGAGCACAGGCTTCAACGAAAAAGCTGTGTTGAAGAGATACCAGATGAGCCAGTAGTTGAAAATCCTTCGGCAACAGTAACTACTACTCCTAGTACTTCCCAGTAGCTGCATTAATTCATATCCATTGTTTGTAGTGTAATGTATAGAACTTCCAGGCTTTTGTAAGTAAATAAAGTTGTTTGGGTTAAAATAATATTTCTTTGCGAATGTCTATGATTAGATCCCATTGGACTGATTCATGCGGTCAATTTATCTGTGTGTGTGTGTGTGTATATATATATATTCATTTGGGGTCATGCGTGGTGCGATTTTCAGATTGCATGGATTTGTTTCATATTCTTTTTTGGAGATTTGTTTTCTAATTGATTGAGAGAATCTGATTTATCTTGATCCGGAAGGAATGTTGAATCCTAATTTTATATATAAATGGGTCGATGGTAAACAGAGAGAAGAAACATCAATTTACAAACAACCTTGTAACCTTGCAAAACAAGTCTCTTTTGAGCATCTTTACCAAAAAGACTCATGGTTTTTTATTCCATCAAAGCCTCATCACGAGCAATTCTCGCAGCTACCTCACCAGTCTTATCGCGAGCAGTAGTCAACAACCAGTTCATAAAGACTCATCACGAGCAATTCTCACAGCTATCTCACCAAAGCCTCATCGCGAGCAACAATTTTCCATCAGTTCATAAAGACCCAGCAAGAGCGCAAGTCCGCCAACAACCATTATTAGAGGGTAAAACGTTTAGCAAATATCTTTATTTGCTGAGAGAAATCTTAGGCGAACGCCCTGTAATCTTGATATAGTTCTGCTCGACCACACCGGCTCGAGTAAGAACCATCCACTTTACGTTAAGTGGAGGAAAATCCTAGCTGCTCCTCGGCTAGGTCTGAGAAAGAACCTGAGTGCCGGCTTGATCAGCGCCGGTACGTCATTCGCTTGAAGAGGAAGTCAGAAGGCGAACAAGCACAGAGAACAAGGTTGCACCTAACCTAAAAGTGCTGGCACGGCAAGAGCTGATTGTTCGAAGAAAAAATCATTTTCACCTCGAACAGTTATAATTAAGACATGCCGATTTATATCTTTTAAGGCAGTTGGAGTTTAATGAAAAAGAAAATCAGTTATTCTAGCCAAGTTCAGTTGGAGAACTATTAGGGATTTACCCCTAACAGAAGGAAGGAGCAAGAAATACAGAAAGGGATGAAACTAAAAGATTGATATTTTCATTCACGTCAACCAAAACAGTTTGGTGGCTACAAATAGGACGATCCAGCCATCCACATCTAGTTCACCTAATCAAGAGTAATCAAACTAATTAAACTAGCTTAACAACTTAAATGGACATGTGCGAGGCACATGACTCGTTGACTCGTTGACTCGTTGAACTGAACCACTTCTCCTAGTCATTCCTATAAGCCTAAATAACAACAATATTTCTTACAATCCAGCCCTCTACAAAAGAAGCTTCTCCTCAAGCTCAAGTAGTAGTCTGAAAATCTGGAAAACCAGTGAGGATGTCATCCCCCTCTTCTCATGTAACCTCTTCCTCGGCTGCCCCCAACCAGTGAATAAGCCACTTTGTCACCGTGGAATTGCCCCTCTTAAACATTATGCGTGCAAGAAGTTTCTAAGATACCACCTTGGATTATGTGGGTCCACACAACGTAAAATCTTTAGTAAATATCTCTATTCATTATAAAGAAATCTTAGACGAACACCTTGTAATCTTGATATAGCTCCGCTCGACCACATCGGCTCGAGTAAGCCGTCCATTTTACGTTAAGTGGAGGAAAATCCTAGCTGCTTCTCGGCTAGATCTGAGAAGGAACCATAGTGATAGATTGATCAACGCTTGTATGTCAGTCTCTTGAGGAGGAAGTCAGAAAGCGAACAAGCACAGATAACAAGGTTGCACCTAACCCAAAGGTGCTTGCACGCCAAGAGCTGGTTGTTAAAAGAAAAATTCATTTTCACTCCGAACATTTGACACGCCCTTAACGGGATATAACGTGTCATGATTGTGAATAAAATTATAACTGCGTTTCGATCTCAAAATGATGAGACCAAACGTTTCATTGGAATAGCTAGACAAGAAGTGAGATGAAGTCTTCAAGAGGGTCTGGACAAGGTACTATGATGACCATGACAACACCAAAAGCTGGATGGAACTTCGTGTTGAGGAAAAAGACTTGTATGATGCTCGACAAGCTAACATGTCTCCTTCACATGACTCCTACCTAGTGCAAAGCCGGAAAGAGGTTTTACAATGCCAAAAAGTAGAACCTAATATAATCCAGAATCTGAAAGAGAAGTTACGGCTTCAGCATGAGGACTTAGAAACGAAGATGCAATCCATCAATGAAAGAATGCAAAAGAGCATGCAAGAGAGCATATGAGAAAACATGCAGCAAAGTATGCTGGAGATGAGAGAGAGCATGCAAGAAAACACCAAGTCCTTATTGGAGAATCTTCGAACCTTAGCTGGCCAATCTAACGCATCTCCTGTACATGATATTTCACCAGCGCGAAACAACGAAGAAGATTTACAACCCAAAGAGATAGCACCTGAAGTTGACAAAAATAATTCTGCCAAAGAGGTTAAATAAGTTTCTGATCAATCTAGCGGTGAATATTTAGTTCCAGATGAGCCTTCATCGATAGAGGACGTTAATTTGCCAGATTATGATGAAACTCATGTGGGAAATAACAATAAAGACGATATCAGCAGAGTTGCCCCGATGAATAAATTGTCCCTTTCATGAACAAAGATGTGTTCGTTGATACCGGTTATACGCATAGGGGCAACATAAAATCTTTGTTGTTGATCTTAAACACCATGAACAATTCAATAACCAGTTAAGTAGTTATCTTATTACTAGACGCCCTAACCAAAAACATGATGAATGTTTGAGTCCATGTGATTATCAAACTGATGTTAGTGGACATAGTCTTGAAGAGAGCCAGAAGCATGACAAACATAACTATTATATAAGTTTCGTTGCCACCAAACCAATTTATACCTTTATTAATCAATTTGGGTTAAGTTCATTTCTTGTTACCATTGTACACTGTCATGGAAGTGGTCAAAATTATGACCAATGTAATTATATACTTGATTCATTTAAACCAATTCATGGCCTTGTTGATAAACTTAACTTGAGGTTTCATACGAAGTGTTCAAAACCAAATTGTGGTTTTACTGAAAACATATTTTTGATCCATCTTATGTGCAAAGCTTTTCTAATGGTCAAGTTATGTGTTATGATGGTGGATTATCGTCAGGGCCAGATAAGTTTGGTTTGCGAGGTTTAGATTCTCGTCTTCTCAATGGAGTTTCATGATGGTGGTACTTAACAAGCATCTGCCTATACTTTCCACAATGACATGTTTATCTTTGACGGATGTAAATTTAAAGATCAGCGGGGCAATGTGGCTTGCAATTATTCTTAAGCTCTAAAGTTCTGGGGGCAAAAAGTTGTTTATGTTGATACTGGTCAAGCCTTGCAAATGTCTTGCAATGGTGTTTACAACGTTAATACACTTATCTCTGAGGCAAAAACTAACTCATCAATTGGTGGTAATTATGGTTATGACTTCAATTTGGAGCCAGTCTACGACAAGTACGATGATGATTATAAATTGATTCTTGGTTTCAATGTCAGCAAACCTCATTTTCGCATGCAGAAGCTTAATTGCTTTGAATCTCTTGATATTGTGAGTATGAACCAGCAAGTGGTTCTTTTTATGATAGCCAATATGTTGCTACATCTGCATACACCATGCACTATGACATGGTAGTAGGCGACAAGACAGATCTTCACACCGTACCATCTCCATGAATGCAACTGATGATCATGTTTTGTCAAATAATGAAGATGCATGGGGGCTATGTAGCATGCCCTATGAGTAGTCACTTCAAAATTTTCAAGTTAATGACATCAAGCATCTTTACTCAATACTTAGAGTTTCTCGCAAGAGAAAGTCTCATGTTGTCAATATCAACAAGTCAAGGCTTGGAGTGAAACATTGGTGACCTCCCCCGTGGTTATATGAAGGTTGACTAATCATGTTGAGTTTCATTCTTTACATTTTCGTTTCATTTAAATTCTTGCATTGAAAAATAAAAAAAATCCAAAAAGGGATTCTGAGTCTTGTTGAAATGTAAGATAATATTCTTACCAAGTTGAGGTTTGAATGTGCTCTATCATATACTTAGAGGTCTACCCATGAGGCTTCGAATACAAGAGACAATCCATGTGTCTTAAAGTTACTACCCTACTGGTAAAACTGCAAGATAAAGAAGATTTGAAGACAAAAGTACAGTTCAGCAAATTACAGTTGCGACTTTTGTGTGTCAACTTCACATATTTAACTGGGAAGATACAAGAAGAATTAGAAGGAAAGCTGTATATCTATAGAAAGCCCTGAATGTCTACTTTCCAACAAAACTTACGATTCGTGAATTCGATATTCCAAGAGCGAATTATGGTAGAGTTTGAATCCTGAGAGGTCAAAATGAGTGAAAATTTGCATCATATGTTTGTGTATACGGCGAATGGACCTTGCAAGCACCAAGGCCCGGCAAATGCATGCTACCTCATTCCTTATACCTGCTTGCATATTTTGGGGGCTTAATGCTTCAGGTTTTGATATCCTTAATTTATTCGCCAATTTCATACACCAAAACTGGGGGGCACATAGGGACTGAAGCAGGTATTTCAAAATTTTTGAGATTTTATGATTTTCAGACTTTTGGTGGTGTCTGAATGCTTTAGACCAATATATGTGGTCTATATATGAGGAGAATATTAGATCTTCATCTGGTCTGTGCACGTATGTTTTCTTCGTGAAATACATGAGGGTTACTCTCGGCCCTCATTCAATATTAATGGATGCTAGTTCAGAATGTTGAAACAAATTTGTGTTTCTCGCTGTGATTTCTCGCCACCGACGGCGTTAGAGCGGCTGCCACCTACCCAGAAATGAAGGCTTCGGTCCAAGCTACACAAATAATAATCGAAAACTAATGTAATCTGGATATACCGGGAGCTCGTATTACCGCGTACTACGACTTCGGACCTTTAAATCTACTATTTATCAATTCCATAAAAAACTCGATAATAAACTCAAGTAATCACTCATAACCCGTAAATAAGTTACATTTACATTCGGGTTGTTACAAACTCCCTACCTTATGAAAATTTCGTTCTCGAAATTTCAAACGAACCTATCAATGATCTCAATACTAAACTAGCTATCATGCTGGTATAACTGACTCGTCATCGACTAAAATCCAAAAACATCCTACACTCGCAGCCTGGCGCACATAAATATATAACTACCATGAGATAAAATCATTTTCCTCTCTCTCTCTACGGACCATTATATCTGACTTCGGACCGAGGAGCTTGTATTATCGCGTACTACAACTTTGGACCTTCAAATTTACTATTTATCAATTCTAGAAAAAACTCGAGTAATCACTCATAACCCGTAAATAGGTAACTTTTAGATTCTGGTCGTTACAACATACCTAAGAGCGAAGGCCTTGCTTAGAAAAGCAATAGGGTGGCCCTTATGAGAAAAAATAGCTCCAATATCTATTCATGAAGCATCACATTCGATCACAAACTCCTTAGAGAAGTCTGGTAGTGCTAAAATTGGGGTGCATGTTAGGACTCTTTTAAGATTCTCAAATGCTTCTTCTGATGTAGGCGTTCAATGAAAACCATCAGTTTTCAACATGTCAGTGAGTGGTTTGGCGATAATTGTCACGACCCCAATTTTGAATAGTGATTTTTTTTTTCCAAAATTTGGGCATGATAACATCTAAAAACTTAACAATCCCAAACCTGTAAACTCACAAACCAACAACAACAAATCCAGAGTAATAAATTGAATACAAACTCAACAAATGAGTCGCATAATTACATCTGGTTACACAGTACTCAGAATTTAAGAAAACATCAACTCTCTCAATCAAATAAAGAGAATATAATACAAGCCTCACAGCTAATTACCCAAAACTATCCTAAATTGATCTCCAAATCACGCTTGCGGATCAACACCTGCAGGTCCAACCTCTACACCAAGAAATGGTGCACCGGGTTGTAAACAACAAACCCGATAAGCTTTAAAAGCTCGTGTGAGTAAACAATGTAATGGCTCAAACATTTACCAACAATAATATTTCAAGCAGAAAATACAAGTTGAGTCACTAAATGCTCTACAAAACACCAACACTTAATCGCACATTACAATCATATTTTTCACTCTACCGAAAAATAAAACATGTATCCCGGGGCCCTACACAAAGGGTCTCAAGATATACAACGACAATAAAGTCAAACTCTACGCCACTGGAAATAAACTTGCATCCCAGAGCCCTACACGAAGGGTCTCGTGGCATGCAACGACTGACAGACTAGAGCTCTAACTGTTCATAACCAATAATCCGGCCAAAGGCATTGGTTCCCGTATACTGTCAAATTGTCACTGCTGTGACCGACCTAAAGGTCCAAAATAAAATAAAAGTCACCAGCTGTGACTAACCCGAAGGTCTACAAGTCCACACAAGAACACTGCACAATACTTATCTCAATAACGTATAAATATATACATACGTCAATAGTTATTCTCACGTGAATAACTACTCAAGGACCCACTATTAAGATCACACATGCCAATAAAACATTTATTTTAACTTACCGATGAGTCGTTGTCGATCAAGCTCATTTATTTTAAAATGAGAGAATTATATTTTTCTTTGAGAATAAGCCAAGCATCATAGAATATCATAATAATTAAATTGATTTGTCCCATAAACATCACTATCACCATCACCATTTATAGTTCATTCCACAAACCTTTTTAAAATTGTTTAAACAAGAACGTATAGACCGTCGTCGATTAAGTCCATATATTTTAAAAACTAAAACTTCATTCCCAAGAAATAATTTCAGATCAAGCCCTTAACGTTGTCAGATCAAGTTGAATTTTTTCCTCTAGACATATTTCGACATAATGATCATATCAGACGGTCAGATTTTTGTTTCTCAACTTTGATTATCGAAATCATAACATACCTACTAATGTTGTATAACTTGTTTACTAAGGTTTAAGTAAATGTTCTGTTTCAAAAACAAACTCTATGTAGAAATTTCAAATGCAAAAAAATCGTGAAATAAGATATGACTGGAATGGTGAAATACGTCTTCGGTTGAAAAATCACGTAATTCCGGTAAAGTCTCGGTGCCTATACGTACGGTCAATACAATTTAGGGGTTTGATTTACAGGATTGACCGTCCGGATGAAGCCCTTAAATTTATCGGATCAAGTTGAATTTTTTACCATAGACATATTTTAATATATTGATGGCTGTATTTTTGTTTGTGAATTTTGATGACCGGAATCACAACATGTCTACTATTTACCATTATTTATCCATATGGGAAGCCCTATCATCGGGGGGGTAAATGTCTCAAAATTTTTAGATGGACAGTTGCGTCTCATCATGGTGAGAGTTTGTTGAGTTGAAGGTTCGACAAAAATATCTCATATAGATGTAGATATGGACATTTTCGTGTATTAAGTGTTTAGAAAAACTACATTTTGAAGCCTTAAACGAACTCGGATGGCCAAAAAAACCCACATGTCATAGCTAAAGCGTTGAGTTTGACTCGTAGGGTCGTTCCGCTTCCAGATTGGTATCACAATAGTCAATCGGACACCGAAATATCCGTAGTGCAATTTTATAACTAAAAAGTACTTTAGCCACCGAAATACTCTAATTTCGTCGGCTAAACTTTTCAAATTTCGTCGGATAAAGTTCACAGACTATAGCCAACGAAAAAATTAGTTTAGCTGACGAAAAAAATTTTCTTCGGCTAAAATTCCACTATAGCCGATGAACAAATTAGTTTAGCCGACGAAAAATTAGATACAAATAATAGGAGAGAAGTCAACATGTATATAAGTGAAAATATTCATCAAAATATTATTTTTTCACTGTACTGTTCATGTGAACAGTATTTTTTGACTTTTTTCATATTTGGTCATTTTCATCACATTTGGCCTTTTCACCTTTCACTTTTTTTCGATTCTTGCCGAAATATTTTTCTTTTCTCCTTTGACTCACTGTATTGCTTCACCATATATATTCATGGTGTAATTATTTTTTTTGAACCATATGCCAAAATAAGGCATTTTGATGGCTTTCTATGCCATTACAATAACAAATTCGAATAAAGCTCAATTCTCATAAAAATACATTCGAGACTTTATGAATATGCCAACAATTACATGCATCAAGGTCTTGTAATCAGAATCTAATCCAAATACAAATTATGACTAGTCATTTATTATCGAGGCATACAAGCCTATACAATGTATTCTTGGAAAATAAATGCTCCAATTAAAATCTACAACATCAATGTGTTTATTGCCAGATTTAAAATATGTAATAGTGATACTGGCATTATTGTCATATTCATCTTCTTCTTCAGCTGCATGATGAGCTTTTTGCTCTCTTATGTTTATATACTTTAATTGTACAGCAAATTTAGCACTTGCCTTGCAATGCCCAAAATCAATGCTTATTATATCCATATCTATAGCATACCTCATCTCATACATTAAGCCATGTAACGGCAGTGAGGTTTTCTTGATGTCAGTCACTCACTCATAGGTGATATCCAAATATCATTGAGTACAATTTTGCAAATTCTAGGCATTCGTTTCTTTTATTTTCTTTGCCTTTTTTCGACATCTCGAGAAACAAGAAGAAAAATTAGTGTCGCAGTACCAGAGACTTCCTCAACATCTAATATTTTCAAGAAATTGGATTAGACCAAGACCAAGATGTGTAAATGGTCGTTTTGCGGCTCATGAATTTTTTTTCATAGCCATATTTTTCTTTTGGATGCTCATAGCATATGAATCCTCACGATTCAATTAATTCTTAAAAAAAGGTCCCATGCCATATGAGGGGTCGGGATGAAAGAAGAAGGAAAGTTGAATAATTCCCTGAAAACACACAATTCTAAAAAAGTAATAACTTTAATATAAAGCTTACTTGGAAAAATATTTAAGTCTGAAATTCTTTATACACGCACGTATCGATGTAGAAGTGTAATAGATTGTTTCGTGTCATTGATCCTAGAATTTTTACGCATGCTTCGATCTTGTGTTGAACATGCTTCGTTCTAGAATATTTTTTTCGAAGCTACGATCCTCAAAAACAAATAGATAATTAGCGATATTGTATAAATGATGCAGGGTATATTAGCTAATCCATACACAATTTGTTTTTACGCATATCCGTATGCGAGCACAAGTAAATATGCAAGCGTATAGTACGTGAACATGTTTGAAGGACAAGTGCATCGCATGCGTATAGGGCTACAACAGATCATGCATATAGTTGAATCATGACAAAGATTGGCTCAATGATCATATCCTTATTCACTTATTACGAGGTTCTTCGTTCCATCATATAAAATTTCATATAATAACATCATAATCACCTATTATAATTAAACCTAAAAATTAAAATATGATATTACCCAATAAAATTTTATCGGGAAATGTATATACTTATTGTAATGATTAAGACCAATCCAAGCAGTCAATCAGATGGTTTAAAATATTAGTCTGAACAGTTACTGTGATGTGTAAATGTGTTATAGGCTTTGCATCCGCGGCGGGTGGGGAAAACGACAAGTGAAACGACTAATATTGGCAGCGCGTGGGTTGTTTTTGCTGAAGTCATAGTTTGTTTGGCCATTTTGGCGTCAGCTACATAACGCTTCACTAAAAAAACACATAATAAATGTAAGTGGGTCTCTACAACCTCAACCAAGTTCCAAATAAAAAAGTCTCTTTGGTTTCAAACCAATTCAGTTTCTCTGTTCCATCCCTTTCAGCTTCTGCCTCACTTTTCTTCCTCTCTCTCTCAAGGTTTGTGCTTTTCGATTCTTCTTCTTCTTATTGCATTATGTTTTATGTGATTATTTTGGGATGAATTTGTTTAAGGATTAACATTTTAGGTGCTTAAAGATTCAGTCTTTTGTTCAGTCTTGTGTTTGTGTTTCGGTTCTCAGAAATAACAGACTCAAAAAATGGGGTTTCTTTTTCCTCTCTATTTCTTATATGGTGAATAAATGGGTGGTGAGAGAAAAGGAATCTTTTTCTGTTTTGAATCTTTTGATCACATCAGTTCACCCACGATTTAGTAGTCAATTTTTTTGTTTGTGGAATTTAGTAAAGTTAGATTTGGTGGGAGTGTTTGGTAAAGAGAAACATGGTGATCATCAAAAAGGAAGATTCTTTTTTTTTTGTTAAAAGGCTTTCATTTGTGGTTGAAGCCTGTGTTATAGTCAAATTACTTGGTTGGCACTGAGTTTCACCGGTGACATGCATGATTTGGTAAAGTTGGAATTTCCTTTGAACATGTAGTAAAATTTAGACATGATGAAAATGTGATGAAGGTGCAGATTCAGGTTAAGGGCAAAGACGAAATCTTTTCATCCTTGTTTGATAGTTTAATTACTTGATAAAAGTTTAAGACTGCGTATAAAGTTCAGGCGTAATGTGCAGTGCAGGTCCTGTTTGCTGAATGGCTAGATGAACACAATGGACACTTTCACTGACATTTCTCGAATATCTAATATTTATGACCATGGAAGAGTTGTTGATAGTAAACGGAGTAGAGTTCAATGCATCTACTGTGATAAAGTGGTGAGTGGCATCTTCCGTCTGAAATGCCATATAGGAGGAGTAGGGCCAGATGTAAAACCATGTGTAGAGGTGCCTGCTGAGGTGAAGGAGCTGTGGAAAAACAAGGTGCTTGAAAGTCCTGCCAAGAAAGTTCGTCGCTCTTCCAGCTTGAAAGGTGCTAAGAGAAAGAAGCGTGAGACTTCTCAATCTTCTAGTTCTCAGAGTGAACGTGATGAAGATACATACTATATTTTAGAAGACAGTGCAACAGCACATGTCAGTCCTAATGAAAATGAGGGCTCTAAAGGAGGAGACAGTAATGACACAACAACTGATTCAGTATCAATGAATCCCCAGAGATGCATTGGTAGATTCTTTTATGAAACAGGCTTAGAGTTTACGTCTGCAAGTTCTCCTAGCTTCAGAAGAATGATTAGTTCCGTTGCTGGTTCCGGTGTGAAGTACAAGATTCCTAGCTGTGAAGAGCTCAAAGGTTGTATTTTTCAAGATGAATTGAAGGAGATGAAAGAATATGTGAGGAAGGTTAAGGAATCTTGGGCAGCTACCGGGTGTAGCATCTTGTTGGACAGTTGGACTGATGAAAAGGGTAGAAACCTTGTCAACTTTTTGGTTAACTGTCCTCAAGGCCCTGTTTATCTCTGTACTCATGATGTTTCATCTTTCTTTGAAAATGTCGAAGTGATGCATGCACTATTGGAGAAGATTATTTACGATGTTGGGGCAGAAAATGTTGTTCAGATTGTGGCAGATACTACAACAGGCTGGGTCGGTGCTCTAGGCAAGGAGTTCAATAAGCGCAAAGGAGTGTTTTGGGCGGTGAGTGCATCTCATTGCATTGAACTGATGCTAGAGAAGATTGGAATGACCACCTCCACTAAGGCGCTTCTGGACAAAGCGAAGATTATTACAAAGTTCATTTATGGGCATGAAGAAGTCCTGAAGCTTTTGAAGAAACATACTCATGGCCGTGACCTGATTAAGCCCTCCAAGATAAGAGGAGCTATGCCCTTTATGACTTTAGATAGCATTGTATATGAAAAGCAGGAACTAAAAGACATGTTTGCCTCGTCGGAGTGGAACCTGTCAATCTGGGCTTCTAGAGTGGAGAGCAAGAGGGTAGCAGATATAGTGGAGGATCAGCCCTTCTGGACTGGAGCTGAAATGGTCTCAAAAGCAACTATGCCGTTGGTTCGCACGCTTGAATTGATCTTTGAGGCTGACAAGCCACTTGTTGGCCACATATATGAAACCATGGATCAAGTGAAGGAGAGAATTAAAGAAGAGTTAAAAAAGAAAAGGTCCCAATACATGCCTTTCTGGCAAGTTATCGATGACATCTGGGACAATATTCTCCATAACCCTCTCCATGGGGCTGGTTATTATCTTAATCCAAGTCTCAAATACTCGAGTGACTTCTATTGTGATGATGAGGTTTACCTTGGGCTTATGTGCTGCATCGCACAAATGGTGTGGGCGCCTTTAATTCAAGATGTAATAAACACTCAACTCAAGGAGTATGTACATGCTGAAGGTAGTTTCAAGGAGGGGAGTTCTACTGGCCAAAGAAACACTCCTCCAGGTAAAGAAGATAAAAATGTATAATTATGAATGTATTCTGCATGTTTTGTCACTCTGTTACAACTAGGTGCTTGAATTTTTTTGCCAATCAAAAATAAATATTTGAAACTGATTCATGACAGTTAAACTGAATGCAGCTGTGTGGTGGTCTTCTTATGGGAAACAATGTCCTGAACTGCAGAGGTTTGCCATTAAAATTTTGAGCCAGAACTGTGATGGTGCTTCAAGATATGGCCTCAAAAGGTCTCTAGCTGAGAAGCTGGTCACAATGGGAAGGAGTCATATCGAGCAGCAACAGTTGAGTGATCTGGCTTTTCTACATTATAATCTGCAATTACAGAAGTTTCGCCCCAGTGTGATGACCGGCATTGAAGGTGAAGATATTGATCCCATGGATGACTGGATCTGTGATGACGCACCAAATATTTTGTCCCAGAATGATGATGTGAAGGTGGAGATTGCTAATGAAGCTATCAGTGAAGGAGTTTTAAGATTTCAGCTTAAGCAAGAGTCCATGTAAGATACTCGGACAGGACTAGAATCGATGAAAACATCTTTTGTGTAGGTGGATCTCTTCTGATGTATATTTTGGTAGCATATGTGCTATGCATGTAGTAGCCTATCTATAACTAGACACGCCTTGCTGTTTTGCTGCATACTTTTAACTTTCAAATCCTGGCATGAATTGCCAGAAGAGTTCTTACAGCGAAAGATAATTTATAAAGTCAGTGCATGTCAGTTTAGGTTTCATTTTATAGCAGTACACATCTAATTTTAAATTAGTCACCCCATGACAATTCATTTTACTAGCCTTCAAACACACGCGAAGCGCTTGTAGAAGAACTTTGTTTATGTTTGTAAAATATTTAATTTTTATGTTACTGCCTATAACCCTCAGTATACAATGTATCTTAATTTTAAGACTTACTAATCATATTAATTATATTTACATTGAGATGCAGATAATTTAAATAACAAATCGCTACATTATACATGTGAATTTTGTAGTTCGATCAATATTATGTAACAATTCTCTGAAACTCTAATAAAAATTACACAATTGATTGAGATGATGTTAACACCGAATTTATATTAACAATCAAAATATCTAGAATTACAAGTAAGGAACATCCATCAGTTCATGTCATAAGCGTAACTGATAAACTAAATCAATAGAGAAATTAATTGCTGTCTTAAACTCTAAATCCACGTATCAACATTCATATGCATCGTTAAAATTATTATTCTGAAAAATTAATATAAATGAATATAAATCCTGAACAATCGATACAATTATTAATCGATGTCATAAACTCTAAACTCAAATGCCAACATTCATATGCATCGTCAAAATTAATATTTTGGAAAAGTGATATAAAGGAATATAAACTCTGAACAATTGATACAATTATTAATCGGTTAAAATACACTAAACATGATTATTTATTTTAGAGTTGATTCAATTTTATTATTATTATGAATTTTATTACTATTATGGAGATGTTATTAACAACACCCGTTATTTGTCATTAACACACACATCAACCTATTATTATTACTATAATTAATATTGTTATTTTTTAAATGAGTGGCAAAACTGTAAAAATATAAAAAACTGAGGACATATCTGTCAATTCAAGTATGGATGACTTGATTGAAAAAAGGGGTAGTTTCATCCGTTCATTATTTACGCATTACTATTCATGTGAATAGTAAAAACCCCGTCCGCTTATAAGCCTTCAAACACGCGCTTCGCGCATGCAGAAGAACTTTGTTCGCGTCTGTAAAATATTTGGTTTCTATGTCAATGCCTATAACCCTCAGTAGATAATAAATCTCAACTTTAAGACATATCAATCATATTAATTATATATTTACATTGAGATGCATATATTTTGAATAACAAATCGATACACGATACATGTGAATTTTGTAGTTCGATCAATATTATGTAACAATTATCTGAAACTCTAATAAAAATTACACAATTGATTGAGATGACGTTAACACCGAATTTATATTAATAACCAAAATATCTAGAATTGCAAGTAAGGAACACTCATCAGTTCATGTCATAAGCAGAAATGATAAACTTAATCAATAGGAAAATTAATTGTTGGCCTAAATCCTAAACTCATATATCAGCATTCATATGCATCGTCAAAATTAATATTCTGGAAAATTTATATAAATGAATATAAACCCTGAAAAATCGATACAATTATTAATCGATATCATAAACCATAAACCCGCATGCCAACATTCATATGCATCGTCAAAATTAATATTTTAAAAAATTGATAAATGAATATAAACTCTGAATAATCGATACAATCATTAATCGGTTAAAATACACTCAACACAATTATTTAGTTTTAGAGCTGATTCAATTTTCTTTCTATTATTATTATTTTGAATATTATTATTATGGAGATGTTATTAACAACACCCGGTATTTAACACACCTATCAACCTATTATTATTATAATTAATATAAATTATTTTTAAATGAGTGGCAAAACTTTAAAAATATAAAACTGAAGGCAGATCTGTCAATTCATATATAGATGGTTTGATTGTAAAAAAAAAGATGGGCAGTTTCATCCTTTTTCTATTCACGTGAATAGTAAAAGGGGAATCATGCATCGTCAAAATTAATATTTTGAAAAATTGCTGTAAATGAATATAAACTCTGAAAAATCGATACAATTATTAATCGATATCATAAACCCTAAACCCGCATGTCAACATTCATATGCATCGTCAAAATTAATATTTTAAAAAAAGTGATATAAATGAATATAAACTCTGAACAATCGATACAATTATTAATCTGTTAAAATACACTCAAAACAATTATTTAGTTTTAGAGCTGATTCAATTTTCTTTCTATTATTATTATTATGAATATTATTATTATGAAGATGTTATTAACAACACCCGGTATTTAGCACACATATCAACCTATTATTATTAATATAAATTATTTTTAAATGAGTGACAAAATTGTAAAAATATAAAAACTGAGGACAGATCTGTCAATTCATATATAGATGGTTTAATTGTAAAAACAAAAAAAGAGGGTCACTTTCATCTTTTTACTATTCATATAAATAGTAAAAGGGGAATCCCCTTATATATATAGATGTCAGTTAAATGATGAAATTTGGCATCAAAACTATGTATTGACCGAAGCCTTTAACAGATTTATCATTTATATGCAGTACAAATCTATTTGTATAAGTCACCACAATTCCTTTTCAACTCTGAATCATCTTATAGTTGGTACTCCTTTTTAGGGAGGGGTTTTATTAATGATCTTGTTGAGGACTTTTTCGTTTCACTTTATTTTCGAGATCGTATATTCACATCTCGACCGTCTAATTTTTAAATAAATATATACATATATACACACATATGATTAGATCATTTCTACAAATTGAAAATTGTTAAGATATTCATAAATGTGATTCACTGATTATAAACTTGAACGATTCATGTTTGACATATTTGAACCATCTATTGATTTGATCTATTTCGATGTCTTAACGATCACCAATTTGACTGAAAATTTATAGAAGTGATCTACTTATATAGACCTATAAACTGAACGGTTGAGATGTGAAAATGTGTTGAAAAGTTGATGTAATAAACTATTAAAGAGAAAGTCCTCAACAAAAATGCCTTCAATAGATCATCTCCTCTCATTTTTAACTCTCATCCATGTTACAGACACATTCTTCAACATGTATACGCAAAAGTCTAAGGATGTGAGTAGCACGAGACTAGATAGAACTGAGAGGCATCATATATACCGCAGCAAAGCACGAGTCCTCGTTCTAAATTTTCTTGTAAAATTAGTTTCCAAAACAATTTTACTTTTGTTTTGAACTGTTTTTGGTTTTCTACTCGTTCTAAATTCCAAATGAATACAACCAAACAATTGAAATTGCAAAATTAAAAGACGCTCTTAGATCGGTTTGCAATGCTTCCTAATAAATTTTCAATACACGACTATGATTTAAAGTTAGGGCATATGTTTTTCGTGTTGATGCATTTTTTTATTACAAAGGGGACCTAAAGGTCCAGTAAAAGAAAACAAAACAACTAAATGTTAGAGCATGAGACTCCTAGCTCGAGCTACATAAACAAAATCATCAAGAAAAACATTAATAGCATGAGGCCTATCAAAGATAACTAGACCTGGTACATGAGTCACACTATGCTTTGCAAGAGTATCAACAGTCATATTGGCTTCCCTAAAAATGTGAGAGACCTGATTAACTCCCATAACCTGCATAAACTTCAACCATCCGTGAATGAGAGAATCAAGAGGATTAATATAAAGATTAGCCTTCTACATTAGTTGGAAGCACAATTGAATCAGATTCAACAAGGTTCTTGATTTACATGTCAGAAGCAACCTTCAGACCATGAAAAAAAATTAGGCTTCAACATCAAGAATTTCTCCAATAGCAAATTTAATCCGAAATCCAGAAATCATACTGTCCTCAGAATCTCTAATAACATCTCTGGTTCTAATTTTACCATTATGGGAGTTTCTGGTATCATCAATGTTAAGCTTAAAAGAGTTAACACCAAGCATAGACCAAGCAAGAAACTTGTAATTGTAAACTGAATCAGAATTATTCTTTGCATTAGCTTTGGTCCACTGATCAACAAAATTCCAGATCACCAACTTAGGAACTAAAGACATATTCTTGATAGGTCAAAAACAGACTTGTTTCTCCATTTCCAAATAAACCAGCATTTAAACACAGACAGATTGCACCATTCAACATCATTCTTAACCAGCATATGACAATGGAATTGAGCAGAAATCCATCTGTGAATACTAAGGAAATCAGATTACTAACTTCATGTATATCAGTGAATAATTCCAGCCAAGCAAATGGAGCAAATGGTGGATCCTTACAATCAACTTACAAAAACTAAGTGATCTGATGTAATTAGTCGATCACAGATTATTACTTTCCTAAAATAGAATCATTAGCATCATGTATATATGAAGGTTGTTGTAGCCGTTTGTGGCACACATGAAATACAGAATCACATTATATTTACCTTTTTCATGGTATCAATCGTTCATCATCGATCCTGGTGACTGTACTTCCACCCATCTTCCGCACACAAACACCTATACACAACCACCCAATCCCAATAAGCTATGGGAAAGGATACGGTCGATCCAGAGACCTCCAAAACGGTGGCAGATCCCAATGACCCACTCCTCCTCCACCCATCTGATGTACCATGCATGCAATTGGTCAGCGAACTCCTTGATGAACATAACTAAGGCGACTGGAGCTGCGCAATGCTCCTCAGTTTCAACTGCAAGAACAAACTTGCTCTGATCAATGAGACTATCAAATCCCCCCATCCAATGATCCACAATATCCAATATGGTAACGCTGTAATGACATGGCTTTCAGTTGGATCCTTCATGCAGTCCAACCCAGAATCATCAAAAATGTTCAATATTCTACCGCCGCAGATGTCGTTTGGGCTGACCTCAAAGATATGTTTTCTCAAGGAGATGACACCCGGATGTACCAGATCCCACAAGAAATTTCTGAGACTCGTCAAGATCAACAAACGATCTCAGCGTACCACACCAAACTCAAAACACTTTAGGATGAAATGACTTCCTACGTGGAGCCCATCACATGTACATGTGCAGCTTCCAAACAATTGGCTGGCCAGAAAGAAAAGGAGCGAGTTATGCAGTTCCTGATGGGATTGAATGACTCGTACTCTATTGTTCGTGGTTCAATCCTCATGATGAATCTCATTCCTGATACCCGCAAAGTCTATGGCCTAATTCTTCAACATGAGTGACAAATCGAGACAGCAAATCGTCACGACAGCTTCTCCACTCCTCATGCTATGCAGACCTCGCGTCCACCATCCTAGCATAGCCCTTCCAACTATCACAAGCCTCTTGTGTGTCCTCATTGTGAGGGAAACCATTCCATTGATAGGTGTTGGTACATCATTGGGGTTCCGGTCAATCACAAATGGCATGACAAAAATGTGAAGCCAAGAAAGAAGCCAGAGACTCACAATGTGGAACTAAAGACCGCACCTGTAAGTGGAGGCCCAACTCTAAAAGAGGAGGAGTACAAAAAGTAATGGCTACGATTAAAAATACGAATGATAATGATCCCTATTTTGCAAATGCAACAGGTACCTTCACTCCGACTAGCAATGTTAAAAACCAGATGATCCACATTCAATGTTACATTGGATTGTGGATAGTGGAACCACCTACCATGTGTCTCACTTGTCACCCACTCACAATAAAATTACCACATCTCATGATTTTGTTGGTCTTCTTAATGGTGGCGAGCTGCTAATGAAAGCATTGTCACATGATTTGTCTCTAGATGGTGTATTGCATGTGCCTAAATTTCGTGTGAATTTGATATCAGTGAATAAATTGACTCGGGCCTTAAGATGTATTGTAACCTTTTATCCAGATTTTTGTGTTGTACAGGACGTGGTCACAAGGAGGATGATTGGCCTGGGCAAGCATTTTAATGGGCTCTACCTCACTCCAAGCCAAAATCCACACTTAGCCCACCATCTCACCCACGCCTCGGACCTTTGGCATCAACGACTTGGACACACGTCATCCTCTCCTCTTCATTTTTTTATCTAAAACCATTTCAGATATTGTTTTCTATCCACAACATGTTTGTTATATTTGCCCTTTCACAAAACAATCTCGATTGTGTTTTCCTTCAAGTCAGTTGCACCTTTTGATTTGATTCACTGTGACATTTGGGGCATACATAAAACACAAAAACATAATGGCGCTCGCTACTTCCTAACCATTGTTGATGATTTTTCACGATTCACTTGGGTCTATCTTATGCATTTTAAATATGGCACACAACCATTGATCAAATCCTTTTTTCTCTTGGGTCAAAACTCAATTTCATCGTGGCATCAAGATCTTTCATTCTGATAATGGAAATGAATTTACATCACTACGTTCCTTCCTTGATGAACAAGGTACAACTTTCCAACACACTTGCGTGTACACCCCTCAACTAAATGGAGTGGTTGAACGCAAGCATCGCCATCTCCTCAATGTCGCATGTGCCTTTCGATTTCAAGCCAATTTATCTTTAACTTTTTGTGGAGAAAGCATCCAAACTGCTTGTTACCTCATCAATCGGCTACCTACCCCTCTTCTTTCTCATAAAACTCCATATGAACTTCTTCATGACACCTCCCCACATACTCCCATCTTCGTGCCTTTGGTTGTCTGTGCTATGCTACCAATCTCAACCCGGCCCACAAGTTTGACACACGAGTACATTGTTGTATTTTCGTTGGGTACCCTCTTGGACAAAAAGGGCTATCATGTTTATGATCTCGACAAAAAGAAATGTTTCACTTCCCATGATGTTGTCGATCTTTCATGAAAACTTACTTCCCTTTACCAATTTACCCTAAGAAAATCAAGACGATACACCAATTCTACCAGTTCATGAACCAGCCCAGATCATCTGATTAATAATCCCATATCAACAACTCAACCTAAAAAGTTGGCCCACACATAAGCCCAACCCACATTCTCCTAATCCCTACATTCTCATTCCATTACCTCCTCACTCGACACACCATACCCTATCACCACTGCGCCTTCATCATCATCGCCGTCTTCACCACACCCGGCACCGCCGTCTTCCACTCAGCGTCGCCGTCACCACAACCAGCGCCGCCTTCTACAATCCATCCCGATGCCCAATCACCACCACTTACCACTTCAATCCCAAATTTCGATGTCCAGTCACCACCACCACCACCGTCTGCGGTCCACCACCAATCATCACCTATCGACTCACCCACCTGATTGTTTAGCCTCCACCACCATCCGGCGGACCTACAACAGACCCGCCACTTATTGCCGCTCCACCACCATCATTAACATCTTCACCTCTTCATCCCACCACCATCCTTACCACTGAACAGCCAGCTTCCTCACCACGCCGTTCCTAACGCGTCCGCCACCAGCCTTCCTACCTCAGTGATTACAAAACTAACCACGATGTCCTTCTTGGCCCAGACGTCCATCTCTCCTCCATGTCCGGCGCTAGATATCTGATACAAAGGTACGTCTCATACTCTAGTTTGTCATCTGGTTACCGTTCTTTTGTGAATAACATATCTCAATTAATCGAGCCAGCTAACTATGCACATGCTAGTCAGGACCCCCAGTGGGTTGCTGCCATGGATGACGAGCTTCAGGCCCATGAAGATAATAAGACATGGTCCATGGTTCCGTTGCCACCAGGACAACGACCTGTAGGTTGTAAATGGGTCTGTAGGATCAAATACAATTCTGATGGAACAACTGAGAGATACAAGGCTAGGCTTGTTGCCAAGAGTTTCAATCAGAGATAACGGATCGATTACAAGGACACTTTTGCTCTTGTCGCCAAATTGATTACAGTCCGTTGTTTGTTAGATGTTATGGCCATTACATCAAATGGACTTCGAAAATGCCTTCTTACATGGGGAGCTCATTGAGGAAGTGTATATGTCGCCACCACTAGGTTATCATCGACTGGGGGAGAGTTTGGCTTGTCGACTCCACAAATCCCTATACGGCCTTAAACAAGCATCTCGTAGCTGGTTTCAAAGATTCTCATATTCCATTCAAGAAATTGGTTTTAAACAATCTCGTGCCGATTATTCTTTATTTACTTAGGTTCGTGGCAATTTAATTACTGCGGTGTTGTTATATGTAGATGACATGATTATAACATGAAATGACCCAGAGGCCATCCTTGAGCTGAAGCAGTTCCTTAATAATTGTTTCAAAATTAAGGATCTTGGACCTTTGAAATACTTCTTGGGCATAGAAGTTACACGCTGTAAGGCCGGGATTGCAATTTGCCAATGGAAATATATGTTCGATATTTTGGATGAAGCTAAACTATTGGGAGTGAAACCGGTAACGGTGCCTATGGAACCTGATTTGGGGCTGACAACAAAGGGAAGTGATGCTCTGAAAGATTCTGCTAGATTTCAACGCCTGATTGGAAAGTTGATATACCTGACAATTATTATACCAAATATCACAGTTGCGGTCAATACCCTTAGCCAATTTTTGCAAAAACCAAAGTTGCATCATTTTGAAGCAGCTCTTTGTCTTCTCCATTACCTGAAGTCAGTTCATGGACAATGATTATTTTTCTGAACATAAAACCAGCTTCGTTTGATTGATTATTGTGACACGGATTGGGCTAGATGTACACTCACACGCTGCTCTGTGACAGGGTAATGCGTCTTTCTTGGATAATCACTCATCTCATGGAAGAGCAAGAAGCAAGCTAGTGTTTCTAGATCATCTGCTGAAGCTGAATATCGTTTAATGGCTGTGTCCACTTATGAACTCTCTTGTCTTAGATATCTGTTAACAGATTTGTGTCTACTTCATCATGAACCTACAATATTGTTCTGTGACAATCAAGGCGCATTACATATAGCAGCGAACCCAGTTTATCATGAGAGAACAAAGCACATAGAGTTGGATTGGCACAGTGCTCATGAAAGGATTCAAAGTGAGAAATCAAAACAGCCTATGTTCCCACTGGTAGCCAAATAGCTGACATGTTTACAAAGCCATTAGGTAGCCCTGCTTTCCAAGCACATCTTAGAAAGTTGAGTGTTCTTGACATTCACACTCCAACTTGAGAAGGAGTATGAAAGGAAGGAAATCAGATCATATCAGTGAATGATTCCAACCAAGCAAATGGAGTAAATGGTTCCTTACAATCAACTTACAGAAACTAAGCGATATGATGTAATTAGTCGATCACATATTATTACTTTCCTAGAATAGAATCATTAACATCCTGTATATATGGTTGATGTAGCCGTTTGTGGCACACATATATGAAATACAGATTCACATTATATTTACCTTTTTCAGATAGTACCTGGTTTAGAAAAATATCTCAATAAAGCACTAACTTGAGAATGATCTATGAAAAGATAGAGAAGGGTTTCATTAGCAGAATTAGAAATGGGGCAAGTTTTGACCGTTGTAAAATTTCTTCTAGCTCTCTGAACATTAGTTAACAGTTTCTTGTGAAGTAAGAACCAACAAAAATATTTTAATTTAAGAGGAACATTCAATTTCCACAAGGTCTTCCACAAAGGAGTTTGAGTGTTGGAGAACTCAAAATTGAGATTATAAGTACATTTAACAGTAAAGCAACCATTAGAAATAGCTCCCCAGATTTGAGTATCATCACCACAACCATCAAAATCTGTAGGGACATTGACAATCTGCAACATAATGAAATCAAGAAAAACAGAAAAAAAAAAAAAAAAAAAAAAGTAACTCCAAATTCCATCCAAAGTCATTCCAGAAGTTACTAATAATAGAAGATAAATCAACATGGACATGAGAAAGAGAATGATTAAGGGAGTTGAGAGAAACCAATTATCAGTCCAGAATATGATGGTTTTCCCATCACCAATCCTCCATTTGAGACCTTTTTTAAGGGAAAAAGATTTCTCCTACGGATTATAGATCAATACGACCAAAGACAGTCAAAAAAGAAAGGTTAGAGGACCCCTCAAGTCAACAAAGTACAAGTTTTGAATAAACCTGAAACTAGCAATGCAAAAAACAACCAAAAAGACATCCAAAACAAAACGGATGTCAACTAAAAAGCAATTAACCCCCCCCACTCCTAAACCATGATCTCTCTTACCCGAATAGAGACTTCAGATCCGTTAGTGTACCTTTTTTCGTTAAAGTAAGAGGAGAAACACAAATTAGGAGTGGTTAAGGGTCTTTCCTAGTCTCACTAGGATACTACTCCTCATTGGCCCCAGACTCGAGGCCTGTCTCTTCCCCTACCGACGCTCCATTTGCTGGCCCCACCAGCTCTTCTTCCTCCTGCTAGCTCTTCTGTTTCCAGCTCCACCGAACTTGGTTCCATGGAATCAGTCACCTCACCCTAAGCCGAATTCTTTTTGTTCCGACTGCCTCTCGGTCGTCCTCTTTCTCTCATATTCTTCAGAGACTTACCGGTCTTCTTGATTCACATACCACCCCCATCTTGCAACATCAATCCCATCTCCTCTAGTCCTAGAGTTGCTGGCATCATTGTCAGTGTGTGCCAGAATCTCTTTCCCTCCACTTGCTCTTCCTTCTCTCTAGCACGTTTAACCCAATGATCTTGATCAGAGAGGGGAAGACAGACACTTCTCGTATTTGAATAGTCATCTTCTCCTTTGGAAGCATACCAAACAGATTTAAGATGAGTAGGGTGTGAAGGCTTGAGAATTAGCCCTAAACACC
The DNA here is from genome assembly GCA_951800085.1 of Comarum palustre. Lineage (NCBI taxonomy): Eukaryota > Viridiplantae > Streptophyta > Magnoliopsida > Rosales > Rosaceae > Comarum > Comarum palustre. The sequence goes on from OX637574.1 coordinate 9,156,983, forward strand.
ATGCTCGGAGTCGCCACCGTTGTCTCGGGAGTCACAACTGGTTCAGTAGCCTCTTCTACCTCCATATGATAGCACTCTATGGTTGATCATGGTACAAACACTGCATCTTCCCAGAAGTCGTTCATACTTGTAACTCACCGGAATCACGTCGGTAGGGGAAACCATAATTCGACATTCGAGCCGAACCGATTGATTGATAGGAAGAGTGATGTGCACCATAGCCAGACCACACTGAAACCCTCATGTATCTATTTGTATCACCAAACCAACTGTCCCTCCTATCAGCCTTACGATTACAATGGTAGATAGGACAGTCAGATTCCCTTAAATACTCAACCAGAACCAAACAAAATCCAAAGGAACCGTTGCTATGTCAGAGAAGCCTTTGAGTCGTTGATCAGGAACATGGTCCGGTTATAATACCATGGACCGCCGCATTTCACACAGTTGAGATCACTTTCAGATGCGAAAGAGAAGAGGAAATGACCTCTTCTTGCTTGAACGTCCACTAGAGTCGTGATTCTCCACATGGAATATATTGCACTCCTGAAGGCGTCAAAGGTGACTACTCTGGAGGAATTCAGGCGGTCGACCAGGTAGTAGCGCTGAGCTACGAAGTCACTATTGGGACACCGAAGATTTTCGAGATCTACCGGTTCATCGTGGTTACACATAGATATCTTGGAGATGAGGCTAGCCATCACCGATGCCATGGAGGCCACCTTGGATTGCTTCACCATGGAGATTGTAGCCATAGAGTATGAAAGGAACTTACCGCACAGCCAGAAAACCATAACCCTAGTTTTAGAGAAAGGGGATGAGGCCATTTGAGACCCTTTTTCAAAACAAAAACACCATGTGAAATACTACTCTAGGTACTAAAGGAGTCACCAAAAACTTTAAGGTTCTCATTAAGAATGCAACCATGGTGGATGTACTTATGAGAATAAATGGAAGTCCACAGACCATTATCTTGTTGAAAAATCCCCAACTACTCAACTAGCTTTAGCTAACATAGATTGGATCATATCAGTAGTACGTGTTTTTTTAATTCCCAAGTCACCAATTTGTTTAGGCAAGATCATTAGTCAAGGGGGAACCACAGGTTATGTTGATGCATTTTCCATTGTTCATAATATGAAACTTGATATTTTTTTTTTGGCAAAAAAAATTAATAAATGAGAGAATGACATCCCACTATCATAAATATTAGAAAACACACACAAAACCACTTTCAAAATATTTAAACAAGAGAAAATTTCAGTTTACACTCATGAACTTTAGGTCTAAAATCAAATTCATACTTAAACTTTTTTTAATCAGTTTCATACCTAAATTTTAGTCTAATATTAGTTTCATACCTCATCTTTATTTTTAATCAGTTTCATACCTAAACTTTCAAATAACATCAATTTTGACCAAACATGACGTCATGCTTGGTCATATTTGGTCAAAAATGCTGATGTGGACCAAATTAAAAATAAAATTTTATACCTAAAATTTGGTTGAGATTGATGTCATTTTGAAAGTTAAGGTATGAAACTGATTAAAAAAAGTTTAAGCATGAGACTGATTTTAGACTAAAGTTTAGGTATGAAATTGATTAAAAAAAATTAGGTATGAGACTGATTTTAGACCTAAAGTTTAAGAGTGTAAACTGAAATTTTTCCTTTAAACAAATAAGGACATGAGCCTAGACCCAGAATGAGTAAAACCTAGCCTAATCCAAATATTCACTACCAAATGACTAAAATGCATGATTTTTCCATCTTAAAATTACATTCATTCTCATTTATCTTCTTCTCTCCCTCGCCGTCATATTTATTCTTCTTCTTCATCTTCTTTACTCTCACTCTCTCGATTCCTACAACAATGTTAGCAAAGAATCCGACTTCAAAAACCCGCTCTAATTACTGCTTAGAAAAAGGAGATCTAGATTAGAGTTCTGACACAATGAAAACATTTCTGTTGCCACAGCCGCTCGTCGCTCATCATCACCATTTACGAACCTGTCACACGCCGCACTCGTCGGCCAGATCCGCATCCCCGTCAACACCATGTCCATTTCTAGCATAGAGCACTGGAAATGGACATTTGACTCCTTAATCATCCTTACGGTCAATTCCTAAGTCAAACTCCTTAATCACATATCTTAATGTTAAAGTAAGTCGTAGATCCAATTTGGTTGGGGTTCTAGTCAAATTGTATTTTTTCTTCTGAGATCATCATTTTGCTCTATGGTACTATTGAATATCAAGCATTGCTTCTTATTGTGATAGAAGCTTTTGTGACTTGATTTGTGATATATTATGATGGTCTTTGTGTGATTTCATTATTTAGCTTGCAAATCATACGATTTTTGGAGTTGAGGCAGAAGAAAATGGCCTTAATTACTCTTTAAAATGTCTTGTTATGTAGCAGTAGCAAGGAACAACAGAGGTAGTAGCATGTAAGTAACAGTACATGTAGTAGTAGGTAAGTAACAGTAAAGGTAGTAACAGGTAATAACGCAGAAAGCAATAGTAGGTAAATAACAACGTTAACATTAGCATAGAAATGACAAAGGCCGAAGCAGGTAAATAAACAGCAAAGACGGTATCATGTAAATAACAAGGGCAACATTAATAGGGAAATTACATAGATAGTAGCAGGTAAATACATCAGCATGGAAGTGACAATGGTAGTAGCAACGATATATGGTTACTATGAGAATGAGCGTTTCTTGAGAAAACTTGCAGTTGTGGTACTCAAAATTTACTACTGCACATAATAAAAATAGCTACTATACATATGTTGAGACACTGAAAACATGGTACTTCACTTGCTGAAGAAGCTATGACTATACTAGCTGAACAATTTAAAGCATGCTACTACATTTGTTGGAAGTGTAATAGCAACTAACTTTCTAACAAAACATCCTTACGGTCAATCCCTAAGTCAAACTCCTTAACACACGAAAACAGTTATTTGACTGTCTAAATTACGTAGTTTCAAATCGATGAGACGCAACCAGTGGTATAAAAATTTTATGAAAAAATAACCACCAGAGATAGGGTTACCTCTAGGGAGAAAGAATGGAAAATTGCGTTAACCACAACTATCGGCACCGAGACTTTATCGGAATTATGTGATTTTTTAATCGTAGATGTATTTCACCATTCTGGTCATATCTTATTTCACGACTTTTTTTTCATTTGAAGCTTCTATGTATAAGGTTTAGGGTTTAGGGTTTTAGCCGACGAAATTAAGTTAATTCGTCAGCTAAAGTTAAATAAATAAAATAAATAATTATAGCTGGTGAAATTAGGGTAATTCGTCGGCTAAGATTAAATAAATAACTATAGCTGACGAAATTAGGGTAATTCGTCGGCTAAAGTTAAATAAATAAACAACTATAGCTGATGAAATTTATTAAAATTCGTCGGCTAAAGTTAATTCAAAATTTTTGACGGGGATTTTGAAAATTTTTCTGATTAAAATTTTAAACTTTAGCCGACGAAATTAGGGTATTTCGTCGGCTAAAGTTTAAAATTTTTTAACTTTTATTTTTCTCCTCCTCCTTCTCCTCTTACTCCTTTTCCTTCTTCTCCTCCTCCTCTTCCTCATCCGGCGGCATCAACTCCTCTCTCCTCCTCCTAGCCTCCTCTTCTCCTCCTCCCCTCCTCTCTCCTCCTCCTAGTCTCTTCTTATCCTCCTCCTCCTCCACCACCCGGTATAAAAATGAAAAAGAAGAAAAACAAATTAATCAAAAATACAAGAAATAATAAAATAACTATAGCCAACAAATTTTATTAAAATTCGTCGTCTAAAGTTAAATAAAATAAATAACTATAGCCGACGATTAAAATTCGTCGGTTAAAGTTAAATAAATAAATAACTATAGCCGACGAATTTTATTAAAATTCGTCAGCTAAAGTTAAATAAATAAATAATAATAATAATAAAAATGATAGTTATAGCCGACAAAATTTAATAAAATTTCGTCGGCTAAAGTCCAGACTTTAAGCAACGAAAATTTTGTTGGCTATAGCTAAATAAATGACTTTAGCCGATGATGAACAAAAATTTCGTCGGCTAAAGTCTTGGCCAACGACTTTTTCCTGACGACGTTTCTTCGACTAAGACTTTAGCCGACGAAATTTTGTACTTAGCTGACGAAAAATTTTCGTCAGCTAAAGTACTGATCCTGGTAATGTCTAGCTGAACCATTAGAAATTGGAAGTGAAGTAGCAGTAACATTCAAGCAAATGCAATAACAGCTAAAGAAATACACAGTGGAGGTCTTATTCAATTTGTGTTAATTTGAATAATGTCAGTTTGGTAAATTACACCATGACACATGACAAGCAGAAAAGAATTTATCCTTATTTGTTAAAAATTGTCTTTATTTGTTTAACATCAATATAAGTGGATTTATATGTTTTTCAAATCCTTTTAGATGATGTATATGTGATTTTCTATTCATAACAGTCCTTTCATAATATGAAACTTGATCTTTCCTTTTTTGGCAAAATAAAAATAAAATGAAAATTGTTCATAAAAGTCCCTTGATAATATGAAACTTGATTTTTAAAACTTAATACCTTCTACTATACATTACCTCTAAATCGAGTTGGCAATAATCAGTTTTAATCGCATCACCCTAGATCTTGTGTGTTTGCTCCAAAAGCTTGGCAACCCGATCTGTGACATTTAGCCACAATCAGCACCCAACTATGTTAGAGATAGACTAACCATGAACTCATGAAGGTAAAGGCTAGCTTTGCATAACAACTATGAGTCTATGACCCAAAAACCAAACAAGATACAGCTGCAATACGCCAAGTTTTATGACAGCCCACCATGGCACCATGACAAACACCCTTGGTGTTGGCCTCTTCATCATTTCTGCCATTCTTGGAGTTGTCAATAATCTTGAAGGTCCTTTGCCTAATTCAAGCTGTAAGGTTCTTGTATTTAGTTAGCTTCTGATATATTCTCTACAGCTTCAACGATGGATTTGTTTAGAAATCATTATCATGTTGATTGAGCAAAGATTATCGAGTTTACGAATAATATTCTTAGAGCAAGTTTCATCTTTTGGTTGACTGTCCATGGTAAGAACTACTCTTGATAGGGTAACTGCGTACTCTCCTCATATCAGTCCTCTTTGCCCTTTGTGTGGTGTAGTTCTAGAAAATATCAATCATCTTTTCTTTATGTGTGGTGTCTTAGCTAAACCTCATTTGGCAATTATTGAATGGGGTTCTTTTTGGAGGGGAGGTAAGTCTTTCTCTTTTATCGTCAAATTATTTATTTTATATGAAAATAGAGAAATAATCGTATCTTTAGGATTGAAAGATGTGTTTCTTCTGTGGTCCTTAAAATTATCTCTATGATTAGATACAGACTCATATCCATCAAGTTTAAGTCTTCTTGTACTAATATGTCTATTGCTAAAAAATGGAACTTAGCTTCCTCTTTGACCTTTTTTGGTTTTGTTTCTTATTTTCCTTTGGTTAGCTTGCTTTTTGCAGAGCATCCTGGGTGCACTGTGTGCACTTAAACCAACTTAAATAGACAGTTAGATTGCATTTGTGACACTATTTATTTTTTAAAATAAAACTAAATATAATTATCAACCGTTGAGATTTTTTAATAAATATTTAATTCATTTATATTTTGATACATATAAGAATTTTTGACTTTTTTGATCTTCCGTTGTTTTTGATTTTGGTTGTACCGGGTTATGCCCTCCTCTCTTTACTTTAATATACTAATTTATTTAGCTATAAAAAAGACACCCTTTGTTACTTGCTGCCATTGAAGGTCTAAAATTTGCTACAACTCCTACAAGAGTAACTTGGGAATTAAAATGCTGAGATGTCTCCACATATCTGAACCACTGACCAAACTGTCAATCTACATTAACGCCTCGCATTCGCATTCAATGTTGGATTCAGAAATTTATGGCCTCCTTCCCACTCGGTAACGGAAACCATTACATTCATACATAATTTTCATCTGCCTCCTAATCCTTACGTCAGAATCGAACCAGCCATGGTCAAACATATCAGCACCCTCAACTTTACCAGATACGTCCCTATCCCCCCTTCCCTCTTCTCTCATCTTCTTCCTTCTCTGGTAACTGTGAACAAATAATATCAAACAAAATGCACACGCATCTCAAAAATGGAAAATGCTTATCACCCAGAAAGCTCAACTACCCATATAACAACAGCAGCATGATTTTCTGGCAATTGTGTCTTTTTCTCTTTGTAATTTCAAATTTCAAAACACTTGGCATTCTGAAAACGTGTATCCATCTGTGTCTCTATACCACCCATGAACAAAATTTGAACCAAGCATCACTCCTGTACTTCACTAAGCTCTGTGCACAAAGAGACAGGAAACACCAGCCTTGCATGCAACAACAATAAGCTGTTGTTTTATTTGAATAATTGTCACTGTTAGTCAAAGGGCAGGTACTATTTTAGTCTCTAGCTGTTTGGAACCGAGCTTCCAATTCTCTCGAAACTTCTTGTTTCTTTGTTTAAACTGAATCCCAGTTACTAGCTTTAGTTTGTAAATCTTGCTCAGCCGCATCTTTGTCGCTTTTTGAGTGTGAACAACAAGATTTGAATTTTGAGGAGGGAGAATATGGATGTGACTTCATACCCGGTTGACGTTTTGGAGACACAAAGTAGCCTTTGAGTTCAAATTTGGGACTTGAACAGATTTAAGGTCCCTCTGAAGAAGAAGAAGCTTTTGAAATTTGGGGTCTTTTTTTTATTCTAAAAAGCTTTCGTCAGATACCCATTTCAACCAAGTAGAGATCCAGGTTAGTTTCTGAAGCTGGGCCTCCATTGCTTTGTTCTGTTCTTCGTTGTTACCTTGTTTGAGATTCAGAAAGAGATGGGTCTTTTATTTTCTTTTTTCCATCGCTTTGGTCATGATGAGTGTGAAAAACTCAAAAACGAAAATGAAGGTTAATCATGTGAAGGTCTTCTTTTGGGTATTAGGGACCACTGAGATCCTGCATCACCTTGTGCTGCTTGTTTGTTTTGAGTAATTTGGTTAATCATGTCGTAGAGATTGGAAGCTTTTGCAAAGCAAACGCCTTTGCCTTTTTGACTGTACTTTTGAAAGCGCTGAGATATATACACACTGGTGTTTCCCAGTCAAATTTATGAGTGATATGTGAGTAAGGCTGACTGGGTCTGCTCGAGGCCTATCTATCTATGGAACTTTAAGCCAGAAGAAGTAGGAAAAGAATGGGGCAATGCAAATAGTAAACCACTACCTCTTTTCTTATGAATTTGAGATTACCTTTTCTGAGGGTATGTGAATGCATTGCGGTCCTATTACCTCACAATGGAAACTGCTTTTCTCTTGCACCGAGAGTTAACCCCACTCTTTTCTTTTGCATTTAGAGTCCTACCTACTACTGTGCAGAATGGCCTTTACTCTAATGTAATCATTCATCCCTAAAGAGATGATAATTCCTGAGCTTTTTCCATCTACTGCCGTTCGTTCAGCTCTGATTTTTAGGGAATGTTGTTGTTGGTCTAATTTTCCTTTTTTCTCTTAAGAGATTTTAGTTGATTGTGTATTGATTGATAACAGTAATTGAGTTTACAATAATGTCATGATAATATTTGTATGGTCGTGTTGAAAATGACCGGTAGCTAAAGCATTCATGAGATTGCTTGTCTTTATGTGGCCTCACAGGTGTACAGTCCTTTTTCTAGTTCTGTATCTCATGAGGGGTGTCTCTAATTTATTGTATGATAGTCGGACACAAAGCATTTTGAAGTTTCTTGTTTTTAAAATGCAAAAGAGCCAGATGTTTTACCTTTGAAATGGGGTTGCAGGATCTCTTGAAGCTTGTTTGTACCGGCGTTTAGCTTCTAGTTACAAAAGCCAAGCTGTTTCTGTGTTTGGAGGATTTGCTTAATGTGGTAAAAGCCAAACTTCATGATCGCAAGATGATGTGTAACTCGCTGATTGTGCAAACTAAGTTCAGCCAGTAAGGCTTCATTCTTGTTCTTTGTAGTTACTCTTTCTTGTTTTAGTTGTATATCCATGGGATCTCTGAGCTTTTTCTTTCGTAATGATTTCTTCTTTGTTCATTGGTTGCATTTTGCAGAAGTGATTCTCTCTGTAAATATTCGCATTCTAGCAGCTCATGCGGTTCTGAATTTCAGTCAGTGGTTTTGAAAGATGACTCACTTTCAAAGGTATGTACTGGTGGGCATCTTCATGACAAATGCTTTCAAATTTCTTTATAGTACTGTTGGGAACCATGTAAATTTAATTGATCTGAAAATGAATGAATTTTTTCTGTTCATTTGCATTCGAAGTCTACTGTCATTGAATGAAGATATCTCCAGCTTGTTTTAGTAGATTCAGAACATGGGATTTCTCTTCTAGGAATTTGTATTTTTTAATTGCTAGAGCTATAATATCTAGAATTTGTGTGAATCAGTAAAATATTTAATTCTTATGGATTATGCTTTACTAGTTCAAAATAATAAAACATAACACGTTATTCACATTATTTGTGATTGTTTAATTTTTATTTAGTGGTAGAAATACAGTTCCTAAATTTAGTATTTTGTTTTATCTTTAGGTGAGTAATCCTGATGAAAGTATTGGACAACTCGGGTCATGCAATAAAAGTTCTCCGTACAAGATCCAGCTTGAACAGGATGTAAGTTTTTTCCCTGGAAGCAACAAGCAAACTTTTTGGGTCTCTTCTGGTTGCACTTTGAAAGAGCTCATGTGAGAGTTTAGGAATAATAGGACTTAACAAAGAAATTACTTGTAAATTTCAGTAGAAATGTTAACTAGGGGAAGTTGTGGAATAGCATCAACTAGAGGGATTCAAATTCTATATGGTACTTAGTGGTATGCTAGAGCATTTACAGTAATCTGTATTATCTTTGAACTGTCATGCAATTCCTCAGTACGTTCTGATCATCTCATTGTTCAGATCTCCACACATATCTTAGAGGTGTTATATATTCAAGGACATCTTTGCGATAGCCACCAATCGATGTGCTTCTATTATAGGTACAAAGATTGGAACAGCAACTGCTTGAAGAAATAGAGCTACATGCGATTCTGGAAAGTGCAATTGAGAAAAATGCTACAAAACTCTCCAGTTCATTATGCCTTCCTTATAATGTATGTTTTCTAGACATTTTTTTTAATTTATTATCTCTATTTTACCATTTTCTAAATCATCAGCTGAACAAGCTAGTGAAATCCTAAAGTAAACAAAAGAGATATTTGCAAATTTTGATGTGTGTGATAAAGTAGCCTGGAGTTCAACTCCAAAACCAATTGGCAATAGAGAGAGTAACCTAAACCCTTATAAACCCACAAGCAAGGCCCAATTTTTCCAATGTGGGATTATATCTCAACACGCTCCCGCACGTGTGGTAGAGAGAGTAACCTAAACCCTTATAAACCCACAAGCAAGGCCCAATTTTTCCAATGTGGGATTATATCTCAACACGCTCCCGCACGTGTGGTGACCTCTCAAGCCTAACACTTGGACAACATTAGGGATGACGTGGAGTGTTTGTGGCCGGTAACACTAACACATGTGGACGTGGGTAACCCGTTCTGATACCATGATAAAGTAGTCTGGGGTTCAACTCCAAAACCAATTGGCAATAGAGAGAGTAGCCCAAACCCTTATAAACCCACAAACAAGACCCCATTTTTCCAATGTGGGATTATATCTCAACAGTGTGAATCTCCACTTAATGTTTGATATAATTAATTTGTATTTGATTTGTCAGTTATATAAAACCTATGTGCAGGCTCAAGAGCTCCTGAGTAATATTGATGCACTGGAGGTTACAGTTTCAGAACTAGAACAGGAGTTGGTTGCTTTGCATTTCCAACTAAGTCAAGAAAGAAATGAAAGAAGGCTCGCAGAATATCGTCTGAGGCATCCATCTCCTCAGTCAATGTCTCCTCGCCCCTCTTGCATTATGAAATTGCTGGTATTGTGTCTTGTCATATGTTTTTCTTATATTGTATAATGGCCCAGATGGAATGGAGCAATATTGCTCATTTAAGAATGAATGACATCATTCTCTATGCTTATCCAGATTTCATCCTCTTCAAAATAAGAAAGTAGTATCAAAGTGATATCATAACATCTTTGCACTTCGTCCAGATTTCATCTCCTTCAAGGTGTACAGAGCAGTCTAGTCCTGAAATTCATCATTCTTCAGGAGATGACTCATGGCAGGAGCAACAAGATCAATCATCAGAAACTAGTGGTGAAACGTCTTCCTTGCACTCAGTTATTGAGGTATCTGTCAGTGTTACATGTTAGATACTGCCTTCAACTTCATGATGTCGTTAATTTTATTGTTCAGTAAAGTTTTTTAAAAAAAACGTCAAGTAGTACATGGCTATGTTGCATGGACACGGACACGGTGACACGTCGCGACACGGCAAAAACCCAAAAATTGATTTTTTGACACGACAAATAAAATAATTATTTATTTATTTTTAATATATAGAAACAATACCAAACTAAGAAATAAGTTCATAACATTATCAAAATGATGTTCTAAATCCATTCCATTGCATAATCATAAGAGACAACATCAAAGATAATTCACAAATACAAGGAAAGGTTCACAATAACATGAAAGGAGGTTGTCGAAAGCTCTAGCAACTTCAGTTTATAGGCTGCATAATTAACACATTAGGTTGTCAAAAATTGAAATCTTAGCAGCATGGATTCAAAGACCTCTGACACCTAATAGACAAAAAGAATTCAATCTGTTGAGATATCTATCCCACATCGGGAAAATGGGGCATTGCCTGTAGGCTTATAAGGGTTTGGGCTACTCTCTCCATTGCCAATTGGTTTTAAAGTTGAACCCCAGACTACTTTATCATGGTATCAGAACGGGTTACCCACGTCCACGTGAGTTAGCGTTACCGGCCACACGCACTCCACGTCATCCCTAATGTTGTCCACGTGTTAGGCTTGAGGGGTCGCCACACGTGCGGGGACGTGTTGAGATATCTATCCCACATCGGGAAAATGTGGCCTTGCCTGTGGGCTTATAAGGGTTTGAACTACTCTCTCTATTGCCAATTGGTTTTGGTGTTGAACCCCAGACTACTTTATCACAATTATTCTATAATCCATCCAAACATTTGCCCCCAACCAAAAACAAATCAAAAGAAAGAGATGAACTCACATTTTACTGGAGACCTGAAGAGTGAAAGGCTAAAAGCAAATCAGAGGTCGGTGGTTAGTCATTGAAGCTCGCAGGTCGCAGAGGTCGAAGGTCTCGCCTTCTTGTGTTTTCTCTATTTGTGTTTTAGAAAAAAGCTGTGCGGCTAACTCTTGTCCTTTAGGTTTTGATTTTTTTTAAATAAATACCTAAATTGATGACGTGGTGTGTTGTCAACGTGTCGAAAAAGTCAATATTTATGGACATGCCATGTGACGTGTCGGACACCGTGTCGGGACGTATCGGGGAGTGTCGGACACTTCGACACTCCTTCCGTAGGAGTGTCCGTGCGTCAGAGGTACAAGGTATTATCTGAGATCAAATGTGACCATCTTCGTTTGTGGGTTTTAATTTTAATCTTGATTTGTTTCGTTCTCAAAGAAAAATGAATTCAGTCAGCTTCGTTCGTTGTAATTTTTCATTGGTTAAAGGGTGTCTTTTTTATTTTAATTTTACAGTTCTTTAAAGATTCTATAGTAAAACCAGCTGAACATTTTCTTGTGGACATTTGTATCAGAATGCAGCGGACTCGGTTGCATGTGGCGTTGATATGAAAAGTTCAAGGAAGATGGATCTTGTATGTTTGCAACCTTGTGACTTCAGAAAGCTTCCTAAAGGGATGCCCACCAAGGGCCTCTGGGATCATCCTAATCAACTGTCAGAGGAGATGGTTAGATGCATGAAAAATATTTTCATATCTTTGGCTGATTCAGCTGTACCGTCAAAATCTTCTTCCCAAGAGAGCCACTTGTCACCTCTGTCTCCACGTGGACATCTTTCTAATTCCTCATGGTGGTCATCATCTGAACGGTCGATGATTTCATCATGGGTGCAGAGCCCACAGGTAGATATACGGAGTAACTCCGAAGTATTAGCTTCAGAAAACCTGTGCGATCCCTACAGAGTTAGAGGGAAACTGAGCTGGGCTGACATTGGGAACTATGGATTAGCAACTGAAGTTTCTTGGATGTCAGTTGGCAAGAAGCAATTAGAGTATGCTGCTGGTGCTCTGAGGAGGTTCAGGTAAGATTTTCTTCAACTCTTGTGTTTTGAATTTTCTTGTCTCTTTTGGCAAATTTTATTTGAGATTATGATCATGAAGTGTCAAGGACGAAATTCAGAAACTTCAAAAAAAAATTCTCACATTTGCTTGAGACTTTTGTGTAAAATTTAGTCTAAGCTTTTAACTTACTGTTGGCATCTAAGTCTATTAGTGTAAATATGTCTGAAGAGGATAAATAACTTAAAATTTTATGAAAGCCTTAATTGTTGTATTGATATATAGCTGATTACAAATGTTTTCTTCGTCAGAGTACTTGTAGAGCAACTGGCTAAAGTAAATCCTATCCATTTGAGCTGCAACGAGAAGCTTGCTTTCTGGATTAACTTATATAATGCACTTATCATGCATGTAAGTTTCCCTGAGTTTAACACATGTTTACGATGTTTTTCAAGGGTTAACTTTGTAAAACATGTATATCAACAGTGGACTTATGTACCTTTTACTGTGAACAGGCTTACTTGGCTTATGGAGTCCCTAGAAGTGATTTGAAGCTCTTCTCTTTGACGCAAAAGGTCTGCATTCTGTGAAATTTTCCCCTCTGTAGTTTCGTTTGTAAGATTCAAATGACCTTGAAAAACCATAAGCCAAGTTTGCATTGTCATTTGATGTACACTCACTGCATGGACCTCATGTTCTGACTGTATTTCTTGGTTGAAACTTTGTTTTTTCAGGCGGCATACACTGTCGGGGGACATTCTTACAGTGCCACTGTTATCGAGTATATAATTTTGAAGACAAAACCTCCACTCCATAGACCACAAATTGTATGAACTCTGTTTAATAATGCTATCTGAAAGTTTGCCATATGACTTTATTCCCCTTCATAAACTCATTCCGGGGTTGACATATGAATATCAGGCTTTGCTTCTTGCCCTTCATAAGCTTAAGGTTTCAGACGAGCAACGGAAGTCTGTAATTGATACATATGAACCACTTGTAACCTTTGCTTTGAGCTGTGGAATGTACTCCTCACCAGCGGTAATTGTTACACTTGTGCCATGTGATGAAGGGTTTTAAGTTAATGTATTTTTGCAAGTTGAACAGAAGTTTATATTTTTATGTCTTACTAAAAGCAGGTAAGGATTTACACTGCTAACAATGTTAGGGAAGAACTTCAGGAAGCACAGCGTGATTTTGTTCGAGCGTCAGTTGGGGTTAGTAACAAGGGGAGGTTGTTGGTGCCAAAAATGTTGCACTGCTTTGCCAAGGGCTCTGTGGATGATTCAAATTTGGCTGTATGGATATCACATTACCTACCGCCCCACCAAGCTATCTTTGTTGAACAATGCATATCACAAAGGCGGCAAAGTCTGCTTGGTTCGCGCAACTGTGGCATTTTGCCATTTGATTCACGCTTCCGTTACTTATTTCTACCTGACAAAATTACGGTATGATGATTCCTGGTATACTACCCTTATATACCTTGGATTAGTTTGTTTAGGTTGAGCTAAAACCAGATGGTGGAAGTAATGATCTTTTACCACATTTAGAAACACAGAAGGTCAGTTAGGTCTCTCACCTCATAGACCTCTTATAATCCCTCATGCGTGTTGTACATTTTGTTCATGGATAACAGTTCATAAACAGTGTGTAGGAAATCGTTCTGTTCATTCACTTGTACAACAGACGTTCAAATAACTGAATAAGAGCAGTAATTTTCTTGTGAGTTTTGATTGCTGAAATGCAATGCTGTCGGTGTTGAATGCTACACTTGTAGTGTTGAGGAGTTTTGGTTCAAGTTCTTGTAAAGTTGGCCTTGAATACTGTATCATCATCAAGCTGTAAGATGATAATGTGCAGTCATTAACGTTTACAACTAGTTGCTTTTGCTGAAGGTATCATAGTATGGCAACAATGTTGAACAGTTCCCAACGGTATGATGATACGCAGCACATTATTTCATATTTATCAATCCTGTTAACCTTTTAACAAAATCTTAAAGTTTGAAATCTTACCTAAAACCTTCCGAAAATATCTTACGAACTGGCTGAATGCTAGAGTATTATCTGAAAGTGCCTCATTGAGTAGTCATGTCTTATATCTGTATATATATATACAAGGCTAATGCATCCAACTCTACTTAGAATCGAGTTAAAACGTCAAAATCTTATAACTTGTCATAGTATCTTATAAAACTTTATTTTCCGATGTTATCTTTTCCATAAAAAAAAAAGAAATGGAAAACTTAGTATTTAGTTTTGCTTGCTTCTTAAGACTTAGTGTCTGGTTTCTTTTGAGCATGCATGGGGTTTTGTATTCAGTAGTTTTAGTTTTTCTGTAGCTACCCAAAGTGCTGATGAGGGCAGCTCGAAATTATTTACTGAAGTAGTTGAGAGAGCTCACCAGCTATAGTATGTTATTCTTAGAGAATATATAGACTTGAAATAATCAGATAAAATGCTCTGTCAAAGTTGAAGAAGCATATGAAAGCTAAATTATGTTGCACGCAGAAACAAATTACGTGATCAACCTGTTCACATCTATATGACAGTATATGGTTATATTTCTTATAGAGAAATTATTGCTTGAGTACGTAAATGCATAGAAATTGCATCAATAAAATCACGATCAATGAATAGATCGAAAGTCAACCATGTTTTATTAATAAACTGGGTTTGAACCTAGCATAGGAAACTCAACCTCACGCCCAATTTAATTATTATAAAAGAGAAAAGAAAAAAAAATAGTCTTACAAGATACAAAGAAGAAAAAAAAACAGAGGATAGAGAAAAACCACCCCTACTCTTCTACAAAAAAACAACTCTACATGACCTATCATCTAGTAGATCAATCCAGCAGTTGTGAAATTGTGTGAGCATGAGTTGTGAAAGTCCACTATGTTCATATAATGTACTTATATGTATAATATTTGTCTAGAATATAGTCCTCATCAACTTAGGAACTATAGTCTCAGACTGGTAAGATATGTTTCTTTCTTCCCTACACTAACAGATAGAGTAGGGCTTCCTGATCCCGTACTGAAAATTTGCAGGCCGGGACGGGACAAAGTTTTGGCGGTACCGTACCCCTCCCGTCCTGGTAGTTTAGAAATGGGACGGGACAGGATGAGATCGGAATGGGACGGGACCGTCCTGAAAGTATAAATCTACATGTATCCGATCGTAATCGTCTGATTGTTAGGATGTATACTCTTACAATGAACTCAAACACATTCAATGAGACGCCCAAAATCTAAACCTAAATTCAAAGTACTAGTTTCACATGACAAGAGTTAGATAATTCATTCTCATTTGATGATGATCATCATCATATGAAAGATATAGACCGCCACAACAAATCTCAGTAGCAATAGCTAGAGCTCATTTGATGTTTCAAGAGTTTTCTTGAGATCTTAATTAATTAATTAATTAATTAATTAGACATAAATTACATGCATTTAATTAATTGGTTGTTGACCCCCTTTTATATTTACAATTTTTGTTCGTTTTCTACTTATATAGAGTTAGGAGTTTAGAACTAGAGCAGTTAATTATACCATGGAAAAAATAACACCGTAGAATATATACATAGTATATGAATATTATACACAATAAACTCTTATCAATATTGGATGAGTACACATGCACTTTATAAAAAATAAATATAAAATTTCTTCAAGAATTTAGGATCAATTTTATTTTTATTTTTTTCTTTCTTTACGTGATCTCGATCCCCTTCCGATACCGAACGGGATCATCCCGTGCGGGATAAATTTCTAAAACTACAATCTCGTCCTGTCCTGATAATATATTTTAGGACGGGACGAGATTCACCGAATCTCATCCCATTCCGTCCTATGCCCAGCCCTACTACCAGGGCCAGGGCAAACCTTGCAACCTAGGCCAGGAGGCTTTCAGATTTCTGACTGGGGAAAATTTCACCCACGTTTAAAGAGAGGTGACACTCTCCTTGAAGACCTGAAGACATGCTCCTAGGTTACCACATCCTTACCCAGCAGCCCACCAAGATGCAGGTCCAAGAACATTTTACAGATTATCCACCAATAAAGAATTTTTGATAAAGAGAGTCGAACTTGTGTGAGTTTACATCTCAGATTCGTCGTTTACCGAACAGACCCCATATGTTTCTGGAGTTGTTAAGCTGATATATGTACGTAAGTAATATATCTATTACCTTCATTTCTGGTCGTTGGCTTCCCCCGACCACAAGCAAACCAAACCCTCACAGTCATATAGCTTACATATATATATATATATATATATATATATATATATATATATATATATGTATGTACAATTGAGCTACAGACCTTTTCTTTGTTTGTTCATTTTCTCAAACAAAATTGTATTAATATTGCGAAAAGTGGGTTTGGCACGGGAGGTTAATTTAGGATGTTTTGAGCTAGAGAGATTTGTTTGAGCTGTGGGTAGGTCTTTCAAACGTCAGATGTCATACCAACTTTCATATGAAGTTCTGTTAGGATTGGTTAATTTCATAAAGGTGGTTTGCTTAGTTATCCCCAAGCAAGCGATTCCAATGCCATTTATCTTATTGGCTGTCGATCATTATCAGTAATTGTCTAATTGGGAGATCAAACAGTATGAACTAAGGTGAACCACTTTGTACAATTCTAACAACTTATAAGTCGATCAAATAGGCTGTTGAGTATGGCTAATACACTAATAATAGGGTTGGTGAATCAGCTTATGCAAAACTATGCTCTTCATTAATATACTGCCTTATTACATTGATTTTGCACTCCTCTCATATATGTTTCTACTACGTACGAAACATGTTAATCCAGAATTTTATGTACTTCATGAAATATATATCTGAGAGAGAATTCAATAAATCAAAAATGACTAAATATATGCGACTGTATAATTGGTTCTATGTAGTAGCTTAATTGATTGATGATTGTCATCCAAATAGGGTTTACACTTGACTAATAGAAAAAAAAAATAAACTTAATTTTCACTCTTAAGTGTTGATTAGGTCTTCATGCATGAGCTGGCTGCAGCCTCACATTTATGGCATGTCTTGTAATTTTTCAGATAACAGCTCAATCGATTGAATGCCTCTGGAAGTTCTGCTGATCTTACTCCATAAGAGAGCAGCTTCATATTGAAGATGCTTAATGCTTTCACCTATAGTAGACTTGACAGCAGAACCTAGCTATCTCTGTCCGGCCGGCGGTCATGAAACCACGACAGGTATATGTCTCAGACTCGCACTCGTACGTACAATTCAGCTGTTCATATCGATCCATGTCAATTAACTGGATGTGACTGATATTAACCTAGTAAAGATAAGCTTAGGTTTCCCGGACTAAGAATACTGTGAGAAAAATCAACTCTGAACAACCGCTTCATCATCGAAGAAAAAACTCTGAACAACCATACCGACACCAAACTCTAATTTAGATAAACTCTACACTCGCGGTATACGGAAGACATTGGAAAGAACTAGGAATTTAGACAGAAGAAAATCGATGATCGATAATGGTGTTCACACCTTAAGCTCTTCAGAAACTCACTAGCCCATGGTACTTGAACAACACATTTCCAAAGAGAATGTCATTCATAATATTTAGATACATGCATACGTACACCATTGATATACAGCAGGTTACTGCAGTGTGAAGAGTGCAAAACGATAATGTGAGACAAGCTACGTACGCAGATGGAAATTAGTTTAGCTAGTGAATACATGACAGTAATAAAAGTCTACTACATAAGATAACCAAAAATCAAGGGCTTCAACACATGACCAGCCTTCTCTTTCACATCCAACTGCCCTTTCAGCATGTGCATGTACACAATCCAGTCCCCATTTTATTTTGGGAGTTGGCAGAGATGTGACAGGGACGTACATGTCATTTAGGGAAGGATGGATCTGACCGAGGCGGCGAGGGTTTAACAAAGAACGACGGAAGGAGGGGATCTTAGTAAGTGGAGATTTTGACTTGGCCAGCCTTGCCCATGAAACGAGAGTTGGCCAGCTTTGCACCACTGGTAATGGTTAGGACTGTTGTTCAGGCTGTTGCTACTGATGGCTGTTGTGGCAATAGTCAAGGTGATGATTTACCGCCAGAATTCATGAACCAAAGCAGTTTATGTATCAGTATATTCTGTTTTTTGGATTTTGGATAATTGGGAGTTTTGGAATTTTAGTTTTTGAAAAATATGAATGGTAAAGCAAAAAGTTGAATGGTTGGTGTAGGTCAGACATCAAAGTCATGAGACAGATGGAGTTGGTTCTTCTAGCCAATGTTTTAAAAATCGGCCCTTCCGATTTTTTCTGAATCGGACGAGCCAGATGCCGACGTTAAAATCGGTTGTCTAGACACCGTCCAGCCTGTCTAGGCAGCCCGATTAGTTTTTTTTTTAAAAAAAAACTATCTAAAAATGAGTAAAATCAAACACAAAAAATACTATTCTATACTAAAGTCTAAACAAATGACACACTATTGTATTTTATTATTTCTAAAAAAATTGTTGTTTTATTATATTTATTTTTAAAGTATTTTTGATATTTTAAAACATAAAAATGTTTTTTTATAAATTATATTTATTAAATAAATAAATAATAATAATATATATAATACAAAACCGTCTAGACACTAGCTGTCCACTCTGGTAGCGTCTAATATTTTTTAAAACTTGCTTCCAGCACATACCACATCCACAAAGACAGAACTGTCACGTAGGGCTTCACTTTTCCTATCATTTCTTGGTCAACTGTCATGTAAATACAAAGCCACAATCAGTGGTTTGGAGTTGTACAAATCAGATTCATCATACGTAAGAAAAAAGAAAGAATCAAGTCTTTGCAGCCAGTTTGATATGGAAACACTGGACTATATATATATATATATGGAAACACTGTGGACTATATATATATATATATATACATTATGAGATTCTATGTCAATGAGAACTACCTGAGACAGTATCGACAATCTACTTATTCATTCAATTAACAACAAAACTACAGGGGGAGGAAGGAAGCGGAAAAACATTGACCTGAAACTAACCTCCTCCCCCACATTTCTTTGTGAGAACATGATATAGTACATTTGCCAAATGGCATTTGATGAACTACAAGAAGATGAAATTAAAGAATCACTGAACTTGATCAGCTGTTGAAGAGGACAAGCTCGAGTTGATCATTTTTGCATGTCTTCTCTTGGGGACAATTTGAGCCATGGAGATAAGTACCAAAGAATTGTTCCCTAAAAAGCGAGTATAAACCGATGCTGTATGGTAAGATGCTTACCACTTGGTCTTCTATGAGTGCTCCTTCCATTGTCACCCCTTCCAAGTAGTTTAGGAAGCAGCAGAAAATTACTATCACCCTGCAAGACTTTTAATCTTCTATTTACAGTCTTATTACCCAGAATTGTTTATCTCAGCAGCTCTCTGTCTCATCATCTCCATCACAGCAGCTCTTCGCCTTGAATCAGACTGTTGCTGCAGCCTCCTCAAATGTTCTTTTAAATCTCTGAGAAAACACATTCATCATTACAATCTGTTATATAATCCACAAAACGGAGAGATTACCCAGAGAAGGCAGTTTAAAAATCAAGATAAAGAAAATCATGGCAAACCTGCAACGAGGCACATGGCACTCCGATACTTTGCATGCCCGAGCATGAAGTTGCAGGAGGTACCACATTTTTTTACAAAGAACACAACCTCCAGATGCACGAACTTTACATTGAATTCCATGGCGGAAAAGTCCTTTGACCTTGCGACAATTGGGATACATGCATTGTGCAGAACGACATTGTGATGCATGCACTAGAAGATCAAGCATTCTCCGAAGCTGCAAAAGTGAAAAAATGTTAGTACTAATTATTTGACAACTCTAGGATAGTTCCAAATGCTTCCCTACATAGTCAAACAGCGACAAGCGTGGCCCGTGGATCATTCTTATACCGATACTGTCTCAACTTAACCACCTTTAAGGTGTTAGGTTTTAATCACAAAAGGCTTCGGTTAGGTTTTAATCACAAAAGGCTTCGGTACAATTAGAAATGATTCACCTACATATAAGATATATTTTATTTATCATGTTTCTAATGCGAGATCTCTCATCTCCAACACGCCCCCTCAGTGCAACCTGACAAGGTCTACACGTGAATCTATGTCACTCTCTTCACTCAAACAGCAACCCTCACATGCAACCAGACTCAAGGGTTTAGCACGTGTACAAATGTCTAAACCAATCCGATCACTAACCCGGCCCGTCTGGTACTTGGTGACAATCCACACAAACACTAACCCTCACGTGCAACCAGACTCAAGGGTTTAGCACGTGTACATATGTCACACCAATCGAACCCACTAACCAATAAGACACGATTAGAGAGGAACCCGCTCTGATACCAAGTCAAACAGCGACAAGCGTGGCCTGTGGATCATTCTTGTATCGATACTGTCTCAATTTAACCACCTTTAAGGTGTTGGGTTTTAATCACAAAAGCCTCGGTACAATTAGGAATGATCCACCTACATATAAGTTGTATTTTATTTATCTATGTTTCTGATGTGAGATCGCTCCTCTCCAACACATTATACATGTTCAAACTGATTAATCAACAATAAAGTTAAATAATAAACTAGGGCCCATGATCATCAACACTTTTCAAATCTGGAAAGGTAAATGAAGACCGAGGAAATCATGTTCTCAACTCATTTCTTCCAACTATATTCGCCTGCTCATTCCCTCTAAAAATTTATGTTCTTGCAGAAACCACAAGTCTGATCATAACCCTATTCATATGAACAGTTCCGGCAGAAGCTCAAGCCGTATGTAATCTCCATATTTCAGAGGCAAACTCTTTATTTGGGTATCACTTAGATCACTTCCAGTAACATGCAACAATTAATCATGCTAATAGAAATAGTGTACCTGTACAACTCGCATTTGCCTAGCTTCCTTATTCTGTGCATCGCGGTCAGCAATGGATGGATGATTTGTCAATTTATGATGATGATCCACACCACCATCCTTCTGATAACAACTATTGCATACATCATATTCAGGGCAAACTTCACAACGCCAGCCTTGACCTGCCTCAATGTCGAGATGACATATATTGCACATTGTGACAAATGCAGGAGCAGTTGGATTATGTAGATGGTAAAGAACCATCATAGATGAATGTTTCGCCCTCCGTAAAGTATCATACTGATAATGGTTCCCTTGACAAAGACTCAGAAATGCCTGTCTAGTGTCAAAGAATTCACTCTCAAGAATCTCATCTCTGTCCTTCGTATCCACTGGTGCATCAGTGATGTCAAACTGCAGTATAGAAATACAGCACCATTAAGCATCAAGAATGGGAAAAATAAAGAATTACAAAACTGAAAGTTAAATTAACATACAGGACGGAAATCATGTTTATCCCTCATATTCATAGGGTGTTTTTCCCTATCTTCCCGTTTCTGTTCTGTTTCATAACACCTGGGGAACAAATGACGTAAGTAGAACGAAATAAGACAAGTTAATAAACATAATTATCACATCTTCAACGTTAAATGTAAAAGCAGTAGAAAAGTTTTCTTAACAAAAATGGCTAAATCAAGGATGTTTGTGAAGCCCAACAAAAGCATGATCTGAGTATTCAATGACACCAGGACCTGAACCACTCTTCTACAAACTTTATTTTCTATAGGATTACACAAAGCACAGCGTTGCCGGGAAAAGAGCCCATTACAATGATGGCCAAGAAGTAATAACAATTAAAACAACCTAAGCAGATTATAAACACTATCCATCATAAATGAGAAGATAGAAGCAGTGTACTAGGACAAACTGATTGATACAAACATTAAACAACAATGCAAGATTCATGATTCTTACTTATCACACAGATGAAAATATCTGCATTGGTTACAAGCCCAACGTTTTCCAGATACCATTAGTACACAGCAGTGAGAGCATGCATGCTGCAAATGAACCATGATGAAATCTTCCTTCATCGGGCTAATAGTTTCACCAAGCTGGGAAAAGAACACACACATCAGCAAAAGAAAAGAAAAAACAGATAGCAGCTAAGATTTAATGGTAATTACAGTAGATCTAATAAAGTCACTTTTGATGAAATAAAATATAATATAATCTGTTGATAGTCTGAACTTGTTAGATGCTAAAACTTTGAGTAGCACTAAATAATAGAGAGAGAGAGCCACAAACAGTGAAACAACTTATTGGACTATAGAAAAAGAAGTAATTACTTTGTGCATTAGGAGCAGGTCCTTGGACGTGTTGCCAGAGAGATCAGTCTGCCCAGATGCTTTTAGAGCCCTTTTTGTTATTGTCTTCTTGGTTGATCCCTTTTTATTCTGTTTTCTCCCATCCTCATCTTGGCGCATTTGAAAAATGAGATCCTCCGCAGCACCGGGCCAATAGTCA
Source organism: Comarum palustre (assembly GCA_951800085.1). Classification (NCBI taxonomy): domain Eukaryota; kingdom Viridiplantae; phylum Streptophyta; class Magnoliopsida; order Rosales; family Rosaceae; genus Comarum; species Comarum palustre. Next base: position 9,179,684 of record OX637574.1, read on the forward strand.
CCATCAAAGTATGGCAACCTAGCTGCAGTAACCTTTGCCTTTCCTTCACCATTACTTACAAAGAAATGATCATATAAATTAGTGAGCTCGACTACAATGCCTTCTTTAGAAGCTTTCCTAAGCATTGCCAAATACCTGAAACAAAACAGGGAGGAAACATGAAAAAGAAAGTGAGAAACCAGATATTTTAAGTTAACTGTTTATAATTCACACAATTCTGCAGACCAACCATTCACGAAGCTTATCAGATTTTGGTGTTTTCTGGATCTCCGGATGACAATATAAAATATAATCTTCACCCTTCAAAGGAGGACATGCCCAAATGTAGCAACTTGTAAACCCACGTAGTTTGCAATATTCGAGGTATCCGATCTGGAAATACAATCAAAAGCTTAGACCAATATCCCAAAGTGAATATAATAAAATAAACATTGCAAAGAGATGATGTAGAGCAAGATCAGAAAACCCCTAAAACTCACTAGAATTTCATGGTAAACAAATGTACGAAGAGCTTCTCCAGTAACCGCCTTAACCTCAGGCCTGAAATACTTCACGGAATCCAAATACGATAGATAAACACGGCGCTGATTTGGGAATTGACATTCAGCTCCAAATTCTTGAACATACATGCCGAATAAGCATACTTCTACACCTTCAATTTTCTGGAACAGTAGTACGACCTAGTAGAGAAAGTATTGTCAGCATACCACAACCACACCTATTATGCTAAACTATTTTAGTGTATTTCAGTTTCAATCAAAGCTTGGATATCTTCTAGACCTTGGATTTATATGGGAATTCTGTAGGATAATTGTCTTCTTGGAATATTTCTAAAAACCGCTGCTTCACTTCCAATTTTTTGTCGACCGATGAAACAACTCTGATAACAAGTGATTCTGCTCCAGGAACCTAGTAACAGTTCAAAAAGAATTAGCCAATCACTACATCCAAGTAGAAGGAACAGAAAATATAAGCAGTCGGTGCAGAGAAGATATAACCAAACAAGAGATTGAAATGTATTCAATCTTCAGAAGTTATCAAGACCAACTTAACTGGTCAAAAACAGTTAAGGGAAAATTTCTTGACTAGTTCTGAGCTATAAAACAGTCATTCTCTTTCTTTATTAAAAAAAGTAATAAAAAATATCTTACTATTTATTTATTAATTAATTTTTGACGAAAAAACTTTTACTGATTATTTCGGAAGCAAGTGAAGATTTTGAGCAGAAGAAAAACAATTAGAGCATATATCGAAACACCCCCATAAGCATTTTGTATGACATAATATAATATCTCACCTCATCATAACTTTTCCCCTGCTGTCTTGCCCTCTCTTGTCTTTCCACCTTTAGTTTCTTAAATAGGCGTTGCTCAATGTGATCGCTGAGTATCGTCCTTGGTAAGTCTTTGGCCCCCAAAACAGCACTCTGCGGTAATGGCATACGCTCTCCCCTTTCAACCTCTTGTATATAGCAATTAGGGCAAGTGTACTCAGCTTGCCCACCATCATTTCTTCGGCCATTGAACAAAGCACAGATTTGATGTTGCCAGGCTTCACATTTGTCACATTGGACCCACTGTAATCAAATTTAGGTGTGAAAAGCATAAGAATTACCATCTAGAACCATACTACAGAATTTATTTATTTATTTTTAAAATTTACAGATAATACATACCCATTCTTCAGTCTCCTCATCATTTTTCTTCTTTTCTAGCCTTGCCTTTGGAATGGCAGTCCCATCAACAACTATTGTATCTCCACGAGCCTCATTATAGCATGGAATACAGAAATAATGCCGTGTGTCACCAGCCCCCATTGTATAATACATAGAATTCCGCTTTATACGAGCACCACAAGGTGTGCAATACATGGGCGGTGGTTCAAACGTAAGCTTCTCTACTGCACACAACTGACATGAGTTCTCACTCATTGAATGCTCCATTGCTTGGTTCTTCTCTGCCTTTGCTTTGCTCTGTGTAAAAGAAAAAGTTAAAAGGAAAATAATATAAAAATCAGCAACTGATGGAGTTCGAAACCGAAAACATAAGTTCCCAGAAATGGCACCTGCAAAAATGATAAAGCTAATAACAAGAGAACTTTCAGAGAAATAACTAGAACTCTCCAACTCCAATGTAGTTTAAAAAAATGTGATTTAGTTATCCTTCCACCGAAGTTGTTAGTGTTAAACATGTTTTTATTACGGAACAAAAGCATGAGATCTTGAGCTCGAATGCCTCCCACTACATCCTCTCACAATAAGCTCCACTCCACAAGTTGGGCTAGTGGTAATGAGGGGACTGAGAACAAAACAATTGTGGGCCTCCGCACTGGGTTTACGTTTTTTAAATCAGTGGTTACACCATCGGTTCTCCAACTCCAAACCCAAAAATGTTGAGAGGGCAAAAACACTGGTACAATTAGATCAACCAGTAGATAAGGAAGACCGTGTACAAAAGGGAACAATACAAAAGATGATTCCAATGTTGACAACCAACACCAAAAAACAAAGTCACGCAAGGGATCAAGCATGAGTAAAGAACTTTACGGTAGAATCTTTGCCGAAAGTAAGTAGGAGAAGATGTATAAATGTAAACTTGTCAACAGGAAGGAAGTACTAAAACTAATTAGGATGATTGTGTTCCTTATCCTCCAATACTTGGTGCCCGTTTCTTCTCCAAATGTATTTAATATGCTTCAACAAATTAAAAAGCACATTCTACAGTGAAATATGTTCTTTGAATTTTCGGTTGTTTCCTTTTCCACATTTATGTACAGTAATGAAACAAACGACCATAGGGGAGAAAGTGAGAAAGAGTACAAACCTGGCCAACCCACTGTCTGAGACCTGTAATGTGGGCCCTAACTTGCTCCGGAGTAAACAATTCAGTCAATGACACGCCCTTTATTTTAGGCTTCCCAGACTTGGTTCCAGCTGGATTTTCTGCAGTCTGGATAGCATTTTCTTGTTTAGCTGGAACAGATTCTTTCTCAAGTTTAACACTTTCTTGCTTAGGTAAACCAACAGGCTCATTAATAGGGGCAGACACACCATCCTGCCTTTGATTGCAGTTCTCCTCAAAAGTATCCATCTCATCAAGATTACCTTGTCCAGAACTTAAAGGAGCTTCCATTTTCACTTCAGTAAACTCAGATTTGATTGGCATAGAAATTTCACTCTGTTCGTAATCCTGAATCTGTATATCCTGGGATACATGGGGTTCTTTATTTGCAGTAACTGTTACTGTATTACTTACAGAATCAGGAACAATTGATTGAGAGGACTGCTCTATCTTCAAGCGTTTCATTGATGGTTGTGGATCTTCATAAGTTTCAACAGCTGGAGGCGTCTTAGACATCAATCTAGCAGAAGTGTCGACGCTATCATAGGCTTTGGAAGATCCATTTATTGATTTCTGGACACCAGACTCAGGAAGACAGGTCAGCACCTTAGTACGTGTCTGAATATAAATCTTGACAGGAACACAAACTGGGCAAGCTGAATCCGAGCAACTCTTGTGATGACGAACCAGCTTTTTGGTGCGAGGACATTGAATAATAGGGCATTGCTCATCATTGCATTTTTCAATATGCTTCAACAATCTTTGGGCTGATAAACAATGAAATTCTATACATTTCCCTTCAGGAGATGGACATTTTTGAGCATGGCGCAAGAACAAAAGCCATTTCTGTTGATTTCGGAATCGCTCATGAATTTTGGGACGAGATGTGCTTCTTGAAGCAACAGTTTGGCCAATATTAGGTCCTTCCGAAGAAAGATTGTTACACTGAGCTTCATCTTGCCCAGATAATCTCTGACGGAAATCTTCTTGGACATGCTGCTCTTGTGACATACGAACCTGCCTGTGACTCCCATCTTGCAATTGTGAACGCCATTGACCCTGAAGTGCTGATTCTGAATGAGCTCCAACAGAAAGAGAACTGAAATCATTTCGAGTCTCTGCAATCAACTGGTGAGGATGCAACATCTGTTGCATTTGCTGAGACGTTTGGGACAACGAAGAAGAGAGATCATGCTGACCAGATGAGTTATGCTGAGCATTCCTCAAGCGATCTTCAGCAGACTGCTGATGGTATTGATTCTGCATCTCCGACATTCGGAACTGATCTGTTTGTGAGTGCATAACTTCATTATTGCATTTTGCTTGACTGCTTAGATCAGATATCATTGGAGAGTGAACAAAAGCATCACTACTTGACAAATGCTGGGTTTGCTGATTTTGCTGCTTATGTTGTCGTTGATGGTGAGCTAATTGCTGCTGCTGTTGAAATTGATTGGGTTGCTGCTGAAATTGCTGGTGCTGATGAGATTGAAACATATCGTCTCTTGAAGAATTTTGAAAACTCATCTTTTCCAATTGATCAATTTGTTGAGGCTTCACGTGGACACTTTGTTGTTGACTATGCATATTGGACTGATTACTTATAAGGGGAGAGCTGATTTTGGAGACAGGTATCATGCTGACTGAATTCAAATTTTGAGGATTCATCATTGACCCAACAGAAGCTGGTCCACCGTAGAAATTTCCAGACCCAAAAGAATCAGCTTTGTTTATGCCGTAGCCATCACCTGCGTATAAATCATTGATCGGTCAGACAAGTATTATGTTATGGAAAGTTCTCAAATATGAGTAAACCAGAACCTGCAATTTCATAGATGTATGGTACTCCTATGATTTATGGATACATACTATACACCTGTGTACACATGCACACACAAAACGGCAGGAAAGAAAGCATACCTTGCATTACAGGCTGCTGATGCGTATCAAAGTGTTGCTGTAAGGGCTTGGAAGAATTGGCATAAGCTGAGGAGTTCAGATAGTTATCTGAAATGCCAGTTTCGTTAACAATTGGTGAATTGTTTGCAATTGTTCCCATTCCACCATTCATAGTCCCATTTGACACCCCATATGATTTCTGCTGCAAGCCAGACCTCATTCCACTTGTCCCTTGGCTGCCAAGGTTATGAAGCATACGGCTGTTTTGACCGCCAATATGCTGTTTTTGCTGTTGCGGTTGTGTAAGCATTGAAGTATCAGCAGTAGAGAACCCACCACTATTATTAGAGGATTCCGAATTCATGTATGACTGATTTGTATTGTTGTTAAAGCCAGGAGTAGGAATCATTTGGCTTGCAATTCTTTGTGCACCCATTGATGACATGTTTCCTCCAGAGCCAATGGAGAAATTGCCAGGAGACTGCTGATATCCATTAGACATAGAACCTACAAAAGAAGATTTTGTAACAGTGGTTTGGCGACTGACTGATTTATGGGAAAGATGATAAAATTATGTTTACCGTCAGCTCTACTGAACGAACCATGTAAGCTACCACCTGGCAACATGTTTCCTGTGCTGACTGGTGTGGGTGGCATGCTAGTAGTTCCACCAGTCGTATTCATAGAAGCGTCCATGGAAGAATTAGCCATCATATTTGAGTTCCCACTGAGTGACATGCCAGGAGTCGGTATCATCGTGCCAACAGGAGACGAAGAATTAACAAGCTGTGGATACTGTTGGGTCTGATTAGTCTGAGTAGGACGCTTGAGCAAATTATGCAAACGGCTCTCTAACGTGTCCAGGTTCATATAATCCTCCTAAAATAGTATTCAAAAAATTCAGGGCATAAAAAAATAAAAAGAGAAAAGCACGCACGCAGACGCACACTCACAGTTAACAAGAAGCTATCTTCTAACAAAAAAACAAAGTCATCATATGTTTAATTTCAAACAGGAATCACATAGGATGAGAAAATTTAAAAAATACTCAAACATCTGACTTGAAAAATCATCTACGAACATAGATATATACCGAAAAAAAGAAATTTTGTATATGGGAAAAGTGGAACTACTTCCAATAAATAGTCTAAATGGGTAAGTGACTAGAAAAGAAAAGAAAATGAGGAAACCTTGGTGACAGCTGATCTCAGCAAACCCTCCTCCAAGCGTTTCACAATATCCCTGAACTTCCTTTCATTCATCGGCTGAGGAAGTGGCCGCTGCTGTATAACATGGAAGCTGGAAAGGACGATGGTACCATCAGTATTCATTTAAAAAATTTACTTACATCAAAAGCAGAATCCAGCCAAGGACAAACAAGACTGAGGGGCAGCATGCTAAGAAAATGTTCAAAAATAATAATAACACGAAAATAGAAGGGGAATTTTGATGAGGAACCAAATGAAATGATTCTTACATCTTCTCTTGCATAAATTGACGTGCTCTGATAAGCTCGGGGTCCATAGTGAACATGGACCGAGGAGGCCCGCCTATGTTCTGCATTTGGGGAGGAACATTTCCGTTATGTTGGGGCAGCCCCGGTATCTGAGAACCTGACTGGTTGGGCACCTGCCCAGACATTTGTCCTGACATATGTGCCTGTGCATTCATCTTCTTTATCCTTCACGTTGCTGACTTTAAGTATCAAATACCGCATAACTTAGAAAGAAAACCTTTACAATTGCACCGCCTACTCATCTTTAGCTATCATAGACTCCCTCCATACTGTAAACATAGTTGCAAACAAGCATATCAATATAACTCAATCAACCAAAACACATAGCACTTCTCTATTTGTGAGAAAACATCAAAAAGCTAAACTAGCACATACTGACATTGCAAGTGAATACATAAAGGAACATCCTTTACTATAGAACCACTGACATTGCAAGTGATAAAAAACATAGAAATTGTAACTCAAATTTCTAAACCAAGAACAAAACTTTGCAATCAATATCAAATTAATCACACAATTGCAACTCCCATCAGCTCAATAAACACAATGAGATAGTAGAAAATTGAGCTTGTGGAATCAATCAAATTGGGGGCAAAGCAAATGATCGTAATCAAAATCCACACAATCTGAAGGGGTAATTAAGTAATTCAATTTCCTAATTCGAAGTTCCAATCTTTCCAGTAAGTAGCCCTAAAACACAAAATCCAATCGGGTAATCAACAAACCCTAGAAAATGCACACGAACCTGAAACCAACCGAAGCAGCTATCGGAGCTCGGAATCGATAGAGGGCTTCAAGAACCCACGACCCGAATCAGCTACGGCGATCGGCAATTGGATGAATTACAGAGGCAGAGGAATCAAGATGTAGAGATTGGAGGGTCGTGTGGTAGCGTCTCGAAAATGGTATCTTCGCACACGTGCGAATTGACACGAAGCAGTCTGAGATCGAGGACGAAGAAATTGGAAGTTGGAAATATTAGGTCCCAGAAGAAGAGGGTCAAAATTGGTTTGGACTTGGCCACTTGGGTTTTTTGGGCTCAAATCTCAATTTGGGGATTAATCTGATTTGGAACTGTAATTGCAGAAAAATAAAAATAAATTAATTTTTTATTTTGCATTTTTAATTAAGAATTTTCATTTTTGGGGTTTGTCTACTGAGCAGTAAGCATAACATCATAATTTAAATCAAGAGAAAAATTAATGGATGCATACGTAGTGACGACAAGATAACCCAAGTAAAGATAAACAAACTAAATTTACAGATATATCTCTGATTAGATCGATAATCATTTTGTCTTACTCGATCATGTAGAAACGAAAACTTAAAATTGATAGAGAGAAAACAAAGAAGTTGCAAATTTTTTAACTCATACGAGATTTCTAGATATATATATATATATATATATATATATATATATATATATGCAGATTTCTTTTTATTTTGGTTATAATGTTATATAGAAACGAAATACTTAGAAACAATAAAGAAAATACAAACAAAATGTCAATCTCAAAATACTCACACAAGATCTTCTAGGTAAGCAAATTCCTCCAAATCGTCTAGGAGAACAACAGTAGCATGAGGGAGAGAAGTGGAGGAGGTGACTCCATGGCTCCATGAGGACTAGCTATTTATTCATAATTTTAGATGCATATGTGCATTTTGCTATTTTGGAAAAATAAAATTAAAATAAATGTATATGACAAAAAGAGAAAGGTCTTGAAACGAATTTTAAATGTATGTTTTCAAAAACTGTGGTCAGAATCTCTCCTTAATAAATTCATTTTTATTATTCTATTTTTGTAAGATTTCTATATAGCCAATATTGGAGATGAACAAAATTTTTGTGTAGTTGAATTTACGAGAACTGAGCGTAAAATTCACTTTAACAAACTGTTAGAGGATTACAAGTTAATCTATCAAAAGCAAATTAGTAAAACAATTATCGAACATAAAAAGAAAAACATCAAATGTAAATAGTCATTAGTTTTATTCTCCCCGATCAATTGTCACAACCACCGCTCAATTCGGTCTTTTCTTAACTTGAATTTAGTTTAAATAATGACATGTTTCTTTACCTAGAATGGAAACATAAATAAGATAAGTTATTTAAATATATAATTTCTTTTTTAAATTTTTATTTTTTAAAAAATATATGTGTAATTTTTTGACCTTACTAAAACAAAGTCATCTTAGAATGGATGAGGTGTATCTTGCAAAAAAATCAAGAATTGATGAAGTATGAGAATAATGCGAATAGAGAATCGTGAAAGATATATACTTTATTCATAAATAGGTGTCTTTATTTATAGAGAATTACATAGGACATATCTTTAAATAACTAGTAAATCTATCTCTATACGGAATATGGATTACATATCCTAATTGCATAAGGCCAAGACACACATAACAGAATATTCTACAACACTCTCCCTTGTGTCGCGCGCCGTTATGCTGGCGATGTTTCAGATGTTGTTTCGTTAAAAGCCTCGTCAAGTAACAAAAACCCTATGGAAAAACTGAACCTTGATCGTAGGAAAAAAGAGTGCAATGCATCAACTACTTCATTCAGAACACGATCATTCATGAACAACTTCATGTTGATCAATAATTTCCACAAGAGACAAGCGGTGCATGTAATATTGTCTTGTTAAAAACCTTAGCAAGCAAAAACCCGATAGGACAAAAGTTTTGGTCTATGAGAAAAAGACCACAACTGCACCCTTCATATTTGATAGTGATATGTATGTGCTAGACTCCCCCTGAAGTCAGCATCTCCCCCTAATCATTAGATCATTCATAGGAGTTCGAATTATTCAGCATATCAATGTATTTTAACATGTCTTCAAATGTGGCATCGGTCAATGATTAACTAGATCATACCGGATTGTCCTCATAGATGATCTCTTACACTTAGATCTTAAGGTGAAGGTTGTTTGGGAACTCAAATCAAAGTTAGCGTTGAAAGTCAGATTCTCGCGCAGCACGACCTTTGGGTATTTGAACAGCCGTAACTTTCTCTATAAAATACATATGAATGAACCGTAAACGGTTTTGGAAATTAGACTCATGTAGCTTTTTAACCGTATATAATACACATTCTGGTTCATTCGGAGATATTCACAAAGCTCTGTTGAAGTTGACTGCTGTTATTTGAAAAATCAGACTCTCGGACAGATCCATCCTACTTTACGAGAATAGTAATAAATCACTCAATATGATAGTTGTGATGAAATGGTTGGTGTCTCTAGAAAGTAGACACATATACCTTTCCAATGGTACTAATTTCACAGTTTTTGGATGAGCGAACATTCCTGTAGGTATCGTGGAAGTTGACCTATGAAGCTTGGTAGATTATGATTTCGCTTTTGATGTGTCTTTCTTATGTGGGATGAAATTGCCCGAATCCTTTATACCAAAAGGATGTACCTATGCCATTTCAATGCTTTATAACTTTTTATAGCGAATGAGAGGTCAAGTCTTCAGTATCATATTAAGTACATTGATGCGTCTTAGCATACTTAGATGAGAGTTTTATCTCTAAACACATCTCAGTCGTTTTTTAGATAGAACAATAGATCTCTATTTAGAATTTGACTAATCATGGGAGTATATGTAGGTCTCACCTTTAGAGTGCCTAAGCCGATAGATAGGATAATCAACATCAACACAATCATCGAGTTCATTAAGAGACCGTGTCTTTCCCAGGATCTTTTTCATTCTAACTTCGGATGTGTGATACACATTGACATCTCTTGATCTATCAAGGGTCCATGCAAATCTAGAATAAACACGCAAGGGCACAATTCATCATATCTCTTCCAATCAAGTAGTTACTTAGTGTGCGTTTCCGACAATGCTTGTACACATACTCTTGTGGTCTAGAGCAACTTGATTTGGGTGAATGAAGTCTGTCCAGGATCTTCATGTATATCTCTGATCTCATAGAGATGTAACTCAACCACGTTCATAAGCTGCATGTTCAGTTATTCGGAAGCTATCAAACTGAAAAAGTAGTGGAGTTCAATGACATCCATTACGAGAGTATATCTCATCGTAGTCAATTCCAGTGCGTGTTAATGAGAAACTTTGCGCCATAAGATGAGTCTAAACTCTTTGTTTCACTACGTTATCTAACAAAGGCATAGTTGATAGGGTTTAGCTTACGGTGTCGGCATCACCTGCCCAAGGACCTATCTTTTTGTTAATACTGGATTGTATCTTTCCATAGGCCAATCTGCTACGTCGATTTATCAACGAAGTGTGGTTATATAGTAAACTTATTATACCACGTCCTCATGTACACTAGTGTATTTGTAGAGATCTCTATTCATGTCCTTAAATTTGACATTGAGGCGTCCCCTAATAATAATAATCAAAATTCAGACTTTATGAGACGGATTTGAGTATCACTGATCCATTGATCAATGGATCAGGCTGTGTCAAAGCTTGTTTTTTCCTAGTGCGAGTACATATCGAACATAAGGACATACATATCCTTTAAGGAGCCACACGGTCTTGTGACACCAGTTTTGCCACTACATGGTGTCACCATATCACCACTCATGGTGATGGCCCAAGACCAACTTTTTTTTGTCGTGATATGTCCTTTTGATAGGACATCAATCATTACAAACATATTTGCAGCATGTGATCTCGTCACTTAGATATTTAGGGATCAAGATGAGACCTAGTGAGGACAAACCACGACATTCACGTCGTTCCACTTGAACACTTGTGGAACAAAGTAACACTCCGCAATTTAGCGGTTAAATAGATCGTCTGTCAACGCTTCTACATAAGCGGATTGTAGGTGGTGTTCATATCCAGCCAAAATACTTATTCATCTCAAAATACCCATCATTGAGCGCAGTGGCAATGCGATTTGACATCTAAATACAATATCTAGCCGAGCTCAGAATTAGAGATCCATTTCAATCAGGCCGAGCTCAAGGATTGCAATTTCATTTCAATCCTCGCATATAGTCACAAGCTGTAGTGCAAAAGTATTCAATGATGGTGGGTCGTAGATAAATAGTAAAGCTACATGCAAAATTGCATAACCTCATGTTCAAAGATTAGTACGCATCATAAAACTTCGAGCAACAAGCTAAAGTTATAGGCTCGGTGAGACCATATTGATTGTGAACATAGGATACGGAACGCTTCAACTTCTCCTGATAAAACTTCTTTAAAGAATGGGTAGTGAGCCCATAACAGTATAAGCAGCATAAGTAGATAATGGTGTAACACATGACTGGTATGTTTACCTTTCAACCAATCACCCTAAAGCATAAAAGGTGTCCACAAGTTGGTTGTATCAATCTACATGATTTGATGTACAAATAAAGTATTTTTTTTGTGTCTTTTAGCGTTGGATGGTCTCACTCCTTTTTAGCTAAAGAATAGGCTATCAAAACGAGTGATAAGCATTGCAGGGGGACAATAAAACATCAAGGGAAGGTTTAACGCACCTTATTCACTTGAAGTGGTGTCCATGAGAATTTCTCAAAATTTGGATCATCATATCTTTTTATGGTGTCTGAATTGATCAAACCAAAGCCTATATGAGTCAGTGTCCCAAAATCAAGTATAATTGATGACAAAATAGGATTCGATATTCGAATCGTACTGACATACAATACACAAGATTGACTCATGAACTTCTCCAAGATGCACTTCAGTCTGCATTCACGAGAAGTTATACAGAAAAGAACTATTGGTCATTTTTAACCAGTAGCGCAGCTGTTCTTGAAACTCAACATGGTTCGGTTGCTTATCAATTAGAGCGCATACATGGCGTGTATCATGGCTACAAATGATTTACATAGCACAAAATCCAAAGATAGTTGTCAGTTTCTTAGACTATTGTGGATAATTTCACTATCTGCAAGGCATTCAATGTCTCCATAAGACTTATCTACAAACAAGAGGTAGATATATGAGTAAATAGTTCGATTTTGAACCATTTAGAGGGATTGAAAAGGTGCTAAAAATGCAACAATCCCAAGAGTGCATAAAAACTTTCGTGCAGAATGATCTTTGTGCAATAAAACAGCCATAACTTCCTCCTCAAAATAGATATGAACAAACGGCCAACTGTTCTAAAAAATAGACTCGTAAAGAATTACAGTGATATAAAATAAACGTTCTAGTTAATCTGAAGCATTTCACAATGCTCATTCGAAGTTTCTATCCAGAAAGATATAGATTGCTGTTTTCGCAGATTTGACACGTGCAAAGCATTCTAGGCTTGCAAACTGGCGTGGAGGCTTTAAGCCTTAGCCGAGGGACATGCATGCTCATCTTTGATGTGTCTGAGAGAGCCTACAATGTCTTATAAAAGATGACAATTGGTTAAATTGTAACAACTCGTACCTAAACGTTACCTTTTTACAAAGAGTTCATGAGTTACCGAGAGCTTTTAACTATGATCGGTAATTTATTAAGTTATTACTCGAGTTTATTTTCGATTTTTTCTAAACTCTTCAAATTTTGCATTTAATTGCTCAAGGTCGTAGTACATGTCGACACGAGTCTCCTGGTATTTTCAAAATATTTTTTGAAGCTTCCGTTTATTTTCTACGAATTTCTAAAGTTTCTAGTAATTTTTAATTACTATTCCGGTAATTAGGTTTTACCATTTAACCATTTACTTTTTATCCTTCTTTAAATCTGGGTCATTATATCGATTGAAGATTGGATCTGGACCGTTGGTTTTTGTATAAAAAGGGAGGAGAGTGCTGACCCAAGTCAAACACCCATTTCAGGCGTTGACCCAAGATTCTCTCTCTCCTATCGCTCTCTCTCTCGGCAGCTCTAGTTTCGCATAGCTGAGATCTTGAGCTCGATATGTGAATAGTGAATAGAGAATCGTGAAAGAGATGTACTTTATTCATAGATATGTGCCTCTATTTTAGAGGAGTACATATGACATATACTTAAATAACTAGTAAACCTATCTCTATACGGAATATGGATTCCTTATCCTAATTGCATAAGGCCAAGACACACATAACAAAATATTCTAGAACAAAAATATGATTTTAATAATCTAGAGTTAAATTACATGGTAGAAAGCTATTTCATTTTAGGAAAGATGACATATAAGAAACCAACCAAATTTATAAACACAAAAAACCATTTTCATAATTTGTTATACAAATTAGGACACTAAACCAAGCCCAAAACTAATTACATCAGGTCCAATCCGAATTTCAAATATTAAATGACTATAATATCCTCACTTCCTTAATTTTCTCCTCTCTCTCTCTCCCACCTCCATCTTTTTCATTTTCTTCAGATCTTCTCTCTCTCTCTCTCTGCCTCGTTCTCTCCAGCCACAAAATATCAGAGTCCGATTCAAGCATCTCCCTCCTTCAAATGAGTATCATTTGGTCCTATAACTCACTCGCAACGATTCGTCTATAGCTCGACCTCCATGGTCATCCGAGGCATTGATTTCAAGTGTTCAGTACTACCTCTCTTATTTACTCCGGTTAGTTTAAACTGCGGCAGTTGATTTTGATTTCATTTTGCTGCTACTGTACATTCAGCAGTAGCAGATCTACATTATATTTCAGCAGTAGCAGATCTGCAGTATGTTTCAGCAGTAGCAGATCTGCAATAGGTTTCAACAGTAGCAGATCTGTAATAGATTTCAGCAGATTAAGTCAACAGTAACAGTTTCGATGTCGGCAATAGCACAGGCAGTAACAACGAGTTAGCGTAAGACAACTTTAACAATAGCAGCTTGGCAGTAGCAGCGTTTTAGCATCAAAATTGCAATAGTAGCGAACTAGCATAAGACAATTGTCAGAAAAAAATTGCAATAACACTAGCAGTCGCACTTTTCTATAGGTAGTAGCAGGTTTCTCGTCGACATTAACATCTTTCTATCAAGTGCTACTGACATTTCAGGTCGACAGTAGTACTGCTACTCAGCAGTAGCACACATTTCTGGTCGATAGTAGTAGGGTGCTACTATGCTACTCGGTAGTAGCACATATTTCTGGTCAACATTAATAGTGAAGGGTAGTTTGGTAAAAATTATAATGACATATGACATGTGGATATTAGGTTGTCCTAATTTGTTAATATTTGTCCTTAAAAGTATAAGATAATGAATAAATGGTGTATTTGTAAACTGAAATTTGGTCAGTAACTAAATTGTAGTTTGCTATTCATTTTATGATTACCAGGTGGGTTTCATTCTATGGTTTGCATTCTGCAACATAGAGAATTACTTACGTCTCTTGAGTAGTTTTTGCATGGTTCTTTTCTAACGTACATAGCCCACAAAGGTGGATCGTGTTCATGTTGTTTTTCTACTACTATCAATACAATTGGTCTGACGTCCACATTTCAAAAAAAACGTATCTCTATCGGTCATCGATCAATTCAAAAAAAAGATGAACCACGCCAATTATACTTGTTCTATTTTACAAAATGCATCCACTTGCCGAAGTCATAAATTCAAGCCACTATGAGGTACAAATGAAATCCTTTGATCCTCTTTCAAAAAAAACAAAAAAAATTAAGAAAAAAAAACGTGTTAAACACCGACCACGGAATTGTCTAGCAGTTCTATTACTCGAAACTGATCGAGCAATCTGTGCCTTTGTAGTATCTTTCGTTGCTCAATCGTAAAAAAGTGGTAATCAGACAAGCATGGATTTGCACCAACCGGCCCTATTTTAGAGAATTTACGAACGTTAAGTTTATGCCAAACGAAATGGATGATGAGCTTTACATGAATTATTTTCGACATTAACACTACGGAAATACAATACAGCCGCATTACGCCCACCCTCCTACCATCCTCCACAGTTAACCCTCAAATAGTCAATCTCCAATCAAAGTTCCAACACAGCCACCCTCTGTAGATACCAATATCCAGGCGTAAGCAAAGGTTAGTTCAACTGCATAATGATCCTAGGTCTGCCAGTGGATCTTCCAAATTGTTAACTGGACCTCTTTACAATTTTCTGTCACAACGGGGGGTTCATACAAGCAGGGGCAAGAAGTTCAATTATATGATGGTCGAGGTTTAGGAGGTATATAATATGAACTCCCCAAGTCGATCAGAGTGTGCATCAGTGGGTTCCATCTATCAAATATCAATCGCCCCCCTCGGCCAATTCTGCCACGGAATTTAGGTGTGGATCCTCCATTTTTCGTTGAAGAATCTGATGGTGGTACAATGCCTGCAGCTGCCAACTTTTCTGGAACTAGAGGTTTTGTAAACAACAGAACTGGCTCAAAGGGATCCTACATGAAGCCCATATAACAAATTATTCACTGGTGAAACTGACATTCTAACAGAAGAATAAACTTAAATAACAATACAACTCCCTGATATATCTACAATAACTACATGGTAGCCTACTAGTCATGACTACAACATCTACATAGTAGCCTACTAGATACTGCAGTCATGACTGGGGGAACTCTAAGCTATCACTTGGAGATATATCATACTACATAGTTAGAAAATAAGAAAGGGAGGGGAAAAGGAAAGAGCAGTCTGAATATCATTGGAGTACCATTTTATGAAGCCACCCTTGTGGCGCATGTCGACGCCTGAATTCTTGCTTCATGATCATGTTGGGGTCTGATAAAGGCGGATTAGGCATTGCAGAAGGTCGTGTATGAGGCCGACAGTTTTCAAAGTCATCTGAATCAACAAGTTCATCCTCACTAGAAACAAACTTGGAAGACATAGGTGGAAAGCCAGGAAGGATTAAACTATCTTCCAGGAGCAAAGTCTCATGCTGAAAACACAGCGCCAAAAAATTGTCAACAGGTGTTATGCTAAACATTTTTAGTTTTACTATTATTTTTTTCTATCTTTTGGGAGGATAGGGAGTTCCACTGTCAAGAGAGAACATAATTTAACAGAGGAACAAAAAAGAATACCTTGTACTTCATTTGATTTACTTGAAGCTCAACTTCAGCTTCCATGACTGATCTCTTTTTTTCTTCTCTCTGCATTATACATAAGCAGTAAGCAGCAATGAAGACAAAGTTCACCACTTAGTTCACATTTCAATTAGAGCACCTTGATTAAAGCCTCCACAATGGTCTTGGCTTGCTCCAGGTTACGCCTAACCTGAGAATGGTCAATATAAAAATCATATAGCGGTCAATATCAGTAAAAACATTGTCCATGAACTATTTTCTTCTAATGAAACTTGGAGAAATTTCACTTACTAAAACCATTCCCATTTTAGCCATCATTTTATGTGTGTGAGTGTATTTATATATATACAAGCTTTCTTGGTTAAGGATGTTCTTACCATAAAAATGGTGCGGATTTCCTTAATTTGACCCACTCTTCGATCAAATGTTCTCATATTAACAGTTCATAATCTAGATATATGTATATGTATATATATATATATACAGATATACATATATATCTGTATATATTAACAGTTCATAATCTAGATATATATATATATATATATGTATATCTGTATATATATATATGTATATATATAGATTATCTCTGCAAAATTTCAGCTGATTTGGTAATCGGTTAAGCGGTTAAGGCCTTAAAAACGTACAAATACAATGAACGAACTGAAATCGTTCAACTGGAGTCGTTCGTGTTCTTCTCTGTAAATCACAATTTTGAATGTCCTAACGATCACCAAATGAGCTGAAATCTAGATTATGAACGGTTAAGATGAGAAAATATAATCTAAAAGTTGGCCAATTCAAGAAATCCTTACCAAAGTCAAGGTAAGGACATCCTTACCTAAGAAAAACTATATATATAGGGCCCTTCCACTAAGGGATCCCTTTTTCTTGCCTGATATGAGGGATAGCTCCTTTACCGTTGGATCTGACTTAATAAGGCTGCACGGCTAAGATTAAGTCAAGAGATACATCCCTTTCTGACATATCCTTCTAATCCCTTTCTGAGTCTACAAATTCTTCACTTCTATACCCAGATTCCCAATATCTCTAAGGATGAGTCCAGAAGAATTGTCTACTGGAACCATGTATGGGTGACTAAATATGATCGTCGTCATTATTTATATATAAGGCTCGGCGGGCCATCATCTTCCTCTAGTTCATTGCGAGAACCTGCTCACATCAGTATTGTTGGGATTATGAAATAAGAATCTCTTACCCAGATGAACCTCCATGAATTTATATGAAAGATAATAAAAAAGGGGTTGATTTCCTTCAGACCTTCACTCCCTAATATAAACAAATTTTGAAATCATTCAAATCTTCCTTCTTCCAACATCTCGTTGCTGCAATTAAACTATTGTTTTCCTTGACAACTCAATCACAAGCCAAAACTTTAACACCTATTCAATCTAGAATTTAGGTCCTGATTTCAGATCTTCTTCCTTCCAGATTTAAGCAAACCCATAATTCTTTCCATTAGAAGAAAACATAAAAATTAAAGGGTTTTAGAGAAGATGGAAGAGAAATACAGGGTTATCGATGTGTTTTGATAGTTAAGGTTTAAAGAGCAAGGGAGAAGAATTTCAAGGTTATCAATGCCATCTGGGTTTGTTCGTTGAAGCTGAAGAAAAGAAAAGTGGAAGCAGAGATAAGTTTATCCTCATAAATCTAATCTTAGCCGTGCAGCCTTATTAAGTCAGATCCAATGGTAAAGGAGCTATCCCTCATATTAGACAAGAAAAAGGGATCCCTTAGAGGAAGGGCCCTGTATATATATATGTGTGTGTGTGTGTGTGTGTGTGTGTGTGTGCTATTACTATACATACAATTCCACATTATCGGTTTCTAAAAATACTAGCAAGTTATATCCATCAATATGTTCAAGACAACAGTTCATTGAAACATATTAATATATGGTGTCAATAATTTTGTGGTATTCAATCCACAAGCAATCTTTAATTGACCATAGTATAACTGACCATATTAAATATTCAAAAATCAAGGCACATACCCCAAACATCCCACACAGAGGAATCTGGTGTATAAAAAAAAGGTTTGATTCATGAGGCACCAAACCAGATGAAAGTACTCAGCATTAGCTTGCACAACCCACTCACATATAACTGGCACATTAAATTTCAACAACATGACAAACACTGTTCTCACCCATATAACTTCAATTAGGACATAGGCCAGAGAGGAATGATTTGTTCAAAGAAAATCAATCAACTTTTGGTAAAGGCAAAAAAGCCAAAACTCTTTGGGGCTGTCGTGTGCTAGCGGTAGTTTGGGTGGTCTGGATGGAGAGAAATAGAAGACTGTTTGAAAGCTATAATGGGGTGGAGAAAGACGAATTGTGGGAGAGAGTTAAGTTTTGGGCATCTTTATGGGCTTATACTTCTAAGGAATTTAGGGATTATAGCCTTTCTTAATTATCCTTAATTGGGAAGCAGCTGTAGTTTAATTTTTGTTTAGTGTTAGTCCTTTAAGCTGAGCTACTATGCTTGTTGTCATAGTTGCTCTCTTTTTCTTTTTAAGCGGACTTCTTGTCTGCCTCCTTGTTCTCTGCTTTTTCATCAATAAAAAGCTGTTTCTTTTCAAAAAAAAGACAGGCCAAGAAATGGAAGTTTCAATAAAATGCTACCTATATTGCCAGTTTGTTCATTTCCATCATCCTAGCCTACATCATGTACTTGTTATCTAGCTCCTTGTTTGATTCTATATATAAGAGTTGGCATAGTAAAAAAACCTTGTGCTTTAAAATTTTATCTTGTGGGATCGTGAGGTTGGTTTTGTAGGTAAGTGTTCTTGCCTCCATACAGCCACCTCCAGAACCTTTATAAGGAATTTAGGAAGATCACCTCAAAACCTAATTTTACTTCAAGAGAGGAGAATTAAATGGATAACCAACTGATTATGCCCTCATGCCCAAGAACTAAAAAATTTGAGCACCCAAACACTCATACATGCCCATCTTTCAAAAGCATATGAATCAGAAAAGAAGAAATTTAAAGAGCAGTCTAACCTGGCGAAGCTTTTCAAATGATTGCACATTGTTTTCCCTTCTCTGCATCTGAAAACCGGACCAAAGTCAAGCAAAACAAACATGTTTTCAGAGTAGCTAAAAGACTCTTCACCCAAGGTAAAGGTAACCGAAAACATGTTCGCTACTTACCCTTCTCGTGTGCAGTCTGTGGGTTTTTTCCCTTGGCCTAAAGACATTGTATGGGTTGGTATCATTAACCGGTGGAGGAGGCTGTACAGAGAGAATGTAGATGAGAATCAAGATGCTACTAGCTGATTTATACAATCCAGGGCCAAATTATTTCAATCAATTCTAATAAGGAGATAAACCAGTGAAAAATGGTTTTCATTACATAAAATGCCAGCACATACAACCATGCAGGTATCAACTTTTTGTAATATGAGTTAAACGTGAACAAAAGTATCCAATTTTCATCCACATAGATTAACCATCTAGCTCCCTAGTCCAGTATGTTGTTTAGTTAGATGGCCAGGCGACCAGCACAACATATATATAAACGTAATAACCGAAAAGGCAGCAGCGATAAAAGAAGTGAACTGTAACAGATCAAATCAAGCTCTTGACAACTAGATGATCACAGTCAGCTATATAATCATTTGTTATAGTGCACTATTCCAAATACTGCGCCTTACAAGCAATCAATATAAGCACAGAATTAAGTGAGTAAATGAACCTGCAAGCGTCGCAAGATGGGCTTCTGCCATCTTTCACGCTGCCACAATCAAATGAAAAGAATCAATTCATAGCACGATTAGAGACAAAATTAGCATGAAACTCCATTTAGGTAATATTATAAAAGTAGAAATTAAAAAAAACGCTAGAAATAGAAAGTATCATGGCCATGGATTCCGTTATTTAAGTACCTTATCTTTCCAATACTCATAAACAGACCGGATAACAGCATATCTGAGGGGACCTTGTAGAGCCTATAACCAAAGAAGACAAAATTCCAGTCAAAAACAAAAACCACTACAGGTGATTCAATGTAACTGCGAATTGAAGAATAAGAATCACATGCACAGGACAGATCACTAAATACCAAAAAGAGAAACAAGCATAACCACCATGTTCAGTATGAAAGATGAGCAGAAGCCATCAAGGAGCTTTTTTGTTCTTTTGAGGAAAAACAAAACAAAACAAAAATTTTAGTAAATAGGGTAATAGCAACTTCTTAGGAACATGAAACTAGGTACCTCATGTCTCATTATAAAACCTAACTAGAAAACCAATCTGACAAACAGTTGAAATACAACCACTGAAAGCAAAGGAACTACTACCCAGCATTGACAACACCGGTCAAGGTCGTCAACAGAAGTAAGAATTAAAAACACACATCACCTCAGTAGCGACATCTAGTTGTAGAAGTACAGGGATTGGAGAAGCAAGAGTAGGGGTTATAACTCCTGCTCTCTCCCGAGCCTTGTGATCCAAAAAATCCAACTTGAAAATAAGAGTCTCCAGCCTGTGCCACAATGGCCATGAAGAAAACAGTTTTAACTCCAAATTTGAAAATGAGGACATAGATAAAACTTGATCCAATGTTAAAATGAGTCAGCTGCAAGACTGGTTTCACTAAGACGTAAACATGCAGTGTAATAATAAGGATTACAGTAGGTTTTGGTGTGGCTTACTTGTCGGGAGCAAGAATCTCCTCGTCACCGTTGAACTCCTGAAGCCAGTCCTCATCCTCATTGTCCAAATCATACTCCACAACCTCTCCGAGCTCCGCCCGGGCTGCGATAACACCACCAACACACAAAACCAGTCAGAAAAATAACGGAAAGTAAGTCGCAATCGACAGGGCATTGGTAGCTAGAGGGTTACCGCCTCTGGCGCGGAGGTAGGAATTAGGCTGAGCAAAGGTGCGAGAGTAGTCACGCTCATAAGTATCGACAACGACGAACTGAGGAGTCGGGATTTCAGGAGCTGGCTTCTTGGCGGGGGGAGGGTGGACCTCGATTTCGGTGGCGGAGTCCACGGAGGAGAGACGGAGGAGCTGGGAGTTGCGAGTGGAGGAGGGGCCCTCATCCTCTTCCAAGTCCTTGACGGACTTGATTACGGGGAGCCGCTTGTGGATGTCGAGCGGGCGAGGCCTGAAGGATAGCCTACTCATGTCTCTGGGGATTTGGAATTTAGGGTTTGTGAGTTTGGAATTGGGGGAGAGAGAGAGAGAGAGCGAGGTTGTGTTAAAGGCCCAACTACTGGTTTCAGATTTCAGGGCACCAATGGGCTTTGGCGCCAAATGACCTTTTACCTCTTTTAATTTTATTTTCACACACACGTGCGTTGGTTCTTGGTTGGGTAGTGCGCGTTAAAAAGCTCAGTATTGTAGTTATTTACAAGTTGTATAGGAACAATTGAACAAGAACTTCCCAGATCAGGAACTGAAAGCTAACCTACATCTTAAAACTAAAACTGTACAGATAGCTTCTGGCTTTAGTAACTAGTATGTACGACTATGTGAATCACATCTGTACAAGCAACTCCAAAGGGGATGGACTTGCTGATAGGCTTCTAGCAGCACACAAATGACACAATGCAGTCTAGAAATCCATTCCTTCCAAGATTGTAAAACCATACGTGTTGATATCACCCTACTCCATTGCCTAACATACTACATCATGAACCGGCCGGAGCTTCAACGATCTCTGACCAATTTGATACTATTTCGGTGCAGAATATTCCTATAACCCCAACCTTGGTCTTTTTCCACTTCAATTGTAGAAGAGAAAACTTGTAACAAGTTCTCCGCATCGTCTGTGTTCTAGTTCTAAGTTAGTTTGAATGAGGGGAACGGTAGGATTGTTCCAACGCACTGCCCTTGTTCCACTGCTTCTTTTGGCTAACTGGTTTTGACGCAAAGGGCTATTTGAGCTGCTGCTGACTATATGCACTACTCCTTGATCACAGTCAGCATGTATCACACTCTCCAAATGAATTTCTGATTCTATCACCCATTCAAACTTGAGAAGCTTACAATCAAAACCAGTCTCGCTGTGATGATGACAAATTTACCAGCTTATTTAAGCTTTTTGCATGTAACAAATATTTCATCCTTGAGCCTCAAACTACCATCAGCCTCAACAAGTACTGACGCTCCAACAGCTTCTTCCCAACAGTAAGGTCTTTCGGGATATTCTTGGAGGCCTTGGAAGACGAACCCTAATGCGCTGTTGTCCCGTTTGATAGACCCTACTTCAGTTTCTAATGCTCTGTGCAGTTTTTCCTGTAACTTCAAGAATACTAGCAGCCGGTTTGGCCACAAGTCCTGAAATGCTTAAAGCTATGCCTGCACGATAGATACTGAAAACATTAAAGCTTTGTCCAACAGCCCGGAAATCAATGACAATCATCAGTGTGTTTTAGGTGATTAAATCAATCAACCGGTGATGATAAGCTCCATTTATGATTAATGCATCCGACATCCGAGCAATAAGTTACCTGAAAGCACACCAGATAGACGGTAGACCATGTTTCTCAGCTCCGTTGATCGATGATTGAAGAAGACCTGTGAGTACCTGGAAATAGATAAAGTGAAAACAATTAAATTAACCTAGCATCTAACATATTAATACACAAAATAATACACTAATAGGTACCTCAAATACTTCGTTGATGACACCTTTAGAGTGAGAGGCTATACCAGTCTGTTGCTGTTGCACTTCTGAAACTGCCTGATCATCAAACGTAAATGCCACAATTCCCTACAGATAAAAAAACAATTAACATTTAAAAAAAATTAGGTATGGACTACATAATTGTATCAATCATACAAACAGTTACCTTGTGTGCAGCTTTACTGAATTGGGTGGCAGCATCACTTATAGCATAGACAGTATTGCTTAGGAGACTAGTTGTGCCTTGTGCCATGCCAGTAATTAATCCAGTAGGGCTCCATCATAAATAACAAAAATATTAAATCTCTACTATGGTCTAGGCTACACCAAATTTTAAACTTCCTAGTCTTCCCTTAGCTGCATACCAATAGCTTTGGTAAGTGACATGTTAAAGGGTACAGAAGTAGGTAACAAACAATTTAACAGTTACTTCTAATATGAACGTTGGGAATCTTTTTCTCTAGCTGTTATTTATCCATGTGAAGATACGGCATTTAAGGGCTAGTACTGATAAAAAGAGGAAAGGTCAAAGATAACAAAGACTGACCTGAAAAATGCTTCTGGCAGGCACTGACAAGAAATCTCTGATACCAAGCCCTATACTCCTTGCAAATCCCATGGGATTGCCAATTACACCAGCTGAACCAAAAACCTGTAAGTTAAGCAAATTACAGATTCATAAGAAGACTTTATAAATGCACTTTTTGATGGAAATAAGACAGACTCATACAAAATCAAATATTTTCAAGGTTATAGAGTACTAAGCTCGGAATCTAGCAGAAGAAGAATAGGTGTTAAGTATCAAAAAATCACCTAGCAAGAGGCGCAAGTTAGTTGAAGACATCTTACAAGCTAGCATCAGGTTTTGCAGAAACTCATGCTATATATTTCCTTTAAAAAGTAGAAGAGCTTGATTAAACCAGGTTACAAAGGTCTTTTAATTTTATTTTATAGTATTACAGAATTATGTCATATTTATTTTATAAACTCAGTGATAAAATTGGGAAGGTTGAAACAATTTGAACAGTTTTCCTATTGTAAACGGAACAACCCTATGTACTAACAAAACCAAATACACTATGCAAACATAGTAACCCAGAGTAGATATCATGTATGCCTACAATCGGATGCAATACTTGATAATGTCAAGAATCATATAGCTTGAACTAATAAAATATCTGGAAAAACAAAGCAACAGAAGAAAACTTGATATATAAAGTAATTAAAAAATTAGAATTTTATACAGTAAGCAAAGTTCTTTGTTCATTCTATAATGTAATTCGAATACCCCTCCCCACTTAAAATTCTGCAATAAGGGAGTCCTCATTTTCTAGGCATTTTCTATAGATGGTTTATAACTGTACTTCAAACATAAATTGCAATCAAGTGTATTTTCAGAAAGCAAGGAAAAGTGGTAGATATAAGAGCCAAGAAGAAGCTTACTGCATACACGATTTGATAATTTGGCAAGCTCTGCAGCAGCAAGCTTGGCCTTTTTTCCATCAAACTCTCGTTTTTCAACTTCATCCAAACTCCACTGCCAATTAAGAACAGAGTTTATAACTAAATTAATCCTTTTTATATACTTCCTTAATTATTTCCATACTAAAATTAAAATTCCATAGGAACCTTTTATAATCTGTAAAATCAATTCTGGGTTGTATAGCTTGTTTTTTTCTTTTTCTTTTTTTCCAGATAGCTCTTTTTTGGTGTATCATTTGTTTCCCATATATTGCCAAAGACTTCTACATGTCAAATCCAATCATTCAGAAAGATATTAGAGACTGATATTACCTCTTCATCATTTTGGTGGGATGCACATAGGAAGACATTTTCCAAACTAATTACAAAGGGCTGCCAACCAAGCTTTTTCCATGGAATTTTGATACTTATTTTTCCAATCTGACCTATCAGTAAAATCAATGATCAGCTTGAGTTACCAGTATATGCATGCACTGAAAGAGTTCATACTCTCATCTTCCAATGTACCGGTCCATTAAAAGATATCATGCATGATTCTATAACAAGAACAACATAATAGTTTTTCAAGCTCTAAACGCAATAGCAACACACAACAGATGGTTGCATCATACAGAATGAGTATCTGACTCCGGGAAAACACAATTGCAGCAGTCAGAGTGACAAATTGTTCAATTATCATACAAAAACACACACAGCAATGCTTAACCGAATCCATGGAAACATACCGAAACAAAATCTCATCTACATAACACACAAACACACACCACATATTTACAGTACATTGAGACCCAAGGAACTCTCCAGTCTCCAGTGAAAGCAATACCTTGTTTGAGAGCGAAAGGTAACTGGAGATAATCGAAGGCTTCGAGACTAAGCTCCACGTTCTCCAAGAACACTTCCGCTGTAAATTCAATCAACATGAAATTTTCAACAACACTGAAATCAATTGCACACAAAATCAAAGCACGAGTGAATTGAACACGCACCATTCCAGATGGTGATCTTGAGCTGGTGCTTGTGAAAATCCTTGACTTATCGACCTACGTAGCCTTGAAGAACCCGAGTGACGAGCCGCTCGAACATTCTGGATTCTCCGTCGTGGTGATTCACGCCGTCGCGGCCATTCCTATTGAAATCGGAAGTCTGAGAATGGATGAAGCGGTAGAAGAGACTGAGGCAGAGAGTGTGAAGTACGGCGACGAAGTCGAGGGCGTTGAGAAGGAGGAGGAGGAGGAAGAAGAGAAAGAGCGCCGTAGTGAGAGACTGGGTAGCGCCAAAGCCGAGGAAACTGAGAAAACTAAAAAGCCTTGATGGTGGCCTGTAATTATTTTTTATTTTTTACTTGGGACACGGTACCACTTTTACTTGGTAAAAAAGAAAAGGTTTGTTCTAAAAAAAATTGCAGTTTGAGGTTTTATCAAGGGATACTATAAAAAAACAGGAAAAAAATGTCTGTTTAAATTTTTTTACTAATTCTCATTTTACCTGTATAGAAAGAAAAATATCCAAATCTAAACAAAACCAACTCACTTACTCACCTATTTCATTCTCGATCGCCTCTCTCTCTGAGATTCAAGCCGACGACATCACCCTCACCACCACCATCTATAGCGACCAGATCCTAGCACCGCCCTCCTCCTCCACACTAGTCTTCTCCTTGCTCACCGCTCTGCTCGACGACAGTCAAACCCAGGCTTGAAGACGACGGCGGAGTCCTAGCCACGACGTTGAAGTCCTAGACTCGACGGCAGAGTCATAACATCGACAACAAAGCCTCTGCCTCCTCCTCCGGTAGGTCAAAACAAGATCTAATCTCTCTCTCCCAGAGTCATCGCTCAGCCTCTGTGCACCACACCTCAAGTCTCTACCGCTGCCTCTGTGCACGATGGGGAAGCCACAACCTCGACGACGATCCTCAATATCTCTATCTCTCTCTCTTTGTGTTTCTATCTCTCTGTGTCTCTTTCTCGAGGAAGTTTAATAGGAACATTATTAGATGACTCACTGAATTACTGATATGAATGTTGTTTATGATGTGTATTGACTCACTGAATTACTAGATATGAATGTCGTTGTTTATGATGTGTACTGATGTTTACTAACCCCAGAAGTAAGTTTACTACTCCTAGTAAATTTGGTTTTGGTGTTTTGAGTCTGGTTTTTAGCAACAGAAGTAAGTTTACTACTTCTAGTAAACTTGGTTTTGGTGTTTTGAGTGGTTTTTTGGAACAAAAGTAAGTTTACTAGGGATAGTAAACTTGGAATTTAATGTTTACTTAGGGTTAGTAATTTCAGCCACAGTATTCCGGTCACCGGAATCCGGCAGCTAACGATCGAATTTCGACAACCGGTGACTGGAATCTGATGATCAGGGACCGAAGTCCGACGGCATGTGACCGGAGTCGATGAGGTTTCGGTCAACCCTTCTCTCTCTTGCATTTTCTCTCTCTAAGCATATTTAAGGGGTGAGGGGTATAATAGTACTAAAATAATATAGGTTCTTAAGAGTTTAGTCCTAATGGACACAAATTCTCTTTTGAAAATTCAAATGGTCAATGTTTTAAAAAAATGTTGGAATAGGAAGTAAGGTGCCAAATTCGATCTATAGTAAATGGACATTTTCTCTTTTATTAATGGATGATTCATGAAAGTGAAAATACCGCGACTCCCTTGGAAAATAAAACTCTCCCCTCTCTCTACTAGGGTTAGGGTTTTCTTCTCCATCCTTGAGTTATGCAGCAAGTTTCTTCCATGGCGTCTCAAATCGCTACATCTGCTGCGTCCGTCACGGCCAACCTCATCTCCAAACTATCCCTCAGCAATCAAGAGGAACATGTCGATCTCGGAAACCTTCGGTACCTGAAGAGCAAGTATTTTGCGCAACGGTTCTACTTGGTGGGACGACTGAACACGTCTCGTGCAGTCGTCTTTGATGCTTTTCCGGAGTGTCGTGCGCTCCATGTGGCATCTCTTAACTTCGGTGGAAGTTCAGGCCTGCGGTGATCGTTTCTTGTTCACCTTCGCATCGGAAAGAGACGTAAATAGAGTAAAGCGTAGAGGTCATTAGGCGTACTTGAGAGCCATGATCATTCTCAATGATTATGATGGTTTCTCAGACATCATGGCTATACCTTTGGATTTTTTGGATCTAGGTTGAGATCCAGGGTTTGTCGGCGGCTTTGTCTACTGTGGCCACGGCGAGGTTGGTTGCTGCCACCATTGGCACGGTGTTACAGGTTGATCATGGAGGTTTTCAACACGGGCTTGCTCAAGTTCGCCTTACCTTGCCTTTGAATCAACCAGTGCGGCTGGAAATGAGCCTTAGGGTTTCACCAGAAGATGTCATCCTAGTTTTGTACAAGTACGGGAGGCTGGTAGGGAGATGCAGAGTCTGCAGCATGGTGAACCACGACAGGGAGGCGTGTCCAAGAGAGTCGGAGGAAGCCCTGATCTCGACCCTGGCTGCTAACTTGGCGGTGGTGGCTCCCGCAATGGTGTTTCGAGCCAACAGCTCGAAAACCCTAAATCCACCGAACCTCTCCAGCTTGTTTCCTAAGGAGAAGAGGTCTGTTCAAATCAAGGAGGTGCCGGGTTTTCCTTTCCCGGCGATAGTGACTGAAATGCGGCGCGCACGGGAGGAAGAGGAGCAGGGTGATGGGAAGCGGGCATGACATGCCTTGGTTTTGGTGTCGATACCCTTGAATCCGGAAGGAGTAGGCTTCTCGGTGGCCGAGAATAGAGCATTGGCTATTAGGAGGATCGAAAAGTCCCCTAAGAAGTCACCGAATGTAACACCATGTATCTAAAAGTTACCTTTTTACAGGGGGTTTGTGAGTTACCGAGAGCTTTTTACAACGACCGGTAATTTAATAAGTTATTGCTCGAGTTTATTTTTGAGTTTTTCTAAACTCTCTAACTTCCTCATTTAATGACTCAATGTTGTAGTTTGTGTCGACATGAGTCTCCCGTTATTTTCAAAATATTTTTCGGAGCTTCCGTCTATTTTCTGTGAATTTATGAAGTTTATGGTAATTTTTAATTACTATTCCGGTAAATAGTTTTCACCATTTAACTAATTACTTTTTACCTTCGTTAAATCTGGGTTGTTGGATCCATTGGAGATTAGATCTGGACCGTTAGTTTATGTATAAAAGGAGGAGAGATTTTGACCCGAGTCAACAATCCAACTCAGACGTTGACCCGAGCCCAGCCTCTCTCTCTTCTCTTGCTCTCTCGACCGCTTCGGTTTCACAAAGCGGCACCCCGCCGTCTGTCCACCTCTCACCGGCGCATCACTAGCAAAACAATCTCCTTCCTCTCCTCTACAAAACCCAGTTCTTAAATCTCACAGGCAACCCAATCTGGAGGAGATCAACCTGAAGGAAACTCCGCCGTGTTCGTCTGTTTTCAGGCGAAGAACGACGGCGGGGTTGCAAGGAGAGGTTTCGAGCTCCTAGCTTTGGTGACGGTGTGCTGCGAGTTCTAAAGGCCTTTGGGAGCTTCCGAGCACTGTGGCTCTCTGGTAAGGCCAGACGTGGAGTTGGGGAAGCTACAACAGTGGTTCGGAGTTGATGCAGTAGCGTTCCGGCTACGAGGTTTTGGGCCTCTAGTGAGTTCTTCGTGCCAGGAGGTGATGGCAGCTTGTGTTTGGAGCCCAGACGTGAGGAGAAGGTCTGGGAGGCTTTGGAGGAGGTTGATGACGTTTTTAGGTCGAAGCAGCATCCCTGCATGTCGAGCAGAAGGATCCTTCGACTTGGATCGGGTTCTGGTGAACCCATAGTTCGATTTGGGAGGGAAGATTGAAGCCGAGCGTCGGGAACCGAATAAGAGGGAGAATAGATGGAGATGAAATCTCAAGGATAAGGTGAAATGGCTTCTGCCTTATGTTTTTTTTTGTGATTTTGGCATGCTTAGAGTAATTGTTGATGTTGTTGTTTGTTTGCTGACATGTTGATAACTTGGAAAATTTGAGCTACGGTGAAGCCATGGCCGTTTTCCGGCAAGATTGTAGAGATCCGACAGAATATTCCAGTAACTTGCCGGAATCCGGCAAAGTAACAGAATTTCCGGCAGAGAGCCGAAGAATCTATGGTCGAACGTGAGACGGACTCGACCATGTGGATATTTCGAGGTTGTGCTCGAGGGGCATTCCGAGCAATGAGGAGGTCGCATTAAGTACTGTGAGTGGACCTTTGTTTTGAATTAATGCATGTCGTGTCTTTATGCTAAACAATATGATTTTTATTGACTTAATGAGTCGGTGGGGCCACGAATGAGGGTTGCCCCCCTTTCGTAAGCCTCTGTGTTATGTCAGCTGAAATTTATGTTATATCGATTATATTTGGAAATGCATTTTTTATGGCCATAGTTTTGAGGACGGTCGGGAAACCATGTCTCATGCATGAGATGCATGTTTTAATTTACGGGGGAGGAGTCATATAATAATGACTTTTAGTATTTGCTTGTTTTCTTCACCATGAAGGGTCGTCATATATATAAAGATGCTAGCTAGCCATACGGCCCCACTCACTTTGGAAGTGGAGCGGGGCAATAGTAGCCCTAGAGGGTTCCGACTCTAGCCTGAGAGGCTCATTGTCATGGTGGAATCTCTCCGCCATGAAGGGTCGTCATATTACTTAGTAGCCTTAAAGGTTCCGACCCTAGTCTGGGAAACTCTCTGTCATGGTGAAACTTTTTCCTCTATTTTAATATTGATTTACAAACCAATAAGATTGACATTTTACGTTTTGGTTTCCGGAACGATTGTTTTGGGATTCTTTCCCGACGAGACATGCATATGGATTTTTCTGGAAAATCAAAGGGAGAACATAAATTGATTATTTCCACACGCTTGGATATTCTTTTGTCCACTCACTCTAAAGTCCTATTTTTTTAAATGTTTTCCCCTGGGTCCTTCGTTTTCAAATACCTGGTGTTGCAGGGTTGCTGAGATGAGGTCGTGCGTACAAAAGACGAGGCATAGTCAATTAATCCTTTGTCGCTAGCTTGTTTGTCTAGTATTACTTCCATATAGAACTGCTCTAATTACCCTAGCTTAGTTTAGTTGAATTGTTGGAGTAGCGTAGAAGTGATTTGGAGAGCGGGGTGGCTCCAGATGTTGGGTTGTTATTTATTACTTGGAAAGGCTTAGTGAAATAGCACGAAATGTTGTTCATTTCAAGAGGGTTTCGGTAAGAAGTTCCCTTGATGTGGATCCCGCAGGATTTACCTCGGGTTAAAGGGGTTAATCTGGGGTGGGTCCTGACACCGAAGAAGAAGGGCTGACCGAGAGGAAGCCGAAACAAGAAGAATTTGCAGGTAGAGGAGCAGTTGAATTCCATGGAACTGGGCTCGACGAATCCTCCAAGTGTTGAACAGGATGCAGTTGATCTTCCAAACGTTGAGCCTGGTTTTCCTCGGAGTATGCAACCGAGTAGTTCTCCTAGTTGGACTAGGAAAGATCCTTGGTACACTCTTTTGCTCTTGCTTCCATCCCAATCTCGATGAAAGGTACACCACTGGAGTCTGAAGCCTTTAGTTTGAAATGGTAGTTTTGTGCATTAGAGTGTAACAAGTTACTTCTTTTTAGTTGATTCATATCCGTCTTTTTTGATGTAGTTTTGAGGCCTTGCTCTTTCAATTCTTGGAACTTTTATTTTATAGCATGTTTTTTTGTTGGCTTGGGGGATTTTGTATCCCTCTTGTTTGATCATTTTCGATCGTGATGCTTTTCTGCAATGGAATTACTTCCTTTCCCCTCAAAGAAAATGGATGCTTCATGAAAAACATTTGTTTTGCGTTGTATTTAGGGCAAGGTTCTAAAAAACGGCCTAGACGGCCGTCTAGACGCCAAGAGGAGCATGTCGTCCCGATTTCGGCCAAAAAGGCGTTTCTGGGCGGATGACCGATTTCTGACCGACTAATCGGCTTGGCGGCCGACTAATCGGTTGTTGCCTTTATATGTTTTTATAGTTACTTGGTAGAATATTTATGGAAACCAAATACCAAAATTGCAAAGTATGGCTAAAAGAATACTTGGTTTGACAACAAGTTCATCCGGATGTGAAAGGAATTGGAGTGCTTTTGAGGGGTAATTATTATTTGCTTATTTAATTTAGTTATGCAATCATAGTCTCTTAATAATTAATATTTGTCATAATTTACTCTTTTATTTTTAAATTTAGATTCATTCGAAGAAAATGAATAGACTTGATACAACAAGATTGAACAATTTAGTCTGTGTCCAATTCAATGCCAAGATTATGAACAAAAAGAAAAGAGAGAGAAAAAGGTGGATGTTTTTGCTAGTCAAGCTACTATGGCATAAGGTTGGATTGTTGATGGTGGTGATGAGGATGTTTTGTCCGATCTTACTAATGAAATGGTTGGAGATGATTTGGGAGTGGATAGTGGCATAGAGTCTAGGAGAAGTTTTAGGATTCAAAAATAAGAGAACTTGAAGAAGATTTTGTATCGGATGAAGAGGAAGAAGAAGCTATGGATTTTGACTTTGAATCCGATACCGAAGAAGTACTTGAAGGATGTGGAGAAGAAGAATTGGAGGAATAGACTTGCAAGAAGCTAAGAATGTATTTTCCATATTTGAATTGTTTTTCTTATTTTACTAAGGCCATTGTTGGTTAATTGTGTTTCTCATATTCAGATTTTTCTAAAGACATTGTTGTTTAATTACGTTATTTACATGCCGACGTTGTTTTTGAATTGTGATTTTTATTTTCCTATGAACAATGTTGTTAAACATTTTGAAGGACATGTGCTATGTATTTTCACTCTTTTCAGATGTTATATTTTATTTTTTTTTCTTTAATTTCAGATTTTATTATATATATTTTAATAGTATATATATTTATTTGTTATTAAAAATATAAAATAAATATAAAAATACAAAACCGATTAATCTCCGATTAATCATCTGGGCGCTGGTTTCCGGCTGTCCGCCTGACTAGCGCCCAGCGATTTTTACAACCTTGATTTAAGGATAGAAGTAAGAATTTGTGAACCAACTAATGCATTTTCAAATATAAGCCAGTGAATTGCTGAGCTACACCAATAATTTAAAAAAATATTGAAGATTCAAGTTCAATCTGCGCAAAGTGCCTAAAGTTAGTTCTAATGGACATAAACTTTTATCCTTCGTTTTGAGCCAAACAAACAAAATTGCAAGTTTATTAACACAATAATCATCTTCATTAAAAACCCCCTCATCCATGGAAAATAGTTGTGTCCGATCTAGGTCGGACACAAGTGTCTCATCTCTCTTCTATTTACATATTTTTAATAATGTCAATCGTGATCTTAACCGTTCAATAGTTTAATTAACCAACTAAGATCACCTCTACAAAAAATCAATGTAAAGAAATCGTTTGCTCAGCTAGATGCATCATTCAAATGTACGACTAATCATAAGAATCTTAACTTTAACAAGAACTGTTCATTTGTTTGATACATTCAGCTGAGCAAACAATCTCATTTTACATTGATTTTTTGTAGTGATGATCTTTATAGGTTAATTAAATTATTAAACGGTTAAGATTAATATTGACATTGTTAAAAATATGTAAATATGAGAGGAATCGGACACGCGTGTCCGACCTAGATCAGACACAAGTATTTTCCCTCATCCTACCTCTCAACCCCCGCATCCCACCTCTCACCAAATCTCTCATTATCCATGTCAATAAAGTTATTTGTTTTGTTGAAGATGGCTATATCGAAGACATTTAGTTTTTGCATCACTGCTCTCTTGTTATGCTCGCTCTATATCGACATTGCCAATGCTGGCTGCGAAATTGGCTATGGCGCCTTGAAACCTGATCAACCTTCCTTCAAGAGAAAAAAAACCCTGCATGTCACTGTTGACATACGTGCTAAGCAGAGCACTTTGACGACATATGAATCAATCATAACTGTCCCGCCAGCCAGCATTAACGGCACGAATAACAAACCTGCAATGGGGTCCACGTAACGGTGCGACTTGCCAGCCAACAACCTAGTGACACGCCCGTACACACGGCGTGTGAACCGCTATTTGACACTGTTGGCTTTGCTGGGCACAACCTTTTGCATTGCCTGAGGAGAATATTTACTCCCACATCGAAATGTGAACTCGGTAACTTCTCGAAACAAGCCTATAAATAGCGACAGTCAAAATGATTAAGGTACAATTACTATCTTACTACTGCTACTCTGCCAGACTTACTTGTTGACTTAGGCATCAGAGAATAATAGGCCGCTAGCCGCGGTCTTTACTCTTGGTATCTATTCGCTACTGTTTTCATGACTACTCTTCAGATAACACGAGTCTCATCAGCATGTCAGAGAAAGACTAGTGTTAACAGCCACCACCAAGCAACTTCTATAACAGAGGTTGTGAGAAGGGGACTAGGTGCAGGGGTGCCCCCAAGGGGCCACCTAGTTGAGAGAAACTAAAATAGATCCACCAACAATGCAACAACAAGAATCAATTTAATTTTAATCCCCCGAGGTTGTAACTACAGTCTTAAAAATTCTGTAAATAATCACAAATTTCAATTTTCTTCATATCCACAGAAGCATTGTTCGATCTTATTAACACATCTCACTTTTTTTCAAGGTTTTTAAAGTCGTTAGTCAATAGCCGGTTGGCCGGGGACTAACGAGTAAAGGAGTAACCAGGGGAGTACTCGGTCCCTCGGTTTTTAGTTTTTGGAGTTATTTTTATTTTTAGAACATATAATTAAATATATTTTTAAAAGATAATATAATGTCTAAAATAATAAAAATTGTCAATAAAATGCTGAGTTGGGCCAACATTTTACCGAGTTGGGGTGACTGTTAGTCGGCCGATTTTCTCCCGGCCAACTTTATACTTAGATTTTTCCTAAAATCATCTCGGGTGGATGCCGACTACCGACTAGTCGGCAAGTACTCGGCCGATTAGGCCGAGTTTTAGAACCTTGCTTTTTTCTCTCATCAAGTACATCAATAGACAGATAGAAGAAACAGTTTACTTACATGCCTGTCAATACCAACATCGTTCTTTTCCTTTTCAAGGAAAATAAGAATTTAATTGTTTTTTAACTATCATTCATAATACGCATTCATCAACTATATACCAACAACTCTCAGATGAACGGAACTGTTTCATTGTATTTAATGATCACGTCTCTTACAGAGGTAAGACTCGCTGAGAAGACAGAATCTATTGATCACGTTTCTTAGAGCAAAACAGAGATTAGTTTATACATGAGAAGACAGCAATTAGTTGAACCATATATAATAATACTTGGCATAAGGTCTTTAGGTTGTAACTTCCCAACATCAATGGCGATAGTGACTTTACATTTGAAACTATCTGAATGAATATTCTTGAAACTCTTTGGCCTAGAAACCTGCGCGTACAGTAGTATCTGGATTAGTTCCAACCTGTTTATATGCTTAGTGCTTCTCCATACTTCATGAATACAACAGCTGCTACAATTTTTAGGGGAAGAAACATAGCTCACTTCTAAATGTACTCAACTGGTATATACTTTCTGTTGGGTATTTTTATAATCTAAATTCAAAACCTTATTTGTTTCTACTGTTAGGTTCATGTTTCTAATATGAAAATTATCATGTTACTGTTATAAGAGTAATGATGCTAAGGGAAGGGTGGCGTTTTACAACCTAACGATTCAACTTCAATCTCTGTCACGTTGCCTAGATGCTAGAAGTGGCTGGCACAGACACAAAAGTAGCAGACTTTCTCAACCCCACCATGACCATCTCCTCCTCTTATCCCATCTCTCCCTGTACCTTAATGATCCAAGTCTAGAGCAGTAGACATATTAAAGAAACAGCCACGTCTCAAGCACTCTACTCCTTTTTCTCTTAATGCGGTCATTTGCATTAAACTACCAATGCCAGACATATTGGCTTTGGCAGATGCAATGATGCAGTGCCGAGGGTCACAGTGTATTCTTCCACCAAGAAACTCTTGATAACAGATGTTGTGAGAAGATCAATCAATGCAGGGGTGGCCTGGGTGGCTGTCAACTAAATTAGGGCATTAGCCGCAAAATAAAGGTGCTTAAAAGAAAGAGACCACTACCTCTACAACATTACCAAGTACTACAGGATGTTGCAGTTGTACGTATATCTAATCTAACTACATTTATTCACTTTGTTGTTAGGATTCCCCCTCTGTATTTCAAGCTATTCAATCTATACCCATAAGCACTGCAATGTCTTAGAAACATATATTACCAAATTAATGGTGTATCTGGCAAAAGGATGCAGCTCAGGTTTCCTATCTGCATAAATTGTCAAATTGATAACAAAGACCAAAGTGTTCTGCTCAGATGAAAATTATTTCATTGGTAATCCTAACAGCTTTTCTTTAGGAATAAAGCAAAACCATCAAAATCTATCAGACCGAAGCTATGTATATCAATGGACCTATTGAGCCGCCCATGCATTACATAATCAGCTTGCAGGAGTATATCATATATATGCAGTGAAATGAACACATGACAAGCAAGTCGAAGTGTTTACCTTCAAGAATCAACATGAGGATTCTGAAGCAAATACGTAGCGTTATGCAGCACAGCACTAGCCTCCTCATTCGAAGCATCAATAGTGCGCAACTCCCTTATCTCCTCCTGCCATTTTTCCATCTGCTCCTTGTGAATCCTGCACACATTCCCACTCAGACATTAACACAAACACCTTCCGGACACTATTAAAACACATTTCCTCCTCCTCTTCGAAACTCACATGATCAATCTCTCCTCATACTCATCACTGATCTTCTTAAACAGCGCCTTCCCCGAATCAAGCAGCTCCGAAATCTACGAAAAAGCCTCCATACATTACACAAAGCTCTCAACACAAAATCAAATTCACAGATCCACTAGAGAAACCGAAACGCTCACCATCTCAGTGAACCGTTCGATCTTCCCGAGGATCTGACTGATCGCAAGCTCCACCTCTTCAGATCGAGACATCATCTCTTCCCTCTGCGCCATCTCCGAGTCCGATTCACCTCCCTCTCCTTCCTCGCGACTCTGATAATCAGAAATTCAACCAGATTATTTCATATACTAACGCGCAATTAGAAATTGGAGATCGTTCGGAGGCCACGTACAGGCTTCATGCGTTTTCTGTTCGATTCGATCCGATTAGGTTTCGGAAATTCAACTAAGCAAAACGGAGCAATCGGTGAGGCAAAACCGTACAGTAATAGAAGTCTTGAGCTGAATTAGCTAAGCGTACCTTGAGTCTTGGCCGGAGTGATTCCGGTGAAGAAGACGGCGGTGAAGAATGAAGGAGCTTTTAGAATTCAAAACTTGAATTCTCTATTAGCTTTTGAGTTACGCGCGGGAGTGTTTTCTGTCCGATTAGCGATTGCCTCCGTACTTTTTTTATTTCGTCAAATTTAAAGATTATTAATTAGCTTTTAGGTTTAACAGCTTTTTTATTTAATTTTTTAAATTGAGAATAGAGAAGAAAAATGAGCATTGCTTTCTCAAATTTACAACAAAGCTTTTATTTTCTAAAATTTAATTATTCACGGGCTCCAACAATTTTTTTATAAATAGAATATTTTATTAATTATTTTATTATTATAATAAAATATATAATCTTTTTTGATCAAAATTAATTATATATGATGTATTCTTTTCGAGAGAAAAAAGAAACGGAAAGTTTTCCAGTACTTGAATCTTCTTTCTTGCCAAAGCTAGGAAAACATGCTCCACAACTTCGGTTGATACAAAAATCAAAACTAAGATATGGTTCAAAGTTCAAACATATGAAACACACACATGATTACAAGTAATTTGGTTAAAACAGATAAGAAAAAGATAATTATGAAATAGAAATAAACAATACGTAGATGCTTAATGTGTCGATTAATTAAGTCGAACTGCATGCATGCCACGTTTGGTCGATTGGTGCAAATATCTGGTGATATATGGTTGTTTAAGAGTGGATCCAGCCCTTTTTAAGGTATGCTCAAGCATCGTCAAACATTATTGAAAAGAAAAAAAACTAGAATGTAGTATTTTCTTCACTCAGATGAGTTACTCGTTTGCTGGTGGTCGACTTAGACACTGGAGCTTTGGTTTTCTATGTTGTAGTTGTCCTTGTTTATGCAATTTTTCCTTCAGTTTATTCCTTTCGCTTTCAGTACGTTCTTTCTTCTGTTTTTTTCTCTTATTTCATGAGTCTTCTTCTGGTTTGTTTATTTCGTTTTTTAGTCATTGTTTGAATATTGTAAATCACTAAACCCATAAATTGAGTCATTTATTGGGTTGTCTGTACTCTAGGCTTTGGGTTTGTTAAAAAATTCAAGCATTTCTTGTGTTGAAATCCTGGATCTGTCATTGTTGTTGTTGGTTTGATATTTTGATATTAGACAATATTTTTGGAAAATTAGAAACCATACATGCATGCATTGATAAATCGAATGGCTTGTCGCGTCTTATATTGAAGTGAATGATACCGTGGTGATGTAATTGTAGTGCATGCTTATCGGATATAGCTAGCTGGTGGTGAAAATCTGACGATGAGAAATGATACATGGAATCATTGATATGGGCATATTGCTATTTGCCCACGCAACAACAATACTCCATCGACCAATTTGAGTGTTGACACCATCCATCTCTCATTTTCGGATATATATAGCATGCAACAGCAAACTCTTTTCAACGAATTCAGTGGTGACTAATTTCCATATATACCAGAATCGTCATAGCCTCCAAAACCGTACCCTAATTTTTCATATGGATGCCACTAATACATGCACATTTGTATAGAAGTTTCTCTCTTTCTTCCATGACCAATCTGCAAGCTAATGCCTTTGTATATAACGACCATGTATGTTTTGGTGAAATATTTACCCACACCCTTCTAGAAAAACCATCTTTAGGGTTTAGGGTATGGATGTTTGGTTAGGAAAAGTTTTTTTTGACGAAGTAAGAACTGCATTAAATAGTGGGCATTCCAAATTTACAATGTCAAAAATCAATGCACCAGAAGCAAAGTCGGCACCCTTTCTTCCCAAATTACATGATCCGAGGTATTAATTATGACCAAAGTTGATTAGGAAAAGATGTTAAGGGTGAGAAATACTATGCAAATTGGAGGGACAACTATACCTCCAATTATATTGCTAATTAGGTATAGAACATGTAGATGTTTGGGCAATTATCAGTTGCATTCTATTGAATGCATTGAGAGATCGATTCATTTTCTATCTATATTTTGGCGTCAGTTTCGACTCCCAAACCATAATTTTGTTAGTTTTTTTCACTTTATTTTTTTATTTGTTTCGTTTTTTGTTGTATTTGGTTGGATATGAGAATATTGAATGAATTTATTCATTAAGACGGCATGACAAGGTCTTGCTTTCAATCTCGTACTAAAACCATACTCCATTGGTTCAAGTCAATATGGATGCCAGTTAACTAGTTAGGTTTCAGCTTTGCTTACTCTCGAGCTCCGTTGATTCCATGCCTCAATAGACCCATCACTTCACCTCTATGAAAAACTACGAAATGTACAATTTGATTAAACACATCAGCACCACCCCATCAGTATATTCCACTCACATTTCCTTTGCAGTTCTAAGCTATAGGCTCCTCTATGATGTGGTTCCCTTATAAAAGGGGAAAGCTTAATTACCCCCTATAGATGCAAACCATAGATAGTGGGCTGATCGATGCTACACCAAACATATGACCTTTCACACCACATCTTCCCACCTAGCTAGCTTCCTTGTAATTTTCACCTTCCCCAATTTTCTTACTTTTCCATTGATTACATTACTTTCAGAGAAGAAATATACTTCATTACAGGAACCAACAGCACCACTCTGTATTTATACTCGGTCACTTGTTGTGTAGAGTCAAATATTACAGCCAACCATGAGTTGGTTTCGTACCTGCTGTATTCTTTTATCTTCGTTAGTGTTCTTGAATATCAAACAGGGAAGTTATTGCAGAGGTGAAACCCAGGCTTCCTCTAGTAGCTTTGCTCAAACAAAAGGAAACCATTTTGTTATGAATGGGAGATCATTCTACTTGAATGGGTTCAATGCTTATTGGATGATGTACATGGCTTCTGACCCCTCTACAAGAGCCAAGGTCACTTCTGTATTCCAACAAGCCTCCAGGTATGGTATGAACATTGCCAGAACTTGGGCTTTCAGCGATGGCGTCAGCGACAGACCTCTTCAGTCTTCTCCTGGCTCCTATAATGAAGTCATGTTCAAGGTACTTACACTCTTGCCTTATTGAGAAACTTGTTCTCGCGAACAGTCTAACATGTTATGTCGTCGAAAATCATACAGGGGTTGGACTTTGTGATCTCAGAAGCTAGAAATTACGGCGTGCATGTGATACTGAGCTTGGTGAACAACTTCGACGATTATGGAGGAAGAAAGCAATATGTGCAGTGGGCAAAAGAACGTGGCCAAGCCATTAACAACGATGACGATTTCTACAACAACACTGTTGTAAAAGGCTACTATAAAGATCACGTTAAGGTAGGCTGTCATACATATAATTTTACCAGTTGCAATTTTCTTACTTTTGTCTTGAATTTTTTTTTGCATTTTACAGACTGTGCTCACGAGAATCAACTCCATTAATGGGGTGGCTTACAAAGATGACACAACCATTTTTTCTTGGGAATTAATGAACGAGCCTCGTTGTCAACTTGATCCCTCTGGAAACCTTCTCCAGGTCTCAATCTCATTTTAATTGTTTCTTTTTTGTTTTTGTTAGAGCAATCTTTATGGGAAATTAAGGTGATTTGAAGTGATGGTTTGAACTTTCAACATCGTTGTTACAGCAATGGGTGAAAGAAATGGCTGCTCATGTTAAGTCCATTGATAGTAACCATTTGCTGGAGATAGGGCTTGAAGGATTTTATGGTGGAACAACCCCGGAAAAGAAGCAGTTCAATCCTAGTAATCTGTATTATGGTTCTGATTTCATAGCCAACAACTTGATTCCGGAGATCGACTTTACCTCGATCCATATATACGCCGAGCAATGGTACGTTTTTACAAATCACATATGACATATCTGACAAGAGCATATGTAAGGTGGGTTTTAGGTGGTTTACATAGCATTACACTCTATTACGTATAACGTCATATTAAGGTGATCAGGTATCATCTTAGGTTACAAGGAGCAAGTGAAGAGGCACAAGCTGATTTTGTGGACAAATGGGTTAGTGTACACATTGAAGACTGTAACTCAGTGGTGAAAAAACCACTGATTATGGGGGAGTTTGGCAAATCTTACAAATTGCCAGGGTACACCATAGAGAAGAGGAACAGCTACTTCGGAAAACTTTACGAAGACGTCTACGGCAGCGCAAGCAGTGACGGAGCATGCGCAGGTGGGCTTTTCTGGCAGCTGATTGCTCAAGGAATGGACAACTTCAAAGACGGATACGACGTTGTTCTGGAGGAGAGCCCTTCCACGGCTAGTGTGATCGCTCAACAGTCTCACAAGCTAACTGAGTTAACTAGGCATGATAGTAATGATACAAATACTACTTGACAAGGAAATAGCAAGTAATGTTGTATTCATCAATGAAATTCCATCTATATAAGCATAGAGGAAAGTACTCTACAATTCTTGAATAAACATACATGAAATCAAGTCGACGAACGTTTTTAACTGTGGTCAATTTGGCTAACCAAACTTCATATTCATTTTTTATAGCATCTACTTATCTACTGGGTTAATGGGTTTATACAGCCAAAGAAAAAGTTACCATTGGATAAAAAGAATACAAGGGTGAATGCCTTCCACTAATGCAATGTAAGTTTGGTTCGTGAAACATAAATACAATTCCTACCTAGTTTTGATTTCCTACAAATTACACTTGTGAAGCTTACGCCATACACCAAATTTCTCACCTAGATGTTAGCAGACAAATCTTAAGGTTATTGTTCAACTACAATAACCACTAGGGATGGCAATAATACTCAACGGGTAGGGTACCCTCAGGTATTCGACCCTAACAAAAGAGATAAACGGGTAACAGGTACAGAGATCCCCAGTATTTGGATAATTAAATTAGGTATGAGACGGATATGATATTTTGATATTTGTCCCATCCCCACCCATTTAGAATGGAAATATTAATATATATATATATATATTAATTTATAAAAATATATTTATGAAATAAATATTTTTTTATTCTCGTAATTAAATTTTACACCAAAAAGGTTTTTGCTACTACTTTAAAAAAATTAAAGTAATGACAAACCCAAACCCAAATTTCATGAGCAAACCCTAGTTTAAAGCAAAGCCAAGTAGCCAACACGTTCAAAACCCTATTCGACTAAACTGCTCCATCCTTGTGGTCTCTGTACGTGTCTCACCAATCTCAAGTAATTTGCTCTTGAATTGCTCTTGAACACTAGCTACTCATCATATAGAAACTTATTTAATTTGGTACTTGATTTAAATTTTATATTTTTAATTTTTTTTTAAAAAAAATTATTTAATACATAATTATTAACAAGGATCAGAGCATGTATGAGAATGTAATCCTCAATGGGTACGGGTATGAAGAATATTCATTATCTAATTACAAATATGAAGACGTGTACAAAGATGAAACATGTTAAAGGATATGAGTATGGTATTTTGATCCTCTGACCCTACCCTACCCATTGTCCTCCCTAATAACCACTGGTCTGCTTCATAATGGATAAACAGCAGAGGACTATTAACTATACTATTATACTAAACTACAAACAAGAACAAAACTATGTTCTGTTTTCTTCTTTACAACCATGTACATTTGGTAACACCTTATCGTTCTCTTCTCAAAAACCAGAACAAACAATGCATTGACATAATCTGAATCCTTTATCTTATTTAACAGTGTGACGCTGTCTTCTTTACAAGAGAACAAAGGATAAAAGGTTTGGCATTGCTCTGAGAGCGCTTCACTCAGATGGCACTTGTATGTACTCTAAACGTCCAACTTTCCCCTAAGGCTCTAAACTAATTCTCAATAGCCTTATAAGGAACCCACTAAAGAGAAAAGGAAACTAAAATTCAAACAAACTACCGCCATTTCAAAGCCTGCAAAAAATTCACTGATCTGGCCGCAGTCGTACTAGGGTGAGTACAGTGGACATAAATGGTCAATCCATCAAAAAATAATGCGCTGTTGCATTCACATATCTCCTGAGAAAGGTGGGGCGTTATTGTTTTGGATGCTTACCTAAGTTATTAAGATAGAGAACATCAGAATATGACACTCGTTGGTAGCATAAATCATATATCCAACCAAAAAGCATACGGGTCAATATTAAGAATTATATGGAGGTTTTATATTCCAAACCATTACCTCTAGTGCTGGTCCCTTGCCTTCTCTCCGAACAGGGTCCTTTGATATAAGGAGCAATCAAGTCATCCAACTCCACCAACCAGAGTGCAACTGCAGATGTTGTACGAGGCATAGACGCAAAAGAAGATATGATCTCATCACCAAGCTTGCAAGAACCTTGCACAATTTTGCATTTGTCCAGCCAGTCCTCATTGATGGCTCCAACAAAATCAGTAAGGACCTGCAAAATTTATACAAAATGAAAATAATGTTCAATACTTAAATCATAAACATAGAAAAATTCTGCAACGAGAAGGTACGAAACCTGCAATAGCTCTGACAATGATGATGTTCGTCTAAGACGTTTCACCCATAGCTTATGAGCAAATTTTTTCCAAGCACCCAACAAGGCATCTTCAGGCATAACCGACTGCACAAAGAGCAACTTAATGTAACTTGCAAAGTTTTGGGTAAAAAGAAACACAAAGTACCTTGCAAGTTCTTGATCGATATAACTGTTTTTCAAAATCAACCAACAACTTTTGTTCAGGGCGCCCATATATTAACGTCCCAAACTAACCAAGGATCACCGCTTTAGCTCAGCTCTATTTCTAGCAGTACACACTTTACTACCACTAAATACGCAAGTCATGTCTATGTTACATAGATCAAATATGTATGTTGGCCTAGTTTTCCGTCCATCCCCTCATCTAATGTAGCCCCTTTTCTCCTCTACTCTAATATGGACCCTAATAAACACAGCAGAAAATGGAAAGCTAAACTCTAAATGACATGTTACCTCAATTGCATGGATTGCAGCTTTTAGAGATTGGATTTGTGATGAGAGAACCTTATGCTCAGCAAATGTAGTACTTGCTTTCTTCTCCCTACATGTGGCTACATGGATGGCGAACATTTCTTCCAGATCAAAATGAAGCTCAAATGTTGCATGGCAAATCCTGCAGTGCTTCTCATCTCTCCAATACAAATCGTGACAGCTTTCACATCTAGTAAGTGTATCGAAAAATGACTGTTTACCATGTTTAACGGAATTTAGATCTAGATAGAATGAATTCCATAACCACGAATCAAATGCTTGGATCCGTTTCCATTTCTGTTGTAGTTCTTCTCCTTTCTTTCGAACTCGAGGAACTACAGTTCCATTCAAAGGCACAGAATCAGTTGCAGTCTCAGAAGAGTTGTTATCCACATCAGATATGGGTGAATAAGTGTCTTCTCTTGCATTATCCAGTTCAGAGCAATCGGACTGCAGAAAATTCTCACTTCCATCACTACTAGCTGTTGTATTTGACATTGCTTCACACAGAAATGTAAGCCGTTTCTCCAAA
This sequence comes from Comarum palustre, assembly GCA_951800085.1. Classification (NCBI taxonomy): domain Eukaryota; kingdom Viridiplantae; phylum Streptophyta; class Magnoliopsida; order Rosales; family Rosaceae; genus Comarum; species Comarum palustre. The sequence goes on from OX637574.1 coordinate 9,223,711, forward strand.
GATTCAATAAGAAAAGCCTCTCTTTTACCCCTATCATCCAAAATTGACAATAAGGCACATAAAGCCTGCAGTTCAGTGAAGAAAGTGCAAGAATATATTAGAACTTATAAAGGTCAAGCAACTCTACAATCATGTTTAAGCATAAAAAAAGCTATAGAGTACCTCTTCGGTATCAATAACCTCCCAGTGACCATCTTCAGAAGATTCAAAGTAAACCCTTCTATGGCCCGGGTCATATGCATTACAAGGGCCCAAGAAAAGCCAGTATCTACTGTGCCTACGATCTGACCCCAAAAACACAGATTGCATTGGGTGTAAGTCAGAGCTGCAATCTTTTCCTTTTGTAGAGTATCTCTCTCCATAGAATTTTGAGATTGATGCTGAAGAATCTATAGGGTGGAACAGTGAACGTGTATGGTCTTTATTTACACCATCCATATTTCCAGCATGGACCCAGGATGACTTGGGCTCATTATGTTGTTTAGCTGATAACCTCTTAATTTTCGCTCCAGAACCAGAATGCAGGCTGTTAGGAATGCATTCAGCAATACTATTTGCAGGATCCTAGAAAGGAATAATAATACTAAGCTTAGAACAGTGGAAGTACATAAATAAATAAAAATAATCATGAATCAACTAATTAATCAAGAAAAGTCTAATCTACTGAGTACTATACTTAAATACACAGCATGGTTGAATGGTGTTGAAAATTGCAGCAAAGATTGATAGGCTAGATAGAATGATACATAATGCATGACATTAGTAAAACAACAGAAGCCTAGAGATTTATTTCATGGATCAGTAAGAGAAGTTGGCATTCATAAACCCGTGAAAACTTAAATTTTCAGCCAGTAGGGGCATTATATTTGAAAGAAAAGATCGACCCAAATCAATAATGATGCACTACACCACCATACATTATGGCTTCCTAGAACTCACTGTAAAATTGATAACTATTTACTCCCATAACATTTATAACTTGTGGCATAGGTTTTTATTTAATATGGAAATATCATTGAAGGCAAAAAATATTTCAATGTCCATGCCCAGATTATTTGCATTACCACCATTCTCATATTGGATCCTGCATGAAGAAGATCAATTAGAGCCACTATCGCGTTCAACTTCTCTTCAATGCTTAAATCTGAATACTCGCCTTCCATCAATCCTAACAACCATACTTCTCCTGGATGGCTCTCATCAATTTCAGTGTACACCTTCCGCATGTCAGTTTTACTTCTACGACGGTTGATATGAGTCAATTTTCTTCTATTTGAATTGCACCCAGAATCATCATCACTGATACATATACCACTGTCACTCAGGTCATCATCAATTGCACCAGAGTCTTCAGAATCTGATCGGAGCTCCTCAACTTCGTCTTCAGAAGAATTGATGCGTACACGGTATGTGGATGATGAAATCTTTTCAAATAATGTAATATCACTTGACAGAGTTGAACTAATTAAAGACTCCAGATCATCTATTCTGCTGGAAACATTCAATTCAGCAATCTTCATGCAAAAACAAAGCCCATCAGTAATTCATTCATACAGTGTTGTGTGGTGTACATAAACTTAAAAAGATCATTATGTGGTGTAAACAAACTTACCTGCAATGACTTCGCCAAGTGGGAAACTTTCAAACCATTAATTCCTTGCTCTAGCAGAACTCTAAACAATTCTCCCTTCAGGGTACCAGAATGCAAACCATACTTCACCATAAGGCTCATTTCCTATATATAGACAGAAGATTGAATAGTGAAATCCAATTAGAACTTAGTAAGAGTGAAAATTAACATTAATACGTGCAAGAAAAGAAAAACTCTTGCAGTTTTATGGAAATTAAATCAGATAATGCAGTTAGCATGCAGAGACGAGAAATGATACTAAACTAAGAACAAAAGCTGAAACAAAACCCTCCTAGCTTTACCTCTTATATGTGAAATGTTGAGTTCTGGTTGGTCCTTGAGTATTGCCATTGCTATCTAACTACAGTTCTGGTCAAGGTAAGAAGGGATTGTTGGGTTTGGGGTCATGAAAGATCTTTAGTTCTCATTTTATAATAAAACTAGTGAAAGAAAGAACTATATGGGTTTGTCACTAATGCTTTGAAACCTAAACAGCAAGGAATATATAATAGGGTATCTAATTAATAGTGAAGAAAAAAATGCTGATGTGTTAACAAGACTTTGTTTCTTGTTTGGGTTTTCAATAGAAGGTTGTTCTTTGCAAAAATAAAATGAAATACAATTTTAATAATAATATAGAGACTCCAACAATTGAGCTCAGATGCAAATATTGTTTTAGAAATGTTTAGAAGACCTTGCTATGGACTTCCTTCCGCATTGCACCCTTCTTTGAACCAAAACCAGCAGCAACCAGTACTTGACACAGTATTTCTGTCCATGTTAAGGGGTTCAGGGATCTCTCCCAGAATTCCAAAGTAGATTCATGACCTTCAAGCTGCCAAATGATCAAGAACGATAGCAATTCTAAATGTTCAGTAATTCCATTCAATAGTCACTCATAATAAAAGATGGAACAATAGAGACGACCAAAAATTTAAAAGAGTTCTACAAAGAGCAAAGTGTTTGACCAATGTTTTTCCTAGGGATGCAAAATGACGAAGTACCACAAATATCAAATAGTTGCTACTTCATTAAGCTTGTTTCATTATAAAATATAGGCTCCTTGGTCCCCATCAACAAGTACCAATGTTGAATTATATTAATATATGGATTTAGTTTTCTTTCTAAACAGGGAATATAAATGGAGTGAACTACTAAACGTGTGCATAACCCCTACATAAAGTGTATGAGTATTTCCATCCAATCCAGCTGACCTAGCTATGAAACTAATACCTTCTAATGAAAGAAAAGTAGACCACAAGAAATTCACCCATGGTCAAACGTATATAATAGAAAAGTTAAAAGTTTATACTTATTGTATAGCTATGATGATGAAATCTACAATTTTATCTAATCCAATCCAATTGCCAAAATATGAGAACAGATAATTTTGACAAAATCAAATGGACTGTAAATATTTTTTATTTACACCACTATATACAGTTATATATTCTTCCTTGTTTATAACTCACCGAGTGGATAAATGCAAGGAAATTGCAAGATTTGCTCAAATGAGGCATAGATCCAGAGGATAGCTCCGCTTGAACATGCGATAAAAGAAGCTTCAAAAGAGCCATATGTATCTTTCCAAGTAACAAGGAATCCTAAAATACATGTACAGAACAAAAAAATTAAGCAGCAAGACCCAATAAATCTAATGTTAGATCAGAAGCCAGGTATAACCTTCTCATTAAATGCTTGAGCGAACTCATCCACAGTGAAGGAAGATAGATCTAACATAACCGCATAAGTATAAAGGAAATGAAAAACCTGCCCAAGGAAGACACACCAGAATATATATTAATATGATAATTTAACAAAAGACAGCAGCAGGGATCTAGAATAGGGTCACAATCATGAGCAAGATAATAGCAGTCACCAATAAGGGAATGCAATGAGAGAATATCTTTCGCATGATCCTACATGACTAAGCAAAATTGGGTCACAAGCGGTACGCTATATATGCACCTTAAACAGTTTCTTGGCAATCTCGTGTGAAAAATCCCAAGGATGCATATGAAATGGCTGCTTCATCTTGACAGAACTAGGAGGAAACTTAACCAGCGAATCTGAAATGGCAAAACTACCTGATCAAGAACATGACATACTGTGCATATGTATTTACGTATCCGCTCACAAAAATAACATAGAGCAATCCATTTATAAAGCGGAAAGTTTGTTGAATTCGGCCTTCAAACTAACCTTTGCAAAGTGAACAACCATGATCACCATTAGTAGAAAAATGATTCAAGCACCCCATTATAAGTGGTCTTGCTTGTAATTCTCTAAGCTCAAGCTCTTCATCATCCACAAGCATTGCAATCTTATCTGAGTGGTCTTCAGAACCTGATCCTTCCAAAGAAAGTTCACATTTTTCTTTACTAGGCAGCTTCTGGTTTGAGATTTTGTTACATTCCACCTGGAATACAAAAGCAAAATGAATGTTGCTGCAGCAGCTAACATACACTAGTTTATGAGAGCAAGTTCTCAGTTACCTCTCTTCGTTTGACAAAACGCTTCCTCTTTTCTTGTAACTTACTTTGTAACCTTCCCTGTTTCTAAATAGATAACACTTGTCAGAGAACCTTCCAGAGACAAGTAATGAGATTGATCTTAAGATGATACTTACACGAACAGATATTTGTTGTTGCAATCTTCTGCTCTGAGTTTGTGGTTTCAGTGATAAACGAGTGACTTCACCATTAGCTAAACCCATGTCAACGAGAAAGTCTCTGGCATCAGCATCAGGATTGGTTGCCCGCCAGACTGTCATCAAACCTTTACCGCCCCCATGTTTTTTCATTGTCATCAAGTCTTTCCCATAACCATGCTGTTTCATTTTCATCAAGTCTTTTCCACCATTATGCTTTCTCACTGTCATCAAGTCTTTCCCAGCACCATGTTTTCTCATAGTCATCACGTCTTTTCCAGTCCCTTGTCTTTTCCTTGGACCACTGCTATTTAACTCCTCATTGCTAGTTACAGAACACGTTGTAACCTAATAAAAGTTAAATATGTGAGGCTCGATAAAGAGACTTAAGGTAGAAACAATACCATCAAGAAAGATGACGGACTAAAAAAATCAATCAATTACCGTTCCCCTTTTAGGTGCTATTTGCTTCTCTTTGCAAGTGGGTAGATCATTTTGGGAATCTAAAGAGGGGGACAAAAAGTGAGCAAAACCTTATACAGTGATTAGAAAGCTACAATGAATTAGATATGAGTGTGGAACATGCCAAGAAAAATGAAACAACAGTATTTTACTTGCTTCTCCCTCTAAATCTCACATACAATCAACAAAGTGAATGTTATCAACACTGATCCAAAACTTCCTAACAAAGATGCTGCTACTTATGCACAGTTTACTTTTCAAACAAGGTCTATTATTTCAACTGCACCCGAGAGTTTCTCACTTTCATACCTGTAAACTTCCAAAGTGCTCGAGCAGGAAGATCATCAAACTCCACACCGAGGGGAGGGCCGTCCTTGCGGAACACTTTCTTAAGAAGGTAGTCTGTATTTCGCAATCTCTGAATCCTCGCTTTCATCGCTTTTTTCTTGCATTTCAAACCTGAAGCAGCAGCTTTTGTATTCGGACTCAAGTCACTCCTTTTAGCTACCCTAGTAGCAGCAACTCCCACCCCATTTCTTCCGCTCAACAACTCACCAGCTGTACGTTTCCTCTTCTCCCTCCTCCTCCTCTCAACAAACCAACCCCGAACCTGCTTGTATGTCAACCCAAACACCGTGGCATGGCATTCCATAGCAGTTCGACTCGGATACTTTTCCTCTGTACATACATAAATAATAATTTAAAATAAAAAACCAAATACTATGCTTGTATGTTTAAGACTCAACAATAATTTAATTCATTTTTTCATCTTATACAGATTAACCTAACCGGGTTTTAATTCTATGATTTGTTTACCAAAACCAACACCGTCACTTCAAAATTAACCTAACTTCAATTACAGAGCAAACTTGCTTCAATCCAATTGTGAACCTAATTGAGCAAACAGAGCAATATTTACATGAAAAATAAAGCGCGCGAGCAGAAATAGTGACCGGGAGGTACCTTCATAGAAGCTTTCGAGGGCTTGGAGTTGCAAGCTAGTCTTCTTCTGAGTATTCTCCATCTTCGTTTCCTTTAATCGCCGAAAAAAAATCAGTGAGAAATTTCGGGTGTCATGTCCAGGAGCAGAGGCGGTGAGGAATGGCGGGTGTCAGCCAAGAAGTGGAGTTATCGGAGCGGCGGAGTGACGGCGGTGATGAGGCGGAGAGTGGCGGAGGAGAGTGAGCTCTGAAGCCTCGTGCATGCTTCTAATTGAAATGAGGGATAATGAAAATGGGGGGCAGGGAAGTAGGGTTTTGGGTTTAGCCAAAAATATCTTCCGGCCAAAAAAAATCAACGTAAATACAGTATTTGGGGATTTTATTTGCGCCTCCGTATTGCTAATTTTTGAAGAAAATAAGTAAATCCCTATTTTACCCTTTCAAAAAAACAGCATAAGTAAAAATTACCGTACCCTGATGAACCAAACTTCTCAGAAAAAAAAAAAAGTTCAAAAAAACAGTAAGATACTACCGTCTTAGACAGAGTTCTTTAATGACATTAAAAATTTAAAAATACATAATTGTTTGAATATGATGACGAGATTGATCGATCGATGGAGATTAAACTTATAACTTTTAATTGATTACAAAAACTGATATACTAGTGGAAAACTACCTTATCATCCTTGAATTGATCTACAAAAGTTAAAATGAATATAAATCAAACCCAGAATATATGTTTGATTATAAACACTTCTAAATTTATAAGACTTGTTGCACTTGAAGTCATGAACTCAAATTCAGGAACAAAAAGAGCATTTTCGATTATTTCTTGTAATGGGCTACCTCATGGTCAATGTAGAAAATGTTCATGATGCGAGTCATGTGACCCCTCGAATTATGGTAAGGTTAGATGAACCCACCAATCAACCTAGTGACCGAGTTAGACCTCTAGTCACCATTGATGGCCCTCTGATCCTTGGCTTGATCCCTAAATATAACCCCAACAATTTAATCAACTTTAAGCAATTGTAATAAATTTTGGAGAGAAGATAGTTTAAGCGTGAAGATACAGTGACGGAGACGCAGGTGAGGCCAATTAGGAAAAAACTTTTTTTGGTGAGAAGTTTGATTCATCAGGTATGATAATTTTTTTTCTTTTTGCTGTTTTTTATGGGTGAAATAGGAATTAAATTTTTCTAAAAATTTATAGAGGTGTATTAAATAAATATGGAGGTGCAACTGGAATTCCACTATCACATTATATTCGGGTAAATAATTGGAGAAAAGTAATTCAAAAATAAAAATACGTTTTTTAAAAGAGGGTTATCGGCCTCTATTTTATTAAAAATTATAAAGGTAGTACAATCAAGTAGAGATGCAAAAACCTGATCATGTATCATGCAAAATGCTCAATTTTGCATACATACTCATACTAAAATGAGAACTATGCAAATCATCACTCAACAGCTTCATGTCAATACCCATACTACCTTTGCTTCTTTGAAGCCAGAGGGTACTTACCCATCTTTCATGAGTTAAGAGCTGGAACGAAACTAGTAGCGTTGGCTGATAATTGCTATATACCAAGTATGGAGTAAACAGAAACAACTGCATGGTTTTTGTAGGGATGAAAACAATGTGTTAACCGACTTTGTGAACAATTCTATAATATGATGTTGGGCATCGAAAGCATCAAAAACCTGACCTTCAAACCATAATGTATTTCTAGTGATCCAAATATACCAGATTAAAATGCAAGCTATAAGAATCCAGAGCTTACGTTTTTTTGGACTGGGTTGAGACCAAAGCTCCAAAAAATACATCTTCAAGACTAATCCATAGGGAGAAAGAATAATTAAATAAAAGGCACACCCATTTCCATAAAACCACAATTCTTGGACATGTATAAGAAGATGTACCCCTGTCTCGACATAAGTACCACAAAAAGAACAGGATGGAAGGGAAAAACCGCAAGATCACGTAAGCCCAAACCTCCTTCCTCCTTAGGTGTATAACAATGACGCCAAGCTACAAGAGGTATGCCTCTTTTTAAAGGATCCCCTGTCCAGAAAAAATCTCTGATCCAAGATTGCAGTTCAAGAAGCAAGCCTTATGGCTATTCATAAATATGAAAACTGTACACCAAGATTCTCGGAATCACTATCACTGACTGTATGAGCTGTAACCTACCTGCTTGTGAAAATAAAGAACCTTTCCATAATGACAGTAATGATTTTACTGTCATTAGATGCTCGTGTCGCGTCCACCGAGACACATGAGTAATGATTTTACTAACAAGCTATAAGAGATTTGGTTTTGTTTCCGTTTTTATTTCCTAGTATTGTCAAACAACTATCATCTTTAGCTTTCTTGTTTTAATATTATGATCAAATTACATATTAAGATGCCTCGTTTAGCATGCTCCATAGTTTCAGACTAATACAACATCCTAATTCTCTTTTGATCCGTGGAAACCTTATAGCATTTAAGGAAACAATACAAAAGGAAAAAGACAGTGAATTCACATTTTTCAAATTGTAATCCACAATCGAGAATGTGTCTTGGTTTATGAGAATGTATCGGAAAGTGAGATGTGCAAGAACAATTTAGAAAAAGAATCATCAAACAAAGCCACGAGAGGAGGAAATGACAATCACAGCTGCTCGAACCAAATTCTTTAGGATCCGGTTTCTCTATTTATTTTTGTTTAAATTTTATTAGATAATTTAAAATTATTAAATTAAATAAAAATGACATTAACAGAACCATTATACTCCGTATACGTGAACAAAATGGTTATAAAAGCAAAGAACAGATCGGAAACTTGCAGCTAGCGCACCAATATGAAGGTGCAGGAGTTGACCGCCCTGCTGTGCCTGATATGGGCACTAACACTCCTCTACGGCGAAATGCTCGCCTTCCGCCTCCCCTCTCTAACCACTTGCCGATGGCCTCACTTGTCTCAGTCTCTAAAATATCTCAAAGTGGCGGTCCTCACAGACCCACAGCTCACGGACCGAACCTCCCTCCGTCTCCCTCCCCAATCACTCTCCCTCGAATTGGTTCAGTTCTACTCCGACCTCTACATGCGCCGCGCTTTCCTCTCCTCCGTCCTCCCCTTCGATCCTGACGTCGTTCTCTTCCTTGGGGACCATTTCGACGGCGGGCCTTATCTCTCGGACATCGAGTAAGTGCCCTGCATTTGCTACTAGTTGGATTCTGTATGCTTTGATAATACGATTTTTGATCAGGTGGAAGGAGTCTTTGAGCCGTTTGAGACATGTTTTTCCGGTGAGCAAGCTTGTGAACACACGGGTCTACTGGATGGCTGGGAACCATGACATTGGCTATGAATATCTCCACACTCATGCGCCGCAGGTACTTGTTTATATTCAACCAAACCTTATTTTGTTTATATTCAACCAAACCTTATTTTGTTTTCTTATGAGAATGACGACTAAAATTAGAAAGTGGGAGTGTGGATTTCAATTTGGGAAGTAATATAAACCGATGCACATTACTCAATCAATCTTCATTGTTGAGGTCCATGATCCAAAAAAACGGATTGAATGAAATGAGTGCTGTGCATCGGTTTATGAAGGAATCAATACATAATCCTTGCAATTAGCTTCGAAATCGGCCAAATGAGGGTCAAATGACATTCATTCAATCAAAACAGTTTTAGAGGAAGCCAATTGGCCTATGTATAGACTGTAATGTTGACGCGGAACAGCTTCAACTTACTTCAGAGAGAATCTAAGGCATTCTTTGGGAAGTTGGGAAGGGATTAGTGCAGTTGTTGGCTAGTTGATTGGGGTTGTCAAATTCATTAGCGAGTTGCCAGGAAAACAATGCTACTTTTTACGTTCATCTTGGCTGCAAGAGAGATGATAATTTAAACTGAGCGCATCCTGGCCCAAGCATAGTTGAGAATCAGTGCCTGTGTGCGTCCTTAGATAAGATGACAAAACTGTTTACAGTCTGTTATCAGTCAATTAGTGGCACTAGTTTACTATTAGAACTATTTCTTAAAACTTCATAGTAAGCACATGATTCAAGTACAAAGCTAGGGTGACAATTCCTACGTTGAGCTGATTTGATTGGGGTAATGCATCCTGAATCTCTTTTATTTAGAAGAAAGGCAAGAGTATTGACTTCTTTCCTTCTGCTTTCTTGACCCACAAGACATATACTTGGTCTGAAAAGTTAATTGAATGCCTCTAAATAAGAATGGCATGGTCAAAAGTTGGAGAAAGTGATAAAGTAGTCTGAGGTTCAACTCTAAAATCAATTGACAATGGAGAGAGTAGCTCAAACCCGTATAAGCCTACAGGCAAGACCCCATTTTCCCGATGTGGAATAGATATCTCAACACGTTCCCGCACGTGTATCAATCCTTCAAGTATTGCCATATGGGTTGGGTAACCTGTAATACCATGATAAAGTAGTTTGGGGTTCAACTCCAAAACCAATTGACAATGAAGAGAGTAGCCCAAATCCTTATAAACCACAAGCAATGTCTCATTTTCCTGAGGTGAGATTGATATCTCAACACGCTCCTGCACGTGTGGTGAATTTTCAAGCCTAACACGTGGACAACATTTTGAGTTGACGTGGAGTTCGTGTGACATTTGGGCTTCACATGTGGACATGGGTAACCCGCTATGATACCATGATAAAGACTAGCCAATTGGCAATGGAGAGACTAGCCCAAACCCTTATAAGCCGACATGCAAGACCTCATTAAGCCTAACACGTGGACAACATCTAGGGATGACATGGAGTGCGTGTGGCCGGTAACGCTAACACACGTGGATGTGGGTAACCCGCTCTGATACCATGATTAAGTAGTCTAGGGTTCAACTCCAAAACCAATTGACAATAAAGAGAGTAGCCTAAACTCTTATAAACCGCATGCAAGGTCTCATTTTTCCCAATGTGGGATTGATATCTCAACAAAAAGCTCAGAATGCTTGTTTACTACTTAATGATGTGCCCCTTTTTAAGTTACATTCTCATGAAGAAGCTTCGAAGTCTCCTGGTCCATGTTTGAATTTTAGTATTGTGCATATTTTCAGTTTCCATCAAGTTTCTTGTCCTGAAGAAACATTTCAGTTCATCTAATCTAATGATCTTCACCAACCTGACCGTTCATGATATATAAATTAGTTTTATGTTCTGAAAGGTCATTCTGTTAAGCATCTTTATAATCTAAGATATACTTTAAGCTGTCTGAATTTTTAATGCAAACCCATGTACTGGTTTCGAAGACTGTACATTTGTTTTGATTTTTTTTTTGCAACAAGATCTTGTCAAGAATGGGAATGCTGTTTGTCTTTTAATCATCTATGTGATTAGTTATTAAGTCATTTTTTTTTCTATATGTAAACCAGGCAATTGTACGATATGAGAAGGAATTTGGTAGCCGAAACTATCGATTTAGGGTAGGACAAGTGGAGTTCGTTGCCATTGATGCCCAAGCTATTGATGGTATGCATTACAAAAATTCTACATTTATGTAGTTTTCAGATTTCTGAGGTTTTTATTTATATTTTTATTTTTGTTGGTAAAAATTATCTTAGGAACACTACTGTCTCCCCTACCTTTATAACTAAACCCTTCTCTTTATTTTGGGCTAAACATATTAGGCTATAATTGTTTCCAAGAGGGTCATTCTTGAGTAGTTATCCTGCTATTGATTTCATTATGTCAGTTATAGGATAAAGCTGCAAAAGCACTGCCCTGTGGGATGGCCAAAAATACTTCTGTTTCTAAAATGTACTGTTTGGCGTTAATTTACAACTCTCTCAATGAAGTTTAAAATCATCTGGAATGGTTTTGGAAAAGCAGAAGGGAGGTGCTTCTTCCCAGAAATGCTGCATGTAGAAAATACAGAAATCCTTTGTTTCCTTAATGAAGATATCAAACTTCGTAATCTATTACTATTTTTTCTATACCAAATTCTGAAGTAACCCTTTTACATGTTCCCCAGGCAAATAGCCTCTTTAACCCTTATTAAATGCCCAAATAGTGATTATTTGTTTTCATTTGTGAGTGAAAAAGTTTGAAGAATGTTAGATTCCAAATGAGGAACTGGATCACATAGACAGAAGCATCATCTATGCTTGGTGTAACATGGTTCATTATGATTGCAAGAGCATTCAAATCGGTTAATGTTAAGTTTTCATACTGATCATTTATATCAACTCATCTCATGTATCTGCAGGAAATCCTCAAGGATATACGGCTTCCTCTACTAGTGCTTTTGTGAAGAATGTCTCTCTGGGTATAAATATGGCATATGCTCATTTATTTTAACTTTGCACATAATATGTTGAAGTAATTCATCTAGTTAGTTGCATTGCTGCAGATATTCAAGCTTATCCAAGGGTTTTGTTGACCCATATTCCATTATATCGACAAGATGAAACAGATTGTGGTCCCAACCGGAAGTCAAAAATCATCAACCAGGTACTATACAATTGTCTTTGGAATTAAATCTTAAACAAACTTCATCATTATATGGTATATCACTATATTGTAATCGGTTAAATCTCACTATTGAGTTTACTCACCACTAACTTGTGAAATTTTCTATTTTCCTTTGTTCAGCGGATTGTGCGCTCTCCTGATCGTCGAGAAATAGCGTAAGTTTCTCTCTTGCGTTTTGACACCATGAAAAACATTAAGTTGCTGTCTGGTGGCTGCTGATTGAGAGTTTGGTTGAATAGTTATTAAAATTGTACATTGTACAGGTATCAGAATTACGTTACCAAGGAATCATCAAAATATTTATTGGACTCGATTCAACCAGTAAGTTCTGTTTCATCACTGGGATGCATATTATCCATTGATTTGTCACATGGAATGACAGATATGGGTCAAGGAATCCATAACTATATGATTGTCTAATACCATCTATGCCATCAACATCCTTATCCCAAAGCGCAAGCTATTGGGAACTAAATCCATTGACGATTGCAAGATATTTTCTCATAAGTACTGTGTGGTTGTGCACTGTGTGACTCTCCGTCTTCATTAGGCATCTTTTCTAGCTGAGTACTAGCTGTATATCTGTTTCAGTAACGTTGCCATACATGCAGGGGTAGATTATGAGTGAAGTAATGATTTAAGCAAAAAATTGCTGAGAAAGAAGATAGTTATAGAAAACAAACTGTAAGTGTGTGAGTTACCTTTTACCTGCAATAATAAGTTGTTTCTTGCAGGTACTTGTTTTATCTGGTCATGATCATGATCAGTGTGATGTTGTCCACAAGTCAAAATATGGGCCTGTGAAAGAGGTACGCACACAATGTTTGGCATATCTAATTCTTATCTTGGCATTTAATATATCATTGAAAATGATTTTTCAGCACACTGTGGGGACAATAAGCTGGCAGCAGGGAAATGTGTATCCGTCTTTCATGTTATTGTCTGCTTGTGATTTTGTACCTTCAAACACATCCAGTTCTGAAGAGCCAGTCTTAACTCAGCTGTGCTTTCTTCCTGTGCAACTACACATTTATATATGGTAATCCATCACGGACAAGTAGTGATGATCTATACGATTAAGGTTGGCTAGGTCTTCTGCGTTCATACTTCTTACTTATCTTTTCTGAAATTGTCAGGTATCTCTCACTATTTGCTTTGACCGTTCTTGCCCTCCTGCTTTGGCCAGCTGGTGGTGTGAGTTTTTGGCATAATATAAGTGATCTGCTAGTCTGTGGCAAACGACTAATAAGTAGCTTTACAAATAGACCAAAAGAGAAAGATGAAGATCTAAACTGTGAGTATGAGATGATGTGGGATGCAGAAGGATCAATGCATCTTGTTAAGAAATCCTTAAATGTTGCTGTTACAAGCAAAAGTGAGAAAATTTCAGTAGAAAGGTTTGCTTCTGCGCTACATTTGCCTGTCCGCATTTATTTTTGCAAGTGGCTATGCAAGTCTGTATAGAATTGTGCATCAGTTGTTTTGAGGTCCATGGGAGTTGGATCTGTTATGTCTAGTCAATTATATTATATTAAATCTAGCCATTGCTTACTTTCTTTGTTTGCATTCCTTCTTCGCAGAGGTAATACTGTGATGCGGCCTACAGCTAAAAAGAATGTTTCTCAGGAGCTAGAGAATGCCGATGTGTGTGATCCTATGGCAAAGACGCTTCCTAGAGCAAGTAAATCTTGGACAAAGTTGGTGATCCAGAGATTGGTCCGTACATTTCGAATGGTCACAATCATTGCTGCGGTAAATGTGCCCCTTTATATGTTGTTACTCTTTAAGGATTGGATTGACTAATGACATCCAGTTTCAAACATTCAATGGATTATTGGTAAAGATAGAAGATTCATTGCGTTCTGCGCAAGAAGTAAAAGGACACCATTTCAAAATATAGGTGCCATCACGAAGTTTCTCATTCATCACACGATTTCAGGTAAATGAATCCTATGACTTTGCACGATAGCATTTCCACGTTTTTGTAACCCTATAGAGAATGTTTAATTGTAACCTGTAGTAGCTGCAAGTGTTTCATAAAAGCCATGTAAATCTGGATCATTACAATTCTGACTGTATTTTTGTAACACAACATTTTTTTATATTTCTATTAGCATTTCTTTTTATATTTTTTTATACTTCGGAGGTATTAAAAATCAGATGAGAAGCAGAAAATCCTTCTTTAGATTCCCTTTATATATTGTCAGCCAGTTTACAGCTCCCAGACATAATTTTAGTGCAATTGGAACGACATATTCATATACTGACAACGATATACTTAGCTAAGATTGTTCTATAAGCTTGTCAGCATATCTTTAAGCATCTTATTTTGAGTTTGCAGCCCCAACTTTCTTAGAGCTCAACCAGGGTGGGGTGGGTTGGGCAGCAGTCTCTTCCGAACATATCCTGCACAATGTAATCGTGCCGGATTGCCGGGTTCGTATCCGAAAATTAGACGTTGAACTGTCTGTATAATTTAAACTGAATTTTGCAGATGGCCGCAGTGCACCTAGCAGACACAACAGTCTCTATTGATACAAACAAATCACACATTTTATTGATGCCAATTATTGTACAACTCAAGTTACAAATTCTCCTCGTTATGGCTACTAGACATTATTAGATAGCAAATTACTTGTCTCTACTTATTAGTACTACATATTGGCATTCCAGCATGATACAAGCTTCATATACCCCCACATTGACCAGGGTGAAAACATTTTATCCCCCTGCACTTCAAAGAGCTGAGAGGGGAAAACGAAAAACGGGTAAAGAAAAACAACAAAGATAAAATCATAAACAGATACAGTAGCAGTACGTGTATTTGATCCTTGAAGCAGCAAAGCTGCAAAAGCCTAGCCTTCAGATACAGAGACTCCATATATATGAAGCTAGATTTTAAAGTGTCCGTGCTTGAAGATCCCAGCTGGTTATAAAGTTAGAGTGTTGGCATAAACCTCTCTTGTCCCGAAAACCTAACGGGGGGTTTGCCCCAAATTAGGTAAAAAAAATAGAGTAGCAGTACTCCGAAGGATCAAGTAGAAGATAACCCACACATCAAAATCAACCAGCCAGACCAGCAGAAACAGGCGTACGTTCTCCATGAAGTAGCAGTGTAGCATAGTTATAAGGAAAAGAGTCAAAAGAAGAGACTAATATATGGTGATGATCGATGATGAACATCAGGGTTTCTTTCTAGTCTTCTCCTTGAATGTACCAGCAGAGGAGCATGGTGGCGCAGCGGCGGAGGATGTAAATGCGGGCATGTTGCTCCTTCACTAGGGCAGCGCATTTGCCGCTGAAGCCACGCCTGCTTCTCTTGGTCTTGTTGCAGCTGTGTTGAACGTGAACGACATCCATGGCGAATAGGTTGTGAAGTGATCGATGTTAGAGGAAGATAACCAAAAGAATGGAAAAAAAGGAACTGAAAGAAGAGCTTGAGGAAGAGTGTGGGATGAGGGAGGTGAAGTATTTATACATATTGTGAAAGCGAAAGGGTAACTGGGTTTTGAAGCAAGGGAGTGAACATGGTCAGGTTCGGAAACTGAGGGATTTGCAGCCTCATGTGCAGCTCAGCATAGTTTTCTATGCAAGAAGGGGGAGTGAACGTGGGGATCGTCTAATAGTGCGTGCTACATGGAAAATACCCCTTCAATTTACCAATGTATAGCGTAAGATTTATGGGAATTTGGAGTCGAAATTAAGGAACCGTTTAGTGTAAAAAAGGAAACATACGACAACAATGAGAATTTCGACTAATTTGTACATAGAATGGAATTGTATAGTAGTTTAAGAAGAAAAGTATTACCCTAAACAAAAGAAAGAAAAATCAAGGAGGCCAAAGGCTTTCATATACTAGTTTTTTTTGTTACAAGAGAAAGGAAGATAGAAAAACAAAATATATATGGTAGATGCTAAGAAATCTAAAAATGAATATACTAGCCAGTCTTTGAGACATTATAATGATTATGAAATTCTAGTATGTGTTAATACATGTGAATGATGTGGTGTATCAACTTTGTAAAATAAGTCGTTAAATTAGTAATATTAGTCGTTCAAGTTGTAATATGAGTCCTTAAACGTAGAAATTTTATTAGTTACAACATTTGTCATCATGTGTTCTTAAAGTTGTAAAATGTGTGTTTAAAGTGATAATTGAGTCTTTAAAGTGATAATTACAACTTTAAGAAATTATATTACAATTTTGAAGACTCAATTACCACTTTAAGGACACATGAATCAATGATGATTAATGTTGTAATTAACTAGTTTTTTACAACTTTAAAGACTCATATTACAACTTTAACGACTAACATTACTATTTTAAAGACTCATTTTACAAAATTAATGCACCACATCATTCAGATGCATTAACACATCTTAGCTTTATCCTGATTGATTATATGCCTCATTTTCTTAAGCTTATTAGGTAGTACAACATGTCTCATTTAGTAGGAAATGATCTCAAATTCTCAATTGCATGTGACCAATCTATTCTGTTTTCAGCCTCTTAATCTAGTCAGGGGCAGATGCAGGTAGTGGGTGGGTGGGGCTCAAGCCCAACCAAAAATTTTGGGTTAAAACAAAATTAAGTATATATGACATATTTTTCCTGGCTCAGTGTGTTCAAGCCCAACCGTTGCTCTTTAGTCTTCACTGTGTTCTCTCTTCGTCGATCTGCAACTGCAAGGCTTCTCTCTGGCTCAGTGGCTCTCTGCCTCTCTCCCTATCAAGTTCAGATCGGTGCCTCGGCGGGCGGGCGACTGCACTGCGGTACCTCTGTAGTCTGCACTAGATCGTTGTCGTCTCAATCTCTTAGACACGGAGACACCTCTGCACCAGAGCATCCAGATCGGCAGATCGCCACCGCCGAGCGCACTGCGCAGAGTAAGTTTTCCAGTTCCTCTTATCCCGATTCAAATTCCTCATTCCCGATTCGGTCATATCCCGATTCAAACTTTTGATCTGCAGAATACACACCTGATAATCCAAAGATAACAACAGTGTTGTCACCATGTCCACCTTGCTTGCACATATGAATGGTTGGAGAGAAAGCAAACTTGTCAAGTTTGCTGCCAGGTAACCAATTTTTGTAGCTAGCTTCATACTGTTTATAACATGATATTTATAGAACTTCCTTCGAATTGATTACTATATGAAATCTTACATGGCTCAATCCAAAGGAGAAAATTGAATCATGAAACTCTGGTCTTATCGCATACTAAATAAAGTTTTGAAAAGGATTCCAAATAAGAACTTACGCATGGAGATTTGAAATTAATTTACAGAGAGTATTAGCCAATGTACTGGGATCTGAAATGTTCTTCTCTAGATCTCGTTTGATCTCTCCCTGCCCAGATCGTTACTGATCTCCTCCAACCCAAGTCCCCTTGAACTTTTTCCCTTTCCACCAACCCAATTTTATAATTCTATCTAGTTTTGTCAAGATCGAACTCCCCATCGGAAAAAAAAACCAAAAACTCTGTTGTTTTTATGCTATCTCCAAATTCCCCCTTTTGTTTGTATCCCAGTACAAATCAGATTCATTTTCTTCTAAACTTCATCCCACAGTCCAAATAAGATCTTACTCGAAAAGTTTAATACCGAGTTTTATCCAGAGCCCCATGGATGAACCGAAACAACCTGAAGGAGTAGAGGATCAACCCGAAACAACCTGGGTTTTGAATCCCCTTGCCCTTGTTTTTTCATCTGTTTATCATCATATAATGTTTAATTATTACTGTTATTTGTTTAAAATCCCCTTGAATCCCCTTGCCCTTGTTTAGAATCCGCGTCGAGATTCTCCACATTTTTTCTTTCTTTGGTTAAAAATTTCAAGCCCACCCAAGATCGTAATCCTGGATCCGCCACTGAATCTAGTATTAAATCTCTTGTAAGTCTTCTTGATGTACGTCTGTGTATATTTTCGTACGGTTAGATAGAGCTTCTCAAGAATAAAAATAACACAACCATCATTGCAAGTCACTCTTAATGGTTGAGCATTAGGTAAGGAATTCACAAACCCGACTTCGATTTGCGAAGCAGTTAGAGTGGTTAGACATTGATCATATGCGTAGTTGGAGCATTTTACATTTGTCAAAGAATCGATTAAGTTAAATGGCTTGTGTATCATTTTTAGGTAATGCATCATATACGTTATTTCCTTCTTCAAGTCAAGAAACGATATGGCGTTTAAATGTAATAATGTGATGGACCACCGAGTAAATTGACCAGTTGAGTATAGCCATACACCAGTACCGCAGTTTAAGTTCATATAATGGCTCGTATTCTTGACCTAGCTAGCTTAACTCTATGCAAATTCCCCGCACTTCCTTGGCACTTGACCTAACCCTAGCAATCCCCTAGGTCATCACCATTACACATTTACACATCCCAATCCCCAATACCAAATAAACTAGATATCGATTCCAATTAGTTTACTTCAATTGCTAAGACATCTAGTTGTAATTTATACCAAGCTAAATGTAATGTGCATATAATCCCAACTGTTAATAAAGCTAGAAATCTTATGTGAATTGTTCAGTCATATGTGCAAACAGCGTTGCCAGTTTGCATTCGTCAATATATTATGTGAACTACTGACTACATGTAAGATTCTATATGGATGGGAGGCTTCGTGGAGCTATGGTCATATTTAATTTAGTCTCCAATTATTTGTGAATCAAATCACATTTACATTCGCTTACTTCAGTTGAACTGGCAAAATCTTACCTGTAAGGGGTGTTCTTTGGTGCTGGAAATCCGAATCTGTATCTCATATATCAAGTATCACAATAAGCTAAGACTATCTGGTCAATGAGGACAACTTCTATCACTATAGATCTTCTATGGTTTTTCAATGATCTCTTAAGCAAGTTTCCTTTATTTTTTCATTGATTAATTTCAAAGATTGCATGCACAGGTAATTCAAAGTCCCGGCCTTTGATTTGGCTCAAAGGAGCTTGTAGGATTTCGATTTACCTTAGGGCCAAATCGATTTTTGAGCTCACCACAATTTAGGGACCAAGACACAAATAACTTTTTATAATTGATACGTCCCTTGTTGATGACTGATCTCACATTACATGCATCTCATTCTCAATTTGTTATGCATAAAATCAATAGTACTTGTTGGTGAAACATTATCTAATTAGTTAAGTAGCTTAATTACCAACATTGAGGTTATGTATTCAAAACTTAGCTTAGGTCTATGGCCCTAATTGATCATTTAGCCAATAATTGATTGATTGGTATTTATTATTTGATTTTTTTTTCAGAATGATATATCTTTGGAAGCAGATTTAGAAGTGGATAATACGTTCGAATTATATATACAGTAGATCGATCTAAACCGGTGAACTAGTTAACTGTTAGCTTTAGAGCCCTCCATGCAAAAATTAATCCTTTAGAAACATATACATTCAGATTCAAAATAAAACATCCCTCAATACAGCAATACTCCTTTGATCCCAAGTTCCCAACCTAAGGAACTTGGTTTTGATCGGGATGTGAATCTGCAGAAGATCTCAAAGAGATTTTCTGCATGTATATTAACATGGAACAATCATATGAGTTCCCACAAAGATGGAGGCAAGCTAGATCGAGCTACTGGTAACTTAAGTACCAAGTTATATGAATGCCATGGTATGAGTTAGCTAGAAGATCCAAAGAGGCTCGACGGTTTCTTCGAAGAACATGCCTTCGTAACTTCATGAGTGGTCGATTCTAGCTCCATGGATACATATCCTTATGCAATGTATATGATAAAGCAGCTCTAGTTAGAGTAAGCTTCCATCTTCCCCAGCCTGTTAAAAATCCTGTACGAGGACCCGTACACATCCTTAACAAAATACTTAATGATTATGTACACTACACAAAACCGTCATTGATTCGAGCCTCTTCCTTTTATGATCAAGATGAGATGCTGCATGTCATTTTGCACTCTAAAATAATTATCAAAAACATCTTGATTGTTTCATTTTTATGCTGAATTTACGAGGTTTTAGCTTGCTAACCCTCCTTCAGAAAAAGGCAGAGACAAAAACAAAGTATATTACAGGGCCGGTCCTGAGAATTCAGGGGCCTAGTGCGAAACCTAAAACGGGGCCTTCTTGGTATTTTAGATGTAATCTATGTGAGCAGCCAAAGTCCTCATCAAGCACTCATCTTCTCCAACTCCTTCACAGCTATGTTCGATATCAGCTTGCTCTGTTTCAACAACTTTATGTTGGGTTTTATCGGGGTTAGTTGCTACTGCTAAAAAACTTGTTGATTCTGGTATAGCTGCAGAAGCTAAAGTAGAGAAGTGGAGGACTATGAAGTACTCTGTTTCCTAGTCTATCATGGCGATGAAGTCTGAATGGGTATGCTAGGATCGATTTCCTGTTATAGCCAAGTTCTCGTGTTATTAGGAATTATACTTCCTTTATTATAGATACACTTCATGCTATAAAGGAATCAACAACAGCAGATTGAGAGGATTTTATTTCAAATTTGTATAAATTGTACTAAAGAAAGGTATAAATTTTATTTCCTGTTATAAAACAACTTTTATATTTGTATAAATTGTACTAAAGAAAGGTATCCAAACTGTATATATACAATCTGCTGGCTTATTAAAATGAAAAGGAAAATGTGAGGGCAAAGTTTCGAACCCAAGACGTCTACCCGCCATCCCAGCAAAATGAGCTGTCTTAACCAACTGAACTAACTGTAAGACATCAGTATCTTAATTCGCAAATAGATATAGTATAATAAAATAATAAAAATACAGCTTCTACAGGCCTGGCCGGATCAGGGCCTTGAGCGGCCGCACCAGCCGCACTCCCCAGCCGGCCCTATATATATACATATATATAATTAGTTTTATGCATATATATAATTAGTACCGTATGTAATGATACATGAAATTGACCGCTTCCAAACTTAGTGCCAAACTTTGATGTATCTATATTCAATCTTAGTTATTCAAAAGATGGCCAGATGTACGCAATGGGATCTGGGAAGCTCATTCATAATCCCATCAAATCGGATTTCCAACAATGAAATCGAAATCGGTCCTGGAGAGATCATTCCTGCTCAATATGCTAATTAGCCCATAGTCATCCATCAAAAGTTGCCTGAACTCGATCTCAAGTAGTGTCAAATCAATCAAGGACATTTGGTCGAGAGAACGTCCACAATACTTTCAAAGGTTAAAGCATGGCATGCATACCTAGCTGCTTCGAAATCAAACTTCACTATGAGAGCGTCTGATAAAAGAACAAACAATTATAGGACCCGTTTGGATATATAGATTTCAAGTTGAGGATTTGAATTTCAGAATCCCACATATAAATCAGGGCGTTTGAGAATATTTTTTATGAGAGATTTTGATTTATTGAAATCAGCCCACTGATTTTGGTAAACAAAATGTCCGGATTTGAAATAACTAGGGTACCCTAGTTATTTGAAATCTCATCCATGCCGTCTCACAAAATCAGACCTCGCTCTCTTTCCAGGCAACTTCCCAACAGATCGCATACCTTGGGCTCGATTCGCACCAAGATTTTGAGAAGTTGGTATGTAATTATTCTTTGAATTCATGAATTTGTGGCTCACCTCTTTCTTCTTTTCTGGGTGTTTGATCGAAGTTCTTGATGTTTTTGTATCAATCAAACTGGATCATGATCATGATCATGTTCTTGTCTTTGTTTTCGATGAAATTGATTTCGTTTCATCTCATAATACATGCTTGTATTTACTTTTTTAAATAATTATAACCATGTTTCGTGCTCATATATATGAATATATTGTTTGTTTGTAACATTATGAATAATGGTGCGAGAGACATGATGGTTCAGAATATAGATGAAAGGGATAGAGATAAGCTATGTAAGAAAAAAATATTGCATGTTGTTGTACTGGTCATTGGATTCTTGACGTTAGTCATGAGTGCTCAACGACGACGTAGAAGGTTTCTGAAAAAAAAACAGGCTTCAAGAAGTGAAGCTGATGACAAGAACTATAAAAAGATGTTGTGGCATCTTTTTTGCATATATTAGGGCACAATATGAAAAATAGTACTATCAAAGCTATCTATGCTCATTCTGGAGAAACCATAAGTAAGCAATTTCATCAGGTTTTGCGATCAGTAATCAAGTTTGGGAAGTTATACTTAAAGCAACATGAGTTAAATCTCAATGAGAGAGACTTTGAAAAGTGGAGACGGTTTCAGGTATTAAAAATATGGTGATATATCTTTTACTTATGAATTCAGTTTATAGTACAAGTTTCATGAGATATAGTATGTATGTTAGGGCACACTTGGAGCACTTGATCGATGAGACATTTGTTGATCTAACAGTTTCGACTGAAGATAAACCAAGATATCGCAATAGGAAGGGTGACATAAGTACAAATGTCTTAGGTGTTTGTGATGCTAATATGAAGTTCATCTATGTCTTACCTGGTTGGGAAGGATATGCAACAGAGTCTAGAGTTTTACGTGATGCTTTGACTAGGCGCAATGGTTTAAAATCCCATCAAGTAGGCATTTCATCACTGATTAGTTCTTTTTAGTTTTTTTTTAAATATAGTTAACACTGT
Source organism: Comarum palustre (assembly GCA_951800085.1). Taxonomy (NCBI): domain Eukaryota; kingdom Viridiplantae; phylum Streptophyta; class Magnoliopsida; order Rosales; family Rosaceae; genus Comarum; species Comarum palustre. The sequence goes on from OX637574.1 coordinate 9,246,476, forward strand.
TATTATTGTAGACAAGTACTATCTTGTGGATGTCGGATATACAAACGAACCAGGGTTTCTAGCTCCTTATCATGGAACAAGGTACCATCTAAATTTGTGGAGAGGAAAAACCCCAAGGAATCACAAAGAGTTATTCAATCTTCGACATTCATCAACAAGAAATACAATTGAGAGAGCATTTGGTTTATTGAAGAAGCGATGGGCAATACTACGCACAACTAGTTTTTTTGAAGTGAAAACACAAGTCAGAAGTATTATTGCTTGTTGCATTATTCGTAACTTTCTTCGCGATGAGATGCCGAATGATCAACTGTTGGATGAAGTGGATCAAGACTTAGAAAATACATCTGAGGTGGAAGATGAAGATGTGGAGGATGAGAACATTAGAGTAGTTAGAACAACTCAATAGTGGACAACATTTAGGGATGCCTTAGCTATAGAAATGTTTGCAGAAATATCAAGCTATTAGAGGAGCTCAAGATTCTTGAATTTTTATTATTTAGTTATGAAGAATTTGAATCATACATTTGTAATGATTATGCTATAGTGTGTACTGAATTCTATAATTAATAAGTGAGAAGTTCATTATAAGGGTATGACATTTTTGTTATGCAATGTTCCTACATTCCTAATGTTCATTTCATCTTTGTTCAATTAGTTTTCTATTGTTAATTTCTGTCCATTTCATCTTTTTTTTAATTTTGTTTTGATTTTTATTCAGTTCAGTTTTTTAAATAATACTCATAATAATCTGGTGTAGTATCGGTGTTTCTAGCTCTATTTCAAGGAACTCACATCTCGATTTCTTATGAGTAATAGTTTCTAGCTCTATGATGCATATACCATGTGAGTTCTTATATATATATATATATACCATGTGAGTGATATATATATATATATATATATATACCATGTGAGTGATATATATATATATATATATATATATATATATAAGAATGTGATGAGAGCGAGGGTTACAATCTAAGAACGATGAGTGGATAAGGTGAAGAATTGGAATCAAAGTATATAGATTTTAAGTGAGTGATACGTAGTCATACGTTGATAATTACTATAGCAGTAGTATCACTAATGTTTTTTTCCCAGATTATACAAATACGACCCATGGCCCAAAATGTGGATCAATCTAATATTTTAGGTTAACGTGGAGTTCATGTGACTTTTGGGTTTCACACGTGAACGTGTGAAACCTGTTCTGATATCAATATAAAATAGTTTGAGATTCAACTCCAAAACCAATTGACAAGGAAGAGATTAACTTAAACTCTTATAAGCTACAAATAATGTCCTATTTTTTTCAATGTGGGACTGATAACTCAACAATCTCACATGCATGTTTTGTGCCATTGTCTCATGCACTTAGTATATTTTTGCAATGAAGATAAAACAGTAGTCACATGGTTACAAATGCAATTTCAGCTGGAATAATTGTGATCGATATACAGAATGCTATAAATATATTAGAGTTTATTAGCTAAAAACAATATATAGTGAGATTTGATTGTTGGTTATTAAACAACAACACAAATGAGATTGAAAATAATGGCACCCTGCTTGATCTGATCAACAGCAAATAGTCAGAAAGATGGATCAGAGAGGCTTATTTTTAGCATACATAGATAGCAATGACGAACCATGTCGCATATAGAAAAGCCTAAATGCCACCATCAACGGCATAAAAGTCTAACTGAGAAACACCTAATAATACAGGTGTGGCCAATGATCACACTTAATTAGATCTTAAGATGATTGACTTCATTACAATATATATGTTCTTGTTATAAGTTTCATGTAGAAAACTATGTAGGTGGTTTTGGAGGTATACAAACAGCAAAGCGCAATTAGCCCTCTTATGTGTTTTGGGATTGAAAAGGATATTAGTGTGTTCAAATCTTCCTTATACTAAATAGATATTGGGGACCCAAAACATGAGAAGGTTTGGATGACACTTAGAATGGTGTGCTGGATTTACAATTTCCTACCAATTTGTTGGAACCCAAAATCTAAATTAGGCACAACATTTGGTGTCACTATCACAATCTCATCTAATGCAGGCAACATGGTAAGCACGTTCACGTATTAACAAAGTTTTGGAGGGAGCGAATGTTAGCTTCAGTTTTTGAAAGGTAGCTGAACCTAACGGTCTCTTCTCCCTCCCTTCCTTCTCTATGCCTTCAGTCGTTTTGGTCTGAGAGTTCTTCTCCTACTCGCTTCCTTGATCAACATCGCGATCAGATAATCAATCAAGAAAGACAAGAATGGCGCGACCCATATTAATACACCAATGTGGATCATTAGCATCACCAGCTTTCCACCCAACCATCGGTCAACACATTCGATTACATGTTGTTCTAATTACCCATCTTTTATACAGCCTCATAATCCTACTCCCCCTCACTCTGCTCTGTAAACCCACTAGAGGAGCAGGGGAGCTTGGTCCCTCTTTCGCTTCCGAAGAAAAACTCAGGATACTTGTAAGTGGTACACATTTGTAGATAGAATTCTCATCGTTCTGTGTGGAACTGTGAATACTTCGAGTGAGCTACGCTAAGTGGGATTCACTCTGAGTGTTGGTGAAAATGCATGACTCAAATGCCATTGGGTTTTAAATAAGAAGATGTGAAATCTGAAGAGGAAGTTGAGATTTATGGTGATTTTTAGGATTGTCACTAGTTAGGACTAGTTGGGAAGTGAGTATGGGGGAATGCGGCGATTTTTGTTTTTCGATTTTCTTGCATGGTGTGATTTGAAGTTGAGGAAAACCAGGATGGGGTTATTCAGTGGATTAATAGATACTAAGATGCATTGATGATGATGTTATGTTTAGTACTTTCTTTTAATCATAATGTTGTGATTCTCTATCTAGTTCAACTGTGGAACTTATGCTTGCATAGTGTTACTGAGGAGCATTTGATTTATTCTTTTTACTGTAGTGATTTGAAGGTTGAATCATGGCTGAAGATCTGGACAAGCCATTGTTGGATCCTGAGAATTTCAACAGGGATGGCATTGATTTAGTACGTTTTCATGAGCTACATTGCGGCAGCCATGTTTATAAATTCATTCCGCTACAGCATTTTGAATCATCTTCATGTATTGCAGGAACACTTGCCCCTGGAAGAAGTGTTTGAACAGCTGAGAACATCAGCTAGAGGACTTTCTTCAGATGATGCTGAAGCCAGATTGCACATTTTTGGCTACAACAAACTTGAAGAGAAGACAGTAAGAACATCTGTTCTGATATATGCTTTCTATCCATTCATTTCTAGTGTCTGAAGAAAATAGAAAATTCAATTGTAGTTTAAACTTAGATTGACCGAGCTAAGCAGCTTCGTTATTGAGTATACTAGTTTAGACATGAAAGTGGGAGGATGTGCTGAAAATTTAGGGCGGATGCACATTTATGCATAATTTGTCAGAATTTTTCCTCATCTCAAGTTGCAGAATAGGCAACCTGCGTTGAGAAGTGATTAGGTTGACATACAATGCTGTCTAATTTCCTAAGGCTTTTGGGTTTTAGTGGTACTCTAACCGCTAATATTCAAATGCTGATATTATGTGAAACCTAGTTTTATTTATCCATCTCAGTAACTGCTTAAGTACTGCCATTATGATTAGACGACAATTGACAAGAAAATGAAAAATACATGCACCACTAGCTCTCTAGAGAAACCAGAAAATAGAGATACTGCTTCCAATAGGTACTGAATCAAACATGACTATTTGTACTGTACCATAGAGCAGGACCTTGTCCCAAATGTAAACGTGCTGTTCTAGCATGCATGTCGATTGGTTGTTAAGTTTATACAATTAAAGTGTATTCCTTACATTATTAAAATCCCGTAATTTTTTGCAGGAGAACAAATTGTTGAAGTTCCTTAGTTTTATGTGGAACCCCTTGTCATGGGTTATGGAAGCTGCAGCAGTTATGGCACTCGTCCTTGCTAATGGGGGAGTAAGTAGTCTTAAACTAGGTATTTACTTTCAAATCAGATCAACTTAAATATGATTTGTAACTTGCTTTGGGCTGAAATGATTTTCCAGGGTGAGGGTCCTGACTGGCAAGACTTTGTTGGGATTATTGTCCTATTAATAATCAATTCAACAATTAGTTTTATAGAGGAGAATAATGCCGGAAATGCTGCATCAGCTCTTATGGCTCGTTTAGCTCCAAAGACAAGGGTATGTCTCTTTGATTCATGCCTTTCGCTCACAGAATGTCACCTGTTACTCACACTTTTTCAATTCAGGTTCTCAGAGATGGGCAGTGGCAAGAGCAAGATGCAGGTATATTAGTGCCAGGAGACATAATTAGCATAAAGCTCGGAGATATAGTTCCAGCTGATGCTCGTCTACTTGAAGGAGACCCTCTGAAAATTGACCAGGTATGGTGTTAAAGGACTAAACTGCAATTTGTTCTTTAAAAATGGGCAGTTACATAGCTCTCTCTTTTTCTTGATTGGCCAATTGTTGGCTTAGAAGTGTACTAAAAGAGACACTTGTAAACTATTCTGCTTCAAGTTAATATAATCATAGTATAAACTGTGAAGTAATATTGTTGGATTTGTTTTGGCAGTCGGCTCTTACAGGAGAGTCTCTACCTGTCACCAAGAGGACAGGTGATGAAGTATTTTCTGGTTCAACATGTAAGCATGGAGAAATTGAAGCTGTAGTGATAGCAACCGGAGTTCACTCCTTTTTTGGAAAAGCAGCACATTTAGTTGATTCCACTGATGTTGTGGGACATTTCCAGCAGGTGATTAGGGATCCTGAATCTATAGCCTAATAGGCTAATACATTTCCCTTGATAATAAAGTCCCCTATGACGCAGGTCATGAGTGTTATTATCACTTCACAATCTTAAATGTATTACTGTGACATCATTAACATGACTTTATGCAGGTCCTTACTGCCATTGGGAATTTCTGCATTTGCTCCATAGCCGTGGGAATGGTTCTTGAAATTATTGTCATGTTCCCCATACAGCAACGTTCTTACAGGGATGGAATCAACAACCTTCTTGTTCTCTTAATTGGAGGAATTCCAATTGCTATGCCAACAGTGTTATCTGTGACACTTGCAATTGGTTCTCATCGACTATCTCAACAGGTGCATCTCTCTATAATTGTAACCCCATGTTATTCTGGAACAGTCATTAAGTTAAGGTCAAGGATTTTCTGTAAGTGTTTATAAACTGGAAACCATTTTGTGATAGAAATGCTATAAGTGATGCTTGAGAAATCTTTGTAGTTTGTACTTACAAGAGTTGTCTGAATTGTAGACAGAGGAAAACATTTATTCTTTTCTCATATACCAATATAACATTCCCTCAATCCCAGATGTTCATAGTGATAATTTGTTCTTCAATCTCAAAAAAATAGTGATAATTTGTTGTTAACCTTTGTTTTTTTATATTTGTTAATCAAGGGTGCCATTACAAAAAGGATGACAGCAATTGAAGAAATGGCGGGAATGGATGTCCTTTGTAGTGACAAAACTGGAACTCTTACCCTGAATCGGCTCACTGTTGATAAAAACCTGGTTGAGGTATGGAAGCTGACCCATGAGAATTTCTTATTCTCAATTAGTTTGTTACTTGTAATTTACAGTAATTTTCAAAATCATGGAGCAAAATGTTTATATTAGATGTCCTTGACTTGTTGGGTTATTAACATATGCATATATGTACTTTTGCAGGTTTTTAACAGTAATATCGACAGAGACCAAGTGATCTTATTTGCAGCCAGAGCAGCAAGAACGGAGAATCAAGACGCAATTGATGCAGCCATTACCAACATGCTTGCTGATCCAAAGGAGGTGGGGATAAAGTGCACTTCGATCCTGTTCACTTGTTCTGTTGCTTTTTTATTATATCCTGGTTATAATGCATGATGTACCCTTTCATATATATAGGCACGAGCAAATATTACAGAAGTGCATTTTCTGCCCTTCAATCCAGTGGACAAGCGTACTGCCATTACATACATCGACGCTGATGGTAATTGGTATAGGGCCAGCAAAGGAGCTCCGGAACAGGTATTCATATGTTAATAATTGTTGATAATGGTATATGAAATATATTTGTTGATTGAAAGTTGTAGCACTTCAAAATCCTGAGTGTTATTTTTAAACTCTTCTCAATGTCATCATCAATATCAGATTCTAGATCTTTGCCCCGAGAAAAATGAAATTGCGGGAAGAGTGCATAGCACGATTGACAAATTTGCTGAAAGAGGATTGCGGTCTCTTGGAGTAGCTTATCAGGTATGCCATATGGTCTATGTTGCTGTTCTTTTCATAGTGGTTTGAGACTGTTAATGAACAAAAGAGGATTAAATGCCACTTGAAGATAGATATCGCACATGTAGGAAACACCACCTCTTGATTAGCACTTGGAAAACCAGATGATTTAATTTCATTTCTGACACATTTCGCCTCCCATATTCCAGGAAGTTCCAGAAAAAACTAAAGAAAGTCGTGGGGGTCCTTGGACATTTTGTGGATTGTTGCCCTTGTTTGATCCTCCAAGGCATGACAGTGCTGAGACCATTCGTAGAGCGCTTAACCTTGGAGTCGCTGTGAAGATGATTACAGGTAACCAATCATGACACATCAAGCGGCTACTTACATACACCTAAAAAAACTCAAGCAGTATAGTTTACTGTTTACCCGAGATGGTTTACTCATGCCTGCTTCTTCTGTGATACTCATCACTGATTAATAAAGACCTTTGATTATCTTGTGTTTCGGTTAAAATTGTAAATGACCATCAATGTCAAAGACAGATAGTGATCTTTGAATTCTTATTCTCACATTAGGCGACCAGTTGGCAATTGCAAAGGAGACAGGGAGACGACTTGGTATGGGAACAAACATGTATCCTTCCTCTTCATTATTGGGCCGCCATAAAGAAGAAGAGCACGAAGCCCTGCCAGTGCACGAGCTGATTGAGAAGGCAGATGGCTTTGCTGGTGTCTTCCCAGGTATGTATGATTAACTTATATCACTGAATTTCCTTTTTATAGAAAGGTATCTTTCAAAGATGAGAACGTTTGCTTAAGTTTCTGGAGTCTTGTTAAATGATAAGCATGAAATTATTCTAGATCCACATCTAAGGAGACAGCCCTGGGTTGCTTTCATGTCTGTGTGTGACATTGTCACACAAATTGTTCCATATGTGGATTAATCTTGTCTCAAAGCTTATTGCTCTCTAATTTTCAGAACATAAGTATGAAATCGTAAAGATCTTACAAGAAAAGAAGCATGTGGTTGGAATGACTGGAGATGGTGTAAACGATGCACCTGCTTTAAAGAAAGCAGACATTGGTATAGCTGTTGCAGATTCCACAGATGCTGCAAGAAGTGCTTCTGATATAGTCTTAACCGAACCTGGCTTAAGTGTCATTGTGAGCGCTGTCCTGACCAGTCGAGCTATATTCCAGAGAATGAAGAATTATACAGTAAGTATATTTTTTCGTTTTCCTTTTGTGTTCTGTTTCATGACTTTCACATTTGGTTTCTACATTCCTTAGATGGCACTATATAACAATTGAGCTCCATGAATTTGCAGATATATGCTGTTTCCATTACCATAAGGATTGTGGTAAGTATCTCAATTTTGAAATTAATATATTACACTCAACACTAGTATGATTTGTTTCAGCTCCCCATAACGCTTTAAACTCAATTTTGCTGCAGCTTGGTTTCGTGCTTCTTGCATTGATATGGGAGTATGACTTCCCACCTTTCATGGTTCTGATTGTAGCAATACTGAATGATGGTACGTTTTCAATATGAGGTAGCTGTATTTAATCTACTTAATGTAATAGGATTAAGCATCATGACCAAGGTCATGAACTACAGACCCTTCTTTTACTATTTACCAAGGTCAAAGAAAAGAAGCAAATATATTCAATTCAACTAGTACTTCATTAAAAAGACAATTCAAGTATTAATTTAGCTTTATATGTACTTGTTAAGTTGTTATTGTTGTCATCAACTCATCATCAGAAGTTTATGACATCGTTAAGAATTATGACAGTACATCAGAAATATATCAGAATTAGTCATTTATGCTTAGACATTTTGAGCTAAATCAGTACACCGACTATGTATTCAATTCTAGGGACCATCATGACAATTTCCCAAGATCGGGTAAAGCCCTCTCCACACCCTGACAGTTGGAAGTTGAATGAGATATTTGCAACTGGTATTGTCATTGGTACATATCAAGCTTTGGTTACTGTGTTCTTCTACTGGATTGTAATTGAGACCACCTTCTTTGAGGTATGAAACAGTGAAATGCTTCTTCTTGACTTATTGAGATTCTATTTGAAATCATCAGGAGACATATTTGCTTGGATTACTTTTATCTCTGCTTATTAGTTATCTTCTGCTGCAGGATACCTTCGGCTTAAAGTCTATATCAGACAACAGTGAGGAAGTTTCATCTGCTGTATATCTGCAAGTTAGCATCATAAGTCAAGCTCTCATCTTTGTTACACGAAGTCAAGGATGGTCATTTCTTGAGAGACCTGGGGCTCTGTTGATGATTGCATTTGTTGTGGCACAACTGGTATGGCTTAAGAAAATAAACACGTCCTATTTTATAATCCATTTACACATCTTAACCTCCAGGAATGGATCTAAGAGACTTCAGTTCCAAACCATTTTTATATGTATGAATCAACTTGATTCTAAATTTCACAGAACTCAGCGGTGTTATATTTTGTTTGTTGTTTCTCATATTTAGGTGGCTACTGTGATTGCCGTCTATGCACAAATCAGCTTTGCCTACATTAGTGGCATTGGATGGGGATGGGCTGGAGTCATATGGTTGTATAGTTTGATTTTCTACTTTCCCTTGGACATCATCAAATTCGCAGTTCGCTATGGCTTGAGTGGAGATGCCTGGAATCTATTGTTTGATAGAAAGGTATTCAATTGTCCAAGTTCCCTTCTTATTTTCTAGTATCAGTCTACCACTAGCTCTTTGATGACCAGCTTTGGAATGAAATGACTGTTCCTCATTACTATTTACTTTTGTATCTCAACAGACAGCTTTTACTTCAAAGAAAGATTATGGGAAGGAAGACAGGGAAGCTAAGTGGGTACTTTCTCAGAGAAGTTTACAAGGATTGCAGGACATGGAGTTCAAGGCAAGTACCAGTAGCCCCAGAAACACTACTTGGATAGCTGAACAGGCCAGACGGCGAGCTGAAATAGCCAGGTAAGACAATCCGGCATTTCTTTAGACGTTTTGGAGTGTGATTACTGGTTTCCATCCTATCATTCTAGTATGCACTTGGTTAAATGACCCTGACTTTCACAGGTTGGGAGAGCTACACACTATGAAAGGACATGTAGAATCTGTAATGAGGCTCAAAAATTTGGACCCGAACGTTATTTCCGCCCATACAGTCTGAAGCCAATACATCAGGACAGTAGTATTCAGTTTCCTGGTGAAAGAAAATTCTGCAGCATTTGCTCACATAATTGATGTTGGGTATCTGCAAAAGAAATTGACATTTGGTGACCAGATTTTTTTGGGGATGGCATAGGTGAACTCGACTCTCTCTGTAATGTTGTCAATTCTTTGGGTGCTAAAGGGTAGGAGTACATTTTCCTAGTATTGATTTGTTGCGATCTTTAATGTATACAAGGGGACCTTCTATTTTTGTGTAATAATTAGGCTACATGAAACTAATAAACCCACATCATAGAGTGGAATTTTCTGTATTATTCCTGAAGATCAATTTTCCAACATTAGCTAAAACTGATGCAATACCTTGTGCATGCAAAGCCAAATGCACACTCATTTCTTGATGGTGATAATCTAGCATCAATAATTCGATTACTTTAACAAGTTGACTAAAGCTAATGAACATAGTGGATTAAAAAGTTCCTACTCTTAAAATAGTGTACAAACCGATCGTTAGGAAAAAAAATCATTTACCAAAATATTTTGAACAGTCTAGTGTGGATCCTTTCAATATTAGCGTCTAGAAAATGATTCGACAACGAATTATTTTCCGCTTTACTGACGCGCTCTCAAACCAGGACACGGCAACTAAACCCTCTTTTGACGTTTATAGTATAACAGTAAGTAGGGGTCGATACGACCGGGGACTTAAGAGGGGCTCTTGCATTCAAAGTCATGATAAAATTAGTATAAAACAAAGATTATTTACATATTTACAAGGATTAAACTGAGGGTTTTGATTTGGGTTTCTATCATTCCTACTAAAAATAAAACAAACTATAAATATATACAAATGATCGATTCATTCAACACATCAACAAAGAGAGAAAACTCAAATTATGATCACATATTAAAATTACGTTTTAAGCTTAACAATCTGAAACTTGTCAACTTCATACCCTAGAAACAATCTCAAGACACAAGCCTACGAGGCCATTACATCTTATAGTTCTACTTTTATACTTAGCACAGAACGTTTAGAACTAAGAATTTCATGAGAACGTCTACATGAATCATTAAGATCTATAGAACGAGATTGAATAAAACCATGTTATAAACGTCACAACATTAAATTAAATAGTCTGCGTTTCCAGCCACTATGACATAGCTTCCATCACTTGCGATTCATACTTACCTACGCGGCTTAGCATGAAATCTGACTATAGTTAGAATGCATTCTAACTTTATAGCTATTAAAACAAAAACATATTCTTTCTAACATATGCATTGACAAGAACAAATTTTTTAAAACATTATAAACATAACTTCAACATGCTTTATAAAGATAAGAAATTTACTAATAACAAAACAATCATAACAAACATCTAATTTCCATAATGAAAACTGAATCTATGTTCTTAAAATTGTAAAGAAAACTAAACAAAGATATAGACATAATTTACACTTTGATGATCTTCAAGAAACTTGATGATGAAGAAAAGGTGCTATGGCTTCAAGGTTCCGACTCTCCAAGGCTGCCACGCTTGAGAAACGTTCGTCAAGGCTTCACAAAGGAAGGAAAGAGGTTGGCACAACTGCTATGCTTTTTCTCTAAGGTTTTGTGTGAAATGAATGATGGAGAATTATGAAGCAAATGAGCCTTTATATAGTGTTGATGAATTGCTCTTAGCCCTTGATTCAAAATTTGATCCAATGATCTAGATTTTTGTTCATCTTGGACTTTGCTTGTGACTCATAGCTCATCTTGGACTTTGTTTGTGACTCATCAGCTGTGACACCTTGCTCTATTGATTTCTAATTGAATTAGGATTCCTAGTTGAGTTAGATTTCTCCAAACAATTAAGATTCCTCTTATTTTTTCATTTTAGCACTCTTTTCTCCTTTTGCACCCATTTATGTTTCTACAATAAAAACATATCAGAAATGATGTTACTAAGGAAATAACTTAGCTAAAGAGGGTATGAAAACATATTAAAAACATGACATATTATGCTTCTATCACTTACTCAAATTCAATAAGTAATAATTTCAAATTCTATCAATATTTATTAATATTATAAAAGCTATCGTTTAACTCTTATGATGATTGTTATTAAAAAAATTAAAAATCAAAATTCGGCTAACAAAATCTATATATATATATATATATATATATATATATATAGATGAGGACATTTCGGGGAGGGGGATCATTGTCTCTCATCGGACAAGAAAGATCCACAAAAGCATTTTAGATCACAATCATTTTTGCCGGATCATTCCCTTTCTTATTTTCTTTTTTTCGTTGAGAAAAGGATCCAAAGTAATTCAAAACAAAACGTCTTTTGACTTTTCATATCCCTTAAATGGGACCCACCAAGAAATAAGAACGTTGGACCTTGGAAGCAAGAAAAAGATTAAAAGCTCTCTATTTTCGACCGTTGCAACCCAAAAACTTTAATTGCATAGTGCAGCAAAGAGAGATCAAACCCCCAATTTACAAGCTACACAAGAATCTTCACTCCCCTTTATTACATCTCCAACCAAAGTAAACGCCCTGAGTTCTCAATCTCAGCAGCAACAACGACAACAGCTAGAAGAAGAGATCAATGGCAGAGACTACGCATCGATCAACAAAGCTCCGCCGCAATGGGTGGCACAGCTCTTGAATCTCTCCTCCTCTCCCACAATCCCGTTTCGCTATCCGAATCCGAATGCATGGAGCGAGGCCCCAGATACAATGCTTATGCTGCACTCAGGGAATCCAAGCTACGAAGCAAGTATCTAGATGAACATCAACTTCAACCAGAGCAAGAATCGAAACCGACTCCGGTTAAGAAACAGGTCAAGTTTCAAGTTGCTGCTCCGATAAATAATGTGCCCCGGAAAAGGGGTTCTGGTTATTCGTGTGTTGTGGCTCAATCTGTGCCGGATTTCTCGGCAGTGCTGAGGAGGGAGAAAGAGAACCGCAAGCCGGCGACGAGGCTTGAGATGACTCCGCCGTGGAAGGGGAACCAAGGCGGGGTTTTGTCGAATTCACGAGGGAGTAAATCGGCCAGTGCTATGGAGAAGAACAGGTTGGTGATGTCCAGGAAGAGCTATGCAAGTCTTGAAGAGCTTAAGGGCTTGTCTTCCATTGCTGCTAGCGCTATTAATAGTGGTGGTGGTGGTGAGAACAGGGCAGGTGGGAGGATTGTTAGAGCAACTGCCAAGAATGTTTTGGGTTACAGACACTTCTGAGTTTGTTCTTTCTTTACTGAGTTGAGGTTTTGTTTGGGATTCTTGGTTGATTCAATTTTTTTTAAGTGTAAAGCTATGCATACAGTTTTAACAACTACTATATGAGTTTGATTTGAATTTGCATATGTTCAAACAGAGAGGCTTTGATATTGATTTGGCATTGTTTTGCAATCTAATACCATATTGGATTTTGATATGATTTGTTTCTATTGTAGCAATATTGATTTGGCATTGTTTTGCAATCTAATACCATATTGGATTTTGATATGATTTGTTTCTATTGTAGCAATACTCTATGATGGAAATGCAGCTAGCTTTCGTATTTCTTCCCCCTTAGTTCAATAGCTTCCAACACATTATGAACTATAACAAACCTTTCCATGATGCATCTACTTGACTGGTGGCATTAGTCTCCTAGGAATAGGACACTTGAAGGATGCTCCTTCCTAAGCCTCACCAAGTTGATGTAATCCGAAAGTACATGTGCGGTCATGCGAGGAAACACAAGTCCCGTCGTCCTTGCCAAAATGGAGAGCCACCCTTCTGCATAAGCTGTTCCATATGTGTACCTTATTGTCACACTTCTCATTAGCTCCCAAGCAGCATTCAGAATATGTGCCATCGGATGTCTAATTCCGAAGTAATTTCTGCTTGGCTGTTCCCCCCTCCATCACCTTCAAATACATGTGTCAAACAAGATATAGTAAATACTCAATACTAGAAATTGATAAGGAAAAAACTAATTTTGGATGTTCAGTAACTAAATATGGGTTCTCTATCTCATTTATTAAAATTGATAAATTTTGAGATTACATGTAATAAATGACATCCATCAACAGTAAGCTAAAATATCGAAATTGGTAAAACATGTTAACCATGGATGTATGTTAGTTGTATAAATTTTATTTACTTTTCCTTTTGTAAAAGAAACCCCTACCATTTTCTTCTTCTCAAAAAGAAAAAAAGAAAATCTAGAAAAGTTGTCGCGTGTGCCGAAGTGCGTTTCTGTAGATTCGATTAATTATTGTGAAATTTTAGTAGTTCGATCAATATTGTGCAACAACTCTCTGAAACTCTAATAAAAAATAACATTATTGATTGATATGAAATTAACACCGAATTTATATTAACAACCAAGATGTCTGAAATTATAAATAAGAAACACCCATCAATACATGTCATAAGCTGAAACTGATAAACTGAATCAATAGAAAAATTAATTGATGTCCTAAACCCGAAACCCAAAACCCAATTTGAATTCAAAACCTAACCTAGATAAATCCACATACCAACACTCATATGCACGGCTAAAACTACTATTTTAAAAAATTTATAAAAGTGATTATAAACCTTGAACAATCAATATATATTGATCAATATAATTATTTAGGTTTAGAGCGACACAATTTTTTTTACATTATTATTAGTATTATGAATATTATCATTATCATTAATATTATTGTTTTTAAAAATGTGTTTTTTTTCATGCAATTGATTTTTTTTTAAAACAAATCATTTATAAAAAACAAATACAGTGTAGAATTGTAATTATATTAAAAATAAGGATAGGTTTGTAAAAATATAAAAGAGAAAGGAGTAAAATCGTAGACTGTTCATAAAAACAGTAAAAAACTAAAAAAAAGTGAAGTAAAAGAGAGGTGATGGGAGTAAAAAACACAAGCGCTGGTGTGACGTTGACTAATTCACTAACAGTTCAATCCCAACACTGGCAAACTTGCCACCGATCCTTTCCTCCTCTTTTGATTGCGACACCTGCGTTCAAATCCACCGGTAAAATACTAGTTTTAACTCCCAAAATGACAGAACAAACTCACGGACACAGATTTCTGAAACACAAGTAGAAGAAAAGATCTCTTCTTTTATGTAAATCCCGTGATTCTGAAGCTGAGAAGTTTAACCATTTTTGGTAACAAATTCCACAGTAAATCTCTCCATGGATTCTTCTATTTGCTTTAATGGGGTTTAAAGCCAAAGCTAACGGGTACCAACATACACAAATCCTCAAAAGCGTGTGAAGCTGTTGAAACCTTGAAAACTATTGTCTTCCTGTTCAATATTCTGAAGATTGGATTTCAGGAAAAGATTGAAATTTAGTCCTAGAAATAATATTATGTATATAGAGATGAGTTGGGAATGTATTGATTGATGTACATATACACAAGAGAGGAGGGACAAAGAAACAAGGTGAGAAAGATATCAAAACAATAGCTTTTTCTGTGGCTTTTGGATTCTTCTGGCAAATCGTGCCTGCCAGCTTTACTTGGGCACGGTGGCTACTTTGGATTAAAATATAATCTATTCTGTTTGGGATACAAAACCAATTTCCACCAAAAAAGGCCCAAGCTTTGATTAGCTTGTTGGTTTCTTTGGGTAGAGTTGAGAAGAGGCAGAGAGTGAGTTTGGAGAGAGATGGTGGGAAGCTGGAAGTGGGTTTTGGTTGTGGTGAGCTTGTGCATTTGGGGACAGAGTTCCAGTTCAGTTAATGCTGATACAGATCCATCAGATGGTTTGTCCTCTACCCAACTCCCTATAGTCTCTGTCTGCTGTTTCTTTGAATTAAGATGAGTTTTGTTTGTGTGTTTTCTGAGGACTTAGTCTATGGCTCATCTGCATTTTTTTTCTGGATTGGTTTGGTTTTTCTCATTGGTGTTTGCATTGTGGATTTGGCCGATGTTGAAGTGGGTTTTGAGCTGCTTTTGGGGAGCAGATATGTGTTCATATTGTTGGGTTTGAGTTGTTCCTGTGACTGGAGAGCGGCATTAATCAGAGTAACTGGTTATGTGCATCTGGTTTGCTATTGAAGTTACTTTCTAGACATTTTTTTTATAAAATAAATTCTGGGTTTTTATGAGATTTCTTTTGAGCAGTGTGATTCACGCTTCAGGAAAAAGTCAATTGATTCTTCTACTTTACCAAAGCCATAACTATCTGACCCTTTAAGACTATCATAGGCACTTCATTTTGATAAGCCATTGCAATTGCTACTTTTTTATCATCAAAAATTCGTGCTTTGGTTCAATTTGGTAATTGAAAAACTACTAAGGGATTTGAAAAGGATGAGATGTGAAAACTGAAAAGCATGATTCTAAGTCCAGGATTTAACGTCTCTGTATATCTGGCTAATATATTCGGCATGATTAGACTGATATTACGGTTTCTGATTTTCACTGGAGATTCATCAATTTGTAAACATGGTACATGCATCTACTCAGCAATGGTGTGTGACAAAAGTTGTCATGATGAACTATTTATTGCAACATGAACATGATAGTAAAGCCTGCTTCTTTTAAAGGAGAAGCTTCCTTGTGAATCATCATACAGCTCTTCAGCATTTATGTTTGTTTGGATTTGGAAATGCAATAGCGTTAGTGTAGTCTTCGTATATACTAGAGAGGAAGCCATACAATCTGCTAATGACAAGTAGTTTTGTGACCCTGTAGATCCTTGACATGAAAAAATAAGAAGTATTATGTGATTCTGTAGGTCTATGGTGCTAAGTTAGTGAATATCATGTTTTCATTTGAGAAAGATTGACATGATAGTTATTTGTAGCATGCTTGTGTTGACCAAATTGTTGAATACTGCACTTGTGTCTCAACCGAAAACAAGCTCCATATGCCAATACAAATTGCCAATTTTGATTGAAATCTGTCAGTTGCTATCAGTTGGTTAGCATGCTCATATCATTGACTTTGAATAGTTCAATCTCGTTAGCATATTAGCTGTTTATGTTTTCCTGTTAGCTAGCTCTAAGATGCTTAGGAGATTTGGTAAAGTTCATCTTCTCTGATTTGCTATATATTTAGTCTGCATCCTAATTGTGCAATTGGTTTTTATCAAGTTTCATTCTGCATTGCTTCTATTGATTGCTGTTGTTGCATGTAATCTCTACAGTTTCTGCTCTCACGGTGATGTATAGCAGCTTAAATTCCCCACCTCAGTTAACCCAATGGAGTGCAAATAGTGGCGGCGATCCATGTGGCCAGTCTTGGAAAGGTGTTAAATGTACACGCTCACAAGTAACAGAGATGTAAATATCTACTTAATTGTTTCCATGAATATTTCCTTTGTCTCCTTTGAATGATAGAGTGTTGATACCAATTCCGTCATTGCTCTTTATCATCAGCGATTTATCAGGTCTTGGACTTTCTGGATCATTCGGGTATAACCTTCAAAGTTTGACCGCGTTAACCAACCTGTAAGATCATTTTTCACATATATCTAGTTGATAAATTCTTCCTGTGTAATTTTGATCTCTTCTTATGAGCACTTGATAAATTTTTGCAGAGACGTGAGCAATAATAATCTTGCAGGCGGTATACCTTATAACCTTCCTCCAAACCTGACACGATTGTATGTTTCCCTCAACTCATCATAGTCTTTCGTTCTTTGTTGTTCTGCTATTGATTTTATATTGTTTTGAGTATCTTATTTATCAAGTTTTTCTTTTTTATGCAGAAACCTTGGCGGTAATCAATTCACACAAGGCATCCCTTATTCTGTCTCTATGATGACTTCTCTTAAATACTTGTAAGACTGGTTATTTACTTGCATATATTTTCTCTTTCACAATTTATCAGGAAAGCTTAAGCTCGACCATTTTCATTTTCTTTTGGGACTACAGAAACATCAGTCACAATCAGCTTCAGAATACACTGGATGATGTGTTTGGAAAGCTCTCTTCCCTTACCACACTGTAGATCTCCTTCCACCCTTGATCTGAATAAGCTGTAGCTGATACTGCTATCCATTTACTTCAAGTTTGCAAAGTAGTCATTATCTTTTCCTCAAAAAGGGATAAAAAGAAAAGAAAATATACGAGTCTATTAGTGATTCGATATTGTAAGAGAAAAAATCAATACTTGAAAGTTCGCAAAGTATTCATTATTTTTTTCTTATAAAGGGATAAAAAGAAAAGAAAGTATATGATTTAGCAATTCCATATTCTAAAAAAAATTAATACTTTGAAAGTTTTATTCTAATTTTTAGTATTAGGAGTCCCTATCTTGAGTTATGTTTTGCTAAATAATCTATCCGCAGATGTCAAACATCGCCGTAGATGCTGGTTGCCATAATGCTCATAAAATAAAGTAATAACCGAATTAGTGATGGTGGCTTCTATTCTTTGCTTCAGGGATCTCTCTTTCAATACTATGCCAGGCAGCCTCCCAGAGAGTTTTAGCTCCCTTTCAAGTCTGAAGACATTGTAAGCAATGAAAATTTTTCCTTGTGGTATTATTTTCTAGTTTATAGTCTCTGACTCTTTCCTGGAATAATATATTCTTTCAGGGATTTGCAGAACAACCAGTTAACCGGGACTATTGATGTCCTGGCCAATCTCCCCCTTGAAAATCTGTAAGATATATATATCCCACTTAGCAGGATTTTCGTTGTGTCCTCTTGCTTTTTCCCCAAGGTATCCTGTCTTTATGATCATCTTTTTATACTGTTTCTTAGCAACATCGAGAATAATCATTTCACTGGCTGGGTTCCAGAACCGTTGAAAAACATCAACCTGAAGTAAGCATTTTATTCATAGCTACCATTGTTTTGATTCTACAGAGAATTTGTTCACAAATACTATTCTACAAATCTCATGTCAGGAAGGACGGAAACACATGGAGCTCAGGTCCTGCACCCCCACTGCCACCTGGTACCCCTCCAGCCAAGAACAGAAATGGCACACCTGGCAGCAATGGTACACCATCAAAAAATGGTGCCAGTGAAGGTGGTAAAAAATCTGGAATAGGGGCTGGTGGCATAGCAGGAATAGTTATATCTATTTTAGTTGTTACGGGGATTATAGCATTCTTTCTCATAAAGAGAAGATCAAAGAAGTCATCTTCCGATATAGAGAAGATTAATACTCAGCCCTTTGCGCCCCTTCGTTCAAATGAAGTAAAAGGTATGTATCTTTTTTCCTGACATTGAATTTTGTATCATCAGAAATTAGCTTTCATTTGATTTGTCCTTCATGTTGTTACCTTTGATATCTATATGATCACATACTAGTTTTACATACCTTTGCGGGACATGGTTTTCATTATTTTGATTGTTCTGGTGCTGTAGATTCAGCTTATTCAAACTGTTTTTAATTGAATTAGATATGGAATTTTTCCATTGGATATACATAAACTTTTTTTCAAGTACCCGTGATTAGACTAACTCTTAGTCGTTTTGATGATACTGATGTCAAAATGGCGTTAAAAGTTAGAAACACTCAAGTGTGTCTTCTCACATTTCTTTATTAAATAAGTTTTCTTAATATAGTTACTCTTTCTCTATGGCTCTCTAATGCAGAAATGAAGTCTGTACAACCCTCTGCCACAGTGGATTTAAAGACCTTTGATGCACCTGCCACAATAAATCTTAGACCCCCACCTGTTGATCGTCACAAGTCATTTGATGATGAGGAATTCTCAAAGAAGCCCATTGTTGTTAAGAAAACCGTAGCAGCTCCTATAAATGTGACCTGCTATTCAATAGCAGATCTGCAGATGGCTACTGGAAGCTTTAGCGTTGATAACCTTCTTGGCGAGGGGTCTTTTGGACGCGTTTACTGGGCTCAATTTGATGGTGGGAAGGTATACTTCTTACCAATAGATTTATCTCCTGCCATATGAGGCTGCAGAACTACATTTCATCTTTAAATTGGTACACTGCGGTAACAAGTATACAACCCAGACGTGCTTTCTCATTTTTCTTCATTTGCTGTTTTGTGCTGATTGAGTTGCTAGCTGATCAGTAAGCTAAGTACCAACTGGAAAAGAGTAGGAGGCAGTTAATTTTTTAACATTTCTTTTCACTAAATGTAGTGTGAAAAGTAAAATAAAAAAATCTTTCCATCTCTCTATTGTGTTTGTCAATAATTCTACATGCCTATATGGTTGATTACTTAATTTCTATTATTTGTTCGTGCCCAATTGTTCTAGACATAAATGACAATAGTTTTGTTAAACTTATATTGCAGGTTCTTGCTGTTAAGAAAATAAATTCATCTATCCTTCCAAGTGAATTGTCTGAGGATTTCACGGAGATCGTTTCAAACATCTCCCATTTGCATCACACAAATGTAACCGAGCTGGTGGGTTACTGTTCAGAGCATGGACAGCACCTACTAGTCTATGAGTTTCATAAAAATGGTTCGTTGCACGATTTCTTGCATCTTTCAGATGAATACACCAAGCCATTGACATGGAATTCCCGGGTTAAGATTGCTTTGGGGACTGCACGAGCACTAGAGTAAGATTTGTTTTCTTATGAATTTGAGTTAGGTGATAAATGGGAGAAATTGGAACCTTGGGCATGAAATATTGTATTTTCCTTTATTAATTTCTATACTAAAACTTGAAGTCATATATCACGGATTAAAAACATCTTGTTCGGCAAATGTTCTATCTAGTACTCACACTGGTATTGTTAGGTACTTGCATGAAGTTTGCTCACCATCAATTATTCACAAAAATATAAAGTCAAGCAACATATTGCTGGATGTGGAGCTTAACCCTCATCTTTCAGACTCCGGCCTTGCAAGCTCTATACCCAATGCAGATCAGGTAATTGAGTTCTTTTCTTTTGTTCTTATATATGATGCAAGTTCTATCTCCTTTTGCCGCTGGAGACATGTATATTATTATAGTTAGTAATTATCGGCATCTGGCAACAATAAGCCTACTCAGATCCACCAGTTTCAGAAATCAGGGTTATATAGTTGCACTAGAATGATCTAAAGTACTATATTTTTCTGATTTCGTGATTTTGCAGATAAGTTAGTTTTACTATGTTTTTCTTGGTACATTGACTACATTCATATGTTGAACTCCATGGTTCAAAGGACCATTAGCTGATTTTCAATATACATATCATAGCTGGAGTAAATGCTGTGCAAGACATTATGAATTTGCTGCTGACAGTTGATCGTGTAAATCACTAATATTTTAAATTTGAAACCGCAGGCATTGGACCACAATGCAGGATCTGGGTACAGTGCTCCTGAAGTGGCGATGTCTGGTCAATATACCCTAAAGAGTGATGTCTACAGTTTTGGAGTGGTTATGCTGGAGCTTATTAGTGGGCGCAAGCCATTTGATAGGTAAAGTATTCACATGCTGGAGCTTATTATATATTGGTTGGTGAAACTAATTGTCATCTGAAAATTCTGTAACAGCTCAAAGTCTAGATCTGAACAATCTTTGGTTCGATGGGCAACACCCCAACTCCATGATATCGATGCTCTTTCAAAAATGGTAGACCCAGCACTCAAGGGGCTCTATCCAGTAAAATCTTTGTCACGGTTTGCTGATGTGATTGCCCTCTGTGTCCAGGTAATGTAACAGTTGAATTGTGAAGTAAACGTGAAATTATTTTTTGAATATTCTGAAGTGAAAATCTGATCCTTTACTTCCACTTTTTGTGCAGCCCGAGCCTGAGTTCCGACCACCAATGTCAGAAGTTGTTCAAGCATTGGTTCGGTTAGTGCAGCGAGCCAACATGAGCAGGAGAACAGTTGGAAATGATCAAGGTGGATCGCAGAGAGGCGACAGCACTGATGCACAGGATGACATGTCTTAGAAGGCAAACTTGAAATGGCAACACAAATGCGCATTGATGCCATGCCTGAAGCAAAGTTTACATTTTGAGTTTATTCACCTTGGCTAAACCATATGCCAACAGGTCTGCATACATGGTATACCTGGTAGGATATGTTTTGTTAATATTTACGTAGTTGAGGTAGTTCTTTCATTTTTAAAAAAAAATTGAATTTGGTGCAATGGTGCTGTTTAAAGCAGTTTGGAGTTTGTTCCCTGTTGAGAGTTTCAACTTTTCTTTTCCTGAGGTTGTATACATTAAACCAGTGCCCGTGGCAGTTTGTAAGGAAAGCCGAATATCTATTTCAGTTTTCAGTACATCTGCCATGGACCCTTTGGTGCTCAACATATTTTCTTGTAGATGTACAATATTCAAGTAAATAAATTAGAATTTTCAATTTCTATTGTGTTATCCTCTCCCTTAAAATCATATCAGATCCTTTATTTACTGAAATATATACCCTCCAACAGACAAGATCGATAGGTAAACACCCCAACCATGGATTGAGGTGATCCCTTGGCTTAGGTTATTTTTGTCAAGTATTTGATCAATCATGTACCCACTCCCGGCAACATCATCCTCTGTTTCAGGTACCCTGTACATTGCCTGGTCCCTAATCTGGAGGATCTGAGATTTGCCAGCAGCAAACTTGGCTTGAATCACTGGAATGAATTCTTTGAATTTGCTCAGTCCCACTAGTCACTGATCAGAACAGCTAAAAATGCCGAGGCCACCCGAGCGCTGAGCCAGAACCAGTAGAACATATATCAGTTTGTCACAATTAGATACCACCAGTGCATTTACATGCATGTGTTTCACGTCATCTGTGTAACTTGATCTTCAACAACCCCACGAATTTTAGTGATCCTTTGATCCTTGTGAATAGATTCTAAGACAGGCTGAATCATAATGAAGCGAATCTCCTGAATCGAATAGCAAGTGATGGATTGGATGGTGGACATGAATCCACCTTCTTAAAATACATAGAAAATGCTCGCAACGAATACAGATTATTCTATTTATTCTATCTTGAGAAATCCATGGATGACAATATATAGAAATCCATTCAAACGTCGTCTTTTCAGGTATCAAAAATGTTCCATTAATTAGTTCAACAGTAACGACCCGAGGTGCAGTGCGTATATTCAGAAGGAATGACAAAGAATCTTGATAAAGCAAGCACTTCCTGCGATTCATGATACGAGTCTCACAATTTATGTCACACCGAAACCTGGGCGAGATGAACAATCTCATTGGAGAATGGTTTACTGTTTGACAGTGTTATGCTTTGCCTAAATGAAAATTTGCAACCAAATTTCGTGCTTTTAACAAGTACTAGTACACAATAATCAAGATAGATAAGCATCAAGACAATGTCAGTATGCGAATCCAGGCTAAGTTCAGAACCAATAGGCGTAAGTGATCTTATAAAATAGGCGCAGATAAATTGATGACAAGATACAAATACAACGTTCAACAACGGGCACAAAGTTGATAAATTTAGCCACGATGCCAGAAATTCATCTTAGGGTTCACATATAAAATATCAATCATTACAAATAAAATTCACATATATAAAATACCGATCATTTAGTTGTAAAATTAAATCACTTTTGAAAACACAAAACATATCACTAATATAAAATTCTTAATTTGTGGACGTTTACCTTACCTGGATCACGTTCCAGTGAAGCAATCTGAATTTTATTGATTTTAGTTCTTGGCACTTGAGTTTCAACATCAAATTGAGATAACGCAACGTTTGATTTAGAATTTTCAGTTATTGTAAATTTCGCACGATTTTCAGGATCTTGAGCTTAACATCAGATTGAGGTAACACAACGCTTGATTCAGGATTTTCAGTTCTTGGAAATTTAGCGATTTTCAGGCTTGAGTTTGAACTTCAAAATAAGTTAACACAACGTTTAATTTAAGATTTTCTCGTATTTTTCTCCTAGTCGTAAACCAGTTATCTAAAGTCTTATGCGTAAACGACTTCATCACAAATAAAAGAAAGCTGACACAAAAAATATGTACTCAATCAAAATCACAGAAATAAACAAGAAATAAAAACATTTATACGGAATGCACCTTGTGTTTGCTACCTCTGTCTTTGTTTTTGATGAATTACAAAATAATTTATTAATATG
Source organism: Comarum palustre (assembly GCA_951800085.1). Lineage (NCBI taxonomy): Eukaryota > Viridiplantae > Streptophyta > Magnoliopsida > Rosales > Rosaceae > Comarum > Comarum palustre. Next base: position 9,269,915 of record OX637574.1, read on the forward strand.
TAATGAAATTGAGACAACATACTCCAATATAAAGAGGGGAAAAAATAATTTATTCTTTTTTGAAAATTAAAAAAATTATATATAGAGAGAGGAAATGTTCAAATAAAAGTAGGATTCTTTATTTATTGTTATTTTGATTTTTTTTTTGAAAATTAAAAAAAATTATATACAGATAGAGGAAACGTAAGATTCTTTATTTATTGTTATTTTGACTTTTTTATTTTATTATTCTACTAATTATAAGTAATTTTTAAATTAATTATTGTTTTTATTTTTATTTTTTTTATAACAAAAGGGAATCATCGCACGTGGGTTTGGAAAAATGTGGGAATGTGTGAACGCAGGTTTGATTTAGGGGGTTCATTATTTTGACTTTTTTATTTTATTATTCTACCATTATAGCGTCACCCCTTAAACAGGGTTAGAGAAAATGAAATAGAGAGAAGGTTTGACCGAAACCTCACTGGCTCCGATCACCGACCGCTAGACTCCAGTCACCGGTCGTCGGAATTTTTAAATCTTCACCGGTTTCCAATCACTAGGGGCAATAAACTTTACTAGAGGTAATAAACTTTATAAAAAAACTTACTACGGACAATAAACTTTATAAGAGAACTTCACAAATGATAGTAACATTGAAAAATAATTTATTATAGATAGTAAACATGTTATCAATCTTACTACCCCTAGAAATAAATTATTTATTGGGGCACTAAATGTACTACCTATAGTACTAAATCTATTACCTCATTAAATCATAATCATCGACGGATGAGTAGTTGATAGCGGAGTTGTCGACATCCACGAACTTCATAGTATGCACAAGGGTGTGGAGTTATACCTACTAATGTGGTATAACTTGATCAATGCATACTATGAAATTTATAAAATAAAACTCGACTATGAAACAAACCATAAGTGTTATGGTTTCTAACACTGAAATTTATAAAATAAAAATTTTTCCGTTCGATTTGGTCAGTGTACTTAAATACGACTATGAAACAAATTTCACCTATTTTCGACAATGTTTAGAACTTGATCAATGCACTCAACCTTAATATGATATAACTTATTACATAAAACGCTATTATTTAGCCATTTATGTCTTATTTTGATCGATACTTTTGCTCATAGCTTCTCGTATGAATAAGAAGTAATATTTCTGTGTAAAATGGGAAATTTACATCCCAATGATATGGCTCCCCATGGGGAATCATAAAAATAAATAATGTTAACTGATTTGATAAAGACCCAAAAATCACATATTGCCTGTAATTTTTCACCCTAGTTATGTGATTTTTCTACCATAGTTATTTTTCACCATATTGATCATATCCTATTTAATAATATTTTCAGAAATTTCGCATACTCTATACGATTGGTTCACAAAGATGTACATTTGTATATAATTAACCTACTAAACAAGTTACACCATATTAGTAGACACGTTATGGTGTCAATGACTATATTTTCAAAAAAAAATTGCTTCCTTTATTGTTTCATTATGATCAGAAAATATATTTTTTGTAAAGTTTGGTAATACCGAAAACTGAAAACCGAAATACCGAATTTGGTAAGATTTATCTCATACCGAAAAAGTTGGTTGGTTTTTGGTATTCATATTTCATTACTGAAAGCTTTGGTTTTGAAGTTGATAACACTCATTACTAATTTGAACCGACCGAATGGCAGACCTAGTTTGGACTGATGCGACGAAAACAAATTTCGTAGTATGAGTGTGAACTTATGCGACGAAACACATTTTGTCGCATAATACTGACTTATGCAACAAAATAAATATTTCGTTGCATCACTTCACACTCATGCTACGAAATATTTCAAATTTCGTCGCCGAAGTTTTGAATTTTTTCGTCAAAAATTTCTCCCCAGTATTGACTCATACGACGATTTTTTTAAATTTCGTCGCATAACTTTTGAATTTTTTCGTCAAAAATTCCTCCTAGTGCTGACTCATGCGACGAAATATTCGATATTTTATCAAATTAGCTCACATTCATGCAACCAAATTTGTTTATTTAGTCACATCAGTTCTGACAAAAAATTTAAAATCCTTCCACCAAAATTTTTCCCCACCCCATTTCTTCTTCTTCCTCCATTTTCTTCTTCCTTCTACTTAATCACCACCACCCCTCCACTTCTTCTTCTTCTTCTTCTTCTTCTTCTTCACCACCACCTCCTCCGCAACCACCCAGTACCATGTACCACCTCCTCCTCGATCCGGCATAACAAAAAAATTCATAATTTTTTTAAATTAAATTATAAAAAAAATTAAAATTAATTAATTTTTTATTATTTTTGAAAAATCTGAAGCGACAAATTATTTTTCGTCGCATAAGTTGATGTAACGAAAATTTTCGTCACATAAGTTTATGCGACAACTTTGTTTTCGTAGCATAAACCTATGTTGCCAGAGTAGGAGAAGGATTTAGAGGAGGAAGGAGGAGGGAGGAGGAGGAGAGGAGGTAGGATGAGGAATACGTTGTTGCCACCGGAGTAGGAGGAGGAGGAAGGAAGATGAAGAGGAGGAGGAGAAGGAGAAAAATGAAAGATATAGAAAATTTTAAACTTTAGCTGAGGAAATTTCGTCGGCTAAAGTTCAAAATTTTAGTCAAAAAAAATTCAAAATTTTAAAAATCCCCCCTAAAAAATTTAAATTTTTAATTAACTTTAGCCGACGAAATTAGGGTAATTCGTCGGCTACAGTTATTTATTTATTTATTTAACCTTAGCCAACGAATTACCCTAATTTCATCGGCTATAGTTATTTATTTATTTAACTTTAGCCGACGAATTACCCTAATTTCGTCGGCTAAAACCCTAAACCCTAAACCTTATACGTAGAAGCTTCAAACGAAAAAAAATCGTGAAATAAGATATAACCGGAATGGTGAACTACGTCTATGGTTGAAAAATCACATAATTCCGGTAAAGTCTCGGTACCGATAATTGCGGTTAACTCAATTTTTCATTCTTTCTCTCTAGAGGTAGCCCTATCTCCGGTAGTTATTTTTCATAAAATTTTTATACCACTGGTTGCGTCTCATCGATTTGAAACTATTTTCAGTTGAAGGTCCGGGAAAAATACGTAATTTAGACGGTCAAATGACCGTTTACGTGCGTTAAGGGGTTTGACTTACGAGATTGACCGTCAGGATCGAGCCCTTAACGTTGTCAGATTAAGTTGAATTTTTTCCTATAGACATATTTCAACATAATGATCATATCTGACGGTCAGAATTTTGATTCTCAACATTGATCATCGGAATCACAACATGCGTACTAATGTTGTATAACTTGTTTACTAAGCTTTAAGTAAAAATTTCGTTTCTAAAACAAACTCTACGTAGAAACTTCAAACGTAAAAAAGTCGTGAGATAAGATATGACCAGAATGGTGAAATACGTCTACAGTTGAAAAATCACGTAATTTCGGTAAAGTCTCGGTGCCGATAGTTGCAATCAATACAATTTAGGGGTTTGACTTACGAGATTGACCGTCTAGATGAAGTCCTTAAATTTATCGTATAAAGTTGAATTTTTTATCAGAGATATATTTCAACATATTGATGATATCTGACGGTCGTATTTTTGTTTGTGAATTTTGATGACCGGAATCACAACATGCCTAATATTACCATTATTTATCTATATGGGAAGTTCTATCATCGAAGGGTAAATGTCACAAAATTTTTAGATGGACTTTTGCGTCTCATTATGGTGAGTGTTTGTTGTGTTGAAGGTTCGACCAAAATACCTCATATAGGTGTAGATATGGACATTTTCGTGTGTTAAGCGTTTAGAAAAACTTCATTTTGAAGCCTTAAACGATCTCGGGTGGCCAAAAAAGCCTGTATTTCATAGCAAAATCTACGAGTTTGACTCGTAGGGCTGTTCTGCTTCCAGATTGGTATCACAATAGTCAATCGGACACCGAAATATCCGAAGTGCAATTTTGTAACTAAAAGTTACTTTAGCCAACGAAATACCCTAATTTCGTCGGCTAAACTTTTCAAATTTCGTCGGCTAAAGTTCACATACTATATCTGACGAAAAAATCACTTTAGCCGACGAAAATTTAAATTAGCCGACGAAATTTTTTTTCGTCGGCCTGTTTTTAGATATTTCGTCGGCTAGAGGCTTTTTTCTGGTAGTGATTGTCAGAATCAAAAACCGGCAGAGGGAGGCAAGAAAAATGGATAACATATACTGGTGGCCAGAAGTTAAGCAAAAAGAGAACAAAGAAAGAAAGAAGCTGAAGACAGAAAAAAACGCTTAAAAATGGAGAGATGCTCACAAAAGATGGAGATTTGCTCATAGATATGGATATTACTACCATTGTCAAACAAGGGATCAAATAGTTGGTCAAAGTGATGATCAAACAACGAAAATGAGTGCAGGGGAAAAGAAGGCAGAAGAGAAATGAAAGAAAGGAAAAGTCTTCAACCTGCTGGATGACCCAACACATAGGAGAATAATGAAGTACTTTGACAAGACGCAAGGGTAAAGATCTAAAATACATAAGAACTTTATATCCCCTAAAATATTTTCGTATAAAATATGAGACTTTCTACTGTTCATTCATAATACAGATGCACTTAAGTCTATATATATATAACATTTGAAGATACTATGAATAAAGCAATGTAACTATGCTTGTAACTATGCATGCAACTATGAATAAAGAAATATAACTAAGCATGTAACTATGTAAGTAACTATGTAGGAAATATCTATGGGAAAACCCCATGATCACAGCAGAGATAGGAAAATTTGATCTGATAAACTTGCTTGAGAATGATAGCGTTTCAACGAACCTGATTGAATGCTATGGCACACTGTTAAAAGGAGAATTAAATGATAGACAATCTTAAGGAGAAATTGTTCCAGCTTTCATGTCAATATTCAGTTGGGTAAGTACAAGTTTATCTATTTCATATTCGCTTAGTACCAAATTTCTGTTTTAATTATCTTTTCAACGTCCCGAATTTGAATCATGTGTTGGTTTTAGTCGGGGCCTTGTTATTGAATCAGTAGAATCCTCTCTGTAGGAATGAATAATCCAAATAAATTTTCTGTTTTCAGTGTGTATATAGTATAACTGTAACTACCTAATTATCTTTTCAACTTCCTGAATTTGAATCATGTGTTGGTTTTAGTCGGGGCCTTGTTATTGAAACAGTAGAATTCTCTCTGTAGGAATGAATAATCCAAATAAATTTTCTGTTTTCAGTATGTATATAGTATAACTGTAACTATCTAAGTAACTAAGCAAAACGACATGATCAAACTAACTTAGAAACTGGTAATGTAACTAGTCATGATACAATGACTGCTTTTTTATATTCTTTTTTTCATAGGCGGTAACAAAAGGCTTACTAGCAAAGACCTTAACATGTTCCTTTTTGAGCCAATGTTTGAAGTCGTTGGCAAGTCCACAATGATTTTTTTTTTCAATCAGATATGAATCCTATCACCATACACTAGTGGAGTTGGACACTAAAGCGAACAAGTTTTTCCATATGGATCCGATGACGCCAAAAACACATGTAAGTGGAACAAGTTAGAAGGATGCCAAGAAAATGGTAAGCAATCTCGATTCAGGAAAAAATAACTATATATATGTCCTGTATGCAGCTTTTCATAGCTCTATTTTGTGTTATGTGTCACATAATGTAGTTTGAGATAATGTATGAAACTGTCCAGGTAACTATCTGTATGCTGTTACATGAATAGTTGCTTAGATAGTTACATTCGTAGATACTTAGGTAGTTGCATTAGCATATGCTTGGGTAGTTTCAAGTAACTACATAAATAACTAGTAAAGGTGAGAAAGTTTTAACATGTATGTGATATGCAAAAATGCAGGCATCAATGGTAAACGTATGGTTCACATCAATCAAGGATCAAGCGAATGAAATGCTTGAACAAGATAGTCGGATGAAGTATGATTTCCATGACAGCAAATATGAGGTGCTTGCATTAGAGGAAGGGAAACTTACTAAGTCAGAGAAGAGGACAATCAATTGGGTGAAGGAAAACTACACTGAAGAAATTGAAATTGTACAGTTCCCAAAGAAGGAAAACCTCCCTCAACAAATTTCTAACTCGTAAGTTCAAACTCTATTTCAAAAGTCAGTGTTAAAAGTTTTAAAGCTTTGGAATGTGTTAGGGTAGTTAGGGTATTAAGGCCTGCTTTGATATTTTTTGTGTTATGTTAAGGTTTGTTTTGCTGCTCCTTTTGTGATGTTCTTACTCTGGTCTTTTTGTTATCAAATTGTTGTAAGCAGGCTGGATTGTGGAATTCTGGTCATGTACTATATAAAGAATCTATGCGCCACTACCAGAAAAAGACTATAGCCGACGAAATATCTAAAAACAGGCCGACGAAATTTTTTTTTTCGTCGGCTAAGTTAAAATTTCTTCGGCTAAAGTGGCATTTTAGCCGACGAAAAAAAAATTCGTCGGCTGAACTAATTTTTTCGTCGGCTATAGTTAAATTTTAGCCGACAAAAAAAATTTTTGTTGGCTAAAGTGTTTTTTTCGTCGGCTATAGTATGTGAACTTTAGCCCACAAAATTAGGGTATTTCGTCGGCTAAAGTAACTTTTAGTTATAAAATTGTACTATTGATATTTCGGTGTCCGATTGACTATTGTGATACCAATCTGGAAGCAGAACGACCGTAGGAGTAAACGCTTAATACACGAAAATGTCCATATCTACACCTATATGAGGTATTTTGGCCGAACCTTCAACCCAACAAACACTCACCATAATGAGACGCAACTGTCCATCTAAAAATTTTGAGACATTTACCCCTCCATGATAGGCCTCCCCGTATAGATAAATAATGGTAAATAGTAGGCATGTTGTGATTCCGGTCATCAAAATTCACAAACAAAAATACGACCGTCAGATATCATCAATATATTGAAATATATCTCTGGTAAAAAATTCAACTTTATCTGATAAATTTAAGGACTTCATCTAGACGGTCAATCTCGTAAGTCAAACCTCTATATTGTATTGACTGCAACTATCGGCACCGAGACTTTACCGGAATTACGTGATTTTTCAAGTAACTATAGCCGACGAAATTAGGGTATTTCGTCGGCTAAGGTTAAATTAATAAATAAATAAAATAAATAACTATAGCCGACGAAATTAGGGTATTTCGTCGGCTAAGGTTAAATTAATAAATAAATAAATAACTATAGCCGACGAAATTAGGGTATTTCGTCGGTTAAAGTTAATTAAAAATTCAAATTTTTTGGCGGGGATTTTTAAAATTTTAAAATTTTTCGACTAAAATTTTAAACTTTAGCATTTCGTCGGCTAAAGTTCAAAATTTTCTATATCTTTCATTTTTCTCCTCCTCCTCTTCATCTTCCCTCCTCATCCTCTTCTTTCGTCAGCTAAAGTTTAAAATTTTCTATATCTTTCATTTTTCTCCTCCTCCTCTTCATCTTCCCTCCTCCTCCTCCTCTTCATTATCCCTCTCCTAACCTTCTCCTCCTCCTCCTCTTCATCCTCCCTCTCCTAACCTTCTCCTCCTCTTCATCCTCCCTCTCCTAACCTTCTTCTCCTCCTCCTCTTCATCTTCCTTCCTCCTCCTCCCTCTCCTAACCTTCTCCTCCTCCTCCTCTTCCTCCTTCAAATCCCTCCTCCTCCTACTTCTCTAAATTCTTCTCCTCCTCCTTCCTCTCCTCTTCTCCTTCTCCTCTCCCTCTCCCTCTCCTAACCTTCTCCTCCTCCTCTCCTCCTCCTCCTCCTTACTCCTTTTTCGGTGTAAAAACGAAAAAGAAGTAAAAATTTTAATCAAAAATACAATAAATTAAAAAAGAAAAAAAATATGAAAAAATTAAAAAAAAAACTATAGCCGACGAAATACCCTAAAATTCGTCGGCTAAAGTTTTAAAAAAAATAATAACTTTAGCCGACGAATTTTAATAAAATTCGTCGGCTAAAATTAAAAAAAAAAGAAAAAAAAACTATAGCCGACGAATTACCCTTAAATTCGTCGGCTAAAGTTTTAAAAAAAATAATAATTACATAAAAAAAAAATAATAACTTTAGCCGACGAATTTTACGGCTAAAGTTAAATAAATAAATAAAAATAATAGCTATAGCCGACGAATTTTAATAAAATTCGTCGGCTAAAAAAATAATAACTATAGCCGACGAAATACCCTAAAATTCGTCGGCTAAAGTTAAATAAATAAATAAAAATAATAGCTATAGCCTACGAATTTTAATAAATTTCGTCGGCTAAAGTCCAGAAATTAAGTGACGAAAAATTTATTCGTCGGCTAAATAAATGACTTTAGCCGACGATGAACAGTAATTTCGTCGGCTATAGTGTTGGTCGACGGATTTTGCCAGACGACTTCTTAGCCGACGACATGTCGTCGGTTAAGACTTTAGCCGACGAAATTTAAGGTTTAGCCGACGATAAAATTTCGTCGGCTAAAGTGGTTGTTCTGGTAATGCGCGCAAACAAAGATGAAGAAGAGGCTCACTAAGAATGAGGTTTTGATGTATAGGGCTGGAATCATCAAATCATTCATCAACAATCAACACAGCTGGAACAACATTTACAAAGAATTATAGTTTTCTATAGTATAGCTTAATTTCTATGATCAAATTCCTACTCTTTATAATATAGTATAGTATAGTTTAATTTTTCTGAAAAAAAATTGCTACTCTTTATTGAGACATGAACATTTGTTATATTTTCTTTAGTTTAATTGTTCTGACCAGATTTCAAACTAGCTTTGATTTGTAAACTTTTGGGTTATAAGTAAGATAATGTATCAAACTTTCCAGGAAACTATCAGAATGTTGTTACATTCATAATTACGTGAGTAGTTACATTAGCAGTTACATAGACAGTTGTATGGGTAGTTTCCTCTAACTACCCATGAAATTACCTATGTAACTAGTTATGTAACTACCCAACTAACTAAGTAACTGGTCATGTAACTGGTCATGTAACTACCTAAGTAACCAATGTGTGAGAATGTAGGTCGAAATTGTAAATGTATGTATAATTTCTTGCAGCGTGTCGCTGCACCGCGACGACATCATTATGTTACGTGGTTTCGTCAGTAGTGTAACTACCCATGCAACTAGTCATGTAACTACCCAAATAACTAAGTAACTATGCATGTAACTGTAGGTGTAACTGTATATGTAACTAAGTAACTAGTCGGGGTGTAGGCATGCATGCAAGTTAATGAATTTGACTATGTAACTATGTATGTAAATGTAGATGTAGCATTGCAACTATGCATGTAACTGTAGGTGTAACTGTATATGAAACTAAGTAACTAGTCATTGCTTTTAGTTTCATGAATTTTTACATGGGAAGTTTCGGACTAAGCAAAGAAATCAAATAAGAGCATGACAGAGAAAGTAACTACAAATGTAACTATCTATGTAGTTGTAAATGATGCAATTAAACTATATCTGTAACTTTCAAAGTCACTACATTATAACTATCAAAAAATTGCAATCTATGAACAAAAAGGAGTTTTAAAGCTCAAAAAGTATATCAAATTGGAATATGTAATTGAATCCATCAAACTTCATATCAAAATATGTTTCAAATTACTTACAATCAAAAAACAATACAACTTAATGAAAAATGTTGTTGATCAAGTCAAGTAACTGTCAAACAACAACCAAAGGTAACAATCATATCAAACTATCCAAATTCAAAAATAACAGTATAAGAAACTGGAAAGTGGTTATGAATGAAGCTATATAAAGTAACTGGAGGCTATATTGGAGCTTTACAACTGGTTCTATTGTACCCATCATATTTCCCACACCTGGAGCACTTGATCTGCCTTTTTACCTCTGTCCTGCTTCGGTACCTTTTTGCTCTTGGCCTTCCGGCAGGTCTTTTAGTCAAAGGAGGCTGTAATGGAAATGAAGATCGAGCAAGATCAACTGGCATCGAAATGGAAGGAACTGGGGTAATGATGTGAGAGTAGGTTTCTTGAAATTTATCCACTTTGAAAAAGAAGACACAGTTTACATAATTAGTTACATTAGTAGATAAACACATGTACCTAGAAAATGTAACTAAACAAATGCAGAAAAACAAAAAGTAAACAAGAAAAGGTATGAAAAAAAAGTAAAAGAGTAGCACCGTATAGTAGGGGTTGACATACGAGTACACAGAGACGCCATGTTCTTGAATTGCAACAAGGGCATGTGAACAAGGAAATCCATGAAATTTTCATTCTCCAGATGAACAAAAGAAATCAACACCTAAGTTCACCATAACCCTATATTTTTGACACTGAATTTCATAAACAAAAGTATCAGATCTCATCACTCTCTAATTTGGTCCAACCTCTAAGTTTTTAATCAACTTTTTTTCAATCACCGGACACAAAATACTAACCCACTTTTTTGACTCCTCCTTCCCCTCAGCTATTTTTTCCATTGATTTGGTTCTAATACCATCGTTCAACTCATAAATTGGAAGACTTTTCAAGTCCCCAACCCAACTATTAAAAGTCTCAGCTAAATTATTAGTCATTTCACCAAACCTCTCCCCATTAAAAAAAGCAGAACACCAGCTCTCCTTAGGAAGATCATTTAAAAAATCTTCAACAATAGAACCCCTTGCCTCCTTCAGTTTTAAAAGGTTGATCTCATAAGCCTCCGGGGTTCAAGAATAAGCATAACACATGAACAGGTAGGAAATGGAAACATGAAGGGGAGAGGATAATGGATATTTCTTAGCAAGATTGTCTTTAAGATGCCGAAAACAAAAACCATATGGATTATTGGGAAAGACATGAGGATATGCACTAAGAAGACCATTATTACGATCAGACATGAACGTCACCCATCTTATAGGGTATCTTGACAACACTTCAGACAAACACTCAAGGAAAAATTTCCAATTACTTTCAGTTTCAGAATCAACAATGGCATATGCAACTAGGTATAAACCTACAAATAAAAATAGATAAAACAAATATAAGATGACAGTTACATGAACAGTTATATAAAAGATATTAAGCCCCTGGATCACAAGTAACTAGCATTGTAACTGTTAGAAAAAATGAAACTGATCAAAAGTCATGCATGCTATGCATGTAACTACCCATGCAACTTTGATTGTAACTATGCAGGGACTAGGGAAAAATCACACTCAATCTAAAGTAATCGAAACTAAAACATCTGGAAACTAGCAAAATACCACACTAAAAAAATTGAAAAATCTAATTTAAAAAGGTACCTTGGTTTCCATCCTTGGCCGATGCACCAATAAGCCGGCCTCTGAATTTGTTTGTGATAAAGGTAGCATCGATGAACAAAATAGGTCTGCAAGACTGAAACCCCTTCATCCAAGCATCATAACAAACAAGCATTCCCTGAAACCTGCGACTTTCAGCTTCATACTCCACTTTCATGCTTGAGCCAGGGTTCATTTTCACTGCTTTCTGACAAAACCAAACTAACTGAACATAGGAATCAATCATATATGATTTAGATTCAGATTTAGTCATAAGTCGAAACAGCAAAATATATGTACAATTTCTTGCAGCGTGCCACTACACCGCGACGACAGCATTCTGCTGCTTGTTTCCATCAATACTTACTTTCTCATGCAACAAAATTCTCTCAAACATGTAAACAAAAAGGGCTCACATATCAGAATTCTCTCAGAAATCTAATATGTTGAGCAGTTAGAAATCACAGGAAAAATGGAGACTCAAATACAAAATTAGAACATCCTTAGTTAAAACTAGACCGAAACAAGTACCTAGTTTCTCTTTCCTCTCGAAAACTCTACTGACCAAAACCAATTGCTTCCTCAAGCAGAATCACCTAGGATAGAATCGACAGATAATCATAACAAATTACCAGCACTCACACGCTCACGTTTCAAGCATCAAAGAACGACAACATCCTCCAACAAACCAAATGTAGACAATACAAAAAACAAGTCAGACGGGGTTTATTTCTCAAAACTATTGCTTTACTGGTCTTGAAGTTACAACACAAGGCAAACACATAACACGACTTCTAATCGAGTTCATACCACAAACTCAAACACAACATAAAGTAAGCAGGTCAGCGGCTTAACCGAAATTTCAAAACAGATACACAAGCAGCTACACTAGCAACTCATTTCAGAAGCTAAAAAATACAAACACAATTTTCTACCTACCACACTTTAGGCACCTCGATTCTTTCAGAAACTACACAAACAAACCAAAACCACAACAATCATTCAACAAAATCAAATCAAAATCTATTCAGCCAAACTAAAAACTAGCAGAGAATCGAAACAAGGAAAACATATAAAACAAGCTGATGCAAACCAGTTACTCGCATATCAAACTAATCAACTTATGACTAAATCTGAATCTAAATCATATAAGTAAATCGAAACAAGAAGCAAAGATGAAACAAACCTGATGCAAACGAGAAACACGATAAAAATGATCAAAAATGGAAAAGCGAACCAAGGATTTGAGGCTGAAATTCATGAAATCAGAAAAGCGAAACAACAATTCGAAACCAGAAACTGAAAATGATGAAATCGGAAACTGAACTAAGGATTCAAAACCAAAAATTAAACGAAATCATACAAACCTGAAACACATGAAGAAGCCGACGGAGCTGTTGCAGAAACTGTCGGAGCTGTGACGGAAGACGGACGTTGAAACAAAGAACAGAGGAGAGAAATCGAGGCGGAGAAAAAATTTGGGAGATTTAGAGATCTGTCTGAAACCAAAAAAATGAGGTTATAACGGAAACGAAATGAATTATAATGGAAGGGTATAACGGTCAGAACAATTATGTTAAATTGAGAGTTTTTTATCATAACTAACCAATGTTAATGACTATTTTATCAAAAGAGATAAAATAACTGACTTTTTATTACTCAATATACTTTAAAGGGGACCATTTTAACATATGAAACAATTGAATATTTTTTTATCATTTTCATCTTAAAATGATACTTTATTTACCCTTAATAATATTAAAATTGTTAGTTGACCGTCTTAATAAACAAGACCACCAACGATCAACTTCATTCTGTTGACGAGTGTCAAAAAACAGAGTAGATCAAGTTGGGTAAGCGACCCGACCCAGACCAGGAGGTGGTCGACTAGCCAAAATCCCAAACGCAGAGCAGAAGACAGCTTGAGCAGAAAGAAAGTCGATCCCTCTTAATTAATTCTCTGTCTTCACTTGCATTTTCTTTAGTTTGCAATGGCTCCAGAACCCGAAGATATCAAGGACGAGAAGAACCCTAGACCCCTCGATGAGGACGACATCGCCCTCCTCAAGACCTATGTAAGTCTCAAATGCCCTAGATTCCTTTTCCCCCAATTCCATCTGCGAAAATTGTTATTCGAAACCCTAATTTGCTCTGATTAGTGAGAGATTCTGAGATTTCATTGGCTGTTGCAGGGTTTAGGGCCGTACTCGACTCATATTAAGAAGACTGAGAAGGAAATTAAGGAGATGGCTAAAAAGGTCAATGATTTATGTGGTGAGTAGACTACCCTTTTGCTCAATTTGTGATGGGTTTGAGATTTGGTTGTTGGTTTTGTGCTGGGTCTTGTTTAAAGTTGGCTTCTTTGGCAGGCATTAAGGAGTCTGACACTGGGCTGGCTGCTCCCAGCCAGTGGGATCTTGTTTCGGATAAGCAGATGATGCAGGAGGAGCAGCCTCTGCAGGTTTTATTTTCGATTGCGTAGTTGGGCCTGGCCGGATACTAATTAGGTTTTGGTGTAATTTGGTAACTAATGATTTGGTTTTTGTGGAGCCAGGTTGCGAGGTGCACTAAGATTATCAGTCCCAATTCTGAAGATGCTAAATATGTCATCAACGTCAAACAAATTGCAAAGGTATAATCCTTCTGGAGATATATCAATTCCACTTGTATATTATGTGACCTGTCCTGTTACGTAATGGTCTGTGTGTTCTGAAATAAAAACTGCAGTTTGTAGTCGGCCTGGGTGACAAGGTTTCCCCAACAGATATTGAAGAAGGCATGCGTGTCGGGTATGAATTATGTTTGCTACCTCAATGAGCATTTTTTTTCCATATTTGAGCACCTTTTTGAGTGTTTGATGTATCACTTAGGCTAGAGGTTTTGCTATAATAACTGCCACGTGAAACTTCAAAAAATTAACTTCAAATTTTCTTAAAAGGACTAGTGCATTGAGAGTTTTAGAAAACATATTAGGACGCGATTTCATTCAGCTGGGTTGTTCTGAACCAATTTCCTTCTACCATCTCAGACTCTAGCTTCTCACTGAAATTGTTGAATGGATATGCTTTTAATGTTTTATTTTATTTTGTTTTTTTGATCTTGTGGAGTATTGCAAAATTCCATTCTTTGACATTTGACTACGGCAGTAAGCTCAAACTGCCTATCATTCACCTTTCAAACACTATTATGTAATTACTCGAATGAAGATCATGCTTGTAGTAACTAATAAGGGGAACTTCAAATTTTGCACATTCAAAGTTTTTGAAGACGTAAGGAATTAATTTGTTCCAGCTAGGAAGTTCTGTATTGATTGCTTGCGACTCTGGCTTCTTTACCCCAATTTTTGATTTTCTGCTGTAACATTTTTCATTTGTAGTATGTGTTTGATTGATGTTTTATTCCTACTTAGCATTGGAATAGATTCAATACTTGTCACCTGCCCTTAGGCTTTAAGCTTATACTGTGTCGCCCTTTAAACTTTTAAACTGTGTGATGTAACTGCTACACATGGGTGTTTTTGTAGGACTTAGGATTAAATGCTATGCTTACTAGTTAGAGAAACTTCATAGAATAGATAGATTTTGATCCAGCAAAGGTAAGTGATCACTTGCATCTCAGAACCTGGCTTCTTACCCAGTTGTTGATTTTCTGCTTTAAATATTTCTTGTTTGTTGGCATGGACATATTATTCATATTTAGCATTGGAGTAAAGTTTATGTTTTGCCCCTTCCTTCAGTGTAGTAAGCTCATGCCTTCTCCCGCTCAACTATTGAACATTATTATGTACCTGCAGGGTTGATCGTAACAAATATCAGATTCAGATTCCTTTGCCTCCAAAAATTGATCCAAGTGTCACTATGATGACGGTGGAAGAGAAACCAGATGTAACATATAACGATGTTGGTGGTTGTAAGGAGCAGATTGAGAAGATGCGAGAAGTATGTATTGAATATACCACTATGCTAATTTATACTCTTCATTCGATCACATGCAATACTGATTTTCTTCTTCTTTGTCTTAGGTTGTTGAGCTACCCATGCTTCACCCTGAGAAATTTGTGAAGCTTGGAATTGATCCTCCTAAGGGTGTTCTCTGTTATGGTCCTCCTGGGACTGGTAAAACACTTCTAGCTAGAGCTGTGGCCAACAGAACTGATGCTTGTTTCATTCGTGTTATTGGGAGTGAACTTGTTCAGAAGTATGTTGGTGAGGGGGCTAGGATGGTTCGAGAGCTATTTCAGGTCGGATTTTGTTGCATGTTCAGCTACTTTAAATCTGACCTTGAAATATTTTGCATTAATGTGTTGATGTTAAATATTATTTTGATGATATCTTCCGCAGATGGCACGATCAAAAAAGGCGTGCATTGTGTTTTTTGATGAAGTTGATGCCATAGGAGGGGCTAGATTTGACGATGGTGTGGGTGGAGATAATGAAGTTCAGCGCACTATGCTTGAAATTGTGAATCAGCTAGATGGGTTTGATGCGCGTGGAAACATTAAAGTCTTGATGGCAACAAACAGGTCTGTGTGCATATTTATTTTAGACTTAAATGGAATACCATTTGGAGGTGATGACTGTTATCCAACTCATGCCTTTTTCATTGTATTTGATCTTTTTCAGGCCGGACACACTAGACCCAGCATTGTTACGTCCCGGACGATTGGATCGTAAGGTTGAGTTTGGCCTCCCGGATATGGAGAGCCGGACTCAGATCTTTAAGATCCACACTCGAACAATGAACTGTGAGAGAGATATTCGATTTGAACTTCTGGCTCGACTGTGTCCAAATTCAACTGGTAAGCCCTCTATTGATTCTGTTAGTTTTGATTACTCTTTGTTTACCTTCTCCTAATTTAATGGCATGTGATTCCTATTGCTTCTCCTTTTGTCTGTTTTTTAATCCCAGTGTTTATATTTTTGACATTACTTTTCTGTCATGGCTATCTGTTCCCCAGGAGCTGATATAAGAAGTGTATGCACAGAAGCCGGAATGTATGCCATCCGTGCACGTAGGAAGACAGTAACCGAAAAAGACTTCCTTGATGCTGTGAATAAGGTCATCAAGGGTTACCAGAAGTTCAGTGCTACCCCCAAATACATGGTTTACAACTGAGCACATGATGTTCTCTTCTAATTCCAGAAGCTGTGGTGCATTCTTAAGATGGCGTGTGCCATGTTTCTCTTTTAGGGTCATTTTACTTTGTGCCCCTGTTGAACGTTGCGTTTGTATCCTGTTGGTTTTGACTTTTGAAGTTTTTTTTGGAAACTTGGAGTTAGCTTTTAATTGGCATGACCGACATTGTCGTGATTCCAATCTTGATCATTGTGAACTAGTTCTTGCTAAGTTGCTTAACTTCTTTAGTCCTAATTAGTGCCAGTCGAACCATGAAGAGGCGGAGGTTCTTCAGTTCACGGAGTGGGTGGTCCTTTTTTGATTAAAATTATGATCTTTTCTTTATCTATGTTTATTTGGATCTTGTCCTTCCGACCTGCAAACCTAACAAAACTATGCCCATTCACCTCCATTGGTTCGTTACAAAGCCTCGTCTATTTCCTGATTTCCAAGTCGAACTCGGTGAGAGGCTCCGGGAAGGAACCATTGAGGAGATTTAACGACAAGTCAAGGTATCAGAGGTTCTGGAGGAGTCGGATCTGGGCCGGAGAGTGGGAGAGGTCGAGGGCAACGAGGGTGGTGGCGTTGAAGACGTGGGTGTAGAGAAGAGAGAAGAAAACTAGTATATATGGGTACTTGAAAATTCTCACGTAAATCAATATATAGAAAACCCCATATAAACAATGAAGGGGAAATGGGGAAAAGCAGGGTTCAGTAGAAAACGGTAAACAATGAAGGGGAAAAGCAGGATTCGAACCTAGGTTCTGACAGAAGATGAATGACAACAAAAACATTTGCCAACTGACTCAACAGAGGGAAGCCTGCACACAACGAGAAGACTTGCATAGCAAGTAATCTGTCAACACAGATAATAGACCAGATCACAGTCCACTGTGTAAAGAGAAGAGCTATTAGGTTGTGATCTTCAATAGTCGACGTCACTAAAGGCAATATTTTTCGATGAGATGTCACAGACGGCTGAGGGAATCAAGATCTTTTATCTCGTTTGTTATATATACACTTTCCCTCAACGATGTATGATTGAGAGAGAGAGAGATGGCGAACGTCTTTGGCAACCCCATAAGTTCCATGACAGACTCGACAGTGAGAGCAATCTCAGGGTGTGCCGACCTGGAAATAACCGCTGTTGACAGCGCACGCGCGGCCATCAACATGAAAGGCGCCAACATGGGGATACCAACGCCGGCACTTACGTAGAAAATCTCAACAACTTTGCCTTGTTTACAATGCCACTGTCAACACCATCAACTATGTTAGTGATCATAATTTCCATGGGCACATTACCCGGTCAAAATTGAAAACGGCCAGTGGGGTGCCTTTTTGCTCGTCAAAACCTCCGTCAAGCCCTTCAAACATCGTTTCAGGCTCCGAGACGTCAGAAACACGGACCCAGAGGCCCTCGTGCACCTCAAAAAAAATTGCAGGAGAAGTCTCTGATGCCGAAAAGCGCAACGGAGCTGTGGACAAGCCAGATCCCAAATCATAAAAAAATAAGTGACTGCATGAGCATCAGATCGATGCTCCATCTCTTATAATTTCCAGCTGCTTTTAACTACATTGACAAGTAGAAGAATATTTATCAGAGTGGAAAATTCATTGTGCAGGTCTGGGTTGAGACCCGTGAAGTGGACCATTTCGCTCCGGCAGAATGGAAATCGTTATACGTAAAGCTAGATGAGACTCGGTAACATCACAGCCACTCATGGCAGGGATGCGACACTTCCCCTATATTGGAAACCATTTTCACTCTAGAAGCTGCAACTGCCTGATTCAACTCTGTAAGCGAGCAAGGCTGTTGGTGGTGGCTGTTGATTGACCCTAGTTGCTGGTGAAGGCTAGTCCATCATCCGTAACTACCGCCTCATCCATGTCATGATCTTACAAGTTCTAATCATGCTCAACTGCTCGATCTTCCATTTGAATATGATAGAAACAAAAAACATTTTATAAAGTCAGAAAGGTACATGAAGAACTTCATATACTTGCAGCCTACATCAGCTAACTCAATAATTGTGGGAAAAAAAATAGTATCATCTACTACTAGCACAAATTGTAAAAAAATATACCAGTAGTTCAACAACATGACTTATTATAGAGGAATTATTACTTGTACCCGACACAAATCTTAGATGGTGTTCAAAGCCAATGAAAAACTGACACGAGTACAACATTTTAAGTGAGAGCTGTTGAGTAATAACTGCGTCACTTTGTTCTATCTCTTCATCTGTAATTCTTTCTATTTGTTAAACTTTCAATTCATCTTAAATTCTATTGCACCTGAATCTAAATTTCTCATCCAATTTATATTGGGTCTAGGAACCTGAAAATGCAGTCAAGACTTGTGCTTGGATGGGGCTCAAGTGGTGGAGGCTTCAAAAACTCTGCAGGCAGTGCAGCTACTTGTTGAGCCAAGAAGCCTGAGCTGCTGCGTCTTCTCGCCACAAAGACGCCAGACCGAGCCGCCGTTCATGGCCTTAAGCGGCCTGTCACTCACAAAATCATAAACGTAGGCTAGCTTGTATGGTTCTCTATTGCATCTCTATCAAAGATAAAGGCATAAAGCAGATCCCTGAGGTCTTTTCTGTGTTTTGCAGAGGAATAAGTAGAAGTGGAGATAGAGAAAGCGAAATAGGAGAAAGAAGAGAAGAGGAAAGAGGTGGAGAAGACTGGACTCCCAGCTCAACCGCCTTGATAAAATATACCCTCCTAGTTAACTTTTCATTGTAATAGTTCATGTTGTATGAATCTAAAGCTGTTATATACTGAGGCTTCTATTTTTTGATTCTCTGCCTATATGCTTATAAGACTCATAGGAAGTTATTCCTGCATGCAATATTATCATACAACTACACATCCAGGATCGTTTCATATATATGGTTGCTTCAATATATAACATTGTTCACAAAATGGGCCATTTACTATTTGAGGAAAAAGGATGCTGCACTGGCAGTTGAATGCAGCATATTACAAACCTGTAAAATGTACTCTATCTTCAATATCAAATAAGACTAGAGATGCTATCTTCCACTAATACAAAGCCCCCCAGATAATTATACTACAGTATTATATAAAAACAATCATGTCAACAAATAAGTATTAGCTCAATCTGTAAACAGCAGTTGCCAACCTGACATGTGAAGCAAGACTGCTGTGCTGTTTGATAGTAGCAGATGTGAGATCAGGACAGACCTTACAGACTCAAAATGTTCATAAAAAGTACCACTGTTTCCTGAATTTGCTGTACCTATGCATCTTCTGCTACTTCAACTAGCCTCCCTCGGACCCATTTTTTAGTTACAGTAGCTGGTATTGAAGGTGTTTCATCTTCTTGGGATTCAACTTTGGTCTCAATGAATTGAAGATTCTTGTTGCATTCATGGTTATCATTTGGTTCTGTTTTGTCTGACTGAGTCATCGAATCCGATTGCTCCAAACTAGAGGGAGGCAAAGCATCAGCGTAGGTCCTCATTAAGGAAAGGTCTTCTTCATCACTGACCAAATCCTGCAAGGTGAACTCGTCAAAGCCAAGGTCCTCATCTTTAATCGACGATAAGGATGGGATGCCATTTACTTTTCCATTGTATGCTTCAATCATACCACCAAACCCTGTATATGTTTCCTTCTCTATCTGGCTAAGCACTTCATCAGATACGAATAAAGAGTCTTCGTTCTCATTGATGGAGAAGGTCTGGGTGCCATTTACCTTTTCATTATCTGCTTCAGTCAAACCCCAAATCTCAGTTTCCTTCTCAACTTGGCTAACCATTTCATCTGGTGGGACTGAAGGCTTTTCGTTCTCATGGGATGAAAAGGTTGGGGTGTCATTTACCCTTCCATCATCTGCTTCAGTCAGACCCCAAAACCAGTTTTCCTTCTCACTCTGGCTAGTCACTTCATTTGATGCAACATAAGGCTCTTCATTCTCATGTGAAGAGCTCTGCATTGTGTCTATAGATTCAATTGACCGAATCGCCTCAGCTATAAGCTGTCGGGTTTCAATGAGGGAAGCTCGAGCAACAGGGCTCTTTGTTGCAGCAGCCTCAAGGCCCATGGCAGCCTTCTCAGCTTCAGCAATCAATAGCCTGCAGAATGCCATAAAAGTGATGAAACAGCAATTACAATGAGACATGGTATTTTTTACAACTTCATTTGTATGCGATCCCAAGTAAAATCAGCTCAGGATTATTGGACCATATAATCGACTTAATGGAGCTGATAATATTTGTGAAATCATAAATAGCTGAAACCTTAATATGAAAAGATATAAAATAAAATAATAAACAAGGGCCAAGTAATATGACCAAAGGCATCAGATAATCTAGACAGCAGGAAATGGCTTTTTCGGTTGCTCCAAATCAATGGTCTGATAATACAGGTTAGTAATTTTCATTTACTAGTCCATAGAGTTCAGTTCAATCCAATACGTATGCAAGATGAGCTTTACCTGGCTCGTTCTATAGCTTCTGTTTTCTTGGTTTCAGTAGCTGCTCTTTGTGCTCTGATATTCTTTATCATCTCCATCTTAGAACTGGCCAGAGGATCCTTATACATGGGTCCTTTACTTCTCCTAGATATCAGTTTTTGGAGTTTAAACTCATTCCTCGAAATCCCTTTTTCTGCAGTAACCTTTTCCTTTTTCTTTGTAGGGCTTCTTGGGGAATCTGTATTACTAGGTGACCTCTTTCTTGGCTTCCTTGTAGCTCCATATGATGCATCGTAATATTTTGACAAGGCAGAGCAAACCCGGTCTCGGTACTCCTGATATTTGCAGTATTTCAGGAACATTTAATTTAAAGAAAAGAAGAGTCAGGTTTCCTCCTATTGTTACTCAACATGCAATAAACAATGGCTCATTGCATGAATGAACAATTACAATGGCTTATTCTAGATGAGGGGAAGTTCAGTTTGAGTAGCCTGAACACCCAAAACTACACTAACACTTTCCAATCCTTGATGACTGGCAAGCAAACCATGGGTTAAGGTCGGATTTAGGAGTATGGTAATCTTGGAAGTGGAAGCGTTTAAAGACAGTAATGCAGTACATGGGATGGTGCATACTTGGGATTTGGATGTGAAAGGAGTTTTTTCCTTAAGGCATCAAATACAGTTATGTAATTACTCTCCAATATTACTATATCACTTACCGGATCGTTCCATTTTGCTGAGATTGCCTCTGAGATCTTCCTTCTCTGCTCAAGAGACTTGGGCGCTCTCTTGCTTCCTTTTGGCCTGCGCATTGTCTTCCTTTGTTCAATACTCTCTAGATACTCCTCTGTAAGCTTTTCATTTAAGATCTTGTAGGAATCCCATTGCAACTCCTCCTCACCGTCACAACCTCGTCTAGACGCTTCGGAAATTAAGTTCTGCCATTCATAACAGCAACTTTCCTGCAACGACAGCTTCTGCCGCCGTTTTTCCCACCCCATCCGAACTCCAATCCCAATTTTTGTTCTTGTCTCCTTCCTGAATGTTCAGTAAGAGTGATGATGCTCTGTTAGGGGTTTGAAGGAAGAGCAACTCAAATTTATAATAAGTTAATTGCAAACTTCTGATTGGTTCCACTCAAGGGACAAACAAACTCAGACTAAAGCGAAGATGTTTTAACGCTATGAAAAAGGATAGCAGTGATTAAACTTTAGTTCTTAAAAGGATAGCAATACCCACGTTTGAGCATGTCCAAGGTTAACCAACTTCATTTTGACCTGCATAGACAAATATTGTCAGTAGCATAAAAAACTCTGACATTTGACATGATTATAAACAATTACAGGGAGAATGAAATTACAAGACCGATTACCATCATCCCATAGGTTATCCTTTGTATTGGCAAGATTAGTATGTGTGCGCAATAAAATAGGTACTGGCAGATAAATAGTGAGACATCCCTCAATCTAATAAGGAAATTGCTTTTGCAGATAAATAGTGATACGAATGCGTTCTTATGAGGCAGAAAGCTGGCAAGTATTTAACTAATGGGGGAAATATACAGACTAGTAATATGACCAGCAGCACACTGAGAAGAATTAGGAAGAAGGTCAAGTGATGCATCCAATCAAGTGCCTCAAAGTGAGCTATATATATACAAAGAGACAAGGTTTTCTCTACAACAAACAAGACAGGCCAAAATAAATGCATTTACTGTTTTGAAAAAGTATGTACTTTAAAATAGATTGCATCAACTCAATGGCGTATACACAAGTAACCAAGGGCGTAGCTAGGGAGGGGGCAAGGGGGTCGATTGTCCCCTCTAAATTTTAAGAAAAAGTAATTACTCTTAATTTGTATCGGATATTAAAGGAAATGAAATATAAATTAACCTTTCTCTTTTAAGAAATCTTTGATCAGTCTTTAATATTTTTCAATAATAATGAAATGAAATAAAAAATTTATACTATTTTAAATACTTAATCCAATTAATACAAACCGTGTCAAGGGTTTCTTACTTTATTGATCTCTACTAATATGTAATTTAATGCTTTAAATTCCATTTATGATTTTTTTATTTTTTATAAATAAGCTAAATGGAAACAACACATTGATGTTTACCATACATTGACATACATTATGTCTCAAAAAATAACATACTGAAATTCTGAAAATCTGAAGTTTATTGGAGATGAATTAATGGTTTGTTCGAGAGCGCGTTTTCATTTTAAATTTGTATAAAGAACATTGTTGAAATTAAATTTGTGTCACTTTTTTAAGCAAAATCGTGTTGTTGCTAAAGAGTAACCGAAGATCATTTAATTTTTTCGTTAATCAAATTTGACTCTTCTAAGTGAGATGTCTGGCTACGCCACTGCAAACAACCTCCATGTATCTTTCAATACTGAGTATGTAATTTACGTATGAAACAAGTTTTACTTGAGAGAAAAGCCAAAGCTCAGATCTAGCTTCTCTCCTAATATATCTCTATTAACATCATTCAAACAGAACCTCTACAATTTTCTTACATGACATCACCTTAGGATCCTGCATCGCAAGCCTTGTTCTTTCTTTGATCAGCCGAAGGGTTTCTGCGGTGATTGTATGAATGACAGTTGAGTACGACAAGCATAAAGAACACATGCTGAAAACACAAAAGCCAGACTGGATGAGTATATCATACCGGGACTGTGCTTTCTGCCTTTGTTCCATGGAGTGTTCCCTTTATTTGCTTTGGAAATCCTCATTCGCCTTAACTTCTCTTTGTCATCCATTTCTGAGGAATCATCACTTGAAGACTCTGGCTGAAAGGGACTTGAATCCTTATCCAGCTCTGAACTGGTGTAACGCATGTGTCCATTCTCAGGGGTGGGCACGGGCCGGGCTGGTCCTAAAGTTTTCAAGGACTGAGCCCGAACCCGAAATAATAGGGTTTGTCCCTGCTCGGGCTTTCTGAAATCCAAACCCGAGCAAAACATTACTCGGGTCGAGCCAGGCCGGGCTTCAGGCTTTTCTGGCCAAAAAATGCAGCTTCCAGCCTTGACCTGAATTTTCACACATCCCATATGTTTTCCCAAATTTACTCCCTGCCTTCAATATGTATAAGTTGTTATATATAAGAAACAGAAGTTGATTGAACTGAAAAGGATGTTAGCTGCTTAACTAATCAACAGAACCGAAAGCTTCAGTAATCAACATAACCCATGTAATTGTAAATCGAGCCGAACCCAGTTGCGGAAAGGCATCAAAGATGGACATTTCCAAGGAACACGAATTAAAGTTGGACTATTCGAATTGAACCAAATCCTTATAGGAAGTGAACTTGAGTGAGAGAATCCTTACCTGAATTAAAGATTGAGCCACGGAGAGAGAGAGAGGCTGAAGAGAGAAAGGAACTATTAGGCTTCTCTCTTCAAAGTGAGAGACTGAAGAGCGAAGGGGGAGGCGTGAGGGTCCTCGTTTTCTTGCTGAGCTTTGGACTCGATTATGACACGTGTCCCTTTTCAGATCTTACGGTCTATATTAAGATATTACTTTTAATTTTAAGAAAAAGTAATTACTCTTAATTTGTATAAGATATTAAAAGAAATAAAACATAAATTGATCATTCTAATTTAAAAAATCGTTGACCAGTCTTTAATATTCTTCATTAACAATGAAATAAAAATTTATATTATTTTAAATACTTAATCCAATTAATACAAACCATGTCAAGAGTTTCTTACTTTATTGATCCCTATTAATATGTAATTTAATGTTTTAAATTCCATTTATGATTTTATTTTTATTTTTCATAAATAAGCTAAAGCGAAACAACACATTGATGTTTACCATATATTGACGTACTTTGTATCTCAAAAATAACATATTGAAATTCTGAAAATCTGAAGTTTATTGAAGATGAATTAATGGTTTTTTCGAGAGCACGTTTTCATTTTGAATTGGTATAAAGAACATTGTTGAAATTAAGTTTGTCACTTTTTAAATAAAATTTTGTTGTTGTTAAAGAGTAACCGAAGATCATTTAATTTTTTTTATTAATCAAATTTAACCGTTCTAAGTGAGATATCTGGCTACGTCACTAGACAGAAGATGGCATACGGAAGATTCCATTTGATCGAGGGGAAGATGGAAATAGGCAAATTTAAGTGCCAAAGACTTCTTAACATAAAAGTTGAAGCCTACAAGATAGACAACCGAGCAAGTACAACTGAGATTGTAGTCCAAAATGGTATTCCTAGGCAAATTTAAGTGCCAAATACTTCTTAACATAAAAGCTGAAGCCTGCAAGATAGACAACTAAGCAAGTACTTAACTGAGATTGTAGTCCAAAAGGGTATTCTTGTCTGTAGTTTATTTTTTGTTCTGATTTAAGTGTGAGTAAGTACTTAACTGAGATTGTAGTCCAGAAAGACATTCCTATTTGTAGTTATGTTTTTAGTTACTCATCAAGGTGTTCTAATTTATTACACCATTATTGCCACAAAAATGCCCAATGAATGTTTTTTTTTTGAATCCAAGAGCTAAAACGGTATCCCTCGTACTGTAACAATTGATAAAATATCATAATACAAGGGGGAGACATTGTGCTTAAATCTCTTACTGTATGAACACCCTAAAACATATTAGACATGTCTACAAAATCTATGCATTCTAGCAAACATCATTTAACAAATAGTGCATCATTGACTACTCCATTTGTTTTACATATTTAATGACAAAACAGAACAAAACTGCTCATGTAGAGCCATAAGTTACTATGTCTATCAGCTTTCTGGTTACGATGCCACTAGAAATTACCAGTGACCCTATATTTCATCCTGCCACTAAGAGACTGCGACCATTTGACAAAGCAAGGAACTCGCCGCCACACTAGGGCAAACATGACATGTTGTGTGCACTTACCCGCGCATAGCCCACCAGGATCCAAAACCATGAAAAACAATAAAGCATCAACAAAAAAGAGCACATATGGTATTTCCCATAGTCATCCATATGAAATGGACAACTTATTTTCATACCTATACAAATTAGAACTTATTTTCCATATGAACCAAAAACATAGTAATTACTAATACTGGGCCTATAAGCCAAATTGAGGCCATGAAGCCCAAAGCCAGAACAAGGCCCACCGGCCCACCAAACTTGGCCCATGTCAACGGTTGCCTCACCATCACCTCCTCGCCGTCGAGACCACCATAACATCGCCAACCTTCGGTCTCAGCCCACAGATCACTGTCACCATCGAACCAACAACCACTAGATATGGTGAGCTATTTAATCACCCACCTCCCCTGGTAAGAATAAGATCTGTAAACCACCGTAGATCCTCTACTTGACCTCCTCGTCGGCGTCAAATCTGAAACGGATCTACCAATCACCACATCAAACCACCAAACACATCTCCTCCTCCCCCGTCGACGACTCACCACCCCACCCCAAACCGGATCTATGATCACTCCGATCTCGCTCCACAACCAAACCATTGCAACCACCCACTCAAACCAAGAAGATCGACCGAGAAAACTTCCTAACTGCTTCCTTAGAGCACCAGACTTGCTCTCGACCCACACATCCTGTCCGACAGCCCTAAATAAGCGTTGACGAGGCCAGAAGCCATCACGAATGCCTTTACGCTGCCGGACAGCGAAGAAGATACCGAAAGCTTGATCTAGGGTTCCATCGCGTGAAGGCGCGAGGCGCGTTCACTTCCTCCCTCTTTCTTTTTGGGTGATATGTGTGATGAATGTTTTAGTTACTCATCAAAGTGTTCTAATTCAAGTTCAAAGTTATGAATAAAAGAAAATTGTTCAAACAATGTCTTAACTTTACATTATTATTAACTTTAGTATCTCAAGTTTATAAAACATCAAAATAAAGTCAATTTTAAGTTACACCTATTATAAGTACCTCAGCCCATTAATTCACCCACGACATTAATTAGCTGACTTCAAAAAAGGTATTTTTGCCAATCTCTTATTTCATCTTTTTTTACTCTAATATTTTCTTTCTCTCCAGTGTTGGAAATCAATCTGCAACCACAGAAGGAATGAAGAATATGAATTTTCGCTAGAAAAGAAATCTAAAATGGGACCGAGAGGAAGAGTTTTGGCTTGTCAAAGTTTTGTTCACATGAAAGGAAGCCCATTAATCCAATGGAGTACGGCTCCTTCAAAGTATTAATTGACCCATTCATCCACCATGACTTCCCAGTTCCCACCCAGTTATGCAATCTGAGGGTATTACTAACATTTACCATCTTAATTCATAAAAACCTAGGAAATGAGATTAATAGACTTAATTTCTTATGCTCTAATTCAGATTCTTCCTCCTAAAACCACTGACTCAGATTCACAATAGATTTTGCCGGAAGAGGATCAGTTGTCGAAGTTGAACAAGAAGGTAAGAGTCTTGAGACGGTTTCCGACGACGAGGTGGAAGTGCGAACCAGAATCAATTTCCATAACTTTATAGCCTGAATCACATTGAGAAAATGCTTTAAATAATCTCGGTCTATCCAAACCTCAATCAACCAAATCCCTACCGATCAAATCAACCGCATTACAAACCTCATCTCCTCCATAACCTTTCTCATGGGGTTGGGGTTCCAAACACCTTGGTTTCGAGTTTGGACTGTTGAATATGAAAGAAGAGCATAACGAAAGAAAGAGAAAAGAATATTACAATAAAAAACAATATTACCTTTTAAAAGTTGACGAAGTTGTTTGTTGTTTTATATACTGAAATTGAGTTAGAGTTCAAACTTGAGATACGACATTTTACAAAATTGAGATACTAAAGTTAATAGTCAAACAAAGTTATTGAGACATTGTTTAGACAATTTTCTCTGTGAATAAAACAATTTAAATTGTAGACACATCTTAGTTACTAATATATACCAACATTATAGACAAACAATCTGAATATAGTCAAATGAAAAAACATAAACAAATAACATGATAATATATATATATATATATACATATATATACACACATCCCCTTTTTAATCAGAGATCATTTTTTTGACATATATGAGAGATCAGGGTTTACACCAACTTTTTATTACAAAATCGCATCTCCACCGTTCAATATGCAGTTCTATATGAGTAGATCACTTCTGCAAAATTTCATTCAAATTGGTAATCGTTAATTTGCTCAAAACAATGAATTAAAAGTTAAAAGATGAACTGTTCATGCTTGACATATTTGATCCGCCAATTGATTTCAGTTAGTTCGAAGCCTTAACGGTCACCAAATTAGCTGAAATTTTGCAGAAATGATGTACTCATATATATTTAGAAACTGAACAGTTAAGATGAGAAAATATGATCTAAATGTTGGTCAATTCAAGAAATCATTACTAAAACTTAGGTAAGGATGTTCTTACCAGAAAAAAAAACATATATATATATATATATATATGTATGTGTGTGTGTGTGCGCGCGTGTGTATATGTTGACAGTGTTATAATCTTCTTTGTTTCAATAAGAAGTTTTCTCATGAGTTCCATTTCTGAGGTCTATCTTGTATCCTTCAGCTTCAATGTTCAGTATTATTTGGCACTTCCTATTTTCATCTTCCCTCAGTCAAGTGAAACCTCCCTTAACCATCTTTGCTTGCGAAATTGGATGTAGCGATTCCTGGCATTTCTTGTAGCATTAAAACCGATTATCACCATGACATGATTACAGTGAAATGATTTTTGCTTCCCTGCAATAACCATAAATTATAAGATTAAGAATCACATCTCCACTTTTCAAATCTAAGATAACACAAATTACATTTTTTTACAGTCTGGGCACCAAAATATTTTACTCCTCTTGAACTCTCGAACAACGTCTTCATGATAGAGACTCCTCCCTTATAAGACTGTATGGTTCATCCGTGACCTTGAAGATCCCCATTACGGATTGTGTTAGACTACTTTCAAGGATGTTCATCTTCCTTGGATATGATCGTTGTCATTGATCTTGACAATTTCAGGCTAGATCACTCACGCAGTAGAAGTATGAAGGGCTAATCAGCGTTACACTCCAACAGATGGAGAGTTCTCAAGTGAAGAACCCTATAGGATAAATCTGGAATCCTCCAAGAAATAAGAAAATAACTCTTAATGTGAGCTACCCATAATGGTGCTTATATATGAGAAACAAAACCCTATGATGACTATTAATCAAGCCTAAAAGCTCAAAGAATGAATTAAAACTAAATCCGAATAGAACTAGAAAACGTAAAATACCAAAAACTAGTAAATTGCTGTTTTGAGGCCCAAGACGAACTCAAATGGCTGAAAAGGTCCATACGTCGTGGTAAAGCAACGAGTTTGATTCGTCTCGCCGTTCCTGTCACGCGCCGGCCCGAGTTTACCTCCCTAAACCCAGGTTAGGACGTGCGAGACCCATCCTAAGAGAGATTTACTTGTAATCCCCTTTGAGAAATGATAACCCTTTTTCCTAAACCATTTTCAAACAGTCCAAACGATACCGGAATAGACCTTACAGCCGGAGGTTATTCCGATTTCCGCATTTGGATCTCAAACCAATCACTTTAGAGGACCTAGGGTTCTAATATTATTTATGACTGCACCCGAAACCCAGTCAGGCTGCCTACGTAGCATGTACTCAGGGATCAAGCCACACGTAGCTCTTATTTAATTAACGCCCTAACCGAGCAAAATCTTGCTTTTCTAATTATCGGTCGATCTAATATTATGGATAGCTTACGCCTATCAAAATCTGAAGTTCAACCTCTCCGCTGAGGTATCCACTAACCATCTATTTATCGAGATTATCTCAAACATTCAAACACATAAATATAATAAAAAGACAACCACGTAAATATATAAATCCCCCAAGGCATAAAAGTAAAACAACCTAATGGGCACCCTTGTAGTTAACTTGAACTGTCAGGGGCATTTAAGAAATTTCAACTTTAATGACAGCCTTGTAAATAAACAAAACCACCAGGGGTATTTCTAAGATTTCAACCTCAGTGGAAATTACTCACCTCGAAATCCCGCTACGTCATCTACCGCCACATGGTAAGTCCTCAACACTTGATCGATCAATATACACCTACAATTATATAATCGACCTTAGTTACCACACGAAAGTAATAATGACTCGATTCGACTGAACGTCACACTAAACGATAACCAAACCCGGCGAATTATATATCCACGCTCTTGTATCGACGAGTACATGAACCTGGGATAACTCACTGCCCCTAAGGAGGTCAGACGCGCCGCCACAGGCGGCTGCGCATGGGCCCCACGCGTCACCACCCTCAAACCTGTCAACTTCACCCAAAACTCACATACATGCAACCACAACAACCCTAGAAGGCCTATATGAGCAACCATAACTCCCAGAACTACTGGACGCGTCTACACTTGCAGCCACAGCCTGCGGTGCGTGGGTATCACGTGCTTCCACTAAAAACATAGAATTTGAACAAACTCTAAACATGAAAATTGGAGATCAAAGCAAGAGGAACAACTTTAATACCTAGAGTTTTAATCAACTCGGCCAGGAACCGTCGCGAACACCGCTGCGAAGCTTCTCCTCTGATCCAGCAACTCTACACCTCAAGTTAAATTTCAAGAGCACCATGGATCGAACCAGAACGCCTAGAGCATCATTTCTGGGTTGGTTTCAGGTCCCTCCACCGTGGCATGCCGTACAACCAGTGGGGTCGGCGTCTGACCCGAGTTCGTTACTGTGCTGCTTCGAATCTCATCACCTAGGACGACTCGAACTCCTCCGCCACCACAGGGAAGATGGTGCCGCTGAGACGAAGCAAACCCGATCGGTTTCGCCACCTGAGGTCGCCGGAGTCGGCCGGGAGGTTCGGGTCGGGTCAACCGGGTTCGGGTCGTGTCGACTGGAAAACTTTGATACTGAAGGAGAGCGCACATGACAGAAAAGAGGGGAAGGAAGGAAAATGTGACGGTTTTCCAAAAATGGAAACCCACTTTCTCCTATTTATATACTTTTTAAAATAGGAACCCAACTTCGGTTGACTACCACTTCTTCATACTTTATCCGACTTACACTTTTCGCATGTCCACGAACTCGTATCGTCGAGTACTACAACTTTCACGAAGGAAGTTTTCCGGGAAACTCGACCTAGCAAAATATCAACCTTTGACCCTTTAAGTAAAACGTTTATGAGCGTCCCTTTACTCCTAACACTTCGACACTCTTTTCAAAGGTACGAATATGCACCAATTGTCACTAATTAATTTCCAAGTAATATCAGAAATTAAATATTTAATTTTTCAGTTTATTTCACTCGTTATTAATTCGGGGAAACTAACAGCGTAGTTACAACCCTCTATAACACGCCTGGTCCCGGTAAAAGGGTAAATTTTTAGGACGGGGTCTTACAGTTCTGCTTCCGGAAATGTATAATAATAGTCATTTGGACGCCGAATGTCAAATCTGTAACAAATCAGATTTTGACTTGCAACGATCGATCTGTTCTTCAATTTCTTCCACCATCCGTCCTACGTCAATCACATTGTTTTTCCATTTTATTGTTTCAGTTAAAACCCATGTAATCTTTGCATTAGGGGTGGCCATACGAAATCGAAAACCGAAAAAAAAAACGAACCGAAACTGAAAAAAAAAACCGAACCGGAAGACAAACAGAACCGAAAAACAAAAACCGGACCGAACCGGGTCTGTATGGTCCGGTTTGTGGTTTGTGGTCCGTAGAAACCGGACCGGACCGAAAAACCGGAAAAAATAAATAAATAAATAAACTCATGAATTAAAATGACTTTAATTATGTAGTAGGAAGGAAAAAGACTTTAATTATGGAAGAAAAATTATCAAAAATCTCGTAATATAAGATGTGTTAGGAATGGTGAAATACGGCTATGGTTTAAAAATCATGTAATTCGGGCAATGTCTCGGTGCCGATAGTAGCGGTCAACCCTATTTACAATTATTATTCCATTTGAGGAGCCCTATCGTCGGAAAGTAAATGTCCCAAAAATTTTATATGGGCGGTTGCGTCTCATCTACATGAGTGTTTTTCGTGTAGAAGGTTTGACAAAAATACGTAATATAGAGGTAGATATGAGTGTTTTCGTGTGATAACAGACGATGGATCAGGGTTGACCGTTTCGATCGAGCCCTTAACTTTGTCGGATCCAGTTGAATTTTTTTCCACAAACATCTTTCGTCATAATGATCATATCAGACGGTCGAATTTTAATTTTTGACTTTTAGTCATTGGAATCACAATATGCATACTAATGTTGTATAACTTGTTTATTAGGTTTTAAGCAAATGCATAACTTTATGAACCAACTCTACATAGAAGCAAAATTATCAAAAAACTCATGAAATAAGATGTGTTCGGAATGATGAAATACAGCTCTGGTTAAAAAATCACGTAATTCGGGTAACGTCTCGGTGCCGATTGTAGCGGTCAACCCTATTTACCTTTATTATTTCCTAGGGGGAGCCCTATTGTTGGAAGGTAAATGTCCCAAAATTTTTATATGGGCGGTTGCGTCTCATCTACCTGAGTGTTTTTCATGTTGAAGGTTTGACAAAAATATGTAATATAGAGGTAGATATGAGTGTTTCCGTATGATAAGTGACGATGGATCAGGGTTGACCGTTTCAATCGAGCCCTTAACTTTGTCGGATCCAGTTGAATTTTTTTCCACATACATCTTTCGTCATAATGATCATATCAGACGGTCGAATTTTAATTTTTGACTTTTAGTCATCGGAATCACAATATGCATACTAATGTTGTATAACTTGTTTATTAGGTTTTAAGCAAATGCACAACTTTATGAACCAACTCTACATAGAAGCAAAATTATCAAAAAACTCGTGAAATAAGATGTGTTCGAAATAATGAAATACATGTCTGGTTAAAAATCACGTAATTCGAGTAACGTCTCGGTGCCGATTGTAGCGGTCAACCCTATTTACCTTTATTATTCCCTAGGGGGAGCCCTATCGTTGGAAGGTAAATGTCCCAAAATTTTTATATGGGCGGTTGCGTCTCATCTACGTGAGTGTTTTTTGTGTAGAAGGTTTGACAAAAATACGTAATATAGAGGTAGATATGAGTGTTTCCGTGTGATAAGTGACGATGGATCAGGGTTGACCGTTTCGATCGAGCCCTTAACTTTGTCGGATCCAGTTGAATTTTTTTCCACAGACATCTTTTGTCATAATGATCATATCTGACGGTCGAATTTTAATTTTTTACTTTTAGTCATCATAATCACAATATGCATACTAATGTTGTATAATTTGTTTAGTAGTTTGTAAATAAATGTGCAACTTTGTGAACCATAATCATTTTTCACTATAATCATAATAAGAAAAAAAATTATCAATTTGAAAAAAAAAACCAAAAAAAAAACCGAACCGTAGGTGTGGTTTGGTTTGCGGTTTGGCCTCTTGAATAGTAAAAAACCGAACCGAACCGGACGGAAATATAACATTGGTTTGGTTCGCGGTTTGGGGTATAAACCGAACTGAAGTGGACCGGAGCCAGCCCTACTTTGCATACATTAGTGTTGTTTTGGGTTTGTACTTTTCCAACTCTCGTTTAATACCCCTTATAGCATTTCCATAGAAATGGTTCCTGTCCACCACAATATTCCTCCCATGTACACGGTGATATTCTCCTTCAATTAGCGTTTTAGCAACCCAGAGAACGCATCTCTAAAAATAAAATTGACAATTTTTTTAATCAATATACACGATTCCTATATGTGATCCATAAAATTGTTAAAAAAAACTAAAATTTTGTTTATGGAGAAAATATTAGTTTATGTTCTTCACCTAGGCCTGGAAAAACACCATGTCGTGTCGGATTCATTTGGTTTCGTCTATTTATCGTGTTACACGATAATAAACCATTGAGTTATCGTATGAAAAATGCTAAAACTAAAACCAAACCATAAATTATCGTGTTAACCGTTAAAAACCGTTAAATTAAAAAATATAATAAATATTGTTTTTTTCAATTTTTCTGTAAACGACAAAAATACTAAAATACATTAGATCTTTATGAATAAATATAAAAAAACATAATCAAAATTATAATTTGTAAGCTGAAGAAAGTCATAAATCTTGAATTATAACTCAGTTTAAAAGTCAAGTTACGATGTAATAATAAGATAGATGCTATATAGCAAAATCACAAAAACTTAATTTAGAAAAATAACAAACGGCAAAGTTTCATGCATCTACGCAAAAACTTGAAGGATTTCTCCTTATAATTTCGATCGAATCATCAATCAGCAGTTCACCATCATTGCCCTAGGGTTTCTTATATATGGTAGGTAAGGAAATGAAAATTACAAAAATACCTCTATGTTAATGGGTTTTTTCGTGTTACCGGTTTAACCCTAAACTAAACCATTATAAATCGTGTTTTTATCGTGTCAACCCTATATAAAACCAAACCTATAAACCTCAAACCAAATCCTTATAATTTCGTTCATTTTCGTGTCGTGTGCAAATTTGACAGGAGCTTAGTTTATGTCCTTCAACTTTGTAAAGATCAATTTTCTTCTAAATTTTGTTTAGAGAATAATACACTACTAGAAAAATATGTAGTCGATACTTTATGGATACACTTTTCTAACTGAATTATTTTAGTATTCTTTATTTTATGAATACTAAAAACAGTGACTAGCTAAAAAGAAAAAAAATAGTTCACAAGATAATTTAATATAATTATTAAAAAAGAAAAGTCCTTTTCATTATGAAACAAAATACTAAATTTATATTTTATCTTAGATTTAGAATATGTACGCTTCGTGCCAGAACGGATTTACTTGGCCATGGTGGGTCTGTGAGAAAAAAGAGAAATGTAGATTTGAAGGAAATGAAAAGAGGTTATAGCAAACATGTTAAGCACCACATTCTTCAAAAAAAATTGTAACCCTGCAACGAAGCACTTAACTACCAAAAACTCTCTAATCCCACATCGACTTGCACGAGCCTCTCCGGACCGGAGAAAAGCCCGCCTACAATCATTTTTAAGACCTTGCCTTAGCAAATATCTAGTTCCCCTATCTTCTAGTTTTTTTACTGTCACTATTTTCATCCTCACTTTTTATAACAACTCTCTTAAAAAACCCTCAAATTATTAGGAGATGAACTAGCAATGTAAATCAAAGCGATCATATCATTCATATGTAAGCAAAACCAAAAACAGAAACAAACATTCACTTAATGAGATCAACAATTTCATTTAGCTATGTTTCATGGGGAGAGTAGTAGAGCTTCAATTTTTTCCCTCATCTAAATTCAAGAACAAGTTCGTAAAACTTGGATCGAATAAAAGGCTTTGAGATTGTTCTTGCTACTTGTGATACCAGTTGATATTTGATTCTTGACCAGAACGTCCAACTTAAACATACAAAAGCTTCAAGCTCAAGCTCGTTTTAGGATTTATCTGAGTTATTGAAAACTTTCATCCTTTTCACAGTAGTGATCTCAATAAAAGCCTTGCGGCCCGGGGGCAATGATATATAGTTGACAGTAGGATTTTCTATGATCTATTTCGATCAATAATTCATATGCATTCCCTTTTTTCGTTGTTATATTCTTTGATAACAGAATGCTTTTAACTAGTGAATGCATGAATCGCAATTATTATTGAGAAAGAAAATCATTTCCAATCAATCATTTTGTCGATGCATTTGTGTTTTTACTCGAGTGATGAGTATTCTAAGTATTAATCAAGGCCCAAAATTATGGCAGCATATATCCCATGATCTAACTTGATATCAGGAAGTAGGCCTGACAAAACACCGTGTCGTGTTTATGTCGGATTCATTTGGTTTCGTCTATTTATCGTGTCACACGATAATAAACCATTAAGTTATCATATGCAAAATACTAAAACCAAACCATAAATTATCATGTTAACCGTTAAATTAAAAATTATAATAAATATTTTTTAAGTATTTTTGTACAACAAAAATACTAAAATACATTACATCTTTATGAATAAATAAAAAACAGACTCAAAATTATAATATGTAAGCTGAAAAAGTCAAAAATCTTGAACAATAACTCAGTTTAAAAGTCAAGTTACACCTTCAGGGATGTAATAATAAGATAGATGCTAGATAGCAAAATCGTAAAAGCTTAATTTAGAAAAATAACAAACGGCAAAGTTTCATGCATCTACGTAAAAACTTGAAGGATTTCTCCTTATAATTTCAACTGAATCATCAATCAGCAGTTCACCATCATTTTTCTAGGATTTCTTATATATGGTAGGCAAGGAAATGGAAATTACAAAAATACATCTATGTTAATGGTTTTTTTTATGTTACAGGTTTAACCCTAAACCAAACCATTATAAATCGTGTTTTTATTGTACCAACCCTATATGAAACCAAACCTATAAACCTCAAACCAAATCCTTATAATTTCGTTCGTTTTCGTGTCGTGTTATCGTGTCGTGTGCAAATTTTCCAAGCCTATCAAGAACTCGTGCAATATTTGTCTTCATTTTGTCCTTTGTAATGTATGGTTTTCATTTGAAAACATTAGCTGAAATCATGTTATGGTATATGTACGTGTTAATGTTGAGACAAATCATGGCCATTTTCAAAAGCTTATTTTGTGGATACGATCATATAAATCATGTTGTAGACGATCCCTTAATTTCGTGCAATGCCTAATTTGTTTGCAACTTATGGAATACATGTATTAACCAATAGCTCAGATCATGTCTTGGACGATCATATTTATAGTCCAAAAGCTCAATTCGGTAAAGAGTTGGTCGTTCCCTCAAATGTAAGTTTAACTTTTTTTTAAACGGGGTTTGGAAAATGTAAGTTTAACTTGCACACATATATCGACTTGCTACTAGATGTTGACAATGAGTATCATTATTTATGTGACGTAAAATTTTAAAAAGAAGCGAAATTGTCTGAACTAAAAAAACATCATATCTTCATAATCTTATGATAAGTGTAGTAAAGTTGGTAGAGCCAATTAGTCCGTAACTCCCTGTATAGAGTTGAGGTCTCAACTCCTACTATTTTATGGTCTACAAGTTTGAACGGTCTGCGATTCATGCATCTACAGCCGGAAATTAGTCTGGCTTAATATGATGGGATATACTCATAGACCTATATAGGGCAAGTCCAACCGTGGCCCTATAAATGGATATTGGTCTCATTTTGAGACTTTTTATCTCCAACAGACCGAAAATGGGAGTGTTGGTTTTAGAATTATAGGACTAAGTTCTATTTTCAGTCTTATATTTGATGAAATTCTAAGACCAGGACTCAAACAGTACCATGAGCTCGTAGCAGTTAATTGGGTCAGACAACAACATGCACTGACATGCTAAGTATGCATATAAGAGCATATGCACCCGTTTTAGGGCTTGCTCCTCCTCAAAATAGGAGGAGCAAGCACTATTTGAGTACCTCCTATTACTATTTGAGAAATAGGAGGTGCAGTGCAGTGTTTTCGTGCAGCGGTAGGAAAAAATAGCACCTCCTATTACTATTCATTGAATTTTTTTTTTTAAAAATCATGACTCGAAAAGAAGGCGTGATTTTATTACTTGAAAATGTAACGTACATAATGAAAATACATAATTTAAAGTACATGATTAGAAATGAAATTACATAATGGAAATACATAATTTAAAGTACATAACTAGAAATGAAAGTACATAATAGAAATACATAACTATGGAAAAAGTGGGCGATAGCAATTTGAAAAATTTTCCTCGCTAGCATCTCCTTCATCGACATCAAGTTGCTTAAGAATTGCCGCTTTCCTCTTTGAAAAATACCTCTTTGATTTTGGGGTCATAGCCTCCGTATCCATTGCCATAATCCTTGATTCTTCCGCTAAGGCCCTCAAATTGAAGTCTTTCTCTTTAAGGCTAAGTTGTTTTTCGTATAAAGCAAGCTCCATAGCATCACTTGTTTGTTACGCGGCTAGCCAAGATTTTTGATTTTCCACAATGTTTTTCAAAGCCTCATCCCTTACCTCATTTGAAGAAGTCGAGGCGATCTTTTTTCCCTTTCTTTTAGCTTCCTTGGCCGCCTTCACTCCCATTGGTCTAACCGGACTTAAGGAAGCTTCAAGGTTGCTTTGTGGTGTTGCAATGACTTCATCCTCAGCCACATCGATTGTGGGAGGCATTGAGCTAACGAGCGGAGTAGAGGCGGCGGAGTTGGCATATGAAGAAGGTGGAGTACTAGTTTGGACTTCTCTAAAATAAGGATGGTTCTTCACCACTTCCCAACAATCAAACCACGTAAACTCTTTCTTCTTTTGTGCCACATAACATGATTGAGCTTTTCTTATCTAATAACAATAACAAATTTATATGTCACAATAATATCTAATAAATAGAGATGACAACATTTATTTAAATAAACATACATAAATTTAGGGAAATGATAACATTATAAACTCTTACCTCATCTTGCAAATTTGAGCCTGATTGTGAATTCCTTCGTGCATAAGCAAGAGCGGCACCCCAAGCTTTCAAAGTCGGCTTCAACTTAGTAAAACGAGAAGAAACCGCGGTTTGGCTCCTATGCTCCGGCCTTGACTAATGAGGCGCAATCTCCCAATTTTCATGAAAATCGGTATGTATTTTTTCCCATAATTTATCAGACTTTTGCATGTTGCCGGTGATAGGACAAACGCTAATATGACAATAAGAAATGCACAATTGCAAATCTTCGGAAGCAAGCCAATTGGACATTTTTCTAGCAAAAAATAGAAAGGAATGAGAGAGGAGATGGAAGGAGTGGATAAATTTGTTGTGCACAAATTGGTGTGAGATGTGAATGAAGTTGATGTAGTATTTATAGAAAAATTGTAGGGTGTTATTTGCAATTTTGGGGATTTTTTTATAATTTTTTCGGATTTTTTTGCAACATTTTTCCCCAAAAATTCGAAGGCCGTTGCCTTCAAATCTGGGACGTTGGATCTAAAATCAAATCGAATCAAACGGCCCAGATCAATCTGCCCGTTGGATCCGATTTGTTGTGTCGATATTGACACGTGGCGCGCTGTGATTGGGCGAGCCGGATCTGCAGCTCGAGCAAGAACTGCTCGTGCTCGCGCTCGACCTCCCCGTCAACGATCGGTCGCCGGCCTCCACCTCCCCCGCTGCACGCTCGATTCTCGCTTGCTCCTGCTATTTTCCGGCTGGCCCACCCGAAATCTCGCCTGCTCGTGCTCAAATCCGCCTCCGCTGCGGATGCTCTAAGAGAGACGAGCGCGCATGTTGGAGAGAACGTGCACGAACGCCCTTGAAGGCGGCTGTGAGAGATAAATGGTTGGTGGACCCTGTCTGGCGCAGCTTTGTCTTTTAATGTGAATAATTATTCTCAACTTATTTCAACGTAATAGACTGACATTTTTGGCCAAAAATTCAACTGCTTATATTAAATCTAGCATGTATAATTACACTTTTACCTCAAAAAATATAAAAATATCAAATATATCGGACTAGTAAATTGAAGAAGATTATAAATACCAACTCAATATTTCCTACATCGTCTCCCAAAATTCATCTATCTCCTTAGATATATTATGATAAAAATATATAAATTTTAATTTTACTTTGTCTTTATTTAATAACGTTAACATATTATTTAATATAATATTCATAAACATTGTACTCAAAACTTATTTTAATCAAGTAAAGTGAATATAAGACCCAAAAATATGACTCATTGTTAGAGACTAGGTAATATGCCCGCGCCAGCGCGGGTTGTTTTAATTGACACACATAACAATACTTGATAAAACAATTTTGACATAATGCTAAGGATGAGAACGATCAAAACATGTTAACTTTTAAGCGAAGCGAAATTAAACATAAGCTGAGTACCCAAGTTTCTAATATGAGAGGGAAATTAAAACAAAGAGCAATGTTGGCACATGATCACGGGAAAACATTGTATACCTTTTGAGACTCATTTATAAGTTCACGAAGAACATAGAGAATACATAAGTGCATACATAAGATGCACATAATACATCTAATATGAGAATAAATATTACATAAGATGTACAATTAGGTGACATATTTTTAAAGATACAATAAAAGATGGGAAAAGCACTTAATATGTTACACATGCACAATAGTCTGTCTGGAAATTTTCATTAAACAAAAGAAAACAACACAGACTAAAGCAGATGCACAGGTGTAAAAAGCAAAAAGGTATCGAAAATTGGGACAGGAGGTGTCGTGAAACTGTAGGGTTGCTTCTTAAATTTCATATTGCTGTTATTTTGTCAATAAGTATGTGAGGAAAAAATGATGTATTGGTAAGTAATATGAAACAAAGTGTTTGATGTGTATTAATATTTAAGATACATTTCAAGTATTCATTCGTGCAGACTAAATGCGGAAAAACTTTCGAGTTACAGAGATGGCCTTAGAAAATTGGTACAATAAGGTGATCAATTTAATATGTTGTGTAAAACATCTTTGTAGACTATATTTTTTGTACAATTATTAAGAACACAATTATTGTTATCAATAAGTATTTTAAGGCCTTGTTTTGAGGTGACCCTTGACAATGCAACGTATAGTTGGCCGTGAGTAAAGACTGGCTCAGATAAATATATTCCAACTTGATTCAAATACTGCCCCTGGCTTTTGTTCATTGTCATTGCGTAACATGGTTTGACTGGAAACTGACGTCTTTTAAATGTAAACGGTCATTTATCTCCAATCGTTGTCATAACAATTCTTGGAATAAAAACTTTTTGTGTTATGTTCTTACCTGTTAATATTTGTGCCTCAATTAGCCTATCATATAATTGTGTAATGATTAGTCTCGTCCCGTTACACAAACCCTCAAGCTGATTCAAATTTCTTAACAACATGATCGGCATCCCGACCTTTAAAATTAGTTCGTGTGTTGGCATCCCACCAAATTGAAGTTTGTTTAAAAATTCAGTCGGGTACAAAAGATTAATATTTGTTTCACTTCCAGAAGAAAATAAGGCTGTGTCTGAACTAAAATATGTTCTTTTATCGCCCGGTAATAAACCTATGACATAATCATTAATATTTTGAGCAACTATGTTTCGAGGTGTAACAATAGCACGTTCTTGTAAATAGCCAGCATTATTAGAATTTTCATGAAAAGCCGGATAGGTGGCCAAGAAAATCGATTCTATAGGATCTGCAGTTGTTTTTGTAAGTAACTCTACAGGAATGTTAATCCAAGATACGTCTATATCATCACTGGGATAAACCGATGGCAAACGTCCTTCTCCTATTTGTAAAAGCCAATCAGCAAATTTTGTTATCTTAATTTTTTCCTCGTTAGATAAGCCGGGCTTGGATAAGCGCATATTTTCCGTTAAGTGAAGGATTTGAAACGAAGGCCAGAGGAATGAACTGTTTAATGTAACATCAATGATTTTTTCTTTTGTGCCTTCCGGTACGACTGGTAAAATTTGTCTAAAATCTCCACCAAGTAAAATCGGTTTACCTCCAAATGGTTTGCCAGGTTCTCGCAAAAGATCTTGAAGCGTTGTATTTAGTGCTTCAAAACAGTATTTATTGGTCATTGGAGCTTCATCCCATATTAATAATTCGGTTTGTTGAATTAATTTGCAAAGGTTGCTGTCTCGTTTAATTGCGCAAGTTGATAATTCATTTGGTTGTAGGGGTATTTTAAATCGTGAATGTGCTGTTCTGCCATTTGGAAGTAATAACGAAGCAATACCTGATGAAGCGACAGCTAAAACAATTTTTCCCTCTGATCTTAATTTTGTAATGATTGTATGCCATAAAAAAGTCTTTCCAGTTCCCTCACATCCATGGACAAAGAAACATTTCGAATCTTTCTCAGCAACTACTTTCATTACTGTATCATATATGGTCATTTGAGATGCATTTAACTTGCTCATCAGATTCAAATGTTCCAAACTGAGGGTGTCACGATCGTAGTCGAGCTCTTCTCGCATTAGTCTGTTATTAAGTTGGAATACTTTATCTAAATCTGGCATTGGAAGTTGATGATCTGATAATGTGGTTGATGTCATTTTAAATAATTTCTCAAGCTCGAATAAAAGATTATTTTTTAATTCTTGCTCAGGTATAATTAAATCGGGCATATTAAATTGTGATCGAAGTCTGTATAAAATATCATCAGACATGTTTACCCAATGTGCATCAAGCAGAGCTTGCGGATTAGAAACGTTACAAAATAGAATTATTATAGTGAACAATCGACGCATCTGATGACAGGTTGCAGTAAGGGAACATTCTGTTAAGGCAGCGTTCCATTCGTTATCATCTTCTAACAGGCCCAACGCTCGACATGCCTCTTGGTAAGAATCATATGTAATGCCATTGACTGTTCTGATTTCGCTGTAGGCACAACATCCTTTTTGAATATTTAATAACATTCTCATGTAGTATAATTCACCTACAATTGGTGGTACATGCATAAGTCGGCCAATAGTTTCATATCGACATCTACGTGTCCAACATTTACTATTTTCGTGCCAAACAAATTTTGTGGGAAATTCAGCATATGTTAACTGTTTTGCTTCTTGACATTCTCTATTTTTCTCCAACCATCTAGTGAACATAGTAATTTCTGTAATAGGATTTTGTAACACTGATTCAAGAGTGTCAGATTCTTTAAAGACAACATTTTGTTCAGTGGGTAAATGTATCTGTAATAACTGAACTGCAGGGTGTCTAGAGTGAATTGAAAACTCAAATAACCTCCATATTGATTCATGAGGTGTTAAATAACGACAATTCAAATAATTCATAATTTCATCATCAACGTTTTCATGTATTGAGACCCGAGCTCTGTCAGGTCCCTTGTTTATGTATTTGAATAAATATTTTATTAGCATCGATTGAGAACACGACTCAACATTGATATGTGCATTATATCTTAATAACAGATTAAAATTATATGGAACAACATAATTATTACCAACATTTATTTTATTTTTGACCCCAAATTTTGTATCATCATCACATCTTTTATATACTGGTGGTTTAACCGCCTCAAATTTGGTTTCAGTGTTGTATGGTTTTGGAAATCTTTTGCTGCATTTCCCATCTTGCATACACGGAGCATTAGGATTTATTTTCCCACATGGACCATGAATCATAAATTGACTAACAATTGAAAAAAGTTCCGGGCAAATTTTTTGATCAGGTAATTCGGCTGAGATAATTGAATCAATATCAGCCGCTGTATAACATTTGTATGGTTTTTTAGCCAGAATAACATATGGGCATGAGGTAGGCCTCATTTTTGGAATTCGACTGTACAAACATCTGCTTGAACTTGGCCAAATGGTACCCCGGATTTAATGTAGGCAAGCATATCATCTAGCTTTATTTTAAAAATCCGTGAAACTATATCAGGTCTATCCTCTTGTCTATATCCAGCTTTCTTTGTAAAGTACCTTTTGATTTCAGGCCAATTAACATTGCAAGTGAATGTTATAAATAAATCCGGATTACCATATTGTCTACATATTGCCATTGCATCTTGGTAGTTGTTAATCATATCCCGAGGGCCTCCAGTAAAAGAATTTGGCAAGATTATTTTGTTACCCACATCACACGTCATTGTAACACCAGCAGAAACAGCAGCGTAAATGTTCTTGCGCTTTTCACACCTGACCTTATCTTGGTTAGCTCTTGCATATTCTATTTTATTTTCTTCAACAGTTGCATAGGCATCAACCAAGTATTGTTGAAATAATCTCCCGCCTTTTAACAGGGTGGATGCATCATTTTGTCTGTCATGGAGTTGGTGGCATACAAATCTGAGCATTGTCAGTCTAATTCTTTTTCTTTTGCGGTTGTGTGGATCCGGTTGTAACTCTAATCCAA
Source organism: Comarum palustre (assembly GCA_951800085.1). NCBI lineage: Eukaryota > Viridiplantae > Streptophyta > Magnoliopsida > Rosales > Rosaceae > Comarum > Comarum palustre. The sequence continues at coordinate 9,313,632 of OX637574.1, forward strand.
GTTTGAACCCATCTTCACCGTATGGAAAAAGCAGTGGATATTGCAGCGACATGAATTTTGGGTGTAGTTTAGAAATTCGATTTAAACAACCATCATTTGATTGAATAACAATATCTCTATCAGCATTAAATTTTCCAATATCACCAACAATCAAACCAGCTATCTCGTCCCCAGCCGGCAATCCATATTGTTGGCTATCTTTTGGTTGTCGAGTAAGTATTGTTGTGTTAAATGAGGGTAATGTATGGCTCTCAAATTGATCTCTGATAGTTCGATACTGTTTAACCAATTCATTAGTCTCATCTAACATTTTTATTAGTCCTCGTACAATATCAGGTTTGCTCTTTTTATTCACATTAGTCGGATCAATGACAACCATACGATTTAAAATTTCATTATTAGTGTCATAAACATATAATTGTGCATATTTTGGCCGCTCACCTTCAACGGGCAACACAGAACCCATTAAGTGATGAACCTGACCACATATTTTGAAAACATAAGGGCCAGAGCCTTTGTTTATATCGCGGTCAATTTTTGCACCCATAGAGGTAAAAGCGAACATTGAATTGTAAACTCGAATATTTTCACGAAACGTCAAACTATCTGGACCATTACTCGGATCTAATAATTGGTCAAGAAACATAGGTGTTGGCTTGGCGAAAGGAAGATGCACTTGTCCGTTATGACAACAGGTGGTGTAAATAGGAGTATTGTTTATTCCTCGAGTGGTATTTTTAAGTGCTTCCCCAAGCCAAAAGTATGCACCACAATGAGAGCATGTGAATGAGTTGTCACCGCAATCTTCATACTCCATGACCGAACCTGAAACGATATAGCATGACATATAAGCGAAAACACAAAATTTTGTGTATAACTAAAAAGAGAGGGTGAAACGCGACAAACCTTGCCGGTTTTGTTGGTATGATTTTTGACCTGCAACAATAACACATTATTATATCTAATATGGAAAAGATAAATGAAACTGAAATAGCTTATTTTTGTCAGATAAATTGCTCTCCATATCGCATATCTCGATAAAGTACATAATTTAGATACACCTCTATTTTCATTATATTCGAAGGTAGCAGAGTCGCTGCACATGGGTAGTTGTGGTTGAAAATTTGTATGATGTTTAAGAAATCTGTTTCTAGCCGAATGACGACTCGTTTGACCAGTGCTCGCTCTTTTGTTAGATTTGGTTAATAAATTTGGTCCCTCATGTTGAAGAGATGTCATTGTAAAAATCCTGCGACACGCAATAAAGATTATGTAAAATGTAAAAAAACATTTCCTTTCATATCGTGTGATTGATCTAAACAGTATGTATTAGGAAACTATTGTTATGACCAATTTGGGGATCAGCATGAGTTATTAACCAAAATGTCGATTATGAGGAACACGGAGGTAGCCATGTTTGGAACAACAACAATACGCAAGTTTCATAAATAATGAATGAACGCAAATAAGCTAATGGGTGTACGCAAGTTATTTGGATTAACGTAAATTTTGTTCGTATAATTAGGACCAATATGACTAACCACTAACCTTGAAACATGGTTTACATACATTCAGACATAAAATGTTAAAACCCAAGATTTAGAGAAACTCTGCTGACTTTCAATTCAACTTTTCAAAAGGGAATGCAATGATCACATAACCAGTGCATGAACATAACTTAATGCTGGCAATAACAAACTTCCATGCTATGTAACAAAGCGAGGCCACAATTGTTCCTTATAGAATGTTTATGCTATCTGTAGATAAAAGCTTTGTATTTCCAACAAATACTTTTAGAAAACGGACTGAAGTCAAGCTGCAAAACGCAAAACTGGCTGGGAAATTTAGTTTGAAGAACAAAAACACACAAAAGATCAAAACACTATTACCGGTAGGCTACATTTTTTTCCTGGTATTCTCTTTTAATATACTATAAGAGGTGATTCATGCCTTAACTGATGCAGTAATCAAGATTCATTGCCTCAAGAGAGCAAAAAAACTTTTAAGTGCTAATGCTTCCCGAACAAATCCTAAACTCCGTTTAATCAAGCATAAGCTTTTTTGTTACCGATGAGACCGCGCATCCAGTACTCCTGCTAGGGAGACTCATAGTTACTTATGTGTGATACCTAAACTAAATGCGCAAGTAAAACCAGCTAGATTACCTACCCAGAAGGACTGGAACTAAATGAATCCTACAATTTCTAAGCAAACACTGAAACGAAAAATGCAAAATCTAAATACTGGTAAGTTCATCTTTAACAAAACATAATAAACAAAACATTCATTGACATAGTTCGAATCCATAGAACATGAGGGCATGCAATGAAAATGGAAAACTCCCTTTGAATTGCAATAGAATCAAGTTGTGGGACAAAGGACTGGAGAAGTAACGTAAAATGCACTCGGGTGAGCAAAATATGGTCGTGTGTCCAAGAATAAGCAGCATATTTGAATCACATTGACACTGAAATATTTAAGCCTACCACAATTAGGCGTGACCATAATCAAACACGTTGAAACAGTCTAATTCATATTCTTAGACCGGTACAAACAATGGCTCGAGAGACACAAATATAGGTATAAGGTGCAAGTATGAATATGTAACAATGGTAGCTATATAACTTAGAACTTTGAAGGCATAATGTAGTGCAAGCTTTTGTTTCTTAATATTAAAGGTCTAGGACAGTAGAGAGAAGTAAAAAATTAGAGTAATGATGTTACCAATCTAATGAAGAAATCTCAAAACCATAGGTATCTACGTGACATTACCATGCATGTAAAACTACTTGACATAACAATATCATATATATATACATGAATGGCTCATGGTGACTTTTAAGTTCTAACTATATATATATATATATATATATATATATATATATATATGTATATGGATATATATATATATATATATATATGTATATGGATATATAAATATGTATATGCATATGCATTTGTATATGTATATGTATATATATATATATATATGTGTATGTATATGTATATGTATACAGATGTCTATGTATATGTATATATGTCCATGACCATGACCAATATTCATTGAAGAATGAAATAAACCTATTCTTGCTAGACAGCAAGAGGAAAAAGGCAACCATGATTTCACGGTGAAGAAGGCGAAGTTAAAACTCCACATTATAAACCTTCTCCCCATGAAGCCTACAACAGAACAAATAAACATATTCACCCTAGACTAAAAGTTATGCCTCTGATAAAATTGCAGGCATTTGATTCAGTTGGACATACAGTTTTTTGACCAAGTTTCAGTACATGTTACACCTGAAGGTTTCTGGTAATAAGCTTTGAAATCTAAAATGTATGGTTGTCAGTATGTTACATGAATGAATAACCGAGTTTAATAGCTGGTTGATGTGACATTGTCACTGGAAGACTGAATGGGGAATTAAAAAGAGGCACCATCTCAAATTTCATTTCCAGAATGTCACCATGAATTAAAACCGTGATGAGGGCTTGAAGCCTAATATCTTCTGTGGAACGAATCAAAGGTGATTCTAGACAACGAACTAAGAATTAAAATCTGAGTTTGGACAGCACAGTTATATCGGTCGGATGGATATGCCATGCATGCATGTACCTAGCAAAAAACTCGCCTGTACTACTTCAGGTCCTTAGCGCTGATTTTGGGAGCAATATGAGTATTATAATTCATATAGTTCCAGCTTCTTCTTCATATTTGTGTGAAAACCAACCGAAAGTAATTGGTTAGGATATTTCACATTTAGCTTCAATTTATCTTTCCAAGCATTTCACCAACAATTCCTTACCAAAATAGCTATTTCTGGACCCTACATAAATTCATGATTTAAGTAAACGGCATCATCCCCTTACACAATTTGTCTAAAGCACATTATATGACCCCATCTATTTGCAATAAGGACACCAATGCTTACTAACGACTCGACTGATCCAAGCCACGATTACAGTGAAAAGCAAGCCACAAATACTAAAGTACAGAATTACTGAAAACCGTAACCTACACACGAACAAAACGCTAACTCATATTAAACAAAAATATCGCATTCCTAGATACAGTTATACTGATATGATACTATCATAGATTTTTAAAATGTAGAAATAACAGAGAGAGAGAGAGACCTGCATCACGAACCAACCTGATTTGAAGCAACGATGAGATGTTGGAAACGCTGTAGAGCTGAGAAACACCGAGCTCCTTTATACGATGAACAATACCTTTTCAAAAGAGAATGGAAGAGATAAAATGTCACTTAAACGTGCATGAGAACTTCAAAAGTACAGATTACAGAGTATAAAATGATTAAAAGAAAAGGGAAAGCTGGTAGCATAAAGAAAAGTTCAACGCATCAAGCATTTACGTTAAATCTAGCAGTTATAAATTTTGCCCATGTATCTGCAACCTAGGCCACAAACGAAAGATTTTCCTGTTAAGGAACAAAGGGAAAATGAATGCTTGCACTCCAAGACTACAACAGTCAGCCACAACCACAACCAACCAATCTTTCCCTCAATCAGCTTGTTGACCATTTGAACCTAAAGTTTCAAGCAAAAAAAACCTGCCTTGCGGGATAAGTATTATAAGTATTCAAGTCCCACCTAAGTGACAAACCCTCAAGGCGAACTGTTAATCGATCAACAAAGGGTTAGGTTAGCAGGCACACACCCCTACCCTAATTGTAACGTTGGGTGGCACTATTCCACCACATATAAAAGCATTTGGGGAGCGACAGCTTTTAATGACCCTAATAAATGCTGGAGTCAGTATTATAGTTAAACATGCTGCCTCTATTAAAGAAAATACGGCTTCTTTTATGAATATGCAAAATCGACCAGCTTTACTAAATTCTGTAATCTCAAAGATGCACTCACTGACAATATATATCACTTTCCCTTTACTGGTGAGGATAGTTTCAAGGGAGAAAGTCAGAGGCTGAGCAATAAGATGGATCATTCATGGATTTTTTTTAGATGGCAGTACACCATGAACAACAAAAATCAAAAATAGACCTGAATGAATCGATCTTATTATCTAACTGAATCAACTATGTATTTGGAACAAACGGTAATTTTTTTTTAAGAAGTATTAATTCTGAGAACAAAAAAGGTCAACACAGCCCAATGAGACTGAAGCATAAGATGCATTCTGTTGATGACATATGAACCATCTATGTGAAGATATTCTGACACAGACATATTTATACATTCCTATGAAGCCGTTCTTATAACCAACATTCAAATTATGTATTACAGTCTGAAAACTAAATATGCTAAATAAATGAAATGGCCAAAATTTATGATTATCAGATGAGCACACGCAAAAACATTGTGGCTGATTCATTTCCTAAAGGCTCGGTTTCTATCTGCAAGATGGGTGACTACAAAAGTAAGCACATTTTTAACACATTAGGATCAAGTGTGCACATATTAAGTCATGGTATATGAACCATCTATGTGAAGATATTCTGACACAGACATATTTATACATTCCTATGAAGCCGTTCTTATAACCAACATTCAAATTATGTATTACAGTCTGAAAACTAAATATGATAAATAAATGAAATGGTCAAAATTTATGATTATCAGATGAGCACACGCAAAAACATTGTGGCTGATTCATTTCCTAAAGGCTCGGTTTCTATCTGCAAGATGGGTGACTACAAAAGTAAGCACATTTTTAACACATTAGGATCAACTGTGCACATATTAAGTCATGGTATCGGAATTTAGCAGCTAGAGGACATATTTCCTACAATTGACCAGAAAAAGGAGCATTGCCTACTTAACACTTGAAACTGGCTTGCAGATAAAAACCCAGAACCTGAACGCATGAAAGGAGCTTCCTTTTCTTATATTTTTTGTGTGATTTAAGGTTTTCTGGTGTTTAGTTTTACAAAATCCCAACTGGGTTCACCTCTTTATAGATATTAAATAAATTAGTAGAAGAAAAAGACTGCTTTCAGGGGATTAAAGTTCATTGGCTTGGTGTTTGCTTCTTGTATTATACAGTATGTTGTATGTTTCACTTTCATAATGAAATCTGTATTAGAAAGACGAAGAATGCTATTTCCTAAGTATCAGAAGTTTGTCAAGATGCCTATGGTTTCAGTCTAGCCTGAAAACTGACTTGGTAGTTCATCTTGCAGACAGTTTGCGTTTGGTGATTGGAATTTGAGGGCTTAATTTTTTAAGAGCCGTCTGATAAAAGGTTGCCACATATAGGTCTAAGTAAGCATCCTCAGATTTCGTCTTAGAATAGATATGTTATTCTGTTCAGAGCATGAAACTTATAATTCTTTTAATGTTACAGGAGCAAAAGGGAGGAGGCTTTGGGGCAGCACAATGTTGATTCTGTCTGCTTGAAATCAACATATATACCCTTTATTAGTTCAAGGGCCTCTCTACTTGATCAATAGAACCATCCCCATTAGTCTGATTCCGTATCAACAAACCGATTTCTATAACCCATCTCCATCACACACAACTCTTCCAACACACAACACAATTTAGTACCATTGCCTACCCATAATGCAAAAGAGCCGAACATGACAAAGATAAAAGAAGTAATTTCAATTTTAAATGGCCCAGAACTACTTCATATAAGAAGATGATTAATCATGCATCATAGTTGAAGCAACTCCATGTGCTGTAGCAGTCGAAGAGTAAATGACCTGGAATTGTCGATAGCCAAACCCGATGACTCGGCTAGACTGGCTCTTTGTACCCTGATCAAGACCTAACGCATCAACGGTCGCAGTCGAGCGGGTGGTACCGGGACCAGTCGCGGTAGTGGAGGCAGAAATGGTGTAAGACTGGTTTGGGATTTAGCTTGAAATGGAAATTAGATGAACCCGCTGCTCTCTCGCTTGATAGGCAGTTAGCAAGAGACCGGTGTGGGTGGACAGTAAAGATGGGTGGTAGGCAGGAAAGCGAGAGCTAGTGGAAGAGGGATCTTGAGGCGCGAGTGGGTAGAAGAATGCACAGAGAGAAAAGGAAAAGACTCACCGAAGAAGATCGATAAGAACGAAACCGAAACCGAAATCGAAACTGAAAAAAGATTGGATTGGGAGATGAGGTTTGTAAGACTGGTTCGGGACTGAGATTGGGTATCGCTGGAATAGGAAGGTATGGTTATGCACAGAGAGAGGGAACAAATGGCAGGAAAGCTGTAAAGATAAGGAGAGAGCAGGTAAGAGGGACGAAGATGGCTGTGAGGCAGAAAGTGAGAGTTGGTGGAAGAGGGATTGTGAGGGGCGAGTTGATGGTAGACAGACTGTGAGAGTGGGTGGAAGAAAGAAAGACAGGCGAAAGCAAGATGAAGCTCGGATAAGAAGAAGAGCCTGTGAACAACATCGGCTTCGGAAAACAGAGCCGAGGCCTCTTCGGCTTATGAACAGTGGTAGCACAAATGTATTATAGGAAATGAGAATATGAGTCCTCTATAAATAGTGTAACAAAAGGTCTTAAAATGAATATAGGACCCAATTATAGAACTTATTGTTGGAGTTGCCCTTATCGACCTCTGTCCAAATTGATCGAATGTGTATGGTACTAACTTTGTTGACGTAACCGAAACTTGATATCTCACCGATACATGTGATTTTTTTGGATGTGAGGAATCAATTAAGCCGTCCCAAGCAAAGCCAAAAGGCTGAAGAACTACACCATAAAGTCCAATTGACAAGTCAATCAAACTAATAATAAAACGGGAAATTTAATTTCCGCCTATACTCAGAAAAAGCTAGTGTATAGGAAATTAAACCTAAAAAACTTAAAACTACAACTTGGACCAGAAAATAAGCCTAACACCATTCACAAACCCTAGTAGTCCACCCGCACCGTCTCCTTGAAGAGGCCACCGATCAACCACCGGAGAGAGAACAACCGCCGGAGAGAGATCAACATGGATAAGTACAATGATGCTCCGTTGCCACATAAATCCCTAATCAGAGACCATATAACACTCATGTTTCCAGAGGATGAGATCCCACAAAACAGCACCAATCTTTTCACCATACTTATCAAGAAAGAAACATGGCTGTCAAGTTGTAACCAAGAACCAGAACCCAGAACAATAACAAGGACGATACCGATGGAAAATGGGGGGTGTTAAACCCATGCGTGAGCACCCATAATCCTGTGGATAAGTGACTTGCACTTTACACTTGCAGCTAAATGAATCTTCTTGGAGGTGATGAGTAGAGAGAGTCGATCTGTTGAGAGATTGAGTAATCATAGATCTAGAAGCATATGAGACTGGGTGACCCGAAAATTCGAGGAACAATGTCCTCCCGATCTGGACATCAGCTAGAGAAATACCACAAAATGGGTAAAAAGACACCATAGAAGGGTGAGAGAAGATAACTAATAAAGCTAGAAGAAGGAGATGGCCTAAAGATCTCCACCCTCAAATCTTAGCCTTCGATCGAGACCCAGAAGGATCTAGATCTAGGCAAAAAAGAAGGGGAGGGGAATGAACTCTCAGATTTGTTTTCTCTGTCTAGCTTAGAGAGAGATGCTCTCGAATAGCTAAAGGTGTTTTTTATGGAACTTAACTTTGATGGCGGCTCATTGCTCTCATCGATACATGCGATGAATGCTGATGGTGGTTTTTTTTTGCGGAGAAAGTTAATTATAGAAGATTGCCACAAGTATATTAGTGCGTTTAATTACTTTCAATTCCAACATGTAAATCGTGAAACAAATAATGTGGTGAATAGATTAGTTCACTTTTTTAGGTGTGATAAGTTAGACTTTTTTACGTTAGAGGAAACACCTGTTATTATTCGGGATAACGAGGATTTTTTTAATAATCCCTCTCCTCGATGCAAAAATTTAATTTCAATAAACAAAACCGGATGTGAAGCTGAGCCTCTTAGTTAGCAGGGTCGTTCCATACCACGTCATTTTTTTATCAAAAAAAATAATTTTATTGAAACCGGTGAATGTTATATCTCATGGGGCTAGTGTGATATCGTTAAAAACTTTGTCCGATCTTGTGAGTAAAAAAGTGTACCACACCCCCTTAGTCTACAAGACAAACATCAACTAGAGTTACTATTACAACCCCATTTAGCTACAGAGACCCAATTTCTTTTCACAACTCTATTCCATTTATTTTTAGTGCCTCTCTAGCCAAACAATTGGCTGCTTTGTTGCATTGCCTAGGCACAGCTGAGCCTCTTAGTTGGCAGGGTCGTTCCATACCACATCCTTTAAAAAACAGTTTCAAAGGTCCGATCAAACTTGTTGGGGTCGTTAAATTCAAATCAAACTTGTCAAAATCAAACTGTCATGCAACATATAAACAAAAGAAACCTACGTCATTTTGTATTTTCTTATTACAACGCTTATAGGGCAAACTGCCCCATGAAACTTGATTTTTTTATTTTTGATTAGGGTTCATGATCTCTTGCCTAAATCTTACTTCAATCTCTTTGAAGGTTAAAAATACAAAACAACCTCGGACGAAAACATACTAAGATACTAAAAGAATATCTCGCGATCGAAGAAACAAATTAAAGTGATGTGGAATATTTCGACTAACTCCAATATCATGAAAAGCAGCTGCAAATCTGCGAGCTTTGTGGATCAGATAATATGGTTTAGGTGCAATAACCTTGAGATTTGCGTTAAAGCAATGCCTTAAAACATAAACATATCAACATAATCTAATGTGATAATGCCGCTGGCCAGTGGGAAATGGCAGAACCCCACAGAGTTTTTGTAGTTTTGTGTTTTCCCAACATGAATCTAAAAATCTGGAGTATAATTTGCCCCATGCTTTCCAAATTCAAATCACTATCAGAGTTAGGTTTATATGATCGATCTTCTTTTCTAATCCGAAGGCGTTGAAGTTGAACAAACATGCATGCAAAAAACTGGCATTTGCCAACCAAATTTGGTCAGTCTCTGGAAATGTCGAGTTTTGGTCGTTGAGTTTACAGTGACTACATCACGTATATGCCGTATTGACCAATCTAAACATTGACCAGAAAGAAAAAAGGACAATATCTAAGAGTGACAAAAAATCATAATATATATAAACAGAAGATCTGTTGAATCAAAAAACTTCTGAATTGATGTTGTCTCTTCAATGAATGTAATCTATGACGGGAGTCGTTCCTGGATTGATTGAGAAGCTTTAGGCCAGGTGGGGGAGGGGTACTTGTAAAAGACCCTTTGACATCTAGGTTAGAGTTTATAACAAATGAGTCAAGTATCTCAAATCAGAATCAAATATCTTACCTAGAAGCTTTGCACTCTTTATATAGTGGCTTACTGTTTGGCCATCAAGTAAGGCATTTATGACTACCACATACATGACTTCGTTTAACGTTCATACTGATGACTGCATTTACCGCTTGTAACGTCAACTGGTTTATTGTTATATTTAATGATATGCTCTGTAACCGTCATAACCATTGTATCAATTGCATCTGTTGTAACCGAAGACACAAATGTCACATTCAACATTGCGTTCACTGCCATCAATAGATAATTTATTTGGTCGTGGATACTAGTGAGAACTATTTCTAGCTCCCACAATTAGTCCTGTAAATGGACTAGATCTTATCCAGACTCATTCCTGATCCATGGTGTTTAAACGGGTTTGGATCAAAAATTTGACCCGTTGATCCGTTCAGGACCCGGATCTATTAACTCGTTTACTAAACGGATCGGATCCGGATCTTGGTTGATCCGATCCGTTAAGGACCCAGATCCGTTTAAAAATAATTAAATAATATTTTTATAAATATAATATTATTAATAAATATTAAATAATATAATAATTATCTAGATAATCTAAACATTCATATCTAAATTGTCTCTAAAGTATGATTTGAAGAGGTTGAAGGTTGTTAATGCATATGTATCTATGCTAAAAAAATTGAATGTCAAATATTTTAATTATATTAGTGTACCGTTAAAGAGTATTTTAGACATGTAATTCATCTTTTGATGTAAATTTTTTTTTCTTATAAAATTTCATCAATGTTTTATGATAAAACTATAAAATTATTATTAAAATTTGAAATATTTATTATTATAAACGGATCAGATTAACAGGTCGGATATCTGTTAAAAATCCGACGGGTAACAGGTCGGATCTGGATCTAAATTTTCTATTACGGATCTGGATCTAGGTCGATCCTGTCCAGATCCGATCCATTTACAGGTCTACCCACAATGCCCCCAAATTTCTTCTTTTGATATCTGATTCAAAAGAGAAAATTTCATTTGCAGTCGTTACAGTTTTCTTATTGTCACCACACTCCACACTCATTGCTTTAACCCCAGGCATGCATTATGTCTCACCCCTTCCACTCCTGCACCTACACCTGCTGCAGTTGTTGCGTTTGCTACATTCGTGTTATTTACTGCATTTGTCGCGCTTTCCATGACTGTCTTGAGTCACACTACTGCGGACTTGCCATTTGCAGCATTTTTCGCGCTCATCGTGACTGCTTCGACACATGCTATCGCGGAATTGCCTACGCGCACATGTTGTGCCTTGCACTTTGCAACTTGTCATTATGTTCATCTTGCCCCTTGCGCGATTGCCTTATGCTTTATGCATGCTGCTTTTAGTGCATCGCATCTCAGTTTCCTACTTAATTTCTTTCCTACTTCTCTTATCCAACTCCTTTTGGCTTTGAACTTTATCTTGTCAAAAATTATGCCCTTTCTATGAGATTTCAGCTTTTTCCTTGACATTTTTTTTCAATTTTCTCAACAATGATTGTGATAAAAACTAGAAGCATAGCGATTGCACAAGCCCGTCTCCACAATGATTGTATTTCTTCTATTGAGGATTGTTAACGATTCTCACCCATGACATTGCAGTTTTTGCCTTCGTTGAGGATTCTTTCTCATCGACTAGTTGTTCCTTTTTACCGTTGAAAATTCTTGTTTCGTTGATTCTCTTTTTATCTATTGGTGTGTCCCTTGACTTCCTTTGGCATGAATTTGCCCAATTCCTCTCCGAACCTCATGAACAATATTTTATCCATGCGAAGCAACTAAGTTCGACCGAACTTGTGCACGCCCTAGGTAGGGGCGTTTAATGTTGGATCAGTAGGCACCTAACATTTGTTTACGTAAACACTTTGTTCATTCTTTTTTTAATCTGTGGTACAGTCTACGTAGTCAGGTCGCAACACACGACCTCTTGCTTTTTTTTCCTTTACTACCCATATGCCCCATGTTTTCTTTTTCAAAAATAACCAAAAACAGAAGAAAAAAACATACGTGTAACATGCTGGGCATGCGTGACAAACTTTCATAAGTGCACGAGAAACTACCATAGCCTTTGTATACCAGATTCCTGCACACACAAAAACATGGGTGCATAAACGGAACAATACACCACTCGCGACATTGAACACAAGGGTGAGGGTGGCAAACATGACACCACTTAAGGCGTCGAACGCAAATGCCAGGGTAACAACAATACACCACTCGCGGCGCAGAACGTAAACACAATGGTGACAACAATACACCACTCGTGGCGCCTAACGCACACAAGGGTGGTATAAAATACACCACTCGCGGCATCGAACGTAAACACAAGGGTGACGAACAATACACCACTCGTGGCACCGAACACAAACACGAGGGTGGTATCAATACACCACTCGCGGTGCCAAACTCACACTAGGGTGGCAAAAATACACCACTAGCGGCGCCGAACACATACAAGGGTGGCTGACAATACACCATTCGTGGGGCCGAATGCACATAAAGGTGGCAGACAATACACCACTCGCTACATCAAATGCACACGAGGATGGCAAACAGGTTTTTCCTACTGGTGGTAGGTGCAAGAACAAAAATGAACCGAAACAACTCACAATGATGAACAAAACAACACATTTATTCAATAAGTGAGTAACAAAAGACTGTTCCACGCAGAATTTTACATTTCAGAATGCATGCTCTCTAACTCACACGTTGCACTTCTTCAATTAAATCGCATTCCATGGGTGCAAAAGCGGACACTCATGCCTTTACAATTGTGCTTACTCATGTGTTTTACATAACTCATTATTGGTGTATTTAAACGATTAGTTATTGCGCATTAAAAATGATAAAATTTGCATTTGGTTACTATTATAGTTATGATCATAATTTTTTATGCATGGCTTCATTTTCATAGGTCGTTATTCATGTCAAATTAATGACTCAACTAATTGTCAATTAAAGGTGCAGAACAAGTTACCACCCACTCAATCACCATCATTTCTTTAGCAAGAGGAAACAGCATTTTCACATTGGAACGACAATCGCTCGACCACAAGTAATGTTTCATGGGTGATCCCTCAATTTGATACCTCGTAAGCTCGTGTCATGTCTACATCACTCCCAAGCTCTTGATTGCAGTCGCCCAATCTTCCACTCAAGAAACGTCCCTCTTATGGATCGAACAAACCAGCCTTCTACTACTATCCCACAAGACCAGAGAAAAAGAATGAACGATCGTGTCAGTGCACGAACACCATGGCAGCCCTCACGTTGTGTGTTGCCTCTTGCGCCCTGCGTTTGCACACACCCTTCTACTTATGTTGCCACACATAGCTCGTGTTTTAACTTCTTGCAGTGACAAACCTTCTCGCGCAGTGCCTTTCCTGAAGGCTTATTTATTTTTAGGGCTTGCAAAGGGCGCACCATCACCTAGTCCCATCGTCAAAATTATGATATCTCCAGATCCAACTCCGCCATCACCTTTATAGGAAAAGGTGTTTCCCACAGACGATGTCAATTGTTGGAGCAAAAAACTTCCGAGTTAAGGTTGACTCTTCAACAAATATAGTCTACGGCGGGAGTCGTTCATGGATTGATTGAGAAGCTTCAGACTAGGTGGGTGGGGGTACCTGTAAAAGACTATCTGACGGCCAAATTAAAGTTTATCAAAAGTGAGTCAAGTATTTCAAATCAGAATTTGATGTCTTACCTCGAAGCTGTGCACGCTTTATATAGTGGTTTACTGTTTGGCCATCAAGTTAGACATTTATCTTGTAATGACTACCATATTTATGACTTTGCTTAACATTCATACTGATGATTGTCTTTACCGTTTGTAACATCAATTGTTTTATTTTTGTATTTAATGATATACTCCGTAACCTTTGTAATCGTCTTAACTGTTGTATCACTTGCATATGTTGTAACTGACGGCACAAATTCCACATTCAATATTGTTTTCACTGTTATCGATAGATAATTTATTTGGTTTCTAGCTCCCTCAAGATCCAAACCAAGTTACAGGGTAACTATACGGCTATAACCATCAAACAACATTCCTATTTAAGGTATAAACGAACAGGTTGAAAATGACATCTAAATCAAGATGATAATGATAATGATAATGAAAATTTCTAAACTTACTCTATTTCATTTATCATTGGTTTCTCTTTTAACCGAGTGTGTACGTTAATAAATCTATCTCTTGTTCCTAAAAAACAAATCTATCTCTTGATTTGACACGCTAAAATCTAAACCACGCATTTGAATCTTAGACTTCAGTAAACTAAGTTTAGGGTATAGGATGCAGGAGGTTGAAAATTCATTCAAATATCAATATATAAACTAATGAAGTACTAATTTTGTACAACCATTTACAAAATACATCACTGTTATTGTGACACATTTCATGGTCTTTAAAAAAACTAATCATTTCATCACAAATGAAGAAAACTCGAGGTCATAAAAAGGTCAGGAGAGAGGAAAGCACCGAGAAAAGGGACACGTGTAGTGGGGTTTCTATCCTCAAACTCGGACCCAATTAAATAAGAGAGTATTTTTAATACATGACCGTGTAATGTATTTACATGATATGTGAACGGTTGAAATAAAATAAAATAATATTAATACATGAGTTACTAAATATATAAATTATTATAAATTACTGCTTTGTTTCTCAATGGGTTGTTCAGTTCTTAGAGGAGTACAAGAAGATGCATGAAAGAGTTGAGGTGAAGATGAAGAGAGAACGAACAAAGTGGGAGTGTCCTTCAAGTGGGAGACTTAAAATTAACATAGACGGGGCATTTAATGTTTTTTCAGGTTGTGGAGGAATAGGGGTAGTGGTGCGAGATGAGAAGGGTGTGGGAGTCGCAGCTGTAGCAAGGCCATTCAAATATGCTCACTCCGTGTTGAACATGGAGTTTGAGGCGTGTCGTGCGAGTCTTTTACTTCGTATCCACCAAGGTTGGTCTGATATTGATATTGAGAGATTATATCCTACTTATTGCTGCTCTAAAGAGAGGAGGAAGACATATCGGAAGTGGGTCGGGTCCTTGGAGATTGTAAAGATTACATGAAAGTCTTTCAGTCCGTTAGGTTTCGTCACATTTACCGAGAAGCAAATGATGTAGCAGACTGATTAACGCACCTTGCTAGCTTAGGAGTACTTGATGATGTTTGGTTAGGAGAGACTCCTGTTATTATTCATGACGTTCTCTACAAGGATATTAGTTACTTATCTGATGTGGCTCAGGGTTCAGGTTCCATGTCTTCCCGTGACACAATTTTATTAATATAATAACTAAAACTTAAGTTAGGTTCCAACCTTTTTAAAAAAAGAATATATCTTATATATACATGCTATCCATATAAAAATTTATGATTAAACAAGAGTCGCCTTACCCTACTCTTCTTCTTTCAAACAATAAAAAAGTCAAGTCTCTGAGTTCAGTCATCCGTGGAGTGGGGCAGAACAAGCCTTTCTCCCCTTCTCTACTCTCCGATTCCAACCAAAACGCCACCACCTCCCCTCACTCACTCACGCCTCTCCTTTCCCCCCTACCTCTCCCTAGCTTACGTCTCTTTCTTCAATTTTTGGGTTCCCAGCTTTTTCTCCATTCCCCAAAAGAATAGGTCCAACTTGCCTCTCCCAAACCCCATATTTAACCCCCATTTTCTCATTTTTGTTCCTTCGGCCAACTCCAACAATCGGTCATTAACACAAACCTATATTTAAATTTTAGGTTATCCAAAATATAGGGTTTGCATCTCTAATCCATTAAGCCAAAACCTAAACTCATGTAACCATTTTATATTACACAACTATTTTATATTAATAAAATCCATCAAGTGACTCACACCCACTCAATCATAAATTATAGGTTTAATCTTATTTGATTGAGTCAAAATATGACACATTTTAGCTAAATCTTATTTTAACTCAACTTAGATATTAAGTTGAAGATGAAAGTTCACAAAACCTAAATCTATTATAGATTTTAGACCCATTATTGGAGAGGGCCGACACACATTTTAGTGATTAAACAGAACCCAAGCTCCCCACATCTACAAAACTCAAACTAGGGGTCGTCAAAAAGCCCTGCCTGGCCCGACCCTGCCAAAGCCCTATGGGCTCGGGCCGGGCCTTAACCATGTTTTGTAAATTTTAGGGCCGGGACAGGCTTTTCAAAAAAAAATCAAAGCCCATAGGCAGCCCACGGGCCCGGGCCAGGCTCATTATATACATATATCTAATAAAATTTCATCAAAATAAAACAAAAAAATATGAAAAAGTTAAGATTTGTTAATGAAGGAACTAAATATAATAAAAATCTAAGAAAATATGACTTAAAGTCTTAATTAGTTTATAAATGTAACTAATAACTCTATAAAAATTATTAATAAAATAATTAAAAGAGATTTTGACAGGCTTTTGGGCGAGTTTTTAAGACCGGACCGGTCAGGCTTAGACGGGCATGTAACGGGCCGGTTGGCGGGCTGGACCGAGGTTTTGAACCTTCTGCCCTAGTCCAGCCGTATTGCCTATAGGCCAGGCTGAGATGAGCTTTTCCACGGACTGGGCTGAGATGAGTTTTTTTACGGACTAGACTAGGCTTTGACCGTTTCGGCAATAGGTCACCCACGGACTTTTAGGCTCGTTGGCCAAATGATGACTCGTCAAACCATACTTCTTGCGTTCATCTCATTCCCTCATTAAAACCTCAAACTCAGACTTGGGTAGTTAAATCTACCCAAACTCCTAATCTGGCTTCCTCTCATTTGTTCATAAAAGCCTCAAATTTGATTTGGGTCATCTCATTTTGTGTTTTGAGCTAAAGCTCTCACCTTTATCTGAGTTGTTCACAAAAGCTTCAACCTTTGAGCTAAAGCTCTCATCTTTATCAATGGGAGACACATCTCTGGGTCTAGATGACTCACAGGCCGTACAACTCACCGGAAAGATCATGATGATCGCCGTAATAGTCCTCTTCTCAGTCGTCGTCTTCATCCTCTGCCTCCACCTCTACGCCAAATGGTACTGGTGGAACGTCATCGACGATCCCAACACCTCTAACCGCCACACCGGCCGCAGACGCCGCCGTTTTGTCTTCTCTCCCGGCCATGACTCCGGAGCCCCAGCCCTCCGGCGAGGTCTAGACCCTTTAGTCCTCAAGTCTCTGCCTTTAATTGTCTTCAGCCCTGAAGACTTCAAAGAAGGGTTGGAATGCGCAGTGTGTCTCTCTGATCTTGTGCAAGATCAGAAGGCTAGATTGCTGCCGAAATGTAACCATGGATTTCATGTTGAGTGCATTGACATGTGGTTTCAGTCACATTCCACTTGCCCGCTATGCCGGGACGCCGTGGCGCCTGAGTCTCCGGTTTGCTCTGATTCCTCTGTTTCCGAGCTTAATGTTGAGATTCCATCGCCTGCGGAGACTTTGGCTTCAGGGTTCTCTTCAGAGTCTCCGAATTTCCCTACGAATGTGTTGTTCTGGGGGAACCAGACAAGGGTTAGCTCCGGACCGGGTTTGGAGGAAGGGACTTCAGCTCAGGGACCATGTCCCTCATCGTCTTCGGATACTAGAAGACCGGAGGGAATGTTGGTGATTGACATTCCGAGTGAGAGTCCAATGGCAGCATTAGCATCACCTTCCCCTTCCGGGAATTACAGGTTTGCTGAGGAGGACTTGAAGTCTCCGGTGCCGACGAGGTTGAGGTCACTGAAGAGGCTGTTGAGCAGAGATAGGAGGATTAGTACTTGTAGTCCAAGCTCGGCTGTTGATGTTGAAGCAGGAAGAGCACAAAGTTAGGAATGTATTTGCTGCACACATTTGATATTAGAGGACTACTTTGGACCATGAACAATTTGTTCTTTGAGAGGGTCTGAGGTAATTAGTATGCCCAATTCTACATCCCTGGGAATTGATTAGGTTCTTTTGGAGATGATGTCAATTTGCACATTGTTCTTTTATTCTTGGGGGAGATTATCAAAGCTATCAAAGGAT
Organism: Comarum palustre; assembly: GCA_951800085.1. Classification (NCBI taxonomy): domain Eukaryota; kingdom Viridiplantae; phylum Streptophyta; class Magnoliopsida; order Rosales; family Rosaceae; genus Comarum; species Comarum palustre. The sequence continues at coordinate 9,331,901 of OX637574.1, forward strand.
AGAGCTTCAAGTTTCTGTGAGTCTTTGTTGTACAATATATTTATCAATTTACTCTTACTTTAAAACAGACTCGGAACAATTGTTGTATGGAAATGCATGTTATGGGTTTGATAGATTAAAGCCTTAAAACCTTGTTTGTTTTGGGAATCAAGAAACTAGCCTTGCTTAGTGTCTGAAATTTCCCTCTATTAGATAAGGATATCAATCATACAAATTTGAATTTCGGATGCTTTCATTTAGCAGTTTAGTTGGTGCAACTGATTTTAAGTTGTGGCAATGCTGAGAACTTTAATTAATTCCTTCGTTGGCAATGACCTCAGAAGCAATGAAACCAACTGCCGTGTCTTTGTGATGACATTATCTGTTTTGATAATGGATTGTAAGGTTTGGTGTATTTATGGTTTTCAGATCAGATACCTTGTTGAGTTCTTTCCTGATGTCAATATATCGAAAAGAAGTAAGGAAAGACCACATACTAACCACTAAGGTAAACACTAAACAAGTAAACAGCATTATAGCAATGTTTATTATGCCATCACTTTTTCAGACCAAACAATTGGTAAAGAGGTCAGTGACCCTCATTTTGGGTAGGCTATTGTCCTGAGAGCTAGTAACCAAATAGCGATAGACACAAGTCATATATGATGTACAAGTCCCATGTCTAACCACCCGCGCGTTGCTGCGGGCTATAAAGTTCTGCCTCTCATGCCAACACCTTTTCCAAATCCACGACCGATCCCTCCGCTTTCCTGTTTTCTAAATCCACTGCTGATTCCTCCGTCCTCACCTTTTTCAATTTTCACCGCCAAAAGTAGCGATGCAAGTGATGAATTGGGTCTGCACTGAAATTCAATAGATTCCCCGCATTTATGTGAAATAGGTTTTAAAATTAGAATTTTTAAGGTGAAAAAGGAATCCCCAAATTGAGGATAGAGTGAAATCAAGTGGAGCCGATCAGAACTATCTCATTTGCTACTGGAGTAGAGGGAGGAGAGAGCTGGGTTGAGCGAGTAGAGGCAAGAAGAGACAAAGACAAACGGTGTGCGTAACGACGTAATCATTAATAAACCAAAATGAGTCAATGACACGACGTAAATAAAATAAAAATAGAGACACGTACGTCTTTTTAACATAACAATGATAGTTTTGTAAATACTTTAGAAATAGGAGCAACACTGTTATTTTGTCACTGAAATGACCAGTGCTACTACGATATTGCTATAGTACATAAAAGAGAAAATTAGAAAAAAATTTAAATTCCTGTGTCACTTTTAAGATAATTATATACATATTTTTCTTTCATTTTACACAGTTCACGTAAACAAATTTCTCATATGTCTATCATTAATAGTTTTCTTTATTTTTTGGTTTCTCTGATTTTCTCTTTAGACTGTAGAAATGTAAATTTGGTATCTTTCTTAATTTTAGGGTTTAGGGTATAAGGTATAAAATTTCTTCAGTTTACCTTATATCGTATTTATATTATATTCTACTTTATGTATAGATCACAAAATGAATAACTGCATCATTTCACTTAAATGATATTTTTTTTAAAAAAAATAATAAAGGAAATTGCATAATTCTTGAATATTGATTGAAAAATGTTAGTGTTAGAAAAAAATCATAATCAACTTATTTAAAACAACATCAATTAAAATAAATTATTATGTTTATATGTTATAATTAAATGGTAGCAATTGTGTAAAACTTAGAAAAAATATGACATAATATGTATTATAGTTAATACATTTTAAATGTATATCAAAAAAGAATATTAGCTTGGATTTTTTAAACCACTCTTCAAAAGAATGAATTGAAGTGCCTGCGTAAAGATAAGTTTAATGATCTCAGGCATCTAGTCTCTTTTAGTAGGACTGTAGGGGGGTATTGTATACGAGTCTTTCTTGGGCAAGTATAGTTTCCCTAGTAAAACTAAGATTGATCAAAACTAGAGTCATATGTATATAGCCAAGATATGGTTCCTGTCTTCCTGAAAGATGAATATAGAAATAAGGAGGATGTCGTTGGATGATTGAAGGAAGTAGAACGTTGGAGTGATTCACTCAAAAGCTAAGCTGACCTTTCTGTCAAGGATATCAAATTTTGATTTCTAGCATCACCATGATGAAACACAATAACATAATACCTATGTACAATCTCTTTCTATAGCCTATCACATGCTTAAACAATTCAAATACTCGACTAAGATGGCTCAAATGTCCTACTGGATTCCCCATCACAGCACGCGCATGTAGAATTCAGAACATTGCACTTCAGCAAAAAAACTATATCAAACATTCTTCCCATAGTCATCAAAAACTTGCTACATATCAGGTCAACATCCACCAAGATGCAGAAAACTTGAGATTCAATCCACTACCCTTCATGATACTCTATCTCACCAGATAAACAGGACCATATGTTTGAACAACTTGAGTGCTGCCGGTGTTGTCAAGACACTTGTAGGGCACTTCACTATCTGCTCTTTTAATTGGTCTAAACAGACTGTTAATAGGCCCGGATAAGTGGCGCCGGAGCCTGCCATCCATTGCCTTGCCGGTGCCATATACCGGACCAGAAACATTTGCCCCTCTTGCATCAGATACTTGAGATTTTGTTGCTGCTGGTTTTGTGCTAGTTTTGTTCATCTTCTCTCCCTTCAACCACGTGAACAGTAATTTCTTCCATGATTTCTTCTTCTCTTTCTCTAATCTCCTTTCTCCGGTTGCTTCTGGAAAGGTTGATGATGTCTGATACTCTGATTCTAATGCATAGAGTTTTGCTTCTTCCAGAAACTGATCACAATAAAAAAGTATACAGATCAAGTAAGCAAAGAGAATGGTTAGTTTGTCAAAAAGTGACAAACATATCTTCTCATTAGTGACAACCTAGGATGTGATATCTTAAACTATGTACAATACAATACTGCAGGACAGAATTTTCACAATACAATAGCAACAAAACTCTTCACCATGTATATATACAAAGAAGACAGCTATATAATCACAAACTCATGATCTAACCTCATAAAAAGCATTCTGGGGATCATATCCATTGCTGCCATCAAACCCCATCTCATATTTTGAATGAACTGGAGAATTCCTCATACTTTGCCTAAAACAGTCCACTCCCAAATAAGAAAAACCAGCCAAATAACACTCATTTAAAGACAATAAAATGAAATGAAAGTCCTCATCTGCCTCCTCCTTTTGCCAGAGAAGAACAATCAAGCAGAAAGCTCTCTGAAAATGAACTCAAATCTTTTTAACCACCACCCTTGTAGTAGTGGACCTTTGTAATTACAAGCATTGATCAAAAAAGGCAATAATCAATCACACCTTTTAACAGAAAAGCCACATCAAATTACCATACTGGTGAAAATGGTAACTAATGGTGGTTGAAACTGAGCTTTTGCTTGCATAGAGTGTTGAGGAAGAAAGCGGGACAAGATGCTCATTAAGGAGTTGGAAACTAAATTTAGTAACGCCTTTAGTCACATAAAGCAGACATTAGTTAATATTAATCACTGTTTAATGACTACTTAAGAGTCCTGTCATGTAATTAAACTAAATTAAACAATAATCCCCACCCAGAAAATGAAAAAGAGACATGGTTTTTTTTCTATTGATCGATAAATGCGGCGCATGTTGCGGAGGCTTTGAACATTTCTTGTGGTGAAGATTTAGGAGGGAAAAGGTAGTGAAGCTCTCTTCCTCCATTTGTGGCGCGCAATAGGGAGCTGATCATGATCAACTGCTTAAGAACAGTTCTGCACTTCTGCTAGTCTCAAGTGAAGGATTCAGGAATCGAAACAGATGAGACTTGAAATCTTCATTATAGAAAAAAAAATCACGGTTCGAAATTAAGCAAGTTATAAATTGAAAGACTCAGCTTATTATCCACCGTATGCATGCTTATACAAAACAAGATTCATAAAAAAGTCTAAATGTAATACAAAAAAATCATAAAAACTTCAAGCTATAAATAAACATGTCAAGATAATACAAAATATATGGACATAAAACTTCCTTCAACTAACTAAAAGTAACCCTAGAAGTACATGTAGCCTCAAATTTCTCTACAAGTTAATATACAAAAACATACTATGTGGTAATCAAAACTGTTATTAGTGGTTAACATGTCCTCAGACTAAAGAAAGATATGCAACATGTATGGTGTGTTCAAACCACTGCCCCATTTACCTCACATCGGGTAGTAGGACTTAGCTGAAAAACGATCACTATTATAAGCTAAGCTAATTATATGTTGCTTTTTTCTTTGCCCAAACAATTTGGGTTGGACTTGAGTCCCACTCACTCATGCACTAGTTCCGCCCCTAATGTTGAGCATACTCTCCTCTTTTCTTTTTGAAAGGAAATATATTTTTAATATGCCACAAATTACAAATTAAATGGTGAGCTTATTTTGCAAGACTTAACTTTAGCCATTAAGAGTACATAGTCGAGACTCGGACCTCAATCTACTCTCTATTAATCGAATATGTAATACGTACGTCGTGCACTCGTGCATCTACATCCTCCTCGTCCACAAGGCACAGATTCAATAATTAGGAAATAAGTAATGGGAGAGTACATGACAACTTTTTTCAATGAAGAAATGCATGGCAATTGGTTTTCGTGGGTTTATCTTGTTATTATCTTTGATACAACGTTTCTAAAGTTTCCAATTTTAAGTAGATTATTGGGATCATGTTAAATAGTTCCAAATATCAAACTCCATACACACTTCACTCTCCCATGCATAGTTCCTCTCCTTCTCTCACTTTCTGTAATCTTCTTTTGAACCTCCTAATGGCTCTCTCAGATCCAGATCCGTACCTGAACAGAGTCGATGGACTCAGGACTTCGAACTTTTAAGGGTCCAAAATTTTCTTTTTCTATTGTGTGATCACGTTAGTTTAGTAAACAATAAACATTATATTACAATCATTAATTACTATTTTAGAAAAAATGAGTAGTGTAAGTAAGTATAAAATTTTTTTTTAATGTTTTATATCATTAGATTTTGAGTTTTATAGCTTTAGTTCATGATTTTTTTGAAAAGAGAAAATAAATTTGAATGAATATTATAGTTTAAGGGTCAATTTTTAAAAGTTCGACTGAGGTCTGAAAATCTCAGGTTCAGACCTGTTAAGATGTCCAGACCTGTTAAGATCTAGTGTACATCATGCCAAACTCCCTCACGTTCTGTTCCTTTCTCAGTGTTTTTGAATCCTAATTAACTAACTTTCTGAGATCGATCGATCAGTTTCATCTCAACGAAGCTTAGTTGCTATTTCAGGTTGATAAAAAGGACCTCGGCTCATTTCTTAATGTGATTTCAGCAGACATATCAGTAGCGATTTTCATGTGTTTCATCTCCCTAATTCTCAGTTCTCTTGTTGGAGCTTGGTATATAACGTCAGTAGTCATAAGGGGAGGTGATTTTTGTTCCCTTTGGGCTTAGAGCTTTGTATAATTATATATACAAAGTTCAATTATATATACACAAATATACGTACAGTTGAAATAAAGCTTCAATTTGTATGAATGTGATTTCTTGCGCATGAAGCTCGTACAGTTCTGTTTAACCTTCACTGCTAATCGTTGAAGGTGCAATTTATGTCTTATTCAATGCAAAATCGTGGAGGGGTTTTAATTAAGTTAATCCATAAACGGACGTTTAGTGCAACACAAACCAGCTAGTCACTTATTTCAACCAAGCTAAACTGCACTGGTAACTGAACGTTCGTTTGAGCTCATCTTTTGATCGATCAGCTGACCAAAAAAACAGCTATTGTTGTCCATCGAAGAAGGTGATAAGCGAATTAGTCTTATTGATATAGCATGATCATCATCTGATCTACAAGCATTCTACCATATATCTACTCATCCTCCTATTCATGATGATCAATATCGATCTTCCAATTAACAACCTCATGGGTATAGCCACAGTCCGCCCTACTCAATGCTCCAGCTCCACAAACTTCTGGTACAGGCTACACTGCTACAGCGGTTCAGGAACAGGCTCACCACACGAGCTATGATATTCCATCAATGGTGTTGGTGGTCCGCCTTCTCATTCAAGCTGATATCTTTCCCAAGGGACAAGAGACTGTAAGTACATGCAGCTACCATGCCAATCCAACATGCTGCATGCCTTTCTTTCCCAGCAAGCTAGCTGTCAATGATCATGCGTCATGCCGCAGGCTCCTCTGGGGATCTGGCTGCTCCCCTCCCCCACCCCCACAAACCCCATAATGTCCTCTTTTAATCTTAGTTTCAGAGAACTCATTTGCATCAATCCTATGGAACTCATCTCCATCAATATTGTGCTGATGTACGTCGATGTTGGTATAGTAGATATGTCGACGTAGGCTCTTGCATGCTAGCTTTCATATCTCTCTATCTCCTTTTGATCCCGATCGTTTCAACGTCTGTTTCTTTGTTTTGGTATAGTAGATACGTTGCGTTTGTGTTTTGTATATATATCTGTTGAGATTTTCTCCCTTTGCTGAAACTTAAACCGGACCATGACTACGTACTGTTACCCTAACCTCTTGCTCAATTGTAAATGTTGAAAAAGTCATCTCCCCCTTGACCCCTTCCCCCAAGCTCAAGAGGACCTAGCTAGCTAGACTCGTTTAAGGAGATTGGATTCAAAGTAAAACACAAAAAGTAAAAATGAAGTGGAAACTCGAACTGGCGGTAGCGGGGCATAACAGTCAAATCATTAGAACCTTTATCTGGAAGGACAAGTCGACACCGTTACATCCGACGTCGTCGCCAATCTATAAACAAGAAAAAAGGTGCATGTGCGATTCCCAATCCTCCGATCTCCTCAGGTTCATCTTTTTCTCTTTTCCCACTATTACCCTCCCCGATCTATCCATCTCTCTCCAATTCTTAATCTTTCGTGTTCAATTTCGAGGTCTTCGATTCGTTTATGTTTCTTATTTTGTTGTTGTTGTTGTTTGGGGTTTGCCCGTAAATGACTAGTTGGATTTTGAATGTCTAGTTTCTATTTGGCTTTAAACTTTTGTGTCAGATTACTACTGAGACCTCTTAGCCCAGATTGTTGTTATTGATCATGTGTAAAAGTTATGTCTTGATTCGGAATTATTGATTTTGACAATTGATAGCCGCATCAAATTATTGGTTTGATGGTGTATTAATGTTGGTTGATACATGATTTAGGAGAAATTGCGAAATTTTTGTTTGATCAATTTTGGAGTATGGAGGGTGAGGTAGACTGTTTAAAGAAAGACGTTAAAGTGGACTGAGATGCTTATTTCTTGAACTGATTTTGATATGGTTTTGTCCGGTACATGTTTTATTCCATGCTTAATGTATTCAGTATGCGTCCAATTTGGTTCTAATGTGTGAATCTTGTCCATGTTTAGCAGAGAACTGGTAATAACATTTGGAAAAAAAGAAGTTAAGCACTGAGTGGGGGCTTTATTCACTACTTTTGAGATATTTTTGGGCAATGGCGGAGAAATCATGCGTCAAGCGCCTACAGAAGGAATATAGAGCACTGTGTAAGGTGCGTTTTTTTCCTGCTGATTGTGTTGTCCATTATCTGGTATAGACCGATGGTCGTCCTTTATCATTTTCATCCTAGAGTACTTCATGTTTAGCCATTGTGTATGTCATGTTTCACTCAAATATCAGAAAGTTATCTCTTGGTCTTGTTCACGATCAACTTTGTTACCTCTTAGTAAATCTTAATTTGTTTTCTTTTAGCTAGTTTCTGAATCACACTGTCTTATGCACGTGCTATCCAATGCTTTAATCATTGTATTGTTGAATGAAGTGATTTGTGTTGATTTTCTTTTCAGTTTTGATAGCTATGGGAATTATATGTGCGTTAATTTAATATTGATGCCTCCTTCCGGTAGCCGAGATTCTTTGTGTTGTGGATGGTGCTAATTGTGTTATTTGCGGATATGTAGGAACCGGTTTCTCATGTTGTGGCCCGTCCTTCCCCAAATGACATTCTCGAGTGGCGTAAGTTTACTGACATCTGGCTTCCATTAAAGTCGAATTGAAGTCTTTGCCATGTTGATTTATGAAATTAGAGGGCTTAATATTTATATAATCAAGACATAGAGCTTTAAATTAGAGGGCTATTCTCACATGTGATGCGTAGAGAATGTGGAACTTACACGTGACCAGGATTTGTTAATGCATTGAGCAATTTTGTTAGTTTGGGTGTTTTCTCAGTGGAAAAAAAAGAATTCTAAGTGATGCTGAAACACTCTTTTTAACTATTTTTGGTCCGTCAATGATTTAACTTTGTTTTCCAGAACCAGTGATTTGAGATTTAATGTTGGTTACGCAGGACATGATTTTTTTTTCTGTTTCCAGGACATGAAATCATTTATCTTTGTCCATGTATGGAATTGGCAAGAAAGTAGAATTTCTTTCTTTGGCTCTATAAGAGAAAGGAAGAAAATAAACAAAAATATGGGCAAATGGCAGGAAATGAACCAGGTTGATAGATGAAAACTATTTATTCTTTGCAAGTTTAGTATTATGTTTTGGGGTTTGGGATTACCGTGTGAACATACTCATAGCTTTTCTTTGCAAATTCCTGAATTGGAGAATTTAAAGTGAGAAGCTGCTAATCTGTTTTATGCATAATGGGATCCTACTCATTATCCTTGATATTATTGAAGAATTTGTAGTGTGGAAACAGTGTCCTTGCCTGTCCTTTGGTTGGGAACTTTTATTCATTTTTCTTTATATTGGGTGTTTCAGATTACGTCTTGGAGGGAAGCGAAGGAACACCTTTTGCAGGTTCGTCTGCGGTCTCCTTTTTCTATATCCAATGTTTGATATTGGGTAGCATCTGTTGTACTATTCCTATGATTATTGTTTTATATTATTATGTTGGGGGAGGGGGACTTGAACCTTGGACTTCATCCAGCATTTTGGTATTGTGGAGAGAAATACTACATGACCAAAATGTTATAGATAGTTGATTATGTTTATCCTATTTGATATGAAGCTTACCTATTAACTCCAATTGGGTCTGTTTGCTCACTCACATCGCTTACTACTAGTGCTAGATGAGTTTAGCTTTTCTTCTGCCAAACTGTTAACTTCGTGAATAAACCTTTTACATCAAAACCGAACCACTCATGGAATTCATTCTACCGATCACAGGTGGATATTATTATGGAAAGATCAAGTTTCCTTCAGAGTATCCCTATAAACCACCCGGAATCAGGTATCTACTTTTTACCAAATTCTGCTGCGTGATCAGATTCTGTTTATGTATATGAAGCATCTTGTTTTGTTTGAGTACGTAAAATTTCTTGGACCCATGTATACTGTTGATTACACTTACGAATTTGTTCCTGTTTGTAGCATGACTACTCCCAATGGACGATTTATGACTCAGAAGAAAATTTGTTTGTCTATGAGTGATTGTAAGTTCCAAAGAGTTGGTTTTAAGGATTTTATTTTATTTTATAAATGCTCTTTATAATTTTGATTTCTTTCAACTTATGCTCCTATGCAGTTCATCCTGAAAGTTGGAATCCAATGTGGTCCGTGTCAAGGTTAGGCCTGTCTGGACTTCAGAGGAACTTCTATTATGTGCTTTTTCTTAATTGGCAAACTGAATAATGATGAATCACTGTGTGCTACACTAACATATGTTCTTTTCAAATGCAGCATACTTACAGGGCTTCTTTCATTTATGGTGAGTTTATTCGGCTTTTTCATGCTTAATTCTTCTTTCTGTCTGTCGGCTTATACATGTCATTACTTTTATTTGGAAGATTACATGTCAATAATTGATGATTTGTATATAGAGGAACCTGTGATTTATGATTTATGTCCCCTCTGTAAGTTTCAGTAGTTGAAGGAACATACTTATTTTTCATTTTAAATGTTATCATATATATATTTCTGTTGATTATACCTATATAGACTTTATAGTTCCAATGGTTTTGAATGCCTCACCCTTGATTTTTGAGGCTTGAATTTCAACTTGTGTTCACTTGTGCAGATGGACAACAGTCCTACAACTGGCAGTGTGAACACTACTGTAGCTGAGAAGCAACGGTTGGCAAAGACTTCTCTTGCTTTTAACGCCAAGAAGTAAGTGTATTGTACCAGATACAGTTTGTTCTAGTTTTTAGTTTGATAGTTTGGCCACACCAAGGGCTAATAGAAAAAACTGGAATAGGCAAGTAGGCTTGTTATATCTATCTTACAAGTAGATTTCTTGTATACCTGTTCTACAGTTGCTTGACTCCAGTTGTAAATACAAAACATCGATTCAGATCGGTCGTTCCACTAATGTGTGCCAATTTTCTGTCAAACCAGTGTCACATTTCGCAAGATGTTTCCAGAGTATGTGGAGAAATATAACCAGCAGCAGCAGCTTTCTGTGCAGCTGAATCAAGAGCAGGCTGCACCTGAACCATCTCAAGAAAATTCCAAGCCCCTGTTGGAAAAGGTTGATGGTTCTATGGTAGGAGGTATGAAAACAGTAGGTGCCCTAAAGGACACGAGGAGAATCAAGAAGCAGTCGTTCCCTACCTGGATGATGTTACTGCTCATTTCTATCTTTGGTGTTGTAATGGCTCTGCCTCTACTTCAACTATAACAGCTTACAGCCCAAATATAAAATTTATTCGGGTTGATAGATATGAAAGCTTTTGCAAGTTGAGATTGGACTCTGTTTTAAAATTCTCGTTAGGTTTATGTTGTATCTATTATAATTTTATATAGGAGGTTAATGGGCCCAATGTCAGTTGAACCCTTCGGCTGATATCTTTTCCCTTCTACGTTCATATTTTGTTGCACCATGTCAATGTTCAAACGTTAGAAATGTTGTTATTCTATCTTTCTCATAATGACTCCAGTAACCTTTATATGGTGGTCTTATCGTTCCCTGCTCTGGAAGTCTGTAAAGGCGGTAGCCCTGACATGTTTTTTTTAATTTAAATTACAAGCAGACCCCTTAAGCACCCTCCACCAGCTTGATCCAGCAGAATAGAAAGGGGAGGAAAAGTGGGAGACCAGCTCCTTACATCCGTTACAGAATGACCTAGATTAGCTAGAGAATCTGCTACAAAGTTGGCTTCAGGCCAAACATGACTGAAAACTGTTTGAAAGAGAGGCAAGCTTACTGATGTCTTCCGCAATGAATTTGATCCTCCATTGGCATTGGCTTGTTCTGCAACACATCAATGAGAGTTTTGAAGTCCCCTGTAATGTAGATTGCTTGGCACTACGGTTGGATCTGGATGTGCTGAAACTTGCTTTCTTCAGCTGCATAGGTCTTATGTAGACGATGCACTAGGTCCTGTTCCTGAATCAACAAAGACGGAGAAGGATTACTAGTTAACTGTGATTCAACAAAATCAAACTGATCATGAAGTGATTTAAGAGTGGAATAAATGACAAAACAATTCTGATTCTAATGCTTAGAAAGGGCTTGGAATTGTCCCACCCAAGTTAAATGCTGCTGATGCAGAGAAGTACCAGTAGTATGAGTGACCAAACTTGTTTCACATAAATATCATTCGGAGCAGGCTGTTTATTATACCTATTATACTTACAACCTTTAGCTGGATATAAAACGGTTAATGTAGCTCGAATGAATTCGATTGCCACAATGCCACCACCTAATAATTTCTCATCCAAACCAACCAAAAGCCAAGAAATATTAGGAGGTTTGAGCAGGGCATGCAATAGAGTGCCAAAGATCAGCTTGTTGTGACTTATCAGGAAACATGTAGACAAAAGTTAAAAACCACACATCACCAGACTCATAATGCAGCCCACATATCCACCGCTTTGGTAAACTTGTCGAAACCGATTCTGCTCCGGGGCTGAGGCAGCGCTCCTGTGAGCTGTGCGAAGCTGGTGGAAGAATGTCTTGAGCGTGGAGAGCAAGTTAATCGGAGAGAAGGTTCTAGAGGGGTTCAAGGTCGAGCCTTGGAAACGGATCCAGGCTTCTGTAATAAATTGGACCCTTTTTTTATTGTTGGCATTGTTCCAACTGTTGGTTATAATGGATCAGATAAGGACTCACAACATTCAAACTCTCTGCTGATTAGGAATCCTCAACCTACTGCAACTCCTACATATCAGCAATTGGATTATAGGATAAAGCTCAACTGATTCAAGCTTCTGCAATCCTTTATCATTCTGTTATAGTTTGTAAACTCATGTATATCATTCGGTTATCATTGTAATCTGGTTCCAGTTCAATCAATATATAAACACAGGTCAGGCACTTCAGTTGGTGCATCTGACATTCCACAAATATTCTTCTGTACCTTAAACTCTTTATAGACTACTTTATCATGGTATTAGAGCGAGTTACCCACGTACACGTATAAAGCTCAAAGGTCACACGAACTTCACGACCACTCCAGTTGTTGTCCACGTGTTCGTGTTAAGATATATATCTCACATCGGAAATATAAGATCTTGCCTGTAGGTTTATAAGGATTTGGGTAACTCTCTCTATTCTCAATTAGTTTTAGAGTTGAACTCCAAACTACTTTATCATGGATGTTTTCTCTCAGTGCCTTCTTCTTTACTTGTTATTCAAGTTTTACAATGATTGATCTTGATTTTTATAATTTGATAAAGTAGTCTGGGATTCAACTCTAAAATCAATTGACAATGAAGAGAATAACCCAAACCCTTATAAACTCACAGACAAGGTCTCATATTCCCGATGTGGGATATATAACTCAACACGCCTCTGCACGTATGACGAATCTTTAAGCCAGCATATAGACAACAACTTGGGTGGTTGTGCAGTTCGTGTGGCCTTTGGGCTTCACACGTGTACGTGGGTAACCCGCTCTGATACCATGATAAAGTAGTCTGGGGTTTAACTCCAAAACCAATTGGCAATGGAGAGAGTAGCTAAACTCTTATAAACCCATAGGCAATGTTTCATATTTCTCATGTAGGATATATATCTCAACAGAACGAATATTCAATCAATATCCTTCAATCATTGGATATTGCAGCAACTCCAAATCTGGTATGCGATTCCTCTAATCATCACAACATGGTGACTCGACTGAAAGTTGGTGTGGTTAAACCTAATCCAAAATATGCTTTAAATGTTTCACTAATCATTGACAATGCAGAACCTACTTCTTATACCAAAGCAGTGAAACATGAGTGTTGGCGCTCGGCTATGCAAGAGGAGTATACATCTCTTCAAAAGAATGATACTTGGGAGCTTGTCCTTTTTTAGCCTACCATGAATGTTTTACCAAATAAGTGGATCTATAAAATCAAGAAGAAAGCAAATGGAACAGTGGAACGCTATAAAGCCAGGCTTGTCGCAAATGGATTTCATCAACATGAAGGTATTGACTTCATTGAGACTTTCAGTCATGTTGTTAAACACTCAACTATATGGTTAATCTTGGCCTTAACAGTTAGTAACAGATGACATGTCCGACAACTTGATGTTCATAATGCCTTTCTTCATGGCCATTTTCAAGATGAAGTGTATATGAGGCAACCTACTGGCTTCAAAGATCCTAATTTTCCTCAGCATGTATGCAAGCTCAAGCGATCCCTCTATGGCCTCGAACAAGCTCCTAGAGCATGGTTTCAATGCTTTGCAGACTATTTGGGCGACTTGGGATTTCAAGAGTCTTTATCAGACTACTCCATGTTCACTTATGTGAAAAATGGCGTGCTCATAATATTACTCATCTATGTCGATGATATTCTGATTACAAGGAATAGCACACAATATCTTCATCAACTCATCACCGATCTGGCCAAACAGTTTTCCATGAAAGACCTTGGCATAATTCATTATTTTTTAGGCATTGAAGCTTCTTATGATGGTTCAGCCTTATACTTGGCATAGAAGAAATACATTGTTGACTTATTACAATGGACCAGTATGCTTGATGTCCGCCCTTGCTCCACACCGGCTCCCTCTAGTCAAAAATTAAGCATTCAAGACGGCATTAAACTCACTGATCCCTATGTATACAGAAGTGTTGTTGGTGCCCTTCAATACCTTACTCTCACTCGACCTGATATCTCCTATTTTGTCAATCAAGTCTGCAAGTTTATGCATGCTCCATCTAATGTTCATTGGTCTGCTGTTAAGAGCATCTTGCGTTATTTGAAATTTTCTATTAATCATGGACTCAAATATCAACCTAGCTCCTTGTTTTGAGTGCATACTCTGATGCTGACTATGTTGGTGATCTGGATAATAGACAGTCTACAGGATGATATTGTGTCTATCTCGATCCTAACTTGATTTCTTGGAGCTCTAAAACTCATCGGACTATCTCACGCTCAAGCGCTAAGGCTGAATATCGTCAACTTGCCTTCACTGCGGCGGAAATCTCTTGGTTGAGGTCTATGTTTTGTGATTTAAGTCTTTTCTTGCACTGCCGCAAGATATGGTGTGACAATTTTTCTGCCATTGCCATTGCTTCTAATCCTGTATTAATTCCATGCTAGAACAAAATATGTTGAAGTGGACTATGACTATGTACGTGAAAAAGTTGTTAACAAAGAGTTGCAAGTCTATTTTGTGTCAACAACTGATTAGGTCGCTGACATTTTCACAAAAGGTTTGTCTTCTTCTCGTTTTCACTTCTTAGTATCCAAGCTTCTTGTTCTTGAGAAACCAGTAAGCTTACGGGGAGTAATGGATCAGATAAGGACTCACAACATTTAAACTCTGCTGATTAGGAATCCTCAACCTACTGCAACTCCTACGTATCAGCAATTGGATTATAGGATAAAGCTCAACAGATTCAAGCTTCTGCAATCCTTTATCATTCTGTTATAGTTTGTAAACTCATGTATATATTGTAATCTGGTTCCAGTTCAATCAACATATAAACACAGGTTAGGCACTTCATTTGGTGCATCTGACATTCCACAAATATTCTCTTATACCTTAAACTCTTTAGGTTAGTACCGCTTCGACTTTGAACATTTGGTTGTCGGCGGTCATGTCCCTTAACATTTGAAATAAAAGTTTTGAGTTCATAAATATGAACCATGGATCCCGTAAGCAAAACAGGATAAAAACATTTGTGTAATGTATATAGGGTCATATGATTAAGATTGATCGAACTCGAGTCTTGACTTATTAGAACACATAGTTCTTAAAGTCATATAAATAAAAACAAACGAAAATTATATAACAAATGTATGATCATATGGAACAAATAAATAATACGATATCATAAACAAACAAGATGAACTCGAGTCTTGCACAGAATGGTATCTCAAGTCCACAAAGAATGACTTCTGGCCTCTTGCATCTTCGAAAAATATACCATTTCCCCAGTCAGCACCCGGGAAATTAAATTCAAGACATGCAAATTTAAGCATATTTATATTTATAAATTCAAGAGATGCAAATTTATGGTTTAATGACTTTAATCTCGCACCCATTGTTTTTATGATAATATTTCATCACCCATATATCAATGTTCACTCATGAAATGACTAACTATAGCCAACGATCCTCTTATAGAAATCAAGTTTGTGCACAACCTGTTCAAGCTTGGTAACTCCAGAGTGGGAGTCCTTTAGAACACTTCTTCTCGTGTGTCGTCTAGAGTCAACCAATGCACATATGCTATTCCGAGAACTTAAATCATGAGCAGGTGGTGGTAGGGGTGGACTCAGTCCAATCGGTTCAGTTTTAAGACAAAAACTGAGAACCGGACCGCATTTTTCGGTTACATAGTTCTCAAAACCGAAACTGTAAAGTACATACAAGAAACCGCATCCGTCGGTTAACCGAAATTCGGTACGGTTTCGGTTACAAAACCTATTTTTTGAAATAACTTTCACACATGGAAAATGAAAAGAAAAAAAGATTAGGATGCTTGAAGTTATGGAAACATTGAAATACAAACTTTGTGAACCAACTCTACATATGGAATGTTATATGAGAGAGAATTAGGTTAGACTTAAACACTTTAAAATATAAACATGTTTGTGGAAGTCTACTATTTGTAACTCATAATCAATAAGAACATGACACATAATGTAAAATTAAGTATTAATAAGTAAATTAATATATTTCGGTTCGATTTAATCGGTTTTTAGAAAGCACGGAACCGTAAACCGAAACTGCACTAGTCGGTTTTACGAATTCTAAAACTGATTGTCTCGGCTCTATTCGGTTTCTGTTATTCGGTGTCAGTTTGGTACGATTTTGACCAGTTTCGGTTTTTTCAGTGTCTAAAAGTCCATCCCTAGGTGGAGGTATCTCTCGCCATGAGTTTGTGCCCAATTCAAGAATTTGGGCTACACTGCCGTGATCAACACTATTTCTTCTAAAAATTTTGGAGAAGCGAAGAATCTTGTGGGTGCTGGTTACACTATCAAATCCCATACCGTAAACCTCATGGAAGAAACCGGTGTGGGAAGTACCATACTTTGTATAGTGAATGCAGCTGGTGGGGAGCCTTATAACTTGTCTTGTAAATAGATCGATCAGGAAGCAATCATCAATATCACAGGTGGACAGAATCTCGAAGACAATAAGGTTAGCATTACTTCCGCCGTTGTAATTCAGGCTTTCCAGGGCATTTGACCGCCTTTTATTTGCGATTAAACGATTGCTCCAATCGGCTCCCACAAAATGCAGCGTAAGGCGAGGAGGTGGTTGATCAGCAGCGGTGTTGGTGAGAATGGATGAACAAACTGTTGGAAAAATAGTAAAAATAACCATTTTATTTGATTACTTTAAAATTTGATAATTTAAGTGGTTATACGATGAATGAGAATAGTCACCGGTTGAATGTTTGAAACGGTTTTACACGTTTCACCTTCCATGATTACTTAAATTCTTAAAAATGTTACATTGCACACTGTGAAACGATGTAACCTCACATAATGTTAAAGGTTGTAACCTCACAAATGTCAAAAATTGTAGCATATCAAAGAATGTCAAGGGTAAGTATGTGAAATGTTGTAACTCATGAATAGAGATTCATGATATTCAAGTTGTGATGATATTCCTCCATGTATGAATAGATGACACTTCCGTTGTTATAACACATTCTAAATAGTCTCGAAACACAAACTCAAATCATCTCCTTCTCTCTTGAGTTCTCTCTCCCTTTCTAGTGTTAGTTTTTCGGTGATAGAAAGAATGTACTACAATAAGTTCATCGAGTGTTCTTGGTAGTAATGCAACTCCGAAGAACGAGCAATCTTTGTATACTGAGAGACTATCATCAAGTAATTCTGAAGCTATGCATTGCAAAGCGATTAAGAGGGTACTCAAGTACTTAAGGTATACTATACCAATTATCCAGTTGTCCTAGAATGATGCAATGAAGAAAATTAGATATCGGACATAAAAGATACAAAATCCACTTATCCTTTCTGACAAATTATAAGTAATGCATATATTGGTGAACGATTATATTGATGGTTGTCTAAACGGAGTCTGGACTATTTCCAACCAGGGTTTAATGACGCATCAGAGGCATGCGACAGATTTTACAGGAAGTCTCTTAAAGATCTCACACAAGATCTCCACCTGTAAGTTCATCAACCTCATCTTTGCCTTCTCCTGCCACCTCATTTGTCAAAGTTTTGTTTTGCTTTGCTTCTTTTCACGGCTTGCATGTGTGCTTTTTATAGCGCGATACTTCTGTTTTAATAGGAAAACCCTAACCCTAGAGGAGAGGAAATACCAATTTGATTGGGGATATATAGATGCAGTCTTGTTCAACTGGTTAGCTACTAACCATGGAGGGTTTGGTCAGTCACTATCGGATCTGGCTTTATTTAAATCTAAGGGTTGAGATTAATTGAGTTAAAATATATTTAACCATTGGATTTAAATGAAGTCAGATCCGATGGTGACTAACCAAACCCTCCATTATCAGTAGCGGATCAGGTGAACGGGACTCAGCTCATCAGCTGAGATTGGGACTCATTCAAAATACTCCTTTAGGGCTAAAATCCAATATCACTTGGATCTCTTGGCTGATGTTGATCTGTTCCTTGCACATCGATGTTTCGTTGCACTTTGTCAATGTTCAAACATTAGAAATGTTGGTGTCGTATTTTTTAGCACCCTCATTTTTAACCTAGTACATGGACTTTCCTCTATCGTGGCTGGGTACATGAAAAAAAATGGAATGAGCTGAGACATGCTCCTAATTCTAAGAACCAGAAAAATGAAGAGAGGATGAGAAAACCAAAGTGCAATGTATCTTTGTTTTTCGGAAGGGAACACAACAGTCTGGAAGAGCTGATAATTACATGCATTACTCAAAATTGGGGGATTCGACAAACTAGAATACTTAGAGGTTCTAGCTAGATGTGCCCTAGACTCACTAGTAGAGGAAAAGTCTCATGCGGCAAAATGATTTCGTCGCATAAGTTTTGTCGCATTAGGTTTATGCTACCAAATCACAAATTTTTATCGCATCAGTTACCCTTAAAGAACAATTTTTTTTCGTCGCATACACTTAAGCGACGAAGTATTTTTTGTAAATATTAAAAAAATATTTTTATTAATTTAATTATCAATTTAGTTATAATTTAAATTAAAAAATTATGATTTTTTTGTTTTTTGTTTTACCGGAAGAGGAAGAAGAAGAAGAAGTGGAGGGGTGGTGGTGAATAAGTAAAAGGAAGAAGAAGGAGAAAAGGGAGGAAGAAGAAGGGGGTTGGGGGAAATTTTGGAGGAATGATTCAAAATTAAAAATTTTTGTCCGAATTGATGTGACGAAATGAACAAATTTCGTCACATGAGTGTGAATTAATGAGACGAAATTTTTAATATTTCGTCGCATGAGTCAGGGCTAGGGGAAAAGTTTGGGGGAAAAAATCCAAAACTAATGCGACAAAATTTTTAATATTTTATAGCATGATTATGTATTTATGTGACGAAATAAAAAATTTTATCACATAAGTCTGCACTATGCAATAAAATGTACGTGTTTCGTAGTATCAGTTCAGAATCATACTCCCACATAAAGTATTTATTCTGTGAATTGTGATCTATCTGCATATGTTTCTTCTCAAGCAGCATTCCACAACTTATTATGTAGTCAAATTAGTTTACGATGAAGCATTTTGATACAGATGGAGTTCCATTTTGTAAGAGGAGTTCAAAGAGGCGAATAAAAAGTTCATTATGTTCAGGTTTCTGTTTCTCAGCACTGCCAAATTTCACTGGATAATGTTTGATATTATGCAAGATTATACACAGAAGATCTTATTTTGGCTCTCTCTTTAGCCCTATGTCTCTTGTTCTTTCCCATTTTGATTCAACCAGCTTATACTGTTGCTAGAGATCGAGCTAGTTGTGACATAGAAAGAAAAGATGAAGGTTATTGAGGTTGGCATATGCACCAAGCCACCAAGGTCCAAGGAGGCAAGGACATATATATGTACCAATGATGATCATTATCGTCACGATAATGATACATACTTACTGAGGTACTCCAGAAGAATTGCAAGATCTCAGTACAAAATCCATTGTATTGCATTGATTAGAAATTTCTAACCCTATAGTTGGATGACGGCTCCAACTGACCCGTGTGACACTACCAGTAAATCATTTTTTTCTTCAACATTATTTAAGTTTTGATTTGGCCAAGTAGATTATTTCTGAATTTTTTTGACAACGCCCAGTCCCAAGTAGAAGTGTAGAACTTTGATGGGATCATGGGAAATACATATTCTCATTACCAACTGAAGAAAATTGTAGTAGCAAGAGAAACAAGACTGCCACAGCCAGCTAGCACCACAAGATCCATGAGCTTCTCAAGGAGTACAAGAAAAGTGCCAGCTGCGCTTGGGTTTTCACTGACATTTCTACAGTGTCAGTCATGAATAGCTCAAAAAAAATGCTTCACACTAAGACAATTCAAGGGTTATGTTAGAAAATTTTTCAGTGTCCTAGATGAAATTTCACTAACTTCACAGCATCATAGTCACTCATATCAGTTTGATTTTTAAGTTTGATTGAAATAGATAATTATGATATTGTCACATCAACAAGATAAAATTTCAGCTGCTGGCTAAAGATGTTACATCCAACTGTTTTGGTTATATCAACTGTTTTGGTTATATCCACAGCACCTGTATCAACTCCACATTATCATACTGCAAGATCCGACACTGTCCCCAGTCCCAGTACCACTGCCTGATCACTGATGCCAATATTATACTTTACCCTTTAGCTTCCATCCCAAAACCTCATTCCTATTAATATTAAAATCACGTGCCTAATCACATGCGCCATACTCAGCAAAACATATAAATCATCATTTTCACCAAAATCTGCAGGTCAGAGTTGCAGCATGTAACAGTCAAAGTTTGAGCACATGATCCCACTGATATCAGATCCCAATTGTGACTTTACTATCTTTTGTTACAGGACTTGTAAGCATATATCAACCACTACAGCATAATATCTTCCCTACCACTCCAATCATCATCTTCAAACTTACCTCAACAATCACACTTCACTCACAAACCAGAATCCATAGAGCTGCAGAAAAGATCAGATATGAAGGCCTGGTCTACAGTTCTTGCTGCACTTGTTCTTGCACTTTCTATGTTACTATCAAGCTGGCCGAATGGAGCAACAGCGCAAGCTCGTCCGCTGAAATCTGATCCGGCAAACATAGCTTCTTCATCTTCAGAATCCCTCAATGATATGCAGGCTAGCAGTAAGAGCCCTTTTAAGCTGGATGGCTCGAGCTTCCGAAGAATCCCACCTAGCACTTCAAATCCCACGCAGAACAAGTAAACTACTATTCCTGCAGTTTCGTAGCTCTCCACAAATAGAAGGGTTCTCGTAATTTACCTGAATTGCCATGTTTTCTTTTGCCAGGTACGGTCCTCCATAAGATGGCTCATCAAAGAGAAGTAGAGAGTAAAGTAGCAGATTCTCTATAGTACCTAGTTTTATTATTCATTCTCACCCACCCTCAAGGCATTACAAGTACCCTACAACCTGTAATGCGCTTACAATTTTGTTAAAGTTTTGTGCTCTGCTTTTGAATGTAAATTTCAAATGTTATTGAATGTAATGCTTGAATGTATATATAGAAGATCTTTATGTTACAACATCAACTTTAAGACAGGAACGAGAACGAAAAAAATACTCCAGTTCATATCCAACCATCCTATCTCTTTCTTTTGTTACTTTTTTGGGAACTTTCTCCATGTATTCTCAATCTCTAATTAAGTTATACCTCCACCGGGGTGGGACAAAAACTTGGAAACATGAGACAGAAGAAAATCACCCACATCATGCTTTCAACTTCTTGGAAGATTTTGAAAAAGAATCGTCACCATGCCTTTTCTTCTTTAACTTGTTCTTCACTTTGGAAACATCCTCGTCTACTGAGGCTCTAGCAAACTTCTTATTACTCTGTTCTTTTTCCTTTGGCTTGCGTTTGGAGCCTGTTGTACTCAAAAACGGTGCAGGAGATGCCTGGTGATGATCAACTGTTTTTCCCACTTTTGATCTTTTCATATAATCTTCAGAAAGAAAACTGCTCTTCTTTGGTTGCTCCGCCTCAATATTGTTTGATGGCTTGGTCACAGTAGAGCCAAATGTAGCGGAAAAGTCTCTCAAAGTTGATTGCTTTGATTCTTGCCTGGACCTCCACTGCTCAGGTCTAGCAGCAAATCTGTGATTTACAATGATTTACGCAAGAGTCAAGTGTATAAACTGCCAAAATTAACCCCAAAAAAATGCAACACTGTATTTTCTCTTCTCTAATACCAGAAAATTAAAATTTAACATGGTAGCAAAATCTAGAATAGGGCAGGCCATTGTTAACTGAGAAGAAGGATTGATACACATCTTGACTAACAATGAAGTACATCCAAATCTCAGTCATTTGAAATAGAATATAGTGAACAACTTACCCATCAACATCTAGTTTCCTCATGAGATGAGGACCTTGCCTTGTATTCCAAAGCTCACTTTGCACAGCTGCCAACTCAGATACTATGACTTCCCTCTGTGAGATGTTACCAGTAGTAAAACACTTTTCAACAGTAAAGGAACCTGATGAGTGCAATGCTAGCTCTCCAAAATGTCCACGAAGCCTTGGAAAATATACAGCATAAAATCTGATCAAATCATCTCAAAATTACCTAGAACCAAAAAGGCATCCTGATTCCTGACAGATGAATAATGTCATAGCTACCTAGATGTACAATCTACCACTTAAGTTAAACAGCATACCTCATAACTAAGCCACGCTTTCGTTTTGCAGAAGCATCTGAACTTAAAAAAGCTTCAATAACACGAGCACCTCCTGGATCCTTGGCAGCTTCGAGAACATTATCAGCTGGGAGGGATGTAATACTTGTTATGAAAGGCTGTATAAATTCCTGGAAAATAAATTATACAATATTATAGATCAGAATAAGCAAATACCAAAGTACTGTAACAACCTGTTCAATAAACATTTGAATCATAATTATGCTACTTCCTCCATATTAACTACAACATAAAATTTAGATGAAAAAGCAATGAAAATTCCCTTTCGGTTCAAATCTTGAAATCAGAGTCCAAACAGAACTATACAAAGATGAAAGAAAAATAGGGAAGGCAATTACACTCGAAACAAAAAATGGAGTCAGTCAATATAAAACTTTATAGTAACAACCCAAAAGGCATCACAATATGCTAATAGATTTATAAGTGAAGGTATAGCTATTATGCACAACATTTAATACTATAGTTTAAGAATCAAGCTATAAGATAGGTCACATACAATTGGAAATCGAAAAACTTCTTGCAGTATCAAAGAACCCATGACATGCATTTTAACACCGCTTGGACAATTCCAATTAGACTTATCTTCACAACTGAAGTAGCCATCAAGAAACAGTATTCGCTGAACTATGCATGTCGAAGACTCATTTGTTGAATGTACTGCAGAAGCAAGAGCCTCACAACACTGTAACACAAGAAAATGAAACATGATTATGATTATGATGAAGAACTGCAACACAATCCAACATACCTCCTGTACGTATACCATCCCATTATTATTTATCAGCAAAAATAATATTACCTAATCAACTAAAAAATGCTGAGGCGACAATGACAAAATTATGAAAAGTAAAACTAATCACCGAGTTATTAAACTTCTTCTCAGAAAAGAAAAGAAAAAAGGATTTATTAACCTTCTGTTCGTAGCTATGAAGCCTTTGACTTGCAGCCAAAAGCGAAGCAATAACACCAGATCTTCCCATTTTAAGCAGATCCCTGAAATTCGAACCAAGTTCCTCCCAGATCATCTCCATCTAATGGAAAAATTGACAATAAGGTGTTATAAACAACAAAAGCAATTTAACTTAAAAGCGTGCTCCATTGTGAAATAAGTAGGTGAAAGTTGGTAGTGGGAAAATGCATGCAAATAACCAACAAAAAAGTAGTAAACAACAATATAAATTTTAACAGCTTTTAATAGTTTTTCTTTTCAAAGAAATTAAAAAACCCAAATAGTAAAGTTCAACTACAAATGAGTGTATGAACAAGAGTAGCGTTAAAACATACTTGATCCTGATTCTTTGCACGAGAAATAAGTGCTTGGATGACAAAATTCCCACAATGATGGGACGAAAGGTCATACAAAGAGTTCCGAAAGATCTTTAAGAAGATTCTGTTGTACAAGACATCAGGAGCTACTTCCAAAACAACCTGCAATTCATAAATATAAAATCAAATGAAAACAAACCACAGCTACATTCAAGAAGAAACGGTATCATGCAAACTATCAATAGTTCATATCATGCACAATTTTTGTTCAAGCTAAAGAAAGCGCTATGAAAATCACTGACAGCTAAAAAAAGTTCATCCTTTCAGTGTTGATGATGTGCAGAAACTAGGTTCATTTCTTAAAAAAGACAAAATATAGTAAACCCATATACATCTCCAAGTGTTGGATAATGTGCAGAAAGAAGTTAAATTTAGGAAAACCCATATACATCTGGGTCACAATAGAATGTTGGAATAGCATAGGTTTCAACTGTCAGAAATTCATAATCGAGATTGATTTCCTTCATGGCATGGGACCAATCTAATATCAAATTAAGCATGCCTGTATTTAATCAAAATCATGACAGGGTGTTCTTTATTTGGTACAGTTTATAGCTACAGAAGCAAACCTTATGAATAGAGTTTTTACCTCCATTAAATGGCTAAATGATGTTTCTTTCATCAAACCTAAAATATCTCTCGCAATAGTTGGTTCAATGGTGTTTTCCTCAACCATATCTTCCCTTGTACACCCAATAAGAATGGGAATTATTTGCAACAGCACCTCTTCATCTCCTGCTGACATCTTCAAAGCAGTCTGCCAAACAGAATGTTTTAGTACACCACAAAAAAGATTCAGACCACATAACTTAAATAGGGAAAGGGCAACGAAAAGAATGTGATATTGTAACAAAAATATCAAAAACCATAATAAGTCACCAATCTCACCGAACTCTAAAGAAAAAGGTTACCACAAATACTGAACTGAAAGAAACATTGAGCAGAAAACTGATTCTCTCAATCACATTAGAGTGTCTTGCATTTGTCAGATTTACATACTAAGGTGGAATGTTTTAAGAACGATGGTAATCAAATATGACAATTGGAGATAATAGATGAAACTGACTTATGAAATGTTACCAATTCAAATGCTATATCATATTATCAATGAAAGTGTTAACAACGCCATACTCCATTTGTCCTTGGTTTTTTACATATTATCTATGAACAACTTATCAGTGACAAATCCACAACTAAAAGAATATAAAATCATGAAAAAAAATTGTACGTCCAGAACTGAGCCATACCTGTAGAACCAAACTGCTGAACTGATCAACTAGCATGGTTTTAACGTTGTTTTGAGCACATTTTAACATCCCGGAAACAAGAAACTTAAGTAAATCTGGGAATCCTGGTATAACATTTGGTGAAACATCTGCATCTGATCGAGGTGCCTTGAAATTAAACCGTTCTGGTAGGTGAGAAGACGACTTCCTCATTCGGAAATCAGGAGAGTCAAATGGCACTCCTTTAAAAAGAGAGAGAAGACTTCGCAGAACATGAGATCCGTAGCAATCACGCATCAGCTCAACAGGATTATTTACAATTACCTGACAAGAAAAATGCTATAGTTTCAATTTTTTGGAAAAAAAAGATACAGAAAATTGTAATTCATGCTTTCCTCTTTCGAGCATTTCAAAGTGAAAAGAGAAAGCCGTTGACTGTGACAGAATGCCGCCTTTCGTGTTTCACTACTAGAAATAACATAGATGCTGAACATCAATTCAGAGCGAAAACAAACCTAAGAGCCTAAAGAAACTCAAAACTTGTCAATGTAATTAAGAAAACCAAACACCTGATACCTTGCATATTGTATTCAGAGTGTCCTCAATAACAGCATAAGTGTCGCTCTCCTGAAGATGCCTAGATAAAGCCCTGATGGCAGACTCAGCCACATGAGATCCCGACTTATCCATCGCAATCAATGGGAAGGATTTTGCACAGCTTCGGAGAAAAGCACAAAGACAATCGACTTCACATCCCTCAACAAGAGTCTGCAAAGTGTGACTAATGATATAATCCGTAGCAAGTTCCATTTCCTTCCCCCTAGTTTCCTCAAGCGCATTACTACATAAAGACGACCGCTCCTCAATATCAATCCCCTCACTCTCGAAAAGATTAGCAATCTCCGAAAAGTACTTTGCCGTCTCGGGGTCGACCTGTTTCCTGCATAAAGTCCTCAAAACCATTAAAACTCAACAACTCACAATCTTTCCACAATTCCCAAAACCCATCCCTCCAAAAACATACAATGCAGTACCTCACAACAGTTTGTGGTGCTGAATTCGATCCCCGCCGGGATACACTTTTACCAACACCAGCATCAAAGGACCGACCTTGACCTTGCTTCTCAGGCTTTCTACTCTTACCCATTTTCTTCTTACCACGTTTATACAACATGTCTTCCTCCATTGAAGTCTCAAACCTTCTCAATGGCAATGCTGCAGACCCAATAGCAACCATAATCACTCCTCCTACTTCTCAATTTCAACAGCTTCCCTATTATAAAAATAGCTTAACTACCAATTAAGCCAAACATGAAATTATTATTTTAAATAGCAAAGAAAACCAAGCAACCCAATCACAGCAATAAGCCAAAAGCTTCAAACTTTGAAACACAGAGTGTCTGATAACTGAAACCCTAAGCTGAAATAGAGAGCTTAAAAAGGGTAAAGCTTACTTTATTCGATGGAGTTCGCTGTAGTCTGCAAATCGGAAACCTAACTGCAAATGGTACGTCGGCGACGTATGGGGGTTTTAAAGGGTTTAAGTTTAACCAGAGTGAAGAAGATGAAGCTTATCGACGTGTCGTGTCCAAATTATATACATGTTTCGTTTACGACATGTCGTTTAGAATCAAAACCAATAAGAAGGATAGACGTGTTTAGAAGCTTAGGAAAAAGGTCTCAGGCCTCCTCTGCGTTTTGCAGAACAGAACCAATCAAGGTAAGAGTTACTGTCTGATTTGTTTTAACAAAGTTTTGGTCTTTGGTGGTTGTATGTGTTGGGTTGTTTATGGATTTGTTGTGAGTTTCTTTTGTTAGTTAAGCTAAGATTCTGAACCTACCTTTGGTTCTGTGCTACTCAATACCAATATGATAATCCTTTTGCAATTGCAATATTCTGGGTTTTGCAGTGTCCATGTGATTATCATTTAGCTAATATAACGGAGCAAGAGGACCAAGATGGCCAATGCAAGAGTTCAACTGATGTAGTTAATGGTATGTGAAATTGTTTCCATTGTTGCAGGATATATAGGATCACTATGATAATGTCTTATTCATGCTCTATGTTAATGCTCTATTATTGTTTCGCAATGTGTTGTTTCTGTTAGCTATCCAGCCTCTAAATCCCTGATAGGTTGTTTCTTCATTTAGTATTAGTTTCAAAACTTTCAATTGGAATTTGTTTTAGCTGCTTGTCATGAGTGAATATCATGTTCTGCGTACTTAGTTTGTTGATTCAATTTCTGGTGCTGCAGATGAAGTTAAAGAAAGATCGAGAGACCAAAGAGTGCCGCTTCCACGGGAGCCTAAGTGCGTGATTTGCGGCCGTTATGGTGAGTATATATGCGACCAGACAGACGATGATGTTTGCAGTTTGGAATGTAAACAGACTCTACTAGGCAGGGTTGCCAACACCCAATTGGCAGTCAGTCGCTGTCCTCCTGAATGTTTGCCTGCTAATGATGAGTGCTTTTATGTTAGAGATGCTGGTGGTCAATACGGAACTTCAGTCTTGCCTGATGGCCAGACTGAATTGCTAAGAAAAAACTTGATATACATGTGAAGGGAGACATAGCTCCAGGACCTATGTTGTTGTTCGCTTCATGTAATCTTCCGCTAAAGCTTCTCCAAAATATAGAGGCTGCAGGATATGAAATGCCCACACCTGTCCAGATGCAAGCAATACCGGCTGCATTGAGTGGAAAAAACTTTCTTGTCTCTGCTTACACAGGCTCTGGTAAAACTGCTTCCTTTCTCGATCCAATTGTTTCTTGTTGTTCACATTTTCGGTTTGAGCAGTTAACGGGTGATAAAAAGCCGCTAGCTATGGTTCTAACTCCAACCAGAGAGCTCTGTATAAAAGTGGAGGAACAAGCTAAGTTGCTGGGAAAAGGTTTGCCTTTTAAAACTGCACTTGTGGTCGGTGGCGACGCAATTCCCAGGCAAGTTTTCCGCATTCAGTAAGTAGTGGAGCTCATTGTGGGAACTCCGGGAAGACTAATTGATCTTTTAGCAAACCATGATATTGAACTGGAGGATGTAAGGATTTTTGTTCTTGATGAGGTGGATTGCATGCTCCAAAGGGGGTTCAGGGATCAGGTGATGCAGATATTTAGGGCTCTATCCCAACCCCAGGTTTTACTGTATTCTGCAACAATCTCCCAAGATATAGTGAAGGTGGTGAGCACTGTCAAAAGATGTTACTGTAATCTCTGTTGGCAAGCCTAACAGACCAAATAAGGCTGTGAAGCAGGTGCCTATATGGGTTGAGTCGAAGCAAAAGAAGCAAAATCTTTTCGATATATTGATGAGTAAGCAGCATTTTATGCCACCAGCTGTGGTTTATGTGGCATCAAGACTTGGACCTGATCTCTTATCAAATGCAATTACAGTCACCACTGCTGTGAAAGCTTTATCAATCCATGGGGAGAAATCCATGGAGAGAAGAGATGTTATGAAGTCATTTTTAGTGGGTGATGTTCTAGTTATTGTAGCTACCGGTGTTTTAGGCCGTGGGCTAGATCTCTTGAGTGTAAGACAGGTTATTGTTTTTGACATGCCCAATTCCATTAATGAGTATGTCCACCAGATTGGTAGGGCATCTAGATTGGGAGAAGAGGGTACAGCAATTGTGTTTGTATGTCAGGAAAATAAGAATTTGTTTCCAGAATTGGTTGAATGCTAAGATCTTCTGGTGCAGCTATACCTAGGGAGCTTGTTAGATCACAGTCACATACCATTGGCCGAGGCCAGAAGAAAAGAAAGCACGAGTAAATGAGTAATGATCTGTTCCATAGCTCAATATTTGTGCTCAAGTCTCTTGTGCTGTATTTTTCTCTTCCATCATTAATACAGCATGTTTTTCAGAAGACAGAGGTTTAGAGCAGTTTCATATTTTTGCATTTAGATCTAAAATCACGTTTATGGGAGATTTTACTACACCTAAATTTACACACCTGTTTTAGATTAAACTCACCTCCAATATTCTTTTAAAATACACTCATACATATTAATTAGGTTGCCATGTAGGACAAATAATAAAACATTTTTTTTTCTGAAAATTACAAAAAAACCGTTTTTATACTAATTTACCTCTTTTATCTTTATGTAGCCTATAAATATGCAATGTTGGTATTTTTCCTAAAATCAAGTGAGTCTTTCTTGTAAGTTTGTAACACTAACATTTTTCAATTAATTTGCAAGAATCATGCAGTTTTCTTAATTTGTATAAAAAAAATATAGGTGAAAAGAATTCATTATCTGATCTATACAAAAGGTACAATATATTATAACATATATGACCTAAACTCTAAACAATATACCCTAAATCCTAAACCCTAAATCATATACCCGAACTCTAAAATACCTGAGTTGTAGAAATGATCTAATATACCTGACTTTTAAGAATTCGGTAAAATACATGATTTGTAGGAGTTTTTCTTTCAATGTGAAAAGGTATATTGTTTTAGATATCTCGAACCGGGATCCTCTCATGGAAAATGTCCTAATATTGCCTAATAAGACTATCGTGGTCGTCCATTTGGACACAAATAATGACACTTATTTTATCCTTATTGTGATCATTGTTGTACATACGTGCAAGATCGACAATACCATTGTGATTGTAGGGTAGTGTCAAAAATATTAAATAGCTGAAGAATTCATGAAGAGACACCACACAGTTAATCTTTGAGTCATACCTCTATATTCTACTTCTGCACTAGAATGAGCCATCACATTTTGTTTTTGTTTTTTTTGCTTCTCCAAGTAACTAAGTTTCCCCCAACAAATATAAAATAGCCAGAAGTAGAATGCATGTCAGTGACGTTCCCTGCCCAGTCTACATCAGTGTAGCCACTAGTCCTCAAAACTTCATATTTACGAAACATGAGGCCTTTACCAGGAGCAGATTTCAAGTATCTTAAGATTCTCATCATATCATCCATGTTATCTTCACTAGGATTGTGCATATACTGGCTCACCACACTAACAACATAAATAAGATCAACTCTAGTGTGTGACAAGTAAATCAACCTTCCAACTAACCTCTGATATCGAGATTTGTCTGTTGAAACTTGATCAGTATACTTTGTATTCTGATGGTTCTGTTCTATAGGTGTATCAATCGGTTGACAGTCAAACATATCAGTCTCTGCTAACAAATCTAGGACATATTTTCTTTGACTCGACATGATATAGTCCTTATTCCTGTCTACCTTAATTTCCAAGAAATACTTTAAGTTACTAAGATCATTCATCTCGAATTCAGAGACAACTGAACTTGCAATGTCCCGATTTCATTAGTATCATCACATGTTACTACCATGTCATCCACATAAATGATCAAGGTAGTAAGCTTATCATGTCGGCGCTTCAGGAACGAAGTATAATCTGAATTGGTCTGCTTATACCCAATCTTCTTCATGAAAGTTGTGGACCTTTCAAACCAAGCTCTTGAACTTCTTCAATTTGCACACCACCTTCTCACCTATAGAAGTGCCATAACTTGGAGGGAGATCCATGTAAATTTCTTCATTCAAATCTCCATGAAGAAAGACATTCTTCACATCAAACTGCTGCAAGGGCCAATCCAGGTTAGCTGCCAAAGACATGAGGACTCGAATGGTATTGATTTTCGTCACTGGTGAAAACGTCTCATCATAATCCATTCCATATTTTTGAGTGTATCCTTTTGCAACCAACTTTGTCTTATATAAACTCATCTACACCTAACAATCTTCTTTTCGGGTGGTAATCGTACCAAGTCTCAAGTATCACTCTTGTTGTGAGCATCCATCTCAACCTCCATTGTCTTGACCCACTTCTCCTCCTTGATTGCATCCTACACTTTACTAGGAAGAGACACAACAGATAATTGATTCACAAAGGCTACATAGAGTTTAGACATTCTATGGGTTGACATATAGTTGACTACATGATACTTGGTTTTAGCTGACAAGAGAGGCTCATATTTTTTCAAAGGTTGGCCTAGCAGACAATACCCTACTAGGCTCAGTTATACTAGAAGATGGCAAAAGAACATTACTACATACCTCAGGTGAAAACAAGCTAGGAGAGATCGTTGATGGAGAGTGAGAGACTAGACTTACATCTACATCTTCAACTATTGGTAGCTGATTACTATCTAATTCTCCTCTCTTCGACATGTTGGACTCTTGTTCGTCATGTCAAACACTTTCATAACTTGGAACATACCTATCAGCCTGGGTATGTTCAGTGGGTTGAACCACTTCCTCGGTGGATCGAGGAATTACTACAGGAGGGTCCATAGTGCCTCCTTCGACGGATCGACCCTCTTTGATGGGTCCAAGATCACTTCCGGCAGGGGTACTTCCAATTGTAACACCAACTTCTAGGTTTTCAATTTGGTCTTCATAAAATACATTTTTCTCCTTCTCATTCTGAGATACCGTAGGAGAAAAATAGCACAAGTCTTCACTAAAGGTGACATTCATTGTGACATAAAACTGTTGAGACGGAGGATTATAGAACTTGTATCCTTTCTGGTGAGAGTCATAGCCAACAAACACACACTTTAGGGCACGAGCATCCAACTTAGATATCTGATTCTTGTGAAGATGAACATAGGCCACACAACCAAAGACACGAGTAAGAAATTTGTTAAGAGATGAGATGGTAACATGTGCCGATAATACCTCAAATAGAACCCAATTCTGAAGAGCAACAGATGGTAAATGGTTGATGAGGTGAGAGACACACAACATAGCTTCTCCATAGATATTTGAGCATATTGGCACTGAGTAAGAGAGTTCTTCCCATGTCCAAGAGGTGACAATTCTTTCATTCAGAGACTCCATATTGCTCCGGTGTTTGAGGACAAGTAGTCTGATGAACAGTTTCATGCTGCTGAAAATAGTCTTGGAAAGTGATTGACAAACTCTCATCCATTGTCAGATCGAAATATTTTCACACAAGCATCATACTGAGTTTGGAAGAGACTATGAAAAGCAGTGAAGGTAAAAATGCAACATCCCTCTTTTTCAGCAACACACCTCATGTTAATCTTGTAAAGTCATCAGTAAAGTCATCAATAAAGCAGTGCTCGTGCTTCCCCGTTGTACATTCAATCCAAAAGAAACAGTCTCCCCCTCAGATCCTCCTTGTCTATGTCTGAGATGACAGTTCCTGAAAGATCACATATATAGGAAAACAAAGTTATCGAGCATTTGTTCTATGAATTCAGCTCAGAAACAGATAAGAAGTGATGAGATAAAGAAGAAACATAAATGACATTATGTAACACGATAGTTGGAGTAACTTAGATTGACCCTATACCTAAGACTAAGAAAAACATAAAATTTGCATTAGACACTTCATGTATGGGAGATGAAGACAAACTCGAAAACAAAGACTTATCAAATGTCATATGGTCAGTAGCACTAGAATCAATTATTCATGTATCACTGCCAGAAAATCAATAAACTTTTAATGCAATACCAATTTTACCTCTTTTCTCACGAGAACGAATATTTGTAGTGAGATTTTGTCCTCCTACTCCAAAAAAAATCAACTTCTTAAACCAACTGAATTGCAGTCTTGCCACCGCGGCTCTTGTCATAGGTAGCTCTCTGATTTGTTTTCCGAGGACACTAGTTCTTATATTGTTCAAACTCTTTACAATAGAAGCACTGCACCTTACTCAGATCTGGTCCATGAGCAGGTTGAATTCAAAGTTGACTGTATTGGTTTTTGGGATTCCAACAGTGTTGAGACTTAGATTGGACAACGAAACTGGACACTTCGGTGTGGAACTCTTTTGCATTAGACTGATTTGACTCATCTTTGCGAACATAAGCATAAGCTTGTTCCAGATTTGGTGGTGTGGTCTCCTTTAGCAGTAGTAAATTTTGAATCCAACTCATTCAAGAAGATATGGACTCGCATATTGTCTTGAGACATGTTGTGTGTAGCAATATCTAAATCACACACAATAGGGTTGGGATCCCTTTTGCCAGATAGCCTTCAAGCTTGAATAATATTCAGCAAGAGATTTACCATTTTGAGTAGTTGTGAAGGCTTGACATGTCAATTCATGAACTCTTGCCAAATCACTCCCATCATAGTATGTGGTTGTAACGACATCCCATATTTCCTTTGACAAAGTATAACCATAGAACAAAAGAATGATTGGTCTTGTTATGGATTTCAGAAGAAGCATCATCGTGGTAGAATTTGCAGCATCCCACATAGCATGTGTCTTGCTAGCCTTTGCATGTCTTTAGAGAGTACCAGCGACATATTCTCACTTTCACACATCTCCAAGAAGCATCTTTATTAGTCTTTGTCATACTGAATAGTTTGTGCCATCTAGTTTCACTCTAAAGACTGAGCTCTCGTTTTGAACAGCCATCAATTATTCACAGGTGACTTCCGATTGTTCTCCAAGAATTGCAAGATCCATTGCAAACAAGTTCTAAAAATTGGATGTCAGAATCAATAAAGGAACAGAACAAGTTAGACAGAATTTGACGGGTAGAGAGCTTCCTTCAACGAGTCGAACAGAACATCAGATTAGGATATGTCAGAACAAATTCACATAGGAAAAAACAAAGTCATATCTTTAAGATTGTCAGATCAACTTATATATGTAGCTATGATGACAAGTTAATCAGAACACAAGTGTTTGAGAATTTTCTGATATATTGAACAATCTTGAATTGGGTATATATATAAGACCACTTATAGTTTTACAAGAAAACTACTTACACCTAATCAATTTACAGAATCATATTTAATTACATAATATATACATCTCAAATATACTAGGATTGTGACCCACTATTCAAGTATGCAATAATATCACTTCATGCACCATGCAATTGCAAAATTCAAAAATAAAAAGAGCCAAAGAAAATGAGAAAAAAATTGTTAACAGACAGACAATGACTTCGGAGCACATTCCATGACCGAGCTAACGAGCTACACTCTTCACTCCACTATATACAAACAACTCACTCCTCCATTCCCCAACTCCCTCACCCAAAAATGGCCACAATCAAAGAGTTCATAGTCAGTGTCCCAATCCAAAAGCCACAAGAAGCTCTTGGCCATTATAGCCACAGTTGTACTAGTCGCTTCCGTGATTGGCATATATAGCCACCGGAGTCCATAACAAAAACTCCAACTCCGACAATGAGTCCCTCTCCGCCGCTCACGCCATCGTCAAAAACTCATGTAGCTCCACCCTCTTCCCCGAGCTCTGCTTCTCCACACTCGCCACCTCCGCCGCCACCACCAGCGTCACCAGTTTAAAAGACGTGGTCGGGCTTTCCCTTAACATCACCATCAGAGCGGTGGATCACAACTTCTTCACCATCGAGAAGCTGATCAAGAAGCTCGTCAAGAGCGTCACTAAGCGCGAGAGGTGCGCCTTGCACGACTGCCTCGAGACCAATGATGAGACGCTCGACGAGCTCCATGAGGCGGTGAAGGATCTGACTGCTCACGCCGACGATCTTAAGACGTTAATAAGCTCCCCCATTACCAACCAGGAGATTTGTCTCGACGGGTTTTCTCACGCCGAGGCTGATAAAATAGTGAGGAAATCGTTGGAGAGGGGGGTAACATTTCTGTCCGAAATCTCGGTATCTACGGTTACAAATCTACTCAAGCTAGTTTTCACCTTTCAAACCTATGTTTACAGCAAACTCTACAACACGCGCATAATCCGACAGTGTGTGTGTCATCAATAGCATTTTTCTGTTTTGGCTCACGTACTGTCGAATCACGCGTATACGTAGAAATTTCGTGCTTACATTTAATCTCTTGTTAATGTTGTTCGATATTCATGTTAAATGACTAGGAAGCCATTTGTTTAGTCCCACTAAGCTAAATGTTGCTAAATGGTGATGTGTAATCAACATGGTTGGTGTTGAATAAGCATGGTAGCTAGAATAATTGAAGGGATAGTAAGATAATTAACAAGCAAATGGGAAACAATTCAAAACAACAAAACTTGATTTATTATTTTCAATAGTTTTATGTCATACACTAGCTACTTTGTTTGATTCTACATTTGTTGGTTGCTAAATTTTGCACGGACTTTTTTTTCCTGTTCAGAAATATGTAGAAAAGTTGTTCAGCAATGCACTGGCCATGATTAAAAACATGACTGATAACGACATTGCAAACGAGATGAAAGCAATGTCCACGACTAACCGAAAGAACATTCCAACGAATGGCCGGAGTGGCTCTCCGTCACACCAAACGTGATCGTGGCAGCCGAAGGAAGCGGAAATTACAAGACTGTGGCAGAGGCCATCGCGGCTACACCGTCAAAGAGTAGCAGCAGATACATGATCAGAATCAAGGCCGATGTGTATAGACAGAATGTCGATGTGGCAAAGGCCAAGACGAACATAACGATATTTTATTTGCTTACCAAGTTGGTTTCGTTCAAAATGATGGGATTATCGTGAAATTTTACAAAAGTTTCTAGATTCTCTCAAAAATCGAGATATCTTCTCTTTATTTGGACCAAAATTTACTCAACCTTAGCCTGCACTCGGCCCAAACTCAAAATTTTTCAAAGGTATGGCCTTGGAGAATCCAATCGTGTTCACCCAAGGAAAACTACATATCCTCAGCCATCCCTGCCGGGATAGATCTAGTCATCTCTTTACATTTTTAATAATTATGCCCAAATTAATTTCACTATATTTCTATAATATCCTTCGCCTATACTAGTTAGTTAATATGCATATAATTCACAAATTGTATACGTATTATTTCTGAATTATATACCCGTTTTCCGAATTTTTCTAAAGATACGAAAAATTTGCGTATTTTTAAAGGTAGTCGAATTATTCTCGTATACATATTTTTCGTATTTTAAAACTAAAAAACGCCAATTTTTTTTTTCAAATGTATTTTTTGTTCAACTAAGAATGACAATTAAGAAAAAAAGTGAATTTGGAATCCTTTATTATTATAGTACTATTTACATTTCTTATTCATTAAATATTTAACATGTATTGATATTTTGTATATAAAACCATGACTATCTATATTTTAGTTGTCATAAAATACGTATAACTACTGGAAATGACAAATATATATTTGTATTTTTCCGTTCGTATCTTTTATTACATCCTGAATTAAACACGTACGTATCGTATTTTTAAATGTTGCGTATCCATATTTTTGGCCGAATTTTTAAACGTATTTTTCATTTATAATTCCTGAATTATACACGTACGAATTTTTAACGTATAATTCGCGTACTGTATTTTACTAACTATGGTTATTTAAAATTTTAATAGTATCAATACTTTCTTGATATTTCCATCGAAATATCTATTTTTCAGATACTCGAAACTTCTTCGATAACCGATATTTTAGTCATTAATTCTGCCATAGTGGGTAAGTATACTCCAATACTTTTACATTATCCTTAGCTAACTTTCATTTACCACTTGTGTTTACTTTATGATTTTTACCTCCTCACGACGTCTTTGGAATTTCAGAATTTCATTTCCCACTTAATTTTTTGCTCAAAATTTTCTAATCCACAAGATAAAATTCAAACAATTAGTTTAATTCATACCCTTATGTAATCCTTTATTTTTTTGCCCAAAAGTTTATAATCCACCGTATACCTTACGGCGAAAATCTAACAATGTCTTATTCAATATATTTCATGTCTTATATAATGCAATCAAATGATAACTCGTGGTCACAGTCTAAAGCACAATCTTCCAATGATTATGGTTATGACCAAGGTCAAGCGATGTCAAATGCCTACTATAACTCCCAGTATGAAAACTCATGGTCAGTCCTCCCTGACCCGTATGGTTGGCAT
This sequence comes from Comarum palustre, assembly GCA_951800085.1. NCBI lineage: Eukaryota > Viridiplantae > Streptophyta > Magnoliopsida > Rosales > Rosaceae > Comarum > Comarum palustre. Next base: position 9,368,561 of record OX637574.1, read on the forward strand.
ATAAGTCAATACATGCAAAACTACAATGGTGAGGTATCATTTAATGATTATTCTTCACAATACACTGAAGGCTCCACACAGAGAGATGATAAATTAATATAGCGAAAATTTTGTACCTCATAGATCTTCTACGTAGTTTTAAACTACTCATTTAATTTCATGTGAAATGTATCATATGTATATAAGAAGTGATGACCTAACCTCCATTTGAGTTTTCAGCCATAAAAAAATGTTTAAAGTAAATTTTTAAGCATTATTTGTCAGGACCCACCCCGAATTAAACCCCTTTTAACCCGAAGTAAGTCCTGCGGGGACCACCTCCCAAAGAAGATTCTGCCGAAAATTCGACATAGTCTCCCTTGAAAAGTGGACAACCCTTAACCTGCAATAACCCACAGTACACTTCTAATACCAATATCCATCCAAAAACTCCTGGAGTCATCCTGCTCCCAATAACCAACAACTCCACAAGATACACATCTAACAAATCCAACAAATAGTTCAACATCTACAAATGTAAATGATACATGAAGTTCCAAGTCCCTAAGAGTTCTCCAACAAATAAAACTACCCGATGTGTATCAGAGCGTCTAGGATAAAAGCAGAAACATAGATATATTACAAGTAGGTCAACCCGGAACCTACTGTTAGTGCGGAAAGTGGCAGTAACTATGCTTGGCCTCCAAGTGGTCTAGATGGGTCGAGCACTGCAATCTGGGCATTTAAAAAAACGAAAGGCCCAGGGGAGAAACATTGAAAAACGTTAGAGTGAGTGGACGAAAAAATAACATATAAAAACTTTACTTTCCTTTAATGCTCTCCCTCTAGTTTCTCTAAGAAAATCTGCATGCAAGTAAATCATCAATGATGCCTTGGCTCAAACATAAATAATTTAAATGTGGGGTGTTAACCTCATCCACGAGAAATCCGACCTGCTCTATCCGGGAGGGTCCATTGACCAGCTACTACCGAAGAGGGTCCCGACCTGCTACTATCCGGGATGGTCCAATGACCAGCTACTACCGGAGAGGGTCCCGACCTGCTACTATTCGGGAGGGTCCATTGACCAGCTACTACCGAAGAGGGTCCCGACCTGCTACTATCCGGGAGGGTCTATTGACCAGCTCCACCGGAGAGGGTCCATACTAGCATACAATCCTTTTCCCTTTTTAAAATCCCTTTAAAACCTGTAAAACCTGTAAAACCTCGTGGAAATAATAATAAATCGAAAACCCCTTTAAAACCATGAGCCAAGTTTCTCCTTTTAAAATCATCCCCCTCCATAATCCCAAAACGGTGATAATCAATAAACCATATCCCGGGAAAATCCTTTAAAATCACGGGAAGGGTATGAACCTCTTTCCCGGTTTGTTTACCTTTAAAATCCGTAAATCCTATTTTCTCAAATCACCGTAAAACATATAAATGGAGGAAATGATATATGCAGGAGAAACCAATTAAAGTATATAGCATGCAATTTAATTTAAAACAAATGTCCACTCACAGATGCCGCTAGGTCTGCCGGCTACTAGATGGCTGCTCAGCTCGAGCTCCCCCACGTCCTGTCCAAAACACATAAACAGGTCTTAACCCATAATCATAGTGAGGGCAATAATAACACGCTCTACCCATAGCGTTCAACCTTAACTATATATCAAAAGTGTGGGGTGTCGGTCTCTAATACTCCAAATAGCGTACAAACTCTTAATCACGCTTTCACGCCTAGCCGGTTCTCCCTAAACGACCGGTTATCCTTTAATTACACAATCAATAACCCCAACCCTTCCAAACATACTTAACATATCAATTAAATCCCAAAAAAATAGTAACTGCCCTTTAATGGCCTTCTCTTAATTTTTACAATTTAATGGGCAAGAAAAACAGCCCAAAAAGTGGCGGCTCCGCCGCTGCCGGCGGCCGCCGGCAGAAATTCCGGCCAAAATTCCGGCGACCTTGAATCGCCACCAAATTTTACCAGTAGCTTCGTCTCATCATTTGGGACAACTTTCTAGTTCAAGTCGAAGGCCAATTCGGCCTCTAACTAGGTCAAAAACTCGATGAACAGTAGACCCCGAAAAATTACACTTCAAAACTTCAAATCCTCAATTCTTCCTACACACTTCGAATCAAGCTACCAAATTCTAGGGGATTGTAGTACACCTAAAACCCATCCTAAACATATAAAGAACTCATCAAATGGTGATCTAGAGAGGGAGAAATTTGATCCCGAAATTCTACTGTACACATGAAGAACAAATCGGAATTTCTCCCGATTTACGGCGAGTTAGGTCGGAAAGCTTACCTAGAATTGAAGTAGACTCGGAGGCCGAGCTTTTGGGACCGGTGCGGCGGCGATTGGTGGCCGGACGACGGCGCTATGGCGCGCGCAAGATCCGGCAGTGTTTCCCGTCGGGGAAGAGGAGAGAGAGAGCCGGGTGAAAAATCTGATTTTTCACCCCGGTAACTCCTATATATAGCCGTTTTACCGCACAGTAACTTTATACTTTTGTTCATAACTTTCTCATACGAACTCCGATTTGAGCGTGCTACGTGTCCACGAACTCGTAACGACGCCCTCTACAACTTTCAAGAAGGAAGTTTCCCCAAATTCCTGACCTAATGAAAAGTCAACTTTTTGACCTTTCACGGTAAAACGGTTACTACGAAATGGTTAAAGATCAAAGTAACTTGGGTAGTAACCGACCGTAAATGGATTCTAGAACCGGGATGTGACATTATTAACTGTTCAGTACTTACTTTTTTACTTTAAATTACTACAACTCTCTATAGATCAATATTTATTCAAGATTTTCTTTTTAAATATAGTACATAATATAGTAAACAAACATCTCTTAAAATTTTATTTAAAATTTTCATCAATTTTTTTATTGCTATTGATATTTGTTCAAAATTTCTGTTAAAATATCTGTTTTTTAAAATATGCATGTTTCGGTGATGGTCGAAATTTAAGATCTCGATCCATGCCTTTAGTTAGGACAGTGTGAGACACCCTGAGGCTGACAGAGTTTTCTTTTGGGATATAGGCCTGCCGGCCGCCTCCATATATGATATGTCATGTCTGACTCCCACAGAAAATTGTGCACCATTTACATCTCACAAAAACTCTGGCACACTGTTTCTTTCTTTTATTTCGACCAAAAATACGTGGCTCTCTGTTGAATTACTTCTTTATACTACGATTAGGGTTTCAGTCATTATTTGATCTTATTTGGTTTACAAGAAGGAAAGTAGATCTTAGGTCTTTCCTTTCCCTCATTTGGTTCGTGACAAAAAAAAGTAGTTCGTTCTTTAAGACATGATATCATTCAATTTTACATATTCCAAATTAGTACCCGTTGGGTGCATTAATTCTGTGGTCACTGCATTGAAAGTTCTTCTATTACGTATAGTGAATCTAAATTTTGGGTGTTGTAGTTCCTTCTAAGTTTTAGGGAGTGACATCAACAGTTCCTTGAAAAATGCAGATTTTTCTCATGAAATTAAGGTAACGTCTGCGAGACTATGTTATTGTTGTGTCGCCCTTTTCATATGTCTCTGGATTTGGATCATTGAGTGCTTCAATTTGTTTAGGCGTATGCGTATCCTCTAAATATATAAGAAACTCGGTCCACCAAGTTGACTAGATAACGCAGGACCTCCCACAAAGTTCAATCCCAGGCTGCCAGAAAATTATAAACATCTCTAAGTTTGAGCTTTCGTCCATAGCTTTGATTTCAATATACCAAGAACCAGCACGTGGCTTTGGCTTTTACAAAGCCTTATCGTTTTTTATGAAAACTTTTCTTTCTGATATTCGTATCGTAAAGATTGCCAATTTGGTGAACAATCATCATCATCATCATCATCGTAATACTATTAGCAGCTAAGATTATTCTCATTTCCTTTTCTGTGTTCTCCAGTAGTATCAAACCTTTGTTTAGTTTCATGTTCATATCAAATTTGTGGGTAAATGTCATTGTTCTGATATCTGTTTAGTCTTCATTTGACTGATTGGCTTCGAAATTTCAGATATCTGTCATTATAGAAATGTGAAGCTGCATGAGTGCTGGTGTGATTTACAGCTCGACGTTCCCTTTGGCCCTTTGTCTTTGAATTTGTGCTTATGATGCCCTTTTGTTTATACCCACCAACTCGCGCGACTCTATATTTTTGGCCAAACTTTTTACGGATAATCTGCTTTCACTGTTCTTTTTTTATCCTTTCACTAGTTTCAGAAGTTTGCATATCCCTGTAGGATGCTTCGTCGATCATCTTCCACTTTCCTTTTCATTAGTCGTGTTCCTTTTACTACTTTTGTTGTTGCTTCAATCATGGGACGTTAGAAGTGAGAACTTATTTCGGTTAAAATATTATCTTCCGGTGAACGTTTTGAAAGAGAATACAGTGGACTGATTCTTGCGGTCTACGTTATTATTAATGTGTTTCCTTTTGACTGGAAGTCATAATTGACAAGAATTTGTGTTTGCTTAAGGAATCCTCCAAAGATCCGATAAGATTTGATATGTCTTGATCCGCAAGAAAGAACAAACTCTAGTGTTCACTATATAAAGGGGTCAAAATACATGACATAGACACATCTCAACGATTCAATACAACTTTTGCACACTGCAAAACAAGCCTCTCTGGAGCACCTCTACCAGAAAGATTCCTCGAGTCTTTTTGTCCACCAAAGCCCTATCTGTAGGCATTATCCGTTTCTACTTACCAAAGCCCGACCCGTTGGCATTATCCGCTTCTACCTCACCAAAGCCTCATCCGTGAGCGAACAGTCCACCACCGCTTCATTAAGCCCTGTCCGTTAGCGAATACCCACAAAACCACTGTTAGGGTGGAAACTCTAGCAAATATCCCCTGTTTGTCAAATAACCATTTGGCGAACATATTACACTTCTAATTTTTTAGCTCTGCTCAACCATACCGGTCTGAGTAGGAACGTTCACTTCGCAAGAGGAGGAGAAAAATCCTAGTTGCTCTTCAGCTAGGTTTAAGAAGAACCTGAATGCTTTGGATAATCTCATCATGGAGAAGAAAAGAGTTGCTCGCGCTTATGATAAACGTACTAGAGGACGAAGCTTTGGAGTTGGGGATTTGGTTTGGAAAGCTATTTTGCCATTTGGTGAACACGTTTGCGGACGTGGAAAGTGGTCTCTAACTTGGGATGGGTCTTTTGTCATTGATCGCCTTGTTGGAAAAGAGGCTTATTACCTCAGGGAGTTGGATGGTGAAATCCATGCTAATCCTAGTAACGGTCGTCATTTGAAGAAATATCTCCCTAGTTTCTAGGAGTATGAAGATCCTCCAACAGTCGTTCAACCTCCAAAAAAGATTTTGTTCTTTCTCTGAACCATGTCTGACCTGGGAGGCATGGTGCAACTGACAAGTTTGTTTGGTTTAACTTTCTTTGAAACCCGTTCGCGGCAACCAAAAGAAACTAGGGGCAACACTATACCATCTGATAAGTTTGATACCCCATTTTTTACATTTTTTCACAATTTTTGCTATGTTTTGAAACTTTGAGAGTTTCATTCAATTTGTAACTATTTGAGTTGCAATTCTATTTGTATTCATTGAACCAACACCTGTGGTTTAAAGTTGGGAAATCAATTGTTGTACAAGATGCAGGCGAAGATATGAGAAACAATCAAGTCTCTTATTCATAATTGGCTTTGTGGCCAAACACTTTTACAATACAAAGAAGCCAGAAAGTGGCTTTGATACCATAATACAAGTCCTACTGCTATTCGCCAGCTAGCGTAAGAAGTACAAGATAGTAGAAACAGCTAGACAATTAGAGACTCATATATACCATCTGGTAGAACATGTGCTGATCAGAGAATAAACACAAGCCATAATGGGTTGGTACAAGGTGACAGTCTCCATTATCCTTCTATGAACTACGTTGCGAGGATACCTCACGTTCGAGTAAATCCTACAACAGTAGTTACACTTTGAGGAAGGACATGAGGACATGCTACTTTGAGGACAGACCACTAAACTTAGGAAAGAAGCTCAGGGAGCTTGGTGTCTGGTGGAAAGAGTTTCTTAAGGAGAAGAAGATGAGAGAGATGAGCCATGGCGAAGATGTTGTGTTGATTGAAAGGAACTGTGCTGAGTTCCCAATTTATAGCGAAGGATGGATGAATCTTGAAGGCTTTGGAAAACGGTTTTGGATTAATTGTTGGTCAAAAGTAGTTACGTTTCACATCTTTTCAGGATCTCAGCATTAATTCAAAATCAGGCGTTGTGATTTCTCGAGAAAATGCATTTAGAAGAGAATTGGAGTAGTTGATCTTTCAATTTCTGGAATGAGGTTTGGGCTGTCTACAACAGAAATTTAGACCCAATAGGCTGCCTACAGAAGTTTGCCAGCGAATCTAATGTCTATCTGGATTCTCTCAAGATCAGCATTCGACAGGAGAGCTTTTTCCTTGGCTTTCTTTTCGGAGTCACCTGCCGTGCCAGTTGGTCTTTTAAGTTTTTGATTCTGGGATTCACTCCTGAATGGTAGAAAGTTTGGTCTGTTTCTCCTCGCGTGCTTGTTTCAGTAGGGCTTCCAAGTCCGCTTTGCGTCTGTCCGCGATCACAGTAGCCACTTGATAGTCAGCTTGGAGTTGGTTGGATACTTCAGAAAAGGTCTTCAAGAGCTGATTCCTTTGTTCGCTGGAGACCTATGCATCATTTTTATTTGACTCATAGTGGTCCATTTGTGAAGGCAGACGCTGCATACAGCTTTCTAAGAGCTCTAGCTTTTCTTCATCCACATGGCCTTGGAAGGATGAGATGGCTTCAAGGATCTTGTATTCGTTTTCCTCCAATGTGATGTCAACAGCATCAAGATACACCAGGAATTCCTTAGCTGCAGCTACTCCAGGGTTAATGGTGGAAATCTCGAAGAGAGCTTGAAGGCTTTCTTCTAAGAACTTGTCAGCAATAGGAACAGTGGTGATGGCTGCATCTGTTGGAGCACTAGTTTTGATGATAGGCTCTTCTTCAGTTGTTGATACCTGAAAATTGAAGACTTAATCAGTTGGATCCCAAGAATGACATCAGGGGTGGTATAACAAGATGTTAGAAGGATACAGACCTCAGTTCGAGGGAAAGATCCTTGTGGAGCCACCAAGGAGGAAGGGGGAATATCCTCAAGTCCCTCAGGAGCTATATATGTATTGGAAGATTCACGGATATCAACTTAAGGCATATTCGAGGTTGGTAAGGGAGTTGATTCCTAGAAACAAAAAACTAAGTGTGAGCCTTGTGACATGTATATATAAAAAAACTATAAGAGAAGTAGGACTATTATACTTGTACAATTGGTGTCTTGGAGGGTTCTGCATCTTCCTGTGTAGTATTAATAGACGCCCCGGAAGAAATTTGTGTTTCATCTGGTGGGGTTTGGATTGCTAAAGATGCATTCGCGGATGCGTCCTGGTTTGGTTCCTGTTGGAAGATGTCAAGGAGACATGAACATGAGTTTTTCTAAGAGGAAAACTAATAATTAAGACAAATTACAAGGAAGTTATCTTACTTGGGAAACGCGAGTATCTGGTGATCTGACATCCGGGACTACCTCTGGAAATTCTGAGGCAGTAGGGTTTGAGTTATACTCTGCATCATGAGCAGCTCCTGCAAGGATGATCATCTTGTTATTTTCATTGGACTTGCCGGAGTCTTCTGACAAGAGATAGGTAGCTTTTGGTCCGGCAGTGAAGTTGGGATTCGAGGAGGCCTCAGCTTCTGAAGGGCGTAGTATTTGAAGAGAAACAATGTTAGATCGAGGCAATATACTACACAGCACAGCGTCTAACAGCTTGTCTCTTTCCCAGTTTGAAGGAAGGGGTGTTGGGATTGGAGCCTGTTGTGAAGAAGAAGCATCTGTTGGGGTGGTTCTTCGCCTACGAGTCAGCTGCAACAAGGTTTGAATGTTAATTAATAGCCTTCAATAGGAAAAGGCAATAGCGAATGAGTCAGATGATTCTTAAAAGCTTACCGGATGTGGCTCAATGTGTCACACCCCGACCCAAGATTACCTCCCTAACCCTGGGTTAAGACGTGCGGGACCCAACTTAAGAGAGATTTACTCGAAAACCCCCTTAAGCCAGGATAACCCTATTCAAACAAACCAAACGGCACCGGAATAAACCTCAAACCAGAGGTTATTCTGATTCCTACATTGGATCTCATATATGCCGATTAAAGAACCTAGGGGTTCTAATAATAGTTGTGGCTGCACCTGAATCCCAGTCAGGCTGCCTACGTACCCTGCCCCTTCAGGGATCAAGCCACACGTAGCTCTTGTATAAGTAACACCCTAACAGGGCAGAATCCCGCTTTTCTAATTATCGGTCGATTTAATAGTACGGATAACAAACATCTAATGCGTATCCGGAGTTTAACCTCTCCGCTAAGGTATCCACCGTCCAACAAAACATCGGGATTAAACCGAACACTCTATCATCCATAACAATAACATCCATACACGACAAGACAGATAATAACGGCAATCACACGATTATAAACAACCATCACGCATAACTATAAATATAAAACATAGTGGCATCCACGTAAATAAACCAAACCATGGGCATTTAAGATATTTCCTCTTACTTGGCATCCCTGAAAATAACTATAATTATCAGGGGTATTTATGGAATTACCTTCTCAATGGCATTCCTGTAATTAGCCCAAAACTGTCAGGGGCAACATGGACATTCTAGCCTCAATGGCAGTTCCGTAATTAATCTGAACTACCCGGGGTCTTTTAGAAAATTACAGCCTTAGTGGCAGCCCCTGTAAATATACAAAACAGCTAGGGTAGTATTGGAATTCCAGCTCTAGGGGCAGCCCGGTAATAAACTTAACCTACCAGGGGTATTACTGGGATTTAACCACGATGGCACCCCTGTAATTACTCTAGACTGCCAGGGGCAGTTCTGTCATTTTGCCAACACAGTTAAACGGTAAAAATACAGATCTACCACAGTAAAACCAGGGTTTTACCCCTTTTCACCCTAACATCACCGGTCGGCCCTCCGACCGATTTCAAACCCTTCTCCGGCCACCCCTCTCTCCTCTCCGATCAACAAAACCACAACAAACACCAAGGAAATGTGAAGGGGAAGAGAAGGTTACCTCCAGACGAAGGTGTCCTGAGGGACTACCTCCACCGATCGGAACCCACGCTGCTCACCGGGCTTCCACCACCGTCGTGGCCTCACCTCCACGTCTGGAAACTCTATCGAGCCTTACGAGGTCTGGCTCGTCCTCTCGGGCTCTCAGTCGAGCCACTGTCCCCGCTCGAGTTGCGCTCCACTGGCGACGCAGCTTACCCAGAGTGGCGAACGGCGACTCTGAGGAAGGGAGAGAAGGAGAGAATGCGTGGAAGGAAGAGAGAGATCGAGAGGTAGGGAGAGAGAGAGAATTTCAGAGTGAAGAGAGTGAGAGCTCCAGAGAGTGAGAGAGAAGCAGAGAGAGAGAGATAGCCTCCCTCCCCCCGCCGGTCAACCCCCCCTATCTCTCTATATATATATATATAAATATATATATATATATATATATATATATATATATATCCAACGGCCCAGATCTGCTCTCACAAATCCAACGGTCCAGATCTGCCAATGAATAGTTACCATGAATAGTAAAAAGATATATATTTTTCCTAATTACTTTTACCGCACGGTAACAACACTTTATCCCTCATAACCTCTGCATACGTTCTCCGATTAATTCATAGGACATACCCACGAGTTCGTATTAACGTCCTCCACATCTTTCCCGAAGGAAACTCCCTCAAATTCTCGACTTAACGCAAAGTCCTCTTTTTCTACGATAAAGTAACTTATCATTTGTTACTTCCGTAAATTCGATAAATTCGTAACTAACAACTCATAGCTCCGGAAAATCTTCCGGACATACCGGGGATCCCGTAATAACATAATCTACCCCTCGGGACATTAATTCTATTTTCCCCAAAACTCAGAATATCTCGATATTAATACGGGGAAAATTAACAGTGCGGTTACCATTCTCTGTAACTCGTCTAATCCCGGTAAAAATGTTAATTTCGGGACGGGGTGTTACAATCTACCCCCCTTATAGAAATTTCGTCCCCGAAATTTCCTCTGCGAAAGGTAAAACCAACTGTCAAGGAATGTCGTCAAGTTCCACCGAACAGAGCTTCAGGAAAACCAGAGTCACAAGCTCTATGTATCATTTTCTTTAGCATTCCGAGTCTCCCCGCATTTGCAATACGGAAAACATAGCTACACTCGCTTAAAACACTAGGGTACGATACCCTAGTCTCATCCTTTTTATCGTAATCGACTCCATAAGACTTGCCTCTTAACTCTTCACAAGCTAATTTCCAAAATGCCAATTTCGACAATCCGGCAGTTTTCCCAAACGTAACCCAACTAACTTGAAGTCGACTCGAATGCTCTACTTACACGACTGCCACACTTGGCATTTAACACCAAAGTCTTCCACATGGAAGGGTAAAAATGCTACAGTCCCTCACCGTGGAGGAAACTCATATATCTCTTGCACCTTCCGAGACTAAAGAGATATGAACTTTCTACTCTAGGCCCTGAGACCACAGACGGATTATCTCCTGCGTCCATAATCAAAACTCATCCACCCACGTTCCTAATACCCCAACTTTTAACCACAGGACTCGAACAAACTCGCCTACCACAATGCGACCTCAAACTGCTCACTTGAGCTGATGAATCCGTTATGCGACTTCGCGCCTACATGTATGTCATTTTCACATACTTAGAAATAGTGAATTTTCCTCATCCTACCCCTTTCTTATAAAAGTCTTCAGTAGGGTATTTTCCAATAATCAGAGCTAACAAGCTCGCACACTAACTCATGCGTGCTAAAGTCTTGCCTACAGGACGGAAATTTTTTTTTTTTTTTTTTTTTTTTTTTTTTTTTTTTTTTTTTTCGCGGATGCGTCCTGGTTTGGTTCCTGTTGGAAGATGTCAAGGAGACATGAACATGAGTTTTTCTAAGAGGAAAACTAATAATTAAGACAAATTACAAGGAAGTTATCTTACTTGGGAAACGCGAGTATCTGGTGATCTGACATCCGGGACTACCTCTGGAAATTCTGAGGCAGTAGGGTTTGAGTTATACTCTGCATCATGAGCAGCTCCTGCAAGGATGATCATCTTGTTATTTTCATTGGACTTGCCGGAGTCTTCTGACAAGAGATAGGTAGCTTTTGGTCCGGCAGTGAAGTTGGGATTCGAGGAGGCCTCAGCTTCTGAAGGGCGTAGTATTTGAAGAGAAACAATGTTAGATCGAGGCAATATACTACACAGCACAGCGTCTAACAGCTTGTCTCTTTCCCAGTTTGAAGGAAGGGGTGTTGGGATTGGAGCCTGTTGTGAAGAAGAAGCATCTGTTGGGGTGGTTCTTCGCCTACGAGTCAGCTGCAACAAGGTTTGAATGTTAATTAATAGCCTTCAATAGGAAAAGGCAATAGCGAATGAGTCAGATGATTCTTAAAAGCTTACCGGATGTGGCTCAATGTGTCACACCCCGACCCAAGATTACCTCCCTAACCCTGGGTTAAGACGTGCGGGACCCAACTTAAGAGAGATTTACTCGAAAACCCCCTTAAGCCAGGATAACCCTATTCAAACAAACCAAACGGCACCGGAATAAACCTCAAACCAGAGGTTATTCTGATTCCTACATTGGATCTCATATATGCCGATTAAAGAACCTAGGGGTTCTAATAATAGTTGTGGCTGCACCTGAATCCCAGTCAGGCTGCCTACGTACCCTGCCCCTTCAGGGATCAAGCCACACGTAGCTCTTGTATAAGTAACACCCTAACAGGGCAGAATCCCGCTTTTCTAATTATCGGTCGATTTAATAGTACGGATAACAAACATCTAATGCGTATCCGGAGTTTAACCTCTCCGCTAAGGTATCCACCGTCCAACAAAACATCGGGATTAAACCGAACACTCTATCATCCATAACAATAACATCCATACACGACAAGACAGATAATAACGGCAATCACACGATTATAAACAACCATCACGCATAACTATAAATATAAAACATAGTGGCATCCACGTAAATAAACCAAACCATGGGCATTTAAGATATTTCCTCTTACTTGGCATCCCTGAAAATAACTATAATTATCAGGGGTATTTATGGAATTACCTTCTCAATGGCATTCCTGTAATTAGCCCAAAACTGTCAGGGGCAACATGGACATTCTAGCCTCAATGGCAGTTCCGTAATTAATCTGAACTACCCGGGGTCTTTTAGAAAATTACAGCCTTAGTGGCAGCCCCTGTAAATATACAAAACAGCTAGGGTAGTATTGGAATTCCAGCTCTAGGGGCAGCCCGGTAATAAACTTAACCTACCAGGGGTATTACTGGGATTTAACCACGATGGCACCCCTGTAATTACTCTAGACTGCCAGGGGCAGTTCTGTCATTTTGCCAACACAGTTAAACGGTAAAAATACAGATCTACCACAGTAAAACCAGGGTTTTACCCCTTTTCACCCTAACATCACCGGTCGGCCCTCCGACCGATTTCAAACCCTTCTCCGGCCACCCCTCTCTCCTCTCCGATCAACAAAACCACAACAAACACCAAGGAAATGTGAAGGGGAAGAGAAGGTTACCTCCAGACGAAGGTGTCCTGAGGGACTACCTCCACCGATCGGAACCCACGCTGCTCACCGGGCTTCCACCACCGTCGTGGCCTCACCTCCACGTCTGGAAACTCTATCGAGCCTTACGAGGTCTGGCTCGTCCTCTCGGGCTCTCAGTCGAGCCACTGTCCCCGCTCGAGTTGCGCTCCACTGGCGACGCAGCTTACCCAGAGTGGCGAACGGCGACTCTGAGGAAGGGAGAGAAGGAGAGAATGCGTGGAAGGAAGAGAGAGATCGAGAGGTAGGGAGAGAGAGAGAATTTCAGAGTGAAGAGAGTGAGAGCTCCAGAGAGTGAGAGAGAAGCAGAGAGAGAGAGATAGCCTCCCTCCCCCCGCCGGTCAACCCCCCCTATCTCTCTATATATATATATATAAATATATATATATATATATATATATCCAACGGCCCAGATCTGCTCTCACAAATCCAACGGTCCAGATCTGCCAATGAATAGTTACCATGAATAGTAAAAAGATATATATTTTTCCTAATTACTTTTACCGCACGGTAACAACACTTTATCCCTCATAACCTCTGCATACGTTCTCCGATTAATTCATAGGACATACCCACGAGTTCGTATTAACGTCCTCCACATCTTTCCCGAAGGAAACTCCCTCAAATTCTCGACTTAACGCAAAGTCCTCTTTTTCTACGATAAAGTAACTTATCATTTGTTACTTCCGTAAATTCGATAAATTCGTAACTAACAACTCATAGCTCCGGAAAATCTTCCGGACATACCGGGGATCCCGTAATAACATAATCTACCCCTCGGGACATTAATTCTATTTTCCCCAAAACTCAGAATATCTCGATATTAATACGGGGAAAATTAACAGTGCGGTTACCATTCTCTGTAACTCGTCTAATCCCGGTAAAAATGTTAATTTCGGGACGGGGTGTTACAATCTACCCCCCTTATAGAAATTTCGTCCCCGAAATTTCCTCTGCGAAAGGTAAAACCAACTGTCAAGGAATGTCGTCAAGTTCCACCGAACAGAGCTTCAGGAAAACCAGAGTCACAAGCTCTATGTATCATTTTCTTTAGCATTCCGAGTCTCCCCGCATTTGCAATACGGAAAACATAGCTACACTCGCTTAAAACACTAGGGTACGATACCCTAGTCTCATCCTTTTTATCGTAATCGACTCCATAAGACTTGCCTCTTAACTCTTCACAAGCTAATTTCCAAAATGCCAATTTCGACAATCCGGCAGTTTTCCCAAACGTAACCCAACTAACTTGAAGTCGACTCGAATGCTCTACTTACACGACTGCCACACTTGGCATTTAACACCAAAGTCTTCCACATGGAAGGGTAAAAATGCTACAGTCCCTCACCGTGGAGGAAACTCATATATCTCTTGCACCTTCCGAGACTAAAGAGATATGAACTTTCTACTCTAGGCCCTGAGACCACAGACGGATTATCTCCTGCGTCCATAATCAAAACTCATCCACCCACGTTCCTAATACCCCAACTTTTAACCACAGGACTCGAACAAACTCGCCTACCACAATGCGACCTCAAACTGCTCACTTGAGCTGATGAATCCGTTATGCGACTTCGCGCCTACATGTATGTCATTTTCACATACTTAGAAATAGTGAATTTTCCTCATCCTACCCCTTTCTTATAAAAGTCTTCAGTAGGGTATTTTCCAATAATCAGAGCTAACAAGCTCGCACACTAACTCATGCGTGCTAAAGTCTTGCCTACAGGACGGAAATTTTTTTTTTTTTTTTTTTTTTTTTTTTTGCCCAACATCCTGTATGCTTCTCATAGTGCTTCTATAATCAGTTTCCACTGTTACACCAATTAGCTCAACATCTACCATACTTCATGTCAAATATATTCCGAAACCAAGTCAAATCCCCCATGACTTTACCCCAAACCTTAATCCTTATTATAAAAGTTCACGCACACCAAAAAAATAATAAGTCTGACTTCTCAGACTAGGGTCGGAGCTAAGAGCTCTAGTAGCGCCATCACGCTATGCTAGCTAGATAAAACAATAACGGACAACCCTTATAATATCCACCTGACCTCTCAGGCGTGTCTGACCTCTCAGACCAGGGTCGGAGCTAAGAGCTCTGGGTAAAGTGGTAGTGGACAACCCTCATAATATCCACCTGACATCTCAGGCGTGTCTGTCCTCTCAGACCAGGGTCGGAGCTAAGAGCTCTGGGTAAAGTGGTAGTGGACAACCCTCATAATATCCACCTGACATCTCAGGCGTGTCTGTCCTCTCAGACCAGGGTCGGAGCTAAGAGCTCTGGGTAAAGTGGTAGTGGACAACCCTCATAATATCCACCTGACATCTCAGGCGTGTCTGTCCTCTCAGACCAGGGTCGGAGCTAAGAGCTCTGGGTAAAGTGGTAGTGGACAACCCTCATAATATCCACCTGACATCTCAGGCGTGTCTGTCCTCTCAGACCAGGGTCGGAGCTAAGAGCTCTGGGTAAAGTGGTAGTGGACAACCCTCATAATATCCACCTGACATCTCAGGCGTGTCTGTCCTCTCAGACCAGGGTCGGAGCTAAGAGCTCTGGGTAAAGTGGTAGTGGACAACCCTCATAATATCCACCTGACATCTCAGGCGTGTCTGTCCTCTCAGACCAGGGTCGGAGCTAAGAGCTCTGGGTAAAGTGGTAGTGGACAACCCTCATAATATCCACCTGACATCTCAGGCGTGTCTGTCCTCTCAGACCAGGGTCGGAGCTAAGAGCTCTAGTAGCGCCCTCACGCTACTCTAGCTAGCATATTCATTGACAACCCTTATAACAAAAATTCATAACAAAACTTTACCCAATTACTCTTCCCAAAACAATAGGTAAAACCATTCCTCGTCTTATATGCATAATTCCACATAAAACATTCATGAACCCGAGGAAAATATAATTCTCGAAACCATCATATAAACCCTGCAAATAACTCAATAATTAGGGCACGCATTCATTTAAAAATAGTCTGTCCAATCACAGTACTAATGCGACCTTCTTCCCGCTCGGAAAGCTTCTCGAGCGAAACTCTCGAACTAACCGCGTAGTCGAGCCCGTCTCACGTTCAACCGGGGACTGTACAAACAACCCAATACATTAGTCAATTCATCATTGACTTGGTCTTTTCCTAGTTTGACCAGGAACTCCTATTTGACCACATGTTGACCAAGTTCCTTTTTAACTTTCTTTCCCGGTTACCGACTCTTAATCTCAATTTACCGGAAGTCCGACTCAGTTTCCGAACTTCCTTTATCACTTTTCAAACTCTACACTTATTTCCGATTATCGACTCGACGTTTGGTTTCTGTTTACGCCACCTTAGCGTAAGTATTTTCTCTTACTAAATGTGAGTCGATGCGTCGATAACAAAATTATCTGATTGTTTTTCCACGATCCTCTTGACAATACCGTTAATAGGAGTCAACATCTCCCCCAACCACTAGAGTGGTCATCATAATATAGTTCCCATATTTCACTCATTATCTACAAAACCTTTAACTTGAATTCTACATTTCCTTTAACCTTTTCAACCCGATTTAACATCTTCTCAAAAATGGAAACCTTTCAAAAAGGGAAAGTTTCCCATAATGGATAGTTTCCTAAATTGGTCAGTCTTCCTTAAAACGGGAAGTTTCCTAAAATGGAAACTTCCTACTTACGTCCAATTTTCCGTAAATATCCCGATTACGATTCAACTGACACTTTTCGACTCAATTGGGATTCGGTTTCTACCTCTTCGGCATTCTGCCAGTTCAACTGCATCACCGGAATCTTCGTCGGATTCCGATGTCTTGCCGGAATTTCGCCATAACCTCCCCGTTTCCTCCGATCTACCAAGTTCCGACAACAAGCAAACAACAACACCAACAATACTGTAATTACACAGTGCTCAAGAACACACACACAAGAGTTCTAGGTAACAGTAGTTACCTTCAAAATTGATCCGAGGCAGAAATACCCAAACCTCTGCCTCTGTCCAAACCCCCCAACAACATAACTCAAAGAAAGAATTTATTTAAATCTCGCAATCTTTTGGTCCGAGATTTGAACCTAGGCTCTGATACCATTGTCACACCCCGACCCAAGATTACCTCCCTAACCCTGGGTTAAGACGTGCGGGACCCAACTTAAGAGAGATTTACTCGAAAACCCCCTTAAGCCAGGATAACCCTATTCAAACAAACCAAACGGCACCGGAATAAACCTCAAACCAGAGGTTATTCTGATTCCTACATTGGATCTCATATATGCCGATTAAAGAACCTAGGGGTTCTAATAATAGTTGTGGCTGCACCTGAATCCCAGTCAGGCTGCCTACGTACCCTGCCCCTTCAGGGATCAAGCCACACGTAGCTCTTGTATAAGTAACACCCTAACAGGGCAGAATCCCGCTTTTCTAATTATCGGTCGATTTAATAGTACGGATAACAAACATCTAATGCGTATCCGGAGTTTAACCTCTCCGCTAAGGTATCCACCGTCCAACAAAACATCGGGATTAAACCGAACACTCTATCATCCATAACAATAACATCCATACACGACAAGACAGATAATAACGGCAATCACACGATTATAAACAACCATCACGCATAACTATAAATATAAAACATAGTGGCATCCACGTAAATAAACCAAACCATGGGCATTTAAGATATTTCCTCTTACTTGGCATCCCTGAAAATAACTATAATTATCAGGGGTATTTATGGAATTACCTTCTCAATGGCATTCCTGTAATTAGCCCAAAACTGTCAGGGGCAACATGGACATTCTAGCCTCAATGGCAGTTCCGTAATTAATCTGAACTACCCGGGGTCTTTTAGAAAATTACAGCCTTAGTGGCAGCCCCTGTAAATATACAAAACAGCTAGGGTAGTATTGGAATTCCAGCTCTAGGGGCAGCCCGGTAATAAACTTAACCTACCAGGGGTATTACTGGGATTTAACCACGATGGCACCCCTGTAATTACTCTAGACTGCCAGGGGCAGTTCTGTCATTTTGCCAACACAGTTAAACGGTAAAAATACAGATCTACCACAGTAAAACCAGGGTTTTACCCCTTTTCACCCTAACATCACCGGTCGGCCCTCCGACCGATTTCAAACCCTTCTCCGGCCACCCCTCTCTCCTCTCCGATCAACAAAACCACAACAAACACCAAGGAAATGTGAAGGGGAAGAGAAGGTTACCTCCAGACGAAGGTGTCCTGAGGGACTACCTCCACCGATCGGAACCCACGCTGCTCACCGGGCTTCCACCACCGTCGTGGCCTCACCTCCACGTCTGGAAACTCTATCGAGCCTTACGAGGTCTGGCTCGTCCTCTCGGGCTCTCAGTCGAGCCACTGTCCCCGCTCGAGTTGCGCTCCACTGGCGACGCAGCTTACCCAGAGTGGCGAACGGCGACTCTGAGGAAGGGAGAGAAGGAGAGAATGCGTGGAAGGAAGAGAGAGATCGAGAGGTAGGGAGAGAGAGAGAATTTCAGAGTGAAGAGAGTGAGAGCTCCAGAGAGTGAGAGAGAAGCAGAGAGAGAGAGATAGCCTCCCTCCCCCCGCCGGTCAACCCCCCCTATCTCTCTATATATATATATATAAATATATATATATATATATATATCCAACGGCCCAGATCTGCTCTCACAAATCCAACGGTCCAGATCTGCCAATGAATAGTTACCATGAATAGTAAAAAGATATATATTTTTCCTAATTACTTTTACCGCACGGTAACAACACTTTATCCCTCATAACCTCTGCATACGTTCTCCGATTAATTCATAGGACATACCCACGAGTTCGTATTAACGTCCTCCACATCTTTCCCGAAGGAAACTCCCTCAAATTCTCGACTTAACGCAAAGTCCTCTTTTTCTACGATAAAGTAACTTATCATTTGTTACTTCCGTAAATTCGATAAATTCGTAACTAACAACTCATAGCTCCGGAAAATCTTCCGGACATACCGGGGATCCCGTAATAACATAATCTACCCCTCGGGACATTAATTCTATTTTCCCCAAAACTCAGAATATCTCGATATTAATACGGGGAAAATTAACAGTGCGGTTACCATTCTCTGTAACTCGTCTAATCCCGGTAAAAATGTTAATTTCGGGACGGGGTGTTACACAATGTCTTCATTAGAATCATCCATGATGACTCTCCTGCTCCTCTTGCTAGGTTGTGAAGTTGATGTTTGGGATGGAGATGCAGTTACCTGTTGATTCTCGATTGAACTCTCAAGTGGAAAAATTTCTTAGGAATAGCAGCTCCATCAAGAATGGCTTTGTCTACAGCAGAGAGGAAGGATCTGGCATATCTGAAAGTCATCATGAAGAAAGTACTGATATCTGCAGGCCAGTGATGATCATAGAGAGAATCCCACCACTGGGTGTATTCTAGAGAAACACCATTAGTGTAGAACAACAGGTCAAAGATGTGGATCTTGACAGTAGTTAGGATTAATCTGGACTTGAAACAAGGATCCCCGATCTTTAGCCTTGACACTTTCTCGATTCGCCAAGAACTGTAACAGTTGAGGCTATCAGTGAGATGATAAGGTACACGCTGATGAAGGCCAAGCTGGCGACAGAAATAGTTGGGTGCATATAGCTCAAAACCAGTCAGCTTGGGGAGAGGAATATCCATCAGAGAGATAGACTGACTAAACAGTGTTCGCCCTTCAGGAGATTGTGCTGTGGACCATATGAATCCATTCGCCAGAGCTTCAGGGTACTTATGATTGAGGACTAGAAGACCTGAGTCTAGTGTGGTGGCGTCCAAGTTGAACAGGTACTCCAGAGACCTGACATATCCCATAGACAGAGGTGAAGAAGCATTGGCAAATACTCTCCCTAGTACTTGATTCGCCGGGAAGTCTGTGACTTGCTCATCTCTGAATTAGACAAAGTAAATCTGCAAACAGAGGTCTAGTATCCAAAGGGGACCAGACACATCACTATAATTTAACTGATGGAGGGACAACTTGTGTAGTGCTCTATAAAGGAACCCCAATACCAGTTGAGCAATGCCAAAGCAGTGCCCATTGAAGAGAAGAGTTGCAGTACGTGTCCAGGTCTTAGTCAATTTTTGAGTGGTTGTGCAGACCACGAACTTATGAAGCCAGAAGTCAAGGAAGGCGGTTCCGCTCTGCTCATCTGCGCGAGCATAGAAATGTCAAACCCATCCTTTATAGAACAGGTGTGTAGGATAGTCTACTGAGTTGGTGATATATAAGACATCTGCATCTTCAAAGAGGTGTTCCTTGTGTGCTTCTTCAGTAACTAGGACGCTAGTGATTGTATAAATGTCCAAGAGGGTGATGCCCATTTGACCAAACCTAAAATCGAAGGCATTACTGTAGGAATTCCAGAAACAGGTAGCAGCCATCATTGGGGGTCGATTCGAGCCGCGACTGTTCAGTTTGAAACTTAGATCAATATCATCCGTGATTTCTGCCAGTCTCCATCGATCCAGATTAAGAGCTCGACGATTCTGGTACCACTGCATTATCTGATCACTTGGAAATGGCTAGGCTCCAATTCAGGTTGGACAGTCACTTTGCTTCTGCCAAGAGGTAACATCTGCAAAAACGTTTTGGAAAAGGAATATGGGAATCCTGGATTCATGGTAGTAGCTGAACTTCTGAGAGCTTTTTTATGAATGGTCCAAGTCCGGCGGTGGCTCTGGTGGTCAATTCCAGATGAGAATGGGTTGAGTGGTTAATAGCTTTGAGGTTTTCAGCGATTCTCTTGTCATCAATGGCAGTGTCTTGGGTTGGAATGTCAGCCATGTTATGGAAGAAATGATGAGAACAAGACTTGGCGTTAGGGTATTTAGAGGAGTCGAACAGGTGCTTCTGAATCGAAGTGTTGTTTGCTGGAGATAGACGACGGTGAAGGGGGAAACGATACAACGTTTTCTATTATTTTAAAGAAACTGGGTCGGGTTTCTAGCGCTTCTCGATTTTACAAGTGGGCTTGGTGTTCAATCTCAAGGCCTAGGGGGCAATGTTTGGGCCAAAATATTATCTTTCAGCGAATGCTTTGGAAGAGAGTCTAGTGGACCGATTCTTGCGGTCTACGTTATTATTAATGTGTTTCCTTTTGACTGGAAGTCATAATTGGCAAGGATTTGTGTTTGCTTAAGGAATCCTCCAAAGATCCGAGAAGATTTAATATGCCTTGATCCGTAAGAAAGAACAAACCCTAGTGTTCACTATATAAAGGGGTCAAGATACAGGACATAGACACATCTCAACGATTCAATACAACTTTTGCACACTGCAAAATAAGCCTCTCCGGAGCACCTCTACCAGAAAGATTCCTCGAGTCTTTTTGTCCACCAAAGCCCTATCCGTAGGCATTATCCGCTTCTACTCACCAAATCCCGACCCATCGGCATTATCCGCTTCTACCTCACCAAAGCCTCATCCGTGAGCACTACCCGCACCTACTCACCAAGCCTCATCCGTGAGCGAACAGTCCACCACTGCTTCATTAAGCCCAATCCGTAGGCGAATACCCGCAAAACCATTGTTAGGGTGGAAACTCTAGCAAATATCTCTAGTTTGTTAAGGAACCCTTTGGTAAACGTACTACACTCCTGATTTTTTAGCTCTGCTCAACCACACCGGTCTGACTAGGAACGTCCACTTCGTAAGAGGAGGAGAAAAATCCTAGTTGCTCTTCAGCTAGGTCTAACAAGAACTTGAAAGCAGGCCTGACCAACGCATGTACAACAATCGTTTGAAGAGAAGTCAGAAGGCGAACGCGCATCAAGATCAAGGTTGTACCTGACCCATAGGTACTGACACGCCCTCAAGCTTGGTTGTTCGAAGAAAATACATTTTCACGCCGAACAGAACTTAGCTAGCAACCACCGACACTCCAGATCTTTTTTTTGGACAAGCAGGCTCCCATTTCAACCACCAGACCAAACCCTATGGGTCAACCCAGCTTCCTTGTGCATCTGGTTCTTGGAAATATAATGTTTTCCCAATTTTCAAATGTATGTTTTGTATAACGACACAGACAATTTTGAAGTGATAGACATGTATTGACTTGAACTGAGACAAGCGTGGCCCGTGGATCACCATTGTACCGATATTGTCCCAACTTAACCACCTTTAAGGTGTTGGGTTTTAATCACAAAAGGTTTCGGTACAATTAGGTATGATCTATCCACTTATATGTTGTATTTTATTTGTCCCTTTTTTGATGTGGAATATTTCATCTCCAACACTCCCCCTCACGTGCAACCTAACTTTTTAGGTATGCACATGTAATTTGATTTGATTTGATCCAATTCCCACATTGAAAAACGGTAATTTAATTCAGAACATGATTTGATCCAATTTCTATTTCAAAAATTAGGATATGCGGTCCAAGGGCCACTGCAGACACTTGGTATGATATGAAGCCAAAAGCTTTTCGATGAACCCAATTTGGGCCCATTATGTTAGGTGATTTTCCCCCGTTATGCTGGGAGAAGTAATTGAAGAGGGACCCGAACAAAATATTGCCGAATCAAAAGTAGCTCTAGTCTATGGTCAGATAAATGAACTGCCCGGAGCTCGTATGAGGGTTGGTTTAACCGCCCTAACTATGGCGGAATATTTTCGAGATGCTAATGAACAAGACGTACTTCTATTTATCGACAATATCTTCCGCTCTGATACCAAGTTGAACTGGGACAAGCGTGGCCCGTGGATCATCATTGTACCGATATTGTCCTAACTTAACCACCTCTAAGGTGTTGGGTTTTAATCACAAAAGGCCTCGGTACAATTAGGTATGATCTATCGACTTATATGTTGTATTTTATTTATCACTTTTCTGATGTGGAATCTTTCCTCTCCAACATATTGAATGCGAATAAGATGTCAGAATGTGATCGAAATATGAGTTTTCTGAATAAATAAATAAGAAATCCTTAACCAGTTTTGGTGATAGAGGTCATTATTTCAAAAGCTCTCATTTATGAAAGGTCGAGAATTATATTTATCTCAATATTGTTCATAATGAAAATTAAATAATGTGCATGTGTGGATTTTATCATATCTTTTCTATCCACTGTCTTTATTAATTAGTTCCGTCGCTTAAGACCGATTTTTCGTCGCCTAAGACTTCGGTGACGGAAAGTCCGTCGCTTAAATATCGTGGCCTAAGTTTGGTAGTATTTTTTAATAGCGACAGAAAGCCATGATTTCAACGCTTAAGCCATGTACTTATGTGACGTCAACATGTCTTAGGCGACGCGATATTTCCGTCGCTTAAGCTTTAGATTTTTTTTAAAAAAAATTCCCTGACGGGTTTCCGACCAAATTTTTTTTTTGTTCTAGAAAATTTTTCTTCTTCTTCTTCTTCTTCTTCTTCAACCACCGCATCACCTCCTCCGCCACCACTACGGTACCACCACCACCACCGCCTCCGCCACCACCACCGCCACCACCTTCCTTTTGTTCTTGTTCTTCTTCTGTTTATTCTTCTTCTCTTCTTCTGTTCTTCACTTGAGCGAGATTCTTAAAATTTGAATCCTTTGTTTAAACGACGGAACTACTTTCCGTCGCTTGAGTAAGTTTTAAATGTTTTGAGCGTCAAATGGTTAAATTTGAAATTTATTTAAGTGACTCCGTCGCCCAAGTAATTTTTTCCGTCGTTTAAGTTCAAATTTTTGTTTCTTTTGGTCAAATGGTGAAAATTTGAAATTTTACTTAAGCGACGGGAAGTAAAATTTGCTTAAGTAAATTGCTTACATCACTTAAGTAATATTTGCTTAAGTGTTGAAATTTATTTCTGTCGTTTAAGTAAAATTTTCTTAAGTAACGAAACTTTTTATCGCTTAAGCAAAAAAATTTCGTTGCTTTAGTGAAAGAGCTTTAAGCGACGGAAATTTCTATAACCATCTCTTAAGTGACAGAAATTTTTTGACTTAAAAAATTTTCGTCGACTAAAGGTGTTTTTCTACTAGTGATTTTATAGACTACTCTTGTGCCCTGTTGGTTAGATTTTTTCATGGAGTTTGGACCTAGCCAGCTTCTCTCTAGCTGAGTCATAATATATTGATGATTGTTGTCCCCATTTAACCAGAACAATTATTTGCCATCTTCCTCATTATTTGAAAATTGCATCAGCACTCATGTCTCACCCATATTTGATAGATTTTAGTTCAGTCTTCACGTATACGTACACCAAGCCAAGCAAACCAAACTACTAGGGCTCACATTATTGACTTGACAATAAACACCATACAGTGGCAGAGTAGCTTGCTCCCAAATTAAACGGGACACATAATAATATCAGTATCTAGCTACTTTGAAATTAAGTCTACTATCTGGTATATGTGCCTATATTCGTATAGAAACGTTTTCATACTATGTAAAAATACACTATCTCATGCCCTAACGTATAAATCAGTCTGTATGGTTGCAGCGGCGGTTGGTGCGGGATTCTTGGCCCGCGACATCACCTTCAAGAACACCGCCGGACCCTTAAAGTACCAAGCAGTTGCTCTACGTGTCGGTTCGGATCTCTCGGCCTTCTACCGCTGTGACATTCTTGCGTACCAAGACTCCCTCTACGTCCACTCGAACTGTCAGTTTTTCGAGGGCTGCTTCATTGCAGTTACGGTCGATTTCATCTTTGGCAATGCTGCAGTCGTGTTACATAACTGTGATATCCATGCCCGAAAGCCCAACTCAGGCCAGAAGAACAATCTCACAGATCAAGGGAGAACCGACCCTAACCAGAACACCGGCATTGTGATTCAAAAATCAAGGATTGGTGCCACAGTTGAACAAGCTCACAGATCAAGGGAGAACCGACCTGCAGGCCGTGAAAGGTAACTTCAAAACATACCTCCCGGGAGGCCGTGGAAGGAGTACTATAGGACTGTGAACATGCAATCTTCCATTACTGATATCATCGACCCTGCTGGGTGGTACGAGTGGAGTGGCACTTTTGCCCTAGACACATTGTTGTATGCTGAGTATGCTAACACTGGGGCTGGGGTTGCGACTGCGAATAGGGTAACATGGAAGGGCTACAAGGTGATCACAAGCGCCACAGAGGCTCAGGCTTACGCACCAGGGAATTTTATTGCTGGTGGAAGTTGGTTGAGTGCTACTAGCTACTGGTTTCCCTTTTACTCTTGGTATGTAGAATGTAGGTGAGTAATAATTATTGTAACTTATAATTGTAGCAGTATTATCGGGACTCGTCTGTTATACAGTGGGCCATCTCATGCGTCGGTTATAACAGCCGTTAGATGAGCAGTAGGGGAGAAATCAGGAAAAACCGGTCGCATGCCATGCCGATCCGTACAGCAGAAACCGGAAAAACCGGTCGCATCCCATACCAATCAAGATACTGCAATTTGTTGATTAATGAACAAGAGCATCTCATATATTTTTCACCTTGAACTGCCACTTTTGAAAGGCTGCATGTATCGTAAACTCTAAACCAATTTCTCACATCGTTTAGATACATTTCCAAAGAGGCAAAGACACAAAAACATCTACTATTAAAGGCAAAGTTCATGTTCTTGACATGAACTCATGAAGTGATGAAGCAGCTGATGTTAGACTCCAGGGAAAGGGATCGATGAAACTATATATGAACTTGGAGTCCAAGTAACCAGTGGGTTATATGAAGTGATCGATATAACATCTGCTTCATTATGGGCTGGACTAATTCTGTTCCAGTGAGTTAACTCCATCTTACAGTCTCTTTTATGGATCCTAACCTTCACTTAGCGTTACTACGTACTACCTATACAAGTTGGAGGAGTCTATTTTCCCATTTGCCTTATGTTGTGGGGTGACGCATCTTTAAATTCCATGTAGCTAGCTTGGACTCAAAGTAGTCTGGTTGGTCTTTCCGTGGGGAGCATCTCGGGTGCACCTCATGCATATGCACCGGATCATCCATCGTTTTTTAATAAGGTTACAAATTTTAGAAAATGACAAGGAAAAGAAGCCGAGTTCGGATCGGTATTAACAAAACCAAACCAAATGAAAAAAAACTAAATTCATAAAAAATTGCCTATGGTGCATATGCACCAAGTGCATCCCAGAATTTTCGCTTTTCGTGAAGCACTTTCAGTCTCCCCGATGTCCTTCTCCGGAACACTGATGGTGCACAAATCAACATTTGGAGGCAATAATTATGATTATTTGTTTAAAAAAGAGATCCCTTATTGAAAGGGGATTGTGTGTGTATATACACGACACATGTGAACGGTTGAGATTAGATGATATAATATTGATACATGAGTGGTTAAACATATGAATTGTTATAAATGACTAAGATAGTAAGATTGTATCGTGTACATACACGACTGTGCATATAAGAATTTCTCATATATATACATAGCGTGTCAAACATCTATTTAATTATCATGATTACTTGATGAGGAATGATAGCAAACTATGATACATAACCGCGCATTTGAACGTACTCTTAAATTTTATTCTAATTCTTTAGATTCTTTTAACGAATGGCATGAAATTGTAGACCCTATTTCATGAACGGCTTATACTGTGTGAATTAGAAAGAACATCTTTTTCCTATTTGTTTGTATGACATACCTACCATTCTTCGTTATCAGCATGTCATGTTTTTACTAACATCAAACTCTAAAGTTTTTCTGTAATACCTGTTAGTTGTTCCGACCGTAAAAACATCAGAAACTACAATTCAGAAAAGAAAACGTTGAAAAATAGGGGTAAATTAGGTCACTTTTATATCAAAACAGAATCTCGACCTCTTCTGAATCTCAACAATGGTTACGGGAAAAATGATTCACCAAAAAGCGTTCAATGATTATTATCAAATATAAAGAATAGCTGGCACTTAGGATTATAATAGCGGATAAGTGTTAGAAAATATGGTAAATATATTGTTTATATATTAACAAAATAAAATAACAAAAATTAATTATAATTAATCAAATTATATGAACATGAACAGAACCATAAAATGACAAATTGAGTATTTGAGAAAAATAATTCAACCAATGGGGTGCAAGGACCTCAATGTCGCTTAATCTCCTGGCCAGGATAAAACGAACAAGCTCAGGTTGTTGCACTACGAACAAAAACTTCAACTAACTAGGAAGAACCTTCAAACTATCACTAAATTTTTGAGAGAACTTAAAATAAAATCCGTCAGTTCAAAAACAACCTCCCCGTGCTACAAATTTGAGCTGTATTCGTGTCCGCAGGTTACGCGGACCCAAGTGAAGAAATTGGGCTTCCGACATGGGATTTGCACCCATGCGCGGGAGAGCATGACTGCTTGTCATGGTTATACTTTTAAGGTGTAGGATTCTATTTAAAGCTTTATTTTTCTCATATTTTTTTTAATGTGGGACAAAGTTCATTTTTTTATTTGAACTAGCCATCTTTAGGTGACAATTTCTTATTCACCCCACATATGCATATAAATACATGATTTTATAGCTCTCATTACAAGGATTACAAATTCATACATCCAATCATCTAATTAAAAATGCAAATCACTTTAATTATTTAGTTTAATCAATCATCCTTTAGACATTTTTTCCAACAAGATCCTGTGGGCTTCTTTGGTCGACAAGTACGTACGTATGTTATAGTGCATATAGAAGATGTATGCTGCGGCTTCCTATCTGCAAACAAAGTCTCCTTCATTTCTTTGTCTTACCTTTCAGCCGTCTGCTTTGTACTATGCTGTTTTGGCCGTTATGATTCATCCTTCTTCTCGAACGCTAGAAAATGAAATTATAATCGAAGTTGCGAGTTAGGTTTCTTTTCAATATTTCTGGCATAGAAAAAGACTGAAAATAGAGGTGAACTGGAATGTGTATGTTTTGGGTCCCCTGTTGGCGCAATTGCCGGCTTCATATAATGAGCTTCATTCACATCAGCACATGATATTGCCGTATATTGTAGGATGCAGCTCGTTGCTCAAAAAATCAAATAATTTTATGTGTGTTCATATGTGTTTGTGAATCTATACAATGTTTGATTGTTTATGAATAATTTGTCATTATAGTCTTACTTATATATGTTACCAAGACAACAACAACAAATAGTAAATAATAAATAGTAAATGGAGGGTGGTCATGTGTTTTAAGTTTCAAACCTATCAAGGATGGGGCGAAATAAGGTGTATAACGAAAATGTAGAGGCCGACCATCATTATCTCGTTAAATCCTTTGTTTTCTTCCGATGAATTGTTTCAACTTTTAGGTAGCATTATTTAGGTTGTAATGTGGCTTTAAACTCAATAATGTCGTCGCCCCTCCTTAAGTAAGCTAAATAGTTTGTAACGGCTTAAATTTTTAGGACACGTTTACTAACTTGAAACGAAAATTATCATAAATCGGTATCAATAAGAATCACATAAAACCTTACAGTAGAAAGGATCGATAAAGAGTGATCTTGAAGATTAACGATCATTATAGTAAAATGTCTTACATATGTTCACTGAGAAGAAGAAAAAAAGGTGGGACTGTACGCTTAACCTTAACCCTTACAAACATAAACGGATAAACCACAATATATGCACCAGATTCACACAAGATTTTTCACCCGTTAAGCAAATAATCCATCTGTCGTTTACTTTTCAACCATCTCTAAGCTGTAGTTTGCCTTAGTAATCAAATCTAAGGATCGAGCCCTACATCTGGTAGTGCATCCCTATCACCCTACCTCTTTTTGAATATTAGTGAAGATCTATCCTTACGGATCAGAGATGCTATAGTGAAAGGGTCGTTGATCGGTATAAGATTGACTAGAGCTTGCCCCATTGTCTCTCATCTTTTCTTTCCCGATGACTCCCTTTTCTTTCGTGAATATCTTCTCGGAGTATCGTACGGCCTATAAACAATGAAAAAACTAGTATTTATTTCACTCCTATTACACCAGACCAAATGAAGAGACTGATGTGTCTATTGCTGAAGTTTATCGAAGTTGAAAACCCGAGAATTTACCTTGGGATGCCTATGATATGTGGGAGATCTAAGAAATAAGAAGCCCTTGTGTATATTAAGGAAAGAGTCGGAGGAAAATTAAAGGATGGAAAAAGCATAATTTATCTACGGCTGGAAAAGAAGTCCTCATAAAAGCTGTGGCTGTCTATCCCAGTCTACCCAATGGCGTGCTTAAATTCCTCAAGAAGTTATGCAATGAGATCAATGCTATTATCGGTAATTTCTGGTGGGGATATTCTGAGAATAGAAACAAGATTCACGGGAAGTGCTGGGATCATGTGAGGGGAAGAAGAGTGGTGGTCTGGGTTTTAAAGATCTCAACTTGTTTAACATGGTCTTATTAGTCAAGCAGTGTTGGAGATTACTATATGAGTCTATCTCTTTGTGGTGTCAAGTTTTCAAGGCCATATTTCCCTAAATGTGACTTCCTAAACGCAGCTCGAGCCTCCTGGGGATGGGCTAGTATTTTACAAGGCAGGGATCAAATTTTTGAAGGTGCCAGTTGGTGCATCTCAAATGGCCTCAAGGTGAACATATTTATAACTAGGCATGAAATCTCTTTGCCAAATCACCAAATGAACAAGTATTTTCAAATAACGAGTTAGAGGTGAATCGATATACACTATGAGTTGTTTTTACGAGGTTGGCATATCCTATCTCTATCATATTTACATATTTTTAACAGTTTTAATTATAATTTTAACTTTTTAATAATTTAATTAACCAATAAAATCATCTTTATAAAAAAATCAATGTAAAAATGATTATTTGCTTAGCCGAATACATCACACAAATAGATAGTTCTTATTAAAGTTAAGACCTTTATGACCAGCCTGTCATTTGTTTGATCAATTCTGTTGAGCAAATATTATCTTTTTATATTAATTTTTTAGAGACGTGATCTTAATTAGTTAATTTAACTATTATATGGTTACGATTATGATGGATATTATTAAAAATATATAAATAAAAGAGAAATCGATCCTGTGTCCGGCCTAGATGAAGCACAAATATTTTCCAAGATCTGATATGTGACGATTTTAAGATCTAACGACGCAAGAGTTTCTCTCAACTTTTTGGAAAACCGGTAAAACAGGGGTAACTCTGCAATCAGGAATGCGAGCCACATGTTATTAGGAAGCAATGCCATTCCTACCTGTCCTATTGCAGCCTTGTTTAGCATCAAATAAACAAACATCCATGGCCGAAGAAAGGGATCAGCTTTCCCATTCAAAACGTGCTGCGATCAATTATGCTCAGTAACGAAAACAGAGGATGATGATCATAAACTACAAACTAAAATCCATCAAGCTTAATTAACATTCTTAATCCAGAAGCATCATCCTGGAAAGAAAGCGATGGCTTCCTGGGGCCTCCTCCTCATCACTTCCACCTCTTTATAAAAAGCATCCCAAAAATCCTAGCTTTCTTCTAAACTAAACCTCACACACAAGTGACACAACCCAAAACTAAACCCAGCCACACAAAAACCAAACACAACAAAACATGGACTCCATGTCTTCCTTCAAAGGCTACGGCAAAGTCGACGAGCTCGAAGAGCAGGCCTTCCGTCGCAAGACCCGTAAACGCTTCATCATCGTCATCGTCTCCGTCATTGTCCTCGTCGCCGTCGTCATCGGCGCCGTCACCGGCACCGTCATCCACAACCGCAACAGCTCATCATCTCCTTTACCACCCCAACCCTCCACCGAGCTGACCCCCGCCTCTTCTCTCAAAGCCGTCTGCGACGTCACCCTCTACCCCAACTCGTGTTTCTCAAGCATCTCTTCTCTCAAAGACTCCAACACCACCGACCCTGAAGCGCTCTTCAGGCTTTCACTGCATGTCGCCATTGACGAGGTGTCGAAGCTTAAAGAGCTCCCTTCGAAGCTGAAAACCAAGATCGGAAACGACACCAAGCTTATCGAGGCGTTCAAGGTCTGCGAGACCCTGTTCGACGACGCTGTGGAGAATCTGAACAACTCGTTAACTTGCATGGAGGCCGGTTCCGGCGATAAGCTTTTATCTCACGCGAAGATCAACGACCTGAAAACATGGATCAGCGCCTCCATGACTGACCAGGAGACCTGCCTCGACTCTCTTGAAGAAATCAATGCAACACTGGTTCAGGAAGTGAGGGATGCTATGAAGAACTCGACGGAATACGCTAGCAACAGTTTGGCAATTGTTGCGGTGATTCTTGATTTACTGTCCAGAATGGGCATTCCGGTTCACCGCAGGAGACTTCTCGGGTACGGAGGATCCGAGTTCCCGAGCTGGGTGAGCCCGGGAGACAGGAGGCTGCTTCAGGAGCAGAATGTGACTGCGCACGTGACCGTGTCACAGGATGGGACTGGGGATTTTAAGACTATTCAGGAGGCTGTGGATGCTGTGCCGAAGAAGAACTTGACCAGGTTTGTGATATATGTGAAGCAAGGGACGTATTTGGAGAATGTGATTGTGGACAAGAGCAAATGGAATGTGATGATGTATGGGGATGGCAAGGCCAAGACTGTTGTTTCTGGGAAGTTGAACTTTGTGGATGGGACTGCAACTTTCAACACTGCCACTTTTGGTACTAATTCTTCCTCATTTTCTTGTTCAAGTTTCAATCTTGATTTCTTTGCCAGTTTAGTTTGCCATTGATTTAGTTTGAGATTGAGTTTGATTAATTTGTTCATAATGTCATTAGTGTGTCACTAATGTGCCTTCCAAAGCTAAACTGCCTTCCAAAGCTTTCAAGGTATCCATAAATACTGCTTTAGAATTGAAGGAGTTCCTAGTGTGATGGGGGGGGTCAATTAGCAACCATAGCTAAACCAGAGTTGCTTTTCTGAGTTTGTTGATATTGGTGGTGTCAAATTGGGGACCAGGCACATGGTTTAGGCGTCACCATGTTAACCTGATGTGCTACTTTCACCTAAAACAGTTCTCCATCTACCTCTTGTGTTGTTGGTCTTGTTGTTCTTCTTTATGAACAAATCAAAGTTGGTTTGAATACTAATAAAATGGGTTGTATATCTGGGTGAGGGATGCTGATATGTGTGGACGGTTGATGCCCCCACCATGTGATTGGATTATATATTGCTTTGATGTTCATGTGGTGACCCCTTTTGTTCCATTTATAATATGAGTGATGCAAGTTAGCATATAAGCTTGATCCAGAAATGCAAGTTTGGCCTGCATAACCATGTGGTTTTTCTTCTGACTTTTTCCAAATGATAGTGATAAACATGTACATGTCTGCTGAAATTGTATAGCAGTTGACTCATTCTATGACTGATAAGAAATAGGCAGTCATATTGATGTGGAAGTCAAGTTCTGTATGTAGTGTGATTCTTGTTGGCTTGAACTATAGTCATCACAGGCAACAATTCCCCAGTTGGTTTCTTTGTCATTTTAGAATTTTGGAAGACCCTCAAAATAATTTCTTTCTTTCATATTGAGAAATATGTGAGTTGAGGAGTTGAGGCTGTTGAGAACTTTATTATTAAAGCATACATTGAAACTCAGCTTCTGAAATGTCCTGAATGCTTACAATGAGTGTATTTTGCTTTACCAGCTGTTGCAGGAAAAGAGTTTATTGCGAAAGATATGGGGTTCATTAACACTGCTGGAGCGGCAAAGTACCAAGCTGTGGCGTTCAGATCTGGTTCTGACCAATCTGTGTACTACAGATGCTCCTTTGATGCATTCCAAGACACACTCTATGCTCACTCAAATCGACAATTCTATCGTGATTGTGACATCACAGGCACCATTGACTTCATCTTTGGCAATGCCGCTGTGGTGTTCCAGAACTGTAATATCCAGCCAAGGCAGCCAATGCCAAACCAGTTCAACACAATCACTGCTCAGGGAAAGAAGGATCCCAATCAGAATTCCGGGATTTCAATCCAAAAGTGCACAATCTCTCCACTCGAAAGCAACATGACAGCTCAAACATATCTTGGTAGACCTTGGAAGGAGTTTTCCACAACAATTTTCATGCAGTCCAATATTGGTTCATTCTTAAACCCATTAGGGTGGAGAGAATGGGTTTCTAATGTTGATCCACCTAGCACCATATTTTACGCAGAGTATCAAAATAGCGGACCAGGATCAAGTGTGGATAAAAGGGTTACATGGGCTGGTTACAGGCCCTCTCTCACAGAAGTTGAAGCGGCCAAGTTCACAGTTGAGTCCTTCATCCAAGGTAGTGAATGGTTGCCCAAGACAAGTGTGAATTTTGAGACATCCCTGTGAGGCTGTGATCTGAGAAATCACTCAGTGTGCGCTTATTGTTCTAGAAAGCATGATTTAAGCTTTAAATACAGTCAGTTTTCAACATAAAGCTTCTATTTCTCAACATGTTTGACAGAATTGTGTTAGCTCTGTGAATGCTCAGTTCTTTTTTCCACTTTCCAACTGTTGTGGAAAGTTATTCTGTAACATCCCCTCTTCATATTACACTGAAAATACATGCAGAAGTTCCGATTTAGAATGAATTGAATATATTATCAAGCAGATCCCCATTGTCGTTCTCTTTCCTACTGCATACAGGATAATTTGTGTTGTCCAGAAATACAAGTGAAAAGCATAAAGAAAGAATATGACCTGAAAAAAAATCATGTCATAACTTTGTTTTTTCTGTACTTTGATGTTATGCTATAACTTTGTTATCAAACCGTTTTCTCTAAATGACAAAGAACTTAACAATAAGATGCTTCTTTGATGTAAGCTACTTCTGATCTGGTGTAAACCAGATCTGCAGAGACCATCTGCATATTCATGAGAATAGTGATCCTTCTTGAAAGGAAATCTATAGTAATAGTGTTCATTGTTCAGTGCTCCCATCTGTCAAAGAAACACACCAAGATCACTCGCACCTTTGAAAGCAAAATGACTGCGGTTTCTTTCAAGCGTCTTGTTGTAAGGACCATGACAATCATGGCCTACGGGATGAATGATATGCCGGACTCTGTGCTTGAGATTTGAGAAAAACTCATCTTTTTGTTTAGATATTGCACCTCTAGGTTTAAGATTAATTTCTCTGCAACTACTCTTCCAAAATCAAATCCTTTGCTCTCCATTTCACAACTTACCAAAATATGACAGATTTGTTCTCTTTCACTACCTAGCTTTTCAGTATTCAATATTCATACACCGGGAGTTTACAACTTGACAGTATCGATGTCTTCGACATCTTGGAGATAGTAACACATGAAACTATATATACACAAACGTTGATCATATAAGAAGAAACAACGACCTCACTTCTTCTGTGTTTTTTTAATTTAAAGGCTAGAACGACCGTCTTCACGTTATACTTGTAGGAACTTGTGGGACTTTAGTCCCACATTGAAGAAATTGAAAAGGTTGTGCCTTTTATAAGGGCTAACACATTTAGATTATTAAATGAGTGTTGTGTGAGAGAATGGGCTTTAATGGGCTCTCTATGGATTTTCCATAGAATTGCACATATATTACAAAGATGGGTCTTGGGCTCTGTTGATTAAATTCAGAATATTTTATTTTAATTAATATTTTGAATTTTGAATTAAATTCAGAATAAACAGATACAACTGTTCGAGCAGTTGCAACTGTTCATTCGGTCGCGTGACTTTTATATAAAGACGACGTTGGTCGTCGTTACAAATACGGAAAACATTCTTCTCTCCTTCTTCTTCTGTTCTTCAGAGATTCACAAAGTAATTCGCTAGAACAAGTTCTTGTGCAAGAACTTGTTTGTGATTGTTGTATCCTCTAGATAGACGTCTGCAACTACAGCACAAGTGGGGACGAATTTCTGTCTAAGGACACTGCTACGCAGGCCTCAATCGATCAAGTCAGTGTTTTTCAATTTCAATTTCGTAGTTAAATTATTTGATTTATTGTTGTTAATAGAATTAATAGTATATATATATAAATCTGTTTCTGTACCCATTAATGATTGGTTCTAACAATACTATTAACGAGGAGACATTGTGTCTAAACCTATATTGCAACAGAACTTTGTCTTGTCCTAAATGGCCACGAACTTATTACCTAAGCTATTCAAAAGGAAAGTAAAAAACGAGGATCCAAGTAAATATTTGTAAGTTGTAACTCCATCGAAGGCTTGGTCCTTTGCTATAAGTTTATGTTTCTCGCTGTCAAATTACTGTTGTATTTGTTATAAATGATATATTTTCTCTTTGTTTTTTCAGGTTGTGAAGTGTGAATATGCTGTTCGAGGTGAATTTGGCATTCTTACAGGGGTATGTAACTGACTTAATAAAGTTCATGACCACATCTAAGTTATTTCTTCTTGCAAGCCTTGTGATGAGGCAAAGGTCAGTTTTCTATCTTGTAAGTAAATGGTAAATCAGCTGGTCCTTGATTCTTGTTCACTTTTGCCAGACCATTTATCAACAGATAAAGCTTCTTTGTTCAATGCAGGTTGGAGATGAATCCTATGAATTGTATTTTGCAGAGAAAGATGGAATTCTGTCATCTCTTAAAAGTTGAAAATTTCTTGGTGCACCGTCACCGGCGGTGATCTGCCTAATCCATACCGTCTGATCATCTGCTTACTGTTAGATGTATACATTGTTTACTTTTGTTTTTTCTGTTTTTTGACATGCATGGAATACTCTCTTTAAAAGACATGCAAAAGTTAGTTTGAAAGAGTAAAGATAATAACATAACCTTATCTCTTAAAATTTGTCTGAAAAACCGGACTAGTTACACTTCATTTTTTGGCCTCGTTTTATCCTATCATTGATTACAGACATTAGAAGATGCGTTAAACAGCCTGGAGGGTGTGACATGCAACAGAGCTGAGGGGGCAATGTACCTCTTTCCCCGCATAGACCTGCCTCAAAAGGCAATCGAAGCTGCAGAAGCTGCAAGGACGGCTCCAGATGCATTCTATTGCAAACCCCTACTGAATGCCACTGGAATCATAGTTGTTCATGGTTCTGGTTTCGGACAGGTTAGTTTGTAGACAAGTCCTCAATTGTAATGATATCCTCTGGTTTGATCTTTTAATTATCCAGATCGTTGAAAGTTGTTTCCCTTGCAATCAGGTTCCTGGCAACTGGCATTTTAGATGCACAATCCTGCCTCAAGAGGATAAATTTCCAGCCGTCGCCGAGCGTCTAACAGTGTTCCAGGAAAACTTCATGGACGAGTTCCGCAACTAGATTACCCCGGCAATTGTGTCAGGTGGTTCGGAATAATAACGATAGCAGTAGACACTCAATGGAGATGAACGGTTGAGCCTTAGAGGCATGACATGTCTGATTTGGATAATATACATGTGTTGATGCAGTCGCATTCTAAATCTTAATAGTTTTGAATCACATGAGGTTTTGCCATTACGTTTTTTTAGTCTTACTATCATACCATAAGTAGGCGTCTCTTCCTTCAGATAGTTTCAATTCATTGTAGACTGGAGTAACTAGTCTAGGTTAAATAAGGTAGCAATCAACAGTAATATTATTAGTTCTTACATTTTAGCCCTGATATCAGTAGGTCTCAAATTAAGAACGAGTTTGAAGGGTTGGTGCATGTCTCTATCACCATGGAAGTTTGAAGGTTTTGTTCATTGGATTCAAGTTCTAACGTACTCCGTTGTAGATTCCTTGTAGTACCAGCAAGAAACCCCCATACCAGTAACTCTGTAAGCCTTTGAAATAAGAGTAAGAAGTCCAGAAATAGTTGCGTTTTACAGAAAGCATTAATGGTATATGGCCAAAGTAATGCAGCTTTTAGCGTATCGATGATGTCCTGCACAAGTTAAAAAATTATGGAAATCTTTGTTGCTGAAACTCTTTTCTTTCCTTTACACTCATCATACCTTACGTTTAGACCGAATATAGAGTGGATCGACCTAGATCCGGATCCGGATTCGTTTAAAAAAATTTGATTTGTACCCGACCCATAACCCGCTGGATCATCTATAACTCGATCTAAATCCGTATCCGGTTGGTTAACCGATATTCAACCTGTTATTCCAATCTATTTATAATAATGAATTTCTTAAACTTTAAATAAAAATTTCAATATTTAATCATAGTATCTCATAACACTAGAATATTATAAAAAAATTAAAATTCCTATCATAAGTTGAATTACATGACCAACATATGTCTTAAAACAACAAAATAATATAACCAAAATATTAAATCTCTGATTTTTAGATATTATTGTATCATATTTCTTTGAGTAATATTATATTTAATAAAAATATGGTGGTGTTGTTAACACACCCGATCTCTTTTTCAACCAATCAAGAAGCAAATTTAAGTGACAAACTTGTAAATAAAAATGACATATATGGATATGAAAAGAGATAGTGTGTTAATAGCAAAAACGAGTGTGTTAATATCAATACCTTATATATAATATTTAATAGTTTAAAACGGATTTGGTCATTAACAGGTCAATCTAGATCCATATCCAATTCGTTTAATCCACGGATCAAAATTTTGATACAAACCCGTTTAAAAATCATGGGTTACCTGGACTACCTACAGTTCTTGTTTTTAGCAGTGAAGTAAATGAGTCTGTTCAATAATGCTAACTTGAGTTGGGGGAGGGGGGTCAGGGTTTAGGGCATGGCCATATGTCAAACTGTGATGAACCCTGCACGGATAGGTTGGTCCCTGTTTCCAACAAGATGAATAAAACATTGGTTTTTCTGAGATTGTGGGATAATAGAGCCAACAAAAGCGAAAACACAGGACCAATCTACTTTCACTGCTTGGCTTTGCAGGTTATCAGATTGAGATGTTTGCAAAAAAAAGATTGAGATGTTTGGTAAAGGTAAACCTTTGCCCATGTGATCTCCTTGTACAGACAGAGTTCCCAGATCCTGCACCAGTTGAATGATTTCAAAGACAAAAAATGGGTTGGATATTCTTTAGCATGAAATGTGATATTTTAACTAACAAATTTATCACCGATTCACTAGGTTAGTAAGTTACTAACTAGATTAATATTAGTGTACATAAAATGTGCCGGGAAAGCAACCGGAGCCGGAGATGCTAGTTCTATTCCGGCTTGTGAATCAAAGAAAACGAAAAGGAGACCGCAGTGAGGAGCTAGATGGCATACGAGAGACCAGAGATGCAACTCATAGGATCCTATACTCCTATTGATATTCTTTTACCTTTTTCTAATATCGAATCAAGTTGATTTAAAGCTGCAATATACATGTAGACCGTCATCCATACTGCTATATTAGTCTAGGTCTGATCGAGCCTTAGATAAACTTGAAGAATATTAACCACACTATTGTCTTGTAAGAACTATGTTAATTTCATACATTGTCTGTTAGTTTTGGTTGTGAAATATTCATGACAGTGACTTTCATACTTCTCAAGTTCCGATTTTGCAGTTTACGCTCCAATGGCTCCATGTTTCATTTGACAGTGTTTGAAAGTTGAAACTAAATTTGGGTGCAAACTTCATTAAAAAAGAGTAGAGTGAGTGAATTTCATTTTCCTTACTTTATCAAAGTGAACTTGTGTGATGATCCTTTAACTGCATTTTTCTTTTGGACTTACAAGACACTCGATAGAAAATATTGCAGTTCTGATTTTTCACTGTGACACTAAAAGTACAGTGCAAAGAAATCTAGGTGATTTTTTCATGATCAGTTGTGGTTACTGCAAGGGAAGCAACCACAAGAGATGTGGCCAGAAAAATGAGGGTTGTGCCGACTTATCATCTTCTGTGATTGGTTGGTGGCCTTGTGAATTTGCTCAGTGTGTTGTTGCCTGGCTTCTGCTCTCAATTCCTCAGCTTTTCTATGCACAACTGCCATCTTCTTCATCAACTTCTCCTCCAGGTTAGATCTCATTTTCTGTACCTTCACCTAAAAACCAGAAGGTGTATCAACAATCAAATGGCCAAAAATGAAGCATGCATTTATGGCTTTATGCCACCCAATTTGGCTTTACAAATGAAAATTAATGTATTCAGATAGAACAAAAAACCAAGCTTCCAACCACTAGCATCCAAGCTCATTTGAATACTCAAATTCCCCATTTCCCCATGTGGATTTCTTAATACTCATGGGTTACAAACTTGCCAGTATATTAAAAGGTGAGGATGATGACTTCTAGCATTCTTCTTTTGTTCTTTTAAGAGATAAGCATGCATAGAACGGTATTATACTAAGCATTGCACTACAACTGAGATGTGATGTAGTGAAGAAAACAAAAGGAGAATGGTGTCCAAGGGTGACGGGTGGCTCGAGATTGAGGAAGCCAACAAGAAGCCCTGTGAAGCATTCAAACTAGAATGAATAATATAGAGTTCAAAGGGTAATTCTTAGATTAGTTGGCAGAGTTGCACTGCGGTTTGACAATGAAGCCACTTAGTATCATGCTCAATATACAACAGCAAATATTCTCCTTTAGTAGGTGTAGGCATTATGAGGAAGTAAAAAAATGGTGTAAACGGCAAGAAAATACACTAAACTTGGGGTTTGATGAGATAACAACAAAAATGCTGTGCTACTTGAAACAATAGACTATTATCCAGTCCATCATCTTTTGTGTACATTCCAGTTCATGGTTCTATCGGTTGAGTAATTCATTAATCATAATCTATTTTGAGGAAATAACTGTCAATCATAAGGTGATTAGAGCAAGTAAAATAACACTTCCTCTATGATAATAGCAAGACATAATTACATAAATAACAGCAAAGGAAGCCAAATCACTATTTCCGATTCCTATGTCTTATGTTTGTCATTTAGCTAAACACCAACAATTGGTTAACGAACACAAGACATGATGAACTACGAACCCACCAAGGGAAAAATAACATGAGAACAGAAGTACCTCAAGCTTTCTTGACTGAGCTTCTGCTTTTGCACTTTGGAGGTTGACCCACGCTTGAATTTTTGCTTCTTCTCTCTGATATCTGTATACCCCAAAACAAGTTAGAACTAAACTCCTCTGGAACAATAGGATGGTCCAACGTAGTGATCCAATTTTTTTTTTCAATAATTACTTTGTGATCCAATTACCTAAGGCAGCAGTTGTTATTTTCTTCCTTTTCCCAAGCAGCAGCTCTTGGTTCAGACATAGTTTCTAGGTATACATTGCCTGTGTCAAAATGCCTCAAGCTCTTTGATATTTCCATTTCTTCCTCTTCCCTTGAGTTCCAAGTCGAAGCAACTGAATCATATTGTGTCCCTAGTTGAAGCTTAGCGAGATGGCATTCCTGCAACTGAGTAATGTCAATGGTGTTATTGGTGCTGCTAGAGTGCCCCACGGCCAATGGCCCTGACCTATTTTCAGGAGTGTTATGGCGTGCTGGTGATGGGTACTTGAATGGTGTGTGACACCTCGAAGTTGTTGAACTGCCAAGAGGAGTCATCTCTGTCCCAACATCCCGATGTTCTATCAGAAGACATTGGTCTGTGCCTGCCTCTTTCATGGTTTCACAGGCTGGGTTTTTGAATAGAAACCCTTCTCTAGTTGGCTCCAAATATTTGAAATTTGGCAGAATAGGCTCAATGTCATCTACAAACTTATCTGCACAAACAAAACTCAAATGTGAAATTACAGTGTTGTAAACAATAATCCAATTCATATATATATCTAGCTCCAATTCATATGAAATGATGCAAGTTAAACAGTACATATTTTAGCTCATAGAAATCTGTATTCTGCATTATTTGACTTGGACTGTGGCCATAATAACAAAGTAGAGCAAAAGTTAAGACCATCATCAGCCTTTTACAAGACAAAAAACAAAGAGTGGAAAGATGATAATGGCACAAAAAGGGGCCAAACTGACAAACAAAAGCCAATAAGTGAAGGTTCCACCACTATAGTTGAAGAAGTAAAGATCATTACCTTTTGGAAGCATATCCATTGAGCCTAAGCCCCCCTTGAAAGCCTTGGCAGAACTGTTTTGATTGTTCAAAGAAGCAGACCTCTGAAAGCTTGAGACTGCTTTTGACACCTCCATTTGGTGCTGCTTAAAGTTGTCACATTGCTTGGCATTGCTAACCTTTGTGGTGTTGTGAGCAGGAGAATCATGGCAGGAACTACTTATAAGCCATTTCTCAGCATCATCCCACTTTGAAGGGAAGCTCTTTCTGGAAAGATTCCCAACACTGAAGCTGAACACAGGCCTTCCTGGTGTGGGAGGAGCTTCTAGAACTTTCTTGTGAGTGACAACTGAGGTCACTCCCTCTCTTCTCTGAGCAGAGGAGTCAAGATAATTGCTCCTATTGTTTTCTGGGCCATTAATGCTTGGTGGTGGCAGTGGGAATGACTTGACAAACTCAGCTGTCTCTTTGAGATTAAGCTTGCAAAGTGGGTCAGGGAAGGTGTCTGCAAATGGGTTGCTCTTGCTTTTGCCATAGAAGCATGTGTTGCTCTCCAATGGTGGTTCCTGAAACACAGACCAAAACCCAGAAATCAGAGAAAAACAAACAAAGCACAGTATCTAAAACCCAACTGGGTAAGTAAAAACGAAGGCAAAGAACACAAGGAAACCAAATGTGGAATCTTTACCACGCTAGTTGAGATAAAGTTTGGAGCTTGGAAACATCTGGGGCTTGTGAGATCCATGGAAAGATTGTTTTTGCTTTGAGAATCAAGGGTTTCTCTCTTCACTCTTTAGTGAGTATAGGATGCATTGTCTATCTTTATCTTCACCATTTGGGTATACAAATTTTGAAGAGGCAAACAAAATTGCAGAGAAGTAGCTGAACAGGGAAAAGAAGCATGGACTGCTTACAAGAAACGAATCACATGGGGCTAGCCAGTTCTTCTAGCTCAGCCTTCCAAAAACCAAGACTCTGCACTAAACTACTGTAGTGACATAGTCGTACTTGTACAGTAGAAGCAGACGAGGACCAGGGAAGTGGACGAAATAGTACTCTGTGAAAAAGAAGAGGGGATCTTTGGGAGTAGTGGACAAAGACACTCATGAGTCCCAAGCGTGAATCAGATATAAAAACTGTCCTGGAACCGGAACAACATGTAATTGTTTATTTTTGGTTTTTTTTGGGAAGCTTCTTTTGGTTTTTTTGATCCACCATTGTTTTTACAGCTTTAGGTTTACAGAATCAAATGGTGTCTCATTTGGTTTGGCACTATGCATTTGTCTGTCTTGGACCGGAAAAACCGGTCGGGTCTTGTAAACCAGATAAAGGAACTAGCTAGTCCAAAATACCGAGGACGAATAATCTATCATGATCTTAATGTAACAACTGAAAATTTTATTTCGGGGTTAGGTGACACCTATTATCACCTATAATTTTAATACAATTTCTAACGATTGTTTTGAGAATAAACTTTAAGAAAAGGTATATGATAAATAGTCTAATAACAACTTTAGTGGTTTAAGTTTCAAAACAATCAAAATGATACATGAATTTGTAGTTTCAACTAAAAATGTGTACTAACAATAATAAATTATTAAAATTAATAAGAAAAGGGAAATAAGAAAAATAAAAAAGTATTATTGTCTTTTTTTCGTCCCTGTTCAAACCCAGTATACACAAAAATGGTGATCGATGTATAGAACTGTAGAAAAAATACAAACCCGGTAAACCTACAAAAACAACGAATAGTAAATAAAGAAACTAGATCATGGAAAAACAACAAAGCTTGTGAGAATATGGTCTCATTGGTCTGAGTTTACAATATTAAAAAGGTATATAAATAGAAAAAAATAAATAAATAGAAATATAAAGAAAGAAAAATGGAGAAAACCTTAAACTGTCATTTAAAAAATGAGAAATTACATAAAATTAACGGTGTTACTAACGTCATGTACTAAAAGTGCCCACTTTTAAACGCCATGCACCATTTTTTTGATTGTTTTGAAACTTGAAACACTAAAATT
This sequence comes from Comarum palustre, assembly GCA_951800085.1. NCBI lineage: Eukaryota > Viridiplantae > Streptophyta > Magnoliopsida > Rosales > Rosaceae > Comarum > Comarum palustre. Next base: position 9,411,105 of record OX637574.1, read on the forward strand.
GTTAATGGACCATTTATCATGTACATTTCTTAAAATTAACCCTTGTTTTGAAGAGAATTGGTGCTTATTGTAGACCATGAATGAGATTAATTTTTTGTAAAATACATGGTAGACACCAAGGTCCACTAATAGTTGAGATTAATTGTCACCCTCCTTCGATAAAACTTAATATTGATGGAGCATGGAATAGTTTAGGTAAAGCTGGTTATGGTGGTGTCATTACTACATAGGAGCACATCTACGACATTTGAAAAACGCTATGAAAGACATTCCATGACGTTTTTTAGTGCCATGGTTTAACACCGTCTATACCGATGTCATGATTGTGGAGCTAATTTCATGACGTTTGAAAAACGCCATAGAAGTAGAATTTCATGGCATTTGAAAAACGTCATAAAAGTAGAATTCCTTCAAACGCCATAGAATTATTTTCACTTTAAAAAAATATTGATTTTCTGCAATTAATCAGAAAATCAATTTTTATATTAGGCATAAGTGAACTATTACACACCACAATAAATTCATAGAAGAGATAGATCTGCAAAAATTTCCATCAATTTAATATGTCAATGTCTTGATACTTTTAGAAGTGCTCTCATGGAGTATTGATGCATTGAAACCATGTAAACTTGCATATCCCATCAAAGAAATCATCTGCACTGCTGTGGTTGCTCTTCATCTGAAGAACCTTGATCACCATGCTCCTGAGATATGAGCAATGGATCTCCATCTGGTCCAATAATATCATTGAGCAAAATATCTAGAAAGATATGAGTTCCAATATCATTGCTTGTCCGAGTTCCTTACCAGATCGAATCCTCTCCTGAAACAAAAACAGTTAAAACACTAAGAAAATATGTCAGTGCTTACGAATAAAGTAGAGACATTAAAACAATTTCAACAAGCAGTAAAATCAAAACATTAAAACAAGTAGCCATAACTTTGGCTTAAAAGGCTTAAACATAGAACCATTTATATAAATGACATATTGGTGGACTAAGAGTTACAAAATCTTACAGGCAATTGCATATGATATAACAATGAGAATGCTTGTATATCTGTGTGTCTTAGTGTGTATTTGGTGTTATCGCAAACCCACAGACAATGAGAAAGTAACCACAAAATACATACATCTCAGCACTCTAAAATAAGGTATTTAACTAAGTAAACACCTTGACAAACATGAGAAGTGAGTTGCTTCTCAATATACATTTACTGCACACAAATAAACACAGCATTTTTCTGACACAGTCACTTTCACAGTAAAAAATATACAAATCCGTAAGGAATTTCACTTAATGGTCTTCTACAGAAATAAACTATACATATCAAATAAACTTTGAGAGTTGGAATCACTCAAAACAGATTTTTCTTGAGATAGTTATGAATTTTCAAAGTTCAGCTACAGTTCCAGCTTTTTCTGAATTTTTTTTTGGCAAAGTGCCTAAACTTTGTTTTTAAAGACAAAACAAAAATTCTACAAGGTACAAAGCTTCTACAACTGAACATAAGCACTTAAATGTCCAGAACAAAGAAAATACACAAAAATTGCATTCAAAAAGCCTAAGATTACCACAAATATAGCTGACAGACTAATAATATGCAAAAGTCTAACTTCACAATATTGCAGCAACTTCAAGCAATGAAATCCTTGATTTCTACCTTCAACTTTAGGAACTAAAAAACAAGTATAGAAATTTTATGAACAGAAGACTTAACATAGATGAACAAAACCAGAAAATTGACTTGTAGAGTTCTGACCAGCAGACCTCTTTGGCTAAAAACAGTAGGTGTCGGATAAGAATTTCAAGTTGGTCTCTTCATGAAATTTGTAAAAGACAACCTAAAGAACATTTGAGAAATGGAATCACAGAAAAAGGAATTTTCTACAAATACTTATGATTTTCGGAAGTTGAAATCCTACATCAACAAAATTACTGGTTTTTGACTCAAAACAGGTTTTCTTTTGCAAAGAGATATCCAAAACCTTGTAGTAATAAAAAAACAGCTGATCCTAATGTTCTATATCATAATATCATTTTTCATAACAGAGAGTACATGAACAGAGTCACAAACTATAAAATTGAAAGTTCTAAACAATCATACATCTTAACTGACTATTAATCATATATGTACTCAAACAGAACAACCTATATGTATTGACAATGTATATATACTTATTTATCTAATTAATTAGTGTATACAAGAAATCATACACCAATTCATGCACACTCATTTAAAGGAGAAAGAAAGTGCCAAGCAAAAAACTAGACCTTCAATTATATGAAGGCATGAAGCTATGTGTTGCACATTAAGAACATGGAGAAAGAAAGCTTCGACCGGACTTGTATGGAAAAAACACTCATGTTCCCAGATGAACATACAAGAAAATGCACTTACTTACATTAAACTTATAATGTGTTTACATTGAACTTAAAATCGGAACAATTTCAAGCTCGAAATTACAAAATTGGGACCTGAAACGAGGAATTTGTCCTGGGGACCGACAGGGAAATCGGCGCGTTGGGGGTTTTGATCTGCATGGGGATCGTTTCTGGAGCATTCAGTTCTGGAGAGAGAGGGGGTCGGTTTTGAAAGGTCTGAAGATTGCCTGGTCGGTTTTGGTGTAGACGCTGTGATTTGGACGAAACAAATAGGTCGTTAATTTGGGGGCTTTGGAAGATCGCCTACACCAGCTTATGTGACGTCATTATTTTATTATTAGTAAATTACAGTTTAGTTATTAATCAGATTTAAGTTTATAAATACATAATTTAAATAATATCTTACATTTTTAAGAATATAAATTAATAAATTAGGACAAGTTGATATCCACTTGACATTTGTCATTACATATTTTACCAAACTATCATTCCTAGCATATTCTACTGCTACTGTTGAATTGGATGTTTACCGTTGCTACTGTCTTGGATCGATGCTCGTAGATGCTACTGCCGAATAGGATGACGTTATTGCTGCTACTGCCTTACACAAAAAAACTTTTGCTACTACCACCAAATGTGTACAATAGCACACAGTAGTAGATGTAAGGTAGTTGTTACTCATTAAATAGCTACTGCTACTACCAAATTCACCAGAAAAAAAAAACGTAGCAGCAAATGTAAAGTAGCAGGATTGTTACGCATCCATAACCTGATAATCTACAGTAGCAGCAAAACCTGATAATTTGTAGTAGGAGTAAGACTTGATGATCTGCATCAACAATAACTGCAAGACCTTTTGATCTGCAGCAACAGTAGCAGTAGGACTTGATGATTTGCAACAACAATACCAGGAAGACTTGATGATCTACAACAACAATAGCTGCAAGACTTGATGATCTGCATCAACAATAGCACCAAGACCTTTTGATCTGCAGCAACAATAGCAGCATGTTTTGATGATTTGCAGCAACAATAGCAACAAGTCATGATGATTTGCAGCAATAGTAATAGGAAAACTTGACCTCTCTAGAAGCGTAGTAGCGACAAGACTTGTGAGGACCTGATCTTCAAGAGAGATCGACAGTGAGGATTGGGTGACGGTAGCTAGAGAGAGAGCAGATATGAAAAAAAAAGGATGGAGAGGTGAAGGAGAAAAAATTGGGGATGATAGAATATTGTGGTCATTTGATAAGTAACATTTGGATCAGACATAATGTTATTAATTTTGGGTTTGGGCTCATGTCCTAAATTGTGTAAAAATTATTACAAATAGGTTTTTTATGTTTTTAAATTTGGTCATACACTAGTTTGTATTTATCCCTTCTATTATTTATGACATTTGTAAACGTCATGGAAGGACAAAAAATTTAACGACGTTTAAAAACATCGTTAAACTATCACCATGTCGATGTTTCTTTCATATAGACCACGTCTTATGACGTTTATACACTTTTAATGGCATTTGGTTCAAAAACGTCATAATTAAAAATGCCATTAATTAAATGGTATATATATAGTAGTGTATTTCGGGATTATAGGGGTTAGGTGGTTGGTGCGTTATGCTCAAATTTAGAGATTCTGAGTTTCGTTGTTGCATAGGTGATGACCGTTATTCATTCTATTAAGTTGACTTAGATGAGAGAGTGGAAATATATATGGCTGGAAGTCGACTCTGAGATTATGCTTAACTTCATTCGCTCTCCATCTTTAATTCTTTGGTGACTTAGCATTGCGTGGAGAATTGCTTGCACCATATCTCTCAGATACACTTTCAATCATCTCACATCTTTAGTGAAGGCAACCAGATTGCAAATGCTTTAAGCTACGTCGGGCAAAGTAAATATGGAAATTACTTGAACATCTTACTTCCCTTGTGGCCAAAATTTACAAAACCGGTTAGTTTCTTTCTTTGCTGCTAAAGCTGTTCTAGGGCTAGGGAATTAGAACTCTAATGTTATTGGGGTACATCGTTGATCCCTCAAACTTGTATGCTTTGTGTGGAGGTGTTCAGAGATTACCCTAACTTCACCTGGTTTTGCTTTCAAAATGGAAGGAGACTTGATAGAGGTTTGGGCAACAAAGATTGGTTACTGAGTCAACCATGTCAGGTTATTCATCTTCCTAAGCTGGGTTCGGACCATCACCCTCTTCTGATTGACACCTCCTCCAGGAAGTAAGGCCTCTTTCTCTTTTAAATTCGAGCACATTTGGACTTTTCACCCACAAAGCTCAGAGGTGATCAATTCAAACTGTAATTCTTGCTTATCTAATCCATCAGAAACAGCAGCCTCTACTTGGTTCAGAAACTTTAACAATTGTAAATCAGCTCTCTCAAAATGGGCAAGAAAGGTGTTCCCTAATATTGGGAAGCAAGTAAGTTTAAAGCTGCAATCTATTCAGACCTTGCTTGAAGATGAAGCTTCTGAGGTCTCTGCAACAATTCAGTTGGAAACAGATAGCATCCTTCGGATGTGGGATCTTGAGGAATTATTCTGGAAACAGAGATCAAGAGTATCCTGGTTAGCTCATGGTGATCAGAATACTAGCTTCTTCCACCAAACGACATTAATGCATAGACGCCGAAATAAGATCCTTCGTCTGAAAGATGATGCCGGAATTTGGCTAACTAATGAAGCTGGCATTGTCTCGCATCTGAATATGTTCTTCCGCAGAATGTATGCGAAGGAGACGACTTCTCACACCAATACGGTGTTGGACTTTGTAGACAGAGTAGTAACCCCTGAGATGAATGCAGAGCTTCGGAAAGAAATCAATATTGAAGAGGTCAAAGCAGCAGTTTTTGAGTTGGGGCCGCTCTTAAAGTGCCGGGTCCAGATGGCTTTCCAGGCATTTTCTACCAGTCCTATTTGGATATTGTTAAGAAGATTGTGGTTGCAGCAACCTCGTATGCTCAAAAAATGAATGAAGTTTTCCAAAGCTTCAACACAACTTGTATGAGATTGGGCTGACAAGCATGTGCTTGATTGAGTGAGTTGTTGGTACCCTTATGTGGCTGATTAAGTAGAATACATATACACCTTGTGGTCACGACAACTGAGGGTCGAGACCTAAGACTTGAAGGTTGAAGAGTCTTGGAGGTCGAAGTATCAACCTTGAAGGTTGAGGTTCTAGACTCGTTTTAGACTATATTTCTCTAAGGTTGGGTCATGATATGTTTTAATCTTATCATGTCAGATGATCAGTCTTAACATGTTAATGGTCATCACTTGGTGATTATCATGATCATCCAAGGTTGAAGATTTAGAATGCAAAGTTAAACACTGTAAAGGTTTAAGTGCTTTGAAAGGTCAGAGTCTTACGTGATTTTTTGACATTTCAAAGCGTCCTACGTGGAATGAGTTGAAAAGTCAAGATTCGTTGTCAAACCAAATTATGACATCATCAACTTGTCGAAAGATGAGTTCATTTTCGAGTATGCCAAATCGACCAACAAATCATAATTGCTAATTGAAGAGAAGAGTTATGAGGATGATCAAATAACGACTTCAATCAAGACATAAAAGAAGGCTCATTAGTGGGAGAAATTCCATTAGATCATAAGGACCAAACATGTCGAGTAAAAGCACATTGGGAGAAAAGATGATGAACAATTTCAACTTTTGAAGAGGAAACAATGAGTAACATTTGGATTATAAATCGAAAGAGTATCGTAGGTTTTTAAACGATTACGAATAAGTAACCAAGCAAAAGCTTTCACTTTAGATGGTAATTGTAATGTCCAAATTTTATTTAAGAAAGAAGCATTCTAATGAGGAGAATAGTACTTTGTTGCAACAAACTGGCGGACCTAATAGTAAATGAACCAGTAGGCAAAGGTCCCCAAATAAATTGGTCCGGACGTGGATGTAAGGGGCAAGAAACCTGTTGGAGCAGTGAAAATATAGAAGGGGTCCATAGAGGAACTTTTTGTTAAAGACTTTCTCTTTAATGATTTATATATTACACTCACTTTTCAATCACATTTTTTCATCTCAACCGTTCAGTTTATAGGACTATATGAGTAGATCACTTCTACAAATTTTTTAGTCAAATTGGTGATCGTTAAGGCGTCGAAATAGATCAAATCAATGAATGGTCCAAATATGTCAAACATGAACCGTTCAAGTTTATAATCGGTGAATCACATTTATGAATGCATGCGTTAACGATTTTCAATTTGTATGAAAATTTATAGAGATGATCTACTCATATATATCTACAAACTAGACTGTCGAGATTAGAATATACGATCGAAAATAAAATGAAACGAAAAAATCATCAACTAGAGCTTAACAAAAATGTCTTTAATAGAACGAATTCCATAAAAATATTCCAGACTCCATTGCAAATAAATAACTGACAGTAATATTTCAATTTGTAGTCTGAACGTTGAACCTTGGATAGATGATACAAAGGAAATAGTAGTAACCAATTAAACTTTCAAAAAAGAACAGAAGATCCGGAGTCTAACATACCTTTTCATGCATAAGAATGGGAAGACTTCGTATTCATAGTAAAAAAATAATTACTATGTTTAAGATACTTCCACGTTTCGCTAATGCTGCTTTATGCCTCTAATAGAAATATGAGCATGCCTAATCAAATACTTGTTCGTCCTCCTTTCTATAAATTATCAAATCAGCCATCATTTTGAGTCTCACAACCATCACCACCGTCACCGCCACCGTCACCGCCGCCACCACCAATTTTACCTCGATTTCCACTCCATACACCCTATGAAGAAAGGATATGCCATGAAGGAAATAGAGGGAAACATATGAGGAAGAAATAATTGAATGAACATGATGAGTTTCGTCGTGACCAAACAAGCTCTCGCTCTTACCGGACTCATCACCTCTCCATTTCTTCATCACAACCTAAATCTCTTATCTGACAAAATTTCTCCTTTTTATTATTGTTCATCTTTGAAAGGTTTCACCGGTGAGCCTTCAGGTCTTATCCAAGATTCACCACCATTAAACATAATTTCACATTTTTGTTATAACAGCAGTGTCCAGATTACGTCGGGAATATATGTCCACCTCTTCTGTTAATCTTAATATCGACACCGATCAAAACGAAAGATGGTGCCGACTAAGACTAACATTTCTGGCGAACTAGCTACCTTATCAACATGTTCAATAAATCCAGATTCCAGCAATGGTGAAAATTGTTTACAAATGACCCATGTGATCCAGAATCTCCTTATTTTTACGAGCATATCAACTATATAGACTTTAATTATTTTGGCCAAATGCTCAAGAAACATTGTTATACATAATTGCATCTATGTTGATCCATCATTCTTGCGGTTAAATAACATGTTGTTGTTGCAGTAGATTCTTTTATCAGTTGTGAAACGTGTTGCCTCCTACTTAGACTCCTTAATAAGGATCTGATTATACCTTGCAATTACATCTATCATACTCAATAACTGATGCCTAACTATGAAATCAATCATTTGGTCGATTCTAGATAGCGTAAAGCAATCCTTCAGGCAAGCTTTGTTAAGGTCTTTGTAGTCTACACATATTCGTCACTTCTTATTTGCCTTCTAGACCATGACCACATTAGCCAACCATGTGGGATATTGGATTTGGCGTATGAATCATCGTTCTTGAAGTTTTGCTACTTCTTGTTTCAAGACAGCATACTTCTCCTCATCAAATACCCGTCGCTTCTGCTTTACTGGGTGTGCTGATGGTTTGATGGAAAGTGCCTATTTGATTACCTCCCTTAGAATGTCTAACATGTCGTTATATGACCACGCGAACACCTGAGTGTTTTTCCTTAGAAGTTGGGTCAACTCTTCAGGAATAACAGGATCCAGTTGAGCCCTAATATTCACCGTCCGTTCAGAAAATTCGTCAGAAATACTTATCGCCCGTACAAACGTTTTTAGGTCAATTGGCGTTTTAAAAAATACTTCGTATCATACTCTCTTAGATCGTCAACTTTATGGATTAACTCATTCTCAACTAAAATCGATAAGAACTCTCCACTTTGTGGATTGAAGGAACTCTCCACTTGTGGATTGAAGAATGATGGTCATATAACATTTATAGCTCAAGATGAAATCATGAAGTTATGAAAAGACCACTAACCAATGATGGGGAATAAAGGCAGCCTCTACCAAACAATACGACATGGTTTTTCACCGGCATGAACAGGTAGGAGATAAGCAAAGTGGGTCATCCAACTATGTATATATTTACCAAATATAATGATGCGCACCATATGATAAGACAGAACCCTTAAATAATTGAATATGTCTTCTTTTTAAGTAGAATCAATCTTGCACTTGAAACCCTGCTAAACTATAGGCTCACACCCATAAAAGTAAACAGATGCTGACTTACAGACTTACAGGTACTATACATCAACTCACTAGAGCATCACTCTATTTCTAATCAAGCATTAGATCCCCAAGCCCCATCTCAAATTCCAGTACTACTTGTTCTTCATCCTTCTCCTCCCTCTTGAATAAGATCAATGGCTGTTACATGTTCTTTGCCCCCTTGTTTCTCAATCCAAAAGTCTGGTCCGGCTACAAAGCCTTTCAGCACAGTTTTTAGGCTCAAACACACTTCTCAAGTCACAGTGCCCAAGAAAAGAACATTTACAGTGTTCAAGATCAGATCATCCTTGGGAGAAGAGGTTAATATTCTTCTTGTTATCCTCAGTCAGTCACCTTTGTCTTATTATTTTTTCATATTTCCAATCACCATGAGTACACCTGCACAAATATTTTCATCAGATGAAGATCACCAACTGTTCTTATCTGAAAGAATTAATTGGGTGAAATGAGAATAGTTCAACAAACATTTTTTGATGAAGTTTGGTTGGTTTTCTGCACAGGTTTTCGAGGATCGCTTCAATGGAATTATCTGCTACAAAGATGCCAGAGGGGAGATTATTTGCGAAGGATACGATGAAGGTCCCCGTCATCACCACCAGAATCAAAGAATAGTTAATCAATCAAGGTACACATTTACAATCCAAAAAGATTTATACACGACTCAGCTAGTTTGGTAAGACACATCTGATTGATATTGGTGTTAACTTTCCAGAGATGCCGAGATCTTTGAACTTCTTCAACAGAATTGGTATAATTTCATGACAGACACAGAATTGAACAAGGCTGGGAAAGGTCATTATCTACAGAAGGGAATCAACTGCAATGGCTTCAACACTCTCTACTAATCAGCTTTCAGCTCTTGTCAATCTATATATATATGGTATGTAGCATATTACATATATAAAGAAAGAAAAATCTTTCAATCATAGGACTGAATATCATTCACCAATATTGCACTGTCTTTGAAGTTCATTCTTTCACCACAATATAGACAGATCAAATTTCCAATGCTTCTGTACTCTGCATTGCTCTTCCTTGAATCAATTATACGCGAGGGTTTTCAATTTCAACAAAAAGGGACCAAAAAGAAGAAGTAGAACCTGATGAGCATCAGGCATATGCTTAAAATTTATATGCAGATTGGGTCCTCTGATTGCTCAGTGCAACAGAAAACAATCAACCCACAGAAGCTTTTCTTATCTAGCAAGTTAAAATGAATAATTTCCATTTCTCTTTTGGGGTTCTTTGACTAAGTCCTATGCTTGCGTTTTAAGGACTCTTGACTCTAGGTACACCGTTTCCCTTTTATTCAAGCCAAGTTATGAACAATAATGTAGATGAAAACAACAGGTCTATTTACAGACAACACAATATTTAGTTTTAGATAATTAGATTCATAGTCATTATCCAGAGAGAGAGAGAGAGGGAAAGAAAGACAGGTAAACGAAAACTCAATCTCCTTGACATCAAAACGTATATACAGAAATTTGTGGTGCTAAATACATCAAACCGTATTCCTAAGAGAATTTTTCATGTAGAGGTCGTCCAATACTATACCCCCAACAGAAAAATCCATGGCTTCAACAGCCTTCTTCTGCATCTTCTATCAAATAATCATGAATTTCTCTTGTAATGAGAAAAACACTGCTATACAAAAGAATTGGGTTTCAAGAAAAAAGAAAAAGGAATGACAAAAATAATCATGCAGCAGGGTCAATTCCTGAATCACATGCTTGCTTAAATGTACAAGTGATCTTCAAAAAGAAATGTACAGGTATATACTACTAAACTCATAGTATCATTCAACTGAGGCACCCCGGTGTGCAGCCTCTTCACCAAAATCAGACTGGGATGAACTTGGAACAATAGATGGAGGAGACCACTGATCTGGAACCATCAGACAATAGGTTGTCATGGCCTTCCTGAACCTTTTCTTGTATTGCTTTGGTGAAATTACGGTTGGAGATGCGTTATTTGGCCCACCAAGGATTCCTGAAGCTTTAACCCACGTTTCCAGGTGCTTATCCCATGTATACTGCCTCATGAAATCAATTATCTCAAGTACTAACTCATGCTTCACTTCATCCACCCCGACTAGTAATGAATAATCCATTACGTCAATTGACTGCATCACCACAGATAAGAACATAGATATAGATTACAATGGGTAATAGGGCAATTCAAGATCGTCTTACCAGAAAATGCTCTCTCTCTCTCGCTCGCGCGTGAGCGCACGCACACACACAAAAGAAGAGAGTTTCAGAACTTACAGCAAGGAAAGCAGTATCATTCCAGACAGCTCTCTCCAACAGCCGTTTTGCCTTGTTTCCCACGAATATTGGAGATGTTGGCATTGCCTCTATCAAGTTCTGATCCAGCAGAACCTTGTTACTCCCACTAGAATCAGGATTATACCTTGACCGCGAGGATCCTTTGAGATCATAGACTCGTGTTACAGTCCTTCTGAACAGAAGATTCTCCATAATCAAAACATCCATGTTTGTTTCTTTTCCTCCCTTAACATGCTTCGGCGTAACCTTCCACAAATCCAACACAGATCATATCAATAAAACATAATGCACATGATACAGCAATGTAAGGAATAATTATTTATTAGCAGCAGTGAAAAAAAAATTGTTACTCAAGTTGCCAGGTTTCTGTGATTGGAATGGCATGGAAGCTTTGGGGGGTACCTGATATATCCCCAGAATTTTTGCCACCCAGGTTGGACTTCCTGTGCTAATTGAATCAGAGAGGTACTTGAAATATGCGGGAGCAAATTTAATGAAAGATTCCAGCTCTGTCTTGGTGACTTGTTTGATGATAAACAGGTCATCCAAGGTTTTTGCAAAAAAGACTTTGCTCTTACCACCTTGGGCTCCCCATTTTTTACAACGACTAAGGGATCTTACAAAGTCAAGCTCAGAGGGACAACACATCTTCCTTAAGGCTTCAAAACGCTTTGCATAATAACATGTGACAGAGTACTTAACCTTACCAAGAGGGCCATCATCTCCAAAAGACACTCTTGCATGCAAGGCCTTTGTATATGAAACTGGATCCAAACCCAGAGAGCCACGAGATCCAGACATAGATAGTATGCTCTCCTCACTAAACCCAAGATTTCTATGAGTTTCAGACAGAGTGTCATCATCTGGATGCATAATGACTGATTCAGCAAAAGATACTGTGGCCAAACATCCCCGTTGTCTTTTGCTCTTTCCCCCTCATCACTAGTTTGTAACTTATAATCTGAAGAAACAAGAGAATAGGCTATTAGACTTGTCGGCTCATCATCTTATACAGGAACAACAGTATCGTTATCACCCACAGGCAAGGCCTAGCACCACCTTCCAGTTCCAACTCCCGAAGGGATGAAATGTATACCGGATTGTACTCACCAAGGGTGTCAAACTTTTGAGCAGCAGACAAGAAATTCTTATTTAGCGATCGGTAGAAGTTTAAAAAAGGACATTTTTAACCACCTTACTGTGTCTTCCATATTCTCAGACCCCTTGGTCGATAATGCAGGTGACACATGAGGGGAAACTTTGGCCCCATTTCGGGCTTATGCATGGTCTAAATTTAATCCCTCTACCGGAGAGGCATTTGAAGAATTTTCTAAGGCCACACCAGGAACTGGACAGGCCTTTGATATAGCACCTTTCATAAGAATTTCACCGGTCCATGCAGTTTCAAGGGTATTTGACAAATTCACCATAAGAAGCTGGCCATCAGATAGAACCCTACGATGACTTGACCTTGGTGTCAAAGGAGCAGATTGAGCACCAACACTTGTTTTAAGAGGGAGATTAGCGTGACCTTTTTCCTTATTTAGATCATTGCTCATGTCCACATGAGCTACATGAACCATGTCAGCATTGATAGCAGGGCTGGTTAAGCCTCCCTTGTGGTCAAAGCCATCACGAAGCACATCCACCAGGTAGGAATCACAACTATTATAGCCTTTTCCTGGCTTTCTTTCTATGTCCATCTCAGCAAGCTTTTCATTAGTAGCCATGGGTTTCTCCTCAGTGGGAATGGAACTGCTCAAACTATCCTGGAAGCTGTTGTTATCTAAACTATCATGGAAGCTGTTCTTATCTAAACTGGCTGCATAAACCAAGCGATGGTCCCACATATATGATTGGAAAAATAACTGCCTCCCCAATCGATTGATCTCCAGAATGTCGATAACAGGTTGGTCCTTCTTAGGTTCTCTGGTCAAAGTTTTCTGGAGTAACTCCTGAAAGCAGGTCAAAAGAATCATGAGAACCAAAATATCAACACAACTTATTTTTATACAAAAAAAAGACTGCCTTCTTTCTTTTCTGGTCCATATATATAATCTGATTGGAACTTCAACTTGGTATGGTGCAGAACAAACACTGCTTTCTGTATCATGTTCATGGCAAAGGCTACATCCTTTGAAATGAAAACATCACATGAAGACACTAATTCATTATAGCGACCAGAAAATTTGTGACATCCAAAGATAATTTTTCACACATAACCTAAGGAGCGCTAAAGGATGAAAATGAGTTATGAAATTAACTACATAGCTACACTATTATCCCTGGTTCATCCAAAAGTAGCACATGAATTGAAGGCCTCACCTCAAATTCTACCTTCTCTTTCTGTAACATTCCTTCCAGTTCCACTATTTGGTGTCGGGATTCAGCTGTTAAATTGCACTAGTGATTGACCTGAACCAGATCTTTTCTCCTCGATTTGACGAAGAGCATTTAGCACTTCAGAGAACAGAAGCTCTGCTCGATCAACAACCTATTATAACAAGATATAAACATAAGTTGATGGTAAATAACTAAATACAATAATAAACTACCCAGATATGTGACCATGGTACCTTGTTAGTTTCTTTTTGTATCCACTCCTGCTTCTTGGAAATGAAATCCAGTTTGGAGGGTGGAAGGTAGACAGAATGAACATCAATCGATGCATAACGAAAGCAAGCAACCATTTTCCCAAATCTGCAAGAGAATGCACATTGAGTTGTATCAATACACCAAGTAATTCATCCAACAAATTGTATCTTATATAGAAAAGTTAATAAAAGTGGGCCGGTAACACAATCCAAGTAATTCATCCATCAAATTGTATGTTATAACAAATGCCGGGACAGGAAAAAAATTACCCATAAAAACGAAGACAATCTCTATGTAAGGAATGGCCACAGCTCGCCACCCTGCTTGTAGCCGCGTGGTTTGAAAAACTGAGCTCCAAAAACTTTCCAAATGACAAACCCCATGCAGCATCAGACATCACTATTCTCTGAGTAGCAGGAGGAAATCCACTGATCCTTGGACACCTCAAACATCTGTGCCACATCCAGATCTTCCCTTCCCTTTCACCAGGTAAGAAAACTTCTGGCAGCCTCTTAACAGATATAGTGAGTGTACCCTGTCGGTGAGTATAACAATGAACATGTGCCTCTGATGGCATCTCGCAAGAATGGCATTGATAAGTCTGGCATACAGTTAGTCACTTTCAGTTTCAAGTTATAGTGGATGGTTGAATACCAAAATTGTAAATAAATTTAAATAAAAGGTGATCTGATCAAATAAATGGTCTTGTAAAAACCGTCCTAAAGGTTTATCAAAACTTCCGTAGTATTTAATTCGGAACAGATGTGACCTCTCAAAGACAGTGCCCTTCCACACGCATCGAGATGACAAGGAAACTAAGATGCTCTGATGATCAGCAGGTGACGGAGGAAACTCTTCATTCATAGTTCCTGAATCTGCAGCATGGGTTTGACCATATTGATGCATGATCATGCATCATTGGGTTGTCTGAACTACCTAGCTGATTTCCACTTGGATCATTTTGGGTATTGGACAAGACACCTTGTCCCATGGTCTTTGAAGATCCTGTGCTATTTGCAGTAAGATAATTCGACATGATATCAGAGTCAGGTTTGATAGCAGAAGTTTCCCTCACCCAAGAATCTTTAGAGTCCATTTCATTTTGATTATCACCGATATGAAAGGAAACACCTTCCCAGGAGCGGTAGAGTGTAAACCAGTAGAGTTGGTGGAACTTGAAGTCTGACGAACAGGTAGAGAGCTATGACCAGTTAGTAAACATGGTGGTCTGCTCTTAATTGCTGACTCAAAATCTGAAACCGGGACACTGTTGGCTCTTATGGGTTCACTCTGATATTGAGCTCCCTGAGATGTTCCATTGGCATCAATTCTAAAACCAGGTACTGTTGAGATGGACCTCTCAATACTTGATGGTTTATCTGGAAGAGCCACAGTAATTGGAGACTGGAATGGAAGTTCAGGCAGAGAGGCTCCTTCATTAGCAAGGAAGGATGTCTCCAAAGCTAAGTGATACGCTGCAAAAACACCATACTGAACCACATGCTTCACTTTTTTCAATTCATCCCCACTGGCACCTCTGAGTAAAATCTGCAAAGACAGATAAAAGATATGAATACTTCACAGCAGAAATACCAGAATCGAATAATAAACTAGTTATATTTCCACAATGTATGATATCACAAACTTAGTAGTTAGGCCCTGCCTGGGCGTTAGCCTATGGTAAATATTATGAGGATGATAATAAAAGAATCTGCAAAAAAAAATCAGTCACCATAAAGAACCATGCAATTCAATTGCCATAATCTTTCTGAATGCTTACAACCATGCTATTAATCTTTTGAAATTCTAATACATTATCCATTACTCCTATTATAGTTAGCTTTGAAGACTTACAGTACAACCCAATGGTTTTGGGCAGCCTTCAAAATACATCAGTGTCTTCACCAGTTTCTTCTCACCCTGGCCAGCAGAACCAAGATCTTCCAGGGACCTCTCCACATGAAATGTGTCACAGTAGCCCAACTTTTGTGATGAGAGATGCTCAATAGAAGGAACTATTTGAGCACCTTTACAACGAGCTATGCGCTCTAAAAGTGATCTCTTGATATTAAGAACAAGTGATATATCTTTTGCAAGAAGATATTCCTGAGCATATCGAGAAACTGATTTCTCCACCAGGACATCAGGGTGGTGTGCTTCTATCTTAGCTACTGCCATCTTTAGATGGTCCATCTCCTACATAAATGTACAAGCACATAAAAACCATTAATAAAATTATCTACAATTATGCTAGAGATCATCAAGCAACAGACACCATCATCACAACCTGTTGCAGAAGAGTATCAAAACTTGACAATAGGTTAGAAACTCGCTGGTACTCAAGAGCACCACCAAGAATCATGAACCGAGGTTTCTCCATTTTAGATGTCATTCGTCGATGAGCCACATTTTTCTTACAAACAACTCCTTTGACCACCATACTAGAGGCAATCAAAATCTTAGTAAATAACAAATTCACATACAGGATCCTACAGAAATAATGATTTTTCTTCTTTAATTCAAGGTAGGGGAATGGCTACAGTCAAACTTATACCACTGCAGCTATATTTCCACACACATGATCACATAAATTTAAAAACAAAATACAAACACAAACATTATTGGGAAGCAAAGGTTTTTACTTTTACAAAAAATTAAATGTTAAATTCATCAAGACAATCTATGTAGATATGATCTAAAACAGAAACATTATATGTCTACAACAAGGTTGTTATTTGTAAGAGCATTACTTTACTAGTGTAACAATGTTAAAAAGATGCATACCATGACTAATAAGAACAAAGTTCACTTCAAGGAACCAGTCTTTTCATTAAGCTTTAGGGAAGAGATTGATGGGTCAGATGTCCATTCTAAAGTTACACTGGGCCCATTTATATTCGGTTAGAGAGTTCTCTATGTAAGTTTTTGCAAACTCGAAACTATACCATTTTAATTTGGTTTAGTACAGTTGCTGGTTTTATGTACACTGGTACTTTTCAATCATTCTTGCACAAAGTTGAACCATTAGATCAGTATTGTGTAGTAAAAGTGTAAAATGATAGGACTAAAGTGCTTCATATAGTGATATACCTGTCAGAGGGACGTCCAGAAGCTATGCACTTTACTTTTACATAACCACCAGGATCCATTCCTCCCCCCTTGCTCATATCTGGCTTTAATAGTGTAGCAGCTTCCCACGATAGATATGTAATTATCTCCAACCAACTTTCATTTTCACCTTCCTGGCCTACAGGGAGGTTCTCAACCTGCAACAGCTGGGCTACTAAAGCCCTAAAGTGCCCATCAACCACATTCTTCATCACCTTTTTATGCTGCTCACCAGATCGGTCCCTATTGCGAGACTCCCTGCTGCCAAAACTGCTTGATGCACGTAAGGTTCCCTACTCTCCTGCAGCATCTCCATCATCATCATCATCATCAAGAAGAACTGTTTCTCTTTCATCTTCTTCATCTTCTGGTTCAGGGGGAGCCAGAGAAGGGCATTTTTCTCAAAATCCACAAATTCTACGTCACCATCCCCTGCAGAATATAAAGAGGAAGCACATTTATCGCCCATATCATGTTCATCTTCTTTCTTTTCAAGCGGTGGAATTTCATCCAAACCCTGCGAGTCAAAACTGTTAAGTAACTGGGAGCTGCTTAAATGCTTCGCATCAATGTTTTCACCATCAATGTCCACCTTATGTGATTCATCATGATTGCTCATGTCATAAAACTCAACATGATCATAGTAATCATTGGCTTGTGGATAACTTGTAGAATTTGACTGGTATGTCCCGTAATCGACATCCTCGTCATCACTCCTGATGCCAAAGAATATAAAAGCAGTCAGTAGCTGCAAATACCACTAACTAGTATTCCAATTTCAGAACTTAGATGATAGAAAGATAATTTAATTATCTTTTTATATGTATTTTGGAGATAGAGAATTATCATTAGCTAGAATGCAAAGATATTATACAAAAGATAAATTGTAAGCATATGTAAGGCTTTAAAAATGCACAATGTCCTACTGCAGATTCCAACATGAAGCACCAAAGAGATATCAACCTGGTTGTTGAAATCTCGCAATGATTTGGAGATGAATCTGCTATATCTGCAACAAAATCAGTGGTCCTCCAGGAGGCATACTTGCTGTGCTTTTCTGTGCTTGTTCCCATGAGAGATGATTGACAGGGGCTAAGACCAGAACTGTTTTGAAGACGTTGGTATGGTCCAGTTGAGTATGGAACTGAGTTAAGAGTGAAATTACTGCTGTTACCAGTGCCACAGGACTTGAAGCTTGTAAAACTTGTTTCTGATGGTGAGGTACTAAGATCTAGATTAGCAAACTGTACTCCATTTTCATGAGTAGAAATCTGTATGGTGAGGTACTAAGATCTAGATTAGCAATCTGTATTCCATTTTCATGGGTAGAAACTATGCCTTGCTCATGTTGCTTATAACAAAAGTGCAGACATGAATCCTTTCCCTCTCTACCCGATCTACTATTGGGGAAGGAATTGAGTTTCCTGTACACTTGGCACAGAAAACTCGTCCACAAAGCCGGCAGTGATGTTTACGGTTAAACACAGTGAACTGTGCATCACACTCGTAGCACACCCTGCAGCTATCATCAGGCATCCAAAAATCCCTTGAAACATTTGGCGGCTCAGACCGCAAAGGGATCCATGATTTCACCAATGAAATGAACTGAGAGAAAAACTTATTGGGGGCAGCCATCGAAAAATAAGACACTGCCGCCCTGATCATCTCATCAGCCAGCCTTGCAAGTTACACTCTAAACTCTTGATAAATCCTCCACAAACTCACCCCAAATGAAAACTCAAACCACTGAAGCCTCTGATCAACAGACTTCCGCAAATGCACCACAAGTCTCTGAAATCATCAACACAAGTCTTCGCAATTTGTAGAGACAAATTCTTCAATAGAACCTGGCATATGAATATAGCAACCAAGTCACAAACCAAGATTCTACGTCCTCTATTATTCAACTTCTGACTTAATCCCAAAAATAATAAACCTTTCTGTAATTCTAAGAACTATTCTTGAGCAAAAGGGTACAACTAAAATTCACCAAAATTAAAAACCCACAACCAAAAACACTGGAATTAAAAGACCCAGAAGCTGAAAAGCTCAGAGTGCTTTAATGCAAATAAAGCACCAATCTTTGCAACACCCAACTCAAACCCATCTGTCTCCAATCACTCTAAACGCGTAATTTTCATTAACTCATCACCAAACTTTCAAAAAACAAACCCTCTCCCCTTCCCCAAGTAAACTCAATTTCAAACCCTAGAAAAATTACCTTCCTCCATTAACAATCAAACTCCACTACCAGCACAAAACAACAATTCAAATTAAAACCTTACCTCGCAAACCCGGATCAAACCAATTGAAGCAAGAACGAAACGGGTCTGGTCGGGTCAGCTAGGTTTTACAAAAAAACCTAACCCAGAAACCGATTCGCCTCCGGAAATTCAATGCCGGCCTTCAACTCACGATCAATAACTCGTCGCTTCCGTCCACCATTCACTAGGTAACGGCTACCATTTTCGGGTCCCATTAATTTTTTTTTAATTTCAATTCACAACGAACAGAAACAACAAATCAAGAAGAACGAATCTGTTATATATGAATATCCTCAGCAACATCACCAGGATTAATTGATTGAATCAAATATTCTCTCTTTATTTTTTTTATTTTTGAAAACAATGATTTTTTTTAATTTGAAAAATTGGGGGTTTGGGTGATGGAGACCTCCCTATATTAACATGGATTTCTATTCGGAGAGTACGAAAGTACGAAACGACGTCGTATGAACCTCAACGAACAAACTGACCCGCAAGTCAAACCCGGATTGTGAACGTGGAGTTACGAGATTGCCCCTTCGTTGTGTCCGAGGAGTGACATAGATACTGATTTTGTTTGCCTTGTGCGGGAAGTTAGGGTTTTGACTGACACTGCATTTTTGTAAATTCGAGTAGCTATCCGCGCCAATTGTGATGATCAAAAACCGCGTCAGCGGCCCATTGACTTGGATCCTACTCAACATCCGAAAATGGTAGGCGATAAATGATTTAAGGGTAGATCTGTAAATTGGTCAGATCTGTAAATTGGATCGATTTAGATTCGGATTCGAATCTGTAATAGAAACTTTAGATTTAGATCCGACTCGTTATCCGCCAGATCTTTAATAGCTCAATCTAAATTCAGATCCGACGGGTTAACGGATACCCGACTCGTTAATCTGATCCGTTTAAAAAAAATTTCAAATTTTGATAATAATTTCATAGTTTTATCATAAAACATTGATGCAATTTTGTAAAAAAATAAATGTCTATGTCAAAAGTTGAATTACATGTCTAAAATACTCCATAACGGTACACTAATATAATTAAATTATTTGACTTCCAATGTTTTTTAGCATAGATACATAGGCAATAACTATCTTCAACTTCATCAAATCATACTTTAGAGACAATTTAGATATGAATGTTTAGATTATCTAGATAATTATCATATTATTTAATATTTATTAAGAATATTATATTTATAAAAAATATTATTTAATTATTTATAAACAAATCCGGATCCTTAACGGATAGGATCAACCAAGATCCGGATCCGATCCGTTTAGTAAACGGGTTAACGGATCAACGAGTCAAATTTTTAATCCAAACCGATTTAAAAATCACGGATCAGGAGTGTGTCTGGATAAGATCCGGATCTGATCCGTTTAGTATACAGGTTAACGGATTAACGGGTCAAATTTTTGATCCAAACCAGTTTAAAAACCACGGATCAGGAGTGTGTCTGGATAAGACCCGGTCTATTATAAGTCTATTTAACGGGCAAGATTTAGTTTTTTTTGGATTTATTGCTAATTTTTATTTGAAATTGATTATTGAATTAGTTGTTAAATTTCTGTGGTTAGTGATCTTTATCCCTTTTTCTGGGGAACTTTCTTATTAGCTGGAGATTATGATATTACATGCATTTGACGAGATTCTTTCCCTCTAAACTAAATTTGATTTTCAAAATAGTCCACACTGCTCATCAAGGATTAAGAAGTTTGATTTTCATTCTAATTAGCTGTCTTCTGATGGCAATGATTATCCACATTACTTTCTCTTTTTTTGAATGAGAAGGGTGTTCCACGGTGGTCGGCAACGGTGGTGAGAAGAGGTTTTGACCGAATTGTTGGTGATTGGTCTGATAAGCAACCTAAAGTTATTGCTTTCGATCGGCTTGATGGGGAAAGCTTGGCTGAAGTTGACGCCGTCGTCCGGAGTGAGTGGCTGCGGTGGGAAGAGACGGCGCCAACGGTGGTGTTGAAATGTCGGGAGTGGATGTTGTGCCTTACTGGGCCTGTAATTGTTTGTTCAACTGGACAGTTGTGGTGCAGGGTGAGGAGGCCACTGCGCAGCCTCAAATTGAAGATCGGGAGGTGACAGGTGCCCCTATTAGTGCTAAGGTTTAATCTTAGTTTGGTCTAGGTAGACTAGTAGTTTTCAATTTTTCATAGAATATAGTTGTCTACAAAACCTAGTTTGGTGGTATAATAAAGGTGCTTAAGAGCTAATCGGTATGTGTACTAGGAATGTCTTGGCTTATGATTTGGGTAGTATAAGATTTGAGATTTGCGAAACATTATTCTCTGATAACTTTATGAGGTGGCGTCGTTTTTATACTGTTTGTTAATTACTAAATCGTCTGATCTTTTGATAAAAAAGGTTAGCTAATAAGGTAAAGACAAGAAGTTATACCTGCATTGAAGCAAAGTTATCTAATTTTATTCATTCACACGATATATGTAGGATACATATACGGAAGACCTTCCATATCAACAGTAGAATCTTAATTCAAGTTTGATCCAATGTTGCTAGCAGTCCTACGTTAGCAAACAGAGGCGACTATTGACGAGTGAAATATTACGCTTCTAGGGTGGTTTAGCGGCCTTGTTTAGGCTGATCTCTTTGGTTTAAATTGATAATCTCTCGCACATACTCATCGAATCGTATTTTGAAAATTCTTGTATGCATTAAGATACAAATAAACTAAATAATTATTAGAAAATCTCAATTGTTGATAATTATATTTAGTTTTTAATTAAAAAATTAAAAAAATATCATAAAATATATAACTATTTATTTAAATTAATTTAAATACTCTCCGATTTTATTTATTCACAGGCCAAACCCGCCTTTACTACTGTTCCGAAGAATCTAAATCACACCAACGCGCATTAATGTGGTGGAGATCCGCCTCCTTCTTTCTCGACAATCGACCCCAAAGCGACACCACACCGCACCGCCCCCTAAACCCGACTCCCTCACTCTCTCTCCTCCTCCACCACCATGGCCGACGCCACTGCCCTCCTAAACCCTAACTCCAACTCCAACTACTACCAGACTCGCGCCGCCCACACCGGCGTCGTCACCAGCGACTGGCTCGCCCAGGCCCAGGCCGCCGTCGGCCGCAGCCCCGACGACCAGTCCTCCGTCGTTTCCGCCGAGCCCAAGGCGGCGACGGCTGAGGACTCAGGGAAGGCGTTCAGCGTTATCGAGGAGTTTAATAGCTGGCGGAAGCAGCCTGATTTGGCTGAGGCCGTGGCGGCGATTCGGGCCTTGGCGTCTGTTATTAGGTCTAGCGAGGCTAATACTATGATGGAGCTCGAAATTGAGCTCAAGAAGGCTTCCGATTCTCTAAAGGTCTGTCACTATGAATCTTTGATTTGCCAAGTAGAGTAGTTCAATTTGAGAAGAGAAGATTGATTTAGCTTGGAAATCATTTATGCTTTGTGAATTGTCTGCTGAAATCTAGCCATGCTTATAGTAATCTTGATTTTGAATAGCCTGCGTTTTGAACTTCTTCATTGAAAGTTCAAAAACGGATGCATTGTTCTGAATTGTGATGTTAGTCATTTAGGCACTTGAAATTAGCCGATGAAAACTAGAGCTGTCGATTGCAAACTTTAGTGTGTCGGTTAGAAGGCCATGATTTTCGTTACACTGAGATAAGCTGTAGCAGCATGATAGAATCTATAAGCAATTTATCAATGAAACAGTGAACTTTGCCATAGCAGCATGATTTTTTGCTTGTTGTGTTTATCAGTGTTGAAACTTAAAGTGGAGAATAAGTCTAGCTGGTTAGAAGCTACTCTTAGTAAATCGAGTTACAAAAAGTATGACAAGTCAAGCTCTAACCTTTTCCCTCTTTTCTGCTTCAGTCATGGGATACGACATCTATATCTTTGACTGCTGGATGCGACCTGTTTGTGCGATATGTTACTCGAACTTCAGCTCTGGAGTATGAGGACTTTAACTCGGCCAAGTCTCGTCTGATTGAACGTGCAGAGAAATTCGGGGAGATATCTACAAAGGTATACGTCATGACCTAAAAAAATTGTCTTTGATGTACTGTAGCATGTTTTAGTTATTCAGTTACACTTGTTCTTGTACTGCAGGCTCGTAGAATCATTGCTGTCCTTAGTCAGGACTTTATTTTTGATGGTTGTACCATCTTGGTTCATGGTTTCTCTAGAGTCGTTCTGGAAGTACTGAAGACTGCGGCGCAGAGCAAGAAACTCTTTCGAGTTTTCTGCACAGGTTTTCTTCTTTATCATGCTGTCAATTATGTTGGGGTATTTTTATAAACTAGAAATATCCTATTGGCATCTGGAAATACGGAATATTAAAATTTTGGTTGTCTATTTGCCTTACACTGCTGCCTTGGACCACTTAGAATTCCCTGTATAATTAGGTTCTTAATCTATGTCAGTGTACTGCAATCTTGCCATTGAAGTTATTTGTAAGTAGGAGGGATCGTATGAAATAGTTTACATATGATTGGTTCTGCTTTATTGTTATCGTCTGTCGTGTCTCAATAAGGGTTCTATACACTGCAGAGGGAAGACCAGACAGAACAGGATTACGGTTATCAAACGAGCTGACCAAGCTTGATGTTTCGGTGAAGCTCCTAATAGACTCTGCAGTGGCATATACCATGGATGAGGTTGACATGGTATTTGTTGGGGCAGATGGAGTGGTTGAAAGTGGAGGCATTATAAATATGATGGGAACATATCAAATTGCACTGGTGGCACATAGCATGAACAAACCAGTTTACGTGGCTGCTGAAAGCTACAAGGTATTTCATACTATGTTCTATATTTAGTGAAGCAAACTTTATTGTATCACTTGTGCATTGCTTAGGAGCCATTATTTCTCTTCTTTAGCAATATGTTTGTGAATTATGCTGCACCTGCAAAAGATCTTCCCATAATTCTTTTGTTCTATGACCTTACACGTTACACGGCTTTCTGTTTGATAACATTGCTGTAAGATTGAAGAGTAGGAATAACAACTTTCTCTTTAGGCCTTTATTATCTCCAAAGATAGTTCCACAACTTGTTGCATATTTGATTTGTTGTTTTCCAGTTCGCTCGCCTTTATCCATTGGACCAGAAAGACTTGGCCCCTGCATTACGTCCCATTGATTTTGGAGTTCCCATCCCATCCAAGGTGGAGGTTGAAAGATCTGCCCGTGATTATACGCCTCCTCAATATCTCACCTTACTCTTCACAGACTTGGGTGTGCTCACCCCATCAGTTGTCAGTGATGAGCTGATTCAGCTGTACTTGTAACACCATTCATGATATGGATTTTGGCCTTAAACACGACTGGGGAGTTTAAAATTCCCCAAATTATGAAACGTGTTTATGTCCATGGAAGAATATTGTTTAGTGGGTTGATAAGTTTTGTTTAATTTAATCTTTGTTAACTACCAGTGATGCATTTTTGATAGTTAAGATCAGTGGTTTACCGGCTCAGTTCTTGCTTTTTGTTCAGATTTTGATGCTGTTGCAGTTGTATTCTCAACTTGGCTTCATAGGGTATTAGTGTGGAACAGTTCTTGTATTTATTCATTTTTTTGTGGACAAAGGGAATGTTTCTTAGAAAAAAAATCTTTTATTTTACACTAGGAAAAAGATGAAGGAACATCTCTTGGATTCGGTTTTCAAAGCAATAGAAATTTTAACAGAGTATTATACAATGTTAAATTTGACAGGAAAGTAATAATTGAGCCCAAACACAATTATGAGACGTATACAATGAGTCGTCGAGAATTATTGTTCTACTGGGACACTTTTAAGCCCTATTCTTGTTGAGGAGCTTCTCCCTCAGCTCTGCAGCATCAATATCTTCAAAGTGATTCTCCGGAATCCAGTTCCCCGTCTTTGGGTCTCTCATCCAAAACACTTGCTTCTTCTCCTGATCATCTGCGATGGCTCTGCTACCGGAGGTTTCTGTTGTGGCCATCCTCCTCATTGTCGACACTGCTGGCTGCGCTTGTACTTTTACAGTACTAGCATTCTCTACAGCTACGTTATACCATCTCTTGCTGAGAAGGAGAAACGAGTTCGTGGGAACCTTGGCCATGTTAAAGAGCTCTAACAAGGCCTTGTTAATTCCTAGGAATGATCAATGCCAGTTTCAAGATATATGTGAAGGGTTTAGTAGGGATCTAAGATTTGTGATGAAGCTGTGTATTTATAGGCTAGTTTTTTGGTAAGTGGTTTTAGATTTTTAGGACGTTTAGGAATCTTAAATCGTGAGGGTATCTTTTTCTTGCTAATTGGAATCTGGATGATACCCTTTTATCCTATTTATTAATTATTATCGACAATATTTCTTTTTTCTATTAACAAAAATATGCTCCTACATATTGAGTAATGTCGTTTAGTTTCATATTCACTCCACTAATTAGCTAGTGATTTCTTGGATTGCAAGTATCTCTTGTGATACGTATATTGGTGCTAATTATTCTGAACAGCAGGACCAAAACATACCTTTCCAGCCAATTATTCCGAATCAACTGCAAAAGCTAGTATTCTCAGCGCAATAAGCAACATCATACAATTGAATTATTGAAGTAAACAGAGAATCATAAGATGCATTGCATGGCATCTTCATCTTCTAGATCGATCAAGCTTACGATGTTCTTTCGTCTAAAGATGACGTACGTCTTCAACGAGAAACACACTGCAACCACTGTTAACCCATTTTCTGCAATACTAAATATGATTTCCACCGCGTTTCGAACACACGCCATATTGATGAGTTTCTATGATGTTTCTAAATGCTCTTGAATTTCATTGTGTTAATTAATGAATTATAGAAAGAGAATAGGTCTGCTCACTTGCCTCAAGCAAGAATAGTGCATGTCCACGACCATGTAAACCAAACTGTTCGGGGTGAATTTTTGGATTTCTCCGAACAAACATCTTTTGAGTTTAGTGTAACCTTATTTTTTGTGTTTGTTCACCTACTGACTTCCTCCTCAAATGATTGACGTACGAGCGCTGATCAAGCCGGCACTCAGGTTCTTCTCAGACCTAGAAGAGTAGCAACTAGGATTTTTCTCCACTTCACGTGAAGCGGACGATTCTTTTTCAGATCGATGTGGTTGCGCAGAGCTATAAGTCAGGATTGCAGTGAGTTCGTCAAAGGGTTCTCTGACAAACTGAGGTATTTGCTAGATTTATTCACTATAACAATGATTTTACGGGTATTTGCCTACGGATAGGTCTTTGTGAAGTGGGGATGGATTGTTTGCTCATGGGTTAGGCTTAGTGAGGTAGCTGCGGGAACTGTCGACTGGTCAGGTTTTGATGAGGTAGATGCGGGTAATGCCTACGTATAGGGCTTTGATGGAATAAAAGATTCATTGAGTCTTTTGTGTAGGTGCTCTGAAAGAGACTTGTTTTGCAGAATGTAAAGGTTTTGTTTGTCTGAATTGATGTGTCATCTTCCATTGTCACCGACCCTTTTATATACTGAATATTTAGGACGTATTCCTTGTGGATCAAGGCGTATTGAACCTTCTGATCTATTGAGAAAGAAATCATCCCAGAAGATCACAGAAGTAAATCCAATGCAACATGTGAATCAAGCCACACGTGACCTGTAAAAGAAAGAAAGAAAAATACAAAATACCGCAAGTATCGATTTAATAGGCTCACTCAAATTAAGATCATTAGCCCAAAGATATTATTTTGGTCCAAATACAAACAGCTAGCTTGCACAGATATGCATATATAATTAGCTAGCAGGTTGTATGCGGTTGGAAGAGGTGGAGCTTTGCAGATGCAGAGATCGATGGTGTCGTTGGAGACGCATTGCGGCATAGCTTAATTCGAAGATGTAGTTCAGCAGTACTAAATCTAAATTTGGGATTGGAGTTGGTTTACTTGGTTACACTTACGAATTTGGTAAATATACTAGTCAGTTTTGGATCATGGATCGGTCAAGGGTTTCAGCTCTAGGTAGTTGTAGACTTGATGAACAGATTCCTGGCCGGTGCCTTCATTCCGGCCAGTGGCAGTGAGATCATTACATTAGTATCACCAATTTATTCTGTTATTGGCTAGCTTAATTGGCTCTACGCCTAGCTCCATCTCCAACTAAATATGCATGTCATTACCATGCATCCAAAGCAAAAATTAGCCAAGACTAGCTAGCAATATGAATAGCAGCAAGAGGGGCTAAACTCGGATCGGGTTAATTTTCTGTATGTTCTTCCAAACCATAAAGTATGGGTACAATAACTTTTGGTATGTATATATTCCACAAATAATAGCTTGCTGGCTATATATATAGAACTACTGAACCTGCAGCTGCTAACGCTTAAGTGTATATAAACAGCGACCGACCGACAATGCATGTGAGAGGATCTGTAGAGAGATTTTAAGTATGAATTCAAGCATATACACATAGTCTTGCACTTTTTCTGGATATTGCGGTTTAAACAATCAGTAGTTTTTAATCCACACTAAAATGGAAAACAAACGAAAATTACGAAAAACAGAGGATGATCGATTGATATCACAGAAGAATTGTTTGTGCTCCTGATGAGTTTGTCTACCTGAGAAAATGGTAGATGAATTAAGATCAAGTGTTATTGAAATGTCAAGTGTTAATAAGTGATTTCACTTATTCAGTGTCATTACCGGAATAAACATTATAGTCGATGAAAAAAAACAGGCAGACGAATTTTTTTTCGTCGACTAACGTCCACTTTAGCCGACGAAACCAAAAATCGTCGGCTAAGTTAATTTTTCATTGGCTAAAGTGGATTTTTAGCCGACGAAATGTTTTTTCGTCGTCTAAAATATAATTTATAAGTTTGGACGACGAAATATATAATTTCGTCGGCTAAAAGTCCTTATATTTCCAGATCTAGACAGCAGCTCATTTGAAAAAAAACGGGAGAAAAAGTTTGGGTGTTGGCGAAATTGTTGGGTGTCGTCGAAATCTGTCTAAAATTAGTTTGTGACGCTATATATAGGTACATGTATGTGTGTATATATATATATATATCTTGTTTTTGGGTTGATTTAAGAGTTTTATTTGAGTTATATATATATATTGATTTTGAGTTTTAATTTGAGTTGAATTATTAGATTTTGAGTGTGATTGAGTTGATCGATTTTAATTTGATAATATATATGAAGTTGTTGTTATTAATAAGTAGTAGTAGATATCACCTACGGATATGGCTTTATGAAGCGGTGGTGGATTGTTCGCTCACGGATGAGGCTTGGTGAGGTAGAAGCGGGAACTGCCGACGGATCGGGCTTTGGTGAGTAGCAGCGGAGGATACCTACAGATAGAGCTTTGGTGAACAAAAAGACCCAATGAATCTTTTTGGTAGAGGTACTCTGAGGGAGCCTTGTTTTGTAGTGTGCAAAAGTTGTTTGTTGATTGATTGGAGATGTCCTTCATCATGTTCGTTGAACCCTTCTATATATATGGAACCGTGTTGCTAGGGTTTGTAAATAACTTGTCTCCAAAGAAATCTTTAGCCAGTAATTACCCTTTTTGAACCGCATGTATCGGTTCGCGTATCTGACTAGATACAATATCATAGGTAAAGATATTTACCTCAAATATGATTCTTGGAGATCTGCTCGCCCCTTTTAAACAAGAAAATTACTTCATAATATGATTTCTAGTCTTGGACGTGAAGTCATACAATCCTATTAAGGATAATATTCTTTGCATAATCAAAAACCAAATCTTCCATGCCATGCACGTAATGGAATTCTTAGGAATCAAATAATTAAGGTTAATTGACCTTCCTTAGCATGACAGAATGGCACACGTCCTGGCTCCTCCTCTTCGTGAGATCTTCCACGCATAGCTTCATCTTGGTAACTAAATAATCTTCATTAATCAACAGATCCACGATATATCAATAATAACCTGAATTTACGTTAAGATGTTGTGATCTCCAAGTAAGCCCAATATGGTCTTGATGACAAATATACCACAAGATTCTCGACCATATACCAACAAACCAATGAACCACTCCTAGGCGCCAAGCATCCAGAAAAGTTTATTTTACTCTCACCCCCAGGAATTGAAGAAAAAATGCATGTGTCTTGACTGAAAAACCTATGAGTCCCACACCATGAAAGCCACTTACTGGCTCAACCAATAACTTCAAACCAAGAAAACTTAGCTCGAGCTGATGTAGATATAAGCCTCAGAGATAGGCCATAGAAGCTTGAACGACAATGTATCGTACATAGTTAGGCAAATCACATGTAAATACAATTAATCATCAACGTAATAACCAATGCACTTAACATGAATACTTGAAATTGAGGTTGATGAAGCATAACATGTTGAACAATTAACATAGAAGAAAAGCCCCCCATGCTTACCGAAACAATGGTATAAAGACCACATGCATTGGTATTGATAATAAACCAGCTGCAAATGTATAGTGTGATCTCATATCAACCACTTACTGGCTATTTTATAATTGAACATTGTTCTTGGGATGTCATACAATCCTATTAAGGATAGTATTCTTTGCATAATCAAAAACCAAATCTTCCATGCCATGCACGTAATGGACTTCTTCGGAATCAAATAATTAAGGGTAATTGACCTTCATTCCTTAGCATGACAGAATGGCACACGTCCTAGCTCTTCCTCTTCGTGAGATATTCCATGCATTAATAATCTTCATTAATTAGTGGATCCACAATATATTAATAATAACCTGAATTTACACCAAGATGTCGTGATCTCCAAATAAGCATAATATGGTCTCGATGACAAATATCCCACAAGATTCTCGACCATATATCCAACGAACCAATAAACCACTCCTACGCGCCAAGCTTACAGGAGAGTTTATTTTACTCTCAAACAGTAGATAGATGTCTCTAAGAAGTAAAAGTTCGAACCGCCTTTGCCGCTCTCACCACCTCTTTCCTGTGCAACCAACCGCTACTCCTCTGTCTTCCCGTCAACATTGTTGGAGTGAGTGATGAGTGGAGGCTAGGGAGTAGAAACTAAGAAAGAATAGTAGAGTTCAGAAAAGAAAAGTGATGAGTAAACTAGGAGATTGGGGTCTTGGAAATGGTTAACTCTCCTGGGTGAAGTGTACACACCCATGTTTTTTTTGTTTTTCAATGAGGCTTGGGATGCTTGAGCATACCCTAAAAAGGGTTGGATCCGTCGTGCCTGACCGTAAAAACTTAAGTTAGATTCTATAAGTCACCATGGTTGTAATACCCCGTCTCAAAAATTTACCTTTTTACCGGGACCAGGCATGTTACAGAGGGTTGTAACTGCGCTGTTATTAGTTCCCCTGAATTAATAACGAGTGAAATAACCTGAAAATTTATTTGTAGTATTGGTGCGTATTCGTACCTTCAAGAAGAGTGTCAAAGTGTTCGGAGTTGAGGGACGATCGGAAACGACTTAATTAAAGGGGTCAAAGATTGACTTTTTTCTACGTCGTGTTTTTCGGAAAACTTCCTTCACGAGAGTTGTAGTGTTCGACGATACGAGTCCATGGACATGCGGCATGTGGGAATTGGATACCGTGTGGAGAAGTTATGGTCAACCGAAGTTGAGTTTCTATTTTAAAAAAATATATAAATAGAAGGGATGAGTTTCCAAAAATGGAAATAATCCATTTTCTTCTCCCCTTCCACGCGCGCGCGCGTTCGTTAACTATCAAAAATTTGAACTGACCCAACCCTGACCCGACCCGACCTTTGCGGCGAGCTCCGGTCACCGGAGACGTCGAGGCCGGTCGGGATCTCTTCCTCTCCTCCATGCAAGTCTCCCTGTGGTGGTGGCGTGGTCCAGTTCGGCCTGGAACGACGCATCTAGGCTTGAACAATACAACGACTAAACTCGGTTCCGGACCCGACTAGTTCTCCGGCATAAGGTGGCGGCGAGGCGTGAAACCAGCCTAGAAAGGACGGCCAAGGCTTTTTGGGCAGACCTCATGTGGTGTTGAAGCTCAACACGGTGGTAGGAGCGGCTGAGATGGAGACAGCCCTTTCGGGGCAGTTTTGGGCCACTTCCTGGCCGAGTTGATCAAAATTATAGGTATTAAAGTTGTTTCTCTTGCTTTGATCTTCAACTTTCATGTTTTGAGTTTGTGGAAATTCTGTGTTTTTGGTGGAGGCGCGTGACGCCCACGCGCCGCCAGTTGTGGTTGCACGTGTAGGCGCGTCCGGCAGTTTTGAGAGTTCTGGTTGCTCCTATAGGCTTCCTAGGGTTGTTGTGGATGCATGAAGGTGGTTTTTAGGTGAAGTTAACCGGTTTGAGGGTGGTGGCGTATGGGGCCCACGCGCAGCCGCCTGTGGTGGTGCGTGACGGCGCGTCTGACATCCTCAGGGGCAGTGAGTTGTCCCAGGTTCATGTACTCATCGATACGAGAGCATGGATATATAATTTGCCGGTGTCGGTTATCGTTTAGTGTGACGTTCAGTCGAATCGAGTCATTAATACCTTTGTGTGGTAATTAAGGTCGATTATATATTTGTAGGTGTATATTGATTGACCAGGTGTTGAGGATTTACCGTGTGACGGTAACTGACGCAACTGGATTTCTAGGTGAGTAATTTTCACTGAGGGTGCAATCTTAGAAATACCCCTAATACCCTTGGCGGTTTTGTTTATTTACAAAGCTACCACTAAAGTCGAAATTTCTTAAATGATGGTTTACTACAAGGGTGCCCATTGGATGGTTTTACTTATATGCCCTTAGGGGAGATTTATATATTTATGTGTTTGTCTTTCTATTATATTTATGTGTTTGTATGTTATAGATAAGTATGGTTGAATGTTTGGGATAATCTCGATCGATAGATGATTAGTGGATACCTCAGCGGAGAGGTTGAACTCCGGTTGCGATAGGCGTAAACTATCCATATTATTTAAATCGACCGATAATTAGAAAAGCAGGTTTTACCCAGTTAGGGCGTTAATTAAATAAGAGCTACGTGTGGCTTGATCCCTGAGTACAGGGTACGTAGGCAGCCTGACCGGGATTCGGGTGCAGTCACAAATAATATTAGAACCCTAGGTCCTCTAAAGTGATTGGTTTGAGATCCAAATGCGGAAATCGGGATAACCTCCGGTTGTGAGGTCAATTCTGGTATCGTTTGGAGTGTTGAAAATGGTTTGGAAAAAAGGGTTATCCCTTCTCAAGGGGGATTACGAGTAAATCTCTCTTGAGATAGGTCACGCACATCCTAACCCGAGTTTAGGAAGGTAAACTCAGGCCGGGTCGTGACAACGGTATTATAAATATTTCTAGTTAGACCTCCGAATTAGACATACTTACTAACCTATAATTCACTTTTTGGAAAAACGTAGAAAGCTAAGGTGTCGTTCGGTTGGTGATCACAAAATTGTTTTCTGTATTACTGGTCTTCCTATACGCTCATATGCGTGTGAGGAAGTGTGCGCTCACATGTGAATCATCATATTTCGTACTTACTCACGTGTGAAACAGAAAACGGTTGAATACACGTTCGTTGTCTTCAATCCGAAACACAGGAGAAACAATTTTTAGGATTTAATTCAGGGCAAAAATTGCACTCCTCGTAGTACCGTACACTAGAGATAGAGTCGTTAACACACAGGTTTTTCTATAATTTTTGCCGGTATAGCAACTATGTGGTTTTACTCTGAATCTGAAGGACATAACTGAGATGTGCCTGACATCTTTAACCAGTTCAGTCACTATTAATTCGAAGTTATAAGACTGCATATGGAATCCAATAACCCACAGAGATTACAATAACATATAACATCGACGGTGAAACTGGTGAGAAAGAGAGGCGCTGAACAACAAAGAGTCGAATCATCTTTGAAGGATTTGAAGAAGGAATAGTGTGTTGGTGAAGTCGTGCATGTGCATGCACAAGTATGAGAGAGAATGAGGCCAAGTTTGAAGAAGTTCTGCAATCTACCTAGGGTTTTGGTAACTACGGGTATGTAGGATTGTAGGAGAATGGTCTCAGGGTGAAATAACAGTTGTGGGGTTACTTTGGCTTAGTATGTTATTGAAGGGAAACATAAATCAAATCGAGTTCAATGGTTGCAGGGTGAACGATGGTCAGGGCCGGCCACGACAATTTCTGGGCTCTAGGGGACGACAAAAAATTGGGCCCCCTATTGTTAAATGCAAAAAAAATCGTGTTCAATAGTTAGCTGTATAATTATGTAAGCAAACATATGAATATTAACAGAATTTACACAACAATAAATGAATAAATCAACCTAGTCATTTGATCAAATACTACAGTAATTCAAATAAAATCTTAAGATTACAAAAAGCAGCACTTTTCCTGTTAAAAACAACACTTCTTGCATTCTTGGCTGCAAAAGTTTCTGTCACGCTCCGGTCTAAATTTACCTCCCTAAATCCGGGATAGGACGTGCGGGACCCGAGAGATTACCCTCGTAATCCCCCTTAAGAAGGGATAACCCTTACCCAAACCATTTTCAACAGTCCAAAACAATACCGGAATAGACCTCACAACCGGAGGTTATCCCGATTTCCGTATTTGGATTTCATACTAATTACTTTAGAGGACCTAGAGTTTGAATAATATTTGTGACTGCACCCGTATCCCGGGCAGGCAGCCTACGTATCCCTCTACGCAGGGATCAAGCCACACGTAGCTCTTATTTTAAATTAACCCTCTAACCGGACAAATCCCGTTTTTCTATATATCGGTAAATCTATTAATATGGATAGCAAACGCCTATTGTATATCCGGAGTTTAACCTCTCAGCTGTGGTATCCACCGACCAACTATCTATCGGGATTATCCCGAACATTCCACCATACATATCTATAACATCCATACACATATAAACAGAATATAATGACAACCACATAATTATATAAATTCACCAAGGATATAATAGTCAATTAATCTTCAATGACACTCTTATAAATACCTAGAACTTTTAGGGGCAATATTATCAGTTCAGTCTCAATGACAGCTTGATAAATATGCTAACCTGTCAGGGGTATTTCTAGAATTTCACCCTCATGGGCAACCCTATAAATATCTAAACCTACTGAGGGCAGTATCATTTTTTTAACCTCAGTTGCAGTATTGTAAATATACAAATCTACCTAGGGCATTTATGGGATTTCAGTCCTAATGGAAGCCCTGTAATTATCTCAAACTACCAGGAGCATTTTTAGAATTTCAACCTCGATGACATTCATGTAATTATCTCAAACTATCAAGGGCAGTTCAGACAATTCACACTTACGGTAAAACAATAAAAGGTAAATCTGCCGATGGAATCATAATTACAACAATTCATGGAATCAAACCATCATGGTACCAAACTACTTGATCATAAAAAACAAGGGAAATAAGAAGAAAATACCTGGTAACATTAACAACGAGAAAGAGAGAATCTAAATCTAAAAAGAACAAAAAGAAAAAAGTCTGAGAAGTGAGAAACTTGGCTGATTTGCCGCAATAGGATTATGGTAGAAGACGAACCAAAACCAGAGGAAGAGAACGCTGAACGCAAGAGAAAAAAAGTGACCTGATGTATGTATGTATGTATATATATATATATATATATATATATATATATATATATATATCAATATACAAAAGAGAAATTTTATTAACACATCCCTAATTTCTTAATACACGGTCCTTTTCACTTTTAAATTTTTAAACTTTTTAAAACGCCATAATCCCACTCTTCAGAAAAAAAAACTTCTTTTCAGAGCTTCTTGTGACCAACCTCACGTACGATGTTGATGCTTATAGCATATAGAGCCTAAAGGTATTATCAATTGCAATTCATTTAACTCGATGTATAGTGGATTGACAACTATAATTTTGGCAAGTGAAAAATTAGGATTAGTTTATATATTCATGATTTGTCTTCGATTTAGATTCTAGATGGCAATCATCCATCGTTGCACACAATATATATCTTCAATTTATGCATGGTTTCATAGCTATATGACTTATAAATGTCATTACTCGATCGATCAAATTATGATTCAAATAAATAATTTTTTTTTCTCCTGAAAAAATATATGCAACACTGAACAATATTACATCTCACTTGTAATCACTTGCTTTCGGCACTGACATTGATAAACTACCACCAACAAATTATGCACCTTTGATTCAATGTCTTAGTACAAACTAAAGGATCTGGTTACGCCAAAGAGTTATTTTCTGGGTTTTATTCTTATAGTTTCAGAGGGGTACAAGAGGAAGTTTAAGAGAAAATTGGACAAAAAATTTTTGGGTGTGTATCAAGTAAATAGACATGTGTGAATATA
Source organism: Comarum palustre (assembly GCA_951800085.1). Taxonomy (NCBI): domain Eukaryota; kingdom Viridiplantae; phylum Streptophyta; class Magnoliopsida; order Rosales; family Rosaceae; genus Comarum; species Comarum palustre. The sequence continues at coordinate 9,446,478 of OX637574.1, forward strand.
ATTTCTCTATACAAAAAGAGGTAAATATTTCTTTTGGGGCTCATAAATATTAGGGGTGGTCATCCGAAACCGACTCAGAAACCAAACCGAAACCGTTTAAACCGAATAGAAAGAAAAACCGGACCGAAAGCAAAAAACCAGACTATATGGTTTGGTTTGCGGTTTGGGTCCCGTAGAAACCGAACCCGACCGAAAAACCGTTTATAAAAAATTAAAAACACCAATATGGAGTAAGAATGAAATAGATTTTAAATATGGAAGTGTTCTGATTTTTTTATTTCAATTATACAAATTGGTTTCACTACTAGAATAAAGGAATTAGGCAACAAACTATTTTCATCTCTTAAAATGAACCAAAAAATGATCATTTTGACCTAAAAACTTATGGCCATTTTTATCTCTTAAATGCTTATTTTCTAAAAACAAATACACAGCTTTATGAATCAATTCTATATAAAAGCAAAATTATCAAAAATCTCATGAAATAAGATGTGTTTAGAATTTTGAAATACGACTATGGTTCAAAAATCAAGTAATTCGGGTAAAGTCTAGGTGTCAATAGTAGCGGTCAACTCTATTTACCGTTATTATTTCCTATGAGGAGCCCTATCGTCGGAAGGTAAATGTCCCAAAATTTTTATATGGGCGGTTGTGTCTCATCTACGTGAGTGTTTTTCGTGTAGAAGGTTTGCCAAAACTACTTAATATAGAGGTAGATATGAGCGTTTCCGTGTGATAAGTGACGATAAATCATGGTTGACCGTTTCGATCGAGCCCTTAATGTTGTCGGATCCAGTTGAATTTTTTAGCACATACATCTTTCGTCATAATAATCATATCTGATGGTTGAATTTTAATTTTTGACTTTTATCATCGGAATCACAATATGCATACTAATGTTGTAAAACTTGTTTATTAAGTTTTAAGCAAATGCACAATTTTATGAACCAACTCTACATAGAAGCAAAATTATTAAAAATCTCGTGAAATAAGATGTGTTCGTAATGGTGAAATACAACTATGGTTCAAAAATCACGTAATACGAGTAACATCTCAGTGCCGATAGTAGCAGTCAACCCTATTTACCGTTATTATTCCCTATGGGGAGCTTATCATCAGAATGTAAATGTTTCAAAAATTTTATATGGGTCGTTGCGTCTCATCTACGTGAGTGTTTTTCATATAGAAGGTTTGCCAAAACTACGTAATATAAATGTAGATATGAACGTTTCCGTGTGATAATTGATGATGAATCAGGGTTGACCGTTTCGATCGAGCCCTTAACGTTGTCGGATCCAGCTGAATTTTTTTACCACAGACACCTTTCATCATAATGATCATATCTGACGTTCGAATTTTAATTTTTGATTTTTAGTCATCGGAATCACAATATGCATACTAATATTGTATAACTTGTTTATTAGGTTTTAAGCAAATGCACAACTTTGTGAACCAACTCTACATAGAAGCAAAATTATCAAAAATCTTTTGAAATAAGATGTGTTTGCAATGGTGAAATACGGTTATGGTAGCAGTCAGACCTATTTACCGTTATTATTCCCTATGAGAAGCTCTATCATCGGAAGGTAAAATGTTCTAAAATTTTTATATGGGCAGTTGCGTCTAATCTACGTGAGTGTTTTTCATGTAGAATGTTTGCCAAAACTACGAAATATAGAGGTAGATATGAGCGTTTCCGTGTGATAAGTGACGATGGATCATGGTTGACCGTTTCGATCGAGCTCTTAACGTTGTCGGATCCAGTTAAATATTTTACCACAAAAATATTTCGTCATAATGATCATATCTGACGGTCGAATTTTAATTTTTGACTTTTAGTCATCGGAATCATAATATGCATATTAATGTTGTATAACTTGTTTATTAGGTTTTAAGAAAATGCATAACTTTGTGAACCAACTCTACATCGAAGCAAAATTATCAAAAATCTCGTGAAATAAGATGTGTTCGTAATGGTGAAATACGGCTATGGTTCAAAAATCACGTAATTCGGGTAACGTCTTGGTGCCAATAGTAGCAGTCAACCTTATTTACCGTTATTATTCCCTACGGGGAGCCCTATCGTCGGAAGGTAAATGTTCCAAAATTTTTATATGGGCGGTTGCATCTCATCTACGTGAGTGTTTTTTATGTAGAAGGTTTGTCAAACTACGTAATATAGAGGTAGATATGAGCGTTTTCGTGTGTTAAGTGACGATAGATCAAGGCTGACCGTTTCGATCGAGCCCTTAACGTTGTCGGATCTAGTTGAATTTTTTACCACAGACATCTTTTGTCATAATGATCATATCTGATGGTCGAATTTTAATTTTTGATTTTTAGTCATCGGAATCACAATATGCATGCTAATGTTGTATAACTTGTTTATTAGGTTTTAAGCAAATGCACAACTTTGTAAACTAACTCTACATAGAAGCTAAATTATCAAAAATCTTGTGAAATAAGATTTGTTCAGAATGGTGAAAATACAGCCATAGTTCAAAAATCACTTAATTCGGGTAACGTCTTAGTGTCGATAGTAGCTGTCAACCCTATTTACTGTTATTATTCCTTATGGGGAGCCCTATTGTCAGAAGATAAATGTCTCACAATTTGCCTACTAATATTGTATAATTTTTTAGTAGTTTGTAAATAAATGTACAACTTTGTGAACCATAACCATTTTTCACTATAATGAGAAGAAAAATTATCAATTTTTTTTAAAAAAACCAAACCGTATGTGTGGTTTGGTTTGCTGTTTGGCCTATGAAATAGTAAAAAACCGAACCGGACCGGACTGATGTATAACATTTGTTTGGTTCGCAGTTTAGAGTATAAACCGAACCGAAGTAGACCGGAGTCAGCCCTAATAAATATTAGCCCACAACTTCTAGGCCTATACTCAGGGCCGGGTCTATCGATGGTGATGATAGCAGCAGAGTCGAAGCCACTATATGGGATCTTTCTCCGTTTCCTTTTTTTATTCCTTTATCGCCTGATTTTGAATTTTTTTAAAATAATACCAAATGCATCTTTAGTCCTAACAATACAAAGTTTGATTTTTCGTTTTTGTTTCATAAAATGATTTTTAAAAAACAATTTTATATTACGTTAACACAACCTAGTACACCTCATTAGTTTTACCAAAAAACTCTAGAACAAATATACGTACTTTGTTTGTATTTTCAACAATTTGTTGTTCTTCTCATCTTTCTTAATTTCTTTATATTCATAGATGAAAATAAAGGAAACCAATCAAGTTTTTAATCACCATACATAAGTATAAGAGAAAATGTTTATTTAGTACAAATTTTTGGACATCACTTCCTATTCGAACAGTTTTTTAAAAACATTAACTATTTCAACTTTTTTTTTAAAAAAAATTTGTGCCAATTCTAACAAAACTCATAACAACTCTAAACAACATATAATATTTCAATACTCATTCTACCTTCACCCAATTAAAACATACTTAGAGAAAAATGGAAGAGAGAGGAGACATGACATACACCTCACCGGCCCCGGTCACCGCCGGTCGAACTTTGGTCACTGGAATCTCGTAAGAATCTGGAATTAAGTTTATTACTCCTTAATAAACTCTCATTGAACCCCTAAACCTCATTCATATTGTCACATCCAATTTTACTACCCCCTAATAAAGTCTCACTGAACCCCTAAACTGCATTTCTATTGCACACCCAACTTTACTACCCCCTAATAAACTCTGACTGAACCCCTAGCCCACATTCTTATCATCACAACCAACTTTACTACCCCCTAATAAACTCTCACTGAACCCCTAAACCGTATTCTTATTGCACAACCAACTTTACTACCCCCAATAAACTCTCACTGGACTCTTAAATCGTATTCCTAATACACAACTAACTTAACTACCCTCTAATAAACTTCCACTGAACCCCTAGACCACATTATTATCGTCACATCCAACTTTACTACCCACTAATTAATTTCCACTGTGAGAGAAAAAGAGAGACAGAGATAGAATTCAGTGGAAGTTGGCAGAATGGAGGTCTTTGGTGTGATGGTGTTGCTTGAAGGCATCATTGTCAAGATCTCAGCTTCATTTATCGTCGTCAAGTCCATGCCGTTTTCGTCGTTGATCTCATGCACTCATCATCGTCGATCCCACACCATCATCATCATTGAGCCCATGGCCTCGTCGTCGAGGTTGGGTGAGAGAGAGAGAGAAGAAGAAGAAGAAGAAGAAGAAGAAGAAGAAGAAGAAGGTCTCATCGTCGAGGCAGGGTTTGCTTCTAGAGAGATGAGGAGGAGAAAGAAGAAGATCGGGAAGAATAATGTGAGGGGGGATGAGAGAGAGTTAGCTTCTAGAGAGAAAGAAAGAAGAAGAAAATTGAGATTGGAAAAAATGGTGTAGGGGGTGGGGTGGAGATAGTTAATAAAAAATAGGAATAACGTTGTAACTTTGTTATGAAAAGTTGGAATAGACAATGAAAAACTGTTTTAGTTGGAATTGTCACTTTTTTTCTTCAATTTGTATGAAATGATCAATATCCCTAAATATAATGACCATTAATAATTCAACACATTTTAGCTCATTTCCTATGTCATAAGAAATTAATGATTTTGTTTAATATCTTGTTCAACTGATTGAGGAGCAATTCCAAATCATTAATTAAAAATAATTTGGTGACAAAATTTGCTTACATTTCTATTTTCTCTCAATCCTTATTGTCTTTTCATATGTATGAATTGATGAAATCTAATAATACCTATAATTATAGGATGAAGATCCAAATATTAAATTTGAATAATCCAATAAGATCTTACAAAATAATTTCGAAACTAACACTTGAAAATGATGAAAGGAAGCAAACGTCCACACTTAACCATTTTTGACATCATGTGGTCCTTCAAGGTTTCAGCACTTACTATTGTTAGGATTCTTCGGATGATTTCCCTACGATACTAAATTAAATCTAATGCCAAATTAATCTCTATGAAATCATCGATCTTATATTCCATATGAGGGGACAAGAAAAGTGAAAAAAAAATTAATCAACAAAGAGAGAAAGACATTTCACATGGTGTCCTCTATAGTTTGTTAATTTCACAATTATCACGTTTTTCATACTAGACCAATAAAAAGGTGTTCTTCCTTTCCTTTGTCTCTCTGGTAGGACCAAAATAGAACCAGCAAGAGGAGGCCCTTCAAATACTTGAACTTCACAACACTCTTCATTTCTCTGTGTGTTGTTTTTTAGTTTCTCTCTGCTTGCTAATTAGCTTAAGAAGACTTCCCAGAACAATATGATTTCCAGGTTCATGAGGTGGCCCTTCAAATTGATTAGAAACCTGGTTGATAAGCAAACCATGAATGATAAGACCAAGAGTACTTCAATGGCAGCTGTTGGTTTGGGACTACTTCTCACACAGATTTCACAAGGGAATAAGAAGTCGTCGAATATCGTTGTGAAACCAGCCTTGAGATTGAGAATCAAACCGGCGGTTACGGCCGGTTGCAGCTCCCGGCGTGATCAACAGCACTCATGTTATCTCAAAGCTTGCAATCTATGCAACAAGGGATTGAGCCTTGATAAAGAGGTCTATATGTACAGGTAAATTTTTTACAGTGTTTACGACCTTTTATGTTATGCCCTTTTTTCGTCATGAGATTCTGATGTTAGTTTGAAATATGTTGCAGAGGGGATATCGGATTTTGCAGCATAGTATGCCGGGACAGGCAGATTGTTATCGATGAAATGAGAGATCTAGAGACTTCCACTAAGAAAATGCTGGCAGCATATAGGCGCCGCTCTTGCACCAGCAAAGTCTTAGAGGATGTGCATCATCTGCAACACGATCGAATCCCAAGTGGGCGAACAATATTTGCTCTTTAACATCAGCTTAGTTCATCGATCAATAAATAGTACGTACTTACCGAAACTGATTCTAAAAATTAGTTAATTAGCTTATCGATCAGTTAGCGCTTAGCAGTGTACCAAATTAAGCAATCAAGGAAGAAGAAGAAGAAGAATAGAAGATCTTGTTTCAGTTTTGAGTTTTGAGTTCTGAGGCATATGTTGGAGATGAAAGATCTCATATCAGAAAATGGATAAATAAAATATAACATAAATATGGGTAGATAATACCTAATTATACCGAGATCTTTTGTAGTTAAAACTCAATACCTTAAAGGTGGTTAAGTTGAGACATTATCGGTACAATAGTGATCCATGAGCCACACTTGTTCCCCAACATAATGAGCCCAAATTGGGTTCATCAAAAAGCCTTTGGCTTCATATCATACCAAGTGTCTACAGTGGGTCTTGGACCGTATACCCCAATTTTTGAAATGAGAATTGGACCGAATGAATGTACCGATTTCCGATGTGGTAATTAGACTAAGTGAATTATACATGCAGACCTAAAAAGATTAGGTTGCACGTGAGAGAGTGTTGAAAGGAAATGTCTCACATCAAAAAATGATAAATAAAATATAACATATATATAGGTAGATAATAACTAATTGTATCGACGTCTTTTGTAGTTAAAATCTAACACTTTAAATGTGATTAAGTTAAGACAGTATCGGTATAATGATGATCCTTAAGCCACGCTTGTCTCAATTTAAGTTATATAATATAAGGTGCACTGTTCTTAATTTCTATAGAAAGAATATCGAGTTTCATATCTATTAGGAGATAAGTATCAGATAATTCGCCTCGTTTGTCCTATCACTTTCTTTCAATGTTAATCAATGGAAAATGAAATCAGTGGAAGTGATGACACCCTCAATTATTAGGTGGCCAAAATATCTCACAAATATTTGCCAGCTATGTTGTCCATTAGTAGAACTAGATATCGAGTTCTAAGGGCAAATAGGGATTTTTCCCCACCCCCACACCGTGTCCCTGTTCCCCGTGGCTCATGTGGGTATATTTCCAAACGAGGAATCCTCGCCCCGTCCTCACATGGATTGGGTTCCTTATCCCGTTGTTATTTCCTCTATTGATATTAATTTTTATTTAAATTTATTTGATTCTGTGTTTTTTTGCTTTTTTACTGATTTTCAGCTAAATGGAGACTCCGTCTGAAGAATGAGAAAACCTCGGCCCCGTCCTCTGTGGGGAAAATAATTTGTTACGCCCTCACCTCCGCGTCTGTAACAAGGAATTTCAACCCAGCCTCTACGTTTCAAATAGGGAAATCCCTGCACTGTCCCAACTCCCGTACCCAGATGCCCATTCTTAAGAGGAAATTTTGTAAATGGTACCCTAAGTTAGGTCCATTCGTCATTTTCATATCTCAAATTTGAAAACTATCATATCAATTCCTTAACACTTGAATCCAACCCAACATCAGTTCCCTCCGTGATTGACAAGGTTAAGTTGGATTTTGCTCATGGGCAAGTTTGTAATTTCTCTTTACCAGGCATTAGTTAACCCCTCACAAGCCTTTTCACTCCAAAAACAATGTCATTACCCCTCAGTATTAGAATTTGTGGTGAGCCATGTGTTGGCTGTATCTAGAAATATTAATATACCATTGCCCATTAATATTAATCAAAATGCAACCACTGTTACATAAGTGTTTACAAAATGAAGACCTGAAGTCTCGAAATCCTTACAAAAAATCTCAAAGGAGCAATATAATTTGCTACCATAAATAGTTGGTTGTGCAAGCCAATAAAAGCTTCTAGAAATTAAAATACACTATTGGCCTTAATATTGTCTCAAAATATAACCACGGTTAAACAAAAGTTACAAGCCAAGGACTTGAACCATGCAGCTGCTTGCAGAACTTTCTAAAAAAGCATGGATAATGAAATCAAAGATCATGCTAAACTTGCTACCAAAAACAGTTGGTTATACATGCCAATAGAGTAATTATATATTCCTAATAAGATTAGATATATGAACCTTCAAACAGTGGTAGGATCATTAGGGGCTCGACGGTGTTATCGACAGAAACTTCAATGTTCTCATTTGGAACTTTAACATTCACAGCTGACACTTGTTCCTGCACAACAACAGTGAAGTTAGGTTTTTATTAAATATAAGAATACATAAACTGGCTAATAAATGTAGTCCAAAGATGAAAGCAATGGAACCTGATTTCTTCTTTCACAACTCCTCCTGTTGTGGCCTTTCTTATGACATATCCCACATGTGATTGTTGAGTAGAAACTCTTAGGCAACTTTGTAGTTCCTAGAGCAGGTGGTTCTTCACCTATAACAAACATATGCAGTTTAATGTCTGTATAATTTATTTAAATCAATGGTAAACTAATAAGTTAACCACTAAGATTGATTAGAATATTTAACCTGGTGCTTTGGTCCTCGACATCTTAGGCCTTCCTGGTTGTTTTCTATATAATGGAGGTGCTATGAGCCTTTGTATAATCTCCCACTCATTAACCCCAACAATTGGGTTAATCATTGGTTCATAAGCCATCATATATACCTTCTTAGTATAACATGCATCGACAAAGTCATCCGGAGACCATCCTTTGGAGTAAATTGCAGCAATTGCATGTGCACAGGGAATTCCACTTAGATTCCATCTTTTGCAAGTACATGTTCTCATGTCTAGTTGCACAGAATGCTGAGATACTACACCAGAAGCACAAGCCACACCTCTCCCATGAATTTCAAACCTCATTGAACTAGACTCCACTGCCGTATACTCATGGCTCCATTCAACATTTTTCTTCAAAATTTTCTCAACCCTTGGGCCGACATTGCACCTCCACTTAGCTCTAGAGTTTTTTCTATTTGCCAACCTTATCATAGATGCAATTCTTATGTCCTCCAAAAGTCCCAGAATGGGTTTCTTCCTGGCAGGCAAAATACTTGAATTGAATGATTCAGAATGATTGTTCAGCAAGCTATCACATTTGAACTGGTCTTGGAAGTGAGACCTTGACCAATGTTTAGCAGGCCTGTTTCAAAACACATTGAACAACACACACACACACACACACACACACACATATATATATATATATATATTAGATTTGAACTCGTATAATTAAACTAAATCATTGTTATATATCAGATTATCTATGCACACCTAATACAGTATGGCTATGCATAATACATTTTATATGCCCACATTAGTAAAAATCAAGACAATAACGAACTTACATAAGCCAAATTTATATACCTGCCAGTGCACCATTTCCATGCTTGATAAGAAACTTTACTCAGCTCTTCCATTAGATCAGTGAATTGAGCCATTGTATTTGCCTTAGCAATAGCCCAGAGAAGTTGTTTGAATTGCAACCCAATAAATCCATCTCCCTTGAAATTGTTGTGCAAGTATCTTACACATTGTCTATGTTCTACATTTGGAAAGAGTGTAGCAATTTCTTGTTCAAGTCCCTTTTGTTTATCAGATAAGAAAGCATAGTGATAGCTATTCCAGAGTTCCAAATCTTCTTGAAGAAATTGTATGAACCATGTTCATGTTGCCTTATTCTCCAATTCAACAATTGCATATGCTATGAGATACATCCTATTATTGTCGTCGATTCCAACAACAGTTAATAGTTGACCCTTGTGCACACCCTTTAAGTGACAACCATCCAAACAAATAAGCTTCCTACACCCTGCCCTCCATCCAACTTTAAGTGCCTCTAAACAAATATATATTCTCTTGAACTTACATACATCACCTTCCATCTCAGTGTGTATCCAAACAGAACTCCCAGGATTTTTTTTAGTTCATGAGCATAACTCTCAAGAAAATTATATTGTTGTTCAAAGGTACCTTGAGCTAGCTTCATTGCAATTCTCTTAGCCCTGTAGCATATCTGATAACCAACATTCATTCCAAATTCCCTTCCAACAACATTCTGAACTCCTTCCCCACTCCACTTAGGATCATTCATAAAACAATCAAGGTACTCATTGGCAATAAAAGGTGCATGACAATGGTACACCTTACCAACCAATTCATTGCACTTGTGTTGGGGCCTAAGAGTCCTAATATAAAGAGTAGGACTATTTTTAGATGGACTTACTGCATAAATTCAAAAAGGACAATTAGAGGAGGTTTTACAAATGACTTTCACTTTGTGTCTTGTGTTTTTATCAAAGCGGAGCTGCTTCTTTGTCAAGACTGCATGCTTTCTAATTGCATTCTTGAAGACAACAGAATTTGGAAATGCCATGCAAAGCTCAAAGGTTGCCTTCTTCATGTCAAAGTTCATGTCGAAGTCTTTCCACTTTGAAAACCTCCTCTTAGACTTCACTTTAAAAATTCCTACACCTTCAGCAGACTCATCTGAGGATCCATGATAACTAGGAAGTCCAACAGAATTCTCTCCCTCACCATCATATATGTTCCCTTCAAATCCCATTTCTTCTACTTCTTGAACTTCACCTGGATCCCCATCTACATAACTTTGAAACATCACCTTATCATCTTCATCAAATAATTCTCAGTCAGTATCAACTATTTCATCATCATAGTCTGGATCATATGAGCTGGATGAATTATCTGCTAAGTCCGAAGCATAAGAACATTCTCCATTGAATCATGTCTCATATCTTCCTTTCAGTTCTTGTTCACCTCGGCCTCAACACATTCTATCTTCTTCTTTCTCTTATCCCTTTGCATCTCAGTAGCCGCCATCATCTTTAACAGTCCTTCATTTAGTAAATCATGAAATACGTGCCCATTTTCACCAATCCCTTCATTTCTCAGCAGTTTAGGATCATCTTCTAAATCATGAATAACATGCCCAATGTACGACGAATGATTTACTTCATCGTCATAAGCATCTAGCTCCCAAGGGAGAAAGCTCTTTCTCTCACCCAAACAGACTAAATAGACATCTAGGATTCTTCTGGTGCTTGGAATAAATTGAACCATATCCTTAGCTTCTGCATCTGTTGCAATTGGTAAATATCCACTTCCCGCTTCACTGTCAGGACTCCTAAACCAATATGCAATCGGACCTTGAGTATAACCCAAGTCATTAGCCCAGTAATTGAAGCCTGCAAATGACAATTTCTCTGGAACCACACCATCCACAAAAACAAATGATCCATTCATGTAGTGTCGGTTGACGCCACCTTGACAGTAAAATCTTCCACCACAATGTATTTTCACAGTAAATAAATTCGGACATGCGTCATTCACCATATTGAACCCAAGTCAATAATAAACAATCATAGTCAACAATATTCCATCAATTCGAAAACCCCAAGGAGACATAAAACTATAAGAGAACAAATTCATATTGGGAGGACCATTTTTGCTTACCTGGAGCTACAGGTGGATCTCCATCAATTCGAAAGTATCTCCAATAATTTTCCATCAGGATTCCAAATCTGGAATTCGTGAATCTACTACTTTACCCAGTTTTAGACTTGCAGTGAAAATTCTCTTATCCTATGCATTTTTTAAGATTTGCTTGAAGAGAGCGAGACAAGAGAGTGTTGTAGAGATTCTGATTGGCTTTATAGATAAGTATCATTTTGTGGCACTATTGGCATCACCTACAGCGGGAAATATAAGTATTTTCTGGAGGGAAAGACATAGGGAGTTTTGATTGGCGGGAGAAAGGAAATTATTCTGGAGGAAAATGTTTGTGGAGGGAAAATATGAAAAGACAAATTTGCCCATGAGCAAAATCCAACTTAACGGTGTCAATCAGGAAGGGAACTGATGTTGGGTTGGATTCAAGTATTGAGGAACCAATATGATAGTTTTCAAGTTTGAGATGTGAAAATGATGAATGAACCTAACTTGGGGTACCATTTGCAAATTTTCCTCCATTCTTAAACTAGACTGATAAGATCATGAAAGAGTATGACTAATCTAGTTCAAAACGAAACATGTGGAACGTACTGGACTGATAAGATCATGAAAGAGTATGATTAATCTTGAATTGTTTGTGCTATGTGGTCGCTCACTTTGCCACTTTTTAATGAATATGCACATAAGCCTAACATTTTGATGACAGTCACCAAATTAGATTTATCAACGAAACTTCATTTACTCAAATGAACTCAGGGCTGTTGGATCTGAATAAACATCCTGCAAACCCTGCAGTTTTACCAATTCATTGGTTTTTTTATAATTAATTAATTAAATGTGTAAATTTGGTCATATGAAGGACTTTATTCATCTTTTTGTAAACTGCTATTTTGCTCAAAACATTTGGCAGTAATTGGTTTGTTGTTTTGACACGTCATTACCATCATTAGGTTCATTATTAGATCTCTGGAATGTTTTTCACAGTAAGGCTTTCTCCCCTCAACTTTCAAATTTATTGTATGCATGCGGTTTATTTGCTCTTATGGCTATTTGAAAAGCTCGTAACAGCTCAGGTTTGACGATAAAAAGCTATATCTCCTGCGAATTTTCAGGTCCACTAAAGCTTGGTTATTGTTTTTGGCTTCTCATGTTCCAGGTTTTACTACGGGTGTTTTGGATACTCAATTACTTTTAGGTGTTCCTCCAAAAAAGAAAGCTTTAAAGGAGCACCGACTCATTTTATGGCATCCTCCAACTTCCTAATTCAAGATCAATATTGATAGCTTAGCTAAAGCCAATCCAGGTCTCACTGCCTGTGGAGGCATTTTTCATGACTCTTTGGGTCGTTATATTGATGTTTTTACGAGAGTTTGGCCGAAACATCATTTTGCTTTTTATTATGAACTAATGGTTGTTATCATTGGGATTGATTTTGTTTTTCAGCTAGGATGACATAACTTGTGGTTAGAGAATGATTGTGTAAGTGTTCTCACATTTCTGATGTCATTGAGTTTTCGATTCTTCCTCTATGGCCGCTTCGCATAGCTTGGAGTAATTGCATTCACCATATCAGATCAATAACTTTTTGTTGCTCTCATTTTTTGGAAAGGAAATACTGTTGCTAATGGTTTTGCAAATTTAGGTTTGGCTTCTTCTTCTTTGCTTTGACACGTTTCTCCTCCTCCTCCTAGTATATCTCATTTTCTTTTAAGGGATGCATTAAGGTATCCTAGCTATCGAGCTAATTAGTTGGCCGACCTTACAGCATAACAATAACCAAACTAGTGATAAAGATGTGGTAGACTACTGATTATTCATGATATGCTCTCATAATTTCACAACTGCTGTTTCTAATTGATCTATAAGTCATGTAGGGTTTTTTGTACAATAGTAAGGGTGGTTTTCCTCTGTTTTTTTTCTTTGTATCTTATAAGACCTTTTATTTTTTCTTTTACTTTTTTTTATAATAATTAAATCAGGCGTGAGACTGTGCCTTCTAGCTAGGTTAGGCTCCAAACCCCGTTATGAAAAAAATAATCAAATGCAAACTTCATTTTCTTTATTAATTAGTTTAACAATCAAGTACCTTTTGTGGCATGGTCTCTGCAACTTGCTTATTGGATTTGGGCATACTGGTTATTGGGTTTGGACCTTGGACCTAGACATATGCCGCAAATAAGAACCTACTGTTTTTTGGTAGGTCGAAATGGGACTTGGCCCGGTATGCACACCTGATGTGCCTTGACTGGCCTAGCGAGGTAGTGAACTGTTTGTTTGATCAAATGGACACAGCTTCCTAGTGTCAAGATGAAATTGAGTGTTGTCAGGGTTATTTTTGAGCGGAAACATATTAGGAAAACATTATAAAGTTATCTTTCCGGTATGTCACTATAATGTTAAAGCATAAGTGGTCATTATCACACTATTCGCTGCTAATTGGTGCTTGTCAGAATACATCAAATTTGTAAAGAAGTTAGTATTATTTCAATGTGTTATCTTTATGTTTATTGTAATATGAGGTTCAGGCTCGACGTCTATCTATCTGTATTCTACAAAAACAGTTGTCGCATGGTAATAAAAAAATCTAAATACCTTTTCCAAAAGCTTAGAGCCGCACAAAACTCTCTTTTTAGGATCAGGGTTTCGGCAGTCGATAAATTCCAAAACATGGCCTCCATCGACGCTATGGCTGCAAGGTTGGTGACATTCTTATCGTTAGCTGGGTAACTTGAAGATCGACTTGCGTCCTTCTCAGTTCTCAGGGCAAGGGTTCAAGGCAGGCTAATGTCCATGCTTGGCGATTTTCTCAAAGCAAGAGACTACAAGATGCGCTCTTTTTGGGCCTTTGTTTTACGGACTACCACTTGACGTCTAGATGGGACGTTGGGTGGAAGAAACTGGAGGCAAGAGTCATGTTCACTTTCTCGGATCTGAACGACCAATGACCGCGACCCAAGCGTTTCACAAAACCTAGGTGGCTCTAGCCTACTATGATGGCGTCACTAGCGCCAATGGAATCAGTGTCGTTTGAGAAGATAATGACCAAGATATTATACACCATTGGTGATCTAACGGAGACTGACAAGATGACAAAGAAAGAAGGCAAGCTGCACTTCATGGTCGAGATCCCATTGAACAAACAAGTGCCCTTCAAAAAATGGTATGTGGTTGAAGATGATATTGAATTTCAGTGCAAATTTCAATATCATAGGATTTTCAGACGAGGCTCAGTATGTATTCATGTCCGTCTGCCATGTTTTAGACTGGCACTAGATAAGGAAGAGACATCGACAACACATACAGTGCTTGAGGAGGCAAGGAATCATGTCCTAAAGGTACCAATCCAGGTAGATGTGTTCTACATGGGGCTTCCCCTTGGGCTGCAGCAAACCCCAATTTTAGGTTTCATGAAATTTTTTCTGGTTTGTTGACTAGTAGAGCATTATTCACTTCTTCTGGTCTCGGCAAATATGATACACTCCCTCGCTGATACACTGATCCGAGAGCTTGAAGGAGAGAGAACCGCCGTGACGCCACTGATAGAGAAGCGTCATGGTAGATAGGGTTGTCAAAGGGTCAGGTCAGGTTCATGTCGGGTCAAAGAATTTCACGTGTCACAAGATACAAACTCAAACCTGAACATTTCAGGGGTCGGGTGGGATCGGGTTCGTGAGAATTTTATTGTGTATAATATTTTCATATATATATATATATATATATATCTTTATATATAGACTGGGTTTGGGAGAGCTTATAAGCTCCTTTGCTTTTAAGCATCAAAGGTTTTGGTGTTTGGTAAGTCCAAAAATAAGCTACTTTTTAAAAAAGTATAAAGTGTTTTGTGAGAAAAAGGAGAAGCTGCAAACACCCACCTTCTGCTTATAAGCTAAAAGTCAGCTTATATCTTATAAGTCCAGCTGCACCAAACCCAACCATAAAGGGGATGATGTTTTAACTGTTCTTATGAACAGTTAATTATAATTTTGCCCCTATTTCTTTTACATTTTTACAAGCCGGTCTGTCTGTTATTAAATTGATAGTTTTTCCTCAGTTTCAATATAATTACGGTTTTACCACTGTTTTTGTTTTTTTTTTCATAAATGATTTGTTTTTATTTTATTTTTAAAATTAAATTGCATGAAAAAAAGACTTTTTAAAAACAATAATATTAATGATAATATTCATAATACTAATAATAATATAAAAGAAATTGAGTCACTCTAAACGTAAATAATTATATTGATCAATATATATTAATTGTTTAGAGTTTAAATCACTTCTATAAATTTTTTAAAATAGTAATTTTAGCGGTGCATATGAGTGTTGGTACGTGGATTTATCTAGATTAGATTTTGAATTTAAGTTAGATTTTGGGTTTTCTGTTTAGAACATCAATTAATTTATCTATTGATTCAGTTTATCAGTTTCAGCTTGTGACATGTATTGATGAGTGTTTCTTACTTGCAATTTCAGACATCTTGGTTGTTAATATAAATTCGGTGTTAACTTCATCTTAATAAATTATGTTATTTTTATTAAAGTTTTAGAGAGTTATTGCACAAAATTGATCGAACTATCGAAATTTCACAATAATAGTCGAACCTACAATAACGCACTTCGGCACGCGCGGCATCACGTGCCCGGATGCTAGTATATATATATATATTCTATGGTGTTACTTTTTTATAGTATAATTGTCCTAGTTCTAAACTCCTAACTCTATATAAGTAGAAGATGAACAAAAATTGTAAAATTGTAAAAATGAAAAGGGAATTAATAACCAATTAATTAAATGCTTGTAATTTACATCTAATTAATTAATTAATTAAAATCTCGATAAAACTCCCAATCTTGAAAAATAAAAGGCGTTCTAGTTATCGCTACATAGTTTTGTTGTGGCGGCCGATATCTTTTATATGATTATCATCACCAAATGAAAATAAATTATCCAACTCTTGTTATGTGAAACTAGTACTGTGAATTTATGATTAGGTTTTTGGCGTCTCATTAAGCGTGTTTAAGTTCATTGTAAGAACATACATCCTAAAAATCAGATGGTTATGATCGGATACAAGTACATTTCTACTGTTAGAACCCGCCCCAAAAATTTACCCTTTTACCGGGA
Source organism: Comarum palustre (assembly GCA_951800085.1). Classification (NCBI taxonomy): domain Eukaryota; kingdom Viridiplantae; phylum Streptophyta; class Magnoliopsida; order Rosales; family Rosaceae; genus Comarum; species Comarum palustre. The sequence continues at coordinate 9,462,856 of OX637574.1, forward strand.
TTAGGCGGGTTACAGAGGGTTGTAACTGTGCTGTTAATTTCCCTGAAGTATTAACGAGTGTAAAATTTGGAAATTTTAGTGGTATTGGTACGTATTCGTACCTTTGGGAAGAGTGCCGAAGTGTTCGGAGTTAAGGGACGCGTGAAAACGACTTATTTATAGGGGTCAAAGGTTGAATTTTTACTACGTCGAGTTTCTCATAAAAATTCTTTCACGTGTGAATCAGATACCGTGTGAAGAAGTTATGGTCAACGGAAGTTGGTTCCTAATTTTAGAAAGTATATAAATAGAAAGGGTGGATTTCCAAAACGGAAATAATCCATTTTCTCCTCCCCTTCCACGCGCGCGCGTTCCTTCAATATTTGAAAATTCGAATTGACCCGACCTGAACCCGGCCGACCCGTCTTTTACTGCGAACTCCGGCCACCGGAGACGTCGAGGCCGGTCGGGATCCCTTTCTCTCCTCCGTGCGAGCCTCCTTGTGGTGGTGGCGTGTCCCAGTTCAGCCTTGAACGACGCAACTGGGCTCGCACAGTAACGGCGGCGACCCGGTTTTTGACCCGGTTTCAACACGCCATTTGCGATGGTTCTAGGAGCTGAAACCACCCTTGTTGTGACCGTCTCCTCCTTCTAAACACGCTGGTGTATCCCTTGAAGGTTAATTTTGAGCGTGGAGGTGCAGATCACGAAATCTTCCTTTCAGGGCAGTTTTGGGCCACTTCCGGTCTGAATTGATCAAAACCCTAGGTATTAAAGTTGTTCCTCTTGCTGTGATCTACAACTTTTATGTTTTGAGTTTGTTGAAATTCTGTGTTTTTGATGGAGGCGCGTGACGCCCACGCATTGCCGGCTGTGGCTACGCGTGTAGGCGCGTCCGGTAGTTTGGGGGTTCTGGTTGCTCCTTTAGGCTTTCTAGGGTTGTTGTGGTTGCATGTAGGTGATTTTTGGGTGAAGTTAACCGGTTTGAGGGTGGTGGCGTGTAAGGCCCACGCGCAGCCGCTTGTGGCGACGCGTCTGACATCCGCAGGGGCAGTGAGTTGTCCCAGGATCATGTACTCGTCGATACGGGCGCGTTCATATATAATTTGCCAGTTTCGGTTATCGTTTAGCGTGACGTTTAGTCGAATCAAGTCATTATTACCTTCATGTGGTAACTAAAGTTGATTACATAATTGTAGGTGTTTATTGATCGACCAAGTGTTGAAGATTTACCCTGTGACGATAGTTGACACGACGGGATTTTGAGGTGAGTAATTTTCTACTTAGGGTGCAATCTCAGAAACACCCCTAGCGGCGTTGTCTATTTATAAGGCTGCCACTGAGTTGTAAATTCCATAAATAACCCTGGCTGTTTTAATTAATTACAGAGATGCCATTGAGGCTGAAATCCCAGAAATTCCCCTAATAGATTTGTATATTTACAAGACTGTCATTGTGGGTGAATCAACTATACTGCCCTTAATAGTTTAAGATAATTACAAAGGTACCTTTCAGTTGACAATATTACCCCTAGAGGATTTGTTATTTACGTGGATGCTTTTATGTTATATTTTTATGTAGGAATGTTGCATATAACTGTGGTGGAATGTTTGGGGTGATCCTGATCGTTAGTGGGTCAGTGAATACCTCAGCGGAGAGGCTTAACTTCGGATATGAATTAGGTGTTTGCCATCCATATTAATAAATCAACCGATAAATAGAAAAGCGGGATTCGCCCGGTTAGGGCGTTATTTAATATAAGAGCTACGTGTGTCTTGATCCTTGAGGACAGGGTACGTAGGCAGCTTGACCGGGAGTCGGGTGCAGTCACAAATATTATTATAACCCTAGGTCCTCTAAGTGAATGGTTTGAGATCCAAATGCGGAAATCGGGATAACCTCCGGTTGTGATGTCTATTCCGGTATCGTTTGGATTGTCAAAAAAGGTTTGGGTATAAGGGTTATCCTTTCTCAAGGGGGATTTCGAGTAAATCTCTCTTGGGATGGGTCCCGCACGTCCTAACCCAGGTTTAGGAAGGTAAACTTGGGCCGAGACGTGACAACTGGTATCAAAGCTTAAGTTCAAAGGTTTGGGTAGTTAAAGTCCTTATTGACTTTCCAAGTGGAACAAGTCGTTATATTTGTTAGTATGTGTGGTGGCAAGGATGACCACCTAAGGTTGATGATAGTGAAGTTAAGTGTAGTAGTAAAGTTTGCGACATCAATTGCTTTCAGATATTGATATAGAATTTTCGTTGGATAAAAAAGTCAAGAGGTTCGTAAGTTTCGTAACAAACCAGATTTAAAAAAGTAAATTCGAATTTCAGTATTTGACGCAAATAGGCTTAAAAGCGCATCTAATATTATTCAAATTTATAAATCGATAATTTTCGAGCGAATTAAGGTTCAATCCTTGTCGATTAGTCAAAAGGTTTTGGTCAATTTACTGGTCAACCCAGAAAAGACTTGGTTAACCCTAAAGTCAATCATTGACTTTTTCTGGTCAAACTAGGAAAATTGGACTGTTAGACTATTCGATAGTCGTTTCACGTCCTATATTTGATTGATTAGTTAAAAGAGTATGTATGACCACTTTTGGCAACACATTAGTGTTGCGTAATTATATTTAAGGAGGATCAGGGATGATCCGGTAATCGAGATGCTGGATGAGGTCAACAGAAACAGTTGAAGTAAGGTATCATAGTCGCAGCAGACGCGTGGTGAGTCCATAAAGCTCGAGGAGAAATATTTTACGACGGTCAGAGAACAGCTTTCGAGCAAGAAAGACGTCACAGAATGTGAGGATGGTTAGAGTACCGTACCTAGAGCATGAGATACGTGGCCAGTATGATGAGTGGACCTTTGATTTGTTTTAAAGAAAGACATGTCATGGTTTAATAATTAAATAGTTTTAAAATGTTCCCAGATCGAATGATTTTTTTTCTTCGGGTTTCTGTACATTTTCGATTCCTTTTGGTTTTACGAGCACCCCAGTGGAGAATTTTTATTCGTTTATTTCCATTTGATTTATGCATTTCAGCTCGCTTGTTTTCACTTGGATTTTGAATAATTTTTGACGAGAGAGTCCCGTCGTACAGATGGGAATCGAACCCAATGTTTACTGAGATTTGATTGTTTGGCGTATTGTCGGGATTTGAAGTATTTTTGCCATTTGGCTGGATTTTATAAATAAGTTTCGATCGTAGATTTTAAATGGGCTTTGGGCCTGGATTTATGACAATATCGGCAATTTGTTTTTAATTTCACCATAGAGGGTCGTTGGATGTTTATAGCTAGCGGGCGGCGCTCATCATTCGGCTGAGTAGAAGCGTGCCTACCCGGCGCTCCTCGTTCGGCGGAGTAGAAGAGCGGGATATGCGTTCTTGTAGGGAATGGATGGTACTCGGGATTTACGTTCTCACTAGACAGTGGATAATACGTCAGAGCTCTTAGCTCTGACCCTAGCCTATGGGGCTCACTGTCATGAATGGTCGTTATATGTATTGTTTGTTGTTAGCTAGTGGACAACGCTCCTCTTCCATTGGGGTAGATGATAGTGTTAGCACGGGATTTCCTCCTCACTGAGAGGTACGCTAGAGCTCTTAGCTCTGACCCTGTTATGTGTGATCGATCATTTGCGTAATGTTTTTCCCGATTTGATTTTATACAGCTGAAGGCTATGATTTGATTTTATACGGCTGTAGCTGCAGGCCATGATTTGATTTTGATACGGTTGCAGACTATGATTTGACTTTATACGGCTGCAGGCCAGGATTTGACTTTTATACGGCTGCAGGCCATGATTTGACTTTTATACGGAGCATGCCATGATTTGATTTTATATGGCTGCAGGCCACGAATTGATTTATATTTGGCTACGAGCCAGGATTTGTTTTATATTGGCGGCATGCCGAGATTGGATTTATGTTTGGCCATGGGCCGGAAAATTATTTGTTTTTGGCGTAAGGCCTTGATTGTTTTCGAGAAAATGATAATTTTGAACCATTATTAATGACATTGATTTTTGGTCCACTCAATCTAAAACTTTGCACGTCTGAGAAGTGTTAGCCATAATTTGGGAGGCTGATGAGTCCGTACTAGTTCTTAATAGAATATAAAATTTACGAGTGGCATACTCTAGAATTCTATGGGAATAGTTGGAGATGGTTCGAGTTACTCGTGATCGCTTGGATGAGTGGTGGATGAATTTTGGTAAAAGAGATCGGGGTATCTCTTCGAGGGAACCCACTCATGAGGAATAAGAGATGTTGAGCTGACTGGGTAATATTGAAATTGATTACAGAAGCACCATGAGATGCATGTAGGATTTTGAGCTAACTTTTGTCCTTTAGTCAGAACTTTAGCACACATGAGTTAGTGTGCGAGTTTGTTCGCTCTTATTGTTGTGAAATGCCCTACTATAGACTCTTTTTCGAGAGAGTGGAGTAGGATGAAGAAATTCATTGTTAACGAGTATGTGAAGATGACATCCATGTTGGCGCGAAGTCACCTAGCGGATTCATCAGCTCGAGTGAACAGTTCGAGATCGCATTGGCGCATTCGTTCGAGCCCCGCAATCGAAAGTTAGGGTATAAGGAACGAGAATTGAGAATTTTTTTGCGAAGGACGCAAGAGATAATAAGTCCATGGTTTTAAGGCCTAGTGTAGAAAGTGCACATCTCTTTTGTCTAGAAATGTCTGAGAGACGTATGAGTTTCCCGTACGGTTATGGACTGTAGCAGTTCCATCGTTTCAGGAGGAAGACATTGGCGTTAAGTGTCAAGTGTGACAGTTGTAAAAGTGGAGCATATGTATTGACTATGAGTTAGCTTATGTTTATGTCTCGGAAAACTGTCAGCTTGTCTTAATGGCCTTTTCGGGAATTAACTCGAGAAGAGTTAAAAGGTAAGCCTTGTGGAGTCGATTTACGACGAAAGTGATAAGACGAGGGTATTGTATCCTTAGAAAGTGTATCAAAGCAGGTGTAGCTGTGTATCTCATATTACAACTACGAGAAGACTTCAGTTTCTAAAAGAATTCGTAAATAGAGCTTGTGACTCTTGTTGTTTGAAGTTCTGTCCAGTGGAACTATACGACATTCCTGACGGCTAGACAAATAAAGTCTTGGAATGTGGATCATCTTTAACTGAATGGTGTCATTATGAATGACAGTTAGTTTTACGTTTCGTAGTGAAAATTTTGAGGACGAAATTTTTATAAGAGGGGTAGATTGTAAGAACCTGCCTCAAAAATTTACCCTTTTACTGGGACTAGACGGGTTACAGAGGGTTGTAACTGCGCTGTTAATTTCCTCGAAGTATTAACGAGTGAAAAATTTGGAAATTTTAGTGGTATTGGTACATATTCGTACATTCGGGAAGAGTGTGGAAGTGTTAGGAGTTAAGGGACGCATGAAAACAACTTATTTAAAGGGGTCAAAGGTTGACTTTTTACTACGTCGAGTTTCTCAAAAAACTTTCATCACGAGAGTTGGAGTGCTCGACGATACTAGTCAGTGGACACGCGACATGTGTGAATCGGATATCGTGTGAAGAAGTTATGGTCAACGGAAGTTGGTTCCTGTTTTTAGAAAGTATATAAATAGAAATGGTGGATTTCCAAAAATGGAAATAATCCATTTTCTCCTCCCATTCCACGCGTGCGCGCGTTCCTTCACTATCCGAAAATTCGAATTGACCCTACCCGAACCCTGCCGACCTGACCTGACTTTTACGGCAAACTCCCGCCACCGGAGATGTCGAGGCCGGTCGAGATCCCTTTCTCTCTTCCGTGCGAGCCTCCCTATGGTGGCGGCGTGGCCTAGTTCGGCCTTGAACGGCGCAACTGGGCTCGCACAGTAACGGCGACGACCCGGTTTCAACCTACCGTTTGCGGTGGTTCTAGGAGCTGAAATCACCCTTGTTGGGACCGTCTCCTCCTTCTAAACACGCTGGTGTATCCCTTGAAGGTTAATTTTGAGCGTGGAGGTGCAGATCATAAATTCTTCCTTTCGGGGTAGTTTTGGGCCACTTTCGGTCTGAATTGATCAAAACCCTAGGTATTAAAGTTGTTCCTCTTGCTGTGATCTACAACTTTTATATTTTGAGTTTGTTCAAATTCTGTGTTTTTGATGAAAGCGCGTGATGCCCACGCGCTGCCGGCTGTGGCTACGCGTGTAGGCGCGTCCGGTAGTTTGGGGGTTCTTGTTGCTCCTTTAGGCTTCCTAGGGTTGTTGTGGTTGCATGTAGGTGGTTTTTGGGTGAAGTTAACCGGTTTGAGGGTGGTGGCGTGTAAGGCCTGTTGGATCCAGAAGTAAAAAGCCCATTTATAGAAAGGCAAGTGGACCGATGCCTGCGGTCAAGAAGGTCAGAGGACGCTTGAAAAGTCAAAAGCGCTCGCAAGGAGCACAGTAACAAAGTACGCTCGCGAAAGGGGATAATTTATTCACAGGGGGAAACGCGCTCGCGAAGCGGGGCGTGTGTTAACAGAATACGTTCGCGGTTGGAAAAGCGTTCGCGAGAGTATTATAAGAAATTAGACACGTGGTTGCAGGAGGGTAAGTTACCACCAGAATAGTGTTGGGCTTACACAATTGGGCTTTAAGAGTTAGTCTTGCACTACAAGAAGGATTATTTGAGGCCATACCTTGATTCGCAAGGAAACATCTACCCTAGTATTCACTATATAAAGGGTTGAGGTGCAAGAGAAAAAGACAACTACATCTATCAACAAACAGACAACAACTTCGCCACGCGAAAGTCTTCAAAGCCTCTCCGGAGCAACCAAGCCTGATCCGTCAGCAACCGTAGCCTGATCCGTCAAGCTGCACAAGGGACTTAATCCGTTAAGTCTGACAGGTTTCAATCCGTTGAAATCTCTCTACTCCCCTGTTCGATCCGTTGAGCAGTGCTTACTCCCACAAACAGTTCTGGAGAACCCGTTCGCCAGTCCATATCCTGCATATCTTGATACCCGCTGCTTAGTGTTCTTGCATACTAAGTAAGATTCGGCCATCCACAAGGGGTGGAGAAAAATCCTAGAGGGACTTTTCCCTTGTAGGTCTGAGAAGAGAACCCAGCACAGAGGAAGAAGATCGGCGTCTGTCACGGTCGCTGTGAGAAGAAGTCAGAAGAGGGAAGCAGACAACATCCAGCTTCAAGGTTGTACCTAACCCAAAGGTACTGGCACGCCTAGCACAAACTTACAAGCCGGTTGTTTGAAGGACTGCAAATTCTAGACCAAACATCTGGCACGCCCAGTGGGACCGTGTCAAGATTACAGGCTTCAGCGAATACCGAAAGGAATATCCTTCGTGTTCCAAACCAGAACACATAACCGCAAGGCCACATAACTCGGCTCATTGTAGGAAACTATCTACAGAACAAGCCATTAGCAAGTTTGGTGCCATGGCTAACGAAGGTCAGTCACAGAACCTTATTGAGCACGTTGGAGCATTGAGCTCATCATTGGATAACCTGACTAAAGGTTTCCAGGAGGTCCGCGAGCGAGCCCGGCAACAGGACAAAAAGGCCGAGGTTCAAGACCTGAGATATACTGACCTAGCAACTAAGATGAACGAGAATCAGCAAGCGCTGAATAAGAGGATGGATATGTTCATGGAGGCTTTAAATGCCATGAGAACTGAACAACTTATCCGCCAACAGCCTCCAGAAGAAGAGTTGCTAGAAGAGGTTGATCACCAGGTGGATAGAAGAACCGTGCACCGAGAGGGATTTGGCCCACTTCGTTTGGGTGATGAACAATTGGCGGTGCACAATAATCAGAACCCTGGAGGGGCTAGAGGACGACAGAGGGCTCCAAGGCAGCAACCACGTCGTTCGCCAACACCGAATCAAAGGAGACCTCAGCTGGACTGGGATGCGGTCCAGAATATGATACAGGAGGCAATAAGGGCAACTCCCGTCGTTGCTGTGAACACTGCATACGCACATCCGTATCCAGAATGGGTGGCTGAGAGCCCATGGCCAGAACATTATCGACAGATAAGATTCACTTCGTTTTCAGGAGAAGGATCTGAAGACGCAGCCACCCACATCGCAAGATTCACAGGCGAGTGTGGACCATATGGTGCGGACACTGTTTTTAAGTTACGCACGTTTGGGGCCTCATTGTCAGGGTCAGCACTGACATGGTACACCAAGTTGATACCAAGATCGGTCCCTGACTGGAACGTGATGGAAACCATGTTTAGAACCACATTTGGAACTGTGGAACCAGAGGTTGACTTGTCTTCTTTGACAGCTATGTATCAGCAACCTATGGAGTCATCTGTAGAGTTCCTCAAGAGGTTCAAGATTCAGCAGGCCAAGTGCAAAACTCCAATCCCGGAGCCTGACTTGATCAAAATTGCAATTCGAGGGTTGGAGAAGAGGCAGAGAGCAAAACACCACGATGGAGTGTTCTCTAGCATGGCTGACCTAATGAACAGGGTTGGCAGTTACCAGTACTTCCTGAATGAGCTGGACGAAGACGCTAACAATTCCAGGAACAACTTGGCTCTCATCCCAGGAACGCTGAGGCCCAGAATGCCTCCAGCAAGGCACAAGACTGTGGGGGCAATATATTCCCATATGGATCCCTACTATTCGGCCCCACAAGCTATGCCTTATGCAGACCCATACATGATGGGCTATGAGGAAGAAGTCGCAGCAGTAGAGTTAGCAGGCAGACAACCTATCAAGTCCCAGGTGTTGAAAATGTCTAAGGAGCCAGTAAAGATTTCGTTCGCCGCGTTTGCCAAGCCGGAGTACGAATCCTATACATATAATGCACACAAGGCACCGGAAATTTTGGAGGATTTGACGGCATTGGGGAAGGTAAGGAATGACTTTGGACCTCCCCCTACACAGGAACAGCTCAAAGGAAAGAAGTACTGCAGGTTCCATAATCTCTGGAACCATAACACATCAGAATGCATTCGCTTGAAAGACACTATCCAGACTTGGATCAACGAGGGAAAGCTCGGAGCGAATGAAGAAAAAACTGCGGCTTGGGTGGACATCGATCCTTTTCCCACAATCAATATGGTTGACTTAGTACCATGTGAGGGAAAGAAGGAGAAGCCGCTACCAGCAAGACCAAAGTTCAAAGAGTACACTTACGACGCCAGTAGGGCTCATGTTATCCTGAACAAGCTGATTATGGCCAACGAGGTGGCCATCCCATGGGGAGTTTACCCCCCAGAAGAAGCCATAGCTGGTAAGATCTATTGTAAGTTTCATAACTTGTGGACTCACAAGACTTCTCAGTGCATGCAGCTCAAAGATCAGATACAACAGTGGATCAATGAGGGGTCAATCACCTTTTGTGATCCAGCGGTAGCAGATGTGGCTGTGGTCGATTTGGCTCGGGGTAGCAAAAAACTGACGCTTGACCTGAACAATGTCGATGGAGAAACAGAAGTGGTCAAGCGGAAAGAATCAAGAGCAGGTGCATCAGTAGTCATGTTGTGTGATAGGTGCAAAACTGAATGTGGCATTGCTAAAGAGCCACAACAGGAGCAGAAGAGTACTGTTACTACACCCTCTGAAGCGTATCAGCCCCACAGTCCAAAGCAGATGAGAAGATCAGCAAGTCCTAGTCAGAGGGATTCCAACCTCTACCTGCGGTTACGCCAGGCGAGAATGGAGCAGAAGAAGCCAGTGGTCTACCCGCAGGACGTAGTAACTAAACCTTACATACCACCAGCTTCCCGGAATATCCTCAAAGACAACGTCTGGATGGTCAGAGAAAAAGGAAAGGTGGTAGAAGCTACGCCTACTCAGACTAGGAACGTGCAGCGAAGATATGGTAGAACCAAGAGGCTTTTGGAGGCTTTGGATAAGGGTCTAGTCAGCCCAGATCAAATCAGGGAGACTCCGGAACAGTTAAGGCGGAAGCTGGATTTATTGTCAGCTAGACCTTTTTGTCCTGTCAGGAACGTTCGCGAGACCTTTGAGACTTCTACCACCAAACATAGCGGACAAAAGAGGGTCTCGCGAGAAGAAAATAGCGGCGAGCGAAAGTCTGTATGGTCAAGGGTGGTCACCGATAAAAGTCAACATACGCGAGAATCAGTCTGGTCGCGGGTAGGTCAAAAGGTGGTGGGTAAAATATCTACTTCCTCCTGTACTAAGACACCTGAGACGTCTCTAGCAAAAAGGGTTAGGGTATCAGAAGGTCCTAAGGACGAAGACTTGAAGGAAACGTCGAAAACAAAGTTCGAATGGAGACCAAAAGCAGTTCAGCGTCAGGATCAGGGGTCTCGAGAAACAGATAAGGCTGGACCTATAATTGAGGTTGAGCAACAGAAACCTGTTCCAGAGGTTTCTTTGGTAAAGCAGATGGCTGAAGCATTTGCCCGCGTAGAAGAAGAGTCAGAAGTCGATATACCTCGAGTCATAGAAGATGATATGGAGGAAGATGGAGAAGAAACCGGGGGCATGGACGAAAGTTTGCCATGCAATGTACTTTACGTGGAAAACGAGCATGGTGAGATGATCTCAGACCAATCTGAGTCTGCTCAGGTGTACGTGACGACCGAAGCTGTGATAACAGCTCCAGAGGCAAACACTTATTGCAATATGGTGTATGTCTTACCCTCTATGTACGCATTGGATGAGCCAATTTCGTCTGAAGTCTTCCTCAACATGTCAGAAGATGAGACTGGAGCGGAGTCGTCCGTTCGCAGAGAGGAGTTTGCTGTAAAGAAGGATAAAGAGGACATGGACCCTGAGTTGAGAAGGAAATACGTTTTGTTCTCCAAACCCACATTCGCCATGAAGCAACATTTGCGTCCATTGTACGTATCTGCTGACATGATGGACAAAAGGGTCAGTAGGATATTGGTGGATACAGGGGCTGCTGTAAGTGTCCTTACCGTACAGACCATGAATTACCTTCAGGTTCCGAAGGAGAAAATTCTAGAGAGCAAGATAAAGGTAAAAAGTTTTGCTGGAAACATAGCTCAGACACTCGGTGTAGTGATACTAAAAATTAGGGTTGGTCCATCAGAGATGTATCAAACTTTCTTCGTAGCTGAGTGCACTGCTCCTTATACTATGATTCTGGGCAGAGATTGGCTTCATCAAGCCGGTTGTGTTCCATCATCACTCCATCAAGAGCTCGCTATCTGGAACCCAGAGACTGATGAGTCTGAAATAATCAAGGCCGATCCTAGACCATTCTCAGTAGCAGCTTGCTTTGTTGATGCAAGTTATTACAGTGAAGACATGAGGCCTTTAAGAGTCAGTGGCATCACAAAGAAAGGACATCCGTATGGGGTGACCTCCACTGAGCTTACGCAATGGGGATTGGCGCAACTTCAAGCAGACGCCAGTAGACCAATCTCCATGGTTTTACCCCGAAACAATCAATGAAGCCACAACTCAGCAAGGAGGAGTTGGAAGCCTACGCTTCCCTGCACCAAAGATTATCTATTTTTAGGCAGGAGCAAAAGGCTTACCAACAGGTGGCAGCAGTAGAGTGCGTTAATGATGATGTTTTGGAATATGACGAGGAAGTGGAGGAGATTATCCAGGCAGCTCCGGCAGCCTTGGATGATACTCCACCTAAGGTCAAGGATCCAGTAGAGAAGGTCAACCTGGGGACCCTAGAGGAACCAATAGAGGTTGGGATAAGTATGTATTTGGAGCCTGAACAAAAACAGAAGCTCATCGAGCTACTTCACGAGTACAAGGATTGCTTCGCAGAGAAATACGAGGACATGCCTGGTTTAGCACCAGAGTTAGTTTGTCACAAGCTACCAATCATGGATGGTTACAGGCCAGTCAGGCAAGAACCCAGACGAATGCATGCCGATACATCGGCTTCAGTTAAGGAAGAGGTGGAAAAGATGCTTAAGTCAGGAATTATTCGACCTGCAAAGTATGCCAAGTGGTTATCTAACATAGTACCAGTCAGGAAAAAGAATGGTAAGATGAGGGTGTGCGTGGATTACAGGAATTTAAATACTGCCACACCTAAGGACGTGTATCCTATGCCCATGGCAGACATGCTGGTAGATGCAGTGGCAGGGCATGAGCTGTTATCGTTCATGGATGGAACCGCAGGATATCACCAGATTCCTGTGGAGGAAGAAGACAAGCACAAGACGGCTTTCAGATGTCCAGGATTTACAGGAGCATTCGAATACCAAGTCATGCCTTTTGGGCTTAAGAATGCTGGTGCCACATATCAAAGGGCGATGAACCTTATCTTCCATGACATATTAGGGAAGATATTGGAGGTTTATATTGACGATGTGGTAGTGAAGTCCAAGATTAAGGCAGATCACATAGAGGATTTGCGAAAGGTCTTCATAAGGATGCGAAAACATAAACTTAGGATGAACCCAGCTAAATGTGTCTTTGGGGTTCAGTCAGGCGATTTCTTAGGGTTTGTGGTTCATCAGCGTGGTATCGAGATTCCAGTGGACAAAGTCAGGTCGGTAATGGAAGCTCCAGCCCCAACTAACAAGAAGGAATTGCAGCAGTTACTAGGAAAGATTAACTTCTTACGCAGGTTCATCTCGAATTCAGCAGGAAAGATTCAACCCTTTACGTCTCTGTTAAAATTGAGGGCAGATGCAGAATTTCGTTGGGAAACAAGTCACCAGGAAACGTTTGACAGGATAAAACAGTATCTTACTTCACCGCCAGTTCTAATGCCTCCACGGCCTGGTCACCCTTTGAAGCTCTACATTTCAGCATGCGAAACATCCATTGCTGCACTTTTAGCACAAGATGAACGCCAAGATGATGATAAAGTGGTTGAGCATGTTGTGTATTACCTTAGCAGGACGTTGATGGATGCAGAAACCAGATATAGTGACATAGAACGATTGTGCCTCGCGTTGTATTTCGCCGGTTGCAAATTACGTCATTATATGTTATCTTTCACAACGGTAGTTGTGGCACAGACAGACTTGGTGAAATACATGTTAACTAGACCCATTCTTAGGGGTCGAATTGGTAAATGGGTGTTAGCTTTGTCTGAGTTCTCACTACAATATACACCTTTGAAGGCACAAACCGGACAGGCGGTTTCGGATTTCCTGCTTCATCATCCAGTAAAACAAGACTTACAGTACAGAGAGTTAGACGTGGTGGCCATTCTTCTGCAGCCCTGGGAGCTATATTTTGATGGGAGCAGCACCGAGAGTCTATCCGGCGCTGGGATTTCTCTGGTAAGTCCTCTGGGGGCTCGTCATGCGTATTCTTTCCAACTAGAGTGGAAATGCACCAACAATCAGGCTGAATACGAGGCACTCATAATCGGATTGGAAATGTTGCTCGCAATGGGGGCAACAGTGGTAAGTGTTTTCGGCGACTCTTTGTTGGTAATCAATCAGCTTAAGGGAGCATACAAGTGCGCAACCTTCACTTTGGTTCCATTTTGGGAAAGGGCTATAGAACTGCTGGAGCAATTCAGTGATGTCACTCTAGATTACATCCCAAGGGCACACAACTTTGCGGCGAATGAATTGGCACAAATTGCCACTGGCATAACTTTGGCTGATGGAGTCTGCGAGCGGATTTTGAAGGTGGAAAGGAGGACATTACCTTCTTTCATGGCTCGGAGGGTAGACGCGGATGAATGGTATGTCGCTACGATAGAGGCTATCGATACAGATTGGCGTCAACCACTTATTGATTACTTGGATAATCCATCTACTCCAGTGGATAGGCAAGTCAGATACTTTGCCACTAACTATGTGTTACGAGGTGGCGAACTCCTACGCAGAGGAGAGGATGGAGTTGATCTCAGGTGTATCTTTGGAAAGGAAGCTAAGCGAGTAATGAGAGAGGTACACTTAGGAGTGTGTGGTTCGCACCAGGCTGGACCAAAGATGAGGTGGCTGATCCGTCGTTATGGTTACTTTTGGCCTTCGATCCTAAAAGATTGCATTGCCTTTGCTCGAGGATGTCAGGAGTGTCAAGCGCATGGACCAGTGCGGCATGTTCCAGATGTGCCCATGCAACCCATTATTAAGCCTTGGCCAGCAAGAGGATGGGCGTTGGATTTTATAGGAATTATTCATCCAGCCTCGTCTCAGCAGCATAAGTTCATCCTGTTGGCAACCGATTATTTTACAAAATGGGTGGAGGCTGTACCCTTAAAAGATGCATCTGCTCGTACAGTTTGCAGCTTCATCTTCAGCAACATCATTAGCCGGTATGGTATCCCAGAATGTTTAGTCGCAGACAGGGGGCAGCATTTCTTGCAAAGGAAACTGAAGACTTCATTACTAGCTATGGGATTAAGTTTCTGCATTCCACACCATATTATGCTCAGGCGAATGGACAAGCTGAAGCTAGTAACAAAGTCATAATCAATATCTTGCGAAAGATGCTGATTGACAATCCTAGAGATTGGCATAATGAGCTCGATCATACTCTGTGGGCGTATCGAACATCTAAGCGGTCACCTACAGGAACCACACCCTATGCCTTGATGTTTGGGCATGATGCAGTTTTACCCATGGAGATAAGTGTTAATTCTTTAAGGGTTCGCGAACAACATCAGTTAGTAGGAGAGGATTATGTTCAGGCCATGTTTCAAGAGCATGAACAGTTGGATACTACTCGTATGGAAGCCTTAGATCATATAATGGTTGAAAAACAACGAGTTGCTCGCGCATATGACGCCAGGACACGTGGCAGAAGTTTTGGAGTTGGCGATTTGGTTTGGAAAGCAGTACTTCCCTTTGGCGAACACGTTCGCGGCAGGGGTAAGTGGTCGCCTACGTGGCAGGGGCCTTTTGTGGTTGACCAGATCGTGGGTAAAGGAGCTTATTATTTGCGAGATTTGGATGGAGAAGTCCATAATAACCCTATTAATGGGAGACATCTGAAACAGTATTTTCCAAGTGTTTGGGCTTCTGACGATCCTTTGCCGCCACAGTCCACAGAGCAGCCTGTTTGCCAGCAAGGGGGTGGAGTTTAGAGCCTCAGGGTCTCGTTCGCAGAACTGGAATCTCGTCAGTTTCATTCATGTTGCTTAAACGCCTAACCTGTTTGAGGTTTTTTGGCTTTTTGTGCACATGATAAAACTGGGGGGCACCATAGATATACAAACCAATTAATGTGGTTTTTTCGAAATTTTTCGAAATTTTTGACAATTTTTGGGAAGAACAAGTTGTGTTTTTCAAGCCCTAATTTATTTGTGAACCAACACCTGTGGTTTATACATTGAACATAAACAATTTGTGTTTATTGCATAATATTCATGGATAACAAATACAGTGTTGAACAAGAACTGGTTGCAACAAATACAGTGTTGAACAAGAACAAAGCTGCTTAAAGAAAGAGCTATTACAACTCCTTTCATAAAGTCTCTCTTCAAACTGTTGCAGGTTTTGCTTCATCTTCCACCTTGCGCGGCCAGCTTGTTGAAAGCAAGTCGACGGTGATGGGAGTAGAAGCAACTTGGTCTGACCTGGCGCGGAAGAGGCTCGGCAAGAGGAATCCTGCCGGCGCAGAAGCCTTCTTCGGTCCAATACCAGAAGTCAATCCCCTCATCAAGTGGAATTTGGTTCCAGTGATGCACTTTGATGCGACTTCATGGCTGGGCGCATCAGATCTTATTCCTGAGGTTAGGTTGTGAAGCCTACCCAGGATTTGAGGTTTGGTTGTGAAGCCTAGAGGACAGAAAGGTTGAAGAAAGAGGTCTGGTGGAACTGCTTTGAGACTGAAAGGAGAATACATGTTCTTGGTTGTTGAAGGTGATGAAAGGAATTGATCGATATTTATAGGCGAAATGCTAGGTCTTCACCGAAGGGAACTGAATGGTTTGCTATTCGTTCATTGGTCAAGCATTTATCACGCGTGCTGTGTTTGTTGAATGCGGTAAATGCGCAAGTTAATGGTGCGACGTTGCAGTTAAAGTTGGGAACAGTTTTCGAGAGGTCAAGGATATGGAATTAATTTGAAAAGATCTTCTGCATTCAGAATAATATTCGCGAACAAAGTCAGAACAGATAGCCAGTTAGATAAATTTACTAATGTGCTTAATGTTCGCTAAAGCAGTATCAAGGGCGTTTTGGATATTTTCTTCGTTGATCAGGGAATCCTCGATCCTGTCGTCCACCTGGTTGATCATTTGTTGCAGAGTCTGATAGGAATTCTTCTCTTGCTCCAGGGCGTTTAAGTTGTTCTGGGTTTCCTCTTCAACAATTGCTAATTGGGCCTCAATCTCAGCTTTTTGACGTTTGAGCTCAGCAAGTCGGTTAGGAAACAACTGGGTCGCGTTATGGACAAGTTTGGCAAGATTGGTGGCTTTGGCAACCCGTTCGGCTTGGAACTCCTCTTTCTGTTGATGATACTGAGGAGCCTCCAATCGCGTGGCTCTGGCACGCTCAGACAAGGTTGCAGCATTGGTTGTGAATTCCCACAGACGCTGCAATTTCTTCAAGAGTCTTTCGTCAGCTTGAACTCGAAGGATACGAATGACATCTTCAATTTGGATCCTAGTATGTGGGTGGAGAAGATCCTCGTGCTCCAGGTTGCGGAGGAATAGTGTCGCATCAGCGATGGATTGGTTTGCTTGAAAAGGATCCAGCATTAGTTGAACTTGCTCGATGAGGGAAGGCGTAGCATGATCAGAAGGGGAGGTCACTGGAAGGTTCTCCGGAATCTGGCAAGTATAGAAACAATAAGTGTTTGTAAGAATACAAACAGAAGCTGCAGAGTAAAAATTGTTACCTTTGGGTCAGTTTCAGTTGGGATTACCGGTTGAAGCACTGGTTGAGCAATTTCAGTCGCGCGATCGGCATTCGCGATAGCAGTTTCGTTCGCCGGAGAGACTGCGTTTGCGGGGGGAATTTCATTCGCGCGAATATCAGTCACTTTTCTCTGAGGCGAACAGGAAATTGTCTCGCAGGGAATTGGCTCATTCGCAGCAACAGATTGGATAGGAACAAGCTTAGCGCTTTCACTAAAGACCTCTCCCATCATAGTATCCAGGATCGGAGAAGCAACTGACTCGGAGGAAGAGCTAACTTCAAATACAGGAATCGGTCCCTGAAACGACAGAAGCACAATTGAGCTCAAGGTCATTGAAATATTTCCAATTGAGTGGGTTATCGAAACAGTACCTCTTGATCTGCTTCAGTAGGAGTCCCAGTGTCCAGGTTAGCTGAGGGAGAAGCTGCCTTTTGGGCCTCAGCAGAGGTTACTTCAGCCAGGACAGTCAGGTTCGGAGCGCCAGAAGCAGTAGGATGTTGACTGCATTCCTCGGGGGATTGCACGCCTTCAGGAATAGACTGCATAGGCTGATCTATCTGTAAGACAATCAGAAAGTCAGTTGACTTGACTACATAAGCATACGAGCTTTCGAATTAATTGAACCCATACCTGGGGTTGAGGAACGGCTTCTTCTGTAAAAGGACTTGGTTTGGACCTTTTGAGAGGGCGAACACTAATTTTGTTCGCATTCTTCTTGGTTCTTTGGGGACGCTGCAGGGAAAGAAGTTGGTCAGAAGGGTATATAGATCAGGGAGTTGATCATTATAAAGGAGTTTAAAATACCTGGGGGGCAGGAGATACTTCTGTTCGCGTCTCAGGAGCCAAGGAAGGATCAGCGTTTTGGCGAGGGCCGTCAATGGCAAAAACAGCCAGGTCTTCGGCATGACGGAATTGTGTCTGATATGGCTGGAAAATCTGTCTAAACACAGATAAGTGGTTTGGGTTCCATTTGCCCTCGTTGATTGATGTCCACCACCTAGTGAACTCATTAGTAGCCGCGAAGCTCAGACGTACTCCGCCAAGGGGATAGGTGTTGACAGGCTGAATGATGTCTTTGAAGCTGGAGGGGATGGAATCAGGATCAATCCCAGCATTATAGGTTTCTCGCCACGAAGTGAAATGGTTGCGGCTAGCCAATGGGGGATATGGAATGCTTTGGCACATTCCAAATTGCCTCGCGAAGAAGTTGGGGGCATAGATTTCTACTCCGGCTCTCCCTGGTAGTTTGAGGTCGCGATTGGAAAGGAGGCGTAGAAAGAAAAAGAGCTGCAGGACGTTGTGGCGGTTGCTGAAAATAAAACCTTCATTTACAAGAGAAGGGTATGTGCGTCTGCAGATAACGGTAATAGAATCTGAAGGCAGGCTTTCCATACTATACAGATGGTGGAAACAACGCGAATAGCTAATGGCTGGAGGATGTGGAGCGGACGCGATGGTTTGGCCTAAAACCTTATCTTTTAGGAAACTGGTGACAGAAGAAGAGCGGAAAACAGGGAAATAGGTTTGAAGCCACAAGTCCAAAATCCAAAGAGGACCGCTAACAGATCTGTGTTTAAAGGGCTCTAAGGATAGAAAGTGTAGTGACCTATATAGTAATCCAGTGGCTAACTCTAAAAGGTTGAGAGGGATACCATTGTAAAGTAGCTCAGCCGTTCTGGCCCAGGCGAAAGTGGGTTTGTTGGTGGCGCTACATTCAACATATTTGAGTAGCCAGAATTCCAGAAATGCTAGGCCACTTAGATCATCGTCAGTACTCCCGTAGTGACTGACCCACGCGGCGTATGAGTTGGGGCGAGGCTGATCAGAGGGGATTTGATGTTCCAGAGCAAGGTCGTTGAGAGGACTTGGTGCGTTGGCGAATGGAAACCCGGTAATTGTATACACATCCAGCAGGGTGATACCCATTGGGCCTGCAGGGAGATGGAAGGTGTTTGATGAAGTGTCCCAGAAACAGACTGCTGCTGCCAGGGGAGCTCTGTTGCAGCCAGACTTCAGGGAGAAGCAGAGGTCAATAGGATCGGCGATTCCAACGGCCTGCCATCGTTCAAGGTCTTTACTACGGCGTTGTTGGTACCACTGGATCTCGGCGTCATTAGTGTTCGGCCACTGCCCAAATCTGGTCTGGGCGTCTGACTTCTGCCAGTCGACGAAGGAAGCTTCTTCCTTGCGAAAGATTAAAGGGGGAATTCGGGATGCATGTTGGCGGTAAGGCAGTTCAAGTGGGTTTGGGAAGACATCGACCCAAGGACCCAGGTCGCAGGTTTGATCAATCTTAACTTTCAACCAAGAACCCTTGTGTTTTGGAGCAGGTCGGAGGCCAGCCATGGCTTGGACAAAGTTTAGGGCTTCATGCTCAGAAGGGGTTCTGGGTGCGGTTTTCACAGCGGAGAAGGTGTGTTTGGGTGCCATTGATTTGGAAGTAGGAACGGCGGCGGATTATCTCAGGAAGGTTTGAAAAGAGTTGCAGAGGGAAATGATGGTTGAGTGTTCTGAGGAGTTTGACAATGAAAAGACGTTTGCTTTTGGTTAAATCAATGCTAAGGTATAGCTCTTTTCGATTTTCGCAAACGGGCTTAATCTCAAGAACTGGGGGGCAATGTTGGATCCAGAAGTAAAAAGCCCATTTATAGAAAGGCAAGTGGACCGATGCCTGCGGTCAAGAAGGTCAGAGGACGCTTGGAAAGTCAAAAGCGCTCGCAAGGAGCACAGTAACAAAGTACGCTCGCGAAAGGGGATAATTTGTTCACAGGGGGAAACGCGCTCGCGAAGCGGGGCGTGTGTTAACAGAATACGTTCGCGGTTGGAAAAGCGTTCGCGAGAGTATTATAAGAAATTAGACACGTGGTTGCAGGAGGGTAAGTTACCACCAGAATAGTGTTGGGCTTACACGATTGGGCTTTAAGAGTTAGTCTTGCACTACAAGAAGGATTATTTGAGGCCATACCTTGATTTGCAAGGAAACATCTACCCTAGTATTCACTATATAAAGGGTTGAGGTGCAAGAGAAAAAGACAACTACATCTATCAACAAACAGACAACAACTTCGCCACGCGAAAGTCTTCAAAGCCTCTCCGGAGCAACCAAGCCTGATCCGTCAGCAACCGTAGCCTGATCCGTCAAGCTGCACAAGGGACTTAATCCGTTAAGTCTGACAGGTTTCAATCCGTTGAAATCTCTCTACTCCCCTGTTCGATCCGTTGAGCAGTGCTTACTCCCACAAACAGTTCTGGAGAACCCGTTCGCCAGTCCATATCCTGCATATCTTGATACCCGCTGCTTAGTGTTCTTGCATACTAAGTAAGATTCGGCCATCCACAAGGGGTGGAGAAAAATCCTAGAGGGACTTTTCCCTTGTAGGTCTGAGAAGAGAACCCAGCACAGAGGAAGAAGATCGGCGTCTGTCACGGTCGCTGTGAGAAGAAGTCAGAAGAGGGAAGCAGACAGCATCCAGCTTCAAGGTTGTACCTAACCCAAAGGTACTGGCACGCCTAGCACAAACTTACAAGCCGGTTGTTTGAAGGACTGCAAATTCTAGACCAAACAAGGCCCACGCGCAGCCGCTTGTGGCGGCGCGACTGACATCCGCAGGGGCAGTGAGTTGTCCCAGGATCATGTACTCATCGATACGAGCGCGTGGATATATAATTTGCCGGTTTCGGTTATCGTTTAGTGTGACGTTTAGTCGAATCAAGTCATTATTACCTTCGTGTGGTAACTAAAGTCGATTACATAATTGTAAGTGTTTATTGATCGACCAAGTGTTGAAGATTTACCTTGTGGCGATAGTTGACACAACGGGATTTCGAGGTGAGTAATCTTCTACTGAGGGTGCAATCTCAGAAACACCCCTGGCGGCTTTGTCTATTTACAAGGCTGCCACTGAGTTGTAAATTCCATAAATAACCTTGACTTCTTTAATTAATTACAAGGATTCCATTGAGGCTGAAATCCTAAAAATGCCCCTGGCATATTTGTATATTTACATGACTGCCATTGTGGGTGAATCAACAATACTGCCCTTAATAGTTTAAGATAATTATAAGGGTACCCTTCAGTTAACAATATTACCCCTAGAGGATTTGCTATTTACGTGGAAGCTTTTATGTTATATTTTATGTAGGAATGTTGTATATAACTGTGGTAGAATGTTCGGGGTAATCCTGATAGTTAGTGGATCGGTGAATACCTCAGCGGAGAGGCTAAACTTCGGATATGCATTAGGCGTTTGTCATCCATATTAATAAATCGACCGATAAATAGAAAAGCGGGATTCGCCCGGTTAGGGCGTTATTTAGTATAAGAGCTACGTGTGGCTTGATCCCTGAGGACAGGGTACGTAGACAGCTTGACCGGGATTCGGGTGCAGTCACAAATATTATTAGAACCCTAGGTCCTCTAAGTGAATGGTTTGAGATCCAAATGCGGAAGTCGGGATAACCTCCAGTTGTGATGTCTATTTCGGTATCGTTTGGATTGTCAAAAATGGTTTGGGTATAAGGGTTATCCTTTCTCAAAGGGGATTTCGAGTAAATCTATAGGATGAGTCCCGCACGTCCTAACCCAGGTTTAGGAAGGTAAACCTGGGCTAGGGCATGACATATACTTTCAGGAAGGTCCCATCCCGTCTCGATCTTGTCCCGTCAATTTTCAGTACGGGACCAGGATGAGATTAGAATTATGGTACGAAGTATTCAGCCCTACTGGTCGCCCCAAATCTAGCCGACTTCTGCAGCGAACGTGACCTATCGCGATTTGCATTGGGATTTGAGTCAAGGTTGATCGACGTTTGAGGTTAAGGTTGAAGATTTCTGAGTTGTTGATGATGAATCGAGAAATTAATGTTTTCATTTGAGTATTTTTTTATTGGTGAAGGGTTTGATGGGGATACAATATCCTTCTCCGTCTTCCTCTTCTTCCTCACTTCCATTTTTTGAAATTGTAAGCAAAGCCATGTTGGTTGTGATGGCGTGTTGCTATACAGGAAAACAGGACCGAAGGCCCGATGGACTAGCCGGTTTTTGGTCGGTCCGGCTTCCGCCGGTCTTGGAAATATTTAGGTTCAAGCTCGGCCCGATTTCAGCTTGGCTAGTCCTTTCCCGGTCATGCCAAATTTGTGGCTTGGCTAGGCCCGTGCCCCGTCCTAATTTTATGCCTCAATAAAAACAATCATATGTATATAGATTGACACATCTTGTTAGTTATTAGTATTTAAATGATTATTGGTTAGAGCATCCACATGTTATTATTCATGATACACTCTATGATGATGTTTATATTGTTACTAGAGGTGTAGACAATACATCCCCCTCTCTGTATGATTGTTCTCAATTTTTTAATAATAATAATAATAATCCGGATGTAGGATTCAGTCTCCTAGGGTATTTCAAACCCGTTAAGAAAAAAAAAACTATCATAAGTACCTAATTAATATCAATCACAATTATACGCTTCCAATAGATGGTATATATGTGCACTATGAATTGATAACTTCATGATTGAAGTCTTCTCCCTACGCATTGTATAGTATGTCATCCTTTGCCTGTAATACATGTTCCAATGATTCATATCTATTATTAATCACAAGATTGAATTAGATAAATCAAGTTTATTTAATAAAAAATTCAGAACTTTGGTTGCAAATTAAGATCATGCTGCTGGTTCTATTTGTAGATAATAGTCGGTGAGCCGTTGTCTGGTTGGTTAAGAAATTAACTAACAAATTTGAGGTTATGGGTTCAAAGTTCAAACCTTATTATTGAAATATGAAAGATGTGTGAGTTATTTAATAAAAAAAAATTAAAATAAAAAAATTGCACAGATGTTTAAAAATTGCGCCGTGTTCCCTTGCGCAAATGTTCATCAGCAAGGATATATACATAGTTATCATCCGTGTGGCATTTTTCCTTTTGGGCAATTTATTGTTCAAAAATCCTAGAGAGAGTTTTGGTAGAAAAAATTGGATCGGTTGACATATTTTCAAACCATTATTGTTGCTTGAAATCTAGGTAGGAAGAACCATCATGATCTAGGTCTGGCGAATTTACTTCCAAACAAAATGGACTGGAAAATTTTATTCAACTAGAAAAACATTACAAACTAATGAAAAATATCGGTGGTAAACCCACTTGAAGGATTTAAGGTGCGGTGCGAAAAAAATAATGGACTCTTTACATAATATTATTTTTTATCAATTTTTTTTTCAGTTTTAAAAAAATACATATGCACAATTAGGCTGCACAATTTCATAAACAATTTTCATATATAAATTTCGTTTATCAAATCCATATATAATTTTATATATATATATATATAAGATGCATAGTTTCAAAAATAAATAAAAAAGTAAAAATAAAGTAAAATTGAAAAAACCTTTTACAACATCCCAAATGACATGATCTAAACCCCTATAATGAGAAGTTAAATTTTGGTGGGGGTGTCAAAGCTTCACCAAAATTGGAACCTTCAAATTTATTCATGATGTTGTAAATGGTTGAAAAAAAAAACTAAAAAGATTAGACATGATTAAAAAAGTAAATATGCTGTATCTATTTCTATTTTGCACATTTTCTCTATTAAATATCTATTTACAGATTTGTCCAACTACACATTTTTTCTTAAAAAACAAATTGATATGTGTGAAATGCATGTTAAGAGGCTAGTATACATAAAATGAGAGATATAAAATTAAAAGCAACCTTTCATAAAAAATTATATTATGAGAGAAATGAGAAACGAATAGATGACGAGAAATATCAAAAGATTTTGAGCAATTTATAATTAACAAAACAAATATTTTCGTGTGTGGAGGACATCGATCACCATTCTCTTTGTTGCTGCAACATTTTTCGTCATAATTGATGCAACAGATTCATAAATTTGAAAGAATGAAGACTAATGTGTCATTTTATTAAGATTTTTTTTTCTAAAAAAGGATTGAAATTATGAAAATAATGGTATCATTTGATTAAGGATATAAGAATGAATAAGAGACTGAAATGAAGATGAGATCTCAATTAGAAAAATAAATTTATTAGAGAAGATAATAAATGACGAAAAGAAAAGTTCTCTTATTCAAGAAAAGAAAATTTTACAGAAAAAAATAATGTAAATAAATATAATTAAGAAGAAATCATTAAAAAGATTGAGTGAAGAGAAATAATCCGTTAATTATTTTTAATCATATATAATATAACTATCATCCTTAATTATAAAAAATTTGTAAAAAAATATGGACTCCTTGAGCCGTGGGCCTCGTGCATGGGCACTGCCTGTCCTATTGTAAGGCCAGCCCTGGTTATGGGTCTATCATTATTAATAACATACATGAACCAATCGAGCTCAACCCTTAACAAAAACGACGCTTACTAACCGGGGCAACCCTAGTTGCCACCACACCAGCCACCTCATTCACATTTCAGGGGATGTACTTAATGTGTTGCAAGCAATTACTACCAACAACCTTCTAATAGTATCTACAAAAACCCCCTTATATGCAAGGAAAATTTTGTTCACTTCCATTCACTAGGCAAACCCCGCTTCCATACAACTTGTCTCAACATCAGAAATTGACTATCCTCTTTCACAAAGGATCTCCAGCCCAAAGATAAGAGCTTGAAGCTCAGCTGCAAGCGGGTTTACTCACCCCAAACTTCTCTCACCACTTCCAATCTCAGCTCACCTGCACTGTTTCTAATCACCACACCCAAACCAACCTTATCAGGCTGGGTTTGGTGCAGCTGTGCTTATAAAATATAAGCTGACTTTTACTTTTTTGCAGCTTATAAGCAGAAGGTGAGTGTTTGCAGCTTTTCATTTTTCCCTCAAAACACTTTATACTTTTTTAAGAAGTAGCTTATTTTTGGACTTACCAAACACCAAAACCTTTGGTGCTTAAAAGCAAATGAGCTTATAAGCTCTCCCAAACCCAGCCTCAACAAGTCCCTTAAACAACTTTTTATTTATGCAGGTGACAGTGAAAAGACCAAACTATCTTTCATGACACAGAACAACCTTCATATCCAAAACACCGCTACAACGCTCTCGTAATGCCATCGGAGTCCGATGGCTGAAGCACTTTCATACACTAAAAAAAATAAAATAAACCAAAAGCAAAAATATAAAAAGACCAAGCTTGAAGAGAACTAAATTTAACTGAGAAAAATTACCCTTTTACCACCTTTGTAACAACAGCGTGTGCAGTCACGCGCGCACGTGTGAAGCCAGATGTTGATGGAGACTGGGATTTGGATGAGCTTTGATCAAGCTCTCTTATTTGATCATGGCCTCACGGCACCCAATCATAAACTGACCTCAACACACAAAACCGAACCAAACGTTGAATCATGTTAAACTAAAACCATCAACAGAAAAATCGAATCAGACTAATGTCAAAAACCCAAAAGAAACACTAATAAACAAGTCCTGGGCTTTGCTTTGATCGTGTTTAGGAACACGACCACAGCAACAACAGTAATGTTGCTATTGCTATTGCTATTGCTATTGCTATTGCTATTGTTGTTGTCACCGAATCGTGTGGGTAACAATAAAAAAAGGACTACGAATAAATCTTTGTGGGGGGACTTTGAAACAAAGTTACCCACCTCAAGTTTTCCATCAAAGCTTGTGACTTTACCTCGCTTTCACTCTCACTCATGAGTTTGAAACTTCGAGAGTTGTGTGTGTTTTTGATGGTGTTTGACCTTTTGAGGATTGGAATTGTGAGAGGATTGTTCTGACATACACACCCACCACCTATTTAACAAAAGGGAATATTAATTACCTTTTTGATTTAATACAAAATTTTTGGTGGTGACTGTGGAAGCAATTTGGGTGATTTTATTTTGGTGGTGAATTACAGAATTAGAATTATTAGAATGATACATACATTGGACAGAAACAGATAAATAAATTAATTCTTATTAGAAGGGAAGGTTGGGGTTTTTATACGAATTTCTTTTTGGGATTTGGATTTTACGGACCTAGGGTTCTCTTTTCATACCTGTAACTTGCTTTTATTTGTGATTCTTCTCCCTCATCCTCTTCTGGGTTGTTCAAGTTCCTCAATTTCCTTATGTGGGTCTCTTTAACTTTTTTCTGTTCTTCATTCTTCTGCCTCTAGTGAGTTTTCCTTTGATTTTTCCACTTTTTCTCATCTGGGTCTCCCTTGTTTTCCCAATTTCAAGTTTTCTGGGATTCCAAGTTTGGGGCTTTTCCCCCAATTGGTTGTTTTTGTGGCAGAAAGTTTGTTAATTTAACCATTATTGGGTTTTGGGTGCTGGATCTTGCATGCTGGGTTTTGTTCAGAGATTTTGGTTTCTGGGAGTTCATCATTCTCAGTAGATTTGGTTGTGCTTGTTTGAATTGGAGTTGGGTATTTTGATCAGTGAGTTGGGAATTGAGGCTTTGTCTCAGTGGTGTGGAGTGGGATGTGATGGTTGTGGGGGTTTAAGTCTTGTGTGAGGAGCTTGAGCTTGTTTGCTGTTGCCAACTATCTGTTGGGGGCCTTGAGGGAAACAATGTTTCATGCTCAGGGAACTTGTAGTGTGCTGGTGGTCACTTGTGGAGAGTTTTCGGAAGATAAACGTGGTAGGGAGACCCCGGAGGACAAGCTGAAGTACCCGTTTCCGGAGTTGTTATCATCGGGGCGTTTGGAGGTAAGTATCGGTTATCAGAAGCATGCTTTGTTCTTAGCTTATTTGGTTATTTTGGTGTTTCAGTTTAGTTTCTAATTTTACAATGTCTGTAACTGTATGAATGTAGGTTCAAACTCTGACTAACCCGAGTAAAGAGGAGTTTTGTAAATTGCTTGAATCCTATAAGCCGAATCTTGTTTACTTGCAAGGAGAGCAGCTTGGGAATGATGAAGTTGGTCCTCTTGTGTGGCGAGATACCTACTTGTCAACTCCGGAATCTATATCTGACATCTTTGATGCTACATTGCCTACAACGGTAAGTATTAAGAACCCGCGAAATGTTTTAACGTTTTCTCTTGAAATTGTGTATGTGCATTCCATTCTCTCTGTAACTATGTCGGATGTATTATAAGAAAACCACAGCTGCTTACGTGGTAAATTTGATTCATGATTGTTCTTCTCTGTAAACTAAGTGACCATGTGGTCTTTAACTCCGGTCGAGTAAATTGACAAAATATTAAAAACCAAGGGGTAGGTACTAGTGAGGTGGGAGGATACTGCCTATTACATATTGCTGCATTTATTTTTACCGATTTTAGTTGACGGTTTTTGTTCTGTTCTCTGTAATGTACTTAAGTTGGTTTGGCTTCTCATCCAGCTTCATTTCTATTTCATACCTCTGTATGCAGGTTTATTTGGAGGTTCCAAATGGAGAAGAATTGGCAGTGGCACTTCAATCAAAGGTAATTGTAGTGAGGCTCATTCAATATACATCCAGTTGTTTAATATGAGGAATCACCAAGAGCAAGGGTTTTGTTTCTTAACTGCAATCCCTTTTTGTTATTGTTCAGAGCATACCTGTATTTATATATTGTTACATCTGCAGGGAATTTCTTACGTGATATATTGGAAAGATGCAATTTCTACTTATGCTGCTTGCCACTTTCGACATGCTTTACTTTCAGTAGTACAAAGGTACTTATCTTTTATTCGTTTGGCTATGTGCATAGCCATGCCATATTTAGAAATTGTGGTGTGAACAGATATGTAGGTAAATGTTTAAACACTAAATGCCAACAGGAAGTTTATTGATTTAACTGACATGGATTGTTATGCACTCATGCTTGAACCTGTAATGTGATTTCTTTATGCCACCATATTCTGTATTAACACTCAAAAGGCTTGACTTACAGTTGATGTTAATCTTATTTGCAGTTCATCAACTCATACGTGGGATGCTTTCCAACTTGCGCATGCTTCCTTCAGTCTTTACTGTGTTCAAAATGGCCATGTTGTTCGTGTGAACTCAGATAAACCCAGTGCTGAGTTGGGCCCGTGCATTCTCGGTGAGCATTTGAAAATCAGTGTCGACCCCCCTGAAGCAGATATGGAGGAAGATGAAGAAGGTGCTGTGGGTTCCCGTCCTTCTATAAAGATACACGATGATGATGTGAGCTTGATGATGATGTGAGCTTGAGATTTCTTGTTTGTGGGCAGCGCTCCTCATTGGTAAGCTTGGATCTAACTCTTTTTACCAATGCTTTCGATTGTTTTTACTTGCAAACACATGCATGTATATACTAGTGGAGTAGACTACACGGTGGCACTGATAACCTCATTCTACACACTTAGGATACCATACTTATTTGTTGACTTCTTTTCAGGATGCTGGCATATTAGAACCATTGGAGGATGGTCTCAATGCCCTTTTAAACATAGAAGTAAGTGGGATGATCTTTGGCTGGTTTTGTTGTAACTATACGTTTCATTATTCTTTTTGTTTTATCTTGCTATGATGTGAACTGCTTGGTATACACAAACAAAGTATTGTCTTGTGAAAAGAAATCATAGTTGATTAGATTTGCCTTAGATATCATTGCTGATTTTATCATCATGGTGCAAGGAATTCTGATTTTTCTTCTTTTCATTTTATCTTGTTCCAGATGCGTGGAAGCAAGCTCCATGGCAAGTTTAGGTATGTTGGATCTTGTAAATGATTGATGAATATATATATATATATATGTTGTATTTTTGCTCTGTCGAGGTATATATATATTGTATTTTTTTGTATTTTTGCTCTGTCGAGGTTGCATGCAATATATAATTTCATACTGGGTGGCATCACAACTAATTGTTTGAAAGCAAGCGGACATATTTATTCATTAAATCAATTTTGTTTATACAATCTATATTAATGATAGTAGGTGTCCAGTACACGTTGCATGTGATGCATTTGGGCACCACGAACATTGACAATCTGATCTTGAATACCAAAGAAAAAAAATCTTAGAATTCTTGTGTTGCTTTTTACTTTTAACTCTTCTACAAAGAGGCTATGTCATGCCTTGACGACATACATAATAATAAATTGACTGCCTTCTTACATGCTATATGCCTGCAGTGCTCCTCCGCCACCTCTTCAGGCTGGCACGTTTTCTCGCGGTGTTGTGACTATGCGGTGTGATATATCAACTTGTAGTTCTACTCACATATCACTTCTTGTGTCGGGTAGCGCACAAACTTGCTTCGATGATCAGGTAACTTGGTCAACTTGTGAGGCAAAACTCTGCTATTAAGACTATCTGCCTTTTGCATCTTTCTTTGTATTTCACTTTTAAACTTTGCAACCTGTTTATTTCAGCTCTTGGAGAATCATATAAAGCATGAGGTCATTGAAATAAGTCAACTGGTACATGCTATCCCCAACAATGACGGAAACAAATTACCTCTAGTGGAACCACGAAAATCTGCTGCAATTGCCTGTGGAGCTACCGTATTTGAAGTTAGCATGAAGGTTCCTGTATGGGCTTCACAGGTTATTTGCCTACTTGCTCTTTATCTTGGTCTTTTCTTGCATGATCAGTGGCAACCATTTTAGCATGTGAAGGAATTGTTGAGGTACCAAACATTGAATAACCTTGAATTAATAATTTGAGCTCTTCTGGCTAAAACTATACTGCCTATATGAACTCATGCCTATAAATGAAGCTTGTGAAAGTTGAAGTTTCTGTTAGTGCAGTTATCACATTAGAATTGCAAAAATTGTTCAACAACTCAATTAACATGAGGGGCACAGTATATACTCATATTTTACATGGATCTCTTGGATCTTCATTTTCCATCATCATTTAGGTAGAAAGGTAGAATGAAAGCAAGCAGTGCTTCTTTTGAATTGTATGTGACTTCCATATTCATTCTGGCTGTATATTCAGGTTTTGAGGCAGCTTGCACCTGAAGTTTCTTATCGTAGTTTAGTTTCACTTGGAATTGCCAGCATTCAGGGGTTACCTGTTGCTTCTTTCGAGAAAGATGATGCTGACCGCCTTCTTTTCTTCTGTTCAAGTCAAGCGATGATCCAAGATATCCAGTCAAATGACTTCTTTCTTAGCAGCCCTCCTGCTTGGTTGAGACCACCTGCTCCTAGTAAGAAGAGATCTCGCCCATGCCAAGAGGCAATGCCAGGCTTTCGTAATAGGCAGGGGCTCCCAAATCATGCTGCTTCTAAAGTAGAAGAGAATGAGAAAGCACTTGGAGCAGTGAATGGCTTTAGCACACCCTTGCCCCCAGCCAGACAAAGATTAAAAACAGCAGCCATGCGGCCCATTCCTCATGTTCGTCGTCCTAAAATGACACCATTTTCTGGAATTCCTGAGGTTAATGGGCATGATGGCAGCCAGGTGGTGAAGGCTCATCTGCTTCCTGTTCTGCCCACAAAGCTCAATATTGTTGGATTGACTCCTACTACCCAACGGAAGTCATACTCCAGCTCATCTCAGGCAAAGCAGATTATTTCCTTGAATCCCCTTCCTTTAAAGAAGCATGGTTGTGGTCGAGGTCCGATACATTCTTGCTTAGAGGTGAGTTATGTTCTAGTCAAAAGTTCAAATCAGTTTCTAGGTGTTAAGCATTCTTTTGAAGAATAATGAGCATGCAGCTCTCTTCCTAGATCATATGCATGTACACACAACCGTAATAAAATTTTAAATGACACGGATATACTAGCCCTCCGATATTATCTCATGTAACTATTTAGGTTACTTATAAGACCAAAAAAATCAGGCAAGTCATTTGATTAAAATACTTGTCAATAAGAGTGGGTAGTCTGTTGAAAACAAAATGCATGTAATTTGCACTTTAAGTGTGTGGTTTATTTTTCCTCAGAAATTTCAAAATATGTGATTGCCATTTGGAACAGTTTGTGAAAATAAAATGCGGATATGAAGAGTTTTCTGAGTACTAGATCGATAATAATGTACTTTTGGGTTTAGTGTCTCTTTTCCTGTCACTTGGTATGCTTACATCCTTTTTCATTCATTCTTATTTTCTTTGTACAGGAGGAGTTTTTGAAAGATGTAATGCAGTTTCTAATCCTTCGTGGACATAGTCGACTCATTCCACAAGGTGGACTGACTGAGTTTCCGGATGCCATTCTGAATGGAAAGCGGCTTGACCTTTACAACTTGTATAAAGAGGTGATTTAAATTTTTTGATAAGGATTTAAGTTTCACTTGATGAGGAGTTTATTAATAAAGTTAGAAATCGGAAACATTAGTTGCTGAAAGGATTAAGGTATTTCTCAGGTGGTTACCAGAGGAGGCTTTCATGTTGGAAATGGGATCAACTGGAAAGGACAGATCTTCTCAAAGATGCGTAACTACACAATGACCAATAGAATGACTGTATGCCGTTATAACTCTGTTTTCTCTTGTTTCTCAGTTTTAGAATATTCTATGACCGTAACATTCATTTGAGGGGAGCAAAGCTGAGAACAGTTCGGGCCTCTGGCCCCTTTGTACTAAAAGAAGAAAAGAAAAAAGATGTGAAACTGTTGAGCCTTTGATACTTCTTCAAATACGCAAGTGTGTTGATAACTGGAGAATTACAAATATGCTTGCTACTCCTTTATGGAAACAGTTCAGTAGATCTGATCATTTTAATAACAGGTATATATCTGATTCTTGTTTTCACAGGGTGTTGGAAATACACTAAAAAGACATTACGAAACCTACCTTCTTGAATATGAGTTGGCTCATGATGATGTAGATGGAGAGTGTTGCTTATTGTGTCACAGGTTAGTATGGCATCTTATTTTACTGCTGCAGCATTGGATATTATTTAATGTATTCTTACACTGAGATTGGAAACTGGCCTACAGTAGCGCAGCAGGGGATTGGGTAAACTGCGGAATATGTGGTGAGTGGGCCCACTTTGGCTGTGACAGAAGGCAGGGTCTCGGTGCCTTTAAGGTACTCTTTTTAAGCACACACTGATTGTGAAACCAACTCTTTGGCTGTTCAAAAGTACGAGTGCCATTATTGTGAAATTTGTGTTATGAACTTGCAGGATTATGCAAAAACAGATGGGCTGGAATACATTTGTCCGCATTGCAGTATTAGCAACTTCAAGAAGAAACCGCAGAAAGTCACAAATGGATTTCCCCAAGGCTCAACACTATCATGACCACTGTAATTCAGTTTTGCTCCATTATTATAACATATTCTTTTGCATTTAGCCCTCCCTCTGATTCAAAGGATGCTTTCTTCCCTGTCTGCCATGAGAAATTGAAAATTTGTTCGGGATTGGGATGTATTCATTAGGCCACTGCGTTCAGTATAGGAGACTTAAGAGGGGGAGGAGGGGACAAATTTAGAAAACATCGTGTAGTAGAGCGCATACTAGTCAAGTAGTTAGTGTAGGAATTTTATGGTCTCGGATTTCTGTCCTCATTGCCTTTTTTTCGTTCTTGCTTAATCCCATGATTCAGAGGGTTGTAATATAAATCCGAGTATCTCTGTTATATTAGCATATATTACTGATGTGTAGTTCAATGAAAAGTTAATGATTATGATTATACCAATAACAAATCTCTCTCTCTCACTCAGAAGCCGTTTCATGCATATGTAATGATAAGGGACAACTCTGTTGGTTTGCACTCCTTTCTCCGTTGACGCCTGTTTCTTGCCTCCCATCTTCATCAGGGTTCTCCGTCTCTTCACTTTTTGATCTTCCTAGAACATAACTTCGTTTCTGTACCTTTTTGTGCTGAACTACGAACGTTGTTTAATAAGTTGATGCATCAAGGTTATAGCGGAATTGAAATGATTTTATCGCTAGCATATACACCGGATATGTCAGTTCCAAGAATAGGAATCTGGTTTTTGAAAATTAAAATGGACAGGACGAATGAATGGGATTAGACTGTGGTCGAGAAAAGGAGTGAATTGCACTAGGGAAATGCAAAAACATTATGGTACAAGTTTAACCTCTTCAAGGGGGAAAATAAAAACGGTACAAACTCCTTGGGAACTTGAGAAGCTTTTCAACTGCCAGACTAGATCATTAATCCATTAGTGCCTAAATGCCTTTCAGAATACGACCAATCCATTGCACCAAAGGAAATCCAGACTTCAAAAACCCTTACATGCATAAAAAAGCCAATTGCATTCTGAATCAAAGAAAAATGGATGGGGTATCATCAAGCAGCTCTCATCACAACACCTCTGATGAACATCATTTGGTTGATGATTTCTACTTCTCGGCTCTCTGCCTTTCTATGATGACCAAGAAGTATTTCCCATCTGTGATGAGAAATATGCCCAAGAGTTGCAGCTTTAAGAGGCTTTCATGTCATCTGCAATCTCTTCCTCCAAAGTACCAATTAGTTTTGACCAAGTTGAAGTGGAAACACCCTTTTAAATACTGAAGGGACAAATGTTCACAAACCATAGCTGCAACCACTCATTCTGCACTGATTGCATTGGAAGGTTTGTTGGGACTAAGATCCAAGAGAACATTTCAATGGTCAAGTGTCCTGATGTGAAATGCAAAGAGGTATTGGAGCCACAGTCATGTAGGTCCTTTACTCCTCAGCAAGTGCTTGAAACATGGGAAAGTGCGCTTTGTGAGTCCTTGTTTCTGGCTTCAGAGAAATTTTACTGCCCTTTTAAGGACTGCTCAATGATGTTTGTGGATGATGGAGGGGAGCTTGTGACTGTTTCGGAGTGCCCCAACTGTCGTAGACTCTTTCAGTCTTTTGTGGCATGCAGGGACTGATTGTAGCGAGTTCCAGCGGCTGAGTAAGGATGAAAGAGGGAGGGAAGACATCATGGTGATGGAGCTTGCTTATCAGAAGTAATGGAGGAGATGCCCTAGGTTCAAGTTCTATGTGGTAAAGACTGATGGGTGCTCACACATTACTTGCAGGTTAGCGTTAAACTCTTGTATATGTATTTTATATATTATTAGATTGTCGATTTGAATATGAATACATATACTTTTGAAATTTTGAATTCTGATAACATGCAAATATTCTGAATTTTTTTTCTTTCTAACAGGTGTGGATTCGAATTTTGCTATGGCTGTGGATCCAATTATGGTCATTGTAAGGGATGTAACTAAGCAATCAACCTGATTAATTGAAAGGTCAATGATGCACTTGGTTGGTTTGATGGGGCAGTGGGAACCATTCCAGTATGAGAAAGAGCCATGTGACTCGTTTGATTATTCATCTTTGTTTTCGCTGCTATATATGACTATGGATTTGATTTTGTTTTTATTTTGGCAAAACAGAAATTTTATAATCAAAGAGAAGAAAAACAACAAAAAGGGGAGGGCGTAAGACCTATGCCCCTTAAAAATAATAAAAGTGCAAAAAAACACTACCAAACCGTAAACATGGTAGAAGAGTAACCAAAATCTAAATCAACTAAAGGTTGAGACGCTCCGTAGGTGTTTTATTTCTTGCAGCGTATCTCAAACTCGATTGATATTTGCTTTGCCTACTTTTTTGTGTTGAAGTTTCGGCAAACACACAGAAGACTCTCAACTGATATAGTTTCATTCTCATGATACCAACTTTCATAATTGTTTTCAAAACATCACGTGTATGACCAAGGATTAGAGGCATGCATGACAATCAAGGTAGAAATAAGCTGTATTTGAAGAGGACGCGCCTCAATTACCCAATGAAGTAAACTCGAAAGCAAATGTACTTCACATATCCTGCTGATCAATCTTGTGCTTATACATAACCACAAATCCATGATAGAGCGCACCAAATTAATAATAAAAATCTGATAAAAAGAAGCAAAAACCTCAAATTAATATATTGATATTCATATGAATGACGAAAGAGTAACAAAGTCAGGATTCAGTACTATGATAAATCCAACTACATATTCTTTATATTGCTATTGTTATTATTATTCATATAATTCCACCCATGACAACTCTACCATCCATTAGCTACGTATAGCTGCATGGAAGATTCATAATCTTCTGTTGAGCTCTCCTCTCCACATCACTCTTCAGCCTATGCAACGCCTCGGCGTAACTCTCTAACTCCTTAGGACTTTGATCCATCACCTCCTCCTCCCACCACACCGCGCCGGGTACAGCCCCTCCCGCCTCCTGTTTCCTCCGCTGTATCATTATGGCTCGCTTCTTCTCCTCCTCCAGCTGCCTCCGGGCCTCCAATAACTGCTGCCTTATTTTTGCCAAATGCGCAGAGTTCGCTGCGGTGTTAACGTTTTTGTTGCGACGATCTAACTCTAGTGATGCTTGAGGGTTGCTCTCCGCAAGGTAACGTTGGATGACAGCGTCACAACTGGAGCTACCGAAGCCAAACATCCTGCCATTGCCGGAGACTACTATCGCCGCAGTTTCTGCGCCGGTTAAGAGGCTTAACTCCGCTGCCTTGTTGAAAAGGCCCTTCTTGCGCTTTGAGAAGGTGACATGGCGGTTGCTGGCTGCTTCCACCTTCTTGATTTCCAACCTTCTTCGGCCTTTGGTCTTCTTCACCGGTGGTGGTTCATTGTTATG
The DNA here is from genome assembly GCA_951800085.1 of Comarum palustre. Classification (NCBI taxonomy): domain Eukaryota; kingdom Viridiplantae; phylum Streptophyta; class Magnoliopsida; order Rosales; family Rosaceae; genus Comarum; species Comarum palustre. Next base: position 9,498,033 of record OX637574.1, read on the forward strand.
GTTTAGTTCATCCATGGAGGAAGATAGAACATTGTTATTGTTTAGTTCTGCCATGACTCAAAGCTCTCTGTAAAAGGAAGTATGATCTTTTGTAAACGAAGTAATATCAAGTTTCTCTAATTATAATAGGAAGTATTAATCAGGTGTGCATGTATTAGGAAGTAATTTGATTCCTAAATATTTGAGCAAATATATTACGATGCTTAATTGATCAGGAAAAAGATTTTGCAATCTTTGTCACGAATTTTACTCTTGTCTTAGAATTAGGAGATTTAATTGCGATTTTTTCTACCCTTGTTTCGTTTAGCTAAACTAATGGGAAATATTCAACTTTATTTGTTCTAAATTTTTGATGCATGGAAAACAAACCGGTATAAAATAGAAATGCATCTAAAGCATCCAGAATTTACAAGATCATATCAAAGTTCAAAGGAATGGAGCACACTCGGATTCGAAAAAAAAGTTACATGACGACCCCATTCACTTTTTTTAATAGGGGCTAAACCAACTCTCTCATGTCTTTACTAGTAACGAAACCGTAGAATACAAAAGCAAACATGAAACCTAAATCCTATATTGCACAAACCTCTTAAAATAATATCAGAAGTTAACAATCATATTCATTTTAATAAACATCATTTAACAATGAATGTATGTTACTTTCACTTATTACGCATGAGATGATTAATGAAAATTCATCCTAGATGATGCTCGGCAAGCATGTTATGAATAGATTATCGACAAAATGTGATTGCGAGCTTTTTTATTTATGTATGATTGGAAAATTTATATACATCCCGTCAAACTTCACATTCTTGAGTTAATTTTTGTGTATACAATGGTTCATATATATATATATAGGATAATTGTCCATTTAGTATTAATTATTGGTCATTTTATTACTCATTTCAATTAAAATTTTTTTTCATTGCCCATTTAAATCAGAATTGCTCAGGCGCGGGAGCCGTTTGCGGGACAGAACGAAAAGAAACGACGACAGCCGTCCGATCTTTAATGAATTGATCATATCCGTTTAAGTCCGTTTAATCCTGTCTGTTGGATCAATTCATTAAAAATCTAACGGCTGTCGTCGTTCCTTCCCGCAAACGGCTCCCGCGCCTGAGCAGTCCCGACATTTAAATATAAGGTGACTTTATTTGTGTCCAAATAGACAAATTTTATTAAAACTCTTAACAAGCTAAATTATTTTAAGACTAATATACCCCCACCCCTTAGACATGCATAGAGAGAAAATAGAATAGAAATAAGACTTGGTTGAAAACTCATTGGACTCCGACCACTGGTTGTCGGTCGATCGGACTCCAGCCACCGGTCGTCGGACTCTTGTTGCCGGTCGACCGGACTCCGGCCACCGGAATATTGTCGTCGGTTGCTGGGATTTCTCCGGTCACTAGTAAATCGGTTACTGACCCCCAGTAACTCAATTCCTGACCCCCAATAACCATTGGTGACTCAGTTATTGTGTAACACCTCGTCCTGAGGTGGTAGATTATGTTAATACGAGTCCACCGGTATGTCCGGGATATTTTCCTGAGCTACAAGCTGATTAACATAGATTTATTTAGTTTACGAAAGTAATAAAAGTTGTTTAATTTACCGTAAAAAGATGACTTTGCGATAAGTCAAGAATTTGAGGAAAGTTCATTTGAGAAAGTTGTAGGGGACGTTAATACGAACTCGTGGGTATGTCCTACGCTTTAATTGGAGTTCGTATGCAGAAGTTATATGGGTTAATGTGTTGTTACTGTATGGTAAATAGTAAAATATCTATTTACTGTTCATGGTAGCTTTTTATAATCCAATCTGGGCCGTTAGATTTTAAGTATATATATGGGGGTTGACTGGACAGTCTTCTCTATCTCTCTCTTCCCCCACGATTCTTCTCTCTCTCTTCCTCTCTCTGCTTCCCTCTGCAGCGAAGAGATCGCCGCGAGTGGTGCCTCACGGCCACCATCTGCGGCTCCACCTTGCTCCGCCGACCGAGGCTTGACATCGATCCACGCCAGAACCACCGTGACCGCTGCCCAGTAGAGTGGAACCGAATCTCGAGTACTGTACATGCGGGTTGACGTCGAGCCAGGGCCGGAGGCGGGCAAAGGGACTTCCAGGCAGCATCAGGAACTGCCCGGAAGCAAGGAGGAGGAGCGCAGTGGAGCTTCGCCAGAGGAGATCCGCCGGAGTTGCAGAGGTTTACCCTAAGGTATGAAAACCTCGACTTTTTCTTGTGTTTGGGGTATTGTTAGACTACCTAGGATGTTTAGAGGCTTGTTAGGTAGGTGGAAAACCTCAGATTTCCGGCGAACCAGTGATCGGAGAAGACAAAGGTAAAAAATTTGGTTTTTACCTTTGTTTAATTTACCCAATTACTGTTTTACCGCAGGGTGAAAATTCATGACTACCCCTGGCAGTTTGGGGTAATTACCGGGATGCCATTTAAGCTTAAATCCCAAAAATGCCCCTGACAGTTTTATTTAATTATAGGGATACCATTGCGGTTGAAATTCCAGAAATGCCCTGGGTAAATTTGTATATTTACAGGACTGCTCCTGAGATTAAAAAGACAATATTACCCCTGACAGTTTAGTTAATTACAAGGCTGCCCATTTCAGAAATGTCCCTGGCAGCTTAGCATATTTACCAAACTGTCATGAAGGCTAAATTGACAATATTACCCTAGAGGATTGGTTACTTACGTGGATGCTTTTATATTATATTTATATGTGGGAATGTTGTATTTACTTATAGTGGAATGTTTTGGTTATTACCGATAGTTAGCTAGGTTGTGGATACCTCGGCGGAGAGGTTAAACCTCGGATTTGCATTTAGCTTATACTATCCTTACTTATAAATCGACTGATATGTAGTAAAGCAGGTTTTACCAAGTAAGCGCGTTAATGAAAATAAGAGCTACATGTGGCTTTATCTTTGAGTACAGGGTACGTATGCAGCCTGATCGGGATTCGAGTGCAGTCAAAATTCATATTAGAACCCTAGGTCCTCTAAAGTAATTAGTATGAAATCCAAATGCAGGAATCGGATAACCTCCGGTTGTGAGGTATATTCCGGTATCGTTTGGATTGTCGAAAATGGTTGGGAATAAGGGTTATCCCTTCTCAAGGGGGATTTCGAGTAAATCTCTCTTAGGATAGGTCTCGCACATCCTATCCCGAGTTTAGAAAGGTAAACTTAGGCCGGGGCGTGACATATTGACCCTCAATAACCATCGGGGACTCGGTTACTGACACCAAATAATTCGAATTTTCTCTGAACATCGGATTCTGGTGACCAGTGACTCAGTTATTCACCTCTAATAACTTGGTTACCAACCCCAATAAATATTTGTTGATCTCAAAATCGGGTGTTTGCTCTTAGTAATCCATTACAATACACATTCTAAGTTTAAATTTCTAGTTGCCATACACTTGCATAAAAAATCATGAACTATTAGAACCCAATGACAAAAAAACAAAAACAAAAGTGTATTGACATCTATCAATAGCTTACCAAAAGCTTCGGATTGAAATTTCACTCTCTGGTCGCATCAAGTTAGCAACCATACTTCAAAAAAACAAAAATCTACTCCCAGTGACACCGAACAATGCACCCTCACTCATTAGATCTACTCTCTTACCATGCACCCTCACTCATTAGATCTACTCCCTTACCATGCACCCTTCCTCACTGGATCTACTCCCTTTTCATACCCTCCCTCTCCGTATCCAGTCCTCTATCACCGGATCTACTTCACTCAGTCATCGGATTCACTTCACTTCCCTAACCATGCACCATCCTCGAGACGCCAACGCCTTCAATTTGTCCCTCTTGGTAGAGGCAGAGGCAGCCCATGGACCTCGGATCCAGCAGCCACAGATGAATGGGATTTGAAAGTATCCCGTAAAGGTGGAGCTTCAGAAATTGTTGATGGCTGGAGCTAGATCTTGTGGAGCTTTAGGAATCGCTGATGGCATGGTAGAGGCGGGAGGGTAGGAGAGAGAGAGAGAGTTTTCTGAATTCTGATCGAGAGAAACGATAAGAGATAAAGAGCGGTTGAAATTTAACTATGGATATAAGCGTCTTTCTGTTGAAAATAATTGAAATAACCATTAAAAACAGATTTTCGTTGAAATGGACTTAATTTTTGTTGTTTTTGTGTGATGGGTCATTTACCCATATTTTTAATAACATGAGAAATTAGTGAAAATTAAAAATTGATAAATAAGAAATGTATTATCAAACTTTGTAAATACGGTAGCTTCTTCAATATGATTCTTATTTGTAGCACGAAGATTAATGACTAAATCAGAAAAAGATATATTGGAATATTTTGAGAAATAATTTAATATCACTATTAGAAAAAATGACTTAGGCGACAAACAATTTTTGTCGCCTAAATGTCATGCCACTTTTCATCAGCTAAAGATTTGAGCGACGAAATCTTCGTCGCGTAAGTGTCATGGTCTCAATGTGAAGGTGTAAGAACTTCGTCGCTTAAGTTCAAGTTAGGCGACCAAAGTATTTTTGTCACTCAAGACTTAAACAAGCAATGCATAGACAATTACGTGACAAACCACATCGTCTCCTAAAACTTAGGCAGCCAAAGCATTTTCATCACTCAAGTACTAACTTAGGCGGCCAAAGCATTTCCTTGCAGTATAATTCTAATTTCTAAATAAATCTTTTCTTTGGCAATTACCATAATTAATTATGAAACTTTTTCTCTTTTAAATCTTTTATTTTGTTAAAGTTCTTTTAAACTTTTTCTTTTTCCTTTTCTGGTCCTTTTATTTGTTCTGATCGCTGAAACCACCGCACGCATCCACCACCGAAACCTCCCAGAACTTTGCCCACCAAAAACACGACCGACAAAATAACATCGAGTCACCACGTACCACCCCCAAAGTAACACCCACCACCGATCTCACCCCAAATACCAACACCACCAAAACCTCAAATCTGAACCAAACCGGGAACAGATTCAACCCCATACCTCCACCATCGCCGTCGTTGACTAACAACACCAAATGCAACACCACCGCTATCATTCTTATTGCGTTGAGCTCCAACAATCCAACAAAATTAAATCTCGTCAGCATTCGGATCAGCAACCCAAATAAGAGGTCGAGAGCGTCAGAGCCATGACCTTGATACGGTTATGACGCAAGATCTACAATGAAAGGAACAAATTTCTGAGGCATGAGAGGGGGTTAATTAAGGAGAGATCAGATCAGATCTTTTTGTTTTAAGGAGAGTTTGGATCTAATGTAGTATTCAAAAAGAAAGAATGACATTTCAATGTTTTAAATGTGCGCCTCAGGGGCAAGGTGTCAAAAGCTCGAGGTATTGGTTCTGCAGCCTCAGTCTTGCTGTCTAGGCGTACATGCGTCAAAGGCGCTGCGTAAGGCGGCCCAAACGTCCTAGATGTGCTTTCAGGCTCCTAAGGCGGACGCTTTAGTTTTTTTTCTAGACCTCAAAACGACGTCTTTGGATAAAAAGAGAAGACTATGGTCAATTTTGATGCAGTTCACTCTTGGCTCCGCCTCAGGCAGCCTCCTCTTACGTTTTATTGAGGCTCTTTCGGTTACACTTTAGCCTTTTAAAACATTGGTGTTGATATGGTTAATCGGTGTTAATGAAAATGTTGATACGTTGGTATCTATGTATATTATGTACGTGTGTAGCAAGGTTAGAGAGATGACACAAAGTTTATAATGGTTTACCTTATCATCGGTGGATAAGACTACATCCACTTAATATGTACTATGTGTTAGGTACCTTGGTGGCTCCTCAAAGTATTACAAGTAGTAGTAATGATGTGTAGAGTAAGTGAGAATGTGTCTTCTTTTATAGAAGAAGGAGACTCCTTCCTTTACATTCTTTCTGATATGGGACAAGAGTCCTAATAGTGTTGTGTGAGAGCATGTTGGTGAGGCCGGCAATATGGTTTTCTGATGTCGGATAAGACGACTTCGGAGTACCGTTGCTTAACTTGTATGTCGGGCTTCGTGACTCATGTCATAATCGGGTCTCGTTATGGCTCGTGGACCCATATAAAGGGTGTTACTTATGTTTAATGATGTAGGCATATTCATGCCAACCCTAACAAGTCTCTGATGTCCCAAGTAAGAGAACCTTCTTGGTTGGGAGTTTAAACCAAGTCACCAAGCATAAGTGACACCAATGTGGCGCCCAACCCTACTAGTTCCCGAGCTCTGCAATCAAGAATGCCTCTTTAAACTGCTAACAAAATCTTGGCGACTCAACTATGTTGCAGAATCTGATTTTTGTTGTGTGTCTTAGTGAATTAATATGAACAACATTGGTTACTACACTTGATTCAAGGAGAAATGGAATTTGTGAAAGCTGAATCACGTGTCTTGGAACACTTAGTACACAGAACATCATAAATGTATCATGACTCCAAGTTCAAACGAAGGATACGAGGAAAGTGACGAAGTTGAGTCGTGTGTTTCACACTTTCCTTAAGACAAATTATGCCTCATCTTCTGGTGCAAAAGGCATGATAACACTTTTCTCCCAGGATACAACGACTACTAATGCTTTGGAGCTGCACTGCTGCCAAGAACACCCGACAAACTTGTAGTACCTTCAATCTATCACCAGAATGTTATAAACTAGAGTGAGAATAACTCTATGAGAGGAGGAGATGATTATCGAAAAAATGTTTCGAATGATGATGTTTTCAATTGTGTTAGAACAAATGAAGTGTCACCTATTTATACATGGGGGAAACCATCCACTACTTGAATTGTCATGAATTCTGGTTGATATGTTACATCCCTTACCATTCCAACCTTTGACATTATATACTACAACTTTTCATATTTTGTGTGGTTACACACATTAGTGAGGTTACATCCTTTCACATTCTGTGAGGTTACATCATTTTACATTATGTGAGGTTATAGCTTCTAGAATTCAATCATTCAATAGACTATACCATGTCCACAACACATGGTTTCAAGTAATTATTCATCTTTGGGCGACTATTTCTTATTCATCCTATAACTCATTTAAATTAGTTAAATAAAATAGTTATTTTCACAATTTTTCTAACAATAGATGAGGTATATTGTCGTATATTATCGTTTTTCTATGTAGATAGAGTATATAGTCGCTCTCCTATGTAGATAGAGTATATAGTCGCTCTCCTATGTAGATGAGGTAAATTACCGTTCTTTCATGTAGATAAGATAAATTGTTGTTCTCTCATGCACATAGGTAAATTGTCACACTTCCATGCAGATAGGTAAATTGTGGCTCTTTCTTTATGGCGCAGGAAATATCGGCCTTTGAATTTCCTGAGAATATACAGAGTATGATGAACAAAAGCTAATGATCGATTCGGGACTCATTCATGTACCGAAATAGATTAAACAAATGGGTTCACATCCTAGGTGTATAGTATATTAATTCCGTCGATGCTTAAACATAATAAAGTACGGCGTAGAGAAGATGCGATAACCTTCAAGGCATCATGATTCCAACTTTTTCTTTATGGATACAACGACTGCTAATGCTTTGGAGCTGCACTGCTGCCAAGAACACTCGACAAACTTGTAGTACCTTCAATCTATCACCAGAATGTTATAAACTAGAGTGAGAATAACTCTATGAGAGGAGGAGATGATTATCAAAAAAATGTTTCGAATGATGATGTTTTCAATTGTGTTTAGAACAAATGAAGTGTCACCTATTTATACATGGGGGAAACTATCCACTACTTGAATTGCCATGAATTCTGGTTGATATGTTACATCCCTTACTATTCCAACCTTTGACATTATATACTACAACTTTTCATATTTTGTGTGGTTACACACATTAGTGAGGTTACATCCTTTCACATTCTGTGAGATTACATCATTTTACATTATGTGAGGTTATAGCTTCTAGAATTCAATCATTCAATAGACTATACCATGTCCACAACACATGGTTTCAAGTAATTATTCATCTTTGGGTGACTATTTCTTATTCATCCTATAACTCATTTAAATTGGTTAAATAAAATAGTTATTTTCACAATTTTTCTAACAATAGATGAGGTATATTGTCGTATATTATCGCTTTTCCATGTAGATAGAGTATATAGTCGCTCTCCTATGTAGATGAGGTAAATTACCGTTCTTTCATGTAGATAAGATAAATTGTTGTTCTCTCATGCATATAGGTAAATTGTCACACTTCCATGCAGATAGGTAAATTGTGGCTCATTCTTTATGGCGCAGGAAATATCGGCCTTTGAATTTCCTGTGAATATACAGAGTATGATGAACAAAAGCTAATGATCGATTGGGGTACTCATTCATGTACAGAAATAGATTAAACAAATGGGTTCACATCCTAGGTGTATAGTATATTAATTCCGTCGATGCTTAAACATAATAAAGTACGGCGTAGAGAAGATGCGATAACCTTCAAGGCATCATGATTCCAACTTTTTCTTTATGTCTCCTAATTAAACAAGGTTTCTCCTTTGCAAAAGCTTAGAGATAATACCAAGGGCAGAAAGGAAAAGCCCAAGTTTTGAAAAAGCCAGGTTTTGAAGGTCGTTCATGCCTTAATAATGCTTCTTCTATTCCATATTTCTCCATCGATCTTTATCTCCGATCGATCACTTACCCCCACCGATAATGAAGGTCCCAAGCTCAATAATTGCATCAGACCTGTATCTGTCGACGAGTCCCTACATTGCCTTAAGACTTTGATCTTCTGTCTTCTTCTTCCTCGCTCTAACCTGAGTGTGCATGTCAGTCTCACTGCCGATCGATCATGTAATTAACCCATACCTCAACTTGCTTCTTTCCCTTACTGTAAGCTCGACATGCATTAGGTAAAAGTATAACGAGTTTCATGGAAGTTACATACTCTATATATCATTGGGTTCGCATACATGCATCTTCTATCTACACTTTCTTTCTAGGTCAATAAGAAGACACATATGGACCAGAGATGTTTAAGGACTAAATATCGACGATCATGAAAATTTTGATGGTTAAAAAAATATCAATATATATCGAGAAAATATCAAATTTTTCTTGCATGATCAACCAAAAATATACTAAATACAAAATATAGGAAAGATATAAAAATTAATAACGATACTTGTAAAAAAACGAAAATTTTGAAGAAATATCATAGATATTTTAGTTCTTACTATATATGTATTATGAATTCATGATTTTATGTTTTACGACCAAAGTTCAGAGAGAGATCCACGGATATATCGATAAGCATCAAATTGATGTACATGCTTGTTCTTAGCTTGCACAACATCAGAACAGATGAACATCACTGAAAATAACTTGGTCGATTTCATATTCAAAGCCATCCCAATATATACCGGTACCGCACATAATGCTGAGCTAGTGTTTTCCACCGGCAAAGAGGTCCCGCATGTATGTGTTATTCGAAGATGTGCAAAGAGGGCATGATCGAGTCATCATCAGGCATCGATCAGCTGTAATTAGCATATGCAAATGCATATGCAGCTATGCATGTATTACTCCACCGTATATATTTGCTTTCCGGCCAGAATCTGAATCACAGCGACATGTATACTTCATGTCCTGACAATCGCATTGCACATTCGCACTAATTTGATCATTAGGGTTCCACCACAGACATTGTTCTCAATTAATGTCTGTGGTTAAAGACACTTGCACTGTGGTTAGTTCCCTAATAGTAGAATTATGTCCTCTTGATTGACCCTTTATTTGAACCGAAAATTCTACGTTGTATCAGGTGCGTATGCACCGTAGACTAATTTTTTATGAATTTATTTTTTATTATTTATTTAGTTTAGTTTCGTTACTGTCGATCCGAGCTCGACTTTTCTTTTTTGTTCTTTTCTAAACTTATAACCCTGTTAAAAGAACAGTGGATGACCTAAGACATACACAGTAGATGCACCCAACTTTAACATGACAACTTTTTTTCTTCTTCCCCGGCCGACAGAACAAACTTATAAATTATAGCATGCATAAATCGAGTTTTATATGTATGTAAATGGTCATCTTATTATTAGTTGCATCACTTGCATGCACTGACTACTTTAGGTAACTTTAATTCAGATCGATGAAATGTTTTTTTGTCAAAACAACTTTAGAGTAAGTCAGTAAATGTTGTCACGTTTTAGCTAGGCTAGCAATTGTTATTTCACACACATGAAACAAATCCGATCACATTATCACAGTGCAAGGTTTGTTGACAGTCATTTTTCCTCATTATCATGAACAGTAGTTACATATTTTATCGGTGACAATAACGAATCCCCAAATCACTTGTCTTGTTGCAACCTTAATCAAGTGATATCCAGGTTTGCAATAAGAGAAATTATATATAGGTTTAGGGCCATGGGTTTTAGAATCATAATATCAAAACCTGTACCTTGCTTGTATAAAAATCTCTTTACTATTGAACTATTTGAAAGAAAATAATATCATGTGATCCACAAACTAGTACAAAGCTAGCATTCTATGTTCAATTAGATCCTTCGATCTACTTCTGCTCGCTTTGTAGTGACACACGAGAGACCTAATTCCCGAACAAGAAAGTTGTTGAATCAATCGACAGGATTCATTGAAGACTTTTTTATTAAGAACTAATTAAAGATTTTTTAAATTATTTATTACATCAATTTTTTAATTACATTTTTTATCTTAATTTTTTATTTTATAGGACTCTATGAGTAGATCACTTATATAAATTTTCAGTCAAATTGATGATTGTTGAAACATCAAAATAGATTAAATTAATTGATGGTCTAAATATGTCAAGTAGCAACCGTTCAAGTTTATAATCGGTGAATCATATTTATGAATGTCTTAATAATTTTCAATTTGTATGAAAATTTGTAAAGATAATCTACTCGTATATATCTACAAACTAGACGGTCGAGATTTGAATATGCGATCGAAAATAAGATGAAATGAAAAAGTCTTCAACAAGAAGATACTTAATAGAACTCCTCTCGTTCAATCAATTCTAGAGGTCAGTCATCAATTAATCATAAACTACATTTGCATGTATGCAGTGTGCTTTCTTATAAGGGGTAATGCCCACTAGCCCTACTTTGAAGAATTTTATTCCCACAACAAAATAAGATTTCAAAATTCTCATTAGCCAACTTAAACAACAAAAAGATAATTACACCCTTAATGAATTAAATAAACTACAATAGACCATTGTAAGAATAATAAAAATTTATTTTACATTTAAAAAGCATAATGACTGTTAACCGGACTCCTATGACCATTGACCGGTCTTCGTTGACCGAACTCCTACGAACGTTGACTGGACTCCGACGACCGTTGATCGGACCTCCTATTGGGGGCAGTAGGCACTACAAAAAAGGGCAATTGGACGACGAAGAGAGCCGAAACAGGGCGACGAAATTTGGGGGCAGTAGGCACTACAAAAAAGGGCAATTGGACGACGAAGAGAGCCGAAACAGGGCGACAAAATCAAATTTCGTCGCCTAAGACTAACTTTAGGTGACGAAAATATGTGTTGTCGCCTAAGATCTAAAAATCACAGCCTAAGATAAAATTTAAAGCGACGGAAACTGAAATCGTCGCCCAAGGCCATTCCTTCGTCGCCTAAGGTCTAGTCTTGGGCGACGACAGGAAGTTTCGTCGCCTAAAGCCTAACCGTCATCGCCTAAAAGGGTATCTCTTAGGCGACAACATATGATTCGTCGCCCTAGATGGTCATTCTTAGGCGACGACAAATATACCGTCGCCTAAGGTCAGAAAAATTTAGGCGACGACGTCCTTTCGTCGCCTAAGAGTGACCCTCTTAGGCGACGACAAAGATGTCGTCACCTAAGGTCTGAAAACTTTGGGCGACGACGTCCTTTCGTTGCTTATGAGTCCTTATATTCTCTGATTTAGACAGTAGCTCACTCGGGAAAAAATGGAAAAAAATTTCGAGCGTTGTCAAAATTGTTGGGTGTTGTTGAAATCTATCCATACTCAGTTTGTGGAGCTATATATATAGATACATATATATACACTCAAAATCTATCAATTCATCAACTCAAATAAAATTCAAAATCTATCAATTCAACTCAAATAAAACTCAAAAACAACATATATATATATATATATGTTGTTTTTGAGTTTTATTTGAGTTGAATTGATAGATTTTGAATTTTATTTGAGTTGATGAATTGATAGATTTTGAGTGTGTGGTATAGTTGATCGATTAATATTTTGAGTATGTTGATTGATTATGAATTAGTGATCGATGTAGCTGCATTAATTAGTTGATATTTTTTTACATTTTGATTAATGTTATATTGAATATATACTCAGTTTGTGGAGCTATATGTATATATATATATATATTTTTTTTTTTGAGTTTTATTTGAGTTGAATTGATAGATTTTGAGTGTATGATTTAGTTGATCGATTAATATTTTAAGTATGTTGATTGATTATGAATTAGTGTTCGATGTAGTTGCATTAATTGGTTGATATATTTTTAAATTTTGTTATATTGAATATATATATATATATATATGATGTTATTATTAATTTATAATATTGTGTTGATGTTATGAAGTTGTTGATGATGGATGTATATATATGTTGTTGATATATAATATTGTTATTATGTAATTATTTAGTATATATATACATATATATATATGTTAATTAATTAATTTGTTACTAATAATTTGTTGCGCACATGTAGTATAGTATAATATATATAAATGAATTTGATTGAGAGTTTATGTATATATGAAATTTAATTAATTAATTGTTATATATATATATATATATATATTTTGTGGTATTTTCAGGATATAGATAAGAGTTGGATTTCGCTTCCAAGATGTGACAGAAGATATGCTAAAGGAGTTTTAAGTTTTGTGCAATATGCGCTGGACAATGCTGGCGAGAGTACGTTTTTCTATTGCCCATGTAAGAGATGTCAGTGTCGCAGCGAGATGCATCGATTTCCGATGGAGACAGTATGAGAGCACCTGAAGAATAACGGATTCTGTGACAGTTACACATGTTGGATATATCACGATGAAACATCATCAGGGGGTCTGCATGATCATGGGCAGTTTTATGAGAGGAGCGGTTCATCAAACGATCCAACAACGGCATTCATCAACTACATGTTTTCTCATGAGAACGGTGTATGCGCTCAAGGACAGTATATTCCTGAAACGTCGGTGCAGGCTGTCCCAAGAGCTGTCAACACTGTTGGTATTAACAAGTACAACAAACTGCTTGCTTGCCAACAAACCCCTCTGTACCCCGGTTCCAAGAAGACCGTTCTTGAGTGTGTGATGGAGGTGATGCAGATCAAAGTTGAGGAAAAATTGACCGTGAAGGCTGTTGATAGGTATCTACAATACGCTGCTTCGTTGCTGCCCGACGGTCATCGTCATCCCACCACTCATCATAAGGTCCGTCGTATCCTGAAAAATCTCGGGCTTTCCTACATCAAGATCCATATATGTAGATATGACTACGTTCTGTTGTGGGGTAAAGATGCAGACGAGAATGACCTTGAAGACCATCATCGTTGTCCGGTATGTGGGACCAACAGGTATAAGCGGACTCCTGCAGGCAACAGGAAACTTGTGAAGGTACTTCGGTATTTCCCGTTGAGGGATAGGATGGAGCGGTTATACATGTCTTCACACACAGGCAAAGCTATGAGATGACACGCTGAAAGGAAGTTGCATGACGAAGACACCATGGTACACCCTGCTGACGGGGAGGCTTGGAAGCATATAGACAGGGAGTTTCCTCATTTTGCGTCAGAGGTCCGAAATGTGAGGCTAGGGCTGTCATCCGACCCCTTGATGATGTTTCAATACAGTATATGGCCGGTGATTTTGGTACCTTACAACCTTCCTCCATGGATGTGCATGAAGAAGGAATACAACATGTTGACCTTGTTGATTCCGGGGCTCGGTTATCCAAGGAAGTGTCTCGATGTGCATATGAGACCGGTGATTGAGAGTGTAAGTTTCTTTGGGAGGTTGGTCATCCCACTTATGACTCCAACGAGCAGGAGATGTTTCAGATGCATGCCATGGTTGTTGCTACCATCAGTGATTTTCCTGCACGTGAGATGTTGTCGGGCAGCGTTGTTAAGGGATACAAGGCTTGTCCATAGTGCCCTAGCGAGGATGGGAGCAGCAGTCATTGCAATAAGATAGTCCGGATAGGTTACCGTACTCGCCTTCCACATAATCACCCATGGCGGGAAGATACCGGGGCGTTTGATGAGACCGTAGAAATGGGTGTGGAGCCGTATAGATGGACGTGGAAGAGATTTTAGCAGTGTTTAATGAGTATGATTTTGGGTGGCTCAGCAATCATCCCGACATTGTGGCCTCAATACCTGAAAGACCTGACATGTACAAATTCTGGACACATAAGAGCATATTTTGGAAACTCCCGTACTGGAGTAAGTTATTGATCAGACACTACCTAGATGTGATGCACATAGAGAAGAATGTCTGGGACAATGTGGTGGGTACAGTGCTCAACTTGGAGGGAAAGACGAAAGATGGTCCTAAGACACGCATTGATCTTGAGAATATGAAGATAAGAAAACATCTGTGGTTGAAATAGGGGCAGAAAAAGATGCCTTAGGCTCCTTACACCGTGAAGCCTGATTAAAAGAACCAAATCTTCACGCCAGGAGCGACATGAGGCTGCCATGAGAGCCTTCACATCAGCCCTAAATACCTATGAAGACGCCAAGAGTGTCTATGAAGACTTTTGTGAGCAGTATAATGAAGCGCGTAATGCAGCCCAAGAAAACCATCAGATGCAGTTGGGCAGTGGTTTCAGGACTGTCTATATGCTCAGTCAACAGGACAAATTCCTCCTCCCATGCCGATGCGTTCTATTCTGCCTCCGCCGCCGGAACGTCCTCAGCTTCGGAAACCATAAGAATCGGATTTCATGATCGATTTAGATGATATTGAATTTACTTTTGACTAAATTTATATATTTGTACGTTTATGAACAATTTAGATAATTTGTAATGAAAAATTTGTTGTTTTGTTCTTGAAATTTTTTGTGTTGTTATTTATATTTTATAAAAATTTATAAAACTAAATAAAAAAATACAGAAAATACTTCAGACGACGAAATAAGGTATTTTTCGTCGCCTAAGAGAGATTTAGACGACGACTTTTGCACCATTTCGTCGTCTTAATATCACTTAGACGACGAAATATACCACTTTCGTCGCCTAAGAGAATTTCTAAAAATATAAGACGATAAATATACACGTATCGTCGCCCAAGATAGAACTCTTAGGCGACGAAATTGGAGTCGTCGTCTAAGATCTAGACTCTTAAGTGAAGAATAATTTTTCGTCGCTTAAGAGTCTCTCTCTTAGGCGACGACTCCAATTTCGTCGCCTAAGACGAGACTCTTAAGCGACGACGGTTGTTTAGGCAACGAAATGTGTGTCGTCACCTTAACTTAACTCTTAGGCGACGACAAAGATTTCTTTCGTCGTCTAAGATCTTGGGCGATGAACTTCTTGCGACGACACCTTAGGCGACGACGCTTCGTCCCCTAAGATCTTGGACGACGAAATTTTTTAACAGGGCGACGAAATTGCTTCGTCGCCCAAACACTGTTCTGGTAGTGAGGGCCTCCTACTAAGGCAGCAAGACCTCTTACTGGGGGCAGGCCTCCTACTAGGGGCAATAGGGCCTCCCACTGGGGGTAATAGACCCTCCTATTGGGGACAGTATAAGGAATATTAAGGACTATAAAGGGTTATATTCCCCTTAATAGATCGATCTCATTCCAACATGAAAATTACATTATAATAGAGCCATCAAACAAAAATACAAAACATCTGCCTTCACTATACAAAATCACATTATCATTTCACTCTCATGATTATCGTCAATCACCCCAACCATGTTCCCTCCTTTGTCATGAAGAACATTCAATAACTGCATATTCATTTCAACACCCACATGGTCAATAACATTGCAGTAAAGCCCCAACCTTGCAATACCTATAATCACATTGCAACACCAATAACAATGATTAAAACAAAACATGGTATGCTAATTTATTCATTTCAAATAAACGTGAATAGCTCTAGTTCATCTAGAATACCATAAATATAATAGACATCATCAATTGCGCATATCAAAAACTGTGTTAAGTATGACCTATAAGGGGCAGTAGAACCTCTTACTGAGGGCAGTAGCCCTCTTATTAGGGGCAATAGCCCTTTTAGTGGGGGAAGTAGGCCTCCTACTGGGGACAATAGGCCCTCTTATTAGGGCAGTATGACCTCCTATTGGGGACAGTATGACCTCATACTGGGGACAGTATGACCTCATACTGAGGGCAGCCATAAAACAAAACCTAATCGACAAGTATGTAGTATATGCATTTCTTCCATCCTTTCCAAGTTTCTACTGACCTGTTTTTGATTACATGTGGAAATGATACATATACAATAGATACATACAGTAACTAGCTTCCCAACTAAACCAAATATATATATGTTTGGTCATCAACACAGTGCAGATGTATAGCATGTTGCTAGTTCTGTATCATGATAGTCATCTCCAAATATTCTTCTACTGGGGCAGTGGGTCCTCCTTCTAGAGGCAGTAGGCCTCTGAATGTGTTCAAAATAACATTCGCACTTGTTCCACTAATCAACTCAATACGTTTACGCTAAAAGACATATTTTCTATGTTACAATGCACACTCAAAAGGTCCAAAACCATTATATTAGCTTTTCGTAAATCATGATCTTGTAAATTTAAAAGTCTAACCAACCCAAAACCTTATATCAAACAAGAGTTTTAATGACCACATCGTAATGATAACATAATAAAATTAGGTTTAACAAGGCGAAGGGAGAATGCAGTTTAAGAAGAATTAAAATAGAGAGACCAGCTAAAGAGAAAAAATGGAGGAAACTTATGCATTTTACCCACCTTAGTGATCCCATACAAATTGCAAATTCCCCCTTCTTGATTCCCAATCTTGATGATCTCATACTAGAAACTGCAATCCAGTACCCATAGTGCCTGCAGTCGAAAGAGTTTGCACTCAAATCAGAAAACCAATACAAATTAATTTCAAAATAAGGTAGCACATTTCCTTGATTTTTCAGTTTTCAGTAACAGTGGCTCAAGTATCATGCTATATACCGAAGGTCTATCTTGAATTAGATCTATGAATTAAGAATGAATCTAACAGAAAATATTAACACCTTCACTTGCAAAATTGATATGTCAACAAATGGATTATGCTACAAAATTTTGAACATAACTTTACAGTGCAGAAGTATACCGCTGCCCGTATGACACACAAGGCTGATCGGACAGACTTGCTGCTTCGAATCGAAGCCGCCGTCGAGGATATCTCAATCACCAACTGCTCTGTCAACCGTCGTCCTCGCCCGTCGTCCTTTCCCGACGATAAATGTACGTAAAACCTTGACGGCGTCTTAGGCCCAGTTTGGTGTAGATTCTGGAGCTGCTTTTGAGGTGAAAAGTGATTTTAAGTCTAATTAAAGGTGTTTGGTAACACACTTCAAAACTGATTTTAACAGAATCGATTCTGTTAAAAGTGGGTTTTGGCAAAGCAGCAAAGGGGTTGCTTTGCGAGCTGCTTTTGCGGCAACCATTTGAGAAAACACGAAACGTTTAATGAATTTTATGTAATTCTTAGTTTGCCCCCACGATGCAACCTTCTCTTCAACTCTTCATTCCCGTCTCTCTACATCGCTTCAGTGCCTTCAAATTCCTAATCCCAACCTCCTACCCTGTCGAAACATGGTAGAGCAGCTTCGTTCCCAATCTAAAGAGTAAAACCTCTTTCTTGACTCTTTTCATAACTATTTGGTCTGAGAATAAGTTTGATTTTCATTATTTTATGGGTTGCTGGGTTTATAAGCTTCTGGGTGTTATTGATAGCCATTGTTCTTCGATCTGTTGATCTTTTTTGCTTCATACTTCATAGGAGGTGCCAAATTCTTAATGATACACTGCTTTTTTATTTTGTTTTGGGGCTCTCTTATTGATTGGTTTGTGATCTGTTTGAACTATAAAACATATCTAATATATATGATCAATGCATATAAAGAACAAAGAGCATTTTGTGTAATACATAATTACACAGCACTGTACATATTACAGAAGAGGGAAAAGATGAAGACATAGAATCTGATGCAGAAGTGATCCCACAACTGAACCAATATGTTTCTTTTATGTAATCCAGATTCATGACAGAAAATACTAACTTATCTCAAATAATGCATTAGTTATTCAAGTTGATTTTCGGTTCTCACAGCATTTCTAAAAACAGTTTACCAAACACTGCAACTGATTCTGCTCACAGCAATACCAGAAGTGATTCTGCTTACTGCAGCTTCAAAAGTGATTCTGCTCACAGCACAGCTGTCCCAAACTGGGCCTTAATCTCCTCTGGTGGGGATATGAGAGTAGATATGAGAGAGAAAGAGAGGATAGAGAGACGACAGAGAAGATAAAAGGTGGGGGTATTTTAGACAATAAATATAGGAAAAGTGTTAAAATTTTAGCTAATGGGAATAATACGTAAGAGTTTATAGAGTTAATAAGAATTTTTAAATTTTATTTTGTTGATGAAAAATAAATCTTTAGATTTAGGATTTTTGAGATTTTTCATTTTTACATGAAGTTATGATTAATTTGATGAATGCTTCCAACTAGAGTAAAATATAAAGGCAAAACCAATAGAGCTCAATTATGTGATTGTATGTAGCGGCAATTATTGTTGGTTTTAGGGAGAAAGAAAAAGAATATGTAGCCTAGGATTTAGAGGCATAGTGAAATTCTAGTCCGGAAATTCAATTTTCACCAACTCTGATCAATTTTTATAACATGTATATGTCATAGATTTTTAATTGGTAAGGCTATAGTTAAGTGAACCTCTACGTGCTATATAACGGTTTTAAGAGTTTGCCAGTTGTTCATAACATAAGTTGTGAGTTAAATTCATATGACTAATTTCTACACAAGAAGCATATGTATAGTTTCGTTGTCTTCCCTTTTGCGTGCTCATAGAGTTCTAGGTTATATTTGGATTAGCAGAGAAGTAGAGTTGATCGCTATTTTGCTTATTGGTTTTCCTATATTTTTCTTTTATCAAATAACAAAACTTATTTTATGAACCCCAGTATCATAACAAAACTTATTATATGAGCCCCAGTATTATTTGGTCTAGTGAGATAAGTCTCTTTTTGTAAGTAGAAGTGGGTGTTTGGTGTGAAAATAGATTTTCTCGAACAACCGGGCTTGCTAGCACCTATGGGTCAGGTACAACCTTGATCTTGATGCTTGTTCGTCTTCTGTCTTCTTCTCAAACGATTGTCGTACAGGCGTTGGTCAGGCCGGCACTTAGGTTCTTCTTAGACCTAGCTGAAGAGCAACTAGGATTTTTCTCCTCCTCTTGCGAAGTGGACGTTCCTACTCAAACCGGTGTAGTTGAGCAGAGCAAAAAATCAGGAGTGTAGTACGTTCGTCAAAGGGTTCTCTGACAAACCGGGATATGGTTTTTACGGGTATTCGCCTACGGATAGGGCTTTATGAAGCGGTGGTGGACTATTCGCTCACGGATGAGACTTGGTGAGGTAGAAGCGGGTAGTGCTCACGGATGAGGCTTTGGTGAGGTAGTAGCAGGGAATGCCTACGGATAGGACTTTGGTGGACAAAAAGACTCAAGTAATCTTTCTGGTAGAAGTGCTCCAGAGATGCTTGTTTTGCAGTATGCAAAAGTTGTATTGAATCGTTGAGATGCCTTTTATTCTGTGCAACTTGACCCCTTTTATATAGTAAACACTAGGGTTTGTCATTTCTTACAGATCAAGGCATATCAAATCTCCTTGGATTCTCGGATGAATCCTTAAGCAACCACGAATCCCTGCCAATAATGACTCCCAATCGAAATGAAACACATTAATAATAACGTTGACTGTAAGAATCGGTCCAACGGGCCCTCTTCCAAAGCATTCACCGAAAGATAATATTTTGGACCAAACATTGCCCCCAAGCCTTGAGATTGAACACCAAGCCCACTTGTAAAATCGATAAGGACTAGAAACCCGACCTAGTTTTTTTTTAAAATAATAGGAAACACTGTATCATTTCCCCCTTCACCTTCGTCCACCTTCAACAAACAACACTTCGTTTCAGAGGCACCTATTCAACTCCTCTAAATATCCTAACGCCAAATCTCATTCTCATCCTTTCTTCTACACCATGGCTGATATTCCAACCCAAGACACTGCCATTGATGGCAAGAGAATCTCTGAAAACCGCAAAGCTATTGCCCACTCAACCCATTCTCACCTGGAATTGATCACCAGAGCCACCGCCGGACTTGGGCCATTCATAATAAAGCTCCCAGAAGTTCAGCACTATTACCATGAATCAAGGATCCCCATATTCCTCTTCCAAAACGTTTTTGCAGATGTTACCTCTTGGTAGAAGCAAAGTGACTGTCCAGCCAGAATTGGAGCATGGCCATTTCCAAGTGATCAAATGATGCAGTGGTACCAGAATCGCCGAGCTCTTGATCTGGATCGATGGAGATTGGCAGGGATCCCAGATGCTATTGATCTAAGTTTCAACCTGAACAGTCGCGGCGCGAATCGACCCCCAATGATGGCTGCTACCTGTTTCTGGAACTCCTACAGTAATACATTTGATTTCAGGTTTGGTCAAATGGGCATCACCCTTCTGGATATTTATGCAATCACTGGCTTCCCAGTTACTGAGGAAGCATACTAGGAATACCTCTTTGAAGATGCAGATGTCTTCCATACCACTAACCCAGCAGACTACCCCACACACTTGTCCTATAAAAGTTGGGTTGGACATTTCTATGCTCGCGCAGATGAGCAGAGTGGAATCGCATTCCTTGACTTCTGTCTTCATAAGTTCATGGCATGCACAACAACTCAGAAACTGACTAAGACCTGGGCACGCACTGCAACTCTTCTCTTCAATTGGCACCCCCTTGGCTTGGCTCAACTGGTATTGAGATTCCTTTATAGAGCACTGCACAAATTGTCCCTCCATCAGTTGAATTATAGTGATGTATCTGGTCCCCTTTGGATACTAGACCTCTGGTTGCAGATTTACTTTGTCTAATTCAGAGATGAGCAGGTCACAGACTTCCCAATGAATCAAGTACTAGGGAGAGCGTTCGCCAATGCTTCTTCACCTCCATCTATTAGATATGTCAGGTCTTTGGAGTACCTGTTCAACTTGGATGCCACCACACTAGACTCAGGTCTTCTAGTCCTCAATCATAAGTACCCTGAAGCTCTGGCGAATGGATTCATATGGTCCACAACACAATCTCCCGAAGGGCGAACACTGTTTAATCAGTCTATCTCCCTAATGGATATTCCTCTATCTAAGCTAGCTAGCTTTGAGCTATATGCACCCAACCACTTCTGACGCCAGCTTGGTCTTCACCAACGTGTGCCTTATCCTCTCACTGACAGCCTCAACTGTTACAGTTCCTGGCGAATCGAGAAAGTACCAAAGCAGAAGATTGGGGATCCTCGTTTCAAGTCCAGATTAATCTCAACCACAGTCAGATTCACAGCTTTGACCTGTTATTCTTTATTAGTGGCGTTTCTCAAGAATATGCTCAGTGGTGGAACTCTCTTCATGATTATCATTGGCCTGCAGACATCAGTACTTTCTTCATAATGAATTTCAGACATGCCAGATCATTCCTCTCTGCTGAAGACAAAGCAATTCTTGATGGAGCTGATATCCCTAAGAAATTCGCGCCAATTGAAAGTTCAACCGCGAATCAACATGTAACTACATCTTTCTTTTAAAAACTGATCCTTACTCATCCTGGTTAATGAACCACTAACTGATTGTTTAACTATGTAGAGACAAAACCCAAGTGTACCTCCAGCCCAAGCATCAACTTCATAACCTAGCAAGAGGAGCAAGAGAGTAATCATGGATGACTCTGATGAAGACATTGAGCCACATCCAGTAAGCTTTTAAGAACCTTCTAACCCATTTGCTATTGATTTTCCTATTGAAGGTTATTAATTAACATTTAAACCCTGTTGCAGCTAACTCGTAGACGAAGAACCACCCCAGCAGATACTTCTTCTTCCCAACAAGCTCTAATCCCTATACCTCCGCCTTCAAATTGGGAAAGAGATAGACTATTAGACGCTGTGCTTTGTAGTGTACTGTCTCGATCTAATGGTGTTCCTCTTCAAATACTACGCCCTTCAGAAGTTGAGGCCTCCTTAAATCCCAACTCCGCTGTCGGACCAGAAGCTAACGATCCCATGTTAGAAGATTCCACGTCAGAAGACTCCGGCGAATCTAATAAAAATAACAAGATGATCATCCTTGCAGGGGCTGCTCATGACGTGGAGTACAACTCAAACCCTACTGTCTCAGAATTTCCAGAGATAGTCCCGGATATGATATCACCAGATACTCGTATTTCACAAGTAAGATAACTTCCTTGTGATTTATTTTAATTATTAGTTTTTCTCTTAGAAAAAACTCATGCTCCTTTCTTCTTGACATCTTCCAACAGGAGCCAAACCTGGGCGCATCCGTGAATGCGCCTTTAACAGTTCAAACCCCTCCAGATGAATCACAAATTCCTTCTGGGGCGACTATTAGTACTACATAGGAAGATGTAGAACCCTCCAAGACACCAATTGTCCAGGTATAATAGTTCTACTTCTCTTATAGTTTTTTCATATATATTTCACAAGGCTCACACTTAGTTTTTGTCTCTAGGAATCAACTCCCTTACCAACCGTGAATAGGCCTCAAGTTGTTATTTCTAAATCTTCCAATGCATCTATAGCTTCTGAGAAACCTGAGGATATTCCCCCTTTTCCCCTTGGTTACTTCACATGGGTCTTTCCTTCCAACTGAGGTCTGTATCCTTCTCATATCTTGCTATACCATCCCTGATGTCATTCTTAGGATCCAACTGATTAAGTACTCAATTTTCAGGTATCAACGACTGAAGGAGAGCCTATCATCAAGACCAGTGTTCCAACCACTGCATCCATCACCACTATTCCTATTGCTGACAAGTCCTTAGAAGAAAGTCTTCAAGCTCTCTTTTGATTTTCACCATTAACCCTAAAGTAGTTTCAGCTAAGGAATTCCTGACGAATCTCGATGCTGTTGACATCACATTAGAGGAAAATAAAAACAAGATCCTTGAAGCCATCTCATCCCTCCGAGGCCATGTGAATGAAGAAAAGCTAGAGCTCTTGGAAAGCTGTATGCAGCATATGCCTTCACAGATTGCCAACTGGGAGTCGGATAACAACGATGCACAGGTCTCCAGCGAACAAAGGAATCAGCTCTTGAAAACCTTTTCTGAAGCATCCAACCAACTCCAAGCTGACTATCAAGAAGCTACTGTGATCGCGGACAAACGCATATCGAAATTGGAAGCTCTACTGAAACAAGCACGCGAGGAGAAATAGGCCAAACTTTCTGCCATTCAGGAGCGAATCCCAGAGATAAAGAAGTTGAAAGACCAACTGGCACAAGCGGGTGACTCCAAAAAGAAGGCCAAGGAAAAAGCTCTGTTGTCAAAGGCTGATCTCAAAATGATCCAGATAGACATTAGGTTCGCTGGCAAACTTTTGTAGGTAGCCCATTGGGCCTGAACTCTATAATTCCTGTTGTAAACAGCCCAGACCTCATTTCAGAAATTAAAAAGCCAACTACTTCGATTCTCTTCTAAATGTTCTATCTCGGGAAATCACAATGCCTGATTTTGAATTAATGCTGAGATCCTGAAAAGATGTGAAACACAACTACTTTTGACCAATAATTAATCCAAAATCGTTTCCCAAAGCCTTCGAGATTCATCCATCCTTCGTTATAAATTGGGAACTCAGCACGGTTCCTTTCAATCAACACAACATCTTCGCCATGGCTCATTTCTCTCATCTTCTTCTCCTTAAGTAACTCTTTCCACCAGACACCAAACTCCCTGAGCTTCTTTCCTAAATTTAGTGGTCTGTCCTCAAACGGTACATAATTTTAGTGACATGTCCTCATGTCCTTCCTCAAAGTGTAACTACTGTTGTAGGATTTACTCGAATGTGAGGCATCCTCGCAACATAGTGTACAGAAGGATAATAGAGACTGTCACTTTGTACCACCCCATTCTGGCTTGCGTTTGTTCCTTGATCAGCACATGTTCTGCCAGATGGTATGTATGAGTCTCCAATTCTCCAACAGCTTCTACTATCTTGTACTTCTTACGCTGAGCGGCGAATAGCGAATAGGATTTCTTGTATTATGGTATCAAAGCCACTTTCTGGCCTCTTTGTATTGTAAATGTTTTTGGCCACAAAGTCAATTATGAATAAAACACTTGATTGTTTCTCATAGCTTAGGATGTATCTAGTACAAAAATTGGTTTCCCAACTTTAAACCACATGTGTTGGTTTAATGGATATAATTGAAATTACAACTCAAATAGTTATAAATCGAATGAAACTCTCAAAGTTTCAGAACATGACAAAAATTTGAACAATTTGAAAAATGGGGTATCAAACTTCTCAGATGGTGTAGTGTTGCCCCCCAGTTTGTTTTGGTTGTCACGAACGGGTTCTAGAGAAAGCTAAACCAAACAAACTTGTCATCTACATCATGCCCTCAGGGTCAGACATGTTTCAGAGAAAGAACAAAGTCATGTGTAGAGGTTGAAAGACTGATGGAGGGACCTCATATTCCCAGATACTAGGGAGATATTTCTTTAAATGACGACCATTAATAGGATTAGTATGGATTTCACCATCCAATTCTCTAAGGTAATAAGCCCCTTTTCCAATAAGACGATCAATGACAAACGACCCATCCCAAGTTGGAGACCATTTTCCACGTCCGCGAACGTGTTTGCCAAAAGGTAAAATGGCTTTCCAAACCAAATTCCCAACTCCAAAGCTACGTCTTCTAGTGCGATTATCATAAACACGAGCAACTCTTTTCTTTTCGATGAGGAGATTATCCAAAACTTCCATTCGCTTGGAATCTAAGTCTTCATGTTCCTGATACATAGCTTGAACATAATCTTCTTCATGTTCTTGATGCATAGCTTGAACATAATCTTCTTCATGTTCCTGATACATAGCTTGAACATAATCTTCACCAATTAGCTGATGTTGTTCTCGTGAACGCGTAGAGAATGAACATTAATCTCCATGGGAAGAACTGCATCATGACCAAACATCAAAGCATATGGAGTAGTTCCGGTACGAGTTCTTTTGGACGTTCGATAAGCCCACATAGTATGATCCAACTCATTATGCCAATTCTTGGGGTTGTCTGTCAACATCTTTCGTAGAATAGTCAAAATAATTTTGTTGCTAGCTTCTATCTGTCCATTAGACTGAGCATAATAAGGTGTAGAATGTAGAAATTTAATCCCATATCCTTCAAGAAACTCTTGAGTTTCTCTGGCCATAAAGGCTGCCCCCCGGTCTGCCACCAGACATTCTGGTATACCATATCTGCAAATAATATTCTGAAACACAAACCAGGAAACTGTTGTAGCGGAAGCATCCTTCGCCGGTATGGCTTCCACCCACTTAGTGAAGAAATCTGTCCCCACCAACAAAAATTTATGTTGTTCAGAAGAATAGGGATGAATGACTCCGACAAAATCTAACGCCTAGCCTCTACCAGACCAAGACTTAATGATAGGTTGCATGGGAATATCTGGAACATGCTGGACTGGTCCATGAGCCTAACACTCGAAACAGCCTTGAGCAAAGCAGATGCAATTTTTAAGAATAGATGACTAGAAAAACCATAACGGCGCATGAGCCACCTCATCTTGGGTCCAGCCTGATGAGATCCACAGACCCCCAAATGTACCTCTCTTAGTAATCTTTTAGCTTCTTTTCCATAGATACATCGTAGGTCCACACCGTCTTCTCCTCGGCGTAATAACTCGCCTCCCTTGAGGATGTAATTCAAAGCCAAATACCCAACCTTCTTACCCACTGGAGCGGATGGATTCGTCAGGTACTGTATGATAGGCTGCCGCCAATCAACATCAATAGGATCCAGTGTTGCCACCAACTATTCATCGTTAATCTCCCGGCGATCCATAAAAGAAGGTAAAGTACGTTTCGACGGTTTATTGCAAGCCTGGTATAACTTCGAGTATTCGTTGACACCCGTGATTTCTAACACGTTGGTCCCACTGGGCGTGCCAAATGTTCGGTGTGAAAATGGATTTTCTCGAACAACCAAGCTTGAGGGCGTGCCAGTACCTATGGGTCAGGTACAACCTTGATCTTGATGCTTGTTCGCCTTCTATCTTCTTCTCAAACGATTGTCGTACAGGCGTTGGTCAGGCCGGCACTTAGGTTCTTCTTAGACCTAGCTAAAGAGCAACTAGGATTTTTCTCCTCCTCTTGTAAAGTGGACGTTCCTACTCAGACCGGTGTAGTTGAGCAGAGCTAAAAATCAGGAGTGTAGTGCGTTCGCCAGAGGGTTCTCTGACAAACCAGGGATATTTGCTAGAGTTCTCACTCCAGCAATGGTTTTTGCGGGTAATCGCCTACGGATAGGGCTTTAGGAAGCGGTGGTGGACTATTCGCTCACGGATGAGGCTTGGTGTGGTAGAAGCGGGTAGTGCTCGCGGATGAGGCTTTGGTGAGGTAGCAGCGGGGAATGCCTACGGATAGGGCTTTGGTGGACAAAAAGACTCAAGAAATCTTTCTGGTAGAAGTGCTCCGAAGAGGCATGTTTTGCAGTGTGCAAAAGTTTTATTGAATCGTTGAGATGTCCTTTATTCTGTGCAATTTGACCATTTATATAGTGAACACTAGGGTTTGTCATTTCTTACGGATCAAGGCATATCAAATCTCCTTAGATTCTCAGAGGAATCCTTAAGCAACCACGAATCCCTGCCAATAGTGACTCCCAATCGAAAGGAAACACATGAATAATAACGTTGACCGCAAGATTCGGTCCAACATGCCTTCTTCCAAAGCATTCGCCGAAAAATAATATTTTAGCTCAAACATACTATCTAACGGTTTTAAGAGTTTTGAGAGTTGTTCATAACATAAGTTGTGAGTTAAATTCATATGACTTGTTTCTACACAAGAAGCATATGTATAGTTTCGTTGTCTTTCCTTTTGCGTGCGCATAGAGTTCTAGGTTATATTTGGATTAGCAGAGAAGTAGAGTTGATCGGTATTTTGTTTATTGGTTTTCCTATATTTTTCTTTTATCAAATAACAAAACTTATTTTATGAACCCAGTATCATAAAAAACTTATTCTATAAACCCCAATATCATTTGGTTTAGTGAGATAAATCTCTTTTTCTAAATAGAAAGTTATAAATTCAACTTACATAGTAGCATTTAAGATTTTTAACCGACGAAAGAATTCACTGCGTGCCCGGTAAAACTCACACGTGTGGGTTTGGCGCCATTTTGTGTAGAATCATGCGTGGAAGTCTGGAAGAAAAGTATGGAATCGTTAATAACAAAGCGAGTAGAGACGCAAACACGTGTGCCCCTCTACTCAGTCTTTTTTACCTGTTTCTGGTCCCACTCCCCACTCATATATAAAATTAAACATTTTTACCGGAAAAGGTTAAAACCAAATAAATTTCCCAACTTCCAACACTTCCTTCGACCGTCCAGAATCATTGTCACGGGCCCAACTCCTTAAAATCATATAACCTATAGTTTTAAATTTTTATCAGGAAAAAAAAACAGAAAAACATTTAGATTGAAGATTCCGATTGGTCTTTGGCCTATTGAAATTTGATGTCACTTGCCAGAATACACCTCACCACAAGATCTCACTGTTCTGATTATACTTTGTAATAACATTTTCCTTACCAAAAAAGAGACTGTAACTGTGTGTTACCAAAATTTGCCAGATACATGAAATGTCCTCATGTTTTTCAAAAATATTCCCTTGCCAGAAGTTTATGTACAATTCAAATTTTTAAACCAACATTCCACCCAAGAACACCAAACAGACAAAACCCACTCTGCAAGTAATTATTATATTACAAATGATTTTTTTTAAAATCATAACAAATTTAGTTCAAATCTAAGCACACTGTACTGTACTCATCACACTGTACACTAGTTACTAGTTAAGCTGGTACAGTCCTTACTGCACTAGTCTTTGAATTTCAACCATGGAGATGGTGAAGAAGCTCAACTAGTCAAGTACTCCACCACCCACCACTTTGATCTAGCTTTATTAAAGCGTGTAATATTTCAGCCCTTAAAAGTAACTGACTTGCAGCGAGACCTCCACCCTCACCACCACTCACCCATGTCTCTCTCTATCTCCATCCCTATCTTCTTCTTCTTCTTCTTCTTCTTCTTCTTCTTCTTCTTAGCTTCTGCTTCCTCAGATTACAAGACCTTCATAGTGCAAGTCCAACCTGACTCCAAGCCCTCAGTTTTCCCAACCCATAAACACTGGTACGAGTCTTCACTCTCCTCACTAACCTCAGATGAACCAGCACCGTTGATACATACTTACAACACAGTCTTCCATGGCTTCTCTGCCAAGCTCTCTCCTTCTCAAGCCCAAAAGCTTCAGTCTTTACCTCATGTTTTGGCCCTCATTCCTGAGCAAGTCCGCCGCCTCCACACCACTCGCTCGCCGGAGTTTCTCGGCCTTCGGTCCACCGACACGGCCGGGCTTCTCAAAGAATCCGACTTTGGTTCAGACCTTGTCATCGGAGTTATTGATACTGGAGTTTGGCCTGAGAGACAGAGCTTCAACGACCGCGACCTGGGTCCTGTTCCTTCCAAATGGAAGGGCCAGTGCGTCGCCGGAGAGAACTTTCCGGCGAGTTCGTGTAACCGGAAGCTCATCGGAGCGAGGTACTTTTGCGGCGGGTACGAGTCGACGAACGGGAAGATGAACCAGACTACGGAGTTTCGATCTCCCAGAGACACTGACGGCCACGGCACCCACACCGCCTCCATCGCCGCCGGACGCTACGTCTTTCCTGCGTCCACTCTCGGCTATGCTAAAGGCGTCGCCGCCGGTATGGCTCCCAAGGCAAGGCTAGCAGCCTACAAGGTCTGCTGGAACGCCGGATGTTATGACTCCGACATTCTGGCCGCCTTCGACGCCGCCGTGGCTGACGGATGCGACGTCGTCTCCCTCAGCGTCGGCGGGGTAGTCGTCCCGTACTACCTTGACGCCATTGCAATAGGAGCATTCGGAGCTTCAGATGCTGGAGTTTTCGTCTCGGCCTCTGCTGGAAATGGAGGCCCCGGCGGGCTCACGGTGACCAATGTAGCCCCATGGGTCACCACTGTTGGCGCTGGAACAATCGATCGTGACTTCCCTGCTGATGTCAAGCTCGGAAACGGTAGAATCATCCCTGGCATGAGTGTTTATGGCGGGCCGGGTCTTCCCCCGGGTCGGATGTTCCCGTTAGTTTACGCCGGCAGCGAAGGCGGTGACGGGTACTCCTCTTCTCTATGCCTAGAAGGCTCTCTTGACAAAAGCCTGGTGAAAAACAAGATAGTTGTTTGCGACAGAGGGATCAATTCAAGAGCTGCAAAAGGTGAAGTGGTGAAGAAAGCAGGAGGAGTTGGCATGATTCTTGCAAATGGTGTCTTCGACGGTGAAGGACTTGTAGCCGACTGCCACGTCTTACCCGCCACCGCCGTCGCTGCCTCCACCGGTGACGAAATAAGGAAGTACATAACAGCTGCAGCCAAGTCCAAATCCCCACCAACAGCTACCATTTTGTTCAAGGGTACTCGAATTCGTGTCAAGCCGGCACCGGTAGTTGCCTCATTCTCGGCCCGTGGCCCCAACCCGGAAGCGCCGGAGATACTGAAGCCAGATGTGATAGCACCAGGACTGAACATTCTTGCAGCTTGGCCGGATAATGTTGGCCCGTCAGGTATTCCTTCCGATAAGAGGAGTACCGAGTTCAACATACTTTCCGGTACATCAATGGCTTGCCCACACGTTTCTGGTTTGGCGGCATTGTTGAAGGCCGCCCACCCGGAATGGAGTCCGGCTGCTATTAGATCGGCTCTAATGACAACGGCTTACACTTTGGACAATAGAGGCGAGACAATGCTTGATGAGTCGAGTGGGAATACTTCGACAGTCATGGACTTCGGGGCCGGTCATGTCCATCCGCAGAAGGCAATGGACCCTGGATTGGTTTACGACATAAGTTCATCCGATTATGTCGATTTCTTGTGCAATTCCAACTACACGACCAAGAACATTCAGGTGGTCACTAGGAAATTAGCAAATTGCAATGGGGCAAAGAGGGCAGGCCATTCGGGGAATCTGAACTATCCATCTTTGTCTATGGTGTTCCAGCAATATGGAAAGCGAAAGATGTCTACACATTTTATTCGAACGGTGACAAATGTCGGGGACCCAAAATCGGTTTATCATGTGACGATTAGGCCACCGAGAGGAATGTCAGTGACGGTGCAGCCTGAGAAGCTTGCATTTAGAAGGGTTGGGCAGAAACTGAACTTCCTTGTGAGGGTTCAAGCTAGGGAAGTGAAGCTTTCACCCGGAAGCAGTAGCATGGAGAGTGGATCTATAATGTGGTCAGATGGGAAACACAGTGTGACTAGTCCTGTGGTTGTGACAATGCAACAACCTCTAGTTTAGTCCGATGGTGTACGTGTCTATGTGTGGGTGAGAAAGAGACAGTCCGATGGTGTACGTGTCTGTGTGCGTGAGAAAGAGGGCTTTAGGGTTTTAGGAATTTTGCAATACTTTCCTTTAGTCCTTGTTACATAAGCTTCCTAAGTTAAGCCTCTCTGTCTATGTATGTATAATGCGAGTGTATTTTCAAAGTTTTCTGATGCAGAAAACTGGTGGGGGTGGAGGGGTTGGTTTTGTAATGCACAGTCAGGGTGGGCATAACTGTTGTTGTTGTACCTTTTAAGAGTAAGAGATGAAAACGTTGGGTTTTTCTCTGCAAGTTATACTGGGTTTTGATCTGTGAATGAAAAACTTGGAACTCCGATGAGTTTGAGTGCTTAACTATTTGGTTTGAATGGGAGATGACTGTTGTTGCAGCAATGTGCTCTGAACATTAAGGTAATAATGACAAGGAATAGAGACAAGGTTCATGTGGAGCAGTTGGACTTGAAGCAGTAAGTCAAGTTCATAGTATAGGTTCCTTTTGTTTGATCTAATAATTAACATGGCGAGGGGGAGGGCGCCCAACTCATCCTAATATAATCTCATAATTTCAGCTAAACTAAGCTCATTAGGACTGGTATGATCGCATCTAAAATAACACTTGAGGCTTGCTCAAGCATAGTGTCTGAACTTTGTTTAGATACCACACTCCATGTCTACATACTTGATGGGGTTAAATCATTTCATATCAAGATCTAATGCCCGATATTCAAGAGTAGATCTTCCATATATTGCTCAATAGTCAAATTCCTTTTGACTTAGGAAGAACAAATTTGAAACATGCACAAAGTGAGAACAATTTGTTCTCTGTTTGACATGGACATATGCATGCCTAGTGTGTGCATGATGTACCATCTAACACACCAGGTGTGATTCCAGATCTTATTTTTCCATGATCAACTTGACCCGATCTCAAATTAAAGCAAAGCACCTAATGATCAAAGCTTTTCTTGAATGCCCTTTTAAGCTTTGGTTCAGATTCAAATCTCAGAACCAATAACACGACCTCTTGTCTGTTTGCAACTGGAACTTAATCAATCAGTAGTGCTTTTCTCTTGAAAGTACTTGATATCAAAGCAACTTACAAGGAAATTGCTTTACTTTACAAGATTTCTATAGCTGGCTATTTTCTTCTTTTACTCGACTAGTAAAATCATGATGTCGATCGCATGGTATTACTTCTTTCTTCCTACAAAAACAAGAAAGCAAGCTCCATTCAAAATCTGGGTTGAATCACAAGCGGGAAGTGCAGCTGTTCATCTGCTTACATAGATATATAAGACTTGCATGGGGTTCGTTTTTTGATCCGCAAACTGGCAAAATCCACAGGTCCTTATATTGGAGGGATCAATGTTTTCCAAAATCTGAAGTTAAGAAGTTGCAGAGCATTACATATAAGGCTAAATAACGTAAGATATGGATTGAGTTGGGTTCACCGTTCACATGTGAATTTCACCATGTTACTCTGTGAAGGCGATCATTTGGTTATAATAAACAATATGAAAATGATGGCCAAGTGAGCTTTTATCAAATATATGTTTTCACTGGTTGGGGTTTGAACCATCGGCCTCACTTACAACGTCGGCCTCACTTACAACCTAGCATGCTTCCATTAGACCAACTTTGTTAGGTTGAAAGGGGTCGATCATTAAGTCTTTAGCTACTTATCCATTTACCAAATTTGTGAGGACTCGAGTGCGGCTAACGACTGAGTGATATCATGAAGATGAAGCATGTGTCTACAACTTTTCTGTTACGAAGTGTTCTCCCCTACTTCTCGCACATAAGGTTTAGTGAGAGTAGTTGCATACATGCATTGCGCCAGCATATCTCACTCAGTTGTTTAGTTTTATTAATCTTTTTTGGTAGATTTCTGTAGAGAATAATAATTTTCCATTGATTTGTTTGAACAAGAATACATCTATATATAGCAGTAGATATGTTGTTGTTTACACTAAGAGAGTTAATTGCATTTATAACAAATATATATCAGATCTAAACAGATACAATTAAGGTGTAATTATAAATCAAATCAGAATCAGAGTGCTAGGGCTAAGGCTTGATTGCTGCCAATGATGTATCATGTCTAATAACTTCCCTACTTTTGTTATTTTCACTAACAATTATCCACTAATTTGAAGAGGACTAATGCCTATTTTGCATCGAGAAAATTTTATAAATAGTACACTAACTGAGATTCACTATAAATATAAATACATCAAGTTTCAGAATATATATTTTATTATATCAAGAAAGGAAATTATTATTTGTACCTGGAACACCAGGTGGATATGGTCCCTATCATTATTATTGGTCTAATTGTTTCGTCTTTATCTTTTAATTGGTGTATTGAAAAACTTTTATTTATTTTTTTTCACCCCGGTTGGTTACCAAATGATTATGAGCGATATGATTGGTTAGGAACACTAAATGACAGTGTCACATGGTGTTCAAGGTACATGGAATAATTACTCCATCAAGAATGTTGTCTGACTAAATATAGATACACGTTGTAACTAACACCATCAATTTGCCTGCCATTACAAAGATGATTAGGGTAAAATTGATTTTTGGTGCTCTCCACTCAAATTTCTGACTACAAACCCAGATGCACAAAACCACTTCTACTAAAAAAACCTGCAAGTGCTTCCCAAACCCCGTGTTCTTCTTCTTCTTCCTGACGGGAAAACAACTTTTACATAAAGTTAGATAAAGTGAAGCTACCCAAAACTAGAAACTTACTTTTAATATTTGTGTAATTGTATCACAAACTAATGGCCGATACTATTTCACTTTTTTGTACAGATCTACCTCATCGTATTCAGCATGTTTGGTCTTGGCTCTTGAAGTAGAGCTTAGCATCTGGGTGATTCACATTCTCCTTGTCAATTTGTCACAAAAGACTAGCAAAATCATGGGTTCTTCTGCCGCACTAGATTCCTGGTTTCACCTTTTACACCCATTTTTCTCTTTGCTTGTTCAGCAAGCATGAAAATGCTCAAGATAATTCAAACTCAGCAAAAAGAAAAAAAATATGAAAGAACATAACAAGATGGGAATTAAGGGAATTTAGGAAGAGAAGGCTTATAGAGACTGAATGACTTGGGCTTTGTTGTTAACTTCTACTTCGTTGTAGTTTGTTTTTTTTTTGAATATTTGATTTTGATCGATGCTTTCTATCGGTTTTGCTAGGAACAAAATTTTGCGGTCAATTTGAGAAACCCCAAATCGTAGCAATAACCTCCAACAACCTCTTCACTGTATCTATCGACGCTGGCGATGAGAAAAGTACAAGCTCACCACTGTGAAGTAGCAGCCCGGGAAGGAAGTCGATGTGGAAGAAGAGACCAGGTCAGGAAGAAGAAGAAGAAGAAGAAGAAGGTGAAGTCGGTGCGGTAAAGACAGATGTGAGATTTGGGGTGAAGGCGCCGATAACGGCTGTTATGAGCAATTGAGCATTGCAGAGGGAGGAGGAAAATGTGACCACATGAAGTATGGTACGTGGAGGGTATGATAGAGAAGAGATGAAGAGACTGATTTACCCTTGAAATTATAACATCTTCCTCACAAAACTAACGACGTCATGACTTCATGTTCGTATATTAAGTTGGATATCATATTTGATGTACTAAATTTTATATTTCGAAACTTAATGTATTGAAATTCATAATGGACCTAAGTTAATGTACTGTTATTAAAATTTTCTCTTTTGCATATAAATTGATTAGATTTTGAAATCTTCCCTAACGTCTTTCAATATAGTTTGCTCACATTACCACTTTTAGAGCACAATGCCCCGATAATAGGAGGTGCAGCCACTATTTTAGGAATAGGAGGTGCAAAAAATAGCACATCATATTATTGTTCATTCATTATTATTTTTTAATTATTTTAATTTTAATTAACTATGTTTTATTATAATATGTGTGAGCTTTGACGGAATAAAAGAATGTGTGTTTTTATTATTTGAAAATTTAAAGTACATAATGACAATTTAAAGTACATAATGAAGAAACTATTGAAAATGCGGGCGGTACCAATTTGAAAAAGCTTTCTCGCTAGCATCTCCTTTATCGTCATCTACTTGCTTAAGGATTTTCTCTTTCCTCTTCAAAAAATACCTCTTTGATTTTGGGGTTATAGCCTCCATATCCATTGCCATAATCCTTGATTCTTCCGCTGAAGCTCTCAATTTGTAGTCTTTCTCTTTAAGGGTGAGTTGCTTTTCGTATAAACCAAGCTCAATAGCATCACTTGTTTTTTGCCCGGCAAGCCAAAATTTTTGATTTTCCGCCATGTTATTCAAAGCCTCATCTCTTACTTCATTTGAAGGAGTCATGACTTTTTTTCCCTTTCTTTAAGCTTCTTGGGCCGCATTCACTCTCATCAGTCTAACCGGACTTGAGGGACCTAAAAGGTTGCTTTGTGGTGTTGCAATCACTTCATTAACACCACTTCATCCTCTTCCACATCGACGGTGGGAGGCATTGAGCTAACGGGCGGAGTAGAGACAGAGTTGGCATATGAAGAAGGTGGAGTACGAGATTCAACTTCTCTAAAATAAGGATGGTTCTTCACCACTTCCCAACATTCAAACCTCGTAAAATCTCTCTTCTTTTGTGCCACAAACCATGATTGAGCTTTTCTTAGCTAGGAAAAATAACGAATTTATATAAATAGAGATGACAACATTTATTTAAATAAATCAAATAAAAATGAGATGACAAAATTATAAAAATCTTGCAAATTTGAGCCCTTTGTGCATAAGCAAGAGAGGCACCCCAAGCTTTCAAAGTCGGCTTCAACTTAATAAAACGAGAAGAAACCGTGATTTGGGCCCTATGCTCCGGCCTTGATTCACCATGCGCCATCTCCCAATTTTGGCAATAATTAGCATATACTTTTTCCCATAATTTATAAGACTTTTTTATGTTGCCGGTGATAGGACAAACGCTAATACCACAATAAAAAATGTACAATTGCAAATCTTTGAAAGCATGCTAATTGGACTTTTTTTGCAAAAAAAACAAAGAAATGAGAGAGGAGATGGAAGGAGATAATAAATTTGTTGTGCACAAATTGGTGTGAGAGGTGAATGAAATTGACGTAGTATTTATAGAAAAATTGTAGGTGTTATTTGCAATTTTAGGGATTTTAGGGTTTATTTTGCAGAAATACCAAATCTGCCAGTTAAAATAGAAAAATAGTCGTTTCCTTCCAATCTGGACCGTCCAATCGAATTTTAGATTCAAAATGGATGGTCCAAATCACACTACTAGTCCATCGATCAATGATACTCACTCTGTCTCATTTTAGTCTGAATTGTGACTATCGTTGGGGGACACCTCAACGTCAAAATCCAATTCATAGAAAGAGATCTCTACAATGACTACACTAGTGTACATGAGGACATGGGATGATGAGTTTATCGAACCACATTTTGTTGATAAAGCGACAAAGTGTATTGACCTAAAATGGGAAGATGCGACCCAGACAAAGGGTTAGGTCTTTGAGCAGGTGTTGCCGACAACCCAAGCATAAACCCTATCAAGTAAATCTTTGTGAGTTAGCGTAGTGAGAACAAGAGTCTTAGACTCCTTTATGGCGTAAGGTTTCTCACAAACACGCACTGGGATTGACTACGATGAGAAGTACTCTCGTAATATATGGATGTTATTGCACTCCACTACTTTGTCAGTTTGGTAGTTCCCCAATAACTGTACATGCAGCCCTATGAATATGATCATAGTGACGTCTCTATGGGATCAGAGATATGCATGAAGATCTTAAATAGACTTCATAAGCCAAATCAAGTGGAGCTTACGTTGGACAAGTGTTTTGGACGCATATTACATGACTCTTTGATTTCATATAGGATATGATGAATAATGTCATTGCGTATTGATTCCGGATGATCACAGTATATGCTGGAGATCCGATGTTGGAATGAAAAGTATCTTGAGAAAGACACAATCTTGTATTGAAGTCGATCGATTGTGTATTGATGATGTATTTCTATCAATCGGCTTAGGTCCTCTGAAGAAGAGTGGAATCTTCATATGCTCCCATGATTAGTCAAGGTCTTTACTCCAAGAGAGAGTGATCCGTTTAATCAAAAGAAAGACTTGACCTCTCTTCCATTCATTGTAAAGCTAAGTAGCTTTACGCCCATGCAATGTTAATGATATGGCAAAGAACATCACTTGAATACTCTAAAGTATCTGACATATTCAATCCCTATGGCATGAGAGAAAGGTTGTTGCCTATGTCATTGCTGGACATGCATGAATCGAGATGCATCAGAAGCGGAATCATGATCTAGGCACCGGTCAGTTTAGTGGCCGAGTTGATGGACATATAGCACGCTGCCTGTGCGCTGCCTGAGCGTTGCCTATGCACGCTGCCTGAGCGTTGTTTGTGCACTGCCTATGAGCGCGTGCATTGTTGACATGCACTATACGTGCACCTGTGCACCTAGCTGTTGAGCGCTGTGCACCAGCTGCCGAGCGTTGTGCACACAACTGCTAGGCACCGTGCACATAGTTGCTGGCACTGATTAATGCCACATTTGAGACATGTTAAAAGAGTATACAGATTCTAGGTAGTCAAAACAGCTCCGTGGTCACTAGGGATCCGGAAGCGCCCTATGATTGATCTTAAGATCAGGGGGAGATGCAGATTTGGAAAAAAGTCTAGCATATACATGTCATCATCAAATGTGAATAGTGTGGTTGTTTGTGTCAACCATGTTGCACTCTTTTTTCCTTAGTCTATGCTTTTTGTCCTAC
Organism: Comarum palustre; assembly: GCA_951800085.1. Taxonomy (NCBI): domain Eukaryota; kingdom Viridiplantae; phylum Streptophyta; class Magnoliopsida; order Rosales; family Rosaceae; genus Comarum; species Comarum palustre. The sequence continues at coordinate 9,535,600 of OX637574.1, forward strand.
TAGGGTTTTGTTTGACAATGTTTTTAACGAGACAACATTATATGCATCACTAAGACCATTGATCCCCATTTGTGGTTGATCATGACAGACTTTTTCAAGTCTTGGCTTACATCTACTCTTGAGAAGCATGTTGGAGTGCATCATTCATCAGGAAAATTCGATTGAAGTACACATCAGGGGGAGCATCACATGACGAGTTCTCAATGGAGTAGTTGGTGTGTTGTACTCTTTTTCCTTCGACCAAGGTTTAGTTTTCCCATAGGATTATTGTTACTTGGCAAGGTTTTGATGAGGCAACACCGTAAGCACCATACCGGCATGAAGACATGCGACACAAGGGGGAGTGTTATAGGATATTTGATATATATATATATATATATATATGTGTGTGTGTGTGTGTGTGTGTGTGTGTGTGTCTTAGTCTATGGCTTGTATACGGGCTTTATGTAGTAAACCATGTTGTAATAGGGTTTTACACATATCCATGTAATAGGCCCATTGGATCATGTAATAGCCCAAGAGGCCCATGTATTTGCCTATATAAAGGGCTTTATTCTATCAATAAGATAAGGAGAATTCATTCCCTCAATATTATTCTACAACACAACCAACAATTATCAAAGTATTTGGGGTCCAATTTTTGTAAGGGTCAATTACATAGAAGTCTCATTTGAGGCATTTCCTCTCACAGAGCTCCATCCAAATATTTTTACTCATATAAGTTCATCCAAGTCTAAATAGAGTTTTATATTAGGTATTGAAGTTCAGCATAATTATAAACTGTTATCCAGTTAAAAAAATTAGATTCTCTTTTATATTTACAATAATATCACTAATGTAAAAAGTCAACAACCATTTCATTTCCGGCAAAGTCTCTGACCGACCTCTAACAAGATCTTCGGCCGACCTCCAGCAAAATTTTCGATCGACCCTAACGTTGTTACCGATGATCGTAAAAACAACTGTCACCAGCTACAAAAGCTAGATACTGTCATTAACAACAAAAGCTATTGTTACCGACAACAAAATCTATTATCATCAACTACAAAAACTACTATATTGAGATTTTCGGCTTCATCCGGCTATGTCACAAATATACTATTACCAACAACAATAGCTATTGTCACGACAACAAAAGCTATTATCACCAGTAACAAAAGCTATTGTCACCGACAAGATCACAAAATATACTTTCGTCAGCTGCAAAAGATACTATTTAACATAATAAAAGCTACTAACTCCAAAAGCTACTATCTCTAGCTACAAAAACTACTACGGTGAGACATCCAGCGAACTCTGACGAAGTCACAAAAGATATTGTCGCCAACAACAAAAGTTAGTACATTCACAAACAAAAGCTACTACATCCTCAAACAAAATCTACTACCTCCACTAACAAAAACTACTACTTTGAAACAAAACAATAGCTACTGTTTTTGACAACAAAATCTACTACCAAACAGAACAAAAGCCACTATCAAGTAAAACAAAATCTACTACCAGAAGTTGAGAAAGATACCAACTTAGAAATTGAAAATTAAATACTATAATCGTGTTAATGAAATACTATGATCGTGTTGAAAAGATACTAGTTTAGACATTAAAACACAAAAATAAAATAGCATATTAATACTAGAAAAATTACATACAAGTCAAGGATAAGTAAAGTATTGTCATTATGTTAAAAAGCTACTACCTATGTGTCAAAAATATACTATCACAATGTGAAAAATATAATGTTGTTGTGTTCAAAATATGCTATAATACAATGGCTGAAATATAGTAATGAATCTCGTTTCCATTCATCTCCTACATTATCAAAACCCGAATTAGAAACTCAAAATGAAGAGAAATCTGAGGACTCCAACGATATCCAAGCTACCAATGAAAACTATCAATATACATGGAGAAATCTGAGGTCAGAAAATTGACGTAGGATTGGAGCCGACCTCTAGCCAAACTCTGGAAGGCCGCTACTGAACTGAAAACCAAAAAATTGAAACCCTAATTTACCGAGCGAAATCAAATTTTCGATTGTAAAATTAGAGAGAGCGAAGAACGGAACTAACCTCGAGATCCATGTAGCTCTCTAGATCTGATGTTGTGGAAGAAGGATATAGGACTGAAGGATGATATCCTCGCCATCACCGGTAGATCCTCCATCATGAAGATCAACGGCGGGCGCCAAGCAGGAGGTGGACAACATTGTCGTCATCGTAATTGATTGGACCTTGTAAATGTGGTGTCATCGACGGTTGATCTAAATTCCAAAAGTCATCGTCGAGGCAAAACCATCGTTGTAGAAGCAATCAAGGATGACCGAAAGTCGACATCGAGGCGGCGACAGTTTCGTCCTAGCGATGGTGACTTCGTCTTGGCTATGGCGTCAGAATCAAAGGTTGAAGAATGGAGAGAGAGAGAGAGAATGAGAAGCATCAAGATAAAATAGTCATGATAAAAAAAGTGAGCCTGTAGAGTGGACTTGGATATACAAAAAATGTGAGGTGGACTTATGAATGAGGAAATGTTCAAAAGAGACTTTCATGACATTATCTATTTTTGTAAATGCCTAAAATGAAAAAATGATCTAAGCCATGATTTCTCTGATGATATTAGTTGATTTTCGCAGCTGGTATAATAATAGTGGTAAGTCCAAATTTAACTACGCCACGTAACTAGAGTCAAATCTGTGGCGGCAGATCGATTTTCTTCAAATTTACCTAACATCCATCCCTTCATAACAAGAGGTCCATTAATCAATCTTAGAGTCAAGAAACAAAAATTCAATTCAAAAAGTTTCCCACAAATTCTGATCGTGATTTGATTATGAAGATTAGTGAAGAAATCTACAAAGGTCAATTGACTCGAACCCTAGGATTTTTATAAAGCGCATGGATTGCATGCAATGACGAATCCAAGATTTTAGTTTGGGGTGGGCAGAAATTTTTTTCTTAAAGTTACAAAATCTTACACATCACATCTAAATTTAAAACATAACAAATAATCATATATTGAACTAATCATTAAAAAATCAATAAAATAACATTTCGATAACAAAAGTTAAAGACCAATGAACATATCTACTCAATCGTAGCCTACGATCTTGAGTAGAAGCAGACTCTTTGATTATCGAATCAGAATCATAATTCTCGGCTAACACTTTTTTAATGTGGACAATCATGTTATCAGCCAAAAATCATTCTCTATCTTGTTGTGGAAGAGGAGAATGGAGTTGACAAGACGATAAAGATACAGATAAAAAATAAGAAGAAAGAAAGTTAACCTAATATATTAAACAGAGCAAGTTTTTAACTAAACTAAACTTTTTTTATTAAAGACGATAAGCTTTTATTGATGATAAGAATCATACAAAACTAGTGACTAAGTCACTTACAATAGCGGAAAAGAAATAAAGCAAAACAAGATACATAGACACATCTAAAGTAAATAACATAACAAGATGCACAAACACATCTGGGATTAGAGCGGGATGTGACTCCTAAGAGAGCGAAGTCCACCAAGAGCAAGAAAATTAGAAGGAAAATAGACCCTCAACAACCGGAACCATAATTTTAAGCCTATAACCTAAGAAACAATCAGAGCCCACATAAACCAAAGACTCCCAAAGGGGTCCCAAATTCGGTCCCAACATTGAGACGACCTGAAGAACTCACAATTCACCCCTGACAGAAGGGAACCCAAATGTGATCTACACACCCAAATCTGTCCTGCCCACAACTGCCATCGTCGTAGCAATGCAGACATCGGCCTCAAAAGGCATCGTCGTCGAACAACCTTCTGCCATCAACAGAGGCCGAGAATTGCTTCTGAACTAACACTCCTTCGCATCTCAGTCGCCGATCTAGAAGTATGTTGCCATCGCCATACTGATTCGACTTCATAAGAGTACATGACATCAAGAACCAAAAACACCTCCTCGCAGCCCCAACCATATCAACCTGGGATGTGCACGACTTCGCACCGACTCCATGAGTTCCCAGATCCCAAACGCGGATCGACTTGCACAAACCAGCATCCGAAACCAATCTCCTCCTGTCTGAAGTCTTCGCCCCATCGACATCCGAACTCATTGTCCTCCGATCACCGCCCGAAAAGGCTGATCGACAACTCGACCAGAATGAGATCCCAACCTGAGCGGAAGGGGTGCACGCTCTCCTAGAGAGCACCAAAGAAGCTTCACGGGAGGAGAAAGACCCCTCGGATGTCAACGATCTCGACGAGCAGAACCCTAAGGTAACTAAACTAAGCGAGAGAGAGAGGATAACTAAACTAAACTTGAAAATATATTGAAAACAAATATAACTAAACTGCTTTTAAAAAATATACAATATATATATATATATAATCAGAAAAAAAAAAGAAAAAAAAAAGAAAATCATATGGACTATATTCAATTACATGTGGCCATGTTGGCTAAGTATAAAAATTTAAGATCTACTTTTCAAAATTTATTTATTTGAACTACAATGTATTATTTTTTTTAAATTTGGGTTGTGTTATAACCCACCTTAGCCGGTGTGTAGATCCGTCATTGATTGCATGCCCCTAGACGCAAAAGGTCAATAGCAAGCTCGATTGTTCAACGAAGCAATGGTACCTCTAGCCCAGCATTTGTCCCCCTAGAGATGACAATTTGTGTGGTATCGTTTTCTATTTCCAATTACATGTGATGATCGATGATAGATCATTGCCAAAGGCCAAGGGATGAAATGGCCAGAGCTTCATGAAGTTGACACAAATTCTGGTTTCATCAGTTACTTGTTTCATTACTACTCCAACCACAAAATCGCTTGTACGTGTTAGAGAAGAATCAAAGTTTGTAACCCGTGAGACAAGCTTAGCTAGGGCAGACAATCGGACTTGGAGGAAGAGAAGGACAAATTAACTCCATGCCAACCTTTCTTGGATCAATATGGAAGAAATTGCATGTTGCTAGCTTTAGGTTAAATATGCTATCTTTTCTATATAAGATAATCCATTCATGATCATTAGATCGAGAATGAGAAAACTACATGTTAATCATTTGAAATAAGAGTTGAATTGGCTTAATGCTTTTGTGGGTGTTTCTCCGATTATTAATAATGAACTGAATAGTTTTCTCATGACGCTACTCAACAGTTAGGGCACTCAAAGCCCCGGACCGGATGGATTTCCTGGGCTTTTCTATCAAAAGTATTGGCAGATTGTCAAGGAGGTAATATGGGCATTGGCAAAAGATTTTCGGGACGGGTCAGTTTCTCTCCGAGATTTGAACCGAACTCATATTTGCATATTGTGCTCATTCCAAAGATCCCTAATCCGGAGCTATGTGCACACTTTCGACCTATGGGCCATTGCAATAATTCGTATAAGATTCTATCGAAGCTTCTTGCAAACCGGCTAAAGGTGATACTTCCTAGCATCATATCCTGTGAACCAAAATGTCTTGTGCCGGAGTGACAAATACAAGACAATATTCTTCTAGCACATGAGTCTTACCATTATTTGAAGTTAAGGAAGGAGGGAGATAATTGTGAGTTGGGGTTCAAACTCGACATGAACAAGGCCTATGATCGAGTGGAGTGCAACTTAAGGAACTAACTACGATTAGAAAAGACAAAGGTTCAATGTTTGAGATGAGAAAGTCGAAATAAAACTGACAAAGAATCGATTTGAATTGAAGAGGTGGTAGTTTCGCCTGTTAAAGACGACTTACTGCAGCATATTAGAATGATTTTGTTTTTTGATTTTCAAAGGATTAGAAAGATAAACGATATAGGGTTATAAGATAAAATAAAGGATGATGCTATTAACACACTCTAATTTGCTATTTATACACCCTCTCTACCATCAGAGTCAATTATAGAACAAATTTTAAGGGTAATTTTATAAATGCACTCAAATTCTAGTTATAGAAAAATAGATAGATTGTGTTACCAGCAAAATAAGATGTGTTAATTGTAATACCTAAAATAAAATCAAAAAAGAAAAATAAAAAAGTATTTTTGTAATTAATAAAAAACAAAAATATATAAATAGCAAAAAATACATTTTAATGACGACACCTCAACTGTTAGATAAATGCTTCACGTACGTAGCATTACTCTAAAAACAAAATGAGATGAAGACATGAAATAGTCTTTGGTGTGTGCAATTCTACACAGCTCCTTTTTTTGGTTATTAATTCGAAGAAGAATCAAAACAAGAAACAGGGCACATAGAAAACCAACACGTACAGCAGCCGGGGAAAAAGGTTAAGAAAAAAGAAACGTGATGAGGACGAGTGAGTCCATCATACAGCAGGTCGATATTTGTCTCCAGAGCTGGGAAAGCAACGCAGTCAGCAGGACACTAGCTAGTTCCTACATGCAGGTCCCTTGAGGGCGGCCTAAAGCCGTAATTAAGAGAACCAGAATTATTCGTAACTTGGTTAATCACGGTGGCCATTTGCTTGCTGGCATGCATGGCTTTCTAATTTGTCTTCAATAAGCCTTGTCTGCATCTCCATTAGTGTTCTGGGGTGTTTCCTCTTAGGATAAGATTACCATGTTTCAAAAACATGGTAACAGGATGAGAATGGTATCTTCAAAAACATTCTAGCTGGGTTCAGATCGATACTAATCAACATCGAGTCATGACTATACGTTTCTCTTCCTCTTTCGAGAAATTCTTTCTTAACCACGATCAATAATAGAGTAAGAGCGACTATCAAATTTAAACGTAGTTTTACACACATAAGCTCTTATCAACTCGACTACATTATTTAGGGTTACAATTTAAACATATACAATTGAGTTGAATAAGTCTTTGGAAACATCCATTTCGATCCTAACACGGTTCATAAGCGTGTTGAGTTCTGTTTACTTCTATCTGTTTAAATATCAACCAAGTTGGCTCATGCAAAACATTTTTACCGCACCTCACAACCAATTAGTCATACACAAACATGTTTTCAAATAAAGAAAAGACGAATAACGAACAATGACCACCACAAGGCTTATTGCTTCCGAGAATCTCAAAATTGATAAATTGGCTCTCAACCTAGAAATTTCAGTTTAGTTTTGTTTCACATAGGCTATGGTGTGTTAGGGGACTCCTGGTGTGTTAATATCTCATGCACCATTTTCTTTCAACACATCTAGTGTTCTACTTAGATCAGCTGAGAAAGTGTGTGAATAAAGCGTTGTAGTTATTGTTGTTTTTTTAATAAATCAAAAAAGAAAAAAAAAACTTTCAACGTATTTTATCATGAGGACTATGTTAATTGTAATTATTTTCTTACTAATTTAAAGAGTTACCATTCGTAAGACTAATATTACTACATTTAAGACATATTTTAATATAATTGTATAACTAAAGAATAATTGTATGCATGTAATGTGATGCAGTAACACATTGTAGAAATTCCTCTAATTTCTCTCACAAGTTCTAACACAAAGCAAAGATCTCAACTCAAAAGCTTCTCGCAAGTTCTAATTAACTCCACGTATCCAATTTGACACACGACATCTAAGATTTACATGATCATAAGAATCTCAAATGCTTAATCAACTAGGACATTTCCAAAAATCCAGGTAATGTGCACCTAGTCATGCTGCGAGGTCACTACCAAAGCTCGATCGATCCTATAGCAAGGACTATATTTGTCCCCTTGATTCCTTGAAGATGGCAATTTGGGCACCATCGTTATCATGACCATTCAAAACTCACGACCACCGTGACCGTGAATGATCCGACACTTGTTCGATCAATATACTTCAACAACAACCTCGATATCTAGCATATGTGTGAGAAGAACCTAAGTATCATCCGTGACTTCGTTGAACAGTTTCATGCATGCATGGAGGACAAGGACAAAAGTGAGCTCCTTCGATCATTGTCCTTGGTTGGGTATATATGATGTTTGGTTGCTATACATACAGCAATTCTCATGTGCGGACGTCCGCATCAAAGAGTTTGGTGCAGATGTGTGATTTTGTCTTACTTTTTTATTTTAGTTTCAGATCTTAACCGTTCAATATCTAGGTATATATGTATAGATCATCTCTGTAAAATTTCATCTCATTTGGTGATCGTTAAGCCATTCAAATCTGAACTGTTTAACCAGAACCGTCAGTTTTCTTCATGGTAAATCACATATTTAAATGCCTTAACGGTCATCAAATGAGATAAAATTTTACAGAGATGATCTATACATATATACCTAGATATTGAACGGTTAAGATCTGAAATTAAGAACAAAAAATGGGGCAAAATCACACATCCGCACCAAACCCTTTAGTGAGGACGTCGTTAGCTAAGCCGCCCTGGCTATACATATGCCTATGACATATATATTAAGCCATAAACCGTATAATGTTTAACAATTTGAAATTCAAAATAATTAGATGATTCATGATATAATATATGTTATCCACACATGTAACAGAAAATCCACATATATGGACGAATTCTGATGACTAGCTAGCATCTTCATGCTCTCACTCCTTCACCTATCGAAATCTTCCGCCGGATTGAGAGTATGCTGATGAAAGTCACGGTGCCTCTAATTCGTTCGTTCTCCACAAACAGAGCATATTAGGGTTTACAATATTCGGTATTTCACTACTAATTGTGAGAACAACGATGAGATCAGAAACTTTGGTGGGAGTCGCTTACTAAGTCTAGCTACAACTTGTTCAAGTGGAACCAATTTTAAAAGATAATGGAGTTAAAAACGATGAATTGATGAGTCAAGACCATACCAAGTTGGGAAAAACTACTCGTTGTGTATACCTGTAAGATTTTTCAGCATTTTATTTAGATTTCAATTATTCAAATGCCCAACATTTCCCTTATATAACTATTATAGGCGCCAGGCGCCGTCTTAATGTTCCTTAAGAAACTTTTTGTGTGGTCGCTTCTGCCCTTCACTTTTCTGATGATTTACCAGCTTTGCCCTACTGTCTCTGCGTGTTCGCTCCCAAAACAAACATCTTTCCCAGTTCACCGCTTTATTCTTTGTTTTTGATCATTTGATTGATGCAGAAGACAATGGGGAAGAAGAGAAGAGCGCTGAGGATAAAAGTGGTGAGACAATTCCCCCTGCTCGATGTTTCTTCAACTCCCTCAAACTCTCTAGATTCTTCTTCCTCTCTCCCGCCCTAGATTTTTCCCTCCATCAACCTCTTTACAAGTTGATAGTAGAATGTTATCGCTATCTCAATCTTCCTCAATCTTCGGTAGAAGTTGATAGCATTAAATCTTCCCTACTCACCTTTTTGTACCAAATTTTAGTATAACATTTTCTCACCCGTGCCCACTGTGGAAATCACACAAATACTTTATTAATATAACATTTCTCTATCAGTGTCTATAACTCTTAACTGCATGTGTTTTTTTTAAATGTTGTCATTTTTTTTGTTAGTTGTCTTAATAAAAATTCCTTTATCGGTTATTAATGATAAAATGAAATGGTTTCAACTTTTCACTTTAAATTTTATTATTATATATATATAATATTTTTATTTCTCACTAGAAATTATTTAAATCTTAAAATATATCGTTTTTGTCTTTTTTCCTATGTTTTTTGCTAATAAAAATTGATGTTCAACTAAAAAAAATTAAGAAAAATATTTCAAACATATATATTTTATCAATTACGGTTGTAAGTGTAGCGAGATTATTTCATGTCATGAACATTGTAAAAACTCGGTTGTGCAATTGAATGAGTGACCATTTTATGAATGATTGTTTGAATCTATATATCAAGAATAATATTTTTAGTTGAACTTATTATTATTATTTGTGCCCCATTAGTCTACAATTTCTGGCTCTGTCACTGACAATTGCAGTTGAGTTTGTCTATCTAAAACTAAAAAATTAGATGAGTTACTGCATGTTTTGCCTTTACACCTTGGTCATCAGTTTAAACTACTATTTTTTTAGTTTCCTTATTGTCTTCTTTTTATTCGTTTTAATTTTGTGTAAATCGATGTTTTCAAAGTTGGGGTTTGTTTCAAATTTGATATTTTTAGACTTGGAATTTTGTTTTAAATTACAATAAACTGAGCATAATATTAATTCTGATCATGAGAGAACGAAGGAAATAATAATGCTATCTGGCATGAAGGTTTTTAGGTTGCATATTATTATGTTGTATACTGATATGGATCCTAAAACTAAAAAATTGATGAGATACTACATTTTTACCTTTATACTTTTGGTCCTCAGTTTAAACTACTATTTTTTAGTTTCCTTATTATCTTCCTTTGATTCGTTTTAATTTTGTGTAAATCGATGTTTTCAAATTTGGGTTTTGTTTCAAATTTGATGTTTTCACATTTGGATTTTTGTTTTAAATGTGATATTTTCATATTGTTTTGTTCTGAATTGATGGATAACTAATTCATAAATTGATTCGTAAGTGCAGTTTCTCATCAAGATCGTCAACGTTGGTTATTAGGTAAGTCTGTTGTTCTCTCCTCTTCCTCGGTGCTTCTCTGGTGGCTTGAAGTGATCGTGTTTAGTATCGTTATTACCATACTGATCTAATTGATTTGGATGCATGATTAGTTTTTGTTTTTGTCTAATAAGTGTTAATTCTAGTTGTTTGATTGAGGATGATAATCTTTGAGTTCTTAGTGTTGGTTCTGTTCTGATTGTCCTCAGTGTCGTTGGTTCTATGCAAATAGTGATCGCAATTAATTCCACTCTCTCATGTACCTATCAGTTTTTTAATGAACTTATCAGTTGTTCTGATTAGGTTAGTTGTTTAATTTTTGACAACTTATTGTGCAATAAGCTGTAACCTCAACTGCGTTATGCAACTTATATGTTTTTTAGGCATTGTGTATGTCAATACAATATGCAAAGTCATATCTTCTGTAAAATAATATAAGTTTGACTTGATTATAATACATTATGTAAATTATGTCTTCTACTAATATTGTCATTCGTTGTTCAGAAAAATACTTTGTCATTATAGAGCAGAACAACCGTGCTGGTGCAGGCATTTATCCTAGTGGTACCATCAATCTTGGAGACAAAAAATAAATCACTTCTTTAGTTAAGATGGTGTGGCTTGGAAATAATTACGAGTCATCCTAACAATTAATTAATCCATCGATTAGTAATTCAAGCTTGGAAATAATTACGGGTCATCCTAACAATTTATTGTTGGAAAGTTATTCAAGCTGATTCTTTGCTTCTCGTTTGTTCTCTTTACTCTTAACTCTGGTAACATCGTTTGGTTGATTAGGGCATCTTTAATGGTTGGTCTAAAAATTATAATAGGTTTAGGATTTATAAAATCTCATATTCAACTTATTAGTCAAGTTGAGTTAAAATAAGATTTACCTAAAATGTGTTCTATTTTGACTCAACCAAATATGACCAAAACCTATAATTTATGAGGGTGATTGAGTGTAGACAAATGTCATATTTTATTAATATAATTATATAATATGATTAAACAATTGAGTTTTACTCCATGTATGATTAAATAATGATATAAAATGATCAAATAGGTTTGAGTTTTGCCTCAATAGGTTGAAGATGCAAAACTTATATGAATAATTATAGTTTGGATGATCTAAAATTGAATATAAGTTTAGATTTTAGACCAACTGTTAAAGATGCCCTTACATACACGCATGTCCATCTAGTTATTAAATGTGAAATTTTGACGCACAAAGGAGCAAATGAACTGAGAAACTCATATGCAATATTTGATCGGGTCATTCACGTGCCAATACCATGTGTGCATACACACATGTTAACAAAACTGGAACGAGAAAAAAAATTAAAATGGTTCCAGAGTTTCCAACATAGGAGGCGAGAACCTAAGGTTGAACAAGGTTCTTTTATTACGAGTGTTCAATTTGATCGGATCAAAAATAAAAATCATAATAGGAATTGATGATCTCGCTCTCAAGGGTGGAGCCAGCCCAGTCTTGACTGGGCTGGAGCCCCGATGAGATTTCAGAACTAGAAAAAAAAAACCTACATTACACAAACCTTGATTTAGTTCTATTGGCTAAGTGTTTGAGATTTGTTCATTCTCTTCATTCTTCATTCGTTCGAGCCTTCGTAAAATCATTTTATGTTTTTTGACTGTTTTTTGTGTTGTTTTCCTAATTTTCCTCCGTCTTTATTTTTAATATTGTTTCTATATTTCCTCCACTTTTACTCATTTCTCTTCTTTTTACTCATTTTTTACATGTTACTTTATTAATATGTCTTGAAATTTCGTAATTAATGTGTGCTTCAGCTCCTACACTTTGCATTGTTATATTGAAAAAAAATTTGGCCTTCGACCAAATTTGAAGCCCACCTAATATTTTGGTTCTGGCTCCATCACTGCTCGCTCTAGTCTTTATTATCTCTTCTCAACTCCAGTTACCGTGACTTTGTATATTGATGATGCAAATATACCTTAATGCGTAAAATCGGTTCTAAACGAACGACTGACCAAGAAATTTATGTTCAACAACGACGGTCTCTTTTTAAATAATGTTGTTATGTTTCTAATTCTTAGACGTGAAAAGACGGGTAATTAATCAAAATATATTTGTTTGGTTGGTGACTAAATACAGTAATCTTTTGACAAAGCAAATTATATTTGGAGGAACAAAAAGCTGCAGATGCGGTGGTTGACAGCATGAAAGGAGCTGATGATGGATAAGAACATTGGAAAGAGATGAGATCTCAATTGTATCTATTTTCAGCTGTTTCCATTTCAGTGGACATGAGGGCCGGGGTGAACGTTTAGAAGAAGAAAAAAACGAAAGGAAAGATCGGGAATAATCCCGAATAATATCCTAGCCTCTTTCCTGATTTGCATATAAATTATAAGAATATTTGTATATAAATTATAAGAATAATGTTAAGTGAATCACATTTTTAAGAGACTATATCTCGAACAATCTTATATGACGGATGATGTAGCATTGTCATATTATCAGAGCTTAATACCTTACCTGTTTTTGAATACCATTTATTCTTATTCTTTTTTTTACTTTCTTGATTTTATTCTATAAACCCTAATCTGTTTATCTTTCTTATTTAATCTGTTTATTGTTCTTGTTTCCTCCATCGTGTCTTCTCAAGTAATCAGATAAACAAGGAGTACTTGTACTTATAAAATTCCGCTTAATTAACATCAGAAATTTGTAAAGACTCTAAACTGAAGCCAAATATCTTATGGATCCCGCAAGAATGAATAAACATCTCAGATTTTGAAAAAGCAAAATAACATCAGTTAAATCATGGCTAGCTTCTTGAAACTAAATCAATCAGCAAACATTGAAATTAAGGAGATATTCCCAACTGTTGCAAAGATTGCACTTGGTCACCTAGTTGATAATTGGCTGGAGAAGATGATCTTTTGTTAGGTCTTGTGGATATCATCATGTTGATGATCATATTGGTTCATGATATCATGATGATTTTGTGTTCCAAAAAAAGCTCTTGAGATAACATCACCCGAGAAGCTTCTCATGTCCTCATCAATATTAATATCTCCCACTCCACCCTCTTCATCAATCCTATTTTTCCATGACTTGCAATGTAATCGCAGATTCTGTTATAAGATTCAATCAAAGATCGAGACAAGGAGTACTGCTGATCAATATTGAAGAGGGGTTGAGAGTTAGACACGAGGGAGGAGGTAAGAAGAAAAAGAAGCAGCTTAGATAAGAAAGAAAAACAAATTAGGGTTTATAGGATTTTTTGGTGAGGTGAATTAGCTAGGGTTTATAAGATGATGTCAAGAAAAAAAAAGAATATTTGGTATTCAGAAAAAAGTAAGGAATTAACCTTTTTGATGACATAGCAATGTCTCGCCATCCGTCATATAAGATGAACTCTAAATGGTCACCAAAAACGGAATCAAAAGAGACCCAGCGAAGGCCATTGTCCCCACTCAGCTTTTAACATGTAGAGTCTAAAAGTCTTTTTTATTATTATTTGTGTGTCCTTCATATTAGCTCCATTCTATTACCTAAATATGCATTTATCTCTACTCTATTATTTTATTTTTGGTCGATTCATTCTTATAATATAATACCGAATTGTAATTGTTATAATTATGTTTTTCCTTCATATTGGCTCATGCAAAACCCTTCTAAAATGGGCACACCTTCAACTTCGGATGCATGCTAACTTCTCCATCTAAGTTTTTGGCCTTTTGCCTTTCATTATTTCTACTTATAGGTATTAACTCTCATGCAATCGTTTATTATTTTATCATAATATCAAAACGAGTTGGCACTAGCTTGCAAAACTGAATAAATTTTGTGACCAAATTATTTTACGTGAGGTTGGAGGATCACATAATCTAAACAAATAACTTTTTTAACAATAGAACAACTTTTACTGAAAAAAAACTGATTATTACAAACTACCCTATCCAGAAGGATGACACAGACAAATAGAAGGATAAATACAGAATAAAACAAACGATCCCATCCAGATGTCCAACCCTCCAAGGGATGACAGTGCCACACGTCGACACCGTAGGTGACACAGAGACGTCACACAAGTCGGAATCGGTAAACTGGAGAAAGCTTGAATCCACCCAACACAAATACCACAACAGACCCAACTCAAACGCAATTCTAACGGAGTGACACAGAGACGTCACAAAAATGACAGGTATAAGCCGGAAAACCAGATCCCATTCATAAAACTCCATCAGCCAAATCCCAAAACCATACAAAACACAATTTATCACCATCAGCTTAACGCCAGGCATTGAATTGCTGGGCAGAACAGTAGCCAAAGAAAAAAGAAAGAGGATAAGAGATCAGCAGCAGCGCAAACGCTAACCTATTGATGTAAGACATACGATCCAACACCGAATTGGTGAACATTCGTTTGAAAGATTGATTGGTGATAAAGTTGTGCACCGAAGTTGTGAAGGATCTGAGATTTGAAATCTAGAAGAAGTAGAACAGGGAAAACAAAGAGAAAATATGGAAGGACTGGAGAAGAGAAGGAGAAGTAGAAAAAAAAGAGATGGGAAGGGTTAATCTGACATCTAAAGGGTAGGTGGAGGGAAGAAGAAATAAAAACGAAAGAAACGAAAGCAAACCAAACGAAAAAGGGAGGCAAGAAGCCTTAGATCGGAGACAAGCTCCGAGGAAATCGCCCATGAAGGGCGGGAATGCACACCAACCAAAAAACATGGAAATAAACCTCAAAAAGAGGAAAAATTGGAGTTTCGTCTCCAACCAATCTCCCAAGCCATAGATCCAGATAAGAGATCTAGATCGGGCAAAGAAGATGAGAAGAGAAAGAAACCTAGATGGATGTATTTGGAAGAGAGAAGGTGGAGGATATTTTTTTAGAGAGAGAAAAGAAAAGTTTCTCATTAAGTAATATATCTAAACAAATAACTTGATCGATCAAGTTGAAAGTAGCACATAACTATTTTAGTCGTTTTGGGATCTTTATTTCGCTGTTTGATCAACAATCGAGTTAAATATCTCTAATTAATTGAAGACACTCCAACCTTCACAAACCAAATCTGATGTAACAAGTGAATTGATTGACATAATCAAAATGTTAATTACCTTCCGACCATTGCAGTATCAAACATTTTTTTATCAGTTAAACAGCTCAAATACTATAACAACCATTTTGTAAGTTGCCTCTCACTTATAACAAACATTTTCATAAAACATCAGACAAATCAAAAATTTGTAAACAAAACAAAAATAAATCAAAATATCAAAAGTCAGAAAAAAGTTTGAATCCAGAAAAAAGTTTGATTCCACGTCGTCCTCAGAAAAGCATTTAATTACCAAAAGGGTGGGGATTGCCATTGGGACAAGACCAGCGCAACGTGACTTAAATTTTGATAATTATAGAAATATTAAATTTTTGAAAAGTAAAAATTTTAAGAAAATATTGATAGTAGTAAAAATTTTAGGAAATTTGAAGAAAATATTAAAGTTTATGAACCACCATTTCGCCCTTGATTCAATATACAATTCGAATTACCTGATCATATGGCTTAGACCTCACAATTTGCGCAACGTTAGAATTGACCGTGGTAAAATATTTTAAATTTCCTTTATTCCTTTTTCGCTTCAATTCATTTTATTTGCTTAATTTGGCGGCTAATTAATATGGTAAAATTTGGGGGATATACTTTCCTAATTTGTGAAACTGGTGGAGCACTAATGAAAAAGCGAAAATGCCAATTTGCACAACAATAAAAAGATCAGACCATAATTCAATGAAAAAGAAAATGAAAAGCTTAATCCAATTAATCGTAAGTAAAAGACAATGTTACCCTCAACCCCATCCTCCTCTCATTCTATCATCTCTCTCTTCTCTCTTTTCTTTCTCTCCTCTACTCCGAACAACAAACCCAGAAAAGGATTATACATCTCTTCGTCCTCCCTTAGTTTATATATATACAAGGTTGGACTCGCAAAGCTACCATTCTAGTTTTTTCTTTCTCAATTATGGCTAAATCCTTTCTCTGTAAGTTTTATGTTTTCTCTCTCAAGCATGAAAGTTATTAGGGGTAGTACGTAGTTTTCCACATTTAATTAACAATTTTAACGTTCTGCATCCAAATATAAAAGTTATTGGAGGTAGTAATTTTTATACTTCGGATTCCAACAATCAATAACCGATGTCAAAGTCCGGCGACTGGAATCTGTCGGCCGGAGTTTGGTGAGGTTCTGGCCAAGTCTTCCCTTTTCAATTTTCTCTATCTCTCTCTCTCTATGTATATTTAAAGAGTGAGGAAAAAATAGTCGTAAAATAATATTGTGTTAAGACTTGGAAGTAAAGATTTATTTATTTAGACATAAATAATGATATCTTATATTCAAATGAGCATCTTTTTAAGATTAAATGAGCTTAAAAAAGCTAAATTAGTAGCATTTATTGAATGAACATGTTAGGCAGTTCCAAACCTGTACTCATCCATTGAAAACCAGGTAAACGTAAAAGCAAACCACTTAGAAAGAAGACCATAATAATGTTGAAAAGATATTACATTTCTATAGAATGTAAGAGATAATTGCATCTCAACAATATGTAAAAAGATAACTTATAAAAGCTTAAACTTTGTATTCATTTCCAACAGTTAGATTGAATAGATTCACATGTTTTTTTTATAAAAAAAACATGTTTATTACTAACTCACACACCCTACATATGTTCGTGTGGTTTCAACCTGTGGCCTTAAAATTATCAATTAAACGCATTAACCAACAAAACCACAACTCACCGACATAGATTCATTTGTTATTAATGTCAAAACCCACCCCAGATTTTCCCTTGCTGCCTGTGATAAGTCCTGCAGGGACCACCTCCAAAAGAAATTCTACTGAAATTCGGTAGAACCCCCTTTGAAGATGGACAACCATTCCTAAACAACACCTGCAACACTTTGGTCTATTGATATTTAGTAGTGGGATGTTATGAGTTTGACTAGCGGAGATGATATTTTCCTCTCATTTAATTATAAGAGATTATGAGTTTGACTAACGAAAAACTTGTTGTAGTAATTGATGCAATTCTCAATCATTGATATAATAAATTTTCTTACCATTTCACATTTATGTTTTGATTATATTGATTTTTATGTGTCGTAGCAAAGAAACGAGATATTCATTGTCATATGTAGTATCTTGTCAAGTATCGGTTCTAATACTAAAGAGATGTTAGCAAATATAAACAGGTCCGGCAAAAGAGTTACAAGCGTCATCAAAATCAGAGTAATTGGCAATTCAACATTGTGGAAAGAAATGCAATCAAACTACGGTTAGTTCTCTGCTTTTGTATTCAACTTTGAAAAGTTTTTATTGTTTGATTGAATTCAACTTTGAAAAGTTAAGCATGGTAATGTTTCCTTGTGTTTTTGAGCCAATATGGTTATCAATTTGAAACAAAATCTCCAAACTGCTTCACAACCCCTTGTAGGTGCCATAAAATCAGAGGTTTTAATAACCTCTGCAGCCAAATGTGCCAACCAAAGATCCCAAATGGCAAAGAATCCATGGCAAATCTTTAGTGCTCATCAACATATTAACGTCACTGCTCCATACATGCATACATCTCCATTTTTCCCGACAGTAAAAACAGAGAATGGCACTCTGAGAATCTCCTGTTTACCCAAGGATACACCCGTAAATTCCCACCTCCTCAGAGACTATATAACTAGAGCCACCCCTCTGAGGTAAATAAAAAAACCGAGTCCAACTCATTTCTGCAAAAAAACTTTCAACCAATTTCAACTCCCGAGAATGTGTGGAGGTGCTATCATTTCCGATTTCATTCCGCCGACGCGGTTCCGTCGTGTCACCGCCGACTTCCTCTGGCCCGATCTCAAGAAATCCAGATCCGGGAAGAGGTTCTCCTCCCGGTCCGAAATCCTCGGATTGGACGACGATTTCGAGGCCGACTTCCAGGAATTCAAGGACGATTCTGATGTGGACGACGATGAGGACATGCTTGATTCCAAGACCTTTGCCTTCTCCGCTGGGAAGACCTCTCCTGCTGCTCGCGGTAAAAATCACCTCTCTCTTTTTTTACACGGTGATTGATTGACTTGTTTGATTGTTTTCTCTTCACCTTGGTGATGCTATAGGTTGATTCTAAAGATTGTTAGGGTGTGTGCCTAAATATGTTGTGAATCCTTTTCCGTGTTTTCTCTTTTTTAATTCTTGAAGGACCTAAGGCTGTGAGATCTGTGGAGTGCAATAGTCAGGCTGAGAAATCTGCAAAGAGGAAGAGGAAGAACCAGTACAGGGGAATTCGTCAGCGCCCATGGGGTAAGTGGGCTGCCGAGATACGAGACCCAAGGAAAGGAGTCAGGGTCTGGCTCGGGACTTTCAACACTGCTGAAGAGGCTGCAAGGGCCTACGATGCCGAGGCGCGTAGGATTCGTGGCAAGAAAGCCAAGGTGAATTTTCCTGAAGAAACCCCTCGTGCTTCTGCAAAGCGTGCTGTCAAGGCGAATGCGCTACCCAGGACAAACTTGGACAGTAATGGCTCGGATCAAGATTACTACAATTCTATGAGTTTCCTGGAAGAGAAATCCCAAACCAACAACTTTGGGTACATGGACTCTGTCCTTACCAATGGTGACTTTGGGTCCACTCCTCTAGCTGACCCTGCTGCTGTGTATTTCAGTTCTGATCAGGGAAGCAATTCCTTGGATTGTTCCGACTTTGGCTGGGGAGAACAAGGCTCAAGGACTCCTGAAATCTCATCTGATCTGTCTTCTGTTTGTTCTGGAAGAAAGTGAGAACTCATTGTTCCTGGAGGATGCTAACCCAACCAAGACTAACCCTGAGGGTTTTGTGCCTGCTGAGAATAATCTTGCCCCAAAGACGCTTTCTGAGGAGCTGTCGGCTTTTGGGATGAAGTATTGTGAGACACCCTATCTTGAGGGGAGCTGGGATGCTTCAATTGATAGCTTTCTCAATGGTGATATGACCCAGGATGGTTGTAACCCAGTGGATCTTTGGAGCTTTGATGACCTTCCTTCAATGGCTGGGGGTTTCTAAGCACACCAGCTTTTTAAGTTTGTGTAAATAAAGCTACATGTTAGTGAGTTTCATTCTCTATTAGCCTTGATATTGTTTCACATTTCGTTTCATGTTTGGTCTCAAATTGTTCGGCATGAGAACCTGGTCCTGGTTTCTTATACTTTGGTGCTTGCAGGAAGGGTTTCACTGGAGTGCAAGCAGTTGAACTAAGGCTTTTGTGAGGAGTATTTTAAGCTGTAGCTGCTGGTGTATTGGGGAGTATAGGTATTAGGTTTACTTCTACCTTTAAAGACTTGTTTCTCCCTTGCTAAACTTGATGTTTGTACTGATGTGATGGGAAAGTGTGAGCTGTGGTGATACTGAAACCTGATGATTGTGTACCTTGATCTGTTTTAATTTATGGTCTTTTCTTATAACTGGCCCTCAAATTTTGCACATAATTTCAATTTTGTTGTTTGAATTAGAAATTCATTCATAGTTTGGTGTCCGTTGCCTCTTTGCTTGTTTTGTCTAAAGACTTCAAGGGGCTGCTTTACTTGCAAACTTGTTTTACTTGATTCTTGGCATCACATCAGCGACTGGTAATCGCCGTATACCTCAGCCATGTGAAGAGCTTGGTGCATGTTTGCCACTTGTTGCTTCTGAATATGGTTTGAGTGAGGTGTACGACTGCTGCCATGCGGCTGATGGTTCTGGTGGCCGGTGTGGAGCTCTGATGTCATATGGAGCCATAGCTCCATACTTGAGGTGTCAATGGGATCAAAATAACTTGGAAGTTGGACCTTCACCTCATATATGCATCAGCAGCTCAGAAATAGACAAGTCGATATGGGAGTGCGGAGGAGATGATTGATCGTTAAGGGTGGCTGCAGAAGCCTTTTGCAGAGGAGAAGAGGATAGCAACCAGCCAACCAGAAGACCAGAGTGATCTTTTCTAGTCACGTGTTTCTGCGCAGAAAACTCAGGATGAGGAAAATTGGGAGGACCAATTCAGGCATGAGAGGACCTTTTGTGGCATTTCATGGGTGCATGTGATCCGAGGCTTTGAGCATATTAAGAATGTGGTTTTTGACCATTAACTAATACTATGGAAGGGGAGAAGGGGGAGGTGTACCTAACAGACCATTGTTAGGTGTATTTCACGGTCGTCACCTGCCCAAGAAGAGTGTTGTAGAACAGTTATAACCTCCTGTCAACTAAGCATACAAAATAATTGGCCCTAAAAGCTTGTTCTTTTGAGAGATTATAGTCATATCATCCTAGGGTCAAATGATAGGAGGATGTTGGGATATGCAGTGGTACCTTTAATTCCAACTAAGAGAAGTTCCAATTTGTGATCCATTTATGAGCAGAAAATGAGTACAACTTCAAGTACTAGATCGGAGAATGAGTCGGTTCAATGGATCACAACATGGAGTAATTAGTTAAATTGAGACCAGACTATTCTTTGTATACATGGGATATTTCGAGCCTAGTTTACCTCTATATCGAACTAGTCTACTTGATATCGGCATTAGATGTATTGTAAAACTTTTCCTACGGGATACCTTGGTCTTGTAGACTAACATTTGTTCAGTTCACAGCCTAGAGTTGCAGATAGGGTATTTCTCTCATCCGCCTAGAATTATTATTTGGTAGAGTCGAAAGTGTTGGAGGGTGGACTGAAAGGGAGATGATGTTTTTTGCTAAGAAAAGTAGAGGGGGAAAGGGAAGGATTGTAGCGGAGTCCTGCCTGTCTTCTCGGGTAAACCAAGTCGGAGAAAGCTCTGATAAGCTCTAGCTTTCTCTACAAAGCTGCTGTAGTGAAGCCTTGGTGTAACTAGAAAGGAATAAAGCAAAACACAAAGCTACAGTCTAAAGAAAGATATTGGAAATTCTTCAGTCCATCAAGTGAAATTTCACCTACGTGGCAACATCATAGGCACTTATTTCAGTTTGATTTTTTAGTTTGACTGAAACAGGTGGCTATAATGTTGTCACATCAGTCAGTGAAATTTCCCCTGTTGAACTGAAGAACATCTCATACAAGTAGTGCCATTTGATTTAACAATGATGAATTGATGATAACATATAATTGTAAGGTTAACTCCCCAAACATATGATGATTTATAGTATTATTTCGCTCTTCCTCTTCCTCTTCCTCATAGGCTTCTGCCAAAGCCTGAACTGCTGATCCACCTTCGGAGGTGCAATACATTCATTGGATCTATGATCAGGTTTTAAACATTTGTAACAAGTTCTTGGGGTAGGCCTCACATACGGGTTAAAAGGCCGTCGCACAAGTGCTGCTCTTGCCCTACTAGCACCTCTAAAGCCAGAAACACCACTCTCTTTGTTAAAAGAACTAGAAGCTCTCGTGGTCATTCCCCTCGTGTTCTGTGACCCAACTTTCCCTTTATCGCCTAAAGGACTCCCAACTTCAGTGCTCCTTTGACTAGTGAATCTAGAGAAATTAAAGGAAGCCTGAGGAGACTTCTCCATCAACTCCACCTTCGTAGCCAAACTTGCAACCTCGGTCACGGTCCACATAGTTTGCAAGCCAATCTTCTCTTGTATGGAAGGTTATAACCCACTGATGTAACGAGCAATCTTCTACCCTTCAGATTCGCCTAAGTCATTATGCTCAGAAAAATGCAAAAAAATAGCGGTATATTTTGAAACAGTCCTCGTCCCTTGATGACAATCTATGCACATCATGTAAAGGATATGTTCATAATCCACCAGCATGAATCGCTCTGTCATCAACTGCTTCATCCTCCTCCAAGTTTTGACGAGATCTTTTCTCTGCCTTAATCTCTGCAACACCATCTTCTCCCACAGACTGCAGCAGTACTCTTAAGACGGGTTGCCACCAACTTAACATGCTTATGCTCCGGAACACTCATAACATCCACAAACCTATCTACTTCTATCTGCCAATCCAGGAATTCCTCAACATTCATTATCCCATTGAACAAATGGATATCAACCTTCATCCTGAAATCATTATCATCTGGCCCAAGTTGCTTCAGATCTATAGCTTCTTCCTCCGAATCAGATTCAGTCATTCTTGATGTTGATTCCACCCCCACGTGAAACCCTAGGTTTATGATCCGTTCTCCCGTCTCCACGCTTGTTGTTGTTATTATTCTTCAATTCTTTTAATTTCTCACACTACTAGAAAAAAGACTTTAGCCGATGAAATGACCAAAAACAGGACGATAAAAAAAAATTTCGTCGGCTAAAGTCTACTTTAGCCGACAAAAAAAAATTCGTCGGCTAAAGTGGAATTTTAGTCGACGAAATTTTTTATCATCGGCTAAACTAATTTTTTCGTCGGCTATAGTGGAATTTTAGCCGACGCAAATTTTTTTCGTCGGCTATAGCCTGTGAACTTTAGCCGACGAAATTAGGGTGTTTCGTCAGCTAAAGTACCTTTTAGTTACAAATTAAATTGCACTACGGATATTTCGGTATCCGATTGACTATTGTGATACCAATCTGGAAGCAAAACGGTCATACTAGTCAAACTCAACGCTAATGCCATGACATATGAGTTTTTTTGTCATCCAAGTTCGTTTAACGCTTTAAAATGACTTTTTTCTAAACACTTAACACACGAAAATGCCCATATCTACACCTATATGAGCTATTTTGGTCGAACCTTCAACACAACAAACTCTCAACATGATGAGACGCAATTGTCCATCTAAAAATTTTGAGACATTTACCCCACGATGATAGGGCTCTCCATATGGATAAATAATGACAAATAGTAGGCATGTTGTGATTCTGGTCATCAAAATTCACAAACAAAAATACGACCGTCAGATATCATCAATATATTGAAATATGTTTATGATAAAAAATTCAACTTGATCCGATAAATTTAAGGGCTTCATCCGGACGGTCAATCCTGTAAGTCAAACCCCTAAATTGTATTGGCCGCAACTATCGGCACTGAGACTATCGGAATTACGTAATTTTTCAACCGTAGACGTATTTCACGACTTTTTTACGTTTGAAGTTTCTACGTAGAGTTTGTTTTTGAAACGGAACATTTACTTAAAGCTTAGTAAACAAGCTATACAACATTAGTAGGCATGTTGTGATTCTGATGATCAAAGTTGAGAAACAAAAATCCGACCGTCTGATATGAACATTATGTCGAAATATATCTATAGGAAAAAATTCAACTTGATCCGACAACGTTAAGGGCTCGATCCTTACGGTCAATCCAGTAAGTCAAACCCCTTAAAGCACGAAAACAGTCATTTAACCATCTAAATTACGTATTTTGCCCGGACCTTCAATTGAAAATAGTTTCAAATCGATGAGACGCAACCAGTAGTATGGTTATTTTATGAAAAATAACCACCAGAGATAGGGCTACCTCTAGGGAGAAAGAATGGAAAATTGCGTTAACCGCAACTATCGGCACCGAGACTTTACCGAAATTAAGTGATTTTTCATCCATAGACATATTTCACCATTCCGGTCATATCTTATTTCACGACTTTTTTTTCGTTTGAAGCTTCTACATATAGGGTTTAGGGTTTTAGCCGACGAAATTTCGTCGGCTAAGGTTAAATCAATAAAATAAATAAATAACTATAGCCAGTGAATTACTTTAATTTCATCGGCTAAAGTTAAATAAATAAATAACTATAGCCGATGAAATTTATTAAAATTCGTCGGCTAAAGTTAATTAAAAATTCAAAATCTTTGACAGGGATTTTAAAAATTTTGAAATTTTTCTGACTAAAATTTTGACGAAATTAGGGTATTTCGTCGGTTAAGGTTCAAAATTTTCTATATCTTTCAATTTTTACCTCCTCCTCTTCATCTTCCTTCCTCCTCCTACTCCTTTTCCTCCTCCTCTGGCGGCAACAACGTACACCTCCTCCTCCTCCTCTGGCGGCAACAACGTACACCTCCTCCTCCTCTCCTCCCCTTCTCCTCCTCTAACTCTTTCTCCTCCTTCTTCCCCCCCTCTAACTCTTTCTCCTCCTCCTTCTCCCCCTCTAACTCTTTCTCCTCCTTCTCCTCTCCCTCTCCTAGCATATTCTCCTCCTCCCCTCCTCTTATAGCCGACCTCATCCTCTTCTTCTCCCCCTCCACCACCGATGTAAAAACGAAAAAGAAGAAAAAAAAAATTTAATCAAAAATACAAGAAAAAAAAGAACAAAAATAAAATAACTATAGCCGACGAATTTTAAGGTAATTCGTCGGCTAAAGTTAAAAAACAAAAAATAAAATAATTATAGCTGACGAATTTTATTAAAATTTTTCGGCTAAAGTTAAATAAAAAAAATAAATAAAATTCATCGGCTAAATTTAAATAAATAAAAATAATAGATATAGCCGACGAAATTTTATTAAATTTCGTCGGCTAAAGTCCATAATTTAAGCGACGAAAAATTTGACGTCGGCTAAATAAATGACTTTAGCCGATGATGAATAGTAATTTTGTCGGCTAAAGTCTTTGCCGACGGCTTTTTCCCGACGATTTCTTAGCCGACGAAATTTTGTACTTAGCCGACGAAAAATTTTCGTCGGCTAAAGTACTGATCCTGGTAGTGTCAGTCACTTGGGTCACCTCAGTACTCAAAGCAGTAAGGGTTGTGGTAAAAGTCACAGTAACACTTTCTATGTCAGCTCTGGTAATTGGTGTGTCACCCATGATCAAGGATAAGAGAGACAAGAAAGTCTGGCTCTGACTGCCACTTGACGCAGTAGAAGTATGGAAGGCTAACCAGTGTTACATCATGGTAGGTGGAGAGTTCTCAAGCGAAGAACTCTATAAGACAGGTCTGGAGTAATCTAGAAAATAAGAGAAGAACTCTATAAGACAGGTCTGGAGTAATCTAGAAAATAAGAGAAGAACTCTTAGGATTTTGATTGAAATTAATAAAACTGTTTGTCTGCTACACATAAAGGTGCTTATATATGAGAAATAAAACCTTAGGGCGATTAACAACCAAGCTTAAAAGCCCAATGATTGAATTAAAACAAAATCCGAAAATAAATAGAAAACATAAAATACCGAAAATTAGTAAATTGCTATTTTAAGGCCCAAGACGATCTCAGATGGCCAAAAGCCTATAAATCATGGTAAAGAGATGAGTTTGACTCGTCCCGATGTTCCACTTCCAGAAAGGTATAATAATAGTCATCCAGACATTGAATGACAAATCTACAACAAACCGGGTTTGGATCTACAATGATCGATCTGCTCCTCAATTGCCTCTGTCAGCCGTCTTACATCACTATTTAATAAAATAAAAGAATAAAGGAACAGACTGTGAGAGCATCTCCAACAGTTCTTGTATTAATTCTCTATTATAGAGCATAAAATCACAAAATCTCTATAAATAAATGAGCTAAACTCCAACAGCTCTTCTATTTTATATACAAAATTAAATGTTTCATGTATATAATTTAATAAATTTATAGAAATATATAAATTGATTCAAATCAAACCATAATTATCTTGTTAATTGTTTTAATTTTATGACGTTTTGTTCATTCTTTAGAAAAGAAAATGAATTAAAAAAGGCAAGCAATAAAGTTTACATGTAAATACAAATTTGTAAAAATTCTATAGATTTAGAGGATATGTTTCTCTCTCTTCTAACTTTTTGTATTATAGATGATCATTTATATGAGCTATTGGAGCTAAAAATGATGTATTTTCTCTAAAATTAAAATTATTCTATATTTACATGAGCTGTTAGAGATACTTTGAGTGTACGGGTGTAGAAATTTACTTCCTATTTAGAGGAATTGATCTTTTACGTGCTAAATTTTTCATGCGTTAAAAATAAAAAATTTATAAAAATAGGTTGTTTGACTTGTTTCAATATCAAAACATGAGAGCTCATCACCATTATTATTTAATGTTATAATATTGGTTTTCCTTATGTAAGTAGAAAATTGGGAATTCGAGTCATTGGAGATTGGTTGTTGGGTTTATGTTATTGAATTGATAAAAGAACAATCATGAGGGGAAAGGGGAGAGCCGTGAGGAGAGGATCCGTAAAGGAAACATGGACACTATTTTTTTGCCAGGCCCATATTTTTAGAAAAAACATTAACGGGACAACAACACTGAAAAGTGTGTACTCTGCTTCCACAGTTCGTGACGCCTGACAACTCAAGGGTGACGTCGGATTTGAACACCCAGTGGCCAGGATCATCAAGTTTCAAATTTTCAATGGCTTCTCCTCACATGATCATAGAGTCAAATGAGAGCATTGCCCCCACAAACAAAAAAGCCAAGCATCCGAAGGTAAGAATTTTCTTGAAAATAGCTACAAACAAGCAACAAGAGACAACCGGCTGGCTCCTCTTTATCAAGTATCCGCCATTAGCTTTTAGGTTTCTCCACTCTTCACTAACTCTCACCAACTCGCTCCAAAGGTTTCACTCTTCTAAGTCTACTACCGCTTTTCTTTCTTCATAATTTAACCATCATGCATGTCAGCATTTGTTTGTCAATTTTCTCGAATCAATCTGTGATAAAGTTTCTGCCTTTCAATCTTAGCGAACTCGTGCGTGAAGGGTAGTCTTGGCTATATTGTTCTGATGATTGCATGTGAGTGTGTTTGAAAGATGATACTGTGCTGACAATAATCACTAAAATCTGAAACTTGATTGCTCATCATAGATTTCTTTGTTGTGTTTTGTGTTTATGTAGTGTTGGGTATGTTTGCCTTGAAATTTAAGCCTCTAAAATTATGTATGTTTGTTGCAGATCTTTTGTATGTGAACCCAGTTGAAGACCCTGAAATGGCCCAATCCTCATTGAATCCTGTAATTGAATTGAATGGAGAGGAATTCTGGCCACTTTCTGGGAAGCCCTGCTTTGATGTCATACTCACCAAATCACATGTGAAACCCATTTATCAACTGGTAATTATGCCTGTAATTACATATATCATGAATTTTTTCCTACTCTTTGGATCAGTTTAGTTTCTATGAATTTTTCCTACCCTTCTTTGCAATAGCGAGGATTTTTGATACACTGATATTTTCTTTGTAAGTTGAAATATCTTAGTGCTCTACTTGACATATTTTGATGGTATAACCAGATAAGTTATTTTCGTTTACTGTTTTCTTGTACAATTACTACCAAGCTGTATACTTATTGCAACAGACAAGCATGCATATAGGGACTATTACTGTCATTGTGGATCATTAATATATTTTCTGTAGTCTAGTTCATTGAAATAACCATTTGATTGATATAGGGGATCCCAGCCGAACTTGATCCAGAATTACCGTCTGGTTCAATCCATACAGTTCTCGTATATGGCAATAAGAGTTGGGAGATGATCTATAACGGAGAAAAACGTCATAAACAATTCAATCGAAAGTCATGGGGGGCATTTGTTGATGAAAATAATTTGAAGGTCGGAGATGGATTGGTGTTTGAACTCATGGAGTGCAACATCACACAAATAAAATTCAGAGTCCAAATCCTGAGAGGTGACATTCCTGAGGAACTTCTAGAGAAGGCCAACTGTGAGGCAGAGCAACCCATTGTTATACAATGATGCCTTTCCATGGATGGTATATCATTCACCTAAATTGCATTAATGGCCAGGAGCTAATATAATAAGGAACTCATTAGAGCCTGTTGAGAGTACTGCTAGATTTTAAGGTCTTTATTGGTTCTGTTATGTCATTTGACATGATCCTATTTTAATTAAATGAACATGAATGTATTTATATCTTAAAAAGAATGCACTTTTGCTCATGTTCGTAATTATGGCCAGAAATATTGATTTTTATTTTCTCTCGTATCAGAGGAGATTGGTCTGTCTTCAATTCTTCATTATACTTGTTTATCATCAGTACTTTGTATTGTAACTATAAAACAGCTATAAGTATGGATAAACTTGTCAATGGAGTGTATACTAGCTTTTACTGAATGTGTTTCATGACAGTGATTTATTGTGAAAGAACATCTACTCATATGTTTTTTAAAGGCTATGCATATGGGTACTCTTTTTTGAAATTGTATGCATTTGGTAACTCGTGAGTAGAACAGTACATTATGTATAAATACTTCACTGATCCTGAATACAAGTGTATGGATCTTATCCTCGAAGTATTAGGAATTCATTGTTCTTGAATTGTCTTTCTGAAATGATCAAGAAAGAGGGGGCCTGCATTTGTTAATCCTATTCTCTTAGGGCTTTATAATTCCTTCAGTGTTAAATCAGATGTATACATTATTTCACTTTCAATTTCTGTTACCATGATAATGTAGAACATTTGGGTGGCTTCATGAGTAGTCATCATCTTTGTCAATCACCATAGTACACACTACAGAGTAGTCGTCATCATTATTGTTACATCACAATTATCTTTTGTCAGTGAAAGTAGGTGATGCAGTTCACTGCAGAGAAGTTCCTTTACCAAGAGCCATGTGGGTTTTAAAGTTTGGCTCAGAAGAATCCTGGTTTCTTGATTTTTTGTGTTGAAGTTGGTCTCCAAGGTGTGAGAAGTCTGTCTTGTAACTTTTCCAGAAATAGCAAAATAATAGATGCAGCTATGACTCCATTAATGAGAGCATCTGTTATGGTAAGTCCTTTTTCAAATTTAACCCTAATTACCCCACTCCTTTAAGTATTTATACTTGCCCGGCCCCTTGTATTCTACACTCCTCTCACCAGAGATCATCCTCAGTTCCTCACAGGTACTATCTAAAAGCACTGTAGTTTCATTTCTTTTCTTTTTTTCCTTTTTGTATTTTGAATTATTATGTCTATTGTTCTTCATTTCTGTGAACCCATGTGCATAGGGTGGTCTTTGCTTTTTTCTTGTTTCAAATTAAGAATTGCAATGTCAGTGTTTGAAGACAAGGTTTGGTGTTGTTGAATGCCTTTCTGAAGATCCTCAATTTTAGGTTTTGAAAGTCTTGGGAATCTCCGGTGGATATTTAGTGTTAGCTCCCTGAGATCCAGAAAAGAAGTATGTACTAAATAAGGCCATAAGCAAGATATGTCTGATGTTTAAGACGACAGATCAACGAACATGAATATTAGGCTAGGGATTAGTTGGGTGTTATAGGCTGCTAAAAATTGGTTAGCACAGGGGATCAAGGAAAGAAAGGATTGTTAAGACTAAAAGCACAATTTATGGTTATTGTGCTCCATATGGATGATATCTGCATAACTTGAAGAACATGACAGTACTCATCTTTGTTGCAGATAAGTTACTTTGTTAAGTCCTAGTTGGCGAAGCAGGAGATCCATTATTTATCTTGTTACAGATTCATCTTAACATTTTGATTGCTAATTCAATTTGAATTTTTGGTGAGTCAATTTGAAGTTTTCAAACTTTTGCTAATTCAATTTGAACTTTTGGTTACACAAAGTATTTTGTTTTCTTGGGAAGTACTTCATGTAAATAAGGCCATGTTCTCTGATGGGAAAGGTCTTAGATTGGGATATGTTATATGTATTCCCTAATTTATAAGTTTTATCTTTAAATGAATAAATAAGGGATGAGGCTCAATTAGGTCTTCAGAGGCAGGCGATTTATGAAGCAAGGCCCTCAAAAATTATATGTTGATATTCAAGCTGTTTGAGCAAAACCATATAATTAAGATTGGCTACTAGGGACGTTTACACTAAGTTAGGATTTGATCGTTTAATCAGCTGTATTATTATTTATCTGATATAGGGAATCCTGGCCAAACTCCATTCAATACTCCACCTTGTTCAGTCCTTACAGTTCTCTACTTCTGGGGAAAAAGTTGGGAGATGATATGTGATGGAAAAAAGTACAAGTTGGATAGAGTCATGGAAAGCATTTGTTGATGACAACAATTTAAAAGTTGGAGATGGATGTGTGCTTGAAGTCATGGAGTGCAGTACTAGAAAACTGGAATTAAGAGTCCAAATCCTCCGAGGTGACATCCCAGCTGAACTCCTAGAGCAGGAATGAGGTGATGAAGCCAAGAAACCCATTGTTTTTATTGTTGAGATATATATCCCACATCGGGAATATGTGACCTTGCCTGTGGGTTTATAAGGGTTTGGGCTACTCTCTCTATTGCCAATTGGTTTTAGAGTTGAACCCATACTACTTTATCATGGTATCAGAGCGGGTTGCCCACGTACACGTGTGAAGCCTAAAGGCCACACGAACTCCACGACCACCCAAGTTGTTGTCCACGTGTTAGGCTTAAAGATTCGCCACACGTGCGGAGGCGTGTTGAGATATATATCCCACATCGGGAATATGGGACCTTGCCTATGGGTTTATAAGGGTTTGGGCTACTCTCTCTATTGCCAATTGGTTTTAGAGTTGAACCCCAGACTACTTTATCACTTATTTCCTTTTCATGGATGTATTATGAATCTACTGAATGACATTACTAGTCAGAAACTAAGTAGAGGCTACGGTTAATATTGTTGAGTTTTTGACTTGGTTTTCTTGTTGGTTAAATAAAGTCCTAGTCTGTTGGGATTAGTCCTAGTCAGTAGGATTTAGTTAAGTTGAATTATTCCTGGTTTGTTAGAACTCGTAGCTGAAAACGAGTGCTTCTGTTTAGGATTTCTGTTACATCGAGAAGGCTATATATATGCCTATCTCAAAGTTGAATAAAGCAGAGTGTTTGAATTTCAATTGTGAGTTAAACTTGTTGCAATCAAGTTTCGTTTCCAACAGTTTGGTATCAGAGCCCTGCAAAGGGCCTGATTGTGTGTAAAGAGAGAAACACTAAGGGAGAGATTTGTGATGGCAGAAAGTAGTACTGCACTGTTGAAGCCTGGAGCTGAGGGAAGCTCGGCACCATTGTCCATTCCAATTTTTGATGGACATTATGATCACTGGTCACTTTTGATGGAGAACTTCATCAGATCAAAGAAGGCCTGGCACCACATTGAAGTTGGCATACCAACGCCTACCCAAGTGACACAACAAGCTGAGACATTCTCCACGGTTGTGCAAGGACAACGAACACAGTCTGAGGCACAAAGGAAGCAAGCAGAAGAATTGCGACAGAGGGTTGAGAGGATGAGAGAAGATGACTTCACAGTCAAAAGCTATCTCTTTCAAGCCATTCCTCGAACAATCCTGGAGACCATTCTCGACAAGTCAAGCTCGAAGAGCATCTGGGATTCCATGAAACAGAAATATCATCGAACGAATCGAGCAAAACAAGCACAGAGACAGGCCTTGAAGAAGGAATTTGAAATGCTTCAAATGAAAGAAGACGAGAAGATAGATGATTATTTTGCTCGAACCCTAACCATTATCAATAAGCTGAAGATTCATGGAGGAGAAAACATGCCACAGTTGGATGTTGTGGAGAAGATTCTGAGATCTTTGACTCCTAGATTTGATTATGTTGCTTGTTCTATCGAGGAGTCAAATGACCTTGACTTGTTGACAGTTGATGAGCTACAAAGCAGCTTGCTTGTGCATGAGCAGAGGCTGAACAGAAGCTACGGAAGCATGAGAGAGGAGCAGGTTCTCAAGGTGACTTATGGTGAAGGAAGCATTCGTGGAAGAGGAAATCGAGGACGTGGACGTGGAGGAAGAGGTAGAGGCAGACAAAGTTTCAACAGAGCCACAGTTGAGTGCTTCAAGTGTCATAAACTAGGACACTTTCAAAATGAGTATCCATCTTGGAACAAGGAAGTTAATTATGCAGAGTTCGATGAAGAGGAAGAAATGCTACTGATGGCCTATGTTGAGGAAGCAGAAAAGCAGAAAAGTAGTGCATGGTTTCTAGACTTCGGATGCTCAAACCATATGTGTGGAGACAAAGACTTGTTTACAAGCTTGAACACGAATTTTTCTCATTCTGTCAAGCTTGGAAACAATTCGAGGATGAACGTCGTTGGCAAAGGCAGTGTCAAAGTCTCTTTCAAAGGCATGAGGTATGTTATAGAAGATGTCTATTTTGCTCCGGATTTGAGAAACAATCTGCTAAGCATTGGACAGCTTCAAGAGAAGGGTCTTGCCATTTTGATCCAAGATGGAACGTGTAAGATCTATCACTCAAGGAGAGGACTAATTGCAAGCACTAAAATGCGCACAAACAGGATGTTTGTTCTATTCTCTGAAGATTCACAAGTTTCGAGTGCACAAGATGGTCGCTGTTTTCAAACCTCAGTTTCTTCAGATTTGACATATCTTTGGCATCAAAGATATGGTCATCTAAGCTACAAGGGTTTGAGGACGCTGCAATACAAGAAGATGGTAGATGGCTTGCCTCATTTTGGAGCTTCTAAAGAAATTTGTGCAGAATGCCTGATCGGAAAGCAACCAAGAGGTGTGATACCAAAGAGAAGTTTATGGAGAGCCAGCAAGGTACTTGAATTGATACATTCTGATTTATGTGGACCGATCACTCCTACTTCAAACAGTGGAAAGAGGTATGTGTTATGTTTTATTGATGACTATAGCCGTAAAGCATGGCCGTATCTCATTTGTGAGAAATCAGAAACTTTAAACTGTTTCAAGAATTTCAAGAAGCTAGTGGAGAAAAGTGCAGAAGTTTCAATCAAATGCTTGAGAACAGACAGAGGAGGAGAATTCACATCTAATGCTTTCAATGATTTCTGTCGAGAAGAGGGAATTAAAAGGCAACTCACCAATGCTTACACTCCTCAACAGAATGGCGTGGCAGAAAGGAAGAATCGGACAGTGATGAATCTGGTTCGTTCCATGCTGGTTGCTAAGGGAATGCCTAGAACTTTTTGGCCGGAAGCTGTGCTATGGACGTTCTATGTTTTGAATCGTTCACCAACACTTGCAGTAAAGGATGTTACACCTCAAGAGGCATGGAGCAAAACTAAACCTTCTGTGAATCACTTTCGAGTTTGGGGGTGCATTGGTCATGTGCATGTACCAGAAGAAAAGAGAGGTAAACTGGATAACCGTAGCTTTCCTTGTGTTTTATTGGGGGTGAGTGAACAGTCCAAAGGGTACAAATTGTATGATCCAGTAGAGAAAAAGGTTGTGTTTAGTAAGGATGTGGTTTTTGAAGAAAACAAACAGTGGGAATGGGGAAAGGAACATGAGAGGGAGATCAGTTTTGAGCTGGCTTGGGGAAATGAGAATGAGTGTGAAAATTTTGAGGGTGAAGGGTTTGAGGGAGAGACAGGTGACGAAGGAAACAATGAGGGGGTGAGAGTAACCAAAACAGTGGTGAGAGTAACCAAAACAGTGAGGGAAATGTGAGAAATCAAAATCCTAACCTTGAAGAAGAAGTTGAAAACCCTAGTCCCCTCACTCAAAATTCTAGTCACACTCAAAACCCTAACCTCGTTCATATCCCTACTTCTGTTCAAAACCCTACCTCTGTTCAAAATCCTAGCCTGCCAAATCCAAAAACTAAACCTCGAAGAAAAGAAACAGTGGTTGAGAGTATATCACATGAAGGGAGAGAGCGTCGGAGACCGGATTGGATGGATGACTATGTAGTTGGTAATGACCTAAATAAGGATGAAGTCTTGTTGATCGAAGATGGAGAGAATGTTGATTCAGTTTATTTCGAACATGCTGTTAAAGAAGCTAAATGGAGGCAGGCAATGGATAGTGAGATCAATGTTATCGAGAAGAACAAGACTTGGAAGTTAACAGAGCTGCCAAAAGGATCAAAGAAAATTGGAGTGAAGTGGATCTACAAGACTAAACACAATGAACATGGAGAGATCATCAAGCATAAAGCTTGACTTGTTGCAAAGGGCTACACTCAAAGGGAAGGAATTGACTACTTGGAGGTTTTTGCACCTGTTGCTCGTTTAGATACAGTTCGAACCATCCATGCAGCCTCAGCTCAAAACAAATGAAAGGTGTTTCAGCTTGATGTAAAATCTGCATTTCTTCATGGTGAGCTTGTCGAGAAAGTCTATGTGGAGCAGCCTCAAGGTTACAAGAAAGAGGGGAAGGAGCACATGGTGTATGAACTGTTCAAAGCCTTGTATGCACTAAAACAAGCTCCTCGAGCTTGGTTTAGTCGGATCGAAACTTACTTCATCAACCATGGATTTCACAGATGCGACAGTGAGCAAACCTTGTTCACAAAGAAGAGTGAGGATGGCAAAATTATCATTGTAAGTCTTTATGTTGATGACTTGATTTACACTGGTAATGATGTTGATTTCTTGCTCGATTTTAAAAAGTCTATGATGGAAAAATTTGACATGAGTGATATGGGAAGTTTGAGTTATTTTCTCGGCATAGAAGTTATACAGAAGTCACGAGGGATCTTCATATGTCAAAGGAGGTATGCAATGGAAATTCTTAAGAAGTTTGGTATGCTAGAGAGTAAGCCAGTGTCTACCCCTATTGTTCCTGGCACAAGAGTCTCAAGAGATGAGGAAGGCATAGTGATTGATGAGACTTACTACAAACAGCTTGTAGGAAGTCTCATGTATCTGACAGCTACTCGCCCGGATTTGATGTTTGTCACAAGTTTGGCTAGTCGATACATGTCCAAGCCCACAGAGCTGCACTTACAAATTGTGAAACGAGCATTGCGCTACTTGAAAGGAACGATGGATTTTGGCATCTTTTACAGAAGAGTTGAAGGTTGCAAACTGCAAGGTTTTACCGATAGTGACTATGCAGGAGACTGTGATGATCGTAAAAGCACTAGTGGGTATGTGTTCATGCTTGGAGTTGGAGCTGTATCTTGGAGTTCAAGAAAACAACCAATTGTGACACTTTCAACCACTGAAGCCGAGTTTGTTGCTGCTGCAAGCTGTGTTTGTCAAGCAATTTGGTTAAAGCGGATTCTCAAAGAACTAGGAGAAGAAGAAGAGGTCTGTACAGACATCAAGTGTGACAACAACTCCACCATTAAGTTGTCAAGGAATCCAGTTCTTCATGGACGCAGTAAGCACATAGATGTAAGGTATCACTTTCTCAGAGATGTCATTAAACAAGGATCGATCTCATTGTCTTACTGTGGGACAGCTGAGCAAACTGCTGATATCATGACTAAACCTTTGAAGACTGAAGCTTTTGTTCATCTTCGCACCAAGCTTGGAATGTGTGAAGCAGCTGAAGTAAACTGAATCGTTGCACTGGTTCAGTTTAAGGGAGAGTTTGTTGAGTTTTTGACTTGGTTTTCTTGTTGGTTAAATAAAGTCCTAGTCTGTTGGGATTAGTTCTAGTCAGTAGGGTTTAGTTAAGTTGAATTATTCCTGGTTTGTTAGAACTCGTAGCTGAAAACGAGTGCTTCTGTTTAGGATTTCTGTTATATCGAGAAGGCTATATATATGTCTATCTCAAAGTTGAATAAAGCAGAGTGTTTGAATTCCAATTGTGAGTTAAACTTGTTGCAATCAAGTTTCGTTTCCAACAAATATTACTGCTAATCTTTAATATGTTTGTGTTTCTGTGTAGTTATTGTGCTTTAATCTAACATGATCTTATTTTAGTAACATGAGAAATATGAGAAATTTCTTATTTGGTTTTTCTAGATAGGAGGGAGAACTGATCTAGCAAACTTTGAGTTGATGAATCGAATCAGTCACCTTTGTATTCTTCCTCCCAAAATCTTTCTGAATTGCCAATTATAGAGCTGGGAGTCCACTGTCACAACTTTTGAAAATAATCTCCTTGTTTGAGTTGTTTCACTATTTACATTTTTTTTTTCTCTTTTGTTAAAGTAAATGCGATACAGATGATTCAGCGTGCCAGTTTCAAATCAGATACATTTTTTTTTGAGGCAATAACATCTAGTGTCAATTAGGACATCTTATGTGATAGCTGTGACACCATGTTGCCGCTATTGTTCGTTCTATTTGTGTTTTAGTTTTATAGCATATGATTTTTCGCATCATCAACTTTAATGGCTACTTCAGTTGCACAAACAAGTTCAAATGCACGTTCCTAATCTGATTATTGCTTTTTTATATGCAGAAGTTGATCACAACTAAGGACCAAGGCCGGCCTTAAGGCAGGGCTGTCAGTGTCCTTGCACGAGGCCCATGGCCAAGGGGTCTATATATTTTTTACACTATAATTAATAGAAAATTATATTGTGTATGATAAAAAATACTAAAAATAATTATGATTTTATTTTTCTTCACTTAATTTTTTAATTATTGTTTCTTAATTATTTTTTTTAAATTCTTTTTTTTGAATAAGAAAACTTTTGTTTACGTCATTTATTATATTCTCTAATAAATTTATTTTCCTAATTGAGATGTCTTCCTAATTTCAATATATTGTCATTTTTATATCCTTAATCAAATGTTTCCCAACTTTAATCTCTTTTTTTTTAGAATAAAAAACAATCTTCATAAAATGACACATGAGTCTAAATTTATGTATTCATCGCATCAGTTATGGAGAAAAATGTTACAGCAACAAAGATGATAGTGATCGATATCATCCACAACCGAAAATATTGTTTTGCTCTTCACAAATTGCTCAAAATCCTTCGATA
The DNA here is from genome assembly GCA_951800085.1 of Comarum palustre. NCBI lineage: Eukaryota > Viridiplantae > Streptophyta > Magnoliopsida > Rosales > Rosaceae > Comarum > Comarum palustre. The sequence goes on from OX637574.1 coordinate 9,572,503, forward strand.
TTAATATGAAAATGGTAAACGAAATTTAATATGAAAATGGTATATGAAATTGTGTTGTCTAATTGTGCTTATGTATTTTTAAAAAAAATTGAAGAAAAAAGTTGTTTTTTAATAAAAATCATTTTATGTAAGGGTTAATTATTTTTTTTCGCACGGGACCTTCAATCTTTCAGTATCGACCCTGCTAAGGACGTATATGAAGCCAAGACCAGATTAGAAGCTAACACAGAGCAAAGCAGAACTAGAAATCTAGAATGGCAGCTTTGATTGTCAAATATATATACCTGACTTCCTTGTGGAAGCCTTAATCATATGAACTTCTTCAAGAATATTGTTATATATTTCTTAGACATCTTTGAAATGGAAACTATGACAAGTGATGGTCTTGGCAAGAAACATGCCAATTCCAAGGTAGATAGTTTTGTCTAGAAGACAAGAAATGTATACAACAAAGGACCAAAAGACGTCTCTACTGATGAAAACCTCCTTAATATATATAGAGAAGACTAGAAGGATCCATACACGGGGAGCACAAATTGTTATCTCAATTTTTTTTTGAAAAATAGAGCAGTAGCTCATTGTATTGATAGTCGCAGTAAGAATGGTGATTACCATTACATTGTACATTGTCGCTCATCGCCGACCTGGCCCAATCCAGCTCCACGTCGCCGGCAGCCCACCACCACCCAATCCGTTCCCAGCTTCGTCGTGCAGCCACCGTCCTTGTACAAAAAGAAAAAAATGAAACAGAGAAGAAACTTGTTAGTTTACATGTTCCTCTTTGTAACTGCTTTCAATCATTTTACGTGTGATTAACAAAAAGCAATGACTAATTCAACTACACAATCAGTTTTGAAGGTCTTTCTTTTGTGATGTATGTGTAGTTCAATACGGTGTTGACTCTGAAAAGCTTTAAGAAGCTCCATGGATCTATTCTCTAAGTAGTTAATATTGGTTTGACAATTCCCAAATCGAACCAGAAATCGACCTATAATTATAGATCTCAAACAGAGAAGATAATACATACCATAACTAAAATGGCATCTTGTTCAAGATTTCAAATATATGTCCTGGCTTTTTGTGCAACCATTCTTGTTCAAAGTGGCTGCAATGGTCTTTCTTTGCATCAGAGAAAACATGCAGCCTTGTTCATCTTTGGGGATTCACTATTTGATGTTGGAAATAATAACTACATAAACACTTCCACCAACTTTCAAGCAAATTTCTTCCCATATGGGGAAACCTACTTCGGGTTCTCGACTGGTAGGGTTTCCGATGGTCGTCTAATCCCAGATATCATAGGTAAAATTGTTGTACATAATGTCAGTGTTTTCTTAAACAGATGGGATTTTGACAGAACTGATTAATTGCTAAAAGGAATTCTTCATCTGCAGCTGAATATGCAAACTTGCCAATGATTCCACCATACTTACAACCCGGTTTCGACAACTATACTAATGGGGTGAACTTTGCATCTGCTGGGGCTGGTGCTCTAGCTAAAACAATCAAACCAGGGAATATAAGCACCTGTGAAGAAAAAATAAATGATATTTCAAGACTTCACAACAGAGTTCTTGCTAAGGTCCTCCTGAAGCTCAAAGGACAACTCCCAGGATTCATATACTCAAATCCAAACTTCTACTCGTACCTAAATGACATGGTTCATAATCCATCAAAACATGGTATAGTCATCTTAACTTGTCCTCTAAGTTTATTTTCTCTTGTGTCAGTGTCAAAATCTTATATAACCCTATTTTCTAATTTGCATTTTGTTACATGTATGTTGTACAGGTTTCAAGGAAGGAAAGATGGCATGCTGTGGCTCTGGTCCTAACAGAGGAATTATGAGCTGCGGAGGGAAGAGAGGTGTGACTGAATATCAGTTATGTGAAAACGTTACTGCTGTCTTTTTTGTTCTGGCCATGCAACGGAAAGGGTTTACCGGCAAGTTTCCAGGTTATGGTGGAGCCATACTCCTGAAGTCACATCACGCTAGATCAATTTGAAAGAGCTATTTGAAGTATAGAACGCGAATTAGAATACAACATAGTTCCAGTAATCGACTCCAATTTTCAAATTTGAGATAGCATATTTGTAAATACCTATCCATACTTCATTCATATGTATGATACTATCTGTATACAATTTTTTTTCATCAAAAAACACAAGAAAGTGTGATCAATCCTGTTTAGGTGTAGATTAGGCTACACCGCTACTGTTTACTGATCTGATCAAGTAGTTGAAAGAAGTAACATCTGAAAATATACTCCTAACAATTTCAAGAACTTACCTTTTTAGGCCAATACTACTTACAAGAACCAAGTGCCTAGTTGAGAAGGCTAGCAGACATTGAACTAACAAAGGAAATGATATATAGGCTAGGAGAGGAGACTGCTGGGTTTGTTTAACAGGCAACCTACAGTTGGAAAATGACCAATGACCTTAGTAAGATCTATCCTAGATGGCAAATTATGCAAAATAATCAAACAGCTACTGTTGACATGAGCTAGCATTCGTTGACTACCTTAAAAATTTAAAACTATGAACATAGGCCCAAAACATTACAAAACCCTAGTAGCACTAAAACAACCAGAGCAGCCGCCGCCAAACAAGGTAGGTCGTCGAACTCACGTCGGAAGTAGCACAGCACAGATTCTTAAACGATGTTTCCGTGCCCATCGAATCTCAAATCACAAACCTTAGGAGACCCAATATCCAAATTCTCTAGACCATAGACACAAGGAGCACGATGAAACCATGGCTGTCGAGATGGAACCAAAAACCAGAACGAAGACCAAGAACAACGACAATACCGATGGAGAATGGAGGGTGAAACACCCATGCGTGAGCACCCATACTCGCCAAGGATTAGATCTTGTTTCTCTCTTTAGTTTTGCCAAAAAAATACTCCTGGTGGAGCTAGCCATACTCCTGACGTTGTCTAGGTTATGTTGTCAAAGTACAATTACATAATAGCCGATAGGAATTTCAGCTTTTTTCAACTGTGTTATTCATTTCATTGTTTTGTTCATCTATGTTTTGGATTTGTATTGAATGGTTATTTTTCAATTTCAGTAAGGATTTACAGTTTGTCTTTTCATGCAGCGAAAAACCGTTTGAAATTGTAACCAAAAAAAACGTTTGGCATTGATCGTAGAACAAGACTGACACTCCAATTATTTTATAGTCAACCCTCTCTCAGTCTAAAGTTTCTAGAAAGTAGCAAACAAACAGGAAGAAAACCCGGAATCTAAAGCAGAAAAAATTATTTGTTTTTTTTAAACAAGAGAAAAAAAATTTGAACGAGAGAAAAAATTTTATTTAAAGCGGCGGACGGTTTGTAGACTCGATAATTGATATTGGGTTGGGTAATTTTAATTTCTTTCATTCCTTACACACTTTGGGTGAAAATTGTTATTAAATTTTTTATTTGGTGCCACGATTGTTGACCGGACTTCATTGGAAATCTATTATCATATTTGATAGCGGTATTTGTGTTTGAGTATTTTCTCCTGCCCAGTGCTTCATTTTGGTTCTGTATTCATGCTAAAAAGAATATTTTCCTTTTATTTTCATAAAACACACATTCAGGTGGGTTAGGAGTTTGTGATCGAAATGTACCGGCCATTTTTTTCAGATTCAATTTGATGATTTGGGCTATGTTACAGAAGACCAAAATAAAAAAACAAAAAAAGAATGACAGAACCAGAGGCTTTAATCCTTAAAGAGATCATAGATTTACAAAACAAAATTGTATTATTGAACATTAAGACATGTAATTATGGAACATGTTTACCAACCTTTCTATTATGTCACCGTTGTGACCAAACAAATAGTCATTATTAGAGTAATACTTTTTGTTAGTTGGTGTTTGTTTGAATACAAATACGTTGTAAAAATTATCGATATTATTTCGAGTCTTTATAATTAGAAATTTAGGTTTTAAGACAGCTACACCAATCATTTATTGCAAAAAAAACAACTGTTTTGAATGGTAGATTAACGTTGGCCTTTGTTAGTGTGCATCAAATTCCCAACTCAGATTACAGGTTACTATAAACTACGCTTAACAAGTCTGTACCAAACTAATCTACAGTTATGAGTTCTTACCCCAAAAATAATAATGATAATAATAATAATAATAATAATAATAATAATAAAAATCGTAGCTGCCATCAGCCAAGTCAACCAGAGTTGGCTGAATGATTTGGACTTTATTTCCTTTCTAGAAGTCGCCCTTGAATTTACACAAGGCTGATTGTAGAAGGCTGAAAATCACACTTAAGCTGCAGATAATGTTGCAAAGGATACTCTAACACATTTTCAAGTAATTGACTTCAACACCACATTCTTTTTCAAAATCCTTCGCTATCTTTCCAGATATGATAAATCTTGATATTCATGCAGCTGACCAAAGAATGATTGTGATTCATGTCGAAGCTCAATCTCTTGCATTATTGTCTGGAATTTCTCTTATTATAGAGGACAAAAAAAAGTCTAGAACCCTTCTTATCCTGGTTATCTATATCAGATAAGGTAGACAAAATTTCTCTGTCATATATACTATTCTTGTTACTTTGAATTTTGGCTTTTGTTGAATTCCACCTCAAGAGAATCAAGACTAGACTTGACACTCACACTTTTATATAGAACTGAAACAAGGGAGAAGATGATGTAAAAGATACAGACTGGAAATCAGGGATGGCAGCTTTGAAGTTCCATGTTCTTATCTTGGCAGTCTTGGCAAGTGTGCTTATTCCTAGTAGCTGCCATGGTCATTCAGGCCTTAAGAGAAAACATGCAGCTCTGTACGTATTTGGTGATTCATTGTATGACCCTGGAAACAATAACTACATAAATACCACCAACGATTTCAAGGCAGATTGGCTTCCCTATGGTGAAACCTTCTTCAAGTACCCAACTGGAAGATTCTGCGACGGTCGCCTAATACCAGATTTCATTGGTAAGATCCTTTAGTCATTCGCATACTTTGTTTCGGTTCATTTCATTGAACAACTTTTGTGTTAGACTGCTTGTTAAATTCCCCTTGCAGCTGAGTATGCAAAGTTGCCAATTGTACCTGCAATTTATCCAAGGATTGTGGACTATACCTATGGAGTCAACTTTGCTTCTGGTGGAGCTGGTGCTCTAGATGAAACACGTGATAAAGGATTAGTACGTGCTCTGCCTTCTACATTTTTGGTTACATTTATACTGTAGTTTCTGAATTTGGTTCTTGGCTGATTAGCATTATTGTATTGTGTGAATTTTTGTTATTAGGTTATACCCCTTAATTATCAACTGCATCTTTTCGAGGATGTAGTGAAGCACTTGAGGCACTATCTAGGTGATGCAGAAACCTACACATTGCTCTCCAATGCTGTTTACATGATCAGCATTGGAGGCAATGACTATTTCGCTCCATTAAGTACAAGCTGCAGTTACTTTGAGACTCACTCACAAGAGGAATATGTTGGCATGGTGATTGGAAACCTCACAAATGTGATCAAAGTACTAGACTTCTCCTTTTCAAACATTCTGTTATAGTTCATTTGCATATATGAACCATCATACACATTGTTTTGGAGGAATTGCTCTCACTTTATATATGCTTTTTCAGGGAATATACAACAAAGGGGGACGGAAATTCGGGTTTACAAGATTGCCACCTCTGGGTCTTGTACCATCGCAAAGACCAGGAAACAATGGCACCTGTGTTAAAGAAGTTACGTCGCTAGTGAATATGCACAATACAGCACTTCCTAAACACCTCGAAAAGCTGAAGGGCAAGCTGCAAGGATTCAAATATTCAATTGCAAAATTAGACACTTACCTAACTGAAAGAATCAATAATCCATCAAAATATGGTATGCATTGCATAACCTCAGTCCCTTGCAGTATATTGGTGGTCATTTCTATTATCTGCATCAGTCATAAACTAAGTTATGTCTCTCTTTGTAATGTTTTGTTATTGTTGATTGTGTTGCAAAAGGTTTCAAGGAAGGAAAGAGTGCATGCTGTGGCTCTGGTCCGTATGGAGGAATTTATAGCTGTGGAGGGAAGAGAGGTGTGACCGAGTATTGGTTATGTGCCAATGCAAGTGAGTATGTCTTTTTCGACTCTGTCCATCCAACCGAAAGGGTTTATCAACAACTCTCCGAGCTATGGTGGAACCAAGTTCCTAATGCCAAAGAGCCTTACAGTAATCTGAAAGAGCTATTTGAAGTGTAGCCAAATAATATGATCTATTTGTTTAATAATCTGTTCTGATGTGAAAATGAGATAAACTGTTATGTAAACTCGATCAGGTGGAAAAAAACATAAGAATCTGTAATCATGGATTATGCAATAATTGACATCAATAAAATGAGTCATTGTTTTGCATCAGAAGAGATTCTTGTGTCTGCTGGGTGCATTGCGGCGGACTCTTAACACATGAAAATGTGAAATCCACTCTAAACAGTAAGTTCCATATCTAATGCTGTGAGGAATTGGGCGCAGTCAATGATTTGGTATGTTGAATATGCCCTGAAGAGACTGCTGCCTACAACCAAGGAGGAGCTCTAACAAAGTTGGGACATCAATTTTCAAATAAGATGCTAAAAGATATGCTGACAAGCTGAGAATTATCTAATATATTCATACTCATCAATATAAGGCATTCATAATTATCAATATAAGACTATGTCATTCCAGTTGCACTAAAATATGTCTGTGCCCTTATAACTGGCTGACAATATGTAGAGAGAATCTAACACTGTGTTTGGATGAAGCAATTCTAATTCCTATAGAAATTTCAGTCATGGGAATTACAATTGCATAAATTTAAATTCCATTAATTGATGTTAAAGATAATTGGACTTTAATCTTCAACCACAGGTCAAGCTTAAACCCAGTGTAATTGAACTTGTGCTTATTCTACTCACTTGATATCATTGATCACACAAAATGTCCTATATATTAGCAGTCAGATCTATAGCATGCTGTTATTAGAGCTTCCTCAGAAATTTGACTAGCTAGAATGAAATTTTGGGAAACTGATCAAACATATGCTAGGAAAAGCAAAACATATTCTTTCTCTAAAGTATTCAAATAATACCCCATACAAATTTACATGGCTTGCTTCAACGAAATACTTTCAGCTGCTACTCAAGATTACAAGAATGTTAAGATGACACCAGATCATAAATGTATGTCAATATTACTGAAATAGTTTATGCAACCAGCACCTCAGCTGAAATAGATGCATCTTCATTTTGCCAAACAGTACAATATAAGAACTGAGCTGCTATTAACCGTCACAAATCACTGATTTTTGCAGGTCTTATCCTATAACTGATATGGATAACTTGAAATCAAACAATTTCCTTACACCAAAAGAACTAATTAGGAATGACCAGTCTTGGAAACAGTTATATGATTAGGCTAAAGTTAGTGCAAATGATTTTGATGTCAGCTAAAGACAATAAGGGAAGGTGAAAAGGTTGTGTTGCTAAGATAATTTTGTAACCACATGAATTGTAGGCATGAAACAGAAAGAAAAAGAAAAGGGTAAACAAAAATACCCGAACTTTGAAGCTTATTTCAAATAAATACTTCATCTTTAGATTCTTTCAAAAAAATACACGAGCTAGTCAAAATCCTACGAAGTTTCAATTTCGTTAAACAAACTGTTAACTTGTCTACGTGGCATATGTGACATGTCAATTCTTATTGACCAGACATGTCAGCAAGTGTATTTTACGTAAAATACAATAATATTTTGAACAAATTGATAAATTAAATTTTCAACCATTTTCTATCAAGTTTGCACATTTCTTTTTCCTCAACAAAATGAGTATTGTACTTCACTCGAATATCATAATATTTTCTTGCATCATAAATAATCCTAGACCATGAAACTACAATGCAGACTCCAAAAAGAGAATAATCTTAATCATAAAACAACTTGACTGTTTAATCAACTCTAAAATGACAATTTAGTGCTAATGGTGACATTGAGCAGAAAAAAATGTGTTGCCTATAAATGGAAATGGTTAAAAATTTAATTTATCAATTTGTTGAGAATATTATTGTATTTTGCCTAAAATATCCTTGTTGACATGTCCAGTCAAATAAGAATTGATATGTCACACATGCCACGTAGACAAGTTAACGACTCATTTTAACGGAATTGAGACTTTGTATGATTTTGCATAGCTCGTGTATTTATTTGAAATAATCTAGAAATAGAGTATTTATTTGAAATAAGCTTTAAAGTTCAGGTATTTTTGTGTACTTTACCCAAAAGAAAATACAGAGAATAGTTCAATGCATACCAAAAGGGGACATACTGCACTTTTCTGTGAATCAACTACCCTTTTCATAATGAAAAGGGTTGAAGATACTAACTAATAATAAAACATATAAGATGATTGAAAGAAAAATTCTGCAGCCTGCTCATTCTAATCAAATTCTTGCAACAGATTTACAAAAGAAAAATGCCCACAGTCCTGGAAACCAGCTAGTTTTGTTTCCATTTGTTCAAAAATTCAGTCTAAAATACATCATAGATTAGATACCTTACAGAATTACAGTATCAAACCGACTCAATGTAGGAATTACATCCCCTTTTTCTTTGTTAGTGTCGTTTTGTATATTTAGGTTCAGTGATGCACAGATATGCAGGACACTCGTACCATTACTAGAGTGGAGATATTCAAAGCCCATTCATGGTTTCCAGAAAGTATTAAACTGGCATGCTTGAATGTCATTCTTGCTTGTGTAATCGATCGATAAATTGTTCGAGACAACTTGACATTCTTTCTACCTAAGCAATTAACCAAATAAAGTTAACGCCTGTTTCATAACTTATCAAAATAATTTTCTAAAGCTAACATTCTTTAAAGTATTGCTGGATGATGAAAGCAAATATAGTGAAACAAACACAATGCAGATCTGCATGAAACACGGATTTGAATTTTGAGTCAGACAGGGATGGCATTCAAATAATCATATCATCAAGATGAAAGGCAGCACGGAGGAAAGGAAAGCTATGTGCTGAGGTCAATTTAGAGAGAGGGATAAAGAGATACTGATTTTTAGCAACTTAAGTATGATAATTTGTTGCAGAACTTTCTACACACAAATCACAAGACTTGATCTGGTACTGTTTATTGTCACAATTATGGTGTCACATCTACAATTTTCCTTTCCAAAATTAATGACTCAAAAAAGCACTCTGCACAGAAAGTTGTTCAACACCAAGCTTTATCTTGTAAAAGTAATGTATGATCCACATGTCTGATAGACAGGCATTCAACTTCAACCTCCAAACTCATGAGGCCAATCCCCCACTCCTTAGTCTTGTATGCCTCATAATGCTCTACACATCACTCCCAACTTGGTTCTTCCTGTCCAAGTAAAGAAAGAACAAGACTTAATTCCAATATCCAGTTACACAAGATTGCTCAACATTATTGTAGCTTTTGAGTATCTAGATCAAGAAAAATAATCAAAACTTGGCAGATTTCTCACATTGCAGGGATGCACTACAAACATGTAGACTTTCCCAAAAGTAAAAGCTCAGTATCAAACCCACAACTACATTTGTATCTAAACTTGGCTAGGTCACCTCAATGGACTGTTTATGCTGCTTAATAACAGAAACCTTAAACAAAAGTCGCACAATTTTGATCTTTTCACTTACATTCAACTCAGATTTAGAGTTTCTACATGTATGTGCGGATCCCTAATTTCTTTGAATGAATGAATCAACATATTGCTAAGTAAACATTTACAAGCTAGAGAATGCGCATCTGAAAAAGAAAAAACTGCTACCAGCAAGCAGTATAAATACTAGCTCTTCAAAACAATACCATTTACAGAAGGCTGAGAAAGTATTCAACCTTCTCACTAATGCCATATTCTTATAAGTTATAACACAAGATGCGACTGTACAGAACTTCAAAACAATACCATTTACAGAAGGCTGAGAAAATCTGCATCAAAAAAACCAGATATCTATGTGCAAGTATACATATGATGAACATGGGATACGTTCAGAAATTTTTTCACTGGTCTTTCTTTAACTCTTGCTGAGATTCCCCTACATTTTCCAGCCAATCAACAACTTTTTTGATGCTTGGTCTCTTGACAGGGTTCTGGTTGACACACATGCAAGCTACATCAAGCACCTGCAGCATCTCTTCTTCAAAACCCTTCCCTCTCAAAAGAGGATCAAAAACTTCCTCGGCTTTGCCCTCCTTCCTCATTTTATGTACCCAACTAACCAAGTCTCGCGACGTCCTAGGTTTGCATACCTCAAATGGCCTTTTTCCTGTGAGCAGCTCAAGCATGACAACACCAAAACTGTACACATCTCCTCTTAAAGTGGCCACCCATGCTTGTCCATACTCAGGAGGAATGTAACCAAGGGTACCAACTAGCTCGGTTGTAACATGAGTTTCATACGGAAGAATCAACCGGGACAACCCAAAATCAGCAACATGTGCTTTGAATTTATCATCTAGGAGGATGTTACTGGATTTGATATCACGATGCACAATGTGTGGTTGACATATCAGGTGCATGTATAGCAACCCATCCCCTGCTCCCCGTGCAATCTTCAGCCGTGTTGGCCAGTCTAATTGGGAAGCACCATCGGGTTTTTCATGTAACCAGAAATCCAAGCTTCCATTCTCCATGTAAGAATACATTAATAGGCGAACACCATCATGCACGCAATACCCTTGCAGTGAAACAAGGTTCTCATGTTGAGCACTGGAAAGAGCCTCAACCTCTGCCTTGAACTCTCTTTCCATCAAACCCAAGTCTCCTGAGAGCTTCTTAACAGCCAGATTGGTTCCATTTGCTAATGTTGCCTTGTATACCAGACCAAAACCTCCGCAGCCAATGATGTTTGCTTGATTGAAGTTGTTGGTTGCTTTCAGGATTTCATATATAGTAAGATCCTTGATTTCATTGGTGTTGGTAGGGAAGATGATGACTAGGCTGGTATCCTTTTCAAGCTCAGGAGTAACGACAGAAGTCGAATAGCTAGAGATTGTATCCAAATCCATCTTGTCAGAATCCCCTCCTGGGATGATTCTTCTCTTAGACAACATCCACACAGCTAGCATTGCAATGATAAAAACAATGCCAAAACAAATAGAAGATGCAAGACCAATCAGAAGGATATTGTTTGACCTCTGAACATGAACTGGTGCTGATGATTCAGGTGTTGTTGATTGAGAGCAAGAGTGCTGTGCAGTCTGAGGGCCACATAATCCTGGATTCCCTTCAAAGCTCGAGTTGGTAAAAGTATTAAACTGATCACCACACGGCACTGGTCCCTGAAGATCATTGTATGCCACATTGAAGGATGACAAGAAATGCAAACCTTTGAGAGCAGCAGGTATTTCACCAGATAAGTGGTTGTAGGAGAGGTCCAATTTCTCTAAGTTGGTCAGATTGGATATCTGAACCGGGATGCTGCCAGAGAAATTGTTGTGACTAATGTCCAACACAAGAATGATCTGCAATTGCCCTATCTCGGTGGGGATATTGCCATTAAGGCTGTTATTTCCGAGATATATAGCCGGTGGAAGGCTGGACAGCTGATTGTACTGCAGATTAGTTGCATTTTGAGGAATCACAAAGACTGGCAACTCTAGATAACTGCTGTTTGCTAGACTGGTGGCCTCTTTTGATGTCAAACCTGGCATCCCACAGAGCTCCTTAGGAAATCCTCCAGTAAGGCAGTTATTGGACAAATCCATGTAGAAAAGGTCTGGCAGACTCCCAAACCAACTAGGAATTGAACCGATCAAGAGGTTGAATGACAGGTCCAAGACTTGAAGTTTCTTAAGCTTGCCAAGCCATGCAGGAACTTGACCTGTGAAATTGCAGCCCCCCAGGGCCAAAACCTGTATATTCTGAAATCCATCAAAGCCTATTACGCTTTCATCATCTGGTAACGGTTCATTTCTAAGGCCCTTGGAAAGCACCAGAGTGGTCAGATTCTTACAACTCCTTAGGATTCTAAAAGCCCCAGTGGCATTGTTTAAGAAGTTGTTAGAGATGGATAGGAAAGACAGAGATTTAAGTCCAACTATTTCAGGGGATATCTGCCCTGTGAGCCGGTTATTAGCAAATCTAACTGCTGTTAATGACTTGCAAGAGTAGAGGCTCTGTGGTAACTCACCAGTGAAGTTGTTGTTGCCAAGGTCGAGTATGGTGAGGCGTCGGAGTGCAGAGAAGTCGAACGCAGATAGTTCCCCAGACATAGAATTGACCCTCAAATTCAAAGTGGATAGATTTGTGCAGTTATTGAGAGATGCAGGCAACGAACCTGTGAGGTTGTTGATGTGGAGAACCAGCTTCTCCAACCTGAAAAGGTCACCAATTTGTCTTGGTATTGGCCCTATGAACTGGTTCGAATAGAGCTCCAAGATTTTCAAATTTGTTAAACGCACAATGCCATCACCAATGGGTCCATATAAGCGATTGACAGGCAGAGAGAGCTGTTGGAGATCAGCCAGGTCGAAAATGTCATCAGGGAGAGTACCAGAGAGAGCATTGAATCCTGCCCGGAAGACTTGGAGCTTTGAACAAGAGCCGAGTCCTTTGGAAATAGAGTCATTGAATTTGTTCAAGGAGAAGTCCAAGATGGTAAGGCTGCTACCATTTTTACAGAGCTCAGAAATGGGAATGGAGCCAGTGAAGCTGTTATTGCTAACATTGAAAACGGCAAGCGAGCCTGCAGCAACAGATGGGATAAGGATCGAAGATGGGATCGTCCCATTGAAGTCATTGCTGGACAAGTCAACAGCCTGAAGCTTGCTGGCATCATCAGACGACAGTGGTAGAAACCCGTTGAGCCGATTGAAGCTCAAGTCCAGAACTTGAAGTCGAAACAGGGAATGGAAGAAACCATCCGGGAGAGCACCCAATAGAGAATTGTGGGAGAGATGAAGATGGGTGAGAAATGTGAGGTTAGTGATAGCTGGACTGATCAGACCACTCAATCCTCTTCCGGGCAAGGACAGATTCACAACTCGATCATCTGCGCCGCAGAGTACTCCTTCCCAGAGGCAACAATCAAATGAAACAGACCAATTCAATGGGGAGGAAACCTTGAAAGACAGCTCCAAAGACAAAAGAGCATCTTGATCCAGTTTGTTACAAACAGCAGAAGCAGAGCAAGGAAACAGAAGTAGTAGAAGCAGCAGAAGTGTTGGATATGTTGGCTGCTGCTTGTCGTGTTTCATCGGAACAAGAGAAGAAGACATGAACAAGACTTGGCCGGCAGTCATTGTAACAAAGACGTCGCCTCCATTTTAATCATCCCCCAATCTAATAGGGGCACCAATCTATGTGTCTGTGTGAGCTAGTTAGCTACCTTTGTACATAGAGATTGAGAGAAGAAGAGGAAGAAGAGAGAGAGAGGCCAAGTGACGTTGACATGGGCATACACAGATGATGACAATGATAAACAAATTAAAGAAGGGGAGGGAGAGAGCGTTTACTATGTGTTGGTGGTGGGCGGCTGCGAGTGGCTGTTGGTGTTGTACATTTTCTAATCTTGCAATCATGATGGCAATGATGGTGATGATCGATTGTTCTGAGCTTAGCGTGTGGTAGGATTAGGATATTCTACCACATTTGGCCTCCTCCTCTTCCTCCTTCCTTCCCTTAATATTTCTCTCTTAATTCTCGAAAAAAGAACAAATGAGGGAATTTGGGGATTGATGGTTGCTGCTTGTTCAAACCAGGGTCTGGGTCGCAGCTGGATCCATACCCAGATTCGGAAGGTCGAAGACCAAAGAGGTTGAACTGGGTTCTGACTAAAAACAGAGAACAGAAGCCGAAGTATCATGCTCTAACGGCTGTTTTTTCTAGTTTCTTTTGCTGGGCTTTTTACGTCATGTTTGTAACCAAAAAAACGAAAAAGAAATTTACACTCCCTAATTAACCACGGTCATTTTTTCTATTTTTAGTAACAAGTATTTTGTATTTTTATGAAAGCTTTAATTGAAAAAAGAAAGTCAGAATGTAGATTACTAGATTGTAAATCGTGAGTGAAATTTTCACTCCCTAATATCAATAGATTGAGAGTGTGGATTATAAAATCAGAAGTGTAAATTTCACTCGTGATGTAGAACGAGAACAAGTTCAATTTAGCCAGACGAATGTAAAAATAAAGAAGTGGCGTAAAGCTAGAAAAAATGATTTGATGTGCGTATAAAGAGACTGTTATATGTCAGAATAATTAAGAAATTTGTATTTTTAGACTTTTCAGGTTGTCCGTGTGAAAATTCAGATTTTAATTGTAAATCAAAATTAAAGCAATTTTTAACTGTTAACCGTTTAGTAACCTCATTCTATTATATCATTATTATCAATGAAATCGAGAGTTTTCTCCTGATGGGTTTCAAAACTTATTTTATAAGGTTCTTCGTTTGAACATTAATTAATCTTTCATACTTCTAATGTTCTAATGTGTCGACACCCCAATATTAATAGACCCACTGTGAACAGATGGTGACGTGAATGTAGGTAAGTAGTAGCTAGGTCCATTTCTGAGAATGAACCTTGATAATTTCCAACCAAGTACGACTTAACAGTATATTATATCTATCATTAAGAAATATTAAGAATAGTTATCATCTCTTCACAGTTCTTTGCAATAGTTATCATCTCTTCACAGTTCTCTACGTGCAAGTCAACTTACGTACATGATTTGCAATTGTCTTTTAATATTAAACTTAGATTAAACGTTTAGGAGACAAATATTTTTCTGCAAATAGCTAGATTAATCACCAGGTTGGATGCACTAAGTGACCATGCATGCCAATATCAAATGGAAAAACAAAACACAAAAAAAAGTATGCCCACATAGTGTGAACAAATGATATAATTGGAGATGTTTCTAAGGCTTTCTAAAGAGGGGAATTCATGGGTGACATGGTTATGATATAAAAGGATTGTGTTCACAATTTACATATTCAAGTGGCTTCGGCACCTAAAACGTACGAGTAGATATGAATAATTCATTTTTTGCTTCTTATAAACTATAGATATATCAGCGTTAAGAATATAAAACTACTTTAAGAAATTATAAGTACTACATCACTACACATAGAGTTGCAATTAATCTTGATACCAATTGTCAACGGATTAAAAATAAGTACAATGTGCTTATATGTAGCTTGAAATTAGTTAACCTTAATATAGTATATACCAACTTGTCGAGAAAGTCCGTATTTTGAAAGCTTTTATTGAATAAACCAACATTACGTCACTCGGGGAGGCCACACTATCTCTCAAAATTACATTACTCGGGGAAGACCGAAACCACACCTTGCACTACTAACCAATTAGGTTAAAGACCTTTCACTCTTAGTCATGGACATGAGCCAAGAAGGCACATCCTCTAACCAAACCATTCGCCCACCTTCTTGCGCTACAACCTCAACAATTGCATGCGTAATCTTATTGTTATTTCACGACGTATGTTTAACCACCAATATGGTAAGCTGACATGTTAGTACCTTACATCTCATCTCCCATCCCGCTCACCCTTAGCTCCTTATTTTCATGTTTCCTCCCAACTGTAGCACGCCACTTCGCTACATGCATCATTCCCTTCTCAAAAACCAGCTCAGCTGACATGTTAGTACCTTTATGGTAAGCTGAATTTCTCTCATGTCAATTCCACCAAAGAAGAAAAATCGGTAGTTTACTTCCTCTTCCTCCAAGGAATTCATAGCATCATAAAAAAAACAAGATAAAGGATTGGAATTGACCAGTTGACAATTTGAAAAAAAAAGACGCCCTTTCGAGCTCCGCAACACAAACTTCACAACTCCAGGTTGTGTGTACAGGCGACTCGCTCTTCTTATGGCACCGGAAACAAACTGCCGACTGAGTGATCCTCTTCCAACATAAAGCCTCTATAGTTGGTATATAACCCTTTGCACATCTCCACAAAAAGTGTTTCATCCTTGAGGGTACCTTATAGGGGCGCATCGTTAGCATGATTCACTGCTTCCCTTGCTTCTTTACTAGCCAACCAGTGCCACTCTTCACAATGTACTTTCCATCTTTATAGTAGTTCCATATACGCAAGTCTGGTCTATTGGTCTTGACTAGAGAAACCTTCAAAAGAGCTTCCTTCTCCGGCTGTGAAAAAAAATCAGTCTAACAATGATGTATTCCATACCCTGGTCTCATCTATTAGATCAACAACCATCGAGAGACTCACACCATCATGATACGTCACTGAAATCCTTTACCCACTCTCCATCTAACACCCGTGAGCAATAATTCATTCCCCCACATGAAAGACTTCCACAGATAAGAGGCATTTGACTTCACACTTGCATCTAATTTGTTGCGCTTCACATTGTACTTCGCTTGTATCATACGAGCCACCAACGAGTACATTGCTTGTGGCATATGAGCCACCAACTGTTGAGATATATATCCCACATCGGGAATATGGGACCTTGCCTGTGGGTTTATAAGGGTTTGGGCTACTCTCTCTATTGCCAATTAGTTTTAGAGTTGAACCCCAGACTACTTTATCATGGTATCAGAGCGGGTTACCCACGTACACGTGTGAAGCCCAAAGGCCACACGAACTCCACGACCACCCAAGTTGGTGTCCACGTGTTAGGCTTAAAGATTCGCCACACGTGCGGGGGCATGTTGAGATATATATCCCACATCGGGAATATGGGACCTTGCCTGTGGGTTTATAAGGGTTTGGGCTACTCTCTCTATTGCCAATTAGTTTTAGAGTTGAACCCCAGACTACTTTATCACCAACGAGCCATGACTTGATAATAACCTCCAAACTTGTTTACCAAGCAAAACTTGATATTAAAAAGAACAAGGTCTTGAAACCCTAATCCACCCTCCGCCTTACTCCTACATAGACTCTCCCACCGGCTCCAATGTACCTCTTTACCACCAGATATTCCCCACCAATATCGCTCCATGCACCGAGAGATTTTCTGACATATCTCAATCGGTAACCGAAACACACTCATCGTGTAATTGGGAATAGCTTGGGCTATTGACTTTATCAGATGTTCCTTCCCAGGACAATAATTTCAAGGGAATCAGAACATTATTTGATTAGTGCTATGATCATCACAACCATGCCGCCACCAGTGCTAAGGCCGCCGCAAGAGGTTGATATGAATCTTTCTCCACCCGAAGGCTTTTGCTTGAGCACCACGAGCTCCATGGTCTTGATCAAACTTTATCAACTTTGCATAAGGGTGGGAATGGAACGGGATTGAGGTCATCCCACGTCCCGTCCCGGTTGTTACACATGGGACGGGATCGAGACGGGCCTAATCCCTGCCATCATGCATCAATTTCTTTTCTTCTGCAAATTATACAGTTTAATTTGAAATTTTATCTAGATGTCTTCATAAGATTTGTAGTAGACATCTTAAGATTCATTCCATAATTTGAATCACTTGAAAACGATTTTTATAGATTAAGTTATGATTTTTTAAAGTTTCGGGTTTGCATCATTAAATTCTGAGATTCTAAACCATTTGGCTTCTTTTTAAATACTGTATAAATTATTGGTTATTTAAGATTAGTGTCTTCATGAAAGTTACAGAGGACATCCTAAAGATTAATTGAGAGTTGGAATCTCTCAAAAATAAGGTTCTACAATTAGTTATGAATTTTGAAAGTTAGACGAGATGAGCCTAATCCCAGCCATCTTGCATTAGTTTCGTTTCCTCTTAAAATCGTACAGTTTAATTTGAAGTTTCATCTAGGTATCTTCATATAATTTATAGTATACATTTTAAGGTTCATTTTAGAATTTGAATCACTTGAAAATGAATTTTCTATATTAAGTTATGATTTTTTAAACGTTAGGGTCTGCATTAGTAAATTATGCTTTCAATTATGAGATTTTGGACTAGTTGACTTATTTTCAAAAATTATGCAAATTGGCTTGTTATATGAGTTTAGTGTCTTCATAAAAGTTATAGAGGACATCTTAAAGATCAGTTGAGAGTTGAAATCTCTCGAAAATAAGATTTCTATAATTAGTTATGAATTTTTAAAGTTAGACGGGACGAGACGGGCCTAACGGGACTCAAAATTTCAGTCCCACGTCTCGTCCCGTTGTTTTGCTAAAGAGACGGGACGAGTGTTTTTAGTTTCAAATCCCACCGGGATCGGGACCGGAACAGGATCGGGATTTACGGGATTTATGCCCACCCCTAACTTTGCAAGATCAATACTAGTTCCATAAACTCTCTAAGTGACGTCGGTAACGAACTAGTGCCACCCATGGGCACTGCCATTGCAAAAATTCAAAGTCCACCAGGAGAAACACATGAAGAATATAACCTTCAATGTTAATTTTTCATTTAAAACGACACTTCACACGTATCGTTTGACAGAAACAATGTGTTGTGCAGAAGCGATGAATGAGTCTCACACAATGCAATACTCAATAATGACGATTTTCACCATATTTTAGGCTTGAGTTACCTGGTGAAAAATATATACAATATATGAAATTTAAATACCAGAAGTCCCGCATTAATGTGTCTGATCTAGGTCATATTTTGTCAACACTATGACACCAAAATCCGACTTCTTTGTTAACATGCATACAGATCAATCACAATTCATATACCTTCTGCTTCCCAGATTTGGACTCGGGCTTAGATCTAGACCAATGTCTTTCGGCTTGGGCTCCCGCCTAGGGAGACTGGATCTGGTCTGTTTGGTCTTAGGCTGGGCTTGTTTTTCTATGTTGTTGATGTGGATATGGGTGCCAGTGAGATCAGGATACGTCGCCTGGGCGTAGGAAGAATTGAAGAAGCAATCGTACTTGATTTCATAATCGAAGAATTTAGCACGAACCTAATTAACAATCACCGACCTAGGTACATCAAAAAAATCACATGCTTTGATTCAAGATCCACTAATTCCATATCATGATCTCGGCTCTGTACGTCGGCCAGTTTCAAGTGATCTGAACGCGTTCAGAAGTCTACGTTCCCACCACACAAAGTCGTCTTCCTTTTCACGTTGAGAATTTCATTTTATCCTTCAATGTGGGAACACATTATACTACAAGTAACTTTAGTGTGCTCTGATTTTTCCTTTGATTTATCACATAGATCCAAACCCAGCTATATATATATATATCTATAAAGTGACCAACGGCTATTAGTCCAATCTGCAAAAAAAACTGAACTCGTCGTCGTCATGGCAAGTCTTGGCTACCCTTCTTACTGTGTTCTGCTACTCGTTGCTGTTCTTAGTTTCCGCCCAGATAGTTGCTTCTGTGCTTCTCATCACCGATCCAAACCAGAACACAAGGCGGCCTTGTTTGTGTTTGGGGACTCGCTCTTTGATTCTGGGAACAACCAGTACCTCAATGGGAGTAGCGGCATGGGAGCAGGATCAACTAAGCTGCCGTATGGAGAAACCTACTTCAAGCACGCCACCGGTAGAGTTTCCGATGGCCGCATTGTCCCCGATTTCATTGGTAAGAATAATCAGTTCATTTCAGTTATTACCAAAATGCATGACTGTCAAGAATGTCGGTCAGAATCAACATGTTAATTGGATACTTTGTTGATTGGTTTTCTATATATTTTTACTGGCTGCAGCTCAGTTTGCAAAGCTTCCAATGCCACCACCGTACCTGCAACCTGGTGTGCATAACTTTACAGACGGGGTCAACTTTGCTTCTGCCGGAGCTGGTGTTCTTCCCGGAACCTTCCCCGGAGCGGTGAGTAAACTTATGGATGAAAGCAAATTCATATTAGTTTCTTGCATTGTTGAAGAAGGATTACCGTGTCAATCAGGATGAGATAAATAAAATTGGGGATCTTGCTTATATGTCAGTAATGGTAAATGCCTGATAGCATCAATTGGTTCGATTAACTAATGACTTAAATATTGTTGTCTAAAAACTTTCCTCAGTAGATGAACAATATTTCTTTGATTTTTCAGATAGACTTTCCAACTCAATTGAGCTACTTTAAGGCCATGGAGAAGACACTGAGCCAGAGACTGGGTGCTAAGGAAACCAACAAGTTGCTGGGCAGAGCTGTTTATTTTTTCAGCATTGGAGGAAATGACTACTTCAGCTACGCTTCTAAGAACCCTAATGCTCTTCAGATCTACAAGAGACAGTATGTAGCAATGGTCATCAGAAACATGACTGCTGTGCTCAAAGTAAGAACATTCATCTCCTATGGAACATTTTTTTTACCATTTTAGTTTGGACATACTGACTAATTTAACTTTCATGTTGTAGGAAATATATAATTTAGGAGGAAGAAAAATTGCATTTCAGAATGTAGGACCTCTGGGATGCGTACCAGCGACGAAGGCAATGAATCCTGCACTTGGTGATAAATGTTCTGAAGAACCATTAACACTAGCCAGACTCCACAACAGAGTTCTCTTCAGTAATTTCAAGACGCTAGTGAAGAGCTTACCCGGATTCAAATTCTCGATATTTGACTACTACAATGCACTTGGGGACAGAATCAACAACCCTTCAAAATATGGTACACTCATTTAACAGAACTCGTGTTTAGCAACCAAGTATGTTTGGACAAATTAGAGTTCGGGTGCTAAATTGAGACATGAATACTCGATGTCCTGGTATTAAGAAGCTATTAGCCTACCGTAACTAATTCTAGTACCTCGTTTGGTTGTTGAATTGTGAAGGTTTCAAGGATGGAAAGGCCGCTTGTTGTGGCAGTGGAGCATATAGGGGGTCTAATTGTGGTGGTGGAAAAAATGGGACAGCATATGAACTGTGCAGCAATCCTAATGAGTATGTGTGGTTTGATGGAGCTCATACAACCGAAAGTGCCAACCACCAACTAGCTCAACTTATATGGAATGGACCACAAAATACCACGGGGCCTTACACTGTGAAACAACTATTTGAGCTTGCTTGATTCAGTTAACAGACTAATTAAATAACTTATATGAATTGGGGCATTTTAGAAGTTGCGAGTCTTTTTGATTATGGTACTGCAGCTGACATGATTGCATTTCAGCTTCTTTAGAGATTTGCCTACGGCGGATTCTCCTCTCAGTCAAAAATATAATTTCCTTTAGCTGAACTTGTAATTCTTGGACAATTTCGAAAATAATTGTTTAGTTATTATATACATATTTCATTAGAATATGGTACTAAAATCCATGAAAATCGTGCTGGAAAACATTTCGAAGTACTATGCGTTATTAACACTAAACCTTAAACCCTAAATACTATGCGTTATTAACACTTTAACACATCACTATATTATAATTACTGACCACATACGTTGGGTTAGTATGCATGGTTCTTGAAATCGATGGAGCATCAGATTCTCGGAATATTATTTTAGTTTTGAGTTCTCATTTTGTATCTGATTTAGATTTATTAATCCAAATTTATTTTGAATTTTTGTTCTTTTTGGGTCTGGGTGTCACAACACTACATATGAATCGAGCTAAGTTGGGGAAGATATGATGACAAATCTAGATGATAAGATGACAAATCTATTTTTTAATGTCAAGGTCTGAAGAGGACGTGATATGGTGTATGAGTGGTATGTGAACCCATCTATAATCAATGACAGCCATACACATAATTGAAGTCTGCGTCGCAGTAGTTCCACCACCGCGTGATCTGGAGAGCATGAAATTAATAAATAAATATTATTTTCATTGTTATTGTGTTGTCACTATCAAAAATTACCTCATCCCAACAAGTCATCACAACAACCTAAAAATAGTTACAGTTCCACTTTTTGTTTTGGTCGGGTACTTAATTTCATACCGAAATTCTGATATTGATCCAGACCTTCAGGTATCGATTAGGACATAAAATAAAATTTTTTTTGTCTCAAATCGTACCGAACCTTAAATTTGATAATCAGTTCAGAATCGGTATGAACCAAATAGATACCGAATGTCTCGAACCGTTTCGAATCTTCTTAAAATTATAATTTTACTAGTTTTAAAGAAAAAAAGTATTTATAATAAAGAATTAATCAACTTAAAGTGATGAAGTGGTCTAATTATGTTAGTTTGTTAATTTATGTTAAGAAAAAATGTTAAATATTACATAAATATAGTACAAGTGATTTTTTAATTTATAGATATAAATTTTTAACTTAAAACTTTATGTCCTGATTGGTCCTGAACTTGTACTGAATTTTTCGGTATCGAGACAGTTCGGTACCAAGCTTTAAAATCACATATCCCGTCCCGTATTGATACCAAAAACAAAAATAAAGATCGATATAAAAATAGGTCAAATCTCCTACCGTCACATACCGATCCCACCTTAACTTTATACAAAGATTAAAGACACAGTGACCGGAATAATCTAAGTTACTAAAAATGTAGTTGCTCCGTCTTAAAAAATGTAGTTGCTCATGTGTTGCAGAATATGACCCCATTTGAAATCACCACATAAAATATCTCAACTGTTAGTCTACTACTGCTCAACACTGAAGTCACTCACCATGGCTAGTCTTGGATACCTTTACTCTCTGTTACTAACCCTGATCAACTTCGACCCAGTAAGCTTCTCTTCTCACCGATCCACACCAGAAGCAACCCACAAGGCCCTGTTTGTGTTTGGTGATTCACTCTTCGATGCCGGAAACAACCAGTACCTGAATACCAGTGTTGAAGGGTCTGCAGTTATCTGGCCCTATGGGGAAACCTACTTCGACCATCCCACTGGGCGAATCTCCGACGGTCGCATTGTCCCTGATTTTATTGGTAAGATGATCGGTCAGTTATACGAGTTATTTGTTGTCTTGATTAATCATTAGTTGCTTGATGTAATGGCTGCAGCTCAGTTTGCTAATCTTCCTTTGCCACCACCATACTTGGAACCTGGTGCACATCATTTTAGCGATGGAACCAACTTTGCTTCTGCCGGAGCTGGTGTTCTGCCGGAAACTCAACCCGGAACTGTGTGTAATAGTCACTTGTGTAGTTCAAAGTCAATTAAGTCTATATAACTTTATGTCTAGCTCAATCCTTAACTTAGGGTACAAGAAAGTTAGCTGAACTGGTTTGGCATGTCTGAGTCTTGATAGATTCTATATCAGAATAAGTGTTTTTTAGATGTTCTATATCAGACTAAGTTGATTGGTTCAATCACGAAACTCACCTTGTTACCAACATGGTTTAGTTTAAGTGGCTTTTATTTTTCATTTTTCTTATTTAAGAGATGGATGTCCATTCTGTTTCCCAGATAAGTCTTCCAAGTCAGTTGAGCAATTTTAAGGATATGAAGAAGTCACTGCATCAGAAATTGGGTGAAAATAAGACCAAGAAATTGCTAGGGAGAGCTGTTTATTTCTTCAGCATTGGAGGAAATGACTACATTAACCTCTTTACCCAACAGCCAAAAGCTCCTAAGAGCTACAAGAGGAAATATGTAGCAATGGTGATCAGAAACTTGACCAATGTGCTCAAAGTAAGCACATCTACTATGTTGTCAAACTTGGATATCATGCTGGAACGGATTGGACTTCATTTTTATTTTTGTAGGAAATATATGATATTGGAGGAAGGAAAATTGCATTTCAGAATGTGGCACCTTTGGGCTGCATACCTGCAGTAAAATCAGGGAATCCTGAAGTTGGTAGTAAATGTCTTGAAGAACCATTAAAGCTGGCCAGGCTGCACAATGGAGCTCTCTCTGCTGCCCTCAAGAAGTTAGAGAGCCAATTACCAGGATTCAAGTACTCCATATTTGATTACTATAATGCACTTGGGGACAGAGTTAACAACCCTTCAAAATATGGTAGGCTGCATCATTCATTACACTAATATGGTTTTTCCTAGCTTTGCTTACTGTTGTCTCAGTTTAGTATCTGGACTAAATTAGAGACTAAATCGAGATGCCCTAGAGTTTCAGGTACTGAAGCGAGATTGAAAAACCCTAATTATAATTCTTGTTTTGATTGCTGAATTGTGAAGGATTCAAGAATGGGATATCTGCTTGTTGTGGCAGTGGGGCATTTAGAGGGTCTCATTGTGGTACTGAACCATATGAGCTATGCAGCAACCCCAGCGAGTATGTGTGGTTTGATGGTGGTCATACAACTGAAAGTGCCAACCTCCAACTAGCAGATCTGATATGGACTGGACCTTCAGATGTCACAGGGCCTTACACTATGAAACAGCTATTTGAACCAATGTTTTCAAAGGCGAACTGAGGCGGCGCTGGGGCGCGCCTTAGGGCGGAGCGACGGGAAAACGCCTCGCCGGGTGTTTCGCCGCAACGCGGCTGGAAAAGCGACCGCCGGAGCGACGAGGCGGCGCGGGGCGGGGCGAGACGAGGCGCGCTGCAGAAATTTTTTTTTTTTGGTTTTTCCGCGTCAAAACGACGTCGTTTTGGTTTTGGTTTTTTTTTTTCGCGTCAAAACGACGCCGTTTTGTTTTTTTTTCCAAAACGACGCCGTTTTGGTCGTTTCCTTCGATTAAACCCTGCGTCTCTTCTCTGCCTCCATCTCTTCTCTCTGCCTCCATCTCTTCTCTCCGCCACCCAAATCCACCACCCAAATCCGCCCTGTCCACCACCCAAATCCGCCACAATCCTGTTCGCCCTGTCTACATCTGCTCGAGCTCTCCACCGCCACAGTTCCCCCACCGCCACGATCCTATTCGAACTCGAGCTCGAGTTCTCCCTGCCTCCTCTTATTCCCATCACCCCCACAACACCAACCGCCCCATCACTTCCATCCCAACATCACTGCCTCCTCCGCCTCGAGCGCAACATCACTGCCTCCTCCGCCACATCATTGCAGCAACCTCCAGGTTTGTCTTCTCAATCCTCTCTTATTAATTTTACTGTTAGATTAGTGCCTGACTGCCTGTACTAGATGCAATGTTTGTTTGATCACTTTGATGAAATGTTTGTTTGATCACTTTGATGAAATGTTTGTAACTGAAATGTTTGTTTGATCACTTTGATGAAATGTTTGAAAGTAAGAAGTTAGACAGTGCACTGTAGTGACTGTACTGCTACAGAAATTCATTCCAAAACTCATCTGTCAAAATGGAATTAGATGCTGCTTCTTGGTAAATGCATATAATATATATAGCGATTATGTGCTTGGTATCTGCTATTGCCCTATATGATGTTCATACGAGCACAACTGGATAAGAGCATAACTACTTATTGACTGCCTGTACTAGATGCAGTGTACCTCCAGGTTTAGACTAGATTATGCAGAATTGCAGATTAGTGCCTGACTGCCTGTACTAGATGCAGTGTAACTAGTGTAACTGAAATGTTTGTTTGATCACTTTGATGAAATGTTTGTAACTGAAATGTTTGTTTGATGCAGTGTAACTGAAATGTTTGTTTGATGCAGTGTAACTGAATAAACGGATTGCTACTGATTTACTGAAATATGCTATTGAAAATCCTTAAACTCTTTTTAATTAAGTGTATCTTTCTAATTAAGTGTATCTTTCTAATTAAGTGTATCTTTCTAAACCTTAAACTCTAATTAGAACCTTGTTTTTGAACCTTGTGAAGTACTATTTGAGGATGAATTTATGGTTGTAATAACAATTAAATATTTTTTGTTATGTATTGAGATTATATATATATATAATGAATTTATTTATTATTTGTTGGAAAGGCGGTCGCCCCGTCGCCTCAAGGCTTTCGCCTCGCGGGGCTTCCACAATTCGCCTTCGCCTTCGCTTTCGCCTTTGAAAACATTGATTTGAACAATCTTGATTCTAATTGCTTGAGCTCTTCACGCCTTGTGAGGTCGACTGCTATGTAGTTCTTAAACCTCATTCATTATCAGTCTCCTAAATTTGTGATTTTCAGAGAAGTTTTTGATGTTCATCTTGGAAGCCATCGAAAATTTCTTTAAATCATCACATAGTATACATAACTTTGTTATCGTCTTAATGGTATTATTTTCAATCACGCCTGTGATACCACTTAATCAGATTCTGGAAACTTGAAGGGTGGGTCTTTGAAATCCAGACAGGACCACATTTTGTTGCAGAACAAGTACTGAAGAAGACAACATTCACTGAGACCTAATAGATCTGCAATGTTTTATCCTTCAATTACCTTGAAATATGAAACCACAGTCCCCCATATCTTGTTATCAGCTATATAAAACTCAGGGAGGTTTATTCTATAAAACCCCATTTAAATCCCAATTCATTATCAATTGGTACAACTTGTGCTAAGTATATTGTCACGTCCCGTTTTCGGGAGTGTCTACTGTGGGTGATGCTGGTGGGATTGCGCTTCCAGATCACGGAGTGTAGAAGCATATGTGTTGTTCCTTCAGAGTTCAGGCAGGCCGACCCGGTTGAGTTTGGGGAGCTTGTCGCTAGTCAAGGACTTGACGTTGAAGAGGGGATTAGGCCATCCCTACACAAACTGGTCAGGGTCTAAAGCCGATCCTCTAATGAGCCCAAGGCAGGGCGAAACCAGTATGTTGTCCCGATGGATAAGGCTGGTTCCTAGGTGGGGGAGCGTCGCATGGACTAAATGTGGTGGCCGAATGACTAGGTCCGTGACAATATAGTCTCATAGTTTTTCAAAAGGACAATATAGCGTTATCCGGGTGGATCCTATTAGGGTTCTTACGGTGAGTTTACTATTGGAGAAAGAGAATATATCCATAAGGAGTCATTCTCATTCTCCTCTAAATTTGTGTTTAAATATCAACAAACATGGTATGTATTTGTTACTATTACTTGTTTTGGTTCTGTGAGTCAAAGATATCAAGAATTGAAGAATGAATTGTGTGATATATTATTCATCTCACAATACATGTATATATAGGAGATTACAAGAAATACAATTGGTAAGTATAAATCTACAATATAATTACAATATTACATTCTTAATATGACTCACGCTGACATTCCCCCTCAAGTTGGCGCATATGCATCAACTATGTCCAGACCATCTTGATTAGTGAGTCATAAAACGTCTTTCTAGACACTTTTTTGATGTGTATATAAGCAGGCTGCTCTTTAGTAAGAACAAACAGAAAACTAATAATTTTGCAATCTAGTTTTTCTTTTATGAAACGTCAATCAATCTCTACATGATTAGTACGATCATATTGTACTAGATTTTATGATATATCAATTGTTGTCTTGTTATCACAATACAACTGCATACCTTTGGGTTTAACACCCAAATCACGTAACTGATTCCTCAGCCATAACAACTCACACACTCCATGAGTCATACTTCTATTCTTAGCCTCAACATTAGATCGTCCCACAACCTTCTATTTCTTACTCTTCCATGTAACTAAATTACCTCCTACAAAGGTAAAATAACCTGATGTTGACCTCATATCAGTAATGTTTTCAGCCCAATCTGTATCTGTGAACCCAAAACATCAAAAATGTAGTTGTGTTTAGAAAACATTACTCTTCTTCCTAGAGTTGACTTCAAGTACCTTAAAATTATCACAACAACATTCACACTCACTGCATATGCAATATCTGGTCTAGTATGAGTTAGGTAAATCAAACGTCCAACTAACCTCTAATTGCGAGCTCGATCAGTATGTACTTAGTCTGGATACTCTGCTAGACGATGGTTCTGCTCAATAGGAGTGTCACTAGGTGTGCAATCTAATATATATATATATATATGTATATATATATATATATATATATATATATATATATCTATCTATCTATATCTCAGTCAATATATCAAGGATGTACTTTTGCTTGAACAAGTATATTCCTTTTCTATCCCTAGCTACCTCAATTTCTAAAAAGTACTACCCAAATTCTTCATCTCAAACTCAGAGGCTAGTTGTTTCTGCAATCTGTCCATCTCACCAGTATCATTACCAGTGATTACCATATCATCAACATAAATATTTAAGGTTGTTACATTCTCTGGTTGATGTTTGAGGAACAATGTGTGATCTAAATTACTCTGTTTGAAACCAACCTTTATGCATGAACTGCGAAAACTTCCCAAACCAAACAAAAGATGATTGTTTGATACCATATAAAGAATTTCTCAATTTGCACACAAACTCACTAGGAGAAGCAGCAACATACCCTAGAGGGAGACTCATGTATACCTCTTTAACTAACTCTCCATGAAAAAACTCGTTCTTTTTTACATCAAACTGTCGAAGTGACAAATTTAAACTAGCAACAAAAGAGAGTATAACCCGAATAGTATTCATTTTGGTAACAGGAGCAAATGTCTCATCATAGTCTATACCATTTGTCTGAGTAAATCCCTTTGCAACAAGACGTCATTTGTACCGGTTCACTGAGCCATCTGTAGGGGTGGCCATACGAAACCGAAAACCGAAAAAAACCGAACCGAAACCGAACCGAAAACCGAAAAAAACCGAACCGAAAAACAAAAACCGGACCGAACCGGGTATGTATGGTCCGGTTTGCGGTTTGGGGTCCGTAGAAACCGGACCGGACCGAAAAACCGGAAAAAAAAATAAATAAGTATATAAATAAACTCATAATTAAAAGGACTTTAATTATGTAGTAGGAAGGAAAAAGACTTTAATTATGGAAGAAAATTTATCAAAAATCTCGTAATATAAGATTTGTTAGGAATGGTGAAATAGGACTATGGTTAAAAAATCACGTAATTCGGATAACGTCTCGGTGTCGATAGTAGCGGTCAACCCTATTTACTGTTTTTATTCCCTATGGGGAGCCATATCGTCGGAAGGTAAATGTCCCAAAATTTTTATATGGACGGTTGCGTCTCATCTACGTGAGTGTTTTTCGTGTACAAGGTTTGACAAAAATATGTAATATAGAGGTAGATATGAGCGTTTCCGTGTGATAACTAACGACGTATTAGGGTTGACTGTTTCGATCGATCCCTTAACTTTGTCGGATCTAGTTGAATTTTTTACCACATAGATATTTCATCATAATAATCATATCTGACGGTCGAATTTTAATTTTTGACTTTTAGTCATCGGAATCACAGTATGCATACTAATGTTGTATAACTTGTTTATTAAGTTTTAAGCAAATGCACAACTTTATGAACCAACTCTACATAGAAGCAAAATTATCAAAAAACTCGTGAAATAAGATGTGTTCGGAATGATGAAATACAGCTCTGTTTAAAAAATCACGTAATTCGGGTAACGTCTCGGTGCCGATTATAGCGGTCAACCCTATTTACCTTTATTATTCCCTAGGGGGAGCCCTATCGTCGGAAGGTTAGATGTCCCAAATTTTTTATATGGGCGGTTGCGTCTCATCTACGTGAGTGTTTTTCGTGTACAAGGTTTGACAAAAATACGTAATATAGAGGTAGATATGAGTGTTTTCGTGTGATAAGTGACGATGGATCAAGGTTGACCGTTTCGATCGAGCCCTTAACTTTGTCGGATGCAGTTGAATTTTTTTCCACATACATATTTCTTCATAATGATCATATCTGACGGTCGAATTTTAATTTTTTACTTTTAGTCATCGGAATCACAATATGCATACTAATGTTGTATAACTTGTTTATTAGGTTTTAAGCAAATGCACAACTTTATGAACCAACTCTACATAGAAGCAAAATTATCAAAAAACTCGTGAAATAAGATGTGTTCGGAATGATGAAATACAGCTCTGGTTAAAAAATCACGTAATTCGGGTAACGTCTCGGTGCCGATTATAGCGGTCAACCCTATTTACCTTTATTATTCCCTAGGGGGAGCCCTATCGTCGGAAGGTAAATGTCCCAAAATTTTTATATGGGCAGTTGCGTCTTATCTACATGAGTGTTTTTCGTGTACAAGGTTTGACAAAAATACGTAATATAGAGGTAGATATGAGCGTTTCCGTGTGATAAGTGACGATGGATCAGGGTTGACCGTTTCGATCGAGCCCTTAACTTTGTCGGATCCAGTTGAATTTTTTTCCACATACATATTTCTTCATAATGATCACATCTGACGGTCGAATTTTAATTTTTTACTTTTAGTCATCGGAATCACAATATGCATACTAATGTTGTATAACTTGTTTGTTAGGTTTTAAGCAAATGCACAACTTTATGAACCAACT
Organism: Comarum palustre; assembly: GCA_951800085.1. Classification (NCBI taxonomy): domain Eukaryota; kingdom Viridiplantae; phylum Streptophyta; class Magnoliopsida; order Rosales; family Rosaceae; genus Comarum; species Comarum palustre. The sequence continues at coordinate 9,602,581 of OX637574.1, forward strand.
CTACATAGAAGCAAAATTATCAAAAAACTCGTGAAATAAGATATGTTCGGAATGATGAAATACAGCTCTGGTTAAAAAAATCACGTAATTCGGGTAACGTCTCGGTGCCGATTGTAGCGGTCAACCCTATTTACCTTTATTATTCCCTAGGGGGAGCCCTATCGTCGGAAGGTAAATGTCTCAAAAATTTTATATGGGAGGTTGCGTCTCATCTACGTGAGTGTTTTTCGTGTAGAAGTTTTGACAAAAATACGTAATATAGAGGTAGATATGAGTGTTTCCGTGTGATAAGTGACGATGGATCAGGGTTGACCGTTTCGATCGAGCCCTTAACTTTGTCGGATCCAGTTGAATTTTTTTCCACATACATATTTCTTCATAATGATCATATCTGACGGTCGAATTTTAATTTTTTACTTTTAGTCATCGGAATCACAATATGCATACTAATGTTGTATAACTTGTTTATTAGGTTTTAAGCAAATGCACAACTTTATGAACCAACTCTACATAGAAGCAAAATTATCAAAAAACTCGTGAAATAAGATGTGTTCGGAATGATGAAATACAACTCTGGTTAAAAAATCACGTAATTCGGGTAACGTCTCGGTGCCGATTGTAGCGGTCAACCCTATTTACCTTTATTATTCCCTAGGGGGAGCCCTATCGTCGGAAGGTAAATGTCTCAAAAATTTTATATGGGCGGTTGCGTCTCATCTACGTGAGTGTTTTTCGTGTAGAAGTTTTGACAAAAATACGTAATATAGAGGTAGATATGAGTGTTTCCGTGTGATAAGTGACGATGGATCAGGGTTGACCGTTTCGATCGAGCCCTTAACTTTGTCGGATCCAGTTGAATTTTTTCCCACATACATATTTCTTCATAATGATCATATCTGACGGTCGAATTTTAATTTTTTACTTTTAGTCATCGGAATCACAATATGCATACTAATGTTGTATAACTTGTTTATTAGGTTGTAAATAAATGTGCAACTTTGTGAACTATAACCATTTTTCACTATAATGATAATAAGATGAAAAATTATGAATTTGGAAAAAAAACCGAAAAACCGAACCGAACCGCACCGAACCGTAGGTGTGGTTTGGTTTGCGGTTTGGCCTCTTGAATAGTAAAAAACCGAACCGAACCGAACCGAAGTATAACATTGGTTTGGTTCGCGGTTTGGGGTATAAACCGAACCGAAGTGGACCGGAGCCAGCCCTAGCCATCTGCATTATGTTTAATAGTAAACACCCAACGACAACCTACAGTCTTCTTGCCATGTGGTGGAGGCACAAGTTGTCACGTATCATTCTTCTTCAACGTCTTCATCTCTTCCTCCACTTTAGATCTTCTAATATATCTTGCACTTTGTTAGAGAATGATACAACAGATATTTGGTTCACAAATGATGTATATGACTTAGATAATCTCTAAGTGGATATATAATTAGTTTGGGTACTTTGATTTTGCTTGTCTAGTGGGTTCATATTTTTAAAGAAAGTGACATCCACAGTGACATAATACTTTATGATGGGTGGATATTAACACTTATATCATTTCTGATGTCCTTCAAAGCCAACAATCACATTTAATTGCCCAGACATCTAACACTTAGACCTTTGATTTATAGGAACATGAACAAAAACAACACAACCAAAGACATGTGCATAAAGATTATGAAATGAGAGGATGAAAACATGAGATGCAAGAATCTCAAAATGAATTTTTCATTGAAGAACACTAGATGACAGACGATTGATAAGATGAGCAGAAGCATGTATTGTGTCACTCCAAAAATATTTAGGCATATGAGCACTAAAGATAATGGCACGAGCCATGTTTAGGAGGTGACAGATTTTCCTTTCAGACACTCCATGCTGCTTTGGTGTTTGTGGACATGTAGTTTGGTGAATAATCCTACATGTTTGGAAAAACAGTTTGAAAGCACGATTGACATACTCCCCCCAATTGTCAGAACGAAAAACTTTAATGATGCAATTGTATTATGTTTGAACCAGAGTATGAAAAGTTTCAAAAGCTGAAAATACTTCATCTTTGGTTTTCAAAAGAGCAACCCATGACAATCTTGTGCAATCATCAACAAACAATACAAAATACATCATACCTGACACAATAGGATCTCTAGAGGATCCCCAAATATCTGAATGAATTATTTCAAAAGGAATACCACTCCTATAAAAACACAGAGAATAAGTAGCATGATGACTTTTAGCTATAACACATGTTTCACAACCCAAAGAAGACTTATTTACACCAACAAACAAAAAAACATGGATTTTTTTATAACACGAAAAGATGGATGCCCTAATCTACGATGTCACAACCAAATTTCACTTCGCTAGATAAAACTCAAAGTCAAAGCAAAGCTCGGTTGTGCTCCTAGTTTTTCTCCTGCATATGTCTGATCCAAATGAAACAATCTGCCCATCTGATACCCCTGATGGATTAGCTCGTTAGTGAGAAGATCCTGAAAAATCACATATATCATGGGATAAAACTTTACAAAACATCAAGACTCTGTGTTTAACTGTGAAATATATATCAAGTGATGTGATAAATCAGGTACATATAAAACATGACGGTGTTCTAGAGAGTGAGTAATATGGACCGACCTTATCCGTGACACAAAAACCTTTGGATTCATGCATACTCAACTTGCTTGATAGATGACCTGCGCAATCACTTCGTGTAAACGTCAAACAGGGCAGCAACCGATTCTTGAGTACACCAACTCAACAACATGAGTTCTAAGCCATCCACTCGTGTTCGAAGCCGTCGAGATCGAACCCAGGAGTCCAAGAACAGTAGCCGAGAACTGCAACTTCCAACGATATAGAAAAATACCCAAAATCACAAATTAATCGAAACTTAGTTGAATCTAGAAACTAATCATACTAGGAAGTAGAGGATAATTGGAGGAACAATCTCCATACCACGTGCAGACGAATCGATTGTCGAAGCCGCTGGAATTTGTCGTCGAACCGTGGATGTTTAGAACACCAAATATCCCTCTCCGGCTAAGTATTGGATGAGCCACCAATCCTAGCGCGTCTGCGACGTCGTGAGAAGCGGAGAGGATCAAGGAGAGCTAGTTCGACCGACCTCGACATGTCGGTCAGTCGGTGGGTCGAGAACTCGACTTGGATAGGTCAAAGCTATTTATCAAAAGACCTCAAATTAAACTGGTTAAATATTTCGGGTGTTACAATCTCGGATCCTTATCACTGTCATGGTTTCTTCTCGGTCTCGTTTGATGGAGAAAATGATGTTGTTGTGATGGATTTCATTCCTTTGGCAGGAGGTTCTCTCTTGTCCTATGTTTTTGGACTGGTTTGACATCAGTATATCACGGCGGAATTTCTGGTTGTTTGAACTCGGCGGCAGTCCATTGCTTGTGGTGCAAGCGAGACGCCAACAACTAGGGTTTCGGTGGTGGGTTGATCCCATTTTCTCAATTTCTTAAAAAATACAAACTACAATTTAAAACCACGAGAAACTCACATTCCTCTGCTGATCCAAATAGAACATTGGAGACACACAAATGAGAAGAGTAAACCATATAGGAGAGATAAAGCCTAAAAAGGCTATTCTATCGGCAACCAAAAAAGATTTCTCTATGAACATGCCGAAAAATTTCTCTAGAAGCAGCTATAAGCAGATTGCCATGTGTGCCTCTAATAACAAATCCAATTAATTACTGGTTTCCTATGTTTTAGCTTTCATTATTTTAAGTGTATTAGGAGTCTCTTCCACTCGTTTTTACTCAGTTTAAGTCGATTCTCTTCCTACTCTTTCCATGTTTGATCAAGTTTTATGAATCTAGTTTTTTAGATTGTCTGTTTGTTACAGTGCCTATGTTTGAGGCATAGACTGGGCTTTGTCCCTCTTAAGTCTTGATGAAATTTCAATTCCACCCAAAAAAACAAGAATGGCATATGTCTCGACTCTTGATCCAATTTTGGATGTGGAAAGAAAAAACATACATTTAATTTAAAACAAGCGTGCACTCACAATGATTCGGTAACCCTAGTTGTCTATATGATCATTTCCTGTGACGAACCACTATCTACTCAATTAATGTCATTTCCATTATGAGTGTATAGGAACAAAGAAATCGAATTGTAAAGCCTTATCCAAAACCCATAATTGCTAAAATATCTAACTCAACTTAAACTGTAACCTATCCCGAGTAATTTATTGAACTTACTAATTCCTTCACAAAAATGATGATCACACTTATACCCTTAATGCCGGGATAGAACCATTACGATCAAATCCAACAAGTTGATAGTAATTCTAGTTCACTTATAAATTCGAAACAACCCACCACCTTACTCTCAATTATCTACGATCAAAAATCAAGTTTACATACTTAAATACTAGCTCATTATCTTTCGCTCCTTTGAGTACTATAACTTCCATGACATAAAAGATAATCTTGTCATTTAGCAACTATAATTAATCAATCCCTTACTCCTATCTAAATTCCCAAGGCGGGATCGAGAGCGGACGTCCGCACTCCGGTTAAAGTACGGACGTCGGCCGTTTCTCTGCTGTTTCACGTCGGCGACGGCTTCTTTCCCTCCCGCATGACTGCACAGCTTTCCAGGATAGCTTCCCTCCTTCCAAGCCTCATCGGTGACGAGTTTTCTGGCCAGAATGAAGCTCTGGACAGAAAACACAATGTTGGACGCAAAACTCATCGTCGGTGACTCCTGGAAGGAGGGCAGCGGTCCTGGGAGGCTGTGCAGTCGCCCGGGAGGGAGAGAAGCCGTCGTCGGCGTGAAACGACGGAAAAACGACCGACGTCTGCAGTAGCCGAAGTGCGGACATCTTCTCTCGATCCTGTCTATATATATATATATATAGGACCCTTCTATTGAGGAATCCTTATTTTTGGTTTATTTATAGGGTTAGGCATTCGACAAACTTTTCAATCACATAACAACATCTCTACCGTTCAATATGTAGATGCATATATATAGATTATTTCTGTAAAATTTCATCAAATTTGGTGATCGTTAATGCTTTAAAATAACTGAAATCATTTGACAGATCAAATCTGCCAAACTCGAACCGTTAATGTCTATAATTTTAATTTGCAGGTTTGAACATCTTAATGATCACCGATTTGGGTGAAATTTTACAGAGGTGATATATATATTAGAACCTAAGAATTGAAAGGTTAAGATTGAAAAATGTGATCGAAAAGTTTGTCGAATGCCTATCTCTATAAATAAACTAAAAATATGGATCCCTTAGTGGAATCACCCTCTATATATATAGGGCTTTTCCGGTGTGGAGGTCTGCTTTTGCAATTTTATCTTATTTTTTAATTATAATTTCTCATCTTAACTGTTCACAATGTAGATGCATGTGAGTAGATCATCTGTACAAATTTTCAACAAATTTGGTAATCATTAAGATATCCAAAATGAATCAAATAAAACTATGAACGTAATAAAATTGTTTAACAGGAACCGTTAGTTTTTTCCATTCTAAATCACTTATTTGAATACCTTAACGATCTCTAAATTATATGAAATTTTGTAGAGATGATCTACTCATATGTACCTACATTTTAAACGGTTATAATGAGAAAATATGATCCAAAAAGTGAATCAAATCGTAAAAATTCGTATTTTTTAAAAATACGGATATCCGTGCCTGATCAAAATGATAAATATATATATGATTCTGATTATGTGAGTTGGAAGTTAGTGGAGAACCATAACAGGTAGGTGGAGTTGGTACATAAAAAGATACATGGATCAATATACGTACAGATGACACTCTTATATTTGATCACCTTCAATTCGGAAACTCCTCTTCAATTTAATACCTATATATGCCCGGTATCATGCTTCATGCAAGGATTCATGTTTCTTCAGTTTGATTTTATTGTTTTGGAACAGTTCCAGTTTGTTTTCTAATCTAAAGAGAGGCACAATCTACCCTAAAGAACTAGAGAAGGTAAAAGGAGGATGGGAAGGTCTCTCGGATTAGTCTGAGTGGTGACGAAGATAGAGGATTTGGAGAAAGTATGTTTGGCAGGGTAAGTATATCTGTCAACTGCTTAGACACTCTAGTGTATATTATTACTCTTAACACTAACCAAATACGATTGTTTGAATAAAAACATTACATCCAAAAAATCAATAACAAAAAATTGAAATTATAATATCATCAAGTTTTGTGGTAATCTTTTCCTTCCAGAATGGTTCAGTCACTTCAGTGGCAATCTTGTATGGTGACTACTTGCTCCACAATATGCATGCATATGATGCTACACACGAAAGAGCAATTTTGTTTTTATGCACATAAGAAGGATTGGTGAATCGAAGATGAAGAATGGAGAATGAAGTCGCAAAGTTATATGCCACAAATAATTTAAAAGATAAAAAGGAGATAGAGACTTTTCTGGAGAGTCGATCAGGATTTTTCCCAGATGGAAAACACAGTCATCTTCTTTTCTATCTGATATGCTCTACCTATTAAAAGTTAGATGCTAAAATTTTATGCTCTGATTAGGAGAATCCAAAGAACTCAACCTCCCAGAGTCCCACTTCACTCATCAGATTGGTTAGAAATCATTAGAAAGGCTTCTTTGACAATTTTACGCAAAGCATGATTAATATGTAGCACCTAGCTTTCACTGATCTCACTCTCTCAATTATTGTTATCGAAATTTATACGGGTCTTTTTCTAATGCAAATGTAAGCAGAGGTCCACCATGTAATGCTAATATTATTAAAGCCTCACTCGGAGTACAACTCGTGAAATTATTTGAAACACAATTATATGGAAACATATATGTTATTCATTTGTTTCTTAAAAATTTAGGTGAGAGTTTGGTTACGCTACACCACCATCGTTAGGGCAAATCTGCAACCTTAACCCTGAACAACTAACAGTGGACACGTACATGTCACACTAGCCTCCAGATATGGATTTCCACAGGAGAATTTATAGATCGCAAACCAACGAGGTCTGTTGGTAGTGGGGATCGAACTCAGATGGGATCTCCACCACAAACCCGTCCTTGCCAACTGAGCCAAACCTCCACCACATATATGTTATTCATACATCTTAGATTTTAGGCTAAAATGTGATGCCGACAAGTGTGATCGATGTTATTTACTTCAATCCTTCTATTTCCATGTGTGGTCCAACTACCAACCTAAGATAAGATTTTCATCAAACAATGCCTATAACATACATGTATTAAGAGTGCCTGAGATACTTTCAAGTTGTTTTAGTCTCTCCTTTTTCTATGAGAGAAAATAAAAGAAAGCCAATTTCTCCCTTACGGACTTCCAGATCGATGTACAACTATATATCAAATCTAGTATACCATACACAAATCTATCCAAGCCCTATATATCATGGTGAAGATATCTTAACTATCGATCAAAATTAATCAAGTTTATTTGCATTGAAAGGAATGGAAAGGATCAACCATGCAATGATCTTGTTAACTTTCTTCTGAAGTTTATGACTAGTAATGTGCAAGTGCCAAGAGAGCTATAAATTAGAAAATGTTCTAGTCAACTCTAGGAATTATCTTTTGGAAATGCCAAAACCCTAGCTATAGATATCATTCATCATATAATCTCTTATATATATGTAAGCTTAATAATAAAAAAATATTACTCATCATATATATATTTCCATTAGCGGATGTCTAGGGCCGTCCATAAATTCTAACGGTCCGAGGCGAAGATTAAAAATGTGGCACTACCAGAATATCAAGTTTAGCCGATGAAAGATTTTCGGCGTGTTACATAATTTTGTCAGCTAAAATGTTAGCCGACGAGTCTTCGTCGGTTAAGAAGTCGTCGATAAAGGATCATCGGCCAAACTTTAGCAGACGACGAAGCATTTTGTCGCCTAAAGTCCAGACTTTAGGCGATGAATTTTTAGACTTTAGGTGACTAAATTTGGTCGGCAGAAACGTCTCCTATTGGTCAAAATGGTTGACCGAGTAAAATTTAGCCGACAAAATTTCGTCTCCTAAAGTGTCAAACTCGTCGGCAAAAATTTGAATTTCGTCTCCTAAAGTTTGTAACTCGTCAGCTAAAGTTTGAATTTCGTCGCCTAAATTTTGCATTTCGTCGGCTAAAGTTTGCATTTTTTCGGCTAAAGTTTAAAAATAATTATTTTTAAATTTCTTTTTTATTTTTTATTAATTTTTTTCTTCTTTTTCTTTTTTCTGTCACCACACCACTATCCAGTGGTGTTTAGAAGAGGAGGAGGAACCGCGGTGGAGGAGGAGGAGGAGAAGGAGGTGGAAGAAGAAGAAGAAGAAGAGATGAAGAGGAGGGAGTGAGATGAAAGATATTGAAAAAATTCAAAAAATTTTGTCGGAATTTTGAAAATTTTGAGAGTACTTTAGCAGACAAAATACTCTCATTTTGTCAGTTAAAGTTCAAAATTAGTGGTGAGGATATTTTGAAAATTTTGAGGGTAGTTTAGCCGACGAAATATACTTATTTCGTCTGCTAAAATTCAAAATTAGTGGCAGAGATTTTGAAAATTTTGAGGTACTTTAGCCAACGAATTTTAATTATTTTATTTTCGGCTATAGTTATTTATTTTATTTATTTATTTCACTATAGCCGATGAATATTAATTATTTTTTTTCGGCTATAGTTATTTTATTTATTTATTTGTTTCACTTTAGCCGACGAGTTATAATTATTTTCGTCAGCTATAGTTATTTATTTTCTTTATTTATTTCACGAAAACGGTCATTTGACCGTCTAAATTACGTATTTTGGTCGGACCTTTAACACAAAATAGTTTCAAATCGATGAGACGCAACCAATGATATAAAAATTTACTAAAAAATAACTCCCAAAGATAGGGAGAAAGAATGGTAAATAGCGTTGACCACAACTATCGACACCGAAACTTTACTGGAATTACGTGATTTTTCAACCGTAGACGTATTTCATCATTCCAGTCATATCTTAATTTACGTAGAGTTTGTTTTTGAAATGGAACATTTATTTAAAACTTAGTAACTAAGTTATACAACATTAGTATGCATGTTGGGATTCTAATGATCAAAATTCATAAACGAAAATCTGACTGTCTAGAGCTATTGATGCCAACGAAGGGAGCCAAAGCCCCTTTTCAATTACTCAATAAGCCTCTCAAATCTAAAACAGTATTGCATCAGAAAATAGCTAGATAAGAACATTATCAAGGAACATTATCACTTTCAAATTGGGCAATGAATTCAGCTATTAAAAATTTCATCATACCATCTAGGCAATTGAGCTTATACTTACATCCACCATCTTTAGTGTCCAGCAAGCACCAAATACCTCCCCAATCTTGTATTTTGGTGGCAAACAATAGCAACAAATAAAAAAACAGAGGCTTGAAATTCACGAAAACAAAAATTGAATCTATAAGAAATCAGAATAAACTCATAAAATTAATCCAATGTTTCAATAAAATTTCAATTAATCTCAGGCTGGGAAATGGGCTCAATGAGAGCATCAGTGCACTTCAAGCGCCTGGTTTTGATAGATTTCCTGCTTTATTCTTTCAACAACACTGGGATCTTTGTGCTGAGGACCTCATTCATGTTGTTACTGAAGCTTTCAGAACCTGCCCTATCCCTCAAGGTTTAAATCACACCACCATTGCCTTGATTCCTAAAATTGATGGTCCTCAAAATATGGTTAATTTTAGGCTTATTAGTCTTTGTAGTACTATCTATAAAGTGATTTCAAAAATTATTGTTCCAAGAATTAGGCTTCTTATGCATATTCTGGTTAGTCCTAATCAAGTGAGCTATGTCCCTCGTAGAAACATTTCAGACAATATTATGATTGCTCATGAGCTTCTTTTTAAGTTTAAAAAATCCTCTGGTCAGTTGGGATTTTTTGCTTGGAATGTGGACCTATCTAAGGCTTATGACAGGTTGAGTTGGGATTTTATTGAGATGGTTCTATATGAAGCTAAATTTCCTCATCCTCTTGTTAAGCTTATTATGCATTGTATCAGATCTATGAGTTTTCAAATCAGTTTTAATGGTGAGCTCACTAAATCTTTCCATAGTCATAGAGGCATTAGGTAAGGTGACCCTCTTTCACCTTATATTTTTGTGCTTTGCATGGAGAAACTCTCACATCTGATTCAATCTCTAGTGGATGCCGGTCATTGGAAAGCTGTCAAAGCTTCACAATCTGGACCTAAAGTCTTTCATTTGTTCTTTGCTAATGACTTAATGCTCTTTGATGAAGCCACTCCTGATCAGGCCTGTTTGCTGAAAATAAGTCTTGATTTATTATGCTCTTTATCTGGTCAAGCTGTGAGTTATGAAAAATCTCTAATTTTTTGCTCTCCTAATACCTGCAATCTCATGGCTTCTGATATTAGCAACACTTGTGGCTCTCCCTTACTAATGACTTAGGTATGTACCTTGGTATGCCATTAATTCATGAAAGGATAAATCAATTTACCTATGCCAATATTTTTGATAAAGTCAAGTGCAGATTGTCAAGTTGGAAGAACAAAACTTTAAGTATGGCTGGTAGGCGTGTTCTTATTCAGTCTGTTTCTTTTGCTATTCCCAACTATGCTATGCAAACAACCAAATTACCTACTAGTCTCTGTGATAAACTAGATAAACTTAATCGTGATTTCATTTGGGGAGACACTGAGAATAAAAAGAAAGTTCATCTTGTCAATTGGAATACCGTGTGTCAACCAAAGTTACTGGGTGGCCTTGGCATTAAGAAAACTACTGATATGAATCAAGCTATGCTTGCCAAAGCTGGTTGGAGAATTTTAAATAGTAATTCTTATCTTTTGACCAATGTTTTTAAAGCTAAATATTTGAAAAATCAGTGCCTTGTTAATGATCACTATCAATCTCATGTTGGTTGCTCTCATACATGGAGGAGTATTGTTCATGGTACTGCTCTGTTAAGAAAAGGTATTTCTTGGAGGATTGGAGATGTGAAAAATAAATAAATTCTGGTATGACTCTTGGGCTTTCCCTTCTGCTTTGATTTCTCATGCTCTTCCTAATTCTCTCATTAATCATAATGCCATTGTTTGTGATTTGTGGGATGATTTTGGATGGAATTTTGATCTGCTTGCTAGCTTGGTTCATAGCCACATTGTTGATATTATTATTAATATTCCAACTGGTTTTGAGAGTTGTGGTGAGGATACCAAAATTTGGGATGCTACCTCTAATGGTTGTTTTACTGTGAAGTCTGCTTATAATACAGTCTTTGATTTTACTTAAGTTATTGATCCTTAATGAAAAAAGATTTGGAGCTTTAACATTCCCCCTTAACAGAAGACTTTCTTGTGGGTGCTTATGCACAAAAAATTGTTAACAAATGTTCAGCGAGTGAGGAGGAGATTAACTACTGACTCTACTTTTTCTATTTGTGAGGGTGTTGATGAGAGTCTCCTTCATTTATTTAGAGACTGCCCTCAAGCTAAATTAGTGTGGAGCTTTATTTCAAAGCCAATTTCCATTTTCAATACTTTTTCTATAGATTGGCATGGTTGGTTTCATGCTCAGTTAAACTGCATGATCTTAATTCAAAAGGGGATCAGATGGTGTGATTTTTTCATTGGAATTTGTTGGTTTTTATGGAAGTGGAGAAAGAAGTGTATCTTTGATCAAAGTTTTGTTTTTCCTTCATATCCGGGAAAAAAATATCTTAGATGCTGCTGTTGAATGGAGGGCTGTTGCTTTTAAGGCAAAAGTAAATGTGAACTGTGACTATGTTCTTTTCTCTTGGAAAAAACATCCTGATGGTTATTATAACCTTAATGTGGATGGATCCAGATCCTCTACTTCTGAAAAAATTGGTGCAGGTGGAGTTATTCGAGATCACAATGGTTTGTGGATTTCTGGATTTCAAGTTAATCTTGGCATTGGTGCCATTGTGGATGCTGAAGCTGGGGGTATCTACTATGGTCTGAAGCTTGCTAGAAATCTTAATATTATGAAGCTTGAAGTTGAGTCTGACTCTACAATCCTTATGAACCTTCTTCATCATGCTGACCTCTCTTGTCATCCCCTTGGGTCTCTTATTGCTGGATGTCATTATCTCTGCTCTAATCTGGACAGTATCTCCTTTAGCCACATTTTCAGAGAATCCAATATGACTGCTGACTCTCTTGCCAAGAGTAGTATTGACCATGCCCCTGGTTTTATTATTTTTAAGGAGCCTCTTGTTCATGTTGTCTCTGCCTATCTTGATGATATTTCTGGTATTGTTAGAGCAAGGAGTAAAAGGAACTCTGATGTTCCTTAATTGTTCCTGTGTGTTTTTTTCTTTCTTAGGTATTTGAGCCTCCTTTGTAACAAAAATAAAATAAATTTCAATTGATAAGAAGAAACTAAAATAAGAAAGAAAAAACACAAATCTAAAACAAATGACTGACCTATCACAATTATAAGACTATCTAGCTATACTAAACATATTTTTGTTAATCTCCATAAATAAAAAAAATAATATGATCAAAGAAACAAGAAGAAAGAGAGAAGTGACCAAATTTAACTACAATGAGGGATGTACATGATATAAAGCTGACCTCACCCTTGAAAGTTCTAAACATACTGATACCAAAAAAGAGAATCTACTCTCTGCCCTCCCTGTTTACACAGAGCAAATCAAAGGGTTAGGTTTAATAATAAAAAGGTCAATCAGAAACTTAAGTAGGAGATTAAATAAAACTTGATCATTTCCCTCTACATGTCATTTATTTAAACCTTTGACTTCTCATCCCAGGGAAATTTTATGCATCGTTGCACTCACCAAGTTCCACATTTTTTAGAAAATTTTCTTTAATGACAATAGGTTTACTTACCTTTTCCTTGGAATTGAACAGGGACCGACAAATACAAGGCAGAGCCATACGATCTCCAATGAAGGTAAACTGACCATTGATCAGAGTATAACCAAACCCTAGCACAAAAGTTGTTGTTTTGCACCCAAAACCACAAGCGTTGGCGCCAGTTTCGGAACAGCAGAGCAGGTTTCATTACTGTGAAGAATTAGAGAGCATGCTTTGCACATCCCTGCCAAATTCTCATAGAAAAATTGCATTTCAGCCTCAAGATCCACATCAAACTTGATTTTCTTCTAAAACACAAAGGGACGTGCAATGTTACGAGTAACACACACCTTAATGTTTTCCTCAGTCTCAAACAGAGGTTTATTAAATTCCACAAAATCACCAGCAACAGATGAAACATTTTTGATAATATGATGATGTTCATAATCAGGCGGAAAACCAGTTAAACGAATCCATAAGAAAAGCTCATCCATTGGTACGTGAGTGATAGGAGAGACATTATCATATGGTTGCAGATGATCGGCACCTTGTCATAGTGTCAAGGACCGCCTCGAAGCACTTTGTTATGATCTGGTTTGTGATCAAATGTGATCATAAACCTATCTTCAGCCCGTTGTTGCACCTTGTATCCCTTATTCAGAACCCACATACGACGAAGATCTCTCTTGAGATCATGCAAATCTGGGGATGGTACTAGGGGTTGCTCAACCAAGTGCGGTAGATGTTGACGAGGAGCACTGCCTGACATCTTGGAGACATCCAAAACCTCATTGCTCATGAGAGCAAGGGATTTGGCAAAGGATTCGGTCACAATATCAATAGACATGGTATGAATGGAGAGGAAGGAATCTAATAGAGCACCACAAGAGTGAATTTGACTAGGAGAAGACAACCTAGGATTTGGGAGCAAGAGCGGCCGCACTACTCTTGTAGGGTTTTTTGACGATCTTCCGGTATAAATGAAAACCATATAGTAACAAAGAGACATTGAAGTAATGAAGTTTCTTTTTTAGCAATAACACGTGTATCCCACCGGCTTTGTTCTAGTTTCGTTAACAATTACTCACTCGATGGTTCAAAGCAATACTTTTGATATTAACCGTTGACAAGACACCGAAGGGGCGTCGGTGAAGGGCCACATTATCAAAATGAACATTAAATGCAATGCTTTACGATCTTAACGTTAACGATTTTTTTTTTAAATAAAATTAACGAAACATAACGTTATTTAAATTGACAAAAAAATGTCAAAAACATGGAGGTAGGGTTTCAAAAAAAAGATTGGTTTCTCTCTTGTCCTACTGCACCGCGGCGCTGTGCCGACCTCCGACCGTGCCGACGCTTGTTTTGGTGTGGTCGGACGGGACATTCTGGTGGAGGTTGGTCACTGTGCTCGGTGTATTGGATTGGAGGGGCAGAGTTCAGCTCTCTCGGTTTTGACGAGTCGACTTAGTATGGGTTTGTGGAGTGGCTATGGGTTGGGATTGGATTGAGAATGGTGTCTTGTTGGGTTTGAAACGGCAGTTTGCGGTGGTCGAAAGGCCGGTTGTGCTTAATGGGTAAAAGGATTGCTGGTTTGACGAATGAATGCAGAATTGGGGCTTATTGTCTCTATTCAATGTATATGGTTTTGATGCCTCTTTGATGGCGCGGCAGACGAGCGGCGGTGGCACATCGAGATCCGACGACGGTTGTGCAATGATGGCGGACGAGATGGAGCGGTGGTGCAACAACGTCATATCAGGGAGGTGGGTTGGTTGTTATGGCCTGGACAATGGGCCTATGTACTGATGGTGGGCCTTAGGCCTTATAATAGCTGGTGGGATGGTTTGGGCCTAGGTCTTTAGTTTGTTTTTTAGGTTTTTTCATAGTCTGATTTTGTTGTCCCTCCTTTTAGAACGAGGGTTTAAGGATATATACAAAATGTTTTATTCAAAAAAGTTTCAATATATATACAAAAAAAATAATAGCCTCAAAATGTTTTATTCAAAACAATTGTAAGAGATATACAAAAAATCAAGTGTGTTAATGACACGACCCTACCTTACATACCTAGGATAGGAAGGAGTGTCAGAGTGGGAGTGTAAATATGAAAATATCCTATAATGGTAATTCTTCATTTTCATCTATTTTGTGAAATGGGTATCAGGTAATTCTTCTTTTTCATCTATTTTGGGAAATGGCAGGCTTAGGTAGGTATCTGGTAATTCTTCTTTTGATGTTTGAAAATTCAGAACAGCATTGACTCCAAGTCTCCAATCATGGCATGAATAAAATCATCAACCGCCAGATGAATAGTACATTCTGAGAACGGATTTTCTTATAATATCTCATAAAATGCATACAAAAATGTTTAAAAAAGGCATGTAGAAAAATTTCAGTTAACTATGATCTGACCTACGGAAACATGTATTATAATACAAACTAAATTTTTTTAGTAATAGGATAGAGAGAGAAGAGATAACAAATAGAATGAGAATCATTTTATTTATTGATAGAAACCTATTTATATAAATGAATACATAATATCATTTCGGTATAGATAAGAAAACATAATAATATTCTATATTGTAATCCAAGTTACATAAGACCAATACACAAATTGTATAATATTCTAGAATACTCTCTCTTATGTCGCGCGCCTTCATACATGTAATGTTTCAATGTTGCTTTGTCAAAAACCTCGTCAAGTAATAAAAACTCTGTGGGAGAAACTAAACCTTGATCGTTAGGGAAAAACGGTGCAACACATCAACTACTTCATTGAGGACTCGATCATTCATGAATACTTCATGTTGATCAATGATCTCTACAACTAGGGTTGGGCATCGTATCACAATCTCGATCCCGTCATGGTTTCGTACCGAAAATTGGCAGGAATTGACAAAATTTTAAAATGGCGGTACCGAACCGTCCTGATAGTTTAGAAAATGGATGGGAGGGACAGGACCATCCCGAAAGTATAAATATACTTGTATCTGATCATAACCGTCTGATTTTTAGGATGTATAATCTTACAATGAACTCAAAAACGCTCAATGAGACGTCTAAAACCTAAACATAAATTTCACACAGCAAGAGATAGATAATTCATTCACATTTGGTGATGATGATCATATGAAAGATATCGGTCGTCACAACGAAGTTATGTAGTAATAACAGTAACTCATTTGATTTTTCAAATTTGAGGGTTTTCTCAAGATCTTAATTAATTAGATAGTAGTCGGTTCCTTAGAATATTATGGATAGTTCCACTATCTGCGAGACACTCATTGTCTTCATGAGACATATCTACGAACAAGGGTAGATATATGAATAAATAATTTGATTTTGAACAATTTTGAAGGATTAAAAAGGTGCTACAAGAAGAAAAAATCCCGAGAGTGCATAAAAATTTCCGCAAAGAATGACATTTGAACACTAAAACAACCATACATTCTTCATTAAAATACATATGAATTAACGAACAACTGTTCGGGAAACTAGACTTCAGATATAAAGTAGAGTTGTCTATTGATATAAAGTAGGAATTCTAGTTCATCCGAAGCAGTTCATAATGTTCGTTCGAAGTTGCTATCTAAAAAATGATAGATTTGCTATTTTCGCAGATTTGGCACAAGTAAAACATTTTAAGCTTGCAAACTGGTGTGAAGTCATTGTGCCTTAGCCAAGGGATGTGTATGCTTATCTTTGATGAGTATAATATAGTCTTCAACGTCTTTTTCAAGACGATAATCGGTTAAAATAACGTAGGGGGAACCAAAATCAACGTTGTTTTATAACTTCGATTCAATATGACTAGTCATGTACATGGAGGATCGGTAGTGCGAGACACACTTAAAACCACTATCTCTATAATCTCATATGATCCTAGACATCACATTGAACTCGGATGAGCATACATCTAAATTAATGATGGTAAATCAGCTATGTATATAAGACTTAACCAGAAACCACGTCTCAATCCTCTTTGAGGATGAATAGTCGAGGGTCTCATTCCTTTTGGAAAGACGGAATTCGGCATAATCCACTATTTTGGATTATAAATTGTGCCATAGTCTGAGGACTATGTAAATTATACATTTTTGTTGTAAATCAGTATAAATCATGACGACAAATGAACAATTTTTGATAAATAAATTTCATTCATAAAACGCTATTAATCGATGTCTTGAAACTTTAAAAAGTAAACACTAATCATGGAATTCATATGATGCTTTATTACATGGCTTGGAAAGGAAAAAAGAAATCTCAATTCTCCGTACAATTGATCTCCAATGATACTTTTGTGCATTTTTGTATGCTTTCATGATTATAGAATTAGCTTGACATCATGAACCGTGATTGCATGATCCATAACAGCTACATTGTCATGAGTTAGAGTGATTAGATTTGACAGTTTGGTGTCTAGGCTAAGTGCGGCGTCACTAAAGACTAGAGCCGTCTCCCCCTCTTTTCTAGACATTGGCATGACTTCTTTTGTGGTTTCTATGACCCACATTGCCTTCAGAACACTAGAGGAAAATCCCACACGTGCAGACTAATATGTTTTATCCTATAAACGTATAGTATGATCATTCTATCAATGATTTGTAGAACATGATGTCATGAAATATTATCGACGATATGTAGTCAAAATAAGTGGTGAACAATCCACTTGACTAATAACTAAATGAGTATATCAAAGTTATATAAACGTTTCAAGAAACGCTCTATGAGTGCATCCATATTACTTTGTGGTCATTATTTTTCCACATATTGTCAATAAAAGCATTTGTTGATATATTGCGTCATAAACTTGAGCGCAAGAGCTTTCAAATCTCGGCATCTAGGCTTATTACCCTTAGGGTCAATATTTGTGGTGTAATCCATTAGTGAAAGGTTTTATATATGAGTCAAATCCATGTGAGCAGAATGTTACATTGCTCTTGCATACAAAACCAAACCGTATTTTAGTTTCAAGACCCGATTATGGTCATTAATACGATGTTTATAAGGTTTTTCTCTTTCTCAAAGATCATTGATCCGAGCTTTTCAAAAACCAATTAAACGTGTATTTGAGGCAAACCAAAATGACGACCCTGCGAATACGAGATTTGACGATTTTAATAGAATCTCAAGGATGAAGTATCTGAGCTTCTCAAAAACCCTATTTTGAGGCAAACCAATATAGAGACCTTGCACATACTAGATTTAGGGATTTCAAATCCTGCAAAGTGCACAAAACCAAATAGGAGAAAAGAGTAGGAGAAGAGGAAAATGATTTTATCCCCCTAGCTATATGCACTTAGAAATAACTTGTATATAAAAGCTTACTTACAAGTTTGTCAAATAGACTGCATTTTTAAAAGCTGCTTTGCAATTTTCATTCTTAGGTCCAAGCGTGTGCGGTGAATTTGCTCGCGTAATTCCATTTTGTTTCGTTGCACCGTAATGTTATGAAAAATGAAGCATATGGTTAGTCATATACACCATA
This sequence comes from Comarum palustre, assembly GCA_951800085.1. Classification (NCBI taxonomy): domain Eukaryota; kingdom Viridiplantae; phylum Streptophyta; class Magnoliopsida; order Rosales; family Rosaceae; genus Comarum; species Comarum palustre. The sequence goes on from OX637574.1 coordinate 9,620,928, forward strand.
TATGTAAACAGTAAGTAATGAAATAATTACTGTGGTAAATAACCAGTTTTAACTTGTGGGGTAAAAAAATTACATGGAGGGGCATATTTACCATTTTACCCCTCATTTGGAAACATGTGAGAATGATTTGGGTCGGATCTAGTCTGCAACGTCGGTTAAGAAGGGACGATGCCGGGCGTGTAGAGGCTGAGTGGGGCGGTGTACAAGCTTGCTGAACGTGGGGGCGGAGTGCAGATTCGGGTTTGTGTCGTTGGGCAAGGACTATCCGGGTTAAACACAAATTAGGGTAGGCCGACAAAGGGCTTGCGTCGGTGTCCAGTGGCGGATCTAGGCTTTCAATCCTGGAGATGCTTGAACTTTCATTAAGTCTATTAAAAGAAAAATGATACATCTAGTTACGGGGGCGTAATGAACCTTACCCCTCAAATACATACACAAAAGTATAGTATAAACTCAAGTGCTCAAGAACTTTCATTCAGTTTATTAAAAGAAAAACGATACATTATGTGTAGATGTGACACCTTCTACGTGTTTGAGCAACATATTATTACCAGCACTACACTTGCCCTAATTTTTAAAGCCTTTACCAGTGAATGTATGATGCTGAGAATCTTCGGTGTCGAAGAGAAAACAAGGAAAGCAATAAGCTCTATCAAGAGCAATATATTGAATACTCAAGCCATGAAAAAGTCTTGAACCATGAACTTTCAAACCTACGTTGTTGATTCCTATGTTGTGTAAATGGATAAGAGAAGTTGGGTTCAAATGGCCCCAACAAAACATAAGTTTTTCGAACACTATCCTGCTCATTTACTGGATTTTTCATATAGAACGACGTAATCTAGGATCACGTTCAAGAGCATTGATCCAATTTAGTGGCTCTAAAGGTTAAGAATTGATCACTGGAGACTCTAAAGCTTGTGGTTGATCATCAAAGTTTGGAGAAGTAACGGAAAGATTAGATTCGTATTTGAACTTGAAGACTCAATATTCTTCTAAAACCATGAAGTATTTTTTTTTTGTAAACTTCGATTTTGGCTCAATATTTGACATTTAGTCTAATTGACACCTATAAATTAAGAAACAATGCTTATATTAGATAACAATATTTTTCTAAACATATGACATATTAGCATACAAGTCCTCCAACAGTACACACACTTACACTGTCTGCCCTAACCTATTGTGCATTTCAAAATTTCAAACAAAGTAAAGACAAGTACACAACCAAACAATTCCGAATTTAATACAACTACAAGCATCACAAATCAAAATAAAAACTCAGAAAAGCATAACAAATTTGAAATAAAAAGAAAAAAACAAGCAAAACAAAATCGCAAAATCAGCAAAGTCAGCAACCATCGACATAAATTAAATCGATACATCAGCAAAGTCATTGAACACTAACCTGATAAGAAGTGAGAAACCCAACAACCCAGAATCAAGAATCCCAAAAATCTCATTTAATACAAACCCTCACATCATCAAATTGGAGTAGAGACTTGTGGACTATGGAGACGTGGAATCAGTGATGAATCAGGCACGAACGACATATCAATTGGGTGAGATTAGTAATTGGAATGGAATAGAGGTGTGATTTTTCAAGATAATAGAGAGGGTTAAGAGGACGACTGAAGTACTGGATAAGTGGTCGTTTGGACGAGGATGAGTCGAGTAATAGTTGAGGTCATTGGACTTGGAGTTGGGGATGCTTGGGCTGTAGAAAAATAAAAATTAGAGGAACTTGGATCTGCGCCTGTCGGTGTCCTAGGCGAGAGGAGCAGAGGCTTGATGCCCACGGGGAAGCTGATGGGTACCCATATCAGATTTCTGGGTGCCCAGAATGAAATCGATAGAATTTTGTAACGTAATTAAGAAAATAGAGTAGAGAGAGAAGAAATAATAATGAGAATGAAGAATTATTTTATTTATTGATAGAAATTTCTTTATATAGAGACAAAATATAAAAAAACGAAATCATATTCTATCTTGTAATCTAAATTATATATGACCAACACACATAGTTGAATATTCTAAAACATTTAGTTAATTATTTGAGCTAACTTACGAAGACATGTATTTCAATAACTACAATTCAGCATGTGGTTCATAAGATCAGTTGCTCAAGAGAAAGGCATATGAGAGCACATATTAGTATATTTACCCTTCCATGATAATGATATCATCCCAAAATTTTATTTGCAGTTTAATACGAATGTTCCCTTTTATTTTTTTATAAGTGAATCATTATTGGGAGAACATCTCCCCAACCTCAACCTCCAGCCAAGTCAAAAAATTAAAGAAACAAAATGCAAAAAAACATTCAGTTTGGTAAAACTGGAGTTAACTCAGTGAGTCATTGCTATTTCCCCATAGAATAATTACAGAGAAATTTCAAAAATATATAAATTTGACCCAGCAAGAAAATGAATTAACTTTCCCTATAAAAAAGAAAAAAGAAAACCAATGATTGTTTTTTGTGGATATAGATGCGGAAGCTATCATTGGCATTCTGCTTCCTTTAGGATCTGAGGCTTTCTGTTTGCTTTGCTTAATAAGCAAAAAAACACAGAGTCAGAGAACTTCCCCAAAGTCTCAGAGCCTTTTCTGTTTATAAATTGGTTCCCTTCTTTCTTCTTCTATCAAAGCTTTGTACTTTCTCAAACATATATATACAGAATCTTTACAGACTCTCTGTGTTCTTGTCTCTCTCATTGTGTAACGTACATATTTATATGTCTGTCTGTGTCTTTGTCTATGTCTATGTATATATGGTGCTGTATATATAGAGTAAATTTCAAGGTCTGAAAGATTCTGTGGAGTTTGCTTGGTCTTAAAGGTGCACAGGTTCTGAAAGCAAAAGCTTTTTGCCCGGGCTCTTTGGAGGCTCGGGTGGGTTTTGATCCAGAATCATGACTTCTGAGAAAGAGCTGCTGAATCGGGTCGGCCAGGAACCCGGACCCGCCAGTCCTTGCGTTCTGCAAAAGTTCAAGCTCTATGAGACTCGCTCGGTAACTTTACTTGTTTTCCCAGACTGTGTTTGTGTTTGATTGATGCAGAAATGTTGTTGTTATTGGAGTTCTGTTTTTTGGAGTTGTGTTTTGGTCATTAGCTTTGACTGGATCAGAAGTCTATCTTGCTAATGTTGGTTTTGTGAGTCTGGATTTGACTTGACAAAATAGGGTGTTGAACTCATTTCAATTCAGTTTTGAGTCTTGGAACAAATTCATGAGATTTGAACAGCTTCTGATTTGGTTGTTGTACTTACAATTATTAGGTCAACTTCATGATTTGGTTGTTCAAATGTACTAATTATGAGTTCATGTATCGTGGACTTCAGACATGTATATTGAATCTGCTAGTTTCTTATACTGAATCAGACTGTAGGCAAATTTTTACTTGATGTTAATCTAGTTCGATAGAATTGTCAGAGCAACCCAGCTCGAGTACTTGTCTCACAATCTTATTCTCCTAGTCTTTGGAATTCTCACGTCTTTGGACTTGTTTTCACTTGCAACCACTTTGATTTTGAAAGTTGCTGTTTTCAACTGTATAAGGGAGAAAATGTATGTATATGTTCCTTAGTTTCTTTGCTTCACCCTGATTATTTACTAATAGTACTCCTGTGTGCAACAGAATTTTTATATGATAGGTAGAGACAAAAGAAGAACCTTATGGAAGGTGTTAAAGATTGATAGATTGGATCCTGCTGTGCTGACCATTCTTGAAGATTCTGCAACATACACAGATATTGAATGCTACGACCTTCTAAAACGGATACATGAAGGAAACAAGTCAATAGGTGGACTTAAGTTTATCACCATTTGTTATGGAATTATTGGTAAGGCTTTTTGCTTGGTTTAATACCACTGCACATCTTTTGCCTTCCTATTTGAATTCTCAAGATGTTATCCAACCATTTTAGGGTTCGTGAAGTTTCTTGGACCTTATTACATGCTTATTATTACAAAAAGAAGGAAGATTGGAGCAATTTGTGGCCATACCATCTACGGGATTAGCAAGAGCGAAATGATTCCAGTTCCAAATTCTTCTGTGCTGTCAAAATTGCCTTATTCTAGAAATGAGAACAGGTCTTTTGTCCATTCTGCATGTAAATGTAATATGTATACTTCTAAAGAGAGTAGCTTCCAGATTTTACGCTATCCATTTGTACTTTGACAAGTATCATGTCAGTGTTATTTTGGTTTCATTCAACTCTGGGCAAATAGTCTGGTGTTATGATATTTTAGTAATAGAGAGTTGTTTATTTTGGAGGTAATCCCTGTACTAGTTATACACTCTTCAACATAAAATTACTGATGTGGTTATAGTTTGTCTTTACTAAGATAAATGATTAATCATATTTGTACGGATATTATTTTGATAAATGTGAAATGTTTGTGTTAGATCCTTTTGTGTTTATACTGTTCTTTTAGGGGCTATTGCCACTTCTAGCCGGTTCATTCCTGCAAATTTGCAGGGGCAAACTTCATTGCCGTTGTGATGTTTACATAAGATGTTGAATGAGAGAATGTATCATCAGGGTTTCGTTGGAAGGGCATTTTCATCTTTGCCTCTGACTGTTTTGTTTCCTTTTCTAGTTAATATTTGCACTTCCTGATAGTTGTTTTATCTCTATTATTTCTCTTTTGATTAAGCTATAGATCTATTCAATGATGACTTTGATCTAATTTTCCTCTGTTTTTGGGTGGGTGTAGATACAAGAAGCTCTTATGCACAGTGGACCTGACAAAGGACTTCTTTTTCAGCTACTCATACAATGTAATGTGTAGTCTTCAAAAGAACTTATACAACAGTAAAACAGGACCATTCCTTTATGAAACAATGTTCGTTTGGAATGAGTATTTGACTCGTGGAATCCGAAATTGTCTGAAGAATACTCTCTGGACAGTTGCCTTGGTTTATGGATTCTTCAAACAGGTATTAATCTGAACTCTTAGTGGCAGTGCTATAACTAGAGATTTGACATATTGGTCACTCGAACTGGTGCAACTTCTTTTTTTATTTATTTGTCCAGTGTGGGATTGTTTTTTCCTTTATAGCTTTTTGTAACTAGTGTAGCCATTCAGTAAAATCTTGGTTTCTCGTGTTATTGTAATGTGTAAGTTTGGATGTGGTTTGTTACTATTAACTGATTATTCATCATGAGTAGTTCTTCCTCAGGAAACATTATGCACATCAATTTATACCTATGGTACAGTTGAAAAGTTTATATGATATTAATGGCTTGATGCTTCAATACCCAGGTCAATCTTTCTGTATCAGGCAGGGATTTCAAGTTGACTGTCATTGCCAGACGGTCCCGTCACTTTGCTGGCACCAGGTTTGGACACTGCTTGTGCATGTTTCAACATCTGTTAATTATTATTATACTTTCATTGCCAGACGTTCATATCACTTCTTTATATTCTTTGTACATGTTTCATACTATGAAGGTCCCGTCTGCATGACCTATTTCCATATCTTCATTCCTCTTAGTAGTCTATTTCCATATTTCACGGTGGAATATAGTTAGTTCTTCCCTGATTTTACAAGTTAAGTCCATCATATATTGGGATGTGATTTTATTGCACATTTTCTCACAAATGAACTTTCTCCCATCATTCTAGGTCTGATATTTCTCATTGTCTCCCTATTTTCTGTGCAGATATTTGAAAAGAGGTATAAATGAGAAAGGTTGTGTTGCTAACGATGTTGAGACAGAGCAGATTGTGATTGAAGATGCTCCTGAAGGATGCCCAGTGCAAATAAGTTCAGTTGTGCAGAACCGAGGCTCAATTCCTCTTTTCTGGTCCCAAGAAACCTCGCGGATAAATATCAAACCTGACATAATATGTATGACGTGAAGTTTCCCACATGTTTAATTCCCTGTGGTTATATCTCATATATTCACCGACTCTTAATGTTTTTCCAGTATCAAGGAAGGATAAAAACTATGAGGTCACAAGACTTCATTTTGAAAATCTAGTCGAGAGATATGGAAATCCAATTATTATTTTGAATCTGATTAAGGTAAGATCACTTATTCGAATGATGGTCCACACTTTTTTACTAATCTGTGGAAAAATGTATGAGCTCAAATGTAGTGATCTTTGAACAATTACTACTAGACAAGTGAGAAGAAGCCTCGAGAAACAATTCTTCGTGCAGAGTTTGCAAATGCTATCCGATCTATCAATAGGAGTTTGTCAAGGGAGAGCCACCTAAGGTTTCTTCATTGGGATCTGCATAAACATGCCAGAAGGTATTGGCTTTCCCTTTTCTTTTTAATTTTTTTCCTGGTACTTTAGGAAGAGAGTTTAGTTCCTAATTGTAAGGTTGGATAAATAGGACCTGTACCGTTTGCAGCAAAACAACTAATGTATTGGCTCATCTTGGAAAAGTGGCAACATATGCGTTGAGCTTAACCGGAATCTTCTATTGTCGAGTAACTTCGAATTTAAGGCTGGAAGGTTCATACCATGGCTCCTGGTTTGAGTAAGTTCTTTTCATGACAGTACATTTATTTTCCTAAAAAAAGAAAAGAAAAAGGGACCTTTGGCACTTTTGTTATTTTCTTTCTTACTTGATTGTTTTAATATTGTATCTCTAGAAATGCTAGAAGCTAACAATTTTAATGTGATGCAGGAAAAGTGATGATGGTGGTGATGGCTTTTCACATAACTGTTCCAGTAAAGTTGAGGATGTTGATAGCCTAGAAACAGAAATTAGCAATGCAAGCGGTGGTGACGAAATGAACAAGAATCACAATGTCAAACTCCCAATGTTTCAGAAAGGGGTCATGAGGACCAATTGCATAGACTGTTTAGATCGCACAAATGTAGCCCAGTATGCTTATGGGCTAGTTGCTCTTGGACAGCAGATGTACGCTTTAGAATTTATAGAATCCTCAAATATTGATTTGGATAACCCACTGGCAGAAGATTTGATGAGGGTTTATGAAGCAATGGGCGACACTCTTGCATTGCAGTATGGTGGTTCTGCAGCTCACAACAAGGTAACCCTTCTATACATATTACATAGAAGACTACTTGGTATGATTTCAGATCCCAGGTTCTAGTCTCTATTTTCGAGTACTTCTAGTGTGGGCTTTCTGATATGAAGAACTATTGAAGAATCGGTTTATGATAGGAGCTGGTGATAACTGTTAGTTCATAGTGATTCACCATATGTTATGCTTGTTTCTTGTACAGTTTTCCCTTGTTTGATTTGACATTTTAACCTTCCGTTATTTGTTAGACCTCTGACTCTATTTTCATTTTTACCTTATTGGTTTGAAACAGATATTCTCTGAGAAAAGAGGTCAATGGAAGGCAGCAACTCAGTCCCAAGAGTTGTTTAGAACACTTCAACGATACTTCAATAATGCCTACGTGGATGCTGAGAAACAAGATGCTATTAATGTGTAAGTCAAGTCAGCCCAGGTAAACATTTTCACTCTGATATACTTGGTCACATTACCATGTAATGCAACAAACTGTTGTTTCTTTATTATTATGCAGATTCCTTGGGCATTTTCAACCACTACAGGGTAAACCAGCATTGTGGGAGCTGGACTCATACCAGCATTACCATGTTGGAAGGCACAATCCTAATTTCTCCGATGACAATGGCAGGTATGGAATTTCATGTTTCTGTTAGTTTTTTTGTGTTTGAAATTAAGAGGAGAACACCATATAAGAAAGTAACAAACATTCACACATAACCATGCATATGTGTAGGTGAGAGTATGTAATTGCGCATCTTATTCTCTTAACAACTTGTAAAGTTCTTTATCATTACATTAAAGGTTGTCACCTCCATTTCGAAGTCGTATCCGAGTGGATGATATCGAGGAAATGTGTGCAGTTTGTAAAAAACATGTGCTTATGAGAATGGGAATAATTGTGATTAAAGTTCTTTAATCATTATAGTAAAGGTAGTATTTTTCACCTCCATTTCGAAGTCGTATCCAAGTGGATGATATAGAGGAAATGTGTGCTATTTGTAAAAAATCATGTGCTTACAAGGGTGGGAAATAATTTGATATTCGTGGTTCTTATCAACAATAAACACAAGTCATTTTTGCAGTGTCTACATATATAGTAATAGTAATTAGTATATGGCTTGCTTTGACATTTTACTCACTACATGGCTTGAATATATGTAGTTCATTTATGAAAAGATCACTATCGGATGGCAATATAATCTGTGAAAGTGATTCACCTATGGAAAGTACGGATGTTGGACACAATCAGCCTTTATCTGAAATTTCACAAGGAAGTAGCAAGGGTATTCCTGAGTCCGCCCCAGCAATCTCAACTTGTGAAAGTGCAATATCTTATCACAGGTATGCCTGAATTGCATCCATATACTGTTATACATGTTACCAAGAGATGCTGTTTTAACAGTTCTAGGTCTCTACTGGTGTTGGGGACTACCGTAATTCTACTTTCTTTTTCTTTTTCTTTTGTAAGGTTAAACAATAGATGAAATGGAGGATGAAACATTGATATGTCCACCCAACTTCCAGTCTAATAACTGTCTTTTATAGGTTTACTCCCTCAATTCCTAGCAAACAGCTGTTTGATGGAATGCAGGATCAATGCCTTAACAGCGATCATATTTACTATGATGAGCATGATGATGACTGCAACTTCTCAAACTTTTTAGATGTAGACTGGTTGTCTTCATCAGGAAATTCTTGTGAAGAAGAAATGTCTGCAAGGTACTTTATTCTACTTTCTCACATATAATCATGTAGATTATATGATTATATGTGAGAAACTGATATTTCATTCTGACAACTGATACATTTTTTTAATCTGACAACTGATTTTTTTTACTTGGCTCAAGGTCCATTGCCAGCCTTTCATCTGAGAATCTTGTGAATGCACCAAAATTTGAAACGAGCACATCTGCTAGTGAATCTGAATCCACAAATAAGGTCAGTCCTTGATAATCTTTTTACCGGAGTTGGCATGAATACCAAGCATCCTGTTAGATGATACTGTTTATATTTGTCTTCTTATTTTCTGTATTTGAAGAAATATTTATTTCTTTATTTTCTTATTTGTTAGGGAAGAGGGCAGAGTGAATCTGATCTGGCATGTGATAATATGCCACCTGAGTATTCCAACAGCTTCATGAACTGGGTAGCTTCCAACAGCTTCATGAACTGGGTAGCTTACGGGGAGTTGCTGTTTCTTTGAAGCTAACTAGAAGGTTTTGCATCATAACTAATTTAACCCATCCGAAGGACTTGGGTTTTCTACAGAAAATAAATGGTAAGATATCGACAGAGAATAATACTGGATTTGCTGAGAAACCTTGGTGGAAATTAATTGGTAGGTCATTGAGAATAGGGGATGTAAGGAGACGTATCAATAAGTAAACTCTCAACTCCACAGCTTCTAGGTTTTAGATTGTCAAAGGTGATTACTTGTAGATATTTAGACATGTTTCCTCCACCCTTGTTCAAGTCCAGATTACATTCAATTCCATTTTCTTTTCATTTTTATATGTTCGAACGCAAGTATATATTGCCAATTTGGGTTCTCTTTGATTTACTAGAAACTAAGAAGCTATGGAATGTCACTCCCAATACTAGTTGAACATAGAAGCAACCAATAATGTGATTTACTTCGAAAGAGATAAGAGTGAATGCAACTACGACTAAGGGGAAACCGGTTTATGTCAGGCAAGAGAATATGAAGCTTAGTGTTCAAGGGCATACACAATCAAATTGAAACAGAATATGAATCACTATGTTAAGGGGCATGCACAACCCATTCTTGGAGTACACATCAATCAGCTTCAAAATCCTGCTCAAGAGATTCTCGACTCACTAGGGTTAAAAATATGCGACATAGATGGTAAACACAATATAACATTTGAAAAATGAGTTCTGTAACAATTCAGTCACTCTTAACAAGATTTGACATCTTGCAAGTAGATTTGATACCAAAACATGAGTGTTCAGTTGTATTATAACACCTCCAGCTAACGCAACCCTACATGCTGTGCCAGCGACGGATCATGGGAAGGACTTCATGTTCAAAGGTTTCGGCCAATTTTTTTTTTCAGAATTTAAGCAGAGATCAATAGATCTTTAATAATTCATACTTGCAATTTTACATTTAATAGAGAAAAAGAAGATTAAGAGTTATATGTGATTTTTTAAAAAAAATTAAGAGGTAAAATATTAGAAAACTAGAAGAAAAAGGAGAGACACTAAGGAACCGTAGAATAGAGGTCAAACACATGCACACCAGGTGGGCTTGGCTGAGCACAAAAATGCATATACTAGAAACAAAATTCATAATATACACAGTATATATTGCCAATTTGAGCCATACCCACCCTTGCTGAAGATCCGAGCCTGTGCTGTGCCCCAAGAAATATATTGATTGTTTACCACTAAAGAACAGGATTATCCATGTGGTTCTGCAAATGCTTTCCCAATTCAACAAAAATATAATTCAAACAGATAATGCGCAATTGCATCCTCTGGTTTCCAATTAAACAAAAATCTAAAAGATAAAACAAATATCCGAACACAAGGAATTACTGTATCAACTATTGTGTCAAATTAAGACCCAAAGGAACATATTAAATTTACTTAAGCCTCATAGAGTTTTTCTCCCATCACTGCTCCCAGCCACTGGGCACTACAGGAGCACCACCCTCAAGAATAGGAGCTGTGACCAGTGGTTCTGGAGCAGCATCCCAACCTTCTTGTGTCACACCTTCATAGATGAACAGAAACAACAAAAAGTCCGTCAGGGTTGTCTCTTCCCAGTATGCCACACTATTTAGCATGTAAAACTCTCAGAATACAGAAGCTTTAGCAATCATATTGCAGATGTCTTCAGATCAAAAACTAAAAGCATGCAAAATTATGAGGAAAAAACATCCCAGAGCAAAAAATGCTAGGCGATAAAGAGAAGATAAAGTATAGAACTATGGTGCCAAGATAACAGTGAAAAGGGTATCAGGTAATACCTGGTTCAGTCCAGCCAGCAGCAGGGACTGCTGGGATAGCAGCGGGAGCATCAGCGGACCAAGAAGCATCAGCAACTTGGGTTGGCCACTGATCGGCACCAAGACCACCAGAATATTCAAGGTACTCTGGAGCTTGCACGGCTTCTTCCTCCTCTTGTTCTTTAGCCTCCTCAGGTTCTCTATAGAAGAACAGATCCACCTGCCCATTCAAATTTGTGTCAGCACAACCAAGGAGCCGTTCTAAAACAAGCCCGCCAGTTTCTTCCAAATAATTCAACATCAAGGCACAATTCCAATTGAAAACAATTGTAGCTTACCATGACATCCCACTTGTGTCCTGGCCTCAGAGAACCACGCATTTGCAAAACCATCCTAGCCAGCAACCAGAACAGACATCCGATGCTGTGCTTACCCTTGTTGTTGGCCGGAATGCCAATGTCAACATACCTCATGGGCGAATCAGTGTCGCAGAAAGCAATGGTGGGAATGTTCCCAAGAGCAGCTTCCTTAATAGGCTGCAACCACACAAACACTGTTTTTAGCACACAACCAATCCATCACTACATAAGACACGAAACGTACGATCCTGTCTGAAAACTCACCTGGTGGTCGGTTCTTGGGTCAGTCAAGATGAGGAGGCGGGGCTCGTTGAAGGAAGTCTGGAGCTGGTTAGTGAAGGTACCGGGAGTGTGTCGTCCAGCAATGGCATTAGCACCGGTGTGCTGAGCAAACTTGAGGACAGCCCTCTGCCCATAAGGCCTAGCAGACTGGACGATAATGTCTTTGGGATTCTCAATAGCAACAATAACCCTAGCAGCTAGCTGGAGTTTCTCCCATGTCTTACCAAGATTGATGATATAAATCCCTACACAATATTCACTAAATCATCAACTAACTAGCTAGGGCATAAACCAAGCTCAATTTTAATAAAAGATCATATGTAAAGTAGGTGGGTCAGGGAATGAAACCGTCGTTGCGGCGCTTGAAAACGTAACGCTCCATCTGAAAGTCGCAGTTTTTGGTGCCGAGGTGGACTTCGGCGGCCAACATCATCTGGATGTCGGCTTCCTTCTCGGTGAGCTGACGCGGAGGAACGGCGGTTGTGGTCGCCATGGCTGCTTCGACTGAACGTAGGGAGTGAGAGGTTGGGAATCTCTGGAACTGAAACGCCTCCGCCTCTGTGTGAACTTGTGAAAAAAAATGAGGACGGCGAGGGTTTATGAGTTATGACAGAAGCTAACCCTAGTGGGCCTGTGATTCTGGGCCTGCAAGGATAAAGAAGCAAAACTTTACTTGGGCTCATAAGCCAATAACAACTCATTTTCCGTCCGGTTGTGTTCTTTTTCATAAGATTAAAAGAGCCGAGTTAAAGGATAAAAAGTAAAAGAGTTTTTAACAGCGCCGATATCTAAACTCTTGTATCGCTTCTAATAAGATTTCATCATTTTTGGTGCTGGTTGGGGATGATCCCGTTGCCAATTTGAGGTCGTTGGATGTGCTTTTAGGTAAGTTTAGTTGGTCACATTTGTTTGCTGACAATGTACGTGTTGTGTTACATTTGAATGGATAATGTGTGGTGTGAGTTGAGTTGGATTGCTAATCTGATCGAATCACGACTTGTTGTATTTTATAGGAATGGTAGCATCGAAAGTAGGGAGGTTTTGATGCTTTGAGGGAATTGTTTGTTACAAGGTTCTTTCCTTCTCTCTGTCTTACTGTTGATCAGATATGTCATATGTCATATATCCTTCCCTTTGCTAGTTTATTACCTGATCGCAACCTTAAGAGCCTCTGATTTCTGAGACTAGTGGTGGTGATCACTGAAAGAAAACAATGAAAGAAACTGAAAAAAAGCGATGCCTTGGAAAGACAGCTTTCCGATACTTGTAATTGACATTCATCCCTTTCTTTCCATCTTAACACGGAGAGTCAATGGAAGAATGAGGCTGATGACCTTGTTGAGGCCCAAACACCAACACTATTCATTTAAACTGGGACAAACGTGACATGTAGATCACAATTGTATCGATACTGTCCTAACTTAACCACCTTTAAAGTGTTGGGTTTTAATCATAAAAGGTCTCTGTACAATTAAGTATGATTCACTCACATATATGTTGTATTTTATTTGTCTATTTTCTGTTGTGAGATCTTTCCTCTCAAACATATTCCATTTGGTAAACTCAAAATTTTGATGATATTACTAGACTTATTATTATCTTAAACATCGACTATAATGTGGACCCTTATGCAGGTTCATTTTACGAAGTATGAACTTTAATGTAGGAGTTCAAGCACTGATGCTTCTTCATCATATCTCTCATCTAAAAAATAAATTGTTACTGGTAGGTTTTACCGAGCCTTGTACTCAAAACTACTGCTTCTAGCTGCCATGAATACTTCCAATGCAAGTAAAACTGGAATAACCTGAACTCGTACATGCTTTGTGTTTAATTTGAGTGACTATTATGGTTTGTCATAATGTTTATTTAGATACAACTTTACTCGAGCATAATATTTTTTTATCAAGGTTCAGCAGCTGTGCTGTTTCTGAATATATCAATTTTTCATGTTCTCTCGTATTCGTGTATATCATACTGTGCTTTCTTTTTAGGGTGAAACATTTTCCCTATGCCTCAAATATAGACTATCACTGGTCGCCTCAAACCTGAACCATGCCTCCACAAACTTTCACCTTATAAGCTTAAGACAAACCCAAAGTCATGTTTCATTATGAGCCCTTAGAAAAGAATATATCATTAAGAGATCGAGACCATTAGACCTAAGAGAGTCATGATGGAGAAATATGATAATAGCAATGACACTAAGAATAAGAACCCCAACCTTTTGCCGAAATTAAGAGTCACGAGACACCGTCATTTCGGACCCTGAGTCTTCATCTACAGTTCAATATAAAGGGGCTACAAAGGACTTAGACAAACATCACACCAATATGCAAAAAAGCCTCTACCAGGCTCCTTGTGCAACTCCATATCCTACCATTCCTCCAAGTATCTCCACCACCCTAGTATTCCTCCAAACATCTCCACCACCCTACAATTCCTCCAAGCATCTCCATATAGCTCAAAAACCACCATCACAAACACTAAGCTCTATGAAATGATGCACTTCTGTGGCTCAATCGAAGACGTACCCATCGATATTTTTGTTGATTCCGTGAAATGATGAACTTCCTTCACCCTTGAGTCGTGGAGAAGTTGGGAACTCATATATCACAGGCCGGACCCCTACAGTTCACTGCGGCCTCAGGTCACCTCCTCAAGCCTCCCGGTGTCACCGAGAACCTCACAGTCACCGCCCAATACTACAACTTCACTAACTTTTTCCTTCTCTTTATGGTCGCCGGTTGTGACTTGGTCTTGGGAGCATAATGGCTTGAAACCTTGGGTTTCATTGGTTGGCATATCCGAGATAAGATTATGATGTTTATGGTGAATGGGTAACGCCTTGTCTTGTGTGGCATGACCGTTAACCCCCAATTCTGACATCGATACCTCTGTTATATTTGACATTGTTCCCCGAGGCTACTTTGACCCTCATACTACTTCCATGACCATTCTTTCTATTAACCCAACATCCACCCACAAACTTGAACTTGACCGACTTCTAAACCAATTTGGGCCTTTATTTGAACCCCCTGTGGGTCTTCCTCCTCCTTGAACCATTGACCATAAAATTCCTCTTTTACTGAATTTTGGTCCAATCAATGTTTGCCCCTATACATACGCTCATTCCTAAAAGTCAGAAATTGAGTCCTAAGTTTCTACTGTGCTTGCGCAAGGCATCATTCGACCAAGTTTTAGTCAATTCTCCTCTCCAGTGCTCCTTATGCTCAAGAAAGATGATACGTGCTGTTTTGTGTGGACTATTGGGAGCTCAACAAAGTGACAATTATGGATCGTTTTCTGATTCCCGTAGCCGACGAGTTATTTGCCGAGTTACTTGGCTCTTCCATATTTTCCAAGCTGGACCTCCTCTCCAACTACCATCAAATTCGTATGCACAAAGTCAATATCTACAATATCACCTTCTACACTCATGATGGACACTATGAGTTTGTGGTCGTGCCTTATGGGCTCTCCCATGCACCCGTTACCTTTCAAGTCTTGATGAACGAGGTGTTATGCCGACTCTTCTGCAAAGTTGTCCTCGTTTTCTTTGAAGATATCTTGATTTATAGCAAGGATTTGGTGTGTCATTTGCTACTCTTGGAAGAAGTCTTTCGTATTTTACAATCTCACCAATTGTTTTAGAAGTTGTCCAAGTGTGATTTTGCTCAATCGAGTGTGCACTACTTGAGCCACATAGTCTCAGTGGAATGTGTGTTCATGGACTTTGCCAAGGTGAGTTGTATCACTCAATGGCCCAAGCCCAAAATATTCAAAGCCTTGTGTGGTTTTCTAGGGTTGGATGGTTATTACCGTCGCTTTGTGAAGTACTTCAGCCTTATCGCAAAAGCCTCTCTGACAAGGTTCTAAAAATCGGTGTAGGCTGCGCCAGCGCCCGGAAACCCCAAGCCATGGCGATTTTTAGCTAATCGAAGGGTGTATGCGGCCGGTCGATTTTTGGCCGCTTGGGTGGCGATTAATCGGCTAGGCGGAGACTAATCGGCTAGGCGGCTGAGAGAGGGTTTTTTTTAAAATTTTTTATCAGAAGAAAGAAAAATAAAGACAAAAGAATTCAATTTCTTTGTTCTATATATCTAATTTGAGTTATCATTGATTCTTTGGATTTAATATTCAAGTTTTTTAGGTTTAGTGTTCATCAAACTGCTGCAATCAGAGTTTCTGGTTGACTATATAGTGCAATATTTTCAGCTTGAAGTTATGTTAACCTGAGCAGATAAAATCTATGTTGCTTTTTCCGATTGCAAATGTCATTTTGTGCCAGAATCCAATTGTTTTAATATTGTTGTTGTTGAAGTTTTAACTTTTAAGGACATATGCTATTTATTTTCATTAATTTTTTCCCTTATATATATTTTTCTTTATTTTTAGACATTATAATACTTATTTTAAATGTATTTATATATTTATTTGTTACTAAAAATAAATAAATATAAAAATAGAAAACTGATTAATTCCTGATTAATCTTTCAGGGGTTGTGTGCCCAACTAGCGCCTAGCATTTTTTTATAACCTTGCTCTCTGATATGCTCAAAGCCAACAATTTTCACTGGACACAAGCATCTGAAGAGGCTTTCTCTGACCTCAAGTTCTCAATCGTATCGGCGCTGGTGTTGGCTCTCCCCAATTTCATTGAGGAGTTCTATGTTGAAACCGATGCTAGTAGTTTGGGGATCAACGCTGTTCTTTTCCAAAATAAACATCTGATCGAGTTCCTCAACAAAGCCCTTTCTCCTTGCAATCAACTGTTGTCTACATATGAGAAAGAGATGCTCGCAATCCTGCAAGCCACATCCAAATGGAGTGAGTACCTCTTGGGGCACCATTTCATCATTATCACTGACCACCAGCCCCTCCTCCACAGGTTCCAGCAACAAATTAGTCCACCGGCTTAGTTGAAGTGTGTCTCCAAACTCTTGGTATTTGATTGTGTGGTTCAATACTGGGAAGGCAACATGAACACCGTCACCGACACCTTGTCCTGTCACCATGAATTCCTAAGCATCTAGGGTGTTTCGGCTCCTCTCTTTGATTGTCTTCTTGCCATTACAAATGCTTGCCGTAACGATCCACCAACCCATTCCATCATGACCGCCTTGGAAACCGGAAAGGCTGCCTTCAAGATTTACTCTTCATGATGGCCACCAGGACCGTTTCTTTGTTGCTCCAACATTAGACTGACGCGAGAATATCTTGTTTGAGTTCCACTCTACACTCACTGCTGGCTATTTCAGGTTTCTCTGAACCTTCAAGAGAATGACGCGTAGCTTTGCTTGGGGCGGAGTCCTCAATGATGTTAAGAGGTATGTTGCCGTCTGCGATATTTGTCAACACGTGAACCATGAAAATCATTCTTCTACAGGGCTGCTGCAGCCACTCCCTATCCTTATTGTTGTTTAGACCGACATTGCTATGGATTTTAACGATGGGTTGCCCCCTTCCGAGAGCAAGACCTCTATTCTTGTTGTGGTTGATTGGTTGTCCAAATATGGTCACTTTGTACCAATTACTCACCCTTATACCATAGCGCAAATAGCAGCGACGTTTACCAAAGAAATCTTTAGCCTCCATGGCATGTCCCAGACAATTTTTAGTGATAGGGACCGCGTCTTCATATCCAATTTTTATGAAAGCTTCTTCAAAATCCAAGGCACTAAGCTCTTATGCAGTTTTGCATTCCATCCCCAAACCGATGGTCAATCTAAAGTCTTGAATCGAACCTTGGAACACTTTCTGCATTGTTTCATAAGTGATAAGCCCTCGACTTGGGTCAATCTGCTCCATTGGGCCGAATGGTGGTATAACTCCACCTTTCACTCCACCATTCAAATGTCTCCATTTCAAGCTGTGTATGGCCAACCCCACCTATGTTTAGCACTACATATTTGGTGTCACTTCCAACAACGTCGTTGATGTGGCATTATAGGATCGTGACGCTCTCTTGAGCCACCTCAAATACCACCTCGCCATCACCTAAAACTTTATGAAGCAACAAGCTGACAAGCATCAGACCGAGCGCCACTTTGAGATTAATTATTGGGTGTTCCTTAAATTGCATTTTTACCAGTAACAAGCTTTAGTATGTCGGCCTTTCCAAAATCTCGCTCCTCGCTTCTATGGTCCCTTCCAAGTAGAAGCCAAGGTTTGCAAAGTGGCATACAAGCTCTTGCTCTCAGCCAATTGCAAACTTCATCCTATCATCCATGTCTCCTTGTTAAAGAAGCGAGTGGCCAGTGGCATCCTGTAGCCATAACTCTGCCTCAATTCGACCAACACGACCTTATTAATTAGCAACCAGACAGAGTGCTTGACATGTCTGTGGTTACCAAGTGCAAGAAGGCTATCACGAAATGGCTGGTGGCGTGGAAAGGATTACCTCTGGAGGATGCCACTTAGGAAGAGGCGTACTCCATGGCGCACAAGTTCTTTGATTTTCAAGCTTGAGGACAAGCTTGTTCTCATGGGGGCAGGACTTTTTAGGATCATAATCTAACATATAAGTCCTCTAGCACACTTTCCCTAAAGCCCAGCCTCGACCCAAGACACAATATTGTGCTAAGCTAGTACTGATCAGCTTCATGCCTCTGCAACTCAACTGCTGCATCTCCAGTTTACTTCAGGTTGCTACCTTGTCTCTTTAGTCAAGCTCTTATCTTGTTTGTATTCAGTTAGTGGTTGTTTGTACTTAGTTAGTGATGGTCATGGGCCACAACTATATATTTTGAATTTGTAACCTAACTCATATATGTTTGCAACACTCCTTTGAGAGGAGCTATCAATAAATTTCAGAACAATTTAGTTTCTTTCCTAATTTCTACATTTGCATTCTATTAGAAACCTAACTTTCTCCAAACTCAACCAAAACCAAATGTAATTATACAGAGAGGTAGAGCTCGATGATTAGATCAAGATTGATACCTGAGTCAAATCCAAACCTGGTCTGAAAACGAAGAAAATGACCAGAAAACCTAAAAGCTTTCCTCCCTTCAATTCTCTCTCCTCATGCCTTATCTTCGAAAACCAAGATCATAAAGATGTTCAGGGAGTTGAGGCAATGCTACCAGCAACACCTTGCGATCTCCATCTTGGCCAGAATCAAAAACTCGTCGATGAACCCATAAATCATTCCCCTTCTTCAAATCTCTTTCATCGGACCTCATATAAAGAAACTGAGAGCATAAGGAGGACGAGGAGGCCGAGATGAAATCGTCGTCACCGGCCTGTCACCACAAAGAAGAGAGAACCATACAGGTTGACCCATCACGTCCATTTGGGTTGCGATAACTAGATATGTGTTTGAGACTGATATGAACTTATCCCATCATATATATATATATATACTCTTCCACTAATGGATCCTTTTTTAACATATATAGGGGATTGTAGATTACACCAACTTTTTGATCACATATCAACATCTCCACCGTTAAAAAATTTAGATGCATATATGTAGATCATCTCTGCAAAATTTTATCTAATTTAGTGATCGTTAATGCTTCGAACTAACTAAAATCAATTGACGGATCAAATCTGCCAAACATGAACCGTTCATGCTTTAACTTTTAGTTCGTAGTTTTGAGCACCTTAACGATTACCAATTTGGATGAAATTTTGCGGAAGTGATCTACTCATATAGAACTATATACTGAATGGTGATGTGATTCTGTGATAAAAAAATTAGTGTAAACCCCAATCCCTCATATATGTCAAAAAAGGGATCACTCATTAGAAGACTATTGTATATATGTAAACCCTAATCAGCTATTAAGCATGTAGTCAAACATGATGAAAATGACAACCCCATCTTTAATGAACGCATTGGAATGAGTGTTTCTGATGCAGTAAACACTTTATTATATACTATTATCCAACATTTTATTGGTACACCTAGTCATATTACTTCACGAATTCATGATCAATTAAGTAACCTCAGATGTCCAACATTAAGTGATTTCAAATGGTACAAAGCTGTCTTTATTTCTCGAGTAATGCTCAGAGATGATAGCAACCAACCATTTTGGAAACAAAAATTCATAAATGGATTGCCTAAATTATTTACCCATAAAATAAGACAAGTTCTTAGTAACGAATCAAGACATATTAATTACGATTCACTTATCTACGGAAACATAATCATAGTCATTCAAAAAGAAGGATTAAAAATGTGTATAGACATGAAATTAAATACTCAAATCAAAACTTATAAGAAAACAACTAAATACGAATTAGGTAATTTTTGTGAACAATATGGTTTACCTTCACTTCCCCCTTCCAGAGGGAAAAAGAGTTAATATCCTACAAAAAACTTCACTCGTATTAAATTCTACTCTAAAAATAAAACCAATTTTGAGCCTAATAAATTTTATTCTAAAAATAAGTTTCAACAATCCCGTCCAAAACATCTATCACAGAAGAAAAAAATTCCAATTTCAACAAACCTGGTCATTTTGCCAATAAGTGTCCATGAACTCGTATCGTCGAGCACTCCAACTCTTATGAATGAAGTTTTTCGAGAAACTCGACGTAATAAAATTCAACATTTGACCCCTTTTGATAAGTCGTTTCCACGCGTCTCCTAACTCTTAACACTTCGGCACTCTTCCCAAAGTTACGAATACGTTCCAATACCACTAAAATTTCCAAATTTTACACTCGTTAATATTTCGGGAAAATTTACAACGCAGTTACAACCCTCTGTAACTCGCCTAATCCCAGTAAAAAGGTAAATTTCGGGACGAGGTGTTACAGAGAAATTTAGAAATTGCCAATAATAAGAAAATGAGAAATTGGCAAATATGAGAAATTGAGAAATTACCAATTATGAGGAATTGAGTACTTGCAAGATATGAGAATTTGTCAGTTATGAGAAAAGAAGAAATTGAGAAATTACCAAATATGAGAAAATGAGAAATTGTCTGTTATAAGAAAATGAGAAATTGTCAAATTGAAAAAATTGAGAAAATGAGAAATGACTAATTATGAGAAATTGAGAAATTTTCGGATGTGATAAATTAAGAATAACCCAGCGAATAAACCCCTAATATAACAAAAGTGCACACAATTACGACATGCAAAGAATCCAATACCTTGAGTAGCAGACTAGCAGTATGTTTGGTACTCCATACTATTTTAGACCACTTTATTTTTAATACTTGGTCTACTTTCACTAGAGTAGACTTACTTAACACTAGTTAGAACCATGTTTGGTAAGACAGCACTGCATAAGGTAGGAATGTTCCACAATCACCAAAATTGTATCCAGACCAAAACTCAAGCTAACAGAAAACCACCCAGAACATAATTTTGATGAAAGGAATTGCTCTTGGTTTTTTTTGTTTCAAAGATCAGACTAACACAAACCCCGCATACATAGTATCCATCAATCAATTGTACGCTGATAAAAAATCCAACACAAACTATGAAACCAATAATTGATCTTCAATCAAGCTTACTCAAATCAAATACAGAGCCCATAAACCGATTAAAATAAGGATAAAAAAATTGTAATACCCATAAAAAACCCAAATCAGAAACCTCTTGATACCCAGGACCAACTATATCAGATTAAGAAATTCGTAAAAAGGGGGCAGAATGCCAGATTTTCTTCATAAGCAAAAACCAAACCCAGATTTTCTTCAAATGTAGAAACTCATATTTCCTCAAACCCAAATTCTTTCATACCCAGATTTCCTGCTAATTAAACTAAGATTTCTCATCCTTGTAGCCTGTCTCATCACCCAAAACGCAAAAACTCAAGAGCTTGAGAAACAAAGAAAGATTATCAGAAGAGCTGAAAGCTTGCCTTCAGAGTGAGAGAGAGAGAGACGAAGAGAGGAATGAGGAGAGAGATGGTGTTATCTTGGGGTCTCAAAACTGAGTACCCACGTTAACACCATGTAAGGAGGACAAACGAAAAAACAGGTCCTAGCTAAGCCTATTTATTTTAGCACCAATTGATACCAAACATGGGATTAACCCATTTATACTCCTTATTTAATACAGTCTTATTTAGTGTTGTGAAACAAACGTGCACTAGAAACCCAAAAATATCAGATATTGAAGATGAATATTTTGTGCTCCATTATAGGTTTGATCAATCTCATGATCAATAAGTTGCTATGGAAAGTGAGATAAAATAAAAAGAACAAAACGAAACAACATATCGGTTTGTCACAAATACTTTTCACTTGGTTATATACTGTGAGAGCGTGCACTTGGTTATTCAGATAAGACGTTGAGGGGAATGAGAGGATTCGAAACCAAATTTGCATATCTAAAGCAATGAATGCCAGATTGTTCCTCTCAACAACAATCACACAAATCACTAAAGTAAATAGATAAGATGACCCAGTCGTCCTAAAACAAAACGAGCAAAGCAAGAGAGAAAAGTGAGCTGAATGCATCTAATGCAAGGGAGAAAGAAAACAAAACGCAGTAGACTCATTTAAGCAGCCAACATCGCCACGCAGCATAACCAACAAACAACCGGCAATTGATGACTATAACGTACTTGAACACAGATTAAAGGCAATACCGTAAAATTGCATGGTCCTTAGCTATAGTGCCCACCAACCACTAAAAATGTTATATATATAGTAGGAGAATGTAATCGTACTTATGTTTGTAATTCGATGTACTTTATTTAGTAACCATGGAATACTAATGATGCCTTATTATAAATGTTTTGAAAGGAGAGAAGACTAAAACATTAGAGCAGTATGACTTCAAAAGTCGCATGTTTCTAAGTTGGGGCTTGAATTCCCAAAATTTGCAATCCTTAGATTGGTGTTTGTCTTGTCATCCTATGCACAATTAGACTCTATGGTCTCTTTGTACTGCTTGTATACAGCCACATGGTGGGCAGGAGCACGACATTGCTTCATCCAATGATACAGAGATCCACAACGATAGCATTGGCTCAGCCTAGCATTGACGGGCTTTGCGTGTTTAGGAACCGGCTTGGGAGCACTACCCTTGGAACATGGTGTGGCATCCTCTCTCTTTCAGGTACGGGATCAGCGTCTAGGGCCTATCTTCCTCGTCTGGGTGCCATGCCTCAAGTTTAATTCTGGAGCATAAGGTTTAGAATGATCTCTTCTCCTTTCCTTAGGAGTTTTCCCTCTCTTGGGCCCTATATAATTATTTTCAGAAATTCTGAGTATCCCGGCAAGTCTTATATTGTTTCGATCCAAGAGTTTGTAATCTTTTTCTTCAGTTAACAGTTGGGTCATGAGGGCACTGAATGTGATTGTTCAACCATTCTTATAATCCAGGAGATACTGTTGCATGAGTACGCTTGTTGATCGGGGGCAGGTGAGAAGGATTTTCTTAATGAGATCCACATTAGACTTAATAACTCCACAAAACTTAAGATGAGCTCGCAGGTCTAGCGCTTCTTTGTGGTACTCCTCCACGGTGGTGCAATCCAGCAGCCGCAAGTTGTCTCACTGTGCTTGTAACTCCGGTAAAAGAGATACATGGATATTACCAAACCGGTCCGCTAAAGCTTCCCACAGCTCATGCGGATTCTCAACGTCCTAGTATTGCCATCTCAATGTGGCCTCAAGGTGTCGACGAATGAACATTAACGCCTTGGATTTCACCTTAAGTGTAACATCTCGAACCAAGAAAGTTACTGTTTACCGAGTTACCATGATTTTTGATGGATTTTGAAAGAACCTAGTAACTTAGTAAATGGTCATTCAAGGTGAATATCTTGTTTTGTTAGGATGTCAAATTTTTGTTTTGATGCCTCGATGTCATTGTGCATGTCGAAACGAGCTCACCGGTATGTACGAATTATTTTTTAGAGCAACTAGCTATTTTCTATGAATTTTTGAAGTTTACAGTAATTTTCAATTACTGTCTGGTAACTATTAGTTACTATTCCAGCAGTTTTTAATTACCACTTCGATAAATATATTTTACCATATTTTAATCTAGGCCGTAGATCTTTTTTTCCCTTTTAATCTTGACCGTCGATTTCAGTATAAATAGTTAGGAGAGGGTTGACTCGGGTCAGACCCTCCCCCTGACTCTCTCTCTTCTCTGCATCTCTCTCGACTCCTTCGATCACCGGACGAAGAAGAGCCGCCGTCCAGCCACCTCATGCTAGCGCACCACCACCACCAAGACATCCCTCTTTCTCTCCTCTACAAAGCCCAGTCACTCAATCAGACATTCATCAATTAACCGAGGAGGAGCTCGGTTGTGTTCGCCTTTTTTGGCAAGTTCAGGCAGCGACGACGACGATGAGGGTAGGGTTCTTCTTCCCTTGTCTTATTCTTCCTTTCTCTGCCCTTATATCCTTCGAATCGAGCCTAAATTGAAAAGCCATTTTTTCTGTGTTTTTGGAATTTCAAACCCTAACTCAAACAACTATGTTTTTTTGAGGGACTGTGAATTTTTCGAGCTTATGTGAGGCTGGTAGTGCCTTCTAGGAGCCAAACGTATCTTGGAGAGGCAGTGGGGGCTGCTGCTGTGATGTTGGGCCGAAGCAGAGCTTGTATCCCGGCTGAGGACTTGTACTCCTCCATCTTGTCTCCTATAGGGTGTCTGAGACAAGAGTTGGGGCATAGGAGCAGCTAATGGTGGTCAAGCTGAGGCAGAGGTCCTGCCTGTGGAGGATTCTGGCGTGGGAGCTACTAGATCCTAGTTTGAAGGTGAGGACAATGTTCTTGAAGCTTCTAGGATGTGTAATTTGGATTGAATACTTAATTATTGTGTTTTTGGTGCATGTGTCGAGAACTTGGAAATCAAAGAAACAGGGAAGTTATGGCCTTCGCTGGATTCCGGCAAGTTGACAGGAATCCGGCAAAATATTTCGGCAAGTCACCAGAATCCAGCGAAGTAGCAGAATTTTCGAGGAAAATCGAAAATAGGAAAGTTTTTGGGAAGTTTCCATTTTTGAAAAATTGACATGTAAAAAGGAAAAGTCAATCTTGATTAACCGGTTAAAATAAGTTAATCAGATATTTAAATGGAATTGGTCAAAGTGTCAACTCCTGGTCTACTCGAAAATCTTGGTCAAACTAAGAAAAAGATCGACTCGAGAAGTATTAATTGATACTATTGGAAAAGTAATATTGAGTTCGGTAATTTGCAATTTATCGAAGGGTTCATAGTTACGTCAACTCAAGTTAGAATATGAGTATGACATTCATATTAATTTCCCGATTGATATTACGATAACTCGACACCTAATAAGTTATTTAAATAAAGTTTAAGTATCTAGTGTGGTTGTCAATAACTAAACGTTGGATCAATAATCGGGAAGAAGATTAATTAAGAAAATTTGATGTATTAAGGTTATGGTTTCAGGAACTAAACTTTGAGTTGTTATTTGGAAATAAAATATATTTGTTAAAAGTCGTTAAAGAGATTGATTTTGGTCAACTTTTGGTCAAATTAGGATTTTTTAGGAAAACTAGGAAAAGTACAAGTCAACGGTATTAACGACTGATGTGTTGGATTAATTTTACAGCCTATGATCGAACATGAGACGGACTCGACCATGTGAATATTTCGTGGTAGTGCTCAAGGGGCATTTCGAGCAACGAGGAGATCGCATTAAGTACTGTGAGTGGACCTATTGAATTTAAAACGTGCATGCTCAAATATTTATGAAAGTTTATCAACAACATGATTTTTATTGATTTAATGAGCCGTTGGGGCCGGGAAGGTGGGTTGCTCCCCTTCTGTAAGCTCTTATGTTATGTCGGCTGAAATCTATGATATATTGATTAAATTTGGAATGTTTGTTTTATGACCATTGTTTTGAGGGCGGTCGTGGAACCGCGTCTTATGCATGAGATGCATATTTTACTTCGGGAGATGAGTCATTATTGATTTTTTGAATTTGTTTTGTTTTCTTCACCATGAAGGGTTGTCATATATAGAAAGATGCTAGCTAGTCATAATAGTAGCCCTAGAGGGTTCCGACCCTACCTTGAGAGGCTCATCGTCATGGTGGAATCTCTTCATCATGAAGGGTCGTCATATTACTTAGTAGCCTTAAAGGTTTCGACCCTAGTCTGGGAGACTCTCTGTCATGATGAAACCTCTTCTCCTATTTTTAATATTAATTTTTAAGCCAATAAGATTGACATATTATGTTTTAGTTTTGAAATGATTATTTGAGATTTTTCCCAACAAAACATGCATTAACGATTTTTGAAAAAAAATAAGAAGGAGAATATTAAAATGCGATATTTTCTCTGTCACGCCCCGACCCAAGATTACCTCTCTAACCCTGGGTTAAGACGTGCGGGACCCAACACAAGAGAGATTTACTCGAAATCCCCCTTGAGCCAGGATAACCCTTTTCTTCATAACCCAAATCAAACCGTCCAAACGGTGCCGGAATAAACCTCAAACCGGAGGTTATCCTGTTTCCCACATTTGAATCTCAAATGTGCCAATTAAAGAACCTAGGGGTTCTAATAATATTTGTGACTGCACCTGAATCCTGGTCAGGCTGCCTACGTACCCTGTTTTTTCAGGGATCAAGCCACACGTAGCTCTTGTATTAACTAATGTCCTAACCGGGCAAATCCCGTTTTTCTATTTATCGTTAGAAAACCTATTAAGGGTGGCGTACGACTAAGGCCACTCCAGAGTTTAACCTCTGCGCTGAGGTACTTACAAACCAGCTATCTAATAACCGTAACAATCAACCATACTAACAAACAACAACCGCATATGCAAATATATAATATAGTGGCATCCACATAAATAACAAAACCTCCAGGGATATAACAGTAATATCAACTAGAGGGTACCCTTGTAATTATCTTAAACTATTAAGGGCAGTATAGTCAAGTTCACCTCAATGGTAGTTTGGTAAATATCCAAAACTATCAAGGATATTTATAGGATTTCAGCCTCAATAGCATCCATGTAATTAACTCAAACTGCCAAGGGCATTATGGGACTTTACTCTCAAGGGTAGCCCTGTAAATATACAACACAACCAGGGGCATTTATGTCTTTTCACACCTATGATAAATGGTGAATATATTAGATCTACCTCAGTAAAAATCCAGGGATTTACCCTCTTAATCCTAACCTATCACCGGTCGATCTGTTGGCCGGATTTTCTTCCTAACTCCGGCCATAATCTATCCAGATCAAAACCACAGTACCTCTACAGTCCAAAGAGCACAACATGGTTTCAACACAACAATGATCAAATAAAGAATAATCCATCACCAAATACTAATTGAACTTTAAATAGATACCAATTCCAATATCCTACAGCAGTGTGATTCAACTTACTTTAAACAATCACACAAGCCTCATATATATCACTATGGCTTCATTTTACCACTAGCTCTAGTTCTACTCTGGACACCCAAGATTTTTCTCTGATTCCTCATACTGAACACCTTTCTTAATTAGTAGCACATATGACCATTTCAAACATCTATCCTCATTTACCAAGGTGACCAATAAGCACTGTCTCCTCACTTGAATCACGTCTCCAAATGGAAATTAATCAAACATTACTTCAACTCACTTTTCCAGATGCACATGCTTCATATTTGCCATAACATATGCCATCTAGCTCCATCTTTTATCAATTAAGCTCGATACAACTATTAGCTTAACAAAACCCAGAACACGTACTGAACTCAAAACCATGATTAAATCCCAAAGCTTCGATTTCTTTAAAAGCTCAACCAGAACATAATTTAAGCATGTACAGACACCAAATCCTACTCAGGAACTATCACTTGATCGAAACATGACAAAAGTACCAAAATCAATTCAAGGACAGTGAACCCGAAGTGGAGGAGAAACCATAAATCCAAATTCTTCAAACTTAACCCAAACTTAATTCTAATTATACAAAAACGTAGAGCTAGATGTGTAGATGATCTTTCATACCTCAATTGCCTTCGTCGGTGACCGGAAAACATAGAACGATGACCGGGAAACTCAAACCTTCATCCATTCGAATCTCCTTCCTCAAGCCTTCTCTTCGAAAACCAAGGCCATAAACATGATCAGGAACTCGAAGAGAAGCTATCAACACCCACCACGCTCACCGTCGTGGCCTGAATCGTGACATCGCTGGCAAGCAAAGTCGCTGCTTCTCCTTCTCGAATCTCTCTCACCAAAACTCTTTTGAGGAAACAGAGACCATAGGAAGGACCAAGAGCACGAGACGAAGCCGTCGCCATCGATGCGACACCGTGGTTCGGCTGGAGGACGGAAATCCGGCCGGGTCGACCATTCGAGTCGGCAGCCACCCGGTCTGTGTTTCGATCTGATTGTTTTTTTTGTTCTGATCCCATTCTCTCTTCCTTTATATATATAGTCTCAAATGAACGGTCAAGAATTAATCGTCTGAATAAGATCTGATGGCTCAGAATAATCCTTGAATAATTTTCGCATACGAATTCCGATTAATTCATAGGACACACCCCTGAGTTCGTATTAACGTCCTCTACAACTTTCCCGAAGGAAGTTTTCCCAAATTCTCGACTTATCACAAAGTCATATTTTTACGGTAAAATAAATAACATTTATTACTTCTGTAAACTAAATAAATCCATAACAAACAACTCGTAGCTCCGGAAAATCTTCCGGACATACCGGGGATCTCGTAATAACATAATCTATCCCTCGGGACATTAATTCTATTTTTCCCCAAAACTGAGAATATCTCGATAATAATTCGGGGAAAATTAACAGTGCGGTTACCATTCCCTGTAACTCGCCTAATCCCGGTAAAAATGTTAATTTCGGGACGGGGTGTTACAATCTACCCCCCTTATAGAAATTTCGTCCCCGAAATTTCCTCTGCGAAAGGTAAAACCAACTGTCAAGGAATGTCGTCAAGTTCCACCGAACAGAGCTTCAGGAAAACCAGAGTCACAAGCTCTATGTATCATTTTCTTTAGCATTCAGAGTCTCCCCGCATTTGCAATACGGAAAACATAGCTACACTCGCTTAAAACACTAGGGTACGATACCCTAGTCTCATCCTTTTCATCGTAATCGACTCCATAAGACTTACCTCTTAACTCTTCACAAGCTAATTTCCAAAATGCCAATTTCGACAATCCGGCAGCTTTCCCAAACGTAACCCAAACTAACTTGAAGTCGACTCGAATGCTCTACTTACACGACTGCCACACTTGGCATTTAACACCAAAGTCTTCCACATGGAAGGGTAAAAATGCTACAGTCCCTCACCGTGGAGGAAACTCATATATCTCTTGCACCTTCCGAGACTAAAGAGATATGAACTTTCTACACTAGGCCCTGAGACCACAGACGGATTATCTCCTGCGTCCATAATCAAAACTCATCCACCCACGTTCCTAATACCCCAACTTTTAACCACAGGACTCGAACAAACTCGCATACCACAATGCGACCTCAAACTGCTCACTTGAGCTGATGAATCCGTTATGCGACTTCGCGCCTACATGTATGTCATCTTCACATACTTAGAAATAGTGAATTTTCCTCATCCTACCCCTTTCTTATAAAAGAGTCTTCAGTAGGGTATTTTCCAATAATCAGAGCTAACAAGCTCGCACACTAACTCATGCGTGCTAAAGTCTTGCCTACAGGACGGAAATTTTTGGCCCAACATCCTGTATGCTTCTCATAGTGCTTCTATAATCAGTTTCCACTGTTACACCAATTAGCTCAACATCTACCATACCTCATGTCAAAAATATTCCGAAACCAAGTCAAATTCCCCATGACTTTACCCCAAACCTTAATCCTTATTAGAAAGGTTCACGCACACAAAAGAAATAATAAGTCTGACTTCTCAGACTAGGGTCGGAGCTAAGAGCTCTAGTAGCGCCATCACGCTATGCTAGCTAGATAAAATAATAACGGACAACCCTTATAATATCCACCTGACCTCTCAGGCGTGTCTGACCTCTCAGACCAGGGTCGGAGCTAAGAGCTCTGGGTAAAGTGGTAATGGACAACCCTCATAGTATCCACCTGACATCTCAGGCGTGTCTGTCCTCTCAGACCAGGGTCGGAGCTAAGAGCTCTGGGTAAAGTGGTAATGGACAACCCTCATAGTATCCACCTGACATCTCAGGCGTGTCTGTCCTCTCAGACCAGGGTCGGAGCTAAGAGCTCTGGGTAAAGTGGTAATGGACAACCCTCATAGTATCCACCTGACATCTCAGGCGTGTCTGTCCTCTCAGACCAGGGTCGGAGCTAAGAGCTCTGGGTAAAATGGTAATGGACAACCCTCATAATATCCACCTGACATCTCAGGCGTGTCTGACCTCTCAGACCAGGGTCGGAGCTAAGAGCTCTGGGTAAAGTGGTAATGGACAACCCTCATAGTATCCACCTGACATCTCAGGCGTGTCTGTCCTCTCAAACCAGGGTCGGAGCTAAGAGCTCTGGGTAAAATGGTAATGGACAACCCTCATAATATCCACCTGACATCTCAGGCGTGTCTGACCTCTCAGACCAGGGTCGGAGCTAAGAGCTCTGGGTAAAGTGGTAATGGACAACCCTCATAGTATCCACCTGACATCTCAGGCGTGTCTGACCTCTCAGGCGTGTCTGACCTCTCAGACCAGGGTCGGAGCTAAGAGCTCTGGTAGCGCCCTCACGCTACTCTAGCTAGCATATTCATTGACAACCCTTATAACAAAAATTCATAACAAAACTTTACCCAATTACTCATCCCAAAACAATAAGTAAAACCATTCCTCGTCTTATATGCATAATTCCACATAAAACATTCATGAACCCGAGGAAAATATAATTCTCGAAACCATCATATAAACCCTGCAAATAACTCAATAATTAGGGCATGCATTCATTTACAAATAGTCTGTCCACTCACAGTACTATTGCGACCTTCTTCCCGCTCGGAAAGCTTCTCGAGCGAAACTCTCGAACTAACCGCGTAGTCGAGCCCGTCTCACGTTCAACCAGAGACTGTACAAACAACCCAATACATTAGTCATTTCATCGTTGACTTGGTCTTTTCCTAGTTTGACCAGGAACTCCTATTTGACCACATGTTGACCAAGTTCCTTTTTAACTTTCTTTCCCGGTTATCGACTCTTAATCTCAATTTACCGGAAGTCCGACCCAGTTTCCGAACTTCCTTTATCACTTTTCAAACTTTACACTTATTTCCGATTATCGACTCGAAGTTTGGTTTCTGTTTACGCCACATTAGCGTAAGTATTTTCTCTTACTAAATGTGAGTCGATGCGTCGATAACAAAATTATCCGATTGCTTTTCCACGATCCACTTGACAATACCGTTAATAGGAGTCAACATCTCCCCCAACCACTAGAGTGGTCATCATAATATAGTTCCCATATTTCACTAATTATCTTCAAAACCTTTAACTTGAATTCTACATTTTCTTTAACCTTTTCAACCCGATTTAACATCTTCTCCAAAAATAGAAACCTTCCAAAAGGGAAAGTTTCCCAAAATGGAAAGTTTCCTAAATTAGTAAGTCTTCCTTAAAATGGGAAGTTTCCTAAAATAGAAACTTCCTACTTACGTTCACTTTTCCGTAAATATCCCGATTACGATTCAACTGACACTTTTCGACTCAAATGGGATTCGGTTTCTACCTCTTCGGCATTCTGCCAGTTCAACTGCATCACCGGAATCTTCGTCGGATTCCGATGTCTTGCCGGAATTTCGCCATAACCTCCCCGTTCCTCCGATCCACCAAGTTCCGACAACAAGCAAACAACACCAACAATACTGTAATTACACCGTGATCAAGAACACACACACAGGAGCTCTAGGTAACAGTAGTTACCTTCAAAATTGATCCGAGGCAGAAATACCCAAACCTCTGCCTCTGTCCAAACCCCCAACAACATAACTCAAAGAAAGAATTTATTTAATTCTCGCAATCTTTTGGTCCGAGATTTGAACCTAGGCTCTGATACCATTGTCACGCCCCGACCCAAGATTACCTCTCTAACCCTGGGTTAAGACGTGCGGGACCCAACACAAGAGAGATTTACTCGAAATCCCCCTTGAGCCAGGATAACCCTTTTCTTCATAACCCAAATCAAACCGTCCAAACGGTGCCGGAATAAACCTCAAACCGGAGGTTATCCTGTTTCCCACATTTGAATCTCAAATGTGCCAATTAAAGAACCTAGGGGTTCTAATAATATTTGTGACTGCACCTGAATCCTGGTCAGGCTGCCTACGTACCCTGTCTTTTCAGGGATCAAGCCACACGTAGCTCTTGTATTAACTAATGTCCTAACCGGGCAAATCCCGTTTTTCTATTTATCGTTAGAAAACCTATTAAGGGTGGCGTACGACTAAGGCCACTCCAGAGTTTAACCTCTGCGCTGAGGTACTTACAAACCAGCTATCTAATAACCGTAACAATCAACCATACTAACAAACAACAACCGCATATGCAAATATATAATATAGTGGCATCCACATAAATAACAAAACCTCCAGGGATATAACAGTAATATCAACTAGAGGGTACCCTTGTAATTATCTTAAACTATTAAGGGCAGTATAGTCAAGTTCACCTCAATGGTAGTTTGGTAAATATCCAAAACTATCAAGGATATTTATAGGATTTCAGCCTCAATAGCATCCATGTAATTAACTCAAACTGCCAAGGGCATTATGGGACTTTACTCTCAAGGGTAGCCCTGTAAATATACAACACAACCAGGGGCATTTATGTCTTTTCACACCTATGATAAATGGTGAATATATTAGATCTACCTCAGTAAAAATCCAGGGATTTACCCTCTTAATCCTAACCTATCACCGGTCGATCTGTTGGCCGGATTTTCTTCCTAACTCCGGCCATAATCTATCCAGATCAAAACCACAGTACCTCTACAGTCCAAAGAGCACAACATGGTTTCAACACAACAATGATCAAATAAAGAATAATCCATCACCAAATACTAATTGAACTTTAAATAGATACCAATTCCAATATCCTACAGCAGTGTGATTCAACTTACTTTAAACAATCACACAAGCCTCATATATATCACTATGGCTTCATTTTACCACTAGCTCTAGTTCTACTCTGGACACCCAAGATTTTTCTCTGATTCCTCATACTGAACACCTTTCTTAATTAGTAGCACATATGACCATTTCAAACATCTATCCTCATTTACCAAGGTGACCAATAAGCACTGTCTCCTCACTTGAATCACGTCTCCAAATGGAAATTAATCAAACATTACTTCAACTCACTTTTCCAGATGCACATGCTTCATATTTGCCATAACATATGCCATCTAGCTCCATCTTTTATCAATTAAGCTCGATACAACTATTAGCTTAACAAAACCCAGAACACGTACTGAACTCAAAACCATGATTAAATCCCAAAGCTTCGATTTCTTTAAAAGCTCAACCAGAACATAATTTAAGCATGTACAGACACCAAATCCTACTCAGGAACTATCACTTGATCGAAACATGACAAAAGTACCAAAATCAATTCAAGGACAGTGAACCCGAAGTGGAGGAGAAACCATAAATCCAAATTCTTCAAACTTAACCCAAACTTAATTCTAATTATACAAAAACGTAGAGCTAGATGTGTAGATGATCTTTCATACCTCAATTGCCTTCGCCGGTGACCGGAAAACATAGAACGATGACCGGGAAACTCAAACCTTCATCCATTCGAATCTCCTTCCTCAAGCCTTCTCTTCGAAAACCAAGGCCATAAACATGATCAGGAACTCGAAGAGAAGCTATCAACACCCACCACGCTCACCGTCGTGGCCTGAATCGTGACATCGCTGGCAAGCAAAGTCGCTGCTTCTCCTTCTCGAATCTCTCTCACCAAAACTCTTTTGAGGAAACAGAGACCATAGGAAGGACCAAGAGCACGAGACGAAGCCGTCGCCATCGATGCGACACCGTGGTTCGGCTGGAGGACGGAAATCCGGCCGGGTCGACCATTCGAGTCGGCAGCCACCCGGTCTGTGTTTCGATCTGATTGTTTTTTTTGTTCTGATCCCATTCTCTCTTCCTTTATATATATAGTCTCAAATGAACGGTCAAGAATTAATCGTCTGAATAAGATCTGATGGCTCAGAATAATCCTTGAATAATTTTCGCATACGAATTCCGATTAATTCATAGGACACACCCCTGAGTTCGTATTAACGTCCTCTACAACTTTCCCGAAGGAAGTTTTCCCAAATTCTCGACTTATCACAAAGTCATATTTTTACGGTAAAATAAATAACATTTATTACTTCTGTAAACAAAATAAATCCATAACAAACAACTCGTAGCTCCGGAAAATCTTCCGGACATACCGGGGATCTCGTAATAACATAATCTATCCCTCGGGACATTAATTCTATTTTTCCCCAAAACTGAGAATATCTCGATAATAATTCGGGGAAAATTAACAGTGCGGTTACCATTCCCTGTAACTCGCCTAATCCCGGTAAAAATGTTAATTTCGGGACGGGGTGTTACATTCTCACTCTTGGATATTATGTTTATCCACTCCAAGGTTCAAAAAGGCGCTAGACGGGATTAGACGGTGCAGCTACTGTCTAGCGCCTAACAGTTTAGACGAAGTTTAATCGTTGATTAGGCGGAAATTAGACAGATTATTTTTTATATATTTATATGGTATATTACAATATAAATTATAAAGAAATGTCAACAAAACATTCAAAACACATTATCTAAAAATAATGTTATCAAACAATAGCTCAAAAATACAAATCCAAATAAAAGCACACAAAAAATAATTAGGTTGTTTAGGGTT
Source organism: Comarum palustre (assembly GCA_951800085.1). Taxonomy (NCBI): domain Eukaryota; kingdom Viridiplantae; phylum Streptophyta; class Magnoliopsida; order Rosales; family Rosaceae; genus Comarum; species Comarum palustre. The sequence continues at coordinate 9,655,348 of OX637574.1, forward strand.
TAATAGCATTAGGCTGTTTAGGGTTAAATTTTTTTTAAAGCAGCGCCTAATCGCTAGGCACTCCGCTTAATTACCGATTAATCGACATCGCCTGATGTGTCCGTCCAGCACCAAAATTAAGCTTTATGCTTGGTTTTTCCGCCTAAGCGCCCGTTTTTCGAACATTGGTCCACTCACTCTAACGTCATGTTTTTAAATATTTTCCCCTGGGCCCTTCGTTTTCAAATGCACAGTGTTGCAGGGTTGCTGAGAGGATGTCATGCGTACAGAAGACGAGACATAGTCAACTAATCCGCTATCGCTAGTATGTCTATTTATGTATTGCTTCCACGTATAATGCTCTGATTATCCCAGTTTAGTTTAGTTGAATTTGATTGGTGATGTGTAGATGCAATTTGGGGGAGCATGATGGCTCCGGGTGTTGGGGTTGGATTTTATTATTGTGGAAGTGTTTAGTTGGTTTGCAGGTAGGGTTGTCTATTAAGGGGGCTTTTCGGTAAAAATTTCCCTTGAGGTGGACCCCGCAAGGTGTACTTCAAATTAAAGAAGTTAACCTGGGGTGGGTCATAACATTTAGAGTAGCCATCTCAGGTTGTGGTGGTGCACCCGCCACAGGGACAGGTACAACTGGAGGACTGATGATGTGTATACAATCCTTACTGATCAAAGTCTGCTTAACATCTAAGGCCCACCGATGGTACTCTATACCTTCGGCGTTCAGAATGTCAAATTTCACGCGAGAGCGTTCCATAATGCTCTGCATACAAAAATTTGAGCATGTTTGTTCTTTCGAGACCAGGTGGTTTTGATGCTTAAATAGAAACCAATCGTTAGGAATAACAACGTGGACCTAGAGACAGTAGTGCACGGTGCTCGTTAGCAACATAAGTCAACGCATGACATTCGACAGTTGATGTAGCAGCCCACCGAACAATGTCCGTCACAGGCACCAAAATCTTTTCCAAAAGCACTCGACAATTGCTCCTGAATAATAGCAAACAATGTTCGACTATTGCCCGACAGCTACACTCGACATATGTCGGCAGTTAGTCTCGCCAGTGCTAGGCAACTGTTGGCAGCAGGTGCACGACTGCGCTCGGTAACTACTCTTGGCAGTGCCCGACAGCTGTCAGCAGCCTACGCATAACTGTGTGACAACTGAGTCTCGCTAGCGCACGACAGTTATCGACGGTTAGTGCACGTCATCGCTCGGCAGCTACTCTTGGCAGCGTATAGTAGTGGTCGATGATAATTGCACAAACAACGCATCGACTAGCCTCGCTAACACACGACAGGTGGTGCACGACAACTCTCGGTATCCAGTGCACAACAGCGCTGTGGCTAGCCTTGCTAGAGCTCAATATATGCCGGCAGCATCATTTGAGGCCTACAGCGTGACAGGTGTTGGCAATCCAGTGCACACGTCATCTAGGATTTTTGAAAAACAACAACCTGCAAAATTTTTGAACGTCTCAAGCATAGAATGGAGATGGGGACCAATTTTATCATTCCTGAGGTTATTGAGCTTTGAAAAGTTTAGAGTATATAGAAAACATACATGTTGAATTGATCTTCACAAGCTTTGTTGAAGAATTCGACAGAAGAATGCATGTGCACAGGCGGTGCGCGGCAGGTGCATTGGTGGTGCGCTGCAGGTTCACTGGCAATGAGCGGCAGGTGCACAAGTAGTGCGTTACAGGAGCACAGCCGCTGTAGAGGGGGTAACGACAATAGAGGAGGGCTAAATGCAGCCAAAAGAGGTGCGTTAGGGTTTTGAAATTATTATTTTTTGATTTTGGGGTTTCTTAACTCTAGGGTTAGAGCTCGTGACTTGATAACATATAATAAGAGAATGTAATCATGCTTATGAATGTAATTCGATGTACTTTATTGATAGAAGAGACATATGTTTATAGAGTTCACTTAACATATATTGGATCATTTCTTTACATATTGAGACAAACCCATATAACTTTTTTATTATATAAAGGTAAGATAAAGTCCATTAACAAAGATAAACCTAAAGCATACACATGTCATATTTTCTACAACAATATAATCAATATAAACATGAAAATGTGACCGACTATTTAAAATTTATGCCCTCGACATAAAGCGTAACCTGCCAATGTCACCGGCCCCCGAGCACAAAAGTTCATACTTTTATTATTAATTGTTTTATTAAATTCACAAATGGCACATGAGTAAATCGCATAAATTCAGAGCCCAATTCCAACAGGTGTAGCAGCCAACCTTCAAGTTTCATGCTAGTTGAGTTGCAAGTTGTGCGAAGAAAGCAATGCCCGTCGGGGGGAAGTGGGTCCCCCACGTCGTCCCAGTTTCATCTCACAAGAAAGGTTCCGTCGACGTCAGAAAGTCTCTGGAAACAGTGAAAACAGAGAACCTTCTGGATACACAAACCGCATAAATATCTTGTACCCCCTGCAATCTCTACCGTCCATCATCACTCCCAGATGAAAAAGGTTCTATTTAATTTAGACAACTTGAGTAAACAACCAAACACAAAACAACCTATTTATATTTGTTTTCTGGAGACTTCTTGGGAAGGTGTGCTGCTCCTGTTTCTTTCCCATTCCAGGCCTGTAACATGTTTAATATTCTTCCATATCCAATTCACCAACTAGTAGCAGACCAAGTTTTATTGCATGTAAATTCTCCTTCCTCTATGATTGCTTGGTGTTAAGCCCTCTTTGGGTACCATAATTTGTCGACCAGAAAAAAATTGGTTTTGGTTTTGGTGGTATTGTCGTTGTGCCAAGTTTGGGTTTTTGGTTCATAGGATTGAAGAATGGCTAATAGGGAAGAGAAACGCAATGGCTATTATGCTGTTTTGGGGTTGAAGAAGGAATGCTCTGACTTGGAGCTCAGGAATGCTTATAAGAAACTTGCACTGGTTAGAGTTTCTACAATCTTTTATGAATTTAACATCTTGATCTTGCAATTCATTGAATTGGGTCTTCTTAAATTCTTATGTTCTAGCTAAAGGAATAATCTTTCTCTCAAATTAACTTCTGGGTATGCCAAATCATGAAAAGAATGAAACTTTTGAGTTTCGACTGTTCTTCAGTATTGGGTGTGGTGCAGGAGTCATTAGTCCCATTGGGTTCTTGAATGTAACCAAATTGGGTTTTTGAGTGAATCATCAAACAGGTTAGAAAAGGTCGAAAAGCATCGAGTTTTTGGGATTTATGGGAGGGTCTGGGAATTTTGTATGTTGTTGTTTGATTTATTGAGCTTTGCAATAAGAAGGCTGTCTTTGTTGGATATAGAGATGGCACCCAGATCGTTGCTCTGCCTCAGGAAATTCAAAGTTCGTGGAAGAAGCCAAGAAGAAGTTTCAGGACATTCAACAAGCCTATTCTGGTAATTCATTCCTCCCACTCATTCGTTTTTGTTTTTATTTCAACTTCTAGGTTCTTGTATGAAGAAACACAGAGATTTTTGTAATCTTATGTAATCACGAGAGCCATGTGCCCCTGCCTTTTTGCTTTGACAGTTCTTTCTGACTCCAACAAGAGGTTTCTGTACGATGTAGGAGCTTATGAAAGTGATGATGACGAAAATGTAAGCCTTTTATAATTGCATCTTGGAAACTCTTCCTACACCTACCGAATTATTGCATACACCCACAAGAATTTCTGGTCTTGAAACTTTAGGTGTAAACAAGAGCTTTTTACAGTATGACTCCTTGTGATTATGAGCTTATTGGGAACATTTTGATGCAGGGAATGGGTGATTTTTTAAACGAGATGGCAGTGATGATGAGCCAGACTAAGCCGAATGTAGGTTTACCACAAATTCATGACCTTTCTTACTTCCTAGGATAATGCTTGCACTCCATAGTTCATAATGGTGTTGGTTCATAAATCATTATAATGGGTTATCTGCTGTTGAACATGACAATGGGAGTGGTATGAAAGCATTAGACGTTTTAAGAATTCACAAGTGTTTATTAGTATAATTGTGCTTTACAAAGAGGCCAAACCTTTTGCTAATAGGCCTAAAACACATGAGCGAGGTAAAATGGTTGGTTTTGTTCGTAAGCAATAGGCCGAATACCTTTACCCTTTGGATAGGGTCGCCCTTGTCCCTTTTCTATTTTTGGGTCATATTTATGAGCTCCTTTTTGTGGTGTAGTGATCTCTTTTGTGTTGAAATCCTAGGAAGTTTCTTTTGAAGGGCCCATCTTCAAGAGTTTGAATATTCCAGCTAATGGTCTGGTTGGACTTAATAGGTTATACAATCAACGGTTGACAATCGTTTATCTTTTCACGTAGATGATAAATTAAGAATTTTTATAAGCATGAATGCTTAAAATTGGTATCTAAAGAATTCAGTTCTAGTGAAATTTCTTAACTAATCAAACATTTCCATTAATTTCATTCATATTCTTGTCTGCTAATTATCCAGAATTTAGTCCTGCAACTAGTCTTGGTTTAAGTTCTAGTGTTACTGCTGTTATTGACATATTTGTAACGGACAGGAAACTGGAGGAGAGAGCTTTGAACAATTGCAGGAGCTCTTTGAAGAAATGTTTCAGGGTGATATTGAGAGTTTTAGCTCCTGCTCTCAACCTCCTGCTTCCTGTTCTACTTCTTCATCTTCATATGCATCTTATTGTGAAATTTCTACTCCCAATAACAAACGTAATTCGTCCGAAATGAATTATGGCAAGGCAACCTTGGACAGTTCTGGTTTTGACACTCATTTTCACAGTTTCTGTGTAGGGGTGAGTGATCTTGCCTTTCTTTTCTTTTTAGTTTAAATACAATTCCCCACCTAATCATGTGTCCTTTGTGGAGCTGGTGAAGCCGTGAAGGCTTGTCATTAAATAGATATACGATTGGGGCAAATAAATGTGACTATGAACCATAGTTTCGATATATGAGAAACATTGTAATTTCTTTGAAACGATTTAACAGAGACGTGAAAAACATTTGTATTTAGACCATCACTATACTGCTGTGATACCTCTATTCCCTTTTCCTTTTTGTTCTTCTGATTAATTCATATTCATCTAAGTGTGATTGATAATTTGAAGACAGGCAGGAAGCCAGCATGGGATCGCGAAGGGGATGCCAGAAAGAGAAGGGATTCCAGGAGTAACCGGTAGGCGAAGGGAAGGCAGGAAGCAAAAGGTTAAATCTGGGCAAGATGTCTCCTCTAATGATCATTCAAGCATTTCAGCTAGATAAACTGTTTGAGATGTTTACCGATTGCTAGAGAATTAGTTGGCAGAGTATCTGAACATCTTGGAGTTGCAAAAACATCAGCCTGAAGCAATTACTTTCAATTTGGGCAATTGTAGATTTGCTATTGTATGCAGGTCAGGGTTGAGCCTCCTGCTTTTCTGCCATGCCATACAAAATCAATGGTGATGGCATTGTCCGAACTGTTCAATGTTCATACTATTTTTTAAGTTGATTCAAGAAATCTTCCTGTTTTTGATAGTGGGTAACTTCAATCATTTTCTTTGAATTATACTTTACCATAAAACAACTGGTAACATCATTCATATCATTCAGTGCTCTTGATGGATCCAGCTCCTTTGACAGATATTTCTGAGACACTGACCCACTTTTATCTAGAACCTGCATCAGTGCTTGTTCTTTCTTTTTCCCTCTGGTCAAGTTTGTGTAACCAAAAGAAAAGTAAACAGAACTGGCACCATTGTGGGTTGGTCACATTTGATTGGCCCTATGTGGGCAACATGCCCTACGGCATGTGTGCTGTGACCTTACTCGGGCGAACTTGTCTGCATAAGCTGTTATTAGTGTTATAGAAAACCTTTCAGAAAGGAAATGTATGAAATATGACCTGACATTTTATACAATCTCAGTCATTATTTGTGGTGAACTTCATCAAATAGTTCATCAAATTCTGGGTACATAACCCCAACTACATAATCCAAAGTAACATGAGTACCTTCACTTCCTCTATCAAACCACCCTCGACACTCTCCATAGCATTCAATCCGATAAAACATTTTTTGCATCACGTTCTACTAGGATATGAGAGATACCTTGTGCGTAAATTTCGAGTTTTGACATAAGTTTATGAGCTTTTCAAAATGATCTTTCATGAATAAGAATTTTTCAAACCTTCTCTATAATTTATCTCTAAAGATTTGATACACAAAGCTTAACTTTATAGTTTTATGTTAAATTTTTAAGATTCTTTAAAAGTTTAATTTTAAAAATCTATATAAAATTTTATAAATATGTATAAATTCAAGAACTCATTGTAAATGCATCACTTAAAAAAATTGGATAAATCTGAACACTATTCATCCCCTTAAGCTAATATTGACCTTCAACGTCGCGAGCCTAGGAAGAAAACGCAATCAATCTAGCTTAGTAGCTTTCCATAATACCTTTGCATTATTGCTGATAAAACTTTCACTAATCATTTCGTCGCATAAAAGACAATTTTCGTCTCATAAGACCTTAAGCGATAAAAAATTCGTCGCATAAGCTTCGTCGCATTATTTTCATCGTATTAGATTTATGTGACGAAACTGTAAATTTTCGTCGTATCAGTTTCCCTAAAGGGCTGGGATGAATTTTTTTTCGTCGTATAAACTTATGCGAAGAAAATTTTCGTCGCTTCGACCTATGCGATGGAAATAATTCGTCACTTCGACTTAAGCGACGAAAAATATTTTATCGCTTAAGAGTTTTCAGTAAATAAAAAAAATATTTTTATTAATTTAATTATCAATTTAGTTATAATTTCAATTAAAAAATTATGATTTTTTTTGCCGGAGGTGGTGGTATGGTGGTTGTGGTGGCGGAGGAAGAAGGAATGGAAGAAGAAGAAGAAGAAGAAGAGGTGGTGGGGGTGGTGGTGAAGAAGAAGAAGAAGAAGAAGAAGAAGAAGAAGTGGAGGTGGTGGTGAAGTGGAGGGGTGGTGATGAATAAGTAGAAGGAAGAAGAAGGGGGTAGGGGGAAATTTTGGCGGAATGATTTAAAATTTTTGTCAGAATTGATGAGACGAAATGAACAAATTTCGTCGCATGAGTGTGAACTGATGCGACAAAATTTTTAATATTTCATCGCATCAGTCAACGCTAGGGGGGAAAATTTTGCCAAAAAATTTCAAAACTGATGCGACGAAATTTTAAACATTTTGTCGCATAAGTCAGGACTAGGGGGAAAAGTTTGGGGGGAAAATCCAAAACTAAGGCGATGAAAATTAAAATATTTCGTAGCATGATTATGAACTTCTGCGACGAAATAAAAAAATTTGTCGTATGAGTCAGCACTATGTGACAAAATATGTTTCGTCATATCAGTTCAGAATCATGCTACGAAATTTATTTCCGTCCCATCAGTGTAAACTCATACGACGAAAACATATATTTTCGTCGCGTGAGCCCTTTCCTCTAGTAGTGTTTAAAGTTTGAGGACAGAAATGTTATACAAGTTGCCATATAATATACGGCAATTACGCGCAGCTTAGCTTAGCTCAACTCTCAACCCGAATAGTTATTCAGCTCATGAACAAGTTGGGGAATTAAGCTAAGTTTAAGTGGACAAGTTGGTGAATGGGGAACAAAGGGTATGGAAAATGATGTCCAGAAATAATAAAATCGAGCTTTTAGATTATGATCTTGATTTAGACAATGAGTTTGCATAGAATAAGATCAAGATCATGATCATGATCATTAAGAAATCAAATGAATTTGCCATTTGCTCCAATTAGTTATACAACCAAGTTGAATTATACCGCCAGCTGCATTTTCATTTTTCTAAGAATCAAGTTGCAGTATTTCCCTAATAGAATGCGCTCAGTATGGGGTCTCCAGAAGACTAGAGAATCGTAATCTAACTCAAATCATGAAGACAAGTTGTACTACTTAATTTCCCTAATTCTAGATCCTGCAGAAATTTCATAAGCTTTTATAGTGCCTAATAGGTTCAGCAAGGACTCGGGACTAGATAGTAGGATCGCGCAGTGTTATTGGCAAGGGGTCCTTGTATCATATAGAAATAAAGGAAGGTTTCCCTTGTGAAATGACAGTCAGGAAGTTAATATATATTTTATTTGAATCCTTTCTTTTTTAGAGATTAGGTGGTATTCTTTTAAGATATTTTTAAACGAATTTTTTTTATTAATTTTAAAAGCTATCTAAATTTACTGATTAATCTGTATCGAAAGATCTTATCAAAACGACTCATTACATCTTACTATTAAAAAAATAAATTGAGATTTACACTTTAATGTTATTGAAATTCGTATCCATGTGTTGGGATTTCATACCAAAAAGCTTATTATAACTTGACCACATGCGTCGTTAAGAGAGTTTTAGTCAAACAATGACAATCGTGACCCGTGGATCATTCTTGTACCGATATTATCTTAACTTAATCACTTTTAAGGTGTTAGGTTTTAATCATAAAATGTCTCAGTACGATTAAGATTGATCCACCCACATATAAGTTATATTTTATTTGTCATGTTTTTGATGTGGGACCTCTCCTCTCCAACATGCTCTCTCACGTGTAACCTGACAAGGTCTGCATGTAAATCTATGTCACCCTCCACACTCAAACACAAACCCTCATGTGCAACTAGACTCAAAAGTTTAGCATGTGTACATATGTCTAAACCAATCATTCTCTTTGCCGTTCACTTCTGCTCCTCCCTTCGCGATAGTGGGTTTCAGATAGTGGTGGTGGTGGTGGTGGAAAAAAGAAAAGGAAGAAAAAAATGAATCAAAAGTAAAAGAAATAAAAAATAAAAATAACAATTATTTTTAAAATTTAAGGCGATGAAATTCAAACTTTAGTCGACGAGTTGCAAACTTTAGACGACGAAATTCAAACTTTAGCCGACGAGTTAGAACGAAATTTCGTCGGCTAAAGTTTACTCAGTCAACCATTTTGATCAATATGAGAAGTTTCCGGCAACGAAATATCATCGCCTAAAGTCCAAAAATTAGTCACCTAAAGTCTGGACTTTAGACGACGAAATGTTTCTTCGTCGGCTAAAGTTCAGACTTTAGGTGATGACTTACATTTATTTCGTCGTCTAAAGTTTAGCCGACGTCTCCTTAGCCAACAAAGAAGACATTAGCTGATGATATTATGTAACAGGCCGACGAAAAATTTTCGTCGGCTATAGTTGTTTTTTCTGGTAGTGGCTACAATAATAATAAAAACTTCTTTGCAAAAGTAAAGCACAAGATTGCCTAATTGATACTATTCTTTAACATTAAATTATAACATTATTCATATCTTTTGTGCTTGATATAGCATATTATGAAAAAACATGTGCTTTTGATGTAGTGATGAAATATCGATTTTTGACGTTTCAAAGCATTTTTAAACACCTTATGTTTTAGCCCCCTTAAATTAAAATTTCTGGTTCGGTTGCCCGACTGGTATTGGGTATGTGGTCTTGGTAGTGGTCTATCCACATCGCCTACATAAACAAAGGTAGGGGTGGGCACTTCGTACCGGAATCCCGATCCCGTCCCGGTCCCGTCCTGAAAATTAACGGGATGGGACGGGATAGAGTTTGAAAATGTCCGTCCCGTCCCGAAAGTTTAGAAACGGGACGGGATCGGGACGAACCCGCGCGGGACCGGGACGAACCCGAAATGATCGTAGCCGTCCATTCTGCTAGATCGTAACCGTCCATCAAAGATCAAACCCTACCCTTCAAAATCAAAACATAACGCGTCGCCTCTCTCTCAGTCGCCTCTCCCCAGTCCCTTGTTCTCTGACTTCTCTCTCTCAGTCGCCTCGACGCCGCGTCGCCTCTCTCTCTCTCAGTCGCCTCGACGCCTCTCTCTCTCTCAGTCGCCTCGAAGCCTCGACGCCTCGACGCCTCTCTCTTCTCTCCGATTCACGAATCACGAATCCGATCCGGCCTGGCCACCTCATCTTCCCTCCTTCGATTGCTGGGCGAATCACTATCCCAAGCTTGCCGGTTATTTGATGATTTCCGAGGTAAGAGATGGAACTCATGGAAGATTATATGTTAGTTTATAACCATGAGTGATACTGTTCGGAATGACCTTCAACCCATTTTGGTCATGTTGCATCAGACAATGAAATCATCATCTTGTGGTATAAAGACCGAATTAGAGCCACTACTGTCTAATGTGTAAAAGAGCAGCTGAATGCTTGAATCACGTGTTGCTTCAACATCTTGGAAACTTTTGAGTTTTGGCTGTAGAGTATGTGGTCTGGTTTTAGGGGTGTGAAGTCTGTCTTCCCTCTTGCAGAACTTGATGGCAGATATCAGCTAGTCTTTTTCTGAGTTGCATGCTGTGTATTTGTTTTAGGTGCTTGATGCTTTCTAGTTTGAGAAAAGAGAACTGAGAACATGGTGTGCACAATGCAAGAGGAAAGAAAGAGATCTGAACAATGGAAGCTAGCATCATATTTATTATTCCGAACATATAATAAATATTATTTCAATTTTTTTTTGAAGGATAATTTTTCAGGATCCCGATCCCGTCCCGGTACCGGCCCGGTCCCGAACGGGATCGGGACGTGCGGGACAGATTTCTAAAAACATCGTCCCGTCCCGATAAATTATTTTCGGGACGGGACGGGTTTCTGACAAATCCCGACCCGTCCCGTCCCATGCCCAGCCCTAAACAAAGGAGCATTGCAAATAAGAAGAGAATGTCAAAAATCATTACAGGTTGTCAGGTTGATACCTATTGATGTTTTTTTGGTTACAGATACCTATTGATGTTTGGTTCATTTTTAGAAATGGAATGATTTTTTTTTCGCTATCATATACAGCACTAGCTGAATCTAACTAATACTGAATTATTGGACTTATTTCTAACGTAGGCCATAAGGTAGTCGGCTGATTGATCAAAGTCAGTCCGTTGCAGATACTACTGTTCTTGGTCTTTATGCTGTGGGGGCTAAACTTCTAAACATCCAAAAGAAAATTGTGGCAAAGATCTAAGGGAAGTTATATTGTTGGGGCCAGTTTTGATAGTAACATGATAATCAATTAGAATCACAAGATCTAACTCCACGTAATATCATGATTCTTTTATCCCAGAAGAAAGGAACAAAACCAAAAAGATTTTTCAATGTTTATTGGAAGCTAAATTAACTTTAGACTAATTAATAAGGGTTATCTGATTAAATATCTTAAGCAACTTGCTATGAACTGGATTGGCTCGATCATAATCAGATAACATACTCATTTTCAAATATCTCCTTCTAACCCTACAACCTTGGAGAACATGAATTGAATACATATCAATGTGACATTGGTAACTTTGGATGAGTAGAAGGCTTGAGGTTAATAAGGTAAGGATTCGTGTTTCGACTACAAAGTGGACATTGAATCAAATGGAAGAGATCAGCTTCCATATCCATCGAATCAAATGAGAAAAAGTTAATAGATGTGAGTTGGTAAGGAAATGGAACGTTCAGATAGATCATTGCAATATGAAGATCAGTGTATAATATATATGGCCACTGCATCTTAAGTCTGTTGGCGCAGGACAATATCGACACGATAATGATAGACCACGATCGCGCTCCCTTGTTTAACAATGCTTCAATCATTCCTATCCAGCTTTCCCGGTACTAGTTGAGTTTAGCTATCCAGAGGTTTCAGCTGAATGGGGCAAATACTTAAGTGATATGTAAATGGGATGATCGGAGTATTCATGAGAAGGGGTCGTCTGAAGTATGAATTCCGGGAGGGACAAGGGAAGAGAGAGGTGAAGAATTCTTGTCACATGTGCGTGGCCGGAGACCTGCAGGACATATCAACGTAATAGTAGTGTTTGAATTGGTGGATCTTGGTATCTTCTTCTTCGACCTTATCCGGTGGGACATGTGGAATGGGATGGAAGGGGTAACACACATGTCTAGGACTAGGAGAACAGAAGGCATCAATAGAAACAGAAGACATCAATAACACAATAAACTAAATCTTGGTCTCCTTCAGTCTAGGAGAACAACAATGGCGGTCTCCTCAAGTTACATATTTTAGATAAAAAATTTTGAAAAAAATCACATTTAATACAGGACTTACTTAGTATTTATAAAGAAGCTAGTCTAAGAATGAGAGCATTCTGATAATATTAAAATTTAACCACGTTAATTAAGAATCGCTACAACTTTCACCAACTATTTTTGAAAATAACCTCTAACTCGTGCTTTAAAACGTAAAAGACATTTTCTAATAAGTCCTTAACGATGAATTTTTACTATATATAAGTAAGTAACACATTGTGATTTTGTTGGTTAAGAGTAGAGTAAACAATTAACTAGTGTATTAGTGGACTAGAAATTCTTCATATGCCTATGATGAACTATCTAATTTATCCATGCCACTCACATGTAACAATACAAATTAGTGAAATTACCCTAAATAAATTGCCAAAATGAGAGGTAAAAATTAGTCGGATGGCTCCAAAGCAGTAAAGCCATGTTAGCCGTCAGCTCCCATTCCTCAAATTAGCTCTATTAAGCCATCATCACCTCTTCGTCTTCCTACAAAGCGTCGTCTCCGTCTATAAAAAAACCCTCTACCACCATCGTCTTCCCAGAAAGACCTTTCTTTCTGCGTATTCCGCTCACATCTTCTCATTTGTTTCGCTTCCCAAAATCTCTTTGTAACAGTCGGTAAAGCTTGGGTAGCTCACTGTTACGTGACTCGTACGGCCTGCTATAGCTGCCTCGGTTGTTACAAGAGATAGATAGATTATTAGTTAAAAAGAATAATAAGTAGTCATGGGTTTTCTTCACAAGCTTTGGGATGAAACGCTCGCCGGCCCCGCACCGGAGTCCGGCCTCGGCAAGCTCCGCAAGTTCGACACCTTCTCCAATCCGCCTTCGGCCCCTTTGGTTGCAGCCGATGAGGCCCCAGTTGTCACTCGGAGCATTACTATTCTTAGGACTCATTCTTCCAACCTTGGAAACTTTCCGGCGTATTCTGGCTCCCCCTCTGAGTCTCCCACCACGCCGGGAACGCCTGCATCACGTAAGATCGATCAACATCATTAAGTCAACTATAACATCTTTTCATGTTCGATCTTATTTGTTTCAGATCATGTAGATTTACTTCTTCATAGATTACTTAATTAAACCAATTCCTCAATATCAGAATCAAGTTCAAGTGGTTTCTCTTCTTTGTATTCAGTTCAAAGATTTGATTTTAACTTTCCTTCTGTGTCCTTCTGGTTGAACATGCAGCAAGAACACCAACAAGAAACTTCAGGAAGTTAACGAGGAGAAAATCATCCACTGATGCACTGCAACGCGCCGAACCTAGAAGTCCGACTGGTTATGATTGGTTGTTTGCTTTTCTAGTGTCTAGAAGGATAATACATCATATTACAAATTAGAATTTTATAATTTGGTTTAGCTATTGATTTAGTTCTAGGGTTTTAGATCATTAGTTATCATTAGAGTAAAAGCTGTTTGAGAAATATGTGCAGCTCGAACTCTTCAGCCTTATTTGATGTGGTTCAATATTTGTATATTGCAGGATGGTGATTACTGCATTGGATCGTTGAGAGAGATTGAGGAAGAAATGAAGACGTCGACTGTGTTTGCTTCTAAGTATCGGCCGGCAAGTGATCCCGACTATTGTACATAGAGAACCTTTATGGGAACGGATGCATATATATATATATATATATATATATATATATATATATATATATATAGAGAGAGAGAGAGAGAGAGATCGATCTAGGTTGTGTATTACCATATCTATAACAATAAGGTGGTTCGGACGATCGAGGTCCTGGAACCAATGCATGATATATGCTAAGCTTCTTGGAGATGAAGAAAGGGAGGAAGTAGAAGATGGTAGCCTTCTGTTTCACTTGTATGTATCTATTGTCATCCCAGTTTTTATTTTGTATTTTGGTGGCGGTGATCTCTTGTACATATGGATGTGTTTTGTGTGTTGAGCATGCCCCCCTTCAATGAAACTTTTAGTCTGTCGGTCACTTGCTAATCGTCATTTTGATGCATTCAGAAGTTGCTGCATTTCTGTGAGACAGTAGTTAATTAACAAATACGCAAATGATGATACATGAATGTTATTATGGTAATTCAAATTTTTCTTAATTGTTAATGTGGATGTTTGTCGATCTATTGCCATCAAGTGGATCCAGCTATAACTATTTCTCAACCATGAGAAATATAATCACTATCGAGTCCAGCATATTCATCTCTATGAGAAAGTGAAATAATCTGTGCATCTTGAACAGTGGCGATATAATTATTCGCACCTCCCCCTTCTCTAATGCACAACCACACCAAGCTTCTCCTCCAAAGCCATCACATACAGTTTACCTGCTTCAATATTTCATGCATTGTTGGATCAGATAATTATATATGCATATTGAGTTTACCATCACTAAATTGATGGACTATGTGTTTACCATCAGCTATGATGAACTATCTAATTTATCCATGCCACTCACATGTAACAATACAAATTAGTGAAATTACCCTAAATAAATTGCCAAAATGAGAGGTAAAAATTAGTCGGATGGCTCCAAAGCAGTGAAGCCATGTTAGCCGTCAGCTCCCATTCCTCAAATTAGCTCTATTAAGCCATCATCACCTCTTCGTCTTCCTACAAAGCGTCGTCTCCGTCTATAAAAAAACCCTCAACCACCATCGTCTTCCCAGAAAGACCTTTCTTTCTGCGTATTCCGCTCACATCTTCTCATTTGTTTCGCTTCCCAAAATCTCTTTGTAACAGTCGGTAAAGCTTGGGTAGCTCATTGTTATGAGAAACCCAAAACCCTACCAATGCATATTGAGTTTACCATCACAGAACAACCACTTTAGCCGACGAAATTTTTTTGTCGGCTAAACCTTAAATTTCGTCGGCTAAAGTCTTAGCCGATGAAACGTCGTCGGCTAAGAAGTCGTCGGTAAAAAGCCGTCAGCCAAGACTTTAGCCGACGAAATTTTTTTGTCGGCTAAACCTTAAATTTCGTCGGCTAAGAAGTCGTCAGCCAAGACTTTAGCCGACGAAATTACTGTTCATCGTCAGCTAAAGTCAGTTATTTAGCCGACGAAGAAATTTTTGTCGCTTAATTTCTAGACTTTAGCCGACGAAATTTTATTAAATTTCGTCGTCTATAGATATTATTTTTATTTATTTATTTAACTATAGCCGAGGAATTATCCTAAAATTCGTCGGCTAAAGTTATTTTTTTATTTTTTAAACTTTAGCCGACGAATTTTAGGGTAATTCGCCGGCTATAGTTATTATTATTTTTTATTTTTTTAACTTTAGCCTACGAATTTTATTAAAATTCGTCGGCTATAGTTATTTTATTTTTTCATATTTTTTTCTTTTTTTATTTCTTATATTTTTGATTAAAATTTTTTACTTTTTTTTCGTTTTTACACCTGTGGTGGAGAAGGACAAGAGGAGGAGAAGAGGATATGAGCAAGGCTAGGAGGAGGAGAGAGAAGCTAGGGGAGGAGGAGGAGAAGGTTAGGAGAGGGAGAGGAGGAGGAGGAGAAGGATTTAGAGGAAGGAGGAGAATGATTTAGAGGAAGGAGGACGAGGAGAATAATTTAGAGGAGGAGGAGGAGAGAAGGTAGGATGAGGAGTACGTTGTTGCGGCCGAAGTAGGAGGAGGAGGAGGAGGAGGAGGAAGGAAGATGAACAGGAGGAGGAGGAGAAAAATGAAAGATATAGAAAAATTTGAATTTTAGCCGACGAAATTTTGCCGCTAAAGTTTAAAATATTAGTCGAAAAAATTTCAAAATTTTAAAAATCCCCGCCAAAAAATTTGAATTTTTAATTAACTTTAGCCGACGAATTTCGTCGGCTATAGTTATTTATTTATTTAACTTTAGCCGACAAAATTAGGGTAATTTGTCTGCTATAGTTATTTATTTTATTTATTTATTTAATCTTAGCCGACGAATTACCCTAATTTCGTCGGCTAAAACCCTAAACCCTATACGTAGAAGCTTCAAACGAAAAAAAGTCATGAAATAAGATATGATCGGAATGGTGAAATACGTCTACTATAGAAAAATCACGTAATTCCAGTAAAGTCTCGGTGCCGATAGTTGCGGGTAACACAATTTTCCATTTTTTCTCCCTAGCGGTAGCCCTATCTCTGGTGGTTATTTTTCATAAAATTTTTATTCCACTGGTTACGTCTCATCGATTTGAAACTATTTTTAGTTGAAGGTCCGGGCAAAATACGTAATTTAGACGGTCAAATGACCGTTTCCGTGAGTTAAGGGGTTTGACTTACGAGATTGACCGTAAGGATCGAGCCCTTAACGTTATCAGATTAAGTTGAATTTTTTTCTATAGACATATTTCAACATAATGATCATATCAAACGGTTGGAATTTTGTTTCTCAACTTTGATCATCAGAATCACAACATGCCTACTAATGTTGTATAACTTGTTTACTAAGCTTTAAGTAAATGTTCCGTTTCTAAAACAAATTCTACGTAGAAACTTCAAACACAAAAAAGTCATGAAATGAGATATGACTGGAATGGTAAAATACGTCTACGGTTGAAAAATCACGTAATTCCGGTAAAGTCTCGGTGCCAATAGTTGCAGTCAATACAATTTAGGGGTTTGACTTACGAGATTGACCATCTAGATGAAGTCCTTAAATTTATCGGATAAAGTTGAATATTTTACCAGAGATATATTTCAACATATTGATGATATCTGACAGTCATATTTTTGTTTGTGAATTTTGATGACCGGAATCGCAACATGCCTACTATTTACCATTATTTATTTATTTATTTATATGAGGAGCCCTATCATCGAGGGGTAAATGTCTCAAAATTTTTAGATGGACAGTTGCGTCTCATTATGGTGAGTGTTTGTTGTGTTGAAGGTTCGACCAAAATACCTCATATAGGTGTAAATATGGACATTTTCGTGTGTTAAGTGTTTAGAAAAACTTCATTTTGAAGCCTTGAACGAACTCAGATGGCCAAAAAAGCCTATATATCATAGCATTAGCAATAAGTTTGACTCGTAGGGCCGTTCTGCTTCCAGATTGGTATCACAATAGTCAATCGGACACCGAAATATCCATAGTGCAATTTTGTAACTAAAAGTTACTTTAGCCGACGAAATACCCTAATTTCGTCGGCTAAAATTCCACTTTAGCCGACGAAATTTTTTTTCGTCGGTCTATTTTTAGATATTTCGTCGGCTAAAGGCTTTTTTCTGGTAGTGCATTCAAACAAGGGGTTGTCTACGGTACTAAGATATATACCATATACCCATTTACCATTAATTGAACAAAAATAAGTAGTTAAATGAGTAAAATTTACAACATTCAGAACAAATTACTACATTTAATTTATACATTTACATATAATTGTACAAAGTTACTACAGTAACAACAAGTTGTATATAAACTTATAAATTGTCTTAAGTTGAGTAATTACATTTAATAGTACAAATATTACCTAAATAATAACTACATTTACCAAAATAACAACAAATTTGTTGTTATATCAGTAAATATAGGTATCACAAACAGCTAGGTATCTTAGAATATTCCTTAAACAAGTAAGCACTAAGTAATAAACTGATTACATTTGTCAAAGTACATTGATGATTGAATAGGAATACATTGTATATTTGAAATTAAAAACTATATATCACACCTTTTTATTTGATAAGATATCCTGAACCTTATCTACATTTATTTTTCTTATTCCCTTCTTAATCAATAATATGGGGTCAGGACTGGACCTGAGATTTTCAGATCTGAGGCGAACTCTAAAAAATAAATCCTCTTAATCATAGCTTGCATTTTCTTTTTAATAAAATATTTTCAGGAACTAAATCTTTAAACTCAAAATTAAACTATAAAACAACAAATCCAAAGTATTTGTGGATTATGATTAATATTTTAGAGACTATATTTATATTTAAAACCCATTTAAGCTCCTCCTCTTTGTTTCAAACTAGGTTGGCCTCCATATATTCATACTTTTCTATTTCTTTCCTTGCAGAAAATATAATGCTCTGACATTACAAGTTAATGATGTAATTACTTTCATTATTTAACTTGTACTTAACGATAATTATATAGGTACGTCTATGTGTATATATCTTGATTTTGAGTTGATTTAAGAGTTTTATTTGAGTTGAATTATTGGATTTTAAGTGTGATTGAGGGTTTAGATTTTGATTTGATAATATATATGAAGTTGTTATTAATAAGTGGTAGTAGATATATATATATATATATATATATATATATATATATATATTAATTTAATTATAATATTGTGTTGATGCATAGTATGAATTAAGTAATATGTTGATTATAATTGATGTTAATTGATATATATATATATATATAATATTGTTATATAATTAGTAATTAGTATACATATGCATGAATATATATATATGTTAATTATTAATTTGTTATTAATTAATTGTACGTTAACTGTAGATTGAATACTAAATGATTTGAAAATTTAAATAATTAATTAGAGTTTATATATATATTATGTTATCTTTTCAGAATATGGATAACAGTTGGATTTCCCTTCCAAAATGGGACAAAAGATATGTTATCTTTTTCAGGATATGTTAAACAACCTATTTTTATGTATTTTTCAGTTTTGGCCAATGAAATAGGTCGTATTTCGTCGGCTAAGATATTTTTAGCCGACGAATTATATCATTTTTCGTTGGCTAAAACTATCTTTTCCGACGAAATAAGATGTATGTCGTCGGCTAAAACTATTTTGAGAGATGTATAAATAGAAGGGATGAGTTTCCAAAAATGGAAAATCTCATTTTCTTCTCTCTCTCTCTCTCTCCACGTGTGCGCTTTTCCTTCACTGTTCGAGTTTTCAAACTAACCCGACCCGGACCAGGTCGACCCGACATGACTTTTACTGTAAGCTCTGGCCACTTGAGACATCAAGACCGATCAAGATTGCTTTATCTCCTCTGTGCGAGCCTTCTTGTCGTGGTGTGGTCCGGTTCGGCCTAAAACGACGCAACTGAACATAAACAGTAGCTACGACGACCAGTTTTGACCCAGTTGTTGCCCCGCCGTTTGTGGTGGTTATAAGGGTTGAAACGCCCATGTTTTGATCGTATCCTCCTTCTGAACACGATGGTGTATGCCTTGAAGATCAATTTGGAGTGTGGAGGTGCAGATCTAGATTTCTTGCTTTCGGGGCAATTTTGAGGTGCTTCCTCTTCGAGTTGATCGAAATCTCATGTATTAAAATTGTTTCTCTTTCCTTGATCCTTAAGTTTCATGTTGAGAGTTTATGGATATTCAGAGTTTTTTTGTCTCTGGCGGCGTGTGGCGGCGCGTCTGACATCCTCTGGGGTAGTGGGTTGTCCCAACATCATGTACTCGTCGATACGAGTGCGGGATATATAATTTGTCGATTTCGGTTATCGTTTATGTGTGTGGTATTTTGCCAAAGTTTATTTACCTTCGATTTCTACAGAGGGTAAATCCGTATTGTATTTTAGTGTAGATGAGGGATGCAGGAGTCAGTTTAAATTTGTTGTTGATTTGTTTTGGAGGATTAGAGTGTGAGGTTCAGATGGTTTGAGTCATTATTGCTTTCGTGTGACACTAAGGTCAATTATATATTTTTATGTGCTTTATTGCTCAACCATGTGGTTAGAGACTTACTGTGTGGCGGTAGAAGACGCAACGAGATTTTAAGATGAGTAAATCTCACTGAGGTTCGTATTGGTTTTTATATAATTATTGGTTGAGATTATATTAATCAGATGAGGTTCTCGTTTGTTTAATTGGTCAATGCGGATGGAATGTTAGGTGAGAATATTCCATGAGAAAATACGTATATATATACATATAATTATATATATATATATATATATATATAGTCTGGATCCAGAATGCATCGTGCACACTTTATTAAAGTGCAGACGGCCACGTGTCGCCATCTCTGTGTAGCGAGAAGAAAAAGCGAGAGGAAGCGAACGGCGCAGATGGCGACATGCGGATCGTGAGCACTTTAACAAAGTGCGGACGTGTGCTTCATATCTGGGCTGCATATATATATGCCTGAGTATGATATAATGTTAATATATTATAGAGCGATACAGATAGTCGATTTACATGCGGTGAGCATATCTCACCTGGTTCACGGGAACCATTATTGTTCTTTAAAGTTCATTGTCGTAAAATTATAAAATTGTTTTTCTTAGAAACCAAGTTATTGATTTAAAAATACATGGACTTGATCGACTACGATCAATTGGTAAGTTAAAATAATTTTCATTTATAAAATTATTTGAAGCTATTTTGCGACTATGAACTATAAAATGTGTGATGACGATTTGAGATTAAGTCATTGTTGAGAATGAAGTATTGCTAGGCAATAATAAGATAAGAAAGATATGTGTGTAGGCCGTCTTATGTTGGCTTTGATGCTCCAACGATTGTGAGATATCAAATGAGGCTTTTTTATGGACTAGTGGAGATGTCGAGTTTTAGATTTTTGGTTATCAGAAAATTCGGGTCGTGACAATTGGTATTAGAGCTTAGGTTTACATATGATAATCAGTGCATTGGAGTGATGTTCCGACTGCAGTGGATCACCATTCCTTTCGGTATTAATATGTCATTGGGTATGTCAAAGGGGTAGATGTCATCTCAAGATAGGTTGCCAGAGTAATGATTTACTCTGTTAGAGAGACATTTAAACTTGTGTCCATTAATTGTAGTGTTTGGGTTAAGTTTTATATGTCGGACTTATACTTTGGGTTAAGTTTTATACGTATATTGATCAAGTTTACTTGCTTCTTAGGTGATGGATCCCCATAGAGGCAGAGCTAGGGGCTAAGGTAGGGCCAGAGGAGCAGGCAGGACTAGAAGCAGAGGCGAAAATTGACCTGAGGATGAGCTCTATGAGGAGGAGTTGGAGATAGAGCCACCAGAGCCATACGTTTGGGATGATGGTCTCCATTTAGCTCGAATGGTCACTCAGATGATTAGATTGAGAGCACCTGCTTTCCGTGGGGGCACAAATTATTTGGTGGCTGATTACTGGATCGAGGACATGGAGATTCACCTTGAGTTGGTCTTTTGTAACGAGATTGAGAAGAGACAGATTGCTACCTTACACTTGAAAGAGGAGGCCCGTGTGTGGTGGAGTAGTGTGATGAGGGCTTGAGACGTATCCACCATGACATGTGAGGGTTTTGTACCACTCTTTCCCAAGAAGTACTTTCCCGCTACAGTGAGGGAGCAATTGGAAGCTGAGTTCTTAGACCTACTGCAGGGTGATATAAGTGTTAGGGTGTATGAGACTCGGTTCTCTTAGTTGTATCGTTACGCACGGGAGTTGGATGCAGTAGCCTTGGCACAGAATTTTGTACGGGGTTTGAGGTGTGAGCTCAGGATTGTTGTGTTTTCCCATCGATTTGCTACCTTAGCTGAGACAGCTGAGAGTGTCATGGCGGTTGAGCAGGATATTTTCATGCGGGAGAGCAAGAGACCGAGAGATGTTCGTGAGAAGGGGAAAACTATTATTAGGAATGACGACTCAGAGGGTCATCATAGAGAGGATGAGTAGAGACAACAGACCCACCAACAGGCTTTAGTGGTGGTAGCAGCTACACCTATCAGACAGGTAGCACCTGTCACAACTGTAGTGAGTTGGGGCATATTTCTAGAGAGTGTACAAGGCCTAAGGTTCAGATATGCTATAGTTATGGGCAGACTGGACACATTGCCGAGTGTACTAGACCCTAGGATGGTAGGCAGGGGAACCAACATAGATGGTTACCCCAGGTCAGGCTAGAGTGTTAGCTATTTGTTAGTATTATCCATGAGAGATAGTTTTAATTATGCTCTTTTCTTGTTGTGATGAGATATGATGTTGCTTGTTAGTGTGTGTAGTTAAACTTGTGGGTGACCTTTGACATTGTTATTTCTGGTATGTTTTTTAATACATCTTTATGATGTCTTGTGCTATTGAGTGATGCTTGTGTAAAATTTTGTCATCTTCTTCTACACGCATGATGCCGCGTTTTGATTTTATGTGAGAATTGGTTGCGTTTGCACTTGATTGTTTTGTGCTACGAAGTGGTTGAGCAACTTCTGGGTGCTAACTACAATCAAATAAAGCACTTCTCAAGAAAATCTAATTCACCAAATCATTAATCAAAACAAACTTTAAGACTAATCAAGAGACTTAATACAAATGAGCTATTACGCCTTCTTAACTATCTTCGAAAACATAGACGTTCACCATTTCAGACGATCATTTGTCGTTGGTGTCGGAGAAGAGGTTGATGAGAAATGTATGTCTTTTTCCACAAAAGTGATTTCCACATCAGAAACCCAACGATGACACTTTGTTTCTTTAAAGTCAAGTACGCCAAATTGTTGGATCACCTTTTTCATATACGTGAGTGAATATATATAGAGTCACACATTAATAAGACACGTTTAATCAATTTTCTAAGAATGTGAATTAGATATCAAGATTGGTCAATATTCGTAACATGTCACATTTTTTGATGCTTAGTGAAGATACTTCATCACAGTAGGATGTTTGTCATTCCGAAGTTATGAATTTACTTTATCATAGCAGTACAATTTATATGAAATTGTAATAAAATTGTCATTTAATAAAATTAAATAAGCATAGCATATATCATTATATCATGTCACAATAATTGAAAGATAATTTTTGTATGTGTAGCCAATATTATGGCCAATATGCCTACACCACCAACCATAATTGACACCATGTTTGTGGACCCACGAGTCATAATGGGATCCGACCACCATGTAACACAAAGCCCGACATGCAAGCTATACCAAGAAGTCACTAAGAGCTTACCGACAAGTCACTCTCTCGGCCTCACCAACACTTGCTCATACAACATTTGAAAACTAGAATAAGACTCATAGCCCCACATTGAAGACTTTGTAAAGGGAGGAGCCTCATTCCCCTATAAAAGGGACTCATTCCCACTCACTCATCATAACAAGTAGACAACACATCATTTATAATAATTGTGGGGGCACATTTAAGACTCACACCACTTAGTACATATTAAAGTGGATGTAGTCTTGCCCACCGATAGCAAGATGAATCACTATAAACCTTGTATATTGTCATTACTTACTACTAACTTTCAACAACATCCCGTTACTACATAAGGTTACCCCAACGATAATCTTATGTAACAACATTTGGCGTCCGCTGCCGACGTTTTCAAGTTGAATTCCATTTCAAAAATGGTCGGAACCAAACTTCAAAATAATTGGCTAAGTGAGGTGACGTGTCCAAATCTTATTGGTTAAAGGCAAGCATGCACAAAAATAAAAAAAGGGGGTTGTCCGTTTTTATTTGGACACCCAGTGATCCGCTCGAGTTATATCGCTGACCAAGAGCCGCTGACAAGCTCTCCCACTCTCGTATATAAAGTCAAGTTTAACCGCTCTCATAGCCGCTCGGCGTCGACAGCATACTAGGCCCAAGACAACGTCAAACTTGAACCCCTGACAATCTTGAACCACCGAAACGCTGTGTTCATCTCGAGTGGAGCCGTTGTCACAATGTCGTTCGACACAACATCCGCAAACAACTGCTGCTCACTCACCAGTCACCGCTTCTCCTTCATCCGCTCTCACCGTCGCTCCTCGGTAACCGCTTCGTCGAGGCTCTACCACGAATGTTGTTGCCCCAACCTTGTTGACCCATGCAACGATAATCCTTGCAAGCTTGTCTGTTCGACGACAACCGCTACACACACAGTTGATAAACAACAACGAGGAGATGAACTGCAGCGGTTTCCCACCAAATTTCAAAAAGAAAGGTATCTGTTTTTTATTTGGACACCCAATGATCCGTTGCTGAGTTGTACCACATCCGCTCCTCCCCGACGATCGCCACCAAACTTCGAACAACCCACTTCTTCCAAGCCCAGCATCATGACCGTCGAGGCTTTGTCAGCAGAAACAACCGTTTGAAGTTCAAAAAAATAGGTGAACTGAACTTGACCCTCCCAAGCTCGAGTTAATCTGCCGCCCTTGTCCATGAACCCAGCAGTCCATCTCTCTCCCCTAAGCCCATGTTGATCCGAATGCGCAGTAGAGCTAACCAGCGTCGAGCTCCGCGCCTAACTGCAAACCGATGCGCGGGGGAGCTAACCGCATCAAATGGCAGAGATAAACGCATGAAGTAGCTAAAAGCAAGGGAGCTCGATATGGACACAACCGAAGCAACAAGTAATCTACACTCCAAGCACCCCGCTCAACCAACATTCCACTCAGGTGGATAAAATTTTTTTGGATGGAAAACTGAATTTCAAATTTTACTATACACCAGCGTGGCCGTGGGCACCTGTGTGCAGCACAGCGCATGCCAGTGCGCACAGAGCACAGCTAGCAGCCAGGGCACATGCGGGTCGTGCAATTCATGCATATCAACCAAAATTAGGCGGAACAACCAAACTTAGGCGGTCAACTAACCTATACAGCTCAACTCATGGCCTCAATCAATAGCGCACACCCGTGTGCATCACAGCGCATGCCTGCGTGCACAGCATAATACAGCGCGCACGCCAGCGTGCATAGAGCGTACGCTAGCAGCCAGGATGCATGCGGGTCTTCCAATTCATGTAGATCAACAAAAAATAGGCAGGACAACCAAACTTAGGCGGTTAACTAATTTATGCGGCTCAACGTCAGCGCTTATCTCAGCGTGAACCCTCGCACCCCAGCAGCTAGGGTGCATACGGGTCGTCCAATTCATGCGGATCAACCAGACTTGGGCGGGACAAACAAACTTAGGCGATCAACTAACCTATGCAGCTCAACTCATGCGCCTCAATCAATAGAGCGCACCCATGTGCACCGTAGAGCAAGCCAGCGCGCACAGCAGCACACCCACCCTCTAGCGCCCACGCTCTGTACGCAGGTTAGCGCGCACCCTTGTGCACCTCCACGTGCACCCATGTGCACCTCCACGCGCACCCATGTGCACCTCAGTGTGCACCCTCCATGTGCACCCGTGCGCACCTGTGTGCCCGTTCATGCACCCCGCCTATGCCCTAACACGCATGAGATAAGTGAAACATTACTCTTCAATATTATGTTTGCACAAATATCATGCCAATATATGCCTTTACCGCTTTCAAGCATGCTTAGCTACATTTTGTGAATAAACACTTGCCATGCTTCACCAAACTAATGTCATGTTACTAATGCAAATAAACTGGCTATACAACACTTAGATATGTTGTGATATTAAGACTTTCAACCAAAATATAATGTGAATAGCAATCACGAGCATTGCTACGACTTGACCAGGGTTCATCACATAAGCGTCACAACGCCTATCCGCTCACACAACCTAACTTACAATGCAATTCTATCATGTTTCGGTTAAGCATTGATCATTACCTCGCCAAGCTTCATATCATTGTTTATACGATTGTAAGCATTGCTATGTTAAAGCTCGGGGACTACCTGGCATATGTGGATCCGCTCCACTTAAATTTTAAAGCCCGAGGACTACCTGACATGCGTGGATCTGCTCCACTAAGAATTCAAAGCCCAGAGACTAGCCGACACATGTAGATCTGCTCCTATACTGTTTTAAGGCCCGAGGACTACCCTAGGGGTCATATATTCTTGCATGCGCCTATCTTGTGAAATAAATTTTTAAGAGCATACCATTTTTTTGTGACGCTAACAAGCTACAAATAAAACAGACTTATCCCATCTATTATCCTTGGGCAACTAAGGATATAGCTAATCCCTTAATGATTTATTTGGCCCAAAAATATGGTGATCTATTTTACAGGAACCGTTCAAAGTCCTTACTCACATGCAAGCAAGATTGTTAAAGGCACGATGAACCGCATTCCACGTTTCCTCGTGCCATGTGGGATGCCTCCCCTTGGATAGTTCAAAGATATTTTTCCGCTACGATTCTTCGCTCCGCGTGGGATGCCTCCGCTTGGAGAGTTTTAGCTATGTTTCTCCGCTACTATTCCTCGCTCTACACGGGTTGCCTCCTCTTGAAGAGTTTCAGCGATGTTTCTCCGCTACGATTCCTCGATCCACGCGGGATACCTCTGCTTGAAAAGTTTCAGTGATGTTTCTCCGCTACAATTTCACGCTCTGGCGGGATGCCTTCGCTTGGAGAGTTTAGCGATGTTTCTCCGCTACTTTTCCTCGCCCCACTCGGGTTGCCTCCGCTTGTAAAGTTTCAGTGATGTTTCTTCGTTACAATTCCTCGCTCCGCGCGGGATGACTTCATTTGGAGAGTTTCAGCGATGTTTGTCCGCTACGATTCCTCGTTCCACTTAGGATGCCTCCTCTTGGAGAGTTTCAGCAATGTTTTTTCGCTACGATTCCTCGCTCCGTGCAAGATGCCTCCGCTTCTAGAGTTTCAGCGATGTTTCTTCGCTACAATTCCTCGCTCCCCTTGGGATGCCTCCGCTTAGAGAGTTTCAGCGATGTGTTTTCTGCTATGATTCCTCGCTCCGCGCGGGATGTCTTCACTTAGAGAGTTTCAGCGATGTTTTTTCGCTACAATTCCTAGCTCTATGTGGGATGCCTCCACTTGGAGAGATTCAGCGATATTTTTTTGTTATGATTCCTGGCTCCGCGCAGGACGCTCCCCAGGAAAGAGTACCACGGATCGTGATCTTAAGTAAGCCAACGATGATTATCCGTTGCCACCGTCGGCAAGCATAATCGCTGACTTCTAGCGGTATATAACCGCTAAAGAATTTGCCTCATTCCTCTAGAGAACCTCGAAGACTGGGAGAACTATAGGACTGTCCAAAATTATACCTCACCGAGCGCGTGTGGGATGCCTCGTTGAACGCGCGCGAGAAGCACCAAGGTATTCTTGTGTCGAACGCGCACAAGAAAATACCAAGGTAGGTAGAACAACTCAAGCTCGCATACGGTCAATTTTCATGTGTCTCAGCGTACAACTCTTATACGATCATCTTTCAGCATTACAGTGGCCATCACCCAACTTTCATCTGGTCAGCGATCATCTCTCATACGACCATCTCTCAACGCTTCAACGACCATCTATCATGCGGTCAAGTACCCATCTTTTTCATTCTATCAAGCGCCCATCTTTTATGCGGTTAGCGGCGCACGCCCACTCAGCGCTATTGTGGCCAACGTCAAGGCGCACACATCTAGCAAACGGATATCAGCAAGATGAACCACACGACTTTGGGAGCAGTTTTGAAGAGCCCCTTCTTGCTTGAAGACTTCAGGGACTAGTAGGGGCTGGACGCCACATTGCTGTCACTTATTCTTGGTGACTTGGTTTAAGTCCCCAATCAAGAAGGTTCTCTTACTCGGGGACTTGTAAGTGTAGCCAATATTATGGCCAATATGCCTACACCACCAAGCATAATTGACACAATCTTTGTGGACCCACGAGCCATGGTGGGATCCGACCACGACATGCAACACGAAGCCTGACATGCAAGCTACACGTCTGTATCAAGAAGTCACCAAGAGCTTACCGGCAAGTCACTCTCTCGGCCTCACCAACACTTGCTCATGCAACACTTGTAGACTAGAATATGACTCATGTAGACTAGAATATGACTCATAGTCCCATATTGATGACATTTTAAAGGGAGGTGCCTCATTTTCCTATAAAATAGACTCTCTCCACTCACTCATCATAACAAGTAGACAACATATCATTTGTAGTGGGTCACATTCAAGACCTTACCACTTAGTACATATTAAAGTGGATGTAGCGTTGTCCACTGATAGCAAGGTGAACCACTATAAACTGTGTGTCATGTTATCACTTACTACTAACTATCAACAATATCTCGTTAGTATATAAGGTTACCCCAACGATAATCGTATGCACCGACAATTTTTCTCATATAATATGCTTAATATCATGACTAAAATTTATCAAAAACTTAACGAAAATGTCAACTTTAATTTAAAATCATATTTGTTAGTGTGCCAAATCAAATAAAATTGATATGAGAGGAGAGCTTAGAGAATAGAACGAAGATCAAAGCATAGTCGACCCTCTCTCTATTCGTAACATGGATATTCCTGAGAATTTCAAGGACAATTAATGATGTCAATTGGTGTCATGGCTACATGAATAGCTTCGTTCTTGGCTCTGGATGAGCTAGGTCGAAAGAAGGTTGCCTTGTGTCAGGGAGACGGCCCGACCTAGTGCGAACTTTCGCCTAAATGTCATAGTTGTCTGGGTTCGAACTGAAGAACTATGGATTCATAAAACTGTATTTCCTTCTATTCAAAGTGTGATTACATGACTCTTATATAATGGAGTCTAAGAGAGGATAAACATACATGCACAAGGATTCTTATCTAACCAAACAGATGATTACACAAGTTGATAAAAGACTGCTGGAGGAAGAGTTGTATACTGATGAGGATTGCATACTGATGAGGAGTCGTGAAGGGATGAGAGACTGCTGGATTATGCTTATCATCCCCCCTCAAGCTGAGGGCGCTTGCGAACTGTAAGCTTGGAAGTCAAGGAAGAAAAGCGAGGTGCTGGCAGTCCTTTGGTAAAGATATCAGCGAGCTGATCATCTGTGCATACATAGCAGATGTCAAGCTCCTTCCGGACAACCTTGTCCCTAACATAATGATAATCAATTTCAACATGCTTCATTCGACCATGAAAAATAGGATTAGAGGCTACAGCAATGGAACTGAGGTTATCACACCAAACGCGTGGTATTGAAAGAAAAATTTTAAGATCACGAAACAAAATCCGTAACCATGATAACTCAGCTGCTGTATAAGCAAGCTGTCTGTATGCAGCTTCTGTGCTGGAACGAGATATAGTTCTTTGCTTTTTAGAACTCCATGAAATCAAATTTGGACCAAGAAAAATTCCATAACCACCGGTGGAATGACGATTGTCAGGATCACCGGCATAGTCCGCATCGGAATAAGCCACTAGTTGCAGGGATCCACGACGATAAACAAGACCATAATCACAAGTATGCTTCAAGTAACGTAAGATTCGCTTGACAGCAGTCCAATGAACATTAGTAGGGCGATGCATGAATTGACACACTTGGTTCACCGCAAAAGAGATGTCTGGACGAGTGATAGTTAAGTATTGCAAGGCTCCAACTATACTTCTATATGTGGAAGGATCAGACAGAGGAATACCATCATGCAAACTCAGGCGCTTACCACTTGCCACAGGAGAAGCAACAGAATTAACCTTGTCCATATGTGCTCTTGCCAACAGGTCAGTAATGTATTTGGTTTGAGTGAGATGAAGACCATCGACACCAGTGCAAGCCTCAATGCCCAAAAAATAGTTGAGAGATCCAAGATCTTTCATAGAAAACAGGTGTCCCAATTGCCTAATAAGCTGCATAATGTGAGTAGAGCTATTCCCAGTAACTAAGATGTCATCCACATATATTAATAGAACCAAAAATATACCATCTCGATCAAGAATGAAGAGAGAATGATCAGCCTGTGACTCACAGAAACCAAGCTCCTCCAAATAATCGGAAAAACATTTAAACCAAGCACGTGGTGCTTGTTTAAGTCCATATAAAGAACGCTGTAATTTGCACACATGAGTAGGAAATTGAGGATCAACAAAACCTTTAGGCTGCTTCATGTAGACATCTTCAGATAAGTAGCCATGCAAAAATGCGTTTTGCACGTCAAGTTGGCGAATTGTCCACTGGTTGTGGACAGCCAGAGCAAGAACAACTCGGATAGTTGTGTGTTTCACAACCGGACTAAACGTTTCAACATAATCATAACCTTCCTGTTGATGGAAGCCATTAGCAACCAGACGAGCTTTAAAACGCTCAATTGTACCATCGGCACGATGCTTCACGCGAAAAACCCACTTGTTAGGCAGAATGTTCATTTCTGAAGATGGAGGAACTAGTACCCACGTTCCAGAAGAAATCAAAGCTTGAAACTCAGATGTCATTGCCTTCTGCCATTCTGGATGTTGTGCAGCCTGTGTATAAGAACTAGGTTCAAGAATACTGGTCTGCAAAGTACTATGCATAACATACTTCGGATTAGGCTTGGAAATCCCATGCTGTGAGCGAGTAACTCTACGAGGTATATCCTCAATAGGTGGTGATGGGGATGCACAAGGAGTAGATGTGCTTGGCGCAGGAATATCTGGAAAGGACACCTCCATATTGGGAGAATGCACAGGAGTGGGAGGAGAGAAAGCAGAAGAAAGAGTCGATGGTGAAGCTGGAGGCTGCATATGGGATGACGATATAGGTGGTGGTAGGAGAGAACTTGGAGTTGAAAGAATAATAGGTGAACTAGGCAGCGAAGATGATGAGCCAGGGTCAGGAGGAGTGAGCATGGCTTGCTGTTTATAGGGAAAAGTACTTTCATCAAAAATGACATGCCGTGATAAATAAATGCGACCAGAAGTAAGATCCAAACAACGATACCCTTGATGATCAAGAGAATATCCTAAAAACACACAACTCTTGGACTTAAATTGCATTTTGTTTTGATTATAAGGACGCAGAAAAGGAAAGCACAGACAACCAAACACACGCAGGTATTTATAATCTGGAACACGTTGAAACAGTTTGGCATACGGAGACGTATGACCCAAGGTACGTGAAGGCAGTCGATTAATCACAAAAACAGCTGTATTAAAAGCATCTACCCAGTGTGTTGTAGGCATATGAGCATGAGCAAGCATGGTGATACCAGTTTCAGAGATATGGCGATGTTTTCTCTCAGCTAAGCCATTTTGCTGAGGTGTTTTGGGACATGAAAAACGCTGTGAAATCCCATTGACATTCAAATAATCACGAAAAACATGACTTTTATATTCTCCTCCTTCATCGCATTGCAGTACTTTGATTTTGGTAGAAAACAAATTTTCAACATGTGTTTTGAATTTAACAAACATAGAGAAAGCCTCAGACTTGAGTTTCATGGGAAACAACCAAGAATAACGAGAAAAATCATCAATAAAGATAATGTAATACTTGAATCCTTGTACAGAAAGATTAGGAGAACACCATACGTCTGAGTGCACAAGTGCTAAAGGCATAGTAGAAACAGACGCAGACAATTTGAAAGGAAGCTTAGAACTCTTTCCTAAAGGACAGGAATGACAAAAGGAGCGTTCCAGCCGTCCTTGCAAAGGCAAGGATTTATTTGATACTAGGCGAGACAAAACAGGAGACGCCGGATGACCAAGACGAAAATGCCAGACTTGAGCACACGCACGAGCACCGAAAAATGCAAAAAAGACTTTAGATGATGCATGAGATGTCATGAGATGCAGGGGATACAAGCCATTTTCACTCCTGCCGCGGAAAAGGATCTTCCGCGTCCTGAGATCCTGAATAAGGAAGAAGTCAGGGAAAAACACAAAGAAACAGTTATTGTCTTTAGCAAATTTATTGACAGAAATAAGATTGGTAGAAGCAGAAGGACAGTGAAGAACATTAGGTAGGTTGAAAGAGGTTTGGTGATTTGAAAGTGCAGTAGATCCAATATGAAGAATATCCAAACCTGAACCATGGCCAAGACCGTTGACATTATCAGTTCCATTGTACTCACGAGGATTATTGAGATTATGAAGATCAGCAGTAATATGTGCATTAGCTCCACTGTCCATCAGCCATGTACTATCACCAGAACGAGTAGAAGAAGATGCAGCCATAGCAGTGAGACGTTTGGTGGGAACTCTACCCTCATAGGACAGATTCATCCTATTAAAACAGTCCAAAGCAGTATGACCAGGACGCTCACATATCTGACATTGAACACGATTGCCAGTGGTGAAAAATGTTTCAGTTGAGAGTCCATGAGTAGATGGCACAGAAGTAGTAGCAGAAGAACCACCACGAGAAAAAGAGAAGCGTCCACGTCCAGTACTAAGAGACGAACCACGGCCTCCACGAGCATTGCTAGGAAAACCACGACCTCGGAAGGAGCCACGAGATCGAGAAGAAACAAATGCAGTTGTACCAGAATCAACAGCAGTAGAGAGACAATGATTTGCCATTCGTCGTTCAGCAGCCAATAACAAGGCTTCTAAATCCCCATAAGAGATGGGAGAATCACGAGCCTGAGCAGAACTTACAGTCATCTCAAAAGCAGGTCCCACATTGTTCATCACAATGGAAACAAGATCAGTATCATCAATTGGACTACCAGCCAAAGCAAGATTATCAGCGATAGAATTAAGCTTATCTAGATAATCAGAAATAGAGAGATCACCCCGCATGGTTTTGAGTAATTCACCACGCAATTGCAGAATGCGATTCTGAGAGGAAGAAGCATAACGTTTCTCCAAAGCCACCCATGTGGTACGAGCTGACGTAGATCGAGCAACCGTTGACAGCACGGTCGGAGTCAGGGAAATGTTGATCCAACTGAGGATGAGCTGGTCCTGTTGTATCCAGGCAGCATACTCAGGATTGATAGTATCAGTGATCTTGCCATCGTTGTCCATCAAGAAATACGAAGGACATTTACTAGTGCCATCAACAAACTGCATGAGGTCGCGACTCTTCAAGGTTGGGACCATTTGAGCAAGCCATAGAGGATAGTTGGAGCGATCCAACTTTATCGACAGCATGCTGGAGACATTCGTAGCAGCAGGCGAAGAAGAAGACGATGATGTAGAAGATGAACTCATCGTACTTAAATAGGATCGAAAAAAAAAATGAGTGATTGTCGATTAGACTTTTAAAGGCTCTGAAACCATGATAAAGTAGTCTGGGGTTCAACTCCAAAACCAATTGGCAATAGAGAGAGTAGCCCAAACCCTTATAAACCCACAGGCAAGGTCCCATATTCCCGATGTGGGATATATATCTCAACACGCCCCTGCACGTGTGGCGAATCTTTAAGCCTAACATGTGGACAACAACTTGGGTGGTCGTGGAGTTTGTGTGGCCTTTGGGCTTCACACGTGTACGTGGGCAACCCGCTCTGATACCATGAAGAACTATGGATTCATAAAACTGTATTTCCTTCTATTCAAAGTGTGATTACATGACTCTTATATAATGGAGTCTAAGAGAGGATAAACATACATGCACAAGGATTCTTATCTAACCAAACAGATGATTACACAAGTTGATAAAAGACTGCTGGAGGAAGAGTTGTATAGTGATGAGGATTGCATACTGATGAGGAGTCGTGAAGGGATGAGAGACTGCTGGATTATGCTTATCACGAACTCGTCTTCAACTTGTTGTCTAAGGCACGAACAAGCGTTTTGAAGCAGATCATACAGGTGGGTGGCTTGGTTTTATTTCGTTTCAATAAATCAATGGGTTCGAGTTTGAGTGCTTCATCCAGCTCATGAAGTGAAACTAATGATGCGTTGCTTATGTATTAGATTCAGTGTCACTGTTGGTGCAACCCAAATGTTTGTATTAATGCCGCATTTCATATTTGTGTGTATTTCTCAGGTTCCGGGTGGCTCCTATTAAGTGTTAACTATGCTTGTTTCTAGATTTTCGGGCGTCGGCATGCAGATGATCAAGTATCTCGCAAAAGGTTTCTGTTTGGCTCATATATTTGTGTTTCATGATTGATTCATTTTTTCCAATATGCTTGAGCCCTCTATTAACATTTAAAACTGTTGGAATCCATATCGTCTGCCTTCAGCCCAAGATCATAGTTTCCTTCCTTGCACTGAAACTTTTGAAAAGGAAATGGTCACTCTTTTTAGATTGCAGATTCATGACTTATATATAGTGGACTAATGGAAGTTCAATCTAATGCCACTGTGTCTATCTCGGCAAATGGTTAGAAGTTAGAACCTGGAATTGGTTTATTTTGTGTCGGATTCAAGCAACTTATTTTCACCCTTTTGTTAAGTTTGAAGTAGTAGCTGAAGTTGGAAATATTAAAACTGATTGTGAACTGATTGGCATACTTTCTTGCAAGTTACAATAATTTTTCCTGTACTTCGGTTAGCTTCTCCGCGAGTTTGCGTGTCCTGAATTGACCTCTGTTTGGTTTCATATCTGACTCTTAATTGTTCAAGTCACATTCTCTTTTCGGAAGCCTCATACTTTCTCCACAACTGTGCATGAGGAAGGGGACAAACAAGCATTACAAGAGTAAGTTGCTTTTATTTTTGAAAGGATCCGTTTTGGAGTTATAGCAAAAAGCTTTGAAAATTGCTTCAGTCACCAGTTAACAATATGGAGAGATAACTGTCACTTGGTTTTATACTTGCTCTTGTCCATGGTACTGTGATGCACCATAATAACAGTGTTATTGAAGGCTCCCTTTTTGATTCTGCAGAATATCTGTAATATTTGTTGAATCCTGCGGATACATATAATTCCGAAGAATATGTGAGTGATTCATATACAGCATCTCTTTCTTTTATCAATGGTTCTACGATGGGGTGAAGATTGTTAAGGTTATACTAGAAGCTGCTCATGAACATGATATTGAACTTGAAGGCAGCAGTTCGACAGTTGGTTATCTCTGATAGTGTACCACCTGACTGGTTTATTTTAATGTGATTTAAGAGCATGTGAAGGATCTTGTGCTTGCTCTACATGCCATGTGATTGTGAGTATGTAACTTGAAGTATATGTATCCAGTAAAAGTTGCCTTAAAGACCTCCATTTTTTGTTCACAAGTTATAGTTTCAGCTGACCTTCTAAACTCTTGGCTAGGATATGGAGTACTACAACAAACTGGAAGATCCCACTGATGAGTGAAGTGACATGCTGGACCTTGCAATCAGGCTCACTGATACGTAAGTCCCTACACCAAGAAATTACTCTGCCCGGAAAATTCTGTCAAACTAGTTTGCATTCTTATAGAACAGACATTTTGCAGGTCTCGTCTTGGTTGTCAAGTGATTGCCACACCTGAACTCGATGGAATTTGCCTTGAACTGCCCGCTGCCAAGCGGAACTTTGCCGTTGACAAGTATGCCAGTGCCACTTAGAAATTCTTCAGATGGAGTAGCAGCAGACACATTTCGAAGTTGCAAACGGAGCTCTTCCTACATTGCCGCCGCATGTCTATCCTGGTAGGCTCTTGTCTTAGACACTGCCAGTCTGCCATATTCAGTTTTGATGAAACTGCATGAAGTACTGGTTCTATCTATTACTTTGTTGAGTCTTTCATCACCATATTCAGTATTAGCTTACAGATTACAATGGATACTGGCATGTTTGGAATGAAATGCTGATAGCCAAATTTCAGTTATGCATCTAGTCCGTTTGGTGAAAAAATAAAAGCTTCCAATTAAAACATTCCATATCATTCCCCTAGCTTCCTATACAATCTCGGCTAGTCGGGCATTGTTGGTGAGTAAGCCTTAAAGTCACTAAATGATTAGGGTTAGCATCCGATACTAGCAAAAACTAAAAACATAAACTTGCTAGGGCGGCATGAAGCATAGGTCTACTCCTCCACTGATATGATAAGCCCGGTTCATGAGGCACAAATGGCGCTGAAAGTGTTCCGGTAATTGCAAAAGGTGTCGGACACTCTGCAGCCACCCACCTAAGGCCTATGCCCGCCCCTTCGGATTTGGTGGCCTCACCGACAGGTAACGGTCGTCTCACCGCCGATAACTCCACCAAACGGTGAGCCGGTGGTGACTTAATGACTTATTGATACATCATCTCCAATAGCTGCCGTGAACAACCCGACGATCAAATATTCTGAGTTTTCAATTATATCAGTTTAAGACCAAGACTTGTACTTTGGGCCCCTTCCTTCACATCCAAATGACTTTTGTACCCCGGGAGGGTACGATCTCCAAACCATGGAATCCACTGACTGGAAAATTGATTTTCCGGGAAAGACTTATGGCTAAATGATGAAGAAAGACTGAAATTTATTATTATTTTTTGAATCGAAATTGCCAGTCTTTTATTGAACATGAAAAATCAAACTAAACTTAGCTGCAAATAGGTGCAGAAGCAGGGGCGTAACTATATGGTGACTAGAGAGGTCAAATGATCATTTTCATTATCTTTTCATGTGTGTTGTGCTTCAGATTTTTACTTGTATATAAGAATAATGTAAGCTATTTGGCTTATTTTGTCCCTTAATAAACTAAATTTTTCTCCCTACATAATTAGCTTGTCTAAATTGACCACTCTTTGTATACTTTCTGGCTACGCCACTGTGTAGAAGGACTGAAATTATAATTACAATCTAAAAATACTATAATCACTGGTTTTAACTTACGTTTATGATAAGAGAATGAAAATACCTATACAATTTACACTACTTTCGGCTGTGATTGCTAAATGTGAAGAATGTACATTATAATGCAATTCGTATGTTACATCAATACGTACATTATTAGATCCAACCATAATCATCAGATACATTTTATGATAAGCATACAACAATTTATCATTTAATTGAGTGTTAGAACCGATCAAGTTTCCTCCTTATAAACTTTAGCCTATGCTTTTCCACATCAACTCATCATCTCTTTGAAGTAGTCGTTGCATCATTGATCAAACTTCTAGGCTGCATTTGCACATCTATATATCATAGCAGAATTAGGTATCACGCACGTTTTGCTTAGTTAGTTTTAAGCTCTAATTTAAATCAATCTCTAAGAATGTTTTCCCCCTCATTCTTTTAGTGGGAGAGGACTTATTGATGATATTCTTGTTGAGAACTTTTTTTAATGGTTTATTACGCCTATTTTTCAATCATATTTTTTCATTTCAATTGTTCTGTTTACATGTCTATATAAGTTGATCACTCATACAAATTTTTAGCCAAATTAATGATCATTAAAAAATTGAAATAGATCAAATCAATATACGATCTAAATATGTCAAAAAAACAGTCGTTCAAGTTTATAATCAGTGAATCATATTTATGAATTTGTATGAAAATTTGTATGGATGATCTACTCATATATATCTATAAACTAGACGGTCTAGATTTAAATATGCGATCGAAAAAATAATGAAACAAAGAAATCTTCAACTCATCGTCAAAAAAGAAATTCTTATTAGAAACTCTCCATTATTTTGGTATACAAAAAACGTGTACAAAAGATAAAAAGCAAGATGCTAAATGCCCAAGAACTGTAAGAAAATGGAAGGAATGTACCATGTCACCATAGACCACTTAACCTTTTTTCTTTGAATTAGGTTGGCGACTAGTGAAGGCGGGAACCAGAAAGCCGTAGCCCCCAGAGTGAGTTGATCGAAGTTACCAGAGGCAGGCAGGCAGGCCGGGGGCCGTTGGAGAGACCAGAACGGTAATTGCCCCGAACCACGATGGACTATTACGTCAATTCCTTCCCCCCGCCCACGGGAATACAACACATACAGCCAATGCCCCTACGTTACCTACCAAGCCGGCAGCCCCCCACCCATTGACGCCGGTGACGACCTCTCCTACCAATCACGTCCCTCTCTTTCTTCCACGTGTCCCTCCGAACGACGGGCGCCGTCAAACCTCTCCCTCACTCTCTCTCTCTCCTCAGTTTTTTCCGTCAACCGAGAAAACGCAACCCAACAAATACTACTACAAAACGGTAACGTTTTCCGTAAAGCCGGTCAACCTAAACCCCTCCCTCTTATTCCCATTCTCTCTCCCTCACACTAAAATCACCTCCCAGCCACAAAAAAAACCTAATTTCTCAGATCGCCGATTCCCACACGGCTTTCCGGTCACATCCAAACCACTCCGATTCAACACCCTACCTCGTTTTCTATTCCGATCTTGTTCGCTCGCTTTTTCCGATCCGGTTTCCCCTCAGATCTCGGCGTTTGTTTGGTTCAGATCGATGGAGGAGGACGACGAGATGCATTCGCCGGTGTCGGCCGGGAGCGGATCTCCGGCGAATGGCCGGATAACGGTGACGGTGGCGGTTCCGTCTCAGGCGGCGCAGCACTCGCCGCGGCAGAACAACCAGCTGACCCTGGCGCTGTCGTCGCAGGGGGTCCACCGGAGCAGCGGCGGCGGGAGGGAGGACTGCTGGAGCGAGAGCTCGACGGCGGTGCTGATAGAGGCGTGGGGGGAGAGGTACTTGGAGCTGAGCAGAGGGAATCTGAAGCAGAAGCACTGGAAAGAGGTGGCGGACATTGTGAGCAGCCGGGAGGACTACGGGAAAATCCCCAAGACTGATATTCAGTGCAAGAATAGAATCGACACCGTTAAGAAGAAGTACAAGCTTGAGAAGTACAAGATGGTCGCGGGTGGCGTCCCGAGCAAGTGGCCGTTTTTCGCAAAGCTTGATCATCTGATTGGCGCCTCCGGCAAGGGGACTCCTGGCTCCGGCTCCGGCGGCGGCGGTTCGGTGCCGCCGGGGTTCATGTCCAAGAATCACAAGATTCCAATGCGGACGCCGGTCGGTATCCGCGGAGGAGGAGGAGGAGTTGGACAGTTTGTGCCGAAACACCTGCAGCAGCTGAACAAGGGGAATGCGAAGAAGAGGGGTCGGCCGGTGGGGTGGGACTCGGATTCTTCGAGGGAGGTCTCTCCGGTGTCTGCGGATAGCTTCCCACCGCCGCCTGCTTTTGAGACCAAGAGGCCGAGGACGGCGGGACGCGGGGCGAATGCTGGTCTGAGCAGGGGAGGAGGAAGAGGAGGGGCTGGGAAAGAGATTAGAGGAAAGGATGGGGGTGGAGAGAAGAAAAGTGGGTGGGGGGATTCGATGAGGGAATTAACACAGGCAATGCTGAGGTTCGGGGAGGCCTATGAGCAGGCCGAGACTGCCAAGTTGCAGCAAGTGGTGGAGATGGAGAAGCAGAGGATGAAGTTTGCTAAAGAGCTGGAGCTGCAGAGAATGCAGTTTTTCATGAAGACCCAGATGGAATTTTCGCAGCTCAAGCATGGTAGGAGGAACGGGAATGCTAGCAAGCATCATCGCAGCGGCAACAACAACAGTGATAGCAACTAGGAAAGGGAAACAACCCGAAGTTGGCGAATTTGTACTCCTTAAAGCAGCGGTAGGTTTAAGTGTATGATATGTCTTTCTCTTTTTTATCACATATTTAAGTTTGTGAAATGTTAGGGAGATTGTAGTGTCATGAGGGTAAATGGTTGATTAGGATTTAGAGTTGATTCTTATTGGCAAGTGAAGTTGAGTCTTGTTGACATACCTGTTGTGAATGCTTAACATTATGAAATGAAAATGAGGATCAGCTTTAGCATTAAGGACATTGTGCAGTTCTTCCTAATGATATGATAAACTAGCTTAAGTAAAACCTATTAATTTGTATTGCTGGTTGTTGAAAACTAATAAGGAGTACCAATATGTGATTTGGTCATATTCATATTTGGTGTTTATACTGGAAGGTAATTCCAGACTGCTGATGAAAAGATAACGGTGTAGCATATAAGCGTACTGCACACCAGTTGAGGAAGCTTTAGTGCTCAATTTGGTACCACACTGCTACACTGAGAAGAGCGAAAACCAATCTGTATATCTTTCTAGTTGCAATATAGTATCAAAATGATTGAATTGATGCACGGCATTCTTAGAAAAAGACCAGAATTACTAAAACCGACAAAATGTGATGAAGGGCCTGTTTGGTACAGCTGTGGTTTCGAAAATAAGCTGGCTATGGCTTATTCTGAAAATAAGCTGACTGTGACTTATTCTGAAAATAAGCTGGCTAACAAGCAAAGCTGCTGAGTGTTTGATAAATTGACTTTTTATAAGTGTTGTGAATGGTAGAAGCAGAGACAACCTGTTTGACAAACTAGCTTTTTAAAAGTGTTTTGAGTTTGTCAATTACCAGTTTAGCCTTACAATATATTTTTACTTTATTTATTTGGTAATGTTTTATAACATAATTACTCTTGAATCCTTATGTCTATATATATTTTGTATGATTTATATATGGAGTTTTATAAATCATGGTTACCAAGAGGATGACTGACTAACTAGTAATTTGAATGAATGTAAATAAGCAACCACAACCAGACAGACCCTGGACCAATCAGAAGGGAAGGAAAATTTATTGTGTGCTAAACCATTTGCTTACCTTCTCTACTCCGATACGATGCACTTCTTAAAGCATCTGAAAGACAGAATATCGTAAGTGTCAAAGTATGTTCCTTCATCTTCATCTGTTTCAGCATCTTCTCCATCATGACTTTCATTTTCTGCCTCAGAACCACTTGCACTGCCCAGTGACATGACGGAATAAAAATCTATGGCATGAAGAGAACATAACGATCGACATTAATGATCCAATAGATACTGGGACACCTTTGAATAGTCTCCAAACAGAAATTGAGCAAGGAAATGCATGCCATAACAATGAACGCATGCATTTGAACTGTTAACAAGAACACGATAATATGTACCTCCAATTGTCTCAATGTGTCTAACAACATAATATGTAAACCAGACCACTTCAAATTCAGTAACCAAAACGACACAGGTCACGAGCATACATATCCACATTGTCTTGCGAAGCACACAAATGAACAGTACCAGTGTCAAAGACTTGCAGAAAATAAAGATCAAAATGTTTTCGTTCCGATTATCTATACACAGTCATCTGCATTGCATTGATTCAGCTCATTTCACAGTAAATTCACTTCTGATTTACTAAATCTAACACCAGCAGTACCAAATTACGAAAGAACAAATTTACCACTAGCTTACACTCCTAGTAACTTCTAGAGTGTTGAGAGTGAAAGCCAAACCTTCAAATGCACTTCGTCGAAAGGCTTGCAGGTCCTCCTCGCCAGAACACCAAGCCGATTCCGATTCCAATTCGCCTTCTTCAAATACCTCACTGACTTCTCTCCGATCACCGCCACGCCTTTCTCCCTCGCCGGACTCATCAGAATCTTGTCCTGTCTAGGAACCTTGAAATACGAAAGCACGCCGTCTTCGAGCAGAAACCACCGCGACCTCCACCCCTTACCGTAGTTCACCCACTTGTACAGAATCCCAGCCACTCCTCCACCGTTCGCTCCGAACACCTTCAAATCCCTCGGCTCGCGGAACGCGGCGTCATCCTCGTCGTGGTGCGCCACCGAGGCTCTGTCCGATTCGTTTCCCGCCGACGATACCTGCGCTGAGTAGCCACCATAGCTGACGTTCCGAATCGGAACAGCAGTGTCGAGGTAGTGACCAGAGTTCTTCGCGGCGATGGGGTCGGTAGGGTCCCGATCACTGAGCTCTGTGCCGTTCCATTTAGCAGCTTCGGCTTTTGGCTTCTAAAAGCTGGGGTCGAGCAGCTTCGGCTTTTTGAGAGAAAACACCCGCGCTTATAAGCAAAGCAGGTGGGAAGCTGTCTACCAAACACACTAACCAGCTTTGCTTCGAAGCAAAGCTGACAAAAAGCCCTACCAAACGGGCACGAAGTCCCTGGCTCCAATCTAATTTCATAATTGTGGGAAGCTATCCTTGACCACTCATGTTTTAATGTTGCACTTGGTAATGTTGTGTCCGACGCGAAGATACAAGATGTCCATATTCGGATCAAAATGTAGCAGCGTGATACGACCAAAGTTTACATCCTACAACATGTTAGCGTCCAGTGAGTGAATATCAGATTCAGTTTTCCAGCTCCGTCACAACCGACCAGCTGTCCGGTCAGTGTCAGGAATTATGAACAAGTTGGAGACATTAATAAAAATTAAATTTAAAATTAAATAAAAACAATAATATGTAAAATTAATTTCGGGATGTGACTCCTCTAAGTTATTTGAATTACTATCATTCTTTTTTTTCTTTTTCAGTAGACGTGGTGATTTCTCCAAGATATCTGAAACTGTCGATCCTTCTTCAATATGTTTGTCTATTTTCTGTAAGTATTTCAACATTTTAAATGCGATGAGATGGAGATTTGGATCTCTCTTCAATATAAGTTGTAGTAATCCATCGTACTTGACTATATATAGATGTATTATATTTGCTATAGATTTTTTTTGGTACAAGGAATTGTATTAAATATGTAAATCTATTACTAAAAGGAAATGAAAAACTTAATTTACTATTAATAAAACAAAAAATTAGACAATAAATAAGCACCAAAGGAAAAATGATTAGTTGTCCAAAAAAGGATGGATCATGACCACGTAAATAGTATATATAATATATATATTGATTTTTTTTTCTTTCTGATCCCAAATAATAGATATATTATAATTTTTTTAAATGCTGAGTGTGGCACTAGTTATAAAAATAAGATATATTTACAAGTCTTTTTTTGCTAAATAGTAAATGGGGCACGTGCCCCACAGGTGTTGTACATGCATCTGCCCCTGTGTCAGGTAGATCATGTATTTGTGCTCTATGTATCGGGATCTATCAGCTCCTGTTAACCTGTCAACGAAGACACAAGACATCACTTAGAGATCAGAGACCACCGAATGATGGTTTTCGACTCTCCAACGTGCCAATTAGTACTGATGTTGACATAGTAACAACATATGAGTAATAAATATGTCCTTAATGAGGTGAGATGTAGTTACTATTTGTAGGTTACTGGAGGGAATGCTTCCTCTTGACTTTTGATGTGGGACTAACATAGTTCTGGCTGTCATAGTGTTGTCCCAAGAGGCAACATTGGGGCCCCGCGTGCGAACGCGTCCTAGCTCCATTTCGGTATCAGTTTGAGGTCATCTGTAGCTGGTGCTTCTATCTCGTTGTTGCATGCATTTGTTGTGACTGGTTTGATAGTTATGATCAGTCTAAGTGCTGTCAAAGTATTAGCTGTGCATATATGCCAACAGTTGCTTCTTTCATCTCCCAAATATGCAAGCTATGGCCAGACAAGTAGCACATACGTGGACAGCCTTGCGATACACCTAATTAAGAACTCTGTATCAATCCACATTTCATTCTCTACAACTAATCGAAAGAAACAACATTCGTAATGATCACTGATATCATCTCTATTACTGACCTTTATCATGAACTGATCCAATCCAAAAATAAAGGGGATAGTGTGATCGCAGCTGTTCACATAACAGGTCCAACACAACATCTCGTTGTATGTAAAGCTATCTAGGAGATAGATGCTATCAAACCAAAACCTAGAGGAGATGATACAATTGACTCTCCAATCACCAGTCTCAGAAGTCAGAACTGAAGATCTCTAACTTGAATTCGAAGGAACCATTTTCACCATTGTTTTCGAAAGAATTCTTACAACCTTCACTTATACTCAGTACTAAACTGGACAATATCATTATGTTATTTCCTATCGTCTGTCCCACATCAGAAATATGAGACATTGCATGTGGTTTGTATGAGTTTGGGCTACTCTCTTCATTGTCAATTGATTTTGGAGTTGAAACCCAGACTACTTTATCATGGTATCAGAGTGGGTTACCCACATCCACGTGTGAAGCCTAAAGGCGACACGAACTCCACGACTACCTAATTTGTTGCACTGCACAATACTAAGTCACTATAGGTACTTACCACATATGACTCTTCTTTCAAAGAATGAGAACTAATGAGCCACACAAACTTCACGACTACCCAATTTGTTGCAATGTACAATACTAAGTCACTATAGGTACTTATCACATATGGCTCTTCTTCCAAAGAATGGGAACTCATGAGTCTTTCGAACAGCTAAGACAACGGCTTGGAGGAAGGAATTCCACTCCGTAGTTTATCAGATTTTGTTTGATGGGGGTCTTACTTTGGAGACGCAAAAACCGGTCAACAAAATAGAGATCGTAAAGGAAGGTGCACCAATGTTTAGACACAAGCTTGCATCGTACAACATATTCCTTGCAAGGAAGTCTACACAGAATTTCAACCAAAAAGAAGTCCGGAAGATCACCAATGTTAGTCATGCTGAGACTAGACGATGATGACATTCTGGACCCTAGCCTTTTGAGTGAAAACTATGATCAGATGCTGGTGGTGCTGCCATGAGAGACGAGTCACTACCAAAACAACTACTTAAAGTAAAAAATTTCGTCGGATAAAATCTTAGCTGATGAAGTTTCGTGGGCTAAGAAGTCATCGGAAAAAAGCCGATGGCTAAGACTTTAGTTGATGAAATTACTGTTCATCGTCAGCTAAAGTCATTTATTTAGCCGACGAAGAAATTTTTCGTGGTTTAAAGTTTGGAATTTAGCCGACGTATTTTTCGACCTTAGCCGACGAAATATTATTAAATTTCGTCGGTTAAATTTATTTAATTTATTATTTTAACTTTAGCTGACAAATTTTATTAAAATTCGTCGGCTATAGTTATTTATTTTATTATTTATTTAACTTTAGCAGATGAAATTTATTAAAATTCGTCTGCTATAGTTATTTGTTTTATTTTTTATTTATTTATTTA
Source organism: Comarum palustre (assembly GCA_951800085.1). Taxonomy (NCBI): domain Eukaryota; kingdom Viridiplantae; phylum Streptophyta; class Magnoliopsida; order Rosales; family Rosaceae; genus Comarum; species Comarum palustre. The sequence goes on from OX637574.1 coordinate 9,699,626, forward strand.
ACTTTAGCCGATGAATTTTAATAAATTTCATCGGCTATAGTTATTTATTTTTATTTCTTTTCTTTTTATTTATTGTATTTTTGATTAATTTTTTTTCTTCTTTTTACTTTTTCCGCCGTGGTGGAGGAGAAGAGGAGGAGGAGGAAGAGAAGGAGAGAAGGAGAAGGACGAGGAGAAGAAAAAACAAGATATAGAAAAAATTCAAAATTTTTGGCGAGCATTTTGAAAATTTTGAATTTTAGCCGAATAAATACCCTAATTTCGTCGGTTAAAATTCAAAATTTTAGTAGGAGATTTTGAAAATTTGAGGGTACTTTAGCCGACGAAATTAGGGTATTTCTAATTAACTTTAGCCGACGAATTTTAATAAATTTCGTCTGCTATAGTTATTTATTTATTTAACATTAGCCTACGAGTTACCCTAATAAATAGTGCTTGTAGCATTAGGGTTCTAATTACACATGTTATGACAGAAACATTATCTAATTTAATACATGTGAAATGCTAGAAGTATTAATGAGATTTGAATTAGTATTTTATGTGAGATTTATTTAATTCATTCTCAATTATATTATATCGATAATTATGATAGTATGTAATAACTTACTAGAAGCAACTAACAAATGAATTAATTATGCATGTAACAACTATGCTAAATGCATGACATTTATTAATTCAGTAAATACCAGCTTTTTTTGCATACACGTTATATTAAGGATAATGAAATTGTTTCCGTTATAATTGTAATTTATATCCGTTACATATAATTGCTTTCACATTAAATTGGATTGATACAATTTAATAACATTGATTTATGTTATATTGGTGAATATAAAGTCTGAAAATATTACAGTGAAATTGAGCCAGAAACTTGACTTAATTAAGCTCCAAAAATAGCACAGAAGCTCACCATGTATACCAGTCCATGTCGCCATGAGTCCATACAATGATTATAACTCTTCTCAAACTAGGTTCACCGAGTTGGATGTGATGTCTAGGTAAGATCTGCTGAGAGTGTGTATGTGAGCCTCGCTTCACTGCCTCATCATTGTTTACCTGGTCGTATACGATTGGAATTACCGAAAGGGTTGACGAATAATATTGTATTTCTTGGTAGACCATTATGAGGAATATGAGTTCAGTTGGCCCACTCTCCCTGTTGTATAGGCCCTAGAAGCTCATCATACCTATCAGACAATGCCCCGTAGGCTTGTAAAGTATATAGAGTACATACACTAACGGAACAACTAAAGTCGTCGGGAAAAAGCCGTCGGCCAAGACTTTAGCCGACGAAGAAATTTTTCGTCGCTTAATTTCTGGACTTTAGCCGACAAATTTTTGGACCTCAGCCGATGAAATTTTATTAAATTTCGTCGACTATAGCTATTATTTTTATTTTTTTAATTTATTTATTTAACTTTAGCCGACGAATTTAATAAAATTCGTTGGCTAAAGTTAATATTTTTTTCTTCTATTTTTAACTATAGCCGACGAATTTTAGGGTAACTAGTCGGCTATAGTTATTATTTTTTTTATTTTTTTAACTTTATCCGACGAATTTTATTAAAATTCGTCGGCTATAGTTATTTTATTTTATTTTTTCATATATATTTTTTCTTTTTTCCTTGTATTTTTGATTAAATTTTTTTTGTTTCTTTTTCGTTTTTACACCGGTGATGGAGAAGGAGAAGAGAATGAGGAGAAGAGGAGGATCGGAGGAGAAGAGGAGGAGCAAGGCTAGGAGGAGAAGGCTAGGAGAGAGAGAGGAGAAGGAGAAGGAGAAGGATTTAGAGGAGGAAGGAGGAGGAGGATGATTTAGAGGAGAAAGGAGGAGAAAGATTTTGAGGAGGAGGAGGAGAGGCGGTAAGATGAGGAGTACGTTGTTGCCGCCGGAGTAGGAGGAGGAGGAGGAGAAAAATGAAAGATATAGAAAATTTTGAACTTTAGCCGACGAAATACCCTAATTTCGTCGGCTAAAGTTCAAAATTTTAGTCGGAAAACTTTCAAAATTTTCAAAATCCTCGCCAAAAAATTTGAATTTTTAATTAACTTTAGTTGATGAATTTTAATAAATAAATCGGCTATAGTTATTTATTTATTTTATTTATTTAACTTTAGCCGACAAAATTAGGGTAATTCATCGGCTATATTTATTTATTTATTTTTATTTTTTATTTAACCTTAGCCGACGAATTACCTTAATTTCGTCGGCTATAGTTATTTATTTTATTTATTTATTTAACTTTAGCTGACGAATTACCCTAATTTCGTCGGCTAAAACCCTAAACCATATACGTAGAAGCTTCAAACGAAAAAAAGTCGTGAAATAAGATATGTCCGAAAAAAATCACGTAATTCCGATAAAGCCTCGGTGCCGATAGTTGCGGTTAACACAATTTTTCATTCTTTCTCCCTAGCGGTAGCCCTATCTCCGGTGGTTATTTTTCATAAAATTTGTATACCAATGGTTGCATCTCATTGATTTGAAACTATTTTCAGTTGAAGGTCTGAGCAAAATACGTAATTTAGACGGTCAAATGACCGTTTCCGTGCGTTAAGGGGTTTGACTTACGTGATTGACCGTAAGAATCGAACCCTTAACGTAGATTAAGTTGAATTTTTTCCTATAGACATATTTCAACATAATGATCATATCAGACTGTCAGAATTTTATTTCTCAACTTTGATCATTGGAATCACAACAAGCCTATTAATGTTGTTTAACTTGTTTACTAAGTTTTTAGTAAATGTTCCGTTTCTAAAACAAACTTTACATAGAAACTTTAAACGCAAAAAAGTTGTGAAATAAGATATGACCGGAATAGTGAAATATGTCTACGGTTGAAAAATCACGTAATTCCGGTAAAGTCTCGGTACCGATAGTTGCGTTTAATACAATTTAGGGGTTTGACTTACGAGATTGACCGTCCGGATGAAGCCATTCAATTTATCGGATCAAGTTGATTTTTTTACCATAGACATATTTCAACATATTGATAATATCTGACGGTCGTATTTTCGTTTGTGAATTTTGATGACCGGAATCACAATATGCCTACTATTTACCATTATTTATCTATATGGGGAGCCCTATCATAGAGGGGTAAATGTCTCAAAATTTTTAGATGGACAGTTGCGTCTCATTATGTTGAGTATTTGTTGTGTTGAAGGTTCGACCAAAATACCTCATATAGGTGTAGATATGAGGATTTTCGTGTGTTAAGTGTATAGAAAAACTTCATTTTGAAGACTTAAACAAACTCGGATGGCCAAAAAAGCTCATATATCATGACATTGGCTAATGAGTTTGACTCGCAAGGCCGTTCTGCTTCCAGATTGGTATCACAATAGTCAATCGGACACCGAAACATTCGGTGCAATTTTGTAATTAAAAGGTACTTTCGCCGACGAAATACCCTAATTTTGTCGGCTAAACTTTTCAAATTTCGTCGGCTAAAGTTCACAGACTATAGCCGACGAAAAAATCACTGTAGCCGACCAAAAAATTTTCGTCGGCTAAAATTCTATTATAGCCGATGAAAAAAATAGTTTAGGTGACGAAAAATTATTTCGTCGGCTAAAATTTCACTTTAACTGACGAAAAAAAATTTTGTCGGCCTGTTTTTGGTTATTTCGTCGGCTAAAGTCTTTTTTCTGGTAGTGATAGTCATTATGTATGTTTATAAGACATTCTAAATACTTTCTCATAATATATATTCCCCATATTTAACATTTAGCTAATTTCCATAAGCATTTGCACATAATTTTGTGATATTCATGATGCAGAATTAGTATTGTGAAAGTAATATTATCAACTGTTACATAATTCGAATCTAATTAGAGAGTGAGCTTTGAAATAAGTCTTGTTACATAGAAGCTTGGGAGGCTTCCATGGTTGCCATGGAAAAGGACTTGCGTCGCACAATAAGTAACCCTAAAACTCTAGGGTTAGGGAGCCATGTTATTTTTTTTTCATGTTTCTAACTCACATTTTTTGGATAAATGAACGATGTTAGCACCATAAATATTAATAACTGAAAATTGGATTACAATATAAACATGAAACGACGTTAGATATTGAATCATGCAAAATTATCGCAGAACTGAAGCTACCTTAAATAATTTTTATATTGGCACTTTTAAAAAAAATATTAATAACTCACACACCTAACATATGTCCTTGAGGTTTGAAACCATGACCTTAAAGTTGTCAATTAAACATCTTAACTAACAAAATCACAACTCACCGACTATAAACCGTAAGCGTTGGACCTCTAACATCACAAGGGAGCCTATACATCAAATAGAAAACCAATTATAGGCAACTTATCATATTTAAAATAGAAAAATGAAGGAAAAATTAAAGCGGATTCATCATCAAATCATTTCTTTTTGAAGACCCTTAGAGCATCTCCAATAGCTTCCCTAAAAGTTCTTCAAAATGGAGAAACAAAATTCAAAATCTCTAAAAAAAATTATGCTCTAACTCTAACAATTTCACAATTTAGAGATTTCAGCATTTATTATAACAATAAATATGGTAATCATTATTAATTATAGCAAAATATATATATATATATATATATATTTTATTGTAATAATTTTAATACTTAATAAAATATTCTCTATTTGTAAATTTTTTATTGAAGAACGTGAATAATTAAATTTTTGAAAATGAATGATTTGTTACAAATTTAGAGAAGAAGAGCTATTTTTTCTTCATCTCCATCTTAGAGAATGAAACGAGAGAAAGTTGTTGGATTTAAAAATAACCTAAAATATCTTTAAATTAAGAATATCAATAAAACTGAAAAGCTGCTCGGTTTACTCTTAATTTGGACTCAATTCTTCTCATTATGGACCTCCCCTGATTGGGTGAAGTTACATTTATTTTTGCAGCAAATCTTGTAATCAGTAGTAAACAAAGGTAAGAAAACAAAGCATTGGTCAAATGGTAAACTTTGGATAAGTGAAGTACAGTGAAATCACATCTCTGTAACTTCAGTCACACAAACACCTACCACCAATCAGTCTCTGTCTTTCAAATTCCTAGTTGGAGACTTTTAACAACTCACAAACCAAGGTTTTGTCTGAAGCACATCACAGACAAACTCTCTCACACACACACACACACTATCTCACTCTATTGTAGATTTAAAAAAAACAAAACAGAGAGAGACAGAGTCTAGAGAGAGAAGGCAAAACACTTGGGGAAGGGGGGGGGTGGACAAAGAAAGGTACATTTGAGGGAATGAGTAAAGCAAAAACTATTTTGTCATTGCTGTTATTAGGGTTTTCTTCAATCGCTTTAAAGAAAGAGAAGAAAAGCCCCAACATAGGGTAAAATTCCACATTGGAAACCAGAACCCTCATTTTTCAAAATTTGAAAAAAGAAAAGGGTTATCTCAAAGACCCAGTAGTGGGAACAAGAAGAAGAAGAAGCTGCAGATATATAAAGGTGAAATGGTAGCCAAATGGTGGCACCCATTTGATCAAATCGGAGGATCCGATTGAGCAATCCGAGATCTTTTGGAGATTGAGCTCCAGGTAAAGCTTTCTAACTTGGTTGATTGGTCTGACATTGATTGAGTTTTGAGTTTTGGGTTCGATTGAATTGGGTCTTAAATTTCAGTGCATGGTTTTCTGGGTGGTGCATATGAATGTGGGTATGTGGGTTTATCTATCTGGATTTGGTTTGGTTTGGCATTTGAATTTGGTTTTCTGGGTGGTTGAGCGTTTCTTCTATCTGGGTTTTGTTTGGGTTGGTATTTGAGCTTGGTTTTCTGAAATCAGATCTGGTAAATAGTTGAATTCCATTTTTGAAGTGTTGGTTTCTGTTTTGGTAGAATTGCTCGACTTGGAGTGCACTTTTTCAGTTGAGAATGGTCTTAGGATGAGACCTGATTGTGTATTCTTGGTGTGCATTTTGGTCCAAATTTAGTAAGTTGCAGCTAATTTAGAATGTGGGTTAGTAAAGTGTGAGGCTACTATACTTGTTTTGATTATTGGAATTTTCATCCGATTGAGCTCGAACAGTTTTGTGTCACTTGCAAGAACTGGTATATTCAGTTTTGATTTTGATGCACTCTCTTCGTATTTGAATTAACGTTGTGAATGAATTATTCAGAATGCTGAGGGTCTGTGGCATTTGGGGCTGAACATTACATCTTTTATGAAGAGGCCTGTGGAGAGATAAAAGAATTAGAGTGGAAGAGAAAATGAAATCCGAAACGCCTCTTGATTATGCAGTATTCCAGTTGTCACCAAAGCATTCAAGGTGAGGAAAACTAGTCAGGGATGTTATGTTTTTCAAGTTTCTTGATGGTGCTTGAGAAGCCAAATCCTGGGCTGAATTTGAAGCTCTATGGTTATTAATGTTGATCCCTTTTCCTTTTGGCAGATGTGAATTGTATGTTTCTAGTAATGGAAACACTGAGAAGCTAGCTTCTGGTTCAATCAAGCCATTTGTTACCCATTTGAAGGTTGCAGAAGAGCAGGTTGCACTTGCAGTTCAGTCAATCAAACTTGAGGTTGAGAAACGGAAACATGCTGAGAAATGGTTCACAAAAGGAACACTGGAAAGGTTATTTGAGCTGCCAATGTAGATTGCATTAGTTATATTGATCCTTCTGTCCTCTTTATGATGTTATGTTTAAGTTTGCTTCTTTAACTTGACAAACCCTAGATTTTTACAGGTTTGTGCGGTTTGTTAGTACACCAGAGGTGCTAGAACTGGTCAATACATTTGATGCGGAAATGTCCCAGTTGGAATCAGCACAGAGAATATATTCTCAGGTATATGATTTGATCAATTAACGATACATTTATGGTGACCGCCACATTTACTTTCAGTTTTAACTAAATTTCTGAATTCCTTTACATCAGGGAATGGGTGGTCAACCTTCTGGTACAATGGGTACGTTCATCCCTTCTAACTCCACGTTTGATTGTTTATACTAATGCAGAATAGGAGCAGAATATCTTTCTTATTTTGGGTTTGTGTTTTATTAGGGAATCTTTTAAGTTCTAGAATATTATGGTTACTTGATCCTAATTGACCTAGGGTTTTAACCTCTCTATATATATAGTCCTTTGTAGTCTTTTCTGGTTAGAGTTGAATTGATAAAAGTTTGAGAGCTTTGCTTTCTATCCAAGTTTGTGAGGTGCAACCTATCCCTAGGTGTGATGCCAGTAGACCTATCATTTTCTTAATTCTATCTTTAAACCCATGTTCTAGAATTCATTCTATTTGTCCTGCATCATCTTGGCTCCGTCTGTAAACCAAAACCTATTGATCCAATGGATGCACGATCGGGGAAAACTCGTTGGGGTCGTCTGACCGACACATAGCCAGATGCTTTGTTACTAACGATAGTGGGCCGACTTGAATCATTCAATCTTCGGCTAAGACAATTAGAAGATAGAGGGAAAGCCTCCACACCGGCAGTCGAGGTTAACCAAGCTAGTGATGAAGAAGAGCAGCCCCAGAACAAGCAAACTTTTGGGGCTTGGATCACAGAATTCCTTGAAGCAAGTGGTGAGCCTGAAAAAGTCGATACTGATGGAGATATCACCAAATTAGTTTGCTGTGACGATAAAGCTCACTAGGTGATTATGGATGGAGGGATCTGTGTTGATTTTGCCTCAAGTTCAGCCGTTGAGCACCTCAAACTTCAAGCACTGCCACACCAACAACCATACAAGGTCGGTTGGGTTGTCAACACCCATATTCCAGCATCACCCATAGAGACAGCCTATATCCTTGTAGGAAAACCCTGGCTATTTGATCATGATGTGCACCATTGTGGAAAAGAAAATACATATTCTTTTCTGATTCACAAGCACAAGGTTGTCTTGCAGCCTATGAAAAAATTTGACATGATGCCCAACAGCGGAAAGATGTCAAGGAGACATGCAGCAACCAAGAAGACAGTTATTCACATGCTCCAGATGAAATCATTTGGGATCATAGCCTGGTGGCTTAGTGGAAGGATTCTACACCCATAACTCGCCGGAGTCTAAACAGAATAGGAGCATAATATCTTATGTCAGGATTTTATGATTTCTTTCTTATTTTGGGTTTGTGTTTTATTAGGGAATCTTTTAAGTTCTAGAATATTATGGTTGCTTGATCCTAATTGAACTAGGGTTTTAACCTCTCTCTATATAGAGTCCTTTGTAGTCTTTTTTGGTTAGAGTTGAATTGATAAAAGTTTGAGAGCTTTGCTTTCTGTCCAGGTTTGTGAGATGCAACCTAACCTTAGGTGTGATGCCTGATATCCCTAGGTGTGATGCCTAGATACCTACTGGTGTGATGCTAGTAGACCTATCATTTTCTTAATTCTATCTTTAAACCCTTATTCTAGAGTTCATTCTATTTGTCCTGCATCATATACTTCAACTTGGAATTCGTTTGGGTCTGCTTTTGCAATCTAGGATATGTTCCATAAGGATTTGGGTGTGGTGTTGGAAGTAGATCATGTTCGTCAGGTTAGAGATATATAGCATACCTATCCGCGGATTGCTGAGGCAGATTTGTTAATGGCATTCGCAGGTTCTTTTTCTTATTTAGAAAATACATAGGTGTTTGGTATTAGCCTTTGCTTTCTGCTTTCTGAACTTGAGTCATTAGGATGTACTCTAGCTAACTTTGCACGAAAGTTAAGCAGAACATGGGTAAATGGACCAGCAAAAGACCTGGCTGCATGTTTCTTCTGACTAATAATTTTGGTGGGACGTAGGATTGGTGTTGCTCAAGTATGAAGTGGACTTTAAATATCTAGCTCAAAAACCTGTTTGAGATGGGATAAGATTTCCTGTTATCATCAGAGGTAGATCTCCTTTAGTATCCTGATGTATGGAAGTGTCAATTCGGTATAATGTAACAGACGTGAGAATTCTCTTCATTGGTATGGAGGTGTTGCAGATGAATTTTTGAAGTGTCAATTTAAGTAAGTCCTTGCAGGCTGGTGAGTCTTAGGAGACTCACAAGGTTTGACCTTGATGAGGAGGCTATGAAACAGTCATTACTCTTTGAAATAGTATTAACGTTTTTGTGTTGAGATGCAATTTTGGTCTCAAAGTTACCATATCATTTTACGATCATATATTTTGCTTATGTATGCAGTATGCAACATGATTTACAGTGAACTAGGCTCTAGGATATCATAGAGGCTACTTATACAAGCCTGGCATAATACCATGTGCTGCAAAGTAATGTCGAAGTCAATGTATTATCATAATTGTTTTATTCTTCTATGTGTATCCTCTATGTGCTGCTAATTGATATAACATTTATCAACTTGATCAGTTAATAACAAGAGTGGAAAGATAATCTGAACTCTTCTGAATGTCTTACTTGAATTTCACCTCAGATGCTGTACTTCTGAAACATCTATCTTGTACTTATAGTCAATATATCCTGTATTCCAGTTAATCTGGCTATTATGTTAATCATCGCTGACTTAGCTTTTGAATTTGCTCAGATGGGGATGGAGCAGGTAGCACGGCAGCTGCAGATGCAACAAAGTAAGAGTTGGTTGTATTTGGATATCTTCATAATTTGTGTGTTTAATGTACTATATGCAGTATCAGTCGCATAGCTTTGCTCCATTTTTACATTAGATATGGTTAGAGTTAGAAGGTATTGAAGAAGTTGCCATCGGCTGTGGTAATAGATCATATTGAAAGATTTTGATGCAATTATATTCAAATTTCATTTGGTTGAACTCAAGTTTATAAAGTCAGCGATGGGATTTCCGTTGAGGTGATATAAGATGGTTTTTTTTGGGCTGACTAATATTTAGCCATGATCATGAGATGAGGTTAGAAGCGCCTTTCATATGAAACTTTCGTTTGAGATGCTTGGAACTTATTATTCTTTTTTAGGCGTGGCCTGGTAAGTTAAGGTGGTTAACTAACAACTTTGAGGTCATGAGTTCAAACTTCATTGACATATATAGTGTGTGAGTTATTTAATAATATATATTTTTTTAAAAGTAATTCTTGTTTAGCAAAAGTTTTTGAGAAAAAAAATCATATAAAAATTCCAGTACTAAGTTGAGTGTGTCAGTTGATAACAAAGACTAGGGTTGACTGCAAGTTAATTTGGAAACTTGGCCATAGTTCTGCTGTGATCAGTCAGGATGACAGTACATAAACATGTTCAAGATGTATGATATTGCGTTGTTGAAGCATCAATCTCCCAAAGTTAATTTCTCATTTTCCTTAATTTCATTCTTACAGGAAGGAGCTTTTAAGGGCTATTGATGTGCGGCTTGTTGCAGTGAGGCAGGATCTGTCCACAGCTTGTGCACGTGCATCTGCTGCTGGTTTTAACCCTGATACAGTCTCCGAACTACAACTATTTGCGGACCAGTTTGGTGCCCACCGTTTACAGTAAGATTCCTGGAAATTCTTCTAAGTTAAAGTTTTATTTAAATTTCACCCATGTTTCCACTTGATATTGGTCTCGAAGTACATAACGAGCTCTTTAAGCATGTATACTGTCTTGGGGTTTTCAACTGCTTCAGTTGAGGCTCTGTTCAGCTATTACTGGTACTTGATTGTAGTCAATTTTGAGAGAAAAACTTGAGCGGGATGCACAAACCACGCCCTCATGCTGTCACAGTAATCACTAATACAAATTGGTCACTCAAAATGTCACGACACCACATAGCCTGAATGGGCTGCCATTCACCATGTTGCGACACCACATAGCCTGAGTGGGCTACCATTCAGCATGGAACGTGGTATATGCATCCCACCCAAATTTCTTCCCAAGGTTGATATTTGAATCAAGTTTCCACAGTTGCAAGCTGATCAGTTCTGCTAATGTGAAATTTCCTGATAACATCATGTACTGGAAATCTCTTCGGTTCAAAAGAATAATCAGAGTGGCCTAATTGAAGTACGTAATCTTACATTTAAGCGATGGAAGTTTGAAATCTCAGCAAACAGTTGGAAATCTGTCACTTCATGGCTTGTTTCTAATGGTGACTTCATGTGTTTGTTTTTTGGAAAATAATAAAGCTTTTTGTGGGTGTCATCATATTATCTGGTGGTCATAAATTAGTATTAACTTTTTTATTTGGGAAAACTAGTATAAACTTATACTTTCACTGTTTAGGGTTTGGTGTGACTGACAATTTAGAAAGAAAATGAACTGGGTCATATGGGTCCGATTCTAAAGTGCAAGTTAAACCTACTCTTTGAATAAAATAAGCCCACCCATAAATTATGGTTGTTGCCAAATGGCCCAAAGAGGAAATAGGAGTTGGTGGATCTAGAGAAAAATAGTTGGGCTGTTTGTCTCTATTTGGCAGGTATGCAGTTGCAAGGGCATTTTCCATTTCTCACATCTCAACTGCCATTTGTACTTCTTACCTTAAAAAAAGATCATATGCAGGCATTTCTTAATTTTAAGAACATACTATTATGTTTACAAGCTAACAACTTTTTGTTTGGGACAATGGTGCAGCGAAGCTAGTACCAAGTTTATATCTTTGTGGGAGAGAAGATCAGAGCTGATCAGCCCATGGAAGCCAGCTGTCCACGATAGACTGGTCCGAGCCTCATGCGAGTCTGACATGTCAATCGATGACCCCACCGAAGACACAACTGGATTCCACCTAGAAGACCAATTGAAACCATCCACGTGTCAACCACCCAAGTCTCTTGCCAGCAACTTTCCCACGCAACAACGTTGTAACAACGTAACTGAGGAAGACAAAGACGGCGACAAGACCAAGAAGGTGGAGGAGCCTCAGACCGAGCCAACGTTGGCAAGTCAACAACCTGCGAGGAGGCTCAGCGTCCAGGACCGCATCAAGCTCTTTGAGAATAAGCAGGACAGTCCAGGTGGTTCCATAGGTGGTAAACCTGTTGTTGCCAAACCTGCTGAGCTCCGGCGCCTGTCGTCTGATGTGTCATCGGCTCCTGCAGCCACTGTGCTTCGGAGATGGAGCGGTGTTAGTGACATGAGCATCGATTTGAGCGCCGAGAAGAAAGACGGTGAGAGCCCCTTGTGCACACCATCCTCTGTTTCCTCTGTTTCTCTTTCAACGGGAAATAGTATTGTGTCTGTTGTGGCAGAGGATAAGGACCGGAAAGCCCTGAATGACTCTGCAGATTCGAGTGTTTCTGGTCGAGTTGGCCATCCTGGGGTGAAAGATCAAACCGAGGGGCAGACCCGGGGTGGGGTTTTAGGTGAACAGGAGGTGGGATCAAAGGTGAGGAACAATTTGAAGACGCAAGTGAGTTCTCAGATCCAATCCAAGTCTTCTGTTGGCAAAACAGAGGAGGTTGGGTTAAGTGATCAGGGTGTCTCTCTTGAGAAGTTGAATATATCTTCAGGTAGCAAGGAGAGACGTGGGGGCTTTAAGGAACAAGCTGGGTCGGAGACACGGCCCATAGGTTCTTCAAATCGGGCTGAGGTTGCTGGTGAGAAGAACCAGGTTGCCAGTGCTGCATCTGATGGTGGAACTGTAAATACGGTTGAGGATTCTAGATTGAGAGATCATTCAATGACTCAGTTACATCCTAGGGGGTTACGGGGTCATACCCGATCTTTCTCGGGGCAGTTGGAGGGTGTTTTTGGACGAAAAGCTAATGAAGCCTCTTCAGGGAAACCCAAAGGCATCGAGCCTGATCAGCTACCTCCCCAGCCTCTGTTGAGGTTCTCTGGAGAGGTTGAGGAGGTGGGAAGAAATGTCTTGACATCATCAGATAAGCAACAACTAAAAGTGGAAAATTCTGGAACTCAAAAAATGAAGTTCCAGAAATCTGCTTCTTCCAGTCGTGAACAGAATAAGAGGTCAGAAGGGAGGAGGGATGAAAGCGGAAACAGCAAGTTGGATTTTATGGGTGATAAAGGTGCTGTTAATCAAGAGAGTTTTGCTACAATGTCAACAGCTGTAGGGCAAGTTCAGAGAGTAAGACAGGTCAAGGGAAATCAGGAACTCAATGATGAACTTAAATTCAAGGCAAATGAGCTTGAAAAGCTATATGCAGAGCACAAACTTAGGGTTCCTGGGGATCAGCCTAGTTCTTCTCGTAGAAGCAAGCCTGTGGATATGAAGAAGGAAGAGGCAGTAAATTCACAACAAAGAAGGCCACCAGTAGAGGAAATTGCTCCTGCACAATTTGTTGACCCCATCACAGCTATGGTATCTGTGGGTTGGTCAAATAACTTGGCAAGTTTCAGTACTCCACCATTGAAGGTACCAAGTAACCAGGATTATGGTGATACTCTGAAGCAGAATTTCTCCGAGGCTGGATTCTCTCTTGATTCTAAAGGAAAGTTCTATGAGATGTACATGCAAAAAAGAGATGCTAAGCTGAGAGATGAGTGGGGATCTAAAAGAGAAGTGAAGGAGGCCAAGCTAAAGGCCATGGAAGATAGCCTTGAACGATGTAGGGCAGATTTAAATGCCAAATTTTCCGGGTCAGCAGACAGACAGGATTCCTTATCCAGTGCGCGTCTACGTGCAGAGAAGCTCAGATCATTTAATTCTCGATCCAGTATGAAAGGGGAGCAGGTAATTCTGATCAAGTCATCACGAAACTAGCAGTAAATTGAGCTGTTCAAGCTTGATTGTTTTTCACCTTATAACAAAGTGGTTGAAGATATATTTTGATCGCTGATTAAGATTTGTATACAAGGATGATAATTTCATGTATTGACAACAGCCAATAGATAATTTTGATTACTGATTGTCATTGGTATTTAAGGATGATAGTTTTCTGTTTTGACTACAGCCGTTAGAGTCCACTCCCTGGACCCCAACTGCACCAGCCCCTCGCTCATCGGCCAAAGTTTCCAACTTTAGTACAGGGCGGCGAAGACTAGAATCAGATAATCCTCTTGCACAATCAGTTCCAAACTTTTCTGATTTAAGGAAAGAAAATACAAAGCCCTCTTCTGGAGTTAGCAAAGTAGGTGTTAGCAAAATACCTGCTCGCTCACAGGTCAGAAGTTATTCCCGCAGCAAGAGTAGCAGTGAAGAGACAGCAATGGTCAATGAAGAAAAGTCGCAGCGTTCTCACTCCTTGAGGAAAAGTTCGAATCCTGTTGAATTCAACACTTTGTCGCCAATGAACTCTGATGGGGTTGTCTTGGTGCCATTAAGATTTGACAAAGAGCAAACTGAGCAAGGCCCTTTCGACAAATTTCTAGAAACTGTGGAGTCAAAATCCTTTCTTAGGAAGGGTAATGGGATAGGTACTGGTTCTGGAGTTAGGATTTCTAAGCTGAAAGGTTTCACGGGATCTGAGACCATGAACGTTGAAGAAGAATTTGATGAATTGGCCTTTGAGGCAGAAGATATGGCCAAGGAAGAAGATGAAGAACTTGAAATGATGTCAGCTGAGGATGATGTTGATATGGATAATGGAAAACCAAGATCCAGTCAGGAATCTGACAAGTCTGGTAACTCAGGGTCTGATATTGTCAATTCTGTAAGATCTCTTTCTCAAGCAGACCTCACATCTGTTGCTGTGTTGCCTGCTGCTGTGCCTTCAACATTTCATGCTGTGGGGTCTCTGCCAGGCTCCCCAGGAGAAAGCCCCATGTCATGGAACTTACAGATGCACCATCCGTTTTCCTACCAACATGAGACCTCTGATATTGATGCCTCTGTAGACTCTCCAATGGGGAGCCCTGTCTCTTGGAATTCTCGTGGTCTTAGCCAAACAGATGTGGATGCAGCTAGAATGAGGAAGAAATGGGGTAGTGCTCAGAAACCTATTCTTGCTACTAATTCATCTCAAAATCAGTCACGTAAGGATATGACCAAAGGATTTAAGCGGTTGTTGAAGTTCGGTAGAAAAAGTCGTGGGACAGATAATATGGCTGACTGGATTTCTGCTACTACTTCTGAGGGAGATGATGATACAGAAGATGGGCAAGATCCTGCCAACCGATCATCAGAAGATTTGAGGAAGTCAAGAATGGGATTTGCACAGGGTCCTGATGACAGCTTCAATGAAATCGAGTTCAATGAAAGGGGTAAGTTACATCCTTATGTTTTTGTCTTATGTTACCTACATGTTCCTAATTGAAGGTTTTATGCATGCTACCTCTGTGACTTAGAGCTTGTTGGAGACGTAATTGTACCCTGAGAGAATCTGAGAATCTGAATTCATTAAATTTTTTCTCTTTGAAGTTGACGATGTTTTCTTTTAGTTAGAGCCCTTTATTATGTTTGTCCTTTTGATAAAAAGAATGTAGAGCTGATTTTTAACTTCACCGTTTGCAGTTCAAGCATTAAGCTCTATCCCTTCACCTCCGGTGAACTTTAAACTGAGGGAGGAGCATATTTCTGGAAGCTCAATGAAAGGTGATTGTGTACAAATAATTTCATATTTTTATTTAATTCCTTTTGTTGCTGCAGTAATGTTGGGAACAAAGTTTCTATGCTAGCCTTGTTTTGGCAGATGAACTGGAAGCTGTGAAGAGCTCTTAAAGCATTAAGTGTATCATTGACAGCTCCAGTTCACTTGTTGTAATGGGCTAATCCAGTTAGCTATGGCAATTGCTTAGAGTCTTTCTGACAGGGTACAATTATGTTCTATATCATTATTGACAGCTCCAAGATCATTCTTCTCACTCTCATCATTCAGAAGCAAGGGAAGCGACTCAAAGTTGAGATAAGTACCACTTAGACAATTACCCCATCACAAGCAAGGTAAGGTGTAAAGGGTGATCAGTTATAAGATACAAAAAGATTGATTAAGCACGATTCTGCCATCTAATACAAGATCGACGATTATGTATATGTTGGATTCACCGGTCATTTAGTTTAGCTATATATGATAGTTGTGTTAAAATATGGTGTATATTCTACTGAACAACGAGTCTATCATTGGCCCAATGCAACTGTGGTTTTGGTAGTGTAGAGGCATTCTTTTTTCATCTCCATATGGCGAAGTAGCCTTGTGATGTATGTCTGCACCTTTGTTAGAATCAGCCGTGTAGACAGTTTAAGGCTTTAAGCCGTGTAGACAGTTTAAGAATCAGCTTGTAATACAAACACTGCTTTTCAGTTTTTCGTTGTCATCTCCTTTCAGCTATTTTTCCGTTTGTATTGAAGTCGATCTGCAGCAAATTATGCACATAATAAGTTACAAACTTTGACGGAGTTTATTAGAACTTGTATCAACTCTTACTGAGAAGTATGAAACTAACAGTCGTTTATTAACAATATTTTGTTTTTATTGATTCTTTTTTTTTTGTCAAAAAGCATTCATTTACCGACGCCTAGCACCGCGCCGGGGAGATCCTGCAACGAGCATGACGGTCCTTTTTATTGATTCCAGAGAAGGATTTGTATCAAGTATACATTTCTAAATATGATAACTGCAAAGCTTTATATTTGAAGGTATTGGTAACGCATTGGTGTGTTTAGGTATTGAGCTAAGATGAAAAGCCTCATGCAGTCATGCTGCACTCAGGGAATGGTTTTGAAATTTGCTTTTCCTGTTCCTACTGAAATAATTGGAAAACTCTCAACAGCAGCTAAGATCTGCCCCAGACCGGAACCCCCAACCCGTCGTCACCCTTTAGGAATCTCCAAACACAACCGGCGCAACCAAGTCTCCCATCAGCAGTAAGCACTGAACCATGCAAACAATGACGTCAACGCAACCGACGAATTGCCTGCTACCCATTGATTTCGAGTAATCGCAGC
Organism: Comarum palustre; assembly: GCA_951800085.1. NCBI lineage: Eukaryota > Viridiplantae > Streptophyta > Magnoliopsida > Rosales > Rosaceae > Comarum > Comarum palustre. The sequence continues at coordinate 9,716,314 of OX637574.1, forward strand.
AAGGCCAAAGCCACCACCAAATCGTTGCCACAACTCACTAAAGGAAGAGATCGAAGCAAAGACATAACATCTGGCTTACGGTTGGATGAAACAACTGAAATCATGTTTGGAGCTGCTTCAATGGAGAGTGACCGTCTCAACAATGATGTTGAAGAATAAACTGATTGTTCAAGACTTCAAGATATCAAGAACATGGTCTCTGGATTTCACTGAATTCAATTCACTCCACTGCCGGCATAAACAATATAGCCAACGAAAATAAAAAAACAGGCTGCTGAAAAAAATTTCGTCGGCTATAGTTTATGAACTTTAACCGACAAAATTTAAAAAGTTTAGCCGACGAAATTAGGGTATTTCTTCAGCTAAAGTACATTTTAATTACAAAATTGCATTACGAATATTTCAGTGTCCGATTGACTATTGTGATACCAATCTGAAAGCGAAACGGGCGTACGAGTAAAAATCATCGCTAATGCCATGACATATGAGTTTTTTTGATCATTCGAGTTCGTTTAAGGCTTCAAAATGCAGTTTTTCTAAACACTTAACACACAAAAACACTTATATCTGCATCTATATAAGGAATTTTGGTGGAAGCTTCAACACAACAAACTCTCACTATGATGAGACGCAACTGCCCATCTAAAAATTTTGAAACATTTACCTCTCGATGATAGGGCTCTCCATATGGATAAATAATAGTAAATAGTAGATATGTTGTGATTCCGGTCATTAAAATTCACAAAAAAATACGACCGTCAATATCATCAATATGTTAAATATGTCTGTGGTAAAAAATTCAACTTGATCCGATAAATTTAAGGGCTTCATCTGGACAGTCAATCCTGTAAGTCAAACCTCTAAATTGTATTGACCGCAACTATCGGCACCGAGACTTTACCGGAATTACGTGATTTTTCAATCGTAGACGTATTTCACCATTTCAGTCATATCTTATTTCAGACCTTTTTGCGTTTGAAGTTTCTACGTAGAGTTTGTTTTTGAAACTAAACATTTACTTAAAGCTTAGTAAACAAGTTAAACAACATTAGTAGGCATGTTGTGATTCCGATGATCAAAGTTGAGAAACAAAAATCCGACCGTGTGATATGATCATTAAGTCAAAATATGTCTATAGGGAAAAATTCAACTTGATCCGAAATTTATTAAAATTCGTCGGCTAAAGTTAAATAAATAAATAAAATAAATAACTATAGCCGACGAATTTTATTAAAATTCGTCGGCTAAAGTTAAATAAATAAATAATATAAATAAATTAGATAAATTACTATAGCCAACGAATTTTAATAAAATTTCGTAGTCTAAGGTCCAAAAATTCGTCGGCTAAAGTCCAGATTTTAAGAGACGAAAAATTTCTTCGTCGGCTAAATAAATGACTTTAGCTGACGATGAACAGTAATTCTGTCGCTACAGTCTTGGCCTACGCTTTTTCCCGACGAATTTTTAGCCAACGACGTTAAGACTTTAGCCTACGAAATTTGTTACTTTGCCGATGAAAAAAATTTTGTCGTCTAAACTAGTTATTCCGGTAGTGCTCATGGATAAACGAACTTTGTCACTAATGACATTGCTGTCTTTGTGAAAAGTTGGTCTCATTTGTGCTTGTCTCTTAGTATAATTAATCTGGCAGGGTTATGTTAGAAGTTTTTCTTTATAGTTGTTTGTGTTGTTACTTTTGTTCATGAGAAAAATCCATCAAATACTTTAATTATTGAGTTTCTGCTTCAGATCATTGTAAGTATCACAAAGCTTCTAACTCGATAACAACACGAAAACTGGCATTAAGACATAGTAAACCAGGGGACACAACATTTTACATTACATGTTTAAGAAATTATGTCTTTAGCTGTCAATCTTCGTTTCCAACCATGTTGGTGATAGTAAACACGCAAGGTTTCACAAAGAGGCAAAACGTTCACAAAATCCAGAGTTGCTGTCTTGCTGAGTCAAGAAAGATCACTTGATCTGGTGCTAGCGATCGAGCTCCATTAAGTGATTAACGGAATAATCATTACTAAATTGGTCATGTCATATGAGCTAATGCCAGTTGAAGCAACCTTGTACACTATTTGAGATTGATGATATCATATGAGGAAACCAGAGTTTTTTGCAGTTTTTTTGATTGAAGAGTTTTTTGCAGTTGGAAAATCCCAACAGAAAGCCAACACCAAGAAGAGTACCCTAAGCAAAATGTCATGCATATACACGTTACAATACTCATCAGACATAGAAAAAGTCATCTATTGTTAATTGTTTACCAATTTTTGAGTCTCACAATGACAACAAAGAAATCCCCATTTTGTATTCTACTCTATTTTCTGTCAATTATTTCTTTTCAAGTGAATAAACAAATATTCACTAGAAATATATCCCTAGGATCAACCCTCCCCTTAGTCCCTTACAGCCAAAAAACGGAAACGGAAATATGAAAGGATTTAGGTTTTTGATATTCTCATCATCAATTCATCATCATCATCATCATCGGCCGGCCTTTTGGTTTGCCCTTCATGCTGTCCATGCACTATATATGTTCAAGCAGCCTCTATGCCAACACAGATTATCAGACGTTTTCTTAGCTAGGTACTATCTATGATTACCACAGCATGCTTAATATTCAAATGGATACGTACGACTGATAAACTGTACATAGGGAAACCATATAATGCAACAAAAGAAACAAACTAATGCATCCATTTACTCTGGTGTCTCTCTTGAAACACCTGTGCATATACCTACACTATATAACTTCAAAATAGTAGTCTTTGGATGATGTCCAGAATGTGCTCCTTGAAGTTGCTACAAAGTTAAGACAAAAATAGAGAGAGAAAAGGATCGATATCATGTATGTTCTAGAAGATTAATGCAACGAGTATTAAATTTTTTAAAATGTTGGAGAGGAAAGATCACACATCAAAAAAGTGACATAAAATATAACATACAAGTGGATCAATCATTTTTAATTCTACCGAGGTCTTTTGTTGATAAAACCCAACACCTTAAAGATTATAGAGCATTTGTTATGTGAATTCAACTCAGAAACAGATAAGAGGTGATGAGATAGAGAAGAAACATAAAGAACATTATGTAACACGATAGTTGAAGTAACTTGAATTGACCTTATATCTAAGACCAGGAAAGACACACTATTTACATTAGACACTAATTCAGATATGAGAGATGAAGACACACTCGAAAATAAGGACTTATCAAATGTCATATAGTTAGTAGCACCAGAATCAATGAACCATGTATCACCACCAGTAAAGCAAAAAAAATTTAATGCAATACCAAATTTACCTCTTTTCTCCCACGAACAAATACTTGTAGTGAGATCTGTCCTCCTACTCTATAAAAATCAAGTTCTTGAACAAACTGAACTGCAGCCTTGTCACTGCGGCTCTTGTTATAGGTACGTCTCTGATTCGTTTTCTGAGGACATGAGTTCTTGTAGTACTGCACCTTACTCAGATCTAGTGTAACGACCCGAATCTAATAGTTACTTATTTACCGGGTTGTAAATGTTACCATAAAGAAATCTAAAAGTTGACTTTTCGTTAAGTCGATAATTTGAAAAACTTCCTTCATGAAAGTCGTAAATGACGTTAATAAGAGTTCGAGGACATGTGACACGCTCAAATCAGAGTTCTTATGAAGAAGTTACGGTCTAAAAAAGTTACTATTTAAGGAAAATTACTATATATAGAAGGAGGAAGTTTCTATTTCAGGGAAAGGAGGAAGCACATTTATTCTTAGTTCTTTCTCCCTCTTTGCACGCGCTCTCACCTTTAGGATCAAAATTTTCTCTCTGACCCGACCCAGCGACCTGATCGACCCGGCTGCCATGGCCAACTCTGGCCACCTCCGGTGGCGAAATTGTTCCGGTTAGCTTCGTCTCGACGTCAGCGGAGGTTTTGTGGTGGTGGATTGGACCGATTTGGTCTGGAACGACGAATCTAAGCCCAACCAGTATGGCGGCGAACCTGGTTTCGACCCGGTTGTTGCCCCGCTATCTCAAGTGGTTTTAGGGGTTAAGACGACAAGACAGCAACCGGGTCGAAACCTGGTTTTGGAGTGTGGAGGTGTTGAGTTCGAATTCCTTCTTTCGGGGTAGTTTCGAGGTGTTTCCTAGCCGACTTGATCAAAACCTCAGGTATTGAATATTTTTCCTTGATCTTCAAGTTTCATATTAGGAGTTTGTTCAAATTTATAGCTTTTGGGGAGGTGTGTGGGCATCACTCGCCGCCGTTTGAGGCTACGAGTGGAGGCGAGTCCAACGGTTCTGGAAGTTCTGTTTGCTTCTATTTGCTTTCTAGGGTTGTGGTTTCTTGTAGGAAGTTTTGTTGGAAGGTTGCAGGTTTGAGGGTTGTGGCGTGTGAGGCCCACGCGCAGCCGCTTGTGGCGGCCTGTGGCAACGCATATGACTTCTTCTAGGGCAGTGAGTTATTCCAGTAGCATGTACTCTTTAATACGAGTGTGTGGATATATAATTTTTCGAATTTGGTTATCGGTTGAGCGTGTAGAGCTTTGTCGAAGTGTATTTATCTTCGTTTTCTATCAAGGGTAAATCAGTAATATAGAAACTTAATTTTGGTGTAGATGAGGGGTGAAAGAGTTCGTTTTAAATCGTGGTTGAATTACAAGGGGCTTGATTCCTTTCAGAGGGTACATAGACAGTCTGATCGATTGTGCGAGTGCAGTCACAAATATTAGAAATGACATAGTGTTAGGGTGTGCTAGATAAAAGTAGGTAAAGGGTTATCTATTTCAAGGAAGGTTGCGGTAAAATCTCTCTTGTGGTGGATTCAGAAAGATTCACTTCAGGTTAATAGGGGTTAATCCAGGGTGAGTCCTTTCATTTGGTCCATGAGAAGGCTGAGCTCAAAGTTGACTGTCTTGGTTCTTTCGATTCAAACCGTGTTGAGGCTTCGATTGGACAATGAGGCTGGACACTTCGATGTGCAACTTCTTTACACTAGACTGATTTGACTCATCTTTACGAACATAAGCATAACCTTGTTCAAAATTTGGTGGTGTGGTTTGTCGTAGTAGCTCTCCCTTAGCAGTAGCAAATTTTGAATCCAACTCATTCAATAAGATATGAAATACCATATTACATAGATTTTGAATCATCGTGGTAGAATTTGCACCATATTACATAGATTGTGCCTTCTTCAGGTCGTTGGAGAGTACCAGCGACATATTCTCACTTGCCCACACCTCCAAGATGCATCTTTCATTAGTCTTCTCCATACTTGATAGTTTGTGTCATCCAGTTTCACTCCAAAGTCTGAGCTCTCGTTCTGAAGAGCAATTAGTTGTTCACGGGTGACTTCCGGTTGATCTCCAAGAATTGCAGAACATATCAAATCAGGAAATGTCAGAACAGATTCACAGATAAAAAAACAGGGTCAAATATCTAGGATTGTACCGATATTGTTCTAACTTAACCACTTTTAAGGGGTTGGATTTTATCTACAAAATGCTTTGATACAATTAAGAATGATTCATCAAGTTATATGTTATATTTTATTTGAGATCTCTCATCTCTAACATAAAATAGTCGGACATTTTACGATTATAATCAGACATATTAGATTATAATCGAAATATAATAAAACAAGAAATACAATGAAGTTCTTTTCATACCATTAGCTAATACAAGAAATAGACAGCAAATGCCATATGGTCATTTATGATCTGAAGAGAAATGTTACTGATCCTTTAGCAGCCATCAATTATATTTAAAGCTAACATTGGTACATGACAAACCCTAAGCTTAGAAAACAAAGGAAAAAAGTGACTTGAGTTTTGTATATCTTAAACTAATCCATATCGTCCATATAGCATCTGATCACACTAAAAACCAGACGGATTCAACAAAGTCATTGATCCCCTAAATAACCAACAAACACTATCAGACAGCTAATCTTTACAGAAATTGCCTACAATACTTTGTTCCTGTATCGTCTTCAATGCGAACAATGTAGTAGTATATACATCAAAAGGTATTCAACCTTTCTTCTTCATTTTCTTTCCTAAACTTTCCCGCTTTTTTTTCATTCATGGCTGCAGATTCCTCATTCGAGTTGGAAAGCTCTATCCCCGGCCAACACCTTCATCACACCATTCCGCAAGGAGGCTCCTCGCATTATGGCTCCCGCTCCTTCACCCCGATCAGCTCGGCTCACTCGAGAACTCCCAGGAGGTCTCGCCACCCCACTCCAAGTACACCTTTCGCCTCGGACAACGACATGTCGTGGCAAGGCGAGATCTCCTGGCAGTTTCAGCCAACGGGATGGAGCGAGGCTCGCAACTTAGGCTCAGCTATGAGCCCATGGGCCACTGCGAGCACGTCTTCCCGGCAGGCCCAGCGAGCGCACCGCTCAGCAAGTTACTACTACCTCTCCCGCACCACCGGCGGGTTCCGTACGTCATCAAACCAATATTACAACGAGTACTCCAACTATGGTGCTGCCACAGATGGGAGGCTTGAGCTTAAGAGCTACGTTGCTTGGGACAATGAAAGCTCAGGGTTTGGGAGGAATAGTTACAATTACGGGGAGCAGAGCAAACCCTTAAAAGCAGTTCCTCCAAGGTTAGAGGGTATTAAGGAAGCTGGGAGTGGAAACTTGAGTGGTAGTGGACCTGTGGCTAGGAAAGATTTGCATAGTTTGATTGATTATCAAACAGCTGAGGTTGATGATGAAAGTGTGAGTTTGGGTCACAGTGTACACCATGGTCATGGTTTGTCACATATAGGCCATGACCCTGGTGGTCATGATCATAGGTCATCTCACAAAGGACATGATCATGGGTTATCACCCATGAGTGGCCACGGGTTGTCACCAATGGGGCACCATGGCCATGGTGTACCATCACATGGTCACGACGCGCGGCCACAATCTGTTACCAGTCATTATATTGATGATGATAGTGATCAGGGTTCTGGGTTTGATGATGAGGGGGAGGATGATGCAAGGCCAGTGAAGCAAGTTGGGTTGTTTAGCTTGTTCAAGTACTCGACAAAATGGGATATGTTTCTGGTGTTTTTGGGTTGTGTCGGTGCTCTTATCAATGGAGGGTCTCTCCCTTGGTATTCTTACCTCTTTGGAAGGTTTGTGAATAAGATTGCTATAGAATCACTGGAAGCTGACAAAGGCCCCATGATGAGAGATGTAGAGAGGGTAATATTTTTCTGCCAGTGTTCATAGTTATCTGTCAAATATTTCGGTTGATCATATTTAGTTTGGATTGAAGTTGAAAGCTCATTTCTTTGTCCCTCTTTTGCATATGATTTCAGATATGCCTGCTTATGACTGGATTAGCTGCAATAGTAGTAGTTGGAGCATATATGCGTAAGTTTGATTTACATCCTGAATTCCTGATGAACTTTCACTTTCCCCATTTGTTTCCTTTTAATGATGATTCTTTTTGGTTCAAATGTTTATATGATGTTCAATTTTGTCAAAGATGTATAAATTAAAGCAGTTTATCTCTAATAAATTATTAGAGATCACTTGTTGGAGAATGGTGGGAGAGAGATCTGCTCAGAGAATAAGAAGAGAATATCTAAGAGCAGTTCTGCGACAAGACATTACTTTTTTCGATACTGAAATTGGTGCTGGTGATATTATGCATGGAATTTCAAGTGATGTTGCTGCAATCCAAGAAGTTATGGGGGAGAAGGTTAGTTATTTGCTTCTCTAGATTTGCACTAGTAAGTAGTAACTAGTTTTCTGTTTTGATACATTTGATCTGAAAATTCTATATCACTGCAGATGGCACATTTCATCCACCATTTATGTACCTTCATATGTGGGTACATAGTTGGGTTTATAAGGTCATGGAAAATATCTCTAGTAGTCTTATCAGTCATACCATTGATGATGTTCTGCGGTATCGCTTACAAGGCTGTTTATGTTGGCCTAACCACAAAAGAAGAGGTAAAGGCACACAGAATAATATGCCAAAGCTTATTACAATGTCAACATTACTTGAGCATTCCTTTGATATTTTTTTCCTGTGCTTTTTTCAAAGCTTTCTTATAGGACAGCTGGTAGTGTAGCTGAGCAAGCTATCGGTTCAATCAGAACCGTGCTTTCCTTTGTTGCTGAGGATCAATTGGCTGAAAAGTATGCTGCATTACTTGCTAACTTGGTGCCTTTTGGAGCAAGGATTGGCTTTGCTAAGGGTGCAGGAGTTGGAGTTATCTATCTTGTTACTTATTCTACATGGGCGTTGGCTTTCTGGTATGGTTCTATTTTGGTTGCAAAGGGTGAGATCACCGGAGGTGCTGCCATTGCTTGTTTCTTTGGTGTAAATGTCGGGGGAAGGTAATAGTCTAGCTTGTCATTGATGGTTATAACTTGTATCTGTTTTCTTCATGCATGTATAATATGATGCTAAATTTATTTCTGCAGGGGCTTGGCACTGTCATTGTCATATTTTGCTCAGTTCGCACAAGGCACGGTAGCAGCAGGACGAGTATTTGATATTATAGATAGAGTTCCAGAAATAGATCCCTACTGTCCAGTAGGTAGGAAACTATCAAATGTTCGAGGAAGGATTGAATTCAAAGGCATTTCTTTTGCATACCCTTCTCGGCCTGACACTCCAATTCTTCATTCGCTTAACCTGGTCATTCCATCTTCAAAGACACTAGCACTTGTTGGTGCCAGCGGAGGTGGAAAGTCCACAATCTTTGCTCTTATAGAGAGGTTCTATGACCCTATCAAAGGTATCATAATCTTATGATTTAACAAGAAAATATCGATCATAAGTTGGAAACTTCGAATAACTCTTGTTCGTTCTCTGATTAGGCTTCCAAATATTTTCATTGCAGGTACAGTAACATTGGACGGTCATGATTTAAGGTCACTTCAAGTGAAGTGGCTAAGGGGTCAGATAGGAATGCTTGGTCAAGAGCCAGTGCTCTTTGCCACAAGCATTTTAGAAAATGTGTTGATGGGGAAAGAGAATGCCACCAAGAAAGAAGCAATTACTGCCTGCATTGCTTCCAATGCTCACAACTTCATTCTTGGCCTCCCACAGGGCTATGATACTCAGGTTCAGTAACATATCCACCTTAATTTGCTTGATTACTTTCAAATCAATAAAAATGTAAATGGTGGAAGTCATGGTTTAATATTAGCTCATTTCAAATGTCATACTTGGCAGGTTGGAGATAGAGGAGCACTGCTCTCAGGTGGTCAGAAACAAAGAATTGCATTGGCTCGAGCGATGATTAAGGACCCTAAAATCCTTCTCTTGGATGAGCCTACCAGTGCCTTAGACCCTGAATCCGAGATTGTAGTCCAACAGGCTATTGACAAAATCTCCTCAGGCCGGACAACTATTGTAATTGCTCACAGGCTATCAACTGTAAGAAACTCTCATGCCATTGTTGTTCTTGATGGTGGCTCTGTCATTGAGATTGGTAACCACCGCCAGCTCATGGGAAAATCCGGGGCTTATTATAGCCTTGTTGAGCTTGCTTCTGATGGGGTGACAAAACCTTCTTCAAAACAATATGATACTGAAGTTGCAACTGAGATTGCAGGGGTTGACAAGTCAGCTTATCATGTATCAAAATCAACATTGAAGCAAGATAAAAAACAAGTAGACGTGAAAGAGGTGCAAAAACTAATTCCAAGAAAGGTTCAGCTGTCAGATGTATGGTTACTGCTAAGGCCTGAGTTACCAATGCTGCTAGTTGGATTTCTTTTGGGCATGCATGCAGGTGCAATTCTATCAATCTTCCCTTACATTCTAGGCCAAGCACTTGAAATATATTTTGGTAAAGATCCTTCAAAGATCAAATCAGGAACCGCGCCCCTTTGTTTAGTACTTGTTGCACTTGGCTTTGGGAATATACTCTTCATGACAGGACAACAAGGTTTGTGTGGCTGGGCTGGAACAAAGCTCACAATGAGGGTGAGAAACCTTCTTTTTCGTTCCATTCTTAAACAAGAACCTGGTTGGTTTGATTTTGAAGAAAACTCAAAAGCAGTACTGATCTCAAGAATCACAATGGATTCTGTGCTTTTTCGTGCCGTCTATGTTGATCGATTATCTGTCATGTTTATGGGGTTGAGTTCAGCTATGGTTGGATTGGGTATATCCCTTTGCCTTGAATGGAGGCTAACTCTTTTGGCTGCTGCTCTCACTCCTTTAACCCTTGGTGCAAGTTACTTGACCTTGATCATAAATATGGGGCCTAAACTTGACAATGATGCTTATGCCAAAGCTAGCAATATTGCTTCTGGTGCAATCTCAAACATAAGGACGGTTGCAACATTTTCTGCTCAAGACCAGTTGATCAAGTCCTTTGACAGTGCTTTAGCAGATCCAAAGACCAAATCAATGAGAAGATCACAAATAATGGGTCTAGCACTCGGTTTCTCTCAAGGTGTTATGTATGTAGCTTACACCTTAACTCTCTTGTATGGAGCTTACCTCATGAAAGAAAACAAGACAAACTTCGGTGATGTATACAAAATCTTTCTCATTCTTGTTCTGAGCTCATTTTCTGTTGGACAATTAGCCGGTCTTGCACCAGACACATCCATGGCTGAAACAGCAATACCAGCAGTTTTTGATATCATGACTCGTAAGCCATTGATCAGTAGTAGCAGAGGAAAAGATAAGAAGATTGAACGGTCCAAGCTTCTAGATATTCAGTTCAAAATGGTGACATTTGCATACCCATCAAGGCCTGAGGTAACTGTGTTGAATGAGTTTTCCCTCAAGATCAAAGGTGGTAGCACAGTGGCATTGGTAGGTGGAAGTGGATCAGGAAAATCAACTGTAATATGGTTAATGCAAAGGTTTTATGATCCAAATCAAGGGAAGGTGATGATGGGAGGAGTGGATTTGAGGGAGATTGATGTGAAGTGGTTAAGAAGGCAAACAGCTTTAGTGGGTCAAGAGCCTACATTGTTTGCTGGCACTATTAGAGAGAACATTGCTTTTGGTAACCAGAATGCTTCATGGGCTGAAATTGAAGATGCTGCAAGAGAAGCTTACATTCACAGCTTCATTAGTGGCCTCCCTCAAGGCTATGAAACTCAGGTATATAATTTTAATCTTACTGTACTAATTCTTTCTATGCAGAGTGATTTATTTATGTGGTACTAACTCTCTTTCGTACCTACCACAGGTTGGTGAGAGTGGCGTTCAGCTATCTGGGGGGCAGAAGCAAAGGATTGCCATAGCCAGAGCTATACTGAAGAAATCAAAGATACTACTTCTAGATGAGGCAAGTAGTGCACTAGATTTGGAATCTGAGAGACATATACAAGATGCACTTAGGAAAATCAGCAAAAGGGCCACAACAGTCATAGTCGCTCATCGGCTGTCTACTATCAGGGAAGCTGATATGATAGCAGTTATGAAAGATGGTGGCATCACTGAATATGGGAGCCATGATACACTCATGACCTCTCATCTTAATGGCGTGTATGCTAGCTTGGTGCGTGCAGAAACCGAAGCCAATGCATTTGCTTAAGCCATCCAGGGCTTTTTGAAGGGAAAATCACTTTGTAGTTGCTTGTAGTTATAGAGCACTAAAAACCAGTTTTATGTAATTTGATCATCTTTCATCTTCTCATATGAGGGACTGTAATTGATATACCAACATATACCCAAATTTGGAAGGAGATTTTGTATGAGCCTGTCATATATGACATACATCTCACAACATGTTGTTGTTAGTATTTATTTTCTTATGTGCTTACCTACCAACCCAAGTACATTGTTTACATTATTTTCCAGAATAGTAAGGTAAATTATTTTCTAAAGGAGCTTACTTTTTTCGTAGAAAGGGATCAATGCAAAGGTGTCTCGATCTCTACTTGTAAGCCACAGTTTCAAGCCAGAAAATCCCTTACAAATCCTATGAGACGCAAAGCAAATAGCTAGACATGGAACTGTGGTTTCTTTAAAACTAGCTAACTCAAAAGGCATTTGTTATATATCAAACTGTGATCATGTATAAACATGGCTCCGATTTGCTAATTTTCAGAGAATGGCCTAGTTTATCAATGTTTCATATCGAATTCCATATGGAGGAACCCTAACAAGCAATTTTCTGTGTTTCTTCTCTTTAAAAAGACAACCTTTTCAAGAAGATTTAAGGAAGGAGATTCATTTCTAATTGTTTCACTTCTGTATCTAATAACCATAAGGCTGAGATTTATGAAGTTGAATGTGATGTTTGACTGATCATGATATCCTTGACAGATGCCTAATGTTTTTCCAAGGTAGGTATGCCTAATATTTATAACATTACTTCTGATTCACCTTTACAAATTTTTGTCGGATTATATAAGTGTAGTTATACACAACTTTTACATAATGCAATAAATCTATAATAATAGCAATATCAAACCGATTCATAATCTTAACACTACCAATAAAGGATACATAAACTTAGCAATATCATATCTGTAATGGAGAAGATTCTGGGCATGATTAATGCTCTCTAACAACCCCTCTCAAACTTAACGGTCCTGGATTGACAAGTTTGCCAAAAAAGAGCATATGACAGGATTTATGAAGTGGTTTGGTGAGTAAATCCGTTGGCTGATCCTTGGAGGGAATGAAGCATACCCGGTGACTTCCACTTACAACTTTTTCACGGACAAAGTGGTAGTCAAGCTTGATATGTTAGGTGCGTGCGTGGAAAACAGGGTTTGAAGCCATATAGGTGGCACTCAAATAGTCACAATGCAACTGAACATGATATTGAATCCGAGCACCAAGTTCATACAACAAGTATCTTAACCATGTTGTTTCAGCACTTGCATGGACCAATGAGCGATACTCAGACTCCGTACTTGAACGAGCAATTGTCGGTTGCTTCTTTGAGCACCATGAGATAATATTGGAGCGAAGGAACACAAGATAGCTAGATGTTGAGTGATGTGAATCTGGACAACTTGCCCAGTCAGCATCAGAATAAGCTGAAAGATAAGCGAAACCTTGTTGGGGAGTGAACAATAAGCCATGACCAAGAGAGCCTTTTATGTAACGTAGGAGGCATTTCACCGCAACAAAATGAGGCACGCGGGGTTGGCTCATGAATTGAGAAATGGTATTGACTGTAAAGGAAATCTCAAGTCTGGTGATGTTGAAGTATTGCAAGGATCGAACAAGCTCATGAAAAGTTGTAGGGTTAGGTAGGAGAGCATCATCAGTGGCAGTGAGGTTGGCCTTAGCAGACATTGGAGTACTTGCAGACTTACTAAAGAGAAGGTCATGTTTCACAAGAAGATCATGGGCATACTTCCACTGGTTAATATGCAACCAATTTGATACCTTGTGAACCTGCAAGCCTAGAAAATAATTGAGGTGACCTAAGTCCTTGATGTCAAAGCAACGACCAAGCATATCAATGAAGTTTTGGAGTACTTGATCATTCCTGCCTCTGATCACAATGTCGTCGGCATATAGTAGAAAATAAATTATTTGCTGCCCATGACTATAAATAAACAAATTAAGAAGAATCAGCAATACTTTGAATGAAGCCAACAAAGAGGAGAAAGACACTCATCTGATGGAACCAGGCACGTGGTGCATGTGTCAAGCCATAAAGAGTTTTGTTAAGCTTGCAGACATGAGACGGGTGAGCAGGATCAATGAAACCAGGGTTGTTGTATTTATACATCCTCCTTGAGAATTTCATGAAGAAATACATTCTTTACGTCTAATTGATGTAGAGATCGGCCACGGGACACAACAATAGTAATCACAGTTCTAACTGTAGCAGGTTTAATCACATGGCTAAAAGTTTGATTGTAATCGATACCTTGTTGTTGATGAAAACCTTTGGTCACGAGACGAGCCTTGTAACGTTCAAATGAGCCATTTGATTTCCGCTTCACTCGGAAAACCCATTTAAGCCTACTGTGTGTTGAGATAGTGAAGATGACACAAGAGTCCAGGTATTATTTTTCAACAAAGCATTAATCTCTTCTGTCATTGCATCACATCAATGAGCATGCTTGGAAGCTTGAAAATAACATGTGGGTTCACTGCTGTCAACAATGATGATGAGGGCTTTGGGGATTAGATAGCGTACAGTGCCATCTGTGCGAACCTTTGGTTTGTTGATGCCAGATTTAAGCCAAGTTGTCATTCCAAGAAGACAATGCACACTATGCTCGACTGGGTGCGCTAGGGGCTCGTCAGGGTGCATTGGGGGCACGGAAGGTTGCACGAGGGGCGCATTGGGGAAGCAGAAGGGTGTGTTGGGGGCGTTGAAGAGTGTGCGGGCGGTACAGGGACAAAAAGCAGCGTTGGGGATGAGAGCGGAGTGATGGAGGCACCGACGGTGGCGGACGGTGATGGAGGATAGATCGGCATGATGATAGAAGAATATGGGTCACCGGTTGGAGTAGAAGATTGAGAGGAAGACGACATAATAGGGATAGAATTTTGTTGTGGTTGGATTCGATGGCTATAGGTATGAAGTGTAGGAGGAGGGAGTGGAGGTCATGGTGGAATTGCTTGTTGGCGGTGGTAATGGGTGTGAACGATGGGTGGGGCAGTGATCTCTTGAGATGTGTTGGGTAGATTTATGGGTTGGAGGTAATTAGAGGCGGTGGTAGTGGGATTTAGGGTTGTGCTGGATGGGTTTAGTTGTATTGATAGAGGCAATGAGTTTAATTAGTGGTAATGGGCTGGGTTGTTGGGCCTCCGGAGTTGAATTAGAATGTGATGTGATGCCAAATGGAGATATCAATAGGCTGAGCATTTGGACATTCAAAGGTGTTGTTAGGCCCGAACAAGACAAGAGAATGAATTCTAGTGGGACAGAATCACCATTAGAGGGTACGTGCGAATCCTTGTAAGGAAAATGATTTCCGGTAAATAACACATGACGAGAAATATAGACACGATTGGTGGATGGATCTAGACAATTGTAATCTTTATGACGAGGAATGTAACCAAAAAAGACACACTCAAGACTATGACTAGACAATTTGTTGGACACATATGTACTAAGATGAGGAAAACAATAGCATCTAAAGACACGAAGAGAAGAATAAGAGGGAGGAGTGCCATAAAGACGAGTATGAGGAGTTTCCCAATTGAGAGTTGAGGCAGGAAGGAGATTGATGAGATATACGGAGGTGGTGACAGCTTCTGTCCAAAGATTTTGGGGTACCCCAA
The DNA here is from genome assembly GCA_951800085.1 of Comarum palustre. Classification (NCBI taxonomy): domain Eukaryota; kingdom Viridiplantae; phylum Streptophyta; class Magnoliopsida; order Rosales; family Rosaceae; genus Comarum; species Comarum palustre. The sequence goes on from OX637574.1 coordinate 9,731,509, forward strand.
AGGTTTGAATGAGACTACGTGCTATTTCTGCAATATGGCGATGTTTACGTTCAGTAAGACCATTTTGTTCAGGTGTGTGTGGGCAAGAAAAACGTTGTTGAATCCCTAACGAGTTACAATAGAGAATAAAACATTATTAACATATTCTGTTTCAGTATCACTTTGAAGAAATTTAACGAAAGTGTTGAAAATGTTAAGGACCATGGCAACGAGTGTGGTTGAAAATGAGTAAGTACCTCATTTTTGAGACGCATAGGATGAATCCACGTATATCGAGAAAACTCATCGATAAAAAGAACATAATACTAGAACACACTAACTGATAAAACAGGCGACTGCCACACATCAGAATTTGAAAAGATGCAGTTGCCAAGACCTGATGTGAAGGAAAAGGTAACTTGTGTAATTTACTAAGCGCACAAGTTTTGCATAAGTAGTTAAAGGAAGAATTGAAACCTAGGGTAGATACTAAACATGCTAAAATAGAGGACGACGGATACCCAAGACAGTTGTGCCAGAGAGAAGAGTGGATAGAGGCGAATGCTTGAGGGACTGACGAGACATAGGATAGACTAAGAGAATAAAGATCATCCTTACATGGTCCTTGAAACAATAAACGCCCAGTACGTAAGCATTGGATACGATAAAAATCTAAAGCAAAAAAAATAAACAAGGTTATATATCTTTAGTAAAACAAGAGACAAAAATGAGGTTTTTACGAAAAACATTAAGTAATGAAAAATCAGAATTGCCTATTGAAATTGGAAGATCACCGAAATGGAATACCGATATTGAATCACTGTTACTCATATACACAATGTGCGGTCCACTATAAGGTTGAGGATTTTAGAGGGGAGAGATGTCATAAGATGTATGGCACCGGTGTTAGGATACCAGTTAGGGTCACCGGAAAAACGGGCCTTGGAAAAAGGAAGAGCACCAATTGGACCATAGTAACGGTAAGGATATTGAGACAAAACATGTTGGTTTGAGTGGCAATGTGGACACCATTGTGGAACCGACTCGACGATTTCATTGACCCACAGTGGGTGTGTAATCCAAGCTGGGGTACAGGGTTCTAGATGTACGTCAAAGCCTTGCGAGTTGTGTCGATACTGACATTGTTGGTGTGGTTGGCCAACAAAAGGAAAATGAGCAGCCTTGAAAGACTATGAGGCTTTTTTGCGGAAGACAACGGTTCTGCAGATTAAGGATAGAGGAACGTGATATGGATATGGATTGAGTAAGAACAAGATAGGGTAGAAGGACAAGGTAGGGGTGAATAGAGGAAGAAGAAGCTAAAGGAAGACACAGAATACAATTAGAAAGATCGCATGGAAGGATCAATGTTAGGCTGATACCATGTAGAAATTGATTCTCATTGATCTTTTACAATTACATGTTGTACATTATATAGATGTAGCTATACATAACTTTTACATAATACAATAAATCTATAATAATAGCAATATCAAACTGATCCACAATCTTAGCACTGCCAATAAGGAATGCATAAACTCAGCAATATCATATCTCTAATGGAGAAGATTATGGGCAGGATTAATGCTCTCTAGCAAGTTCCTCTAATGCCTTTCTTGGTATTGGGTTTATAGTTTTGAGCTCGACATTCTAATCGTCCTGGCCTTTCTAAATAATGGCTCCACTGATTGCAGTTCCCTATTTGGGCTTAACGAGTTTTTAAGCTTCTGATGCAGTTCCCTTTTTATGATTAACAATTTGAATTTAGTGTCACTCACCCTCAAGTTCTCCAAGACACGTCGGTAGAAGAGTGCACTGTCAAGCATCTTATAAGTTGAATTCCATCTAGTAGGCACGTCCTGCCTCAATCCTTTTCTATTACCACCCAACCAACACACACCAAGAATTTATCTCTTCTTGCTTCTGAACCCTTTATATACTTGATGCATTCTCATATCTTTAAAACAGATGGATCAATCTCCTTTAGTCCATCTTGAACTATCAAGTTCAAGACGTGTGCACAACATCTAACATGAAAGAATCTACCATTCATTAATAGTAAACTTCTAAAATTCAACTTTATTTTCATTTTCTCAACAAATAAATCCATGGCTGATGCGTTATCTAAGGTAATTGAAAACAACTTATCCTCAATTCCCCACTCTCATATTAAGGTAAAACCTTATCAGCTAGTGCAACACCATTATGAGGAGGAGACATGAGAAAAACTGATTATCCTTTTCTGCAATCTCCATTCTGAATTAACAAAATGTGCTATGATAGTCAAGTATCCATCAGTGGCTACAGATTGCCACAAATCTGCAGTCAAACTTATTCTCCCCTTAACTGAACTCAACAAACTTTGAAGTTTCACCTTTTTCAGTCTCATACATATCTAAGACATGAGCCTTAACAGTATTTCTACAAGGGAGCTTAAGTGTAGAAGAGATATAAGTAAACACGGCTCTAATCCCTTCATACTCAACAAAAGCAAAAGGGATATCATGTCTAACTATTGCCTCAATCATCAACTCAACAAATCTTGCATGACTAAACGTACCAGAGCGTGTGGCAAACCATGGTGAGACTCCGGTAGAGTTACTAGATGAGCATGACCTGTGGTGCCGTAATAAACTGCCTGTTCCTATTGAACCACATTTGAGTATGATTCCACACTTTTTGCATTTAGCTCGTTGTATGAGATTATTACCTCTAGGAAGCTCCTCAAATGATGCCCAGAATTCAGACGTCTTTCTTCTCTTGTTAATTGCCACACCTCTTGCCTGACTTCTGCTAGGTAAAGAGCCTCCTTCTACATTTTTGTCCTCGCCCAAAGATAAACCTTGAGACTCATCATGCAAACTCATCTGCAAAAACAAAAACCAAAAAATGCCAAACCATTACCACATGATCAATTTAGGAACTTTTGAATATTATTATGACTAACACACAAGGAATATTAGCTAGTGAGGAATGAATATTGTTATGACTAACACGTAAGTATATTCATAGAGATATGTAATGCGAGAATGAAAACAATCCATTTATTGATAAACACAAGAGTATGTATGTAGACGGTTTGTAATGCTAGTTGGTTAACTATCTGATAATACATATGCTTACATGATTAGCCTCGAGTATGATTTGACCAGAAAAATCAACTATCTGAGCCTAAATTAATAATACAAACACAAATGGTATGCAAGCTACAACAACAGAACTCGCAAACTACAACAACAGAACTCGCAAGCTACAACAACAGAAATTGTGTAAAGAAATCTGTATGTATGATATACTTTTTATGCTAATTGTGAATCACCAAAAACAAAATCTTCTATTGCCAATACTTGTTTATCCAATCTTGCTCCTTGAGCTTCTCTCATTCCTCATTGTTTCGGATTTCTAAAATGCCAAACCACAATTAACAAAACCACAATACTTTACTTCATTCATCAAATTGAACTATAATCTCGAAAACCCAAGAAGACGGGGGTTGAACCCAGATTCTAACACCCAGAACACACAACACCAAATACTCAAAATCAAAAGCAACCTACCAATCCAAACCAAACTCTAATTCACAAAACAGAATCAAAGAAGCTTAGAGAGTTAGAGTGGTGTTAACTTATCAAATTTGAACCCAGATTCTTCGATTAGTCGGATATGGTGATTAGTGGTTTTTCTTTTTCTTTTTTCGTAACGGGCTTCGCGTGTCCCAACGGGTTAGCACAGTCCGGTCCATCTAAGTCGTGTTTTTAGCATGCTGGGTTTTCTTGCACCCATTTATTAAACGGGCGGGTTGGAGCGTGTTTTTAGTGGGCGGGTAACAGGCGGGCTCGCAGCCCGCGGGTCAGATTGTCAGGCCTAGGTATTAGTGACCATCTTGTATTTACTTCTTAGAAGGAAAAGGCCTTAAATTAGAAAAATCCATTTCAGCTTCCCATCAAAAACAAAAAAAACTCACAGAACAAAATAGAAAACTATGAGGTTACAATTTTATCGAAAAAAATAAGCCAGCACGTATCACAATAGACTCAAAAAATAAACACAAAAATATTGGGATTGAGTTTTTAGGACTAGAGAACGCGACTGAGCTTTTCAAAACTCAGAATGGGATTCAAACCCGTACAGCCGCATATCCAGAAGAGGGTAAAACTAAAACTTGTTGAATTTGTTTCTGCTAACAAATTTGCAGCGTTGTAGCAGAGGCAAAGGTGAGTTTTCATTGATTTAGAACTTGTCAAAACTTGAAACTCTGCATTTTGGGTTGTTGTCGTATGAAGTTGCATATATATAGTTTGTTATATGTTTCTGATATGATGATTGAATGGATGTGCATGAATTGAGTGTTTGACATGATCTGCAGATGGATATTTGAATTGTATGGCTATATATGATTTGATTGTTGTGTTCCACGATTGAATTTGCCAACCTTGAATTGCTGTTGTTTTTGACAAATACTTAATAATCTCTCTGTATGTTGTAAATATATTAAACCTATAAACTTTTTGTTAAAAACTGCAGTTATGATTGATATAGTTATAGTTAAAAACTGAATATAAAGATATTGATCAAGTTTTGTGATTTTGTGAAACTGTTTTGATCATGTTGCATAAAGCAAACTTCACTATTGTTTTACAAAATCAATCTAGATCTAAACAAAACTAGGTCCTTGTGTTTTAAATTTAACGTTACATTTATATTTTGACTCCCAAATGAGTAGTTCACTGTGTAATTTTTTTCTTTCTAAAACAGCAATATATGTGAACACAAAGACCAATACTGATAAGTTGACATTTTACTTTGTCCAAAGAGAAAGACTATTTCATGGGATACTAGGTTTTTGTAGTAAATAGTATATTGATAAAGAAATTTTAGAATGCTAAGTTTTATCCCACAAAGGGATTACTTGACAATACTTTAGCTATTACTTCAGCTATGAGATTTACGTTGATTGCTTGTTTGATATTAAAAGCATATACCATTCTGGTACTTTGGAATTGCCTGATTGTAGTGTTTTTTTTTAATTTTGCAATTTTTACAGTAACACATAAAATGGAATATAGTCTTACATTGCTTTATTTTTCTTTTTAGGATCTATGGTTTTGAATGTGACTCAAGTGAAGTTGTTGCATGGTAATAATTATAAGAGTTAGAGGAAACACATAGATTATCAGATGACTATGACCCCATGCATGGACCTCTACATTATTGATGAGCAACCTGATGAATTAGATGCTGATAGTAGCCCTAAGAAAAAGAGAGCCTATAGGGATTGGCACAACAATAACAGGAAAGCCAAAACCTTGATTAGGACCACCATGATTGACTAAATTAGAAGATCCATAGAGGAACCTGAAACTGCTTGGGATTTTTTGGAGGTTATCTCTGAGAAATACTTAGAGAATGATAAGGCTGGGATTTTGAGGCTGAGTAGGGAATTTAATGACATGAATTTTACTAGGAATAGTTCAGTGAGAGAGCATATCATGACCATGATGGATCTTAATTCCAGGCTCAGGGATATCGAAGTGGGTGTTAAGGATGAGCAGGTTGTGGCACAGGCACTAGAGTCTCTGCTAGCCACATATAGCAACCTCAAAACAACTTATAATGCCTCTAAAGAAAAATGGATCTTGAATAAACTTATTTCTGTCTGTGTCAATGAAGAAGCTAGGATTAAGAAGGAATCTAAAAAATCTGAACCCACCACTATAGTTAATTTGGTGGAGAAGGAGAAGAACAAGTGGAAGAACAATCACAAGCTTAAGGTTAAGAAGACTATTAACACTAAAGTATCTGGAAAATCTTCAGAGGCTAAAGTTGGAAAACCATTTAAGTATAAGTGTTTTTTCTGTAAAAAGCCTGGCTATATGAAAAAGGATTGTACAGACTTCAAAGCCTGGATGGCAAAGAAGGGTGAGTGTTTTCCGATTTAAGTTTTCTCTTTGGACGTTAATTTTATTAATGTTAGTCCACATACCTACTAGTTATATTCGGGCTCACCTATACATATTATCACTTCATTGTAGGGTATAATAAGAAGGAGAGCCCCAAGTAAATATGAGGCAAATGTATGTGTTGGTAATGGAGCTAAAGTACCTGTTAAAACTATTGGAACTTTGATATTAGATCTTGGTTTAGGAAAGTTTATTTATTTGAACAATATTTATTATATTCCTCTCTTAAAAGGAATTTGATTTCTGTTTCTCTTTTAGTTAAGCTTGGTTGTAGACTTTCTATTAATTTAGATGGAATAAAGTTATTTCATGATTCTGAATATATTGGTTGTGGTGTTTTCAATAATGATTATTTGCAACTAAATTGTTCTGTTGCACAACAAGAAATTCTGTTAATTGCAAATAATGAAAACATTAAGAACCACAACAATAATATCAATGGAACTAAAAGAATCTTTTATAATTAATCAGCAGTCTGCAAACCTATGGCATAGGAGATTAGACCACATTTCAAAAGAAAGACTTCAAACACTTGAGAAAAATAAACTTTTACCTAAAGATTTAGCCTATTCTGATATGACTGATTGTATAGACTGTTGTAAGGGAAAGATAACTAAATTCAGAAATAAGAAGGCAACTAGAAGTCAGAATCTCTCTTAAAACTAATCCACATTGACATTTGTGGACCCTTTAAGCATAAAACTATTTGTGGAAATGTTTACTTCATCTCCGTTATAGATGACTTCTCTAGGTATTGCTATATCTATATGTTATCAGAAAAATCACAAGCTCTTCAAGCATTCGTAATCTATAAAACTGAAGTAGAATTACAGCTTAAAAAGAAAATTAAAATATTGAAATCTGATAAGGGTGGAGAGTATTATGGTAGACATACTAAAGCAGGCGGCCAACAGAAGGTACCTTCAAGAAAATGACATTAAGGCTCTGTATTCAACTCCCCATAATCCCCAACAAAATGGGGTAGCAGAGAGAAAGAATAGGACTTTATTAAACATGGTAAGGTGCATGATGTGCACTGCAGGTTTACTAATTTTCTTGTGGGAGAAACACTTAAAATTGCAAATTATATTTGCTACAGATCACCTTCCAAATTAGTAGAAAAGATACCATTTGAATTATGGTGTGGTAGACAACCCAGCTTGCATCACATTCATGTGTGGGGATGCAAAGCTGAGGCAAAAATACCAAATGAATTAACAGATAAGTTAGTGTCCAAAACAATCAGTTGTAACTTCATAGGCTATTGTGAAAAGTCTAAGGGATATAAATTTCATAGACCTCATAACTCAACTAGAACTTTTGAAACTAGTCAAGCAAACTTTCTAGATGAAGGAGTTAATAATAATGTTTATGAAGATTTTTCTTCAGAACTTCTAGAAATTGTTGAGGATCAAGACATTCAATACAATACATCTTTAGATCAAACTCACAGAGCTGCTACTATAATTACTGAAAATCAATTTCTATATCAAAATGCAATACAGCTTGAACCAACACTGTCACATCCCGATCTTATAATTATTTTATGGTGAGTTACTTTGGTTTTTTACCATTTAAAGTAACCGTTTAACTGTACAATGATCGTAAAGTTGACTTTTCGTTAAGTCAAGAATTTGGGGAAACTTTCTTCATGAAAAGTCGTAGTGGACATCGATACGAGTTTGTACACACGTGTACAAAAATGGAAACTTACCCGGAGTAGAAAGCTTGAGTCGTAGCACACTCAAATCGGAGTTTATATGAAGAAGTTATGGTCAAAAAAACAAAAGTTATTATTCATAGTAAGTAGAATAAAAATGGAAACTTACCCGGAGTAGAAAGGTAAAAATCAGAAATTACTTTCTCTCTCTCTCCTCTCTCTCGACGAAAATGGCTGTCGGACCTTCTCTCCGCCACCACGCCGTCCTCGCTCCACCATAGGCTGCCGCACCGGTCTCAAAATGACCGTCTATGAGTCTACTTCAATTCAGGTAAGCCTTTCGACCTATCTTGCCTTGGTTTGAGATAATTTCCTTGTTGAATGCTTAGTGTACAGTGTAGAGTTTTGATCGGATTTCTCCCTCCTGAGGCCACCATTTTGAGAGTTCTTTATATGATTAGAATGAGTTTTAGGAGTACTACTCACCCCTAAAGTTTGGTGGATTGATTTGGAGTGTGGAGGGAGAATCGAAGATTTGAAGTTTAAAAACAAATTTTGGGTTTTTTTTATATTTGTTCGATTGACCTAATTAGAGACCGAATTGGCCTTCGAATTGAACTAGAAAGTTGTTCCAAATGATGAGACGGAGCTACTGTTAAAATTTGATGGCGATCGGAGGTCGCCGGAATTTCTGCCAACGACCGGCGGCGGAGCTGCCACGTTTTGGGCAGTTTTTCATTCCCATTAAATAATATAAAATATGAGGAGTCTATGGTTTAAATTTGATAATTTTTAGAGAAGTTTTGGTTAGATTTGGGAATTTTTCAAGTTTAGTATTATTGGCAGATAATAAAATATTATTCTGATCATCGATTATTGTCGGTTAAGGTTTAAGAAATATTTAAGGACTCCTAAGTTATTGGTGAAGGTCGGAGATTTTTAGTTGACAATTTGAGAAGTGTGGAGACGATGAGCGAGTTGTACGCTCACAAATGTGAATGCCTATGTTATTTAATTATTATTCTAGCGTCTGGAAAATTAACATTAATTGTGAAACAGGACGTGAAGAGGCTCAAGTTGTGAAGACTTCGTTTGAGCGGAATTCGGGTTTTCGCTAGGCTAAAGCCTAAGTCTGTGAGTGGATTTTTATTTTAAATATATTGCATGCAACGAGATTTTACTTAAGTTTCTCTTTTATTTATGAAATTTACTCCATGTTGAGTTTTATGGTGATATTTGGAAAACTTTGGGAAGTTTAATATATTTCATAGATAAGTGAGCCGGGAAAGAAGTTTCTACCTTTCCTGTGAGTTTTGAATGATTTTCCCGGAAAATAATTTTAAGTTGTTATGACCATTTTGGGTTATGGAGGGAGATTATTTTTAAAATGGGAAACTTGGCTCTTGGATTTAATGATTTAAAGTAAAGTTAGGGAACCAGTTTCGGATGCCTAGAAATATTTTAAATCCAATGTATTTGGGAAAAAATCATGGGTGTTTTGACTTGGATTTTAATTTAATCACCATGAGGTTTTTAAGGATTTTCAAATATATATATATATATATATGTATTGCTAGCTTGCATGGACTCTCTCCGGATGGAGATAGTACCCTCTCTAGATTGTAGCTGGTCAGACCCTCTTCGGTGGTAGCTAGTCGAAAGGACTCTCCCGGATAGAGCCGGTCAGGACCCTCTTCGGTGGTAGCTGGTTAGAAGGACCCCCCGAATAGAGAAGGTCAAGAGACCCTCTCCTATAAAGCTGGTCAATAGACCCTTTCATGGATTAGAGCTGGTCAGTTGTTTTCTCGTGGTCATGGTGATATTATACCTCACTTTTTAAATTATGGATTTGAGCCAAGGGAATTGTTGTATATATTTTATTTAATCGTTTTCTATGGGTTGCGTGCATGTGAATTTTGAAAAATCAAAGGGAAAACATGAAAAGATATTTACCTTTTCATATTTGATTTTTGTCTACTCACGCTAATGTTTTTAAATGTTTTCTCCTGGGCCCTTCGTTTTCAAATGCCCAGTATTGCAAGGTTCAAGTGAGGAGGTCGTGCGTACCTAAATCGAAGCATAGTCAATTAATCTGCTGTCGCAGCAAGATTATTTAGGTATCACTTCCATGTAGGTTGCTCTGATTACCCCAACTTAGATAGTTGAATAGGTTGTTGAAACGTAGCTGTGATTTGGAGAGAAGGATGGCTCAAGGAGTTAAGGGTTGATTTAAATTATTCTTGGAAGTGCTGAGTTGCCTCAGAAGCCTTCTCGAAGCTCCTCCCGTCCAACGAGCTGCCGCTCAGTTTAGGTCGAAGGTTGGCTCGCCAAGTGTGGGGCCTGCGACGACAGTGACCCGAAAGGCAAAGGGTGGGGGACAGAAAGATGAAGGGCTCAGTGGAGAACCGAGAGAGATATGATCAGGAGAGAGAGTTCCCTTCCCCCTCCCCCTTCTGTCCAGCCCGAGCAGAGAGAGAGAGAGGAAGAACGAGAGGAGAGAGAAAGTAAACCGGTCTCCCCCTCATTCAACTATATATATATAAACACAATCAACGGTTCAGATCACTCCGTAATTGATCTGACGGTCCTGAATGAATATGAAAAAGTTACTGGGAATAGTAATTAGATATTTTGTCATTTATTAATTACCGTACGGTAACAACACATTATCCTGCATAACTTTTGCATACGAACTCCGATTAATTCATAGGACATACCCACGAGTTCGTATTAACGTCCTCTACACCTTTTTCGAAAAACTTCCTCAAATTCTTGACTTATCACAAAGTCATCTTTTCACGATAAGGTAACTAATTTTTATAACTTCTGTAATTCAATAAATCTATGTTAAACAGCCCATAGCTCCGGAAATTTTTCCGGACATACCGGTGGACTCGTATTAACATAATTCACCCCTCAGGACATTAATTCTATTTCTCCCCTGAACCGAGAATATCTCGATATTAAACTCGAACAGTAATTTGGGGAAAAAAAACTAACAGCGCGGTTACAACCTTATGTAACCCGTCTGTTCCCGGTAAAAGGTAAATTTTAGGGCGGGGTGTTACACTGCTGATGTGGTTATCTACTAACAACAAATATTTATGCTGGGTTTTATACGAGACACTTCATCAAACAAAACGGCGATGTGATGAAAAATGACCTATGGTCTTTTGTTAGTAGTGAAAATGAAGTTTAGGTACCCCATTAGTAATTTTATAACCTTGGATATCATTTTGATCAGGAAAATTCTACAAATGGTACACTAAGTAAGAGCGACTGATAATTTCTGTACACGAAGTTTCAAATCTAACATTTTGGTACACAAAAATTGAATTCCGACCTACTAATGGTACTAGACTTCAATAACGCCTTTAACTCCATCTCGTTATTAATTTGTCAAATGATCGTTCAATACTTTCCTATAACTAATTTTGTTTTGAAAAAAAAAAACCTTTCTCTCTCCTCTAAGATCATCTTCCTCTCTCTATATCTAACATAAATACATAAACCTAGAAACCTGGTCTAATGATGAACACCATACCTTCCCACAATCCCACCTTCCCATCTTTCAAATCCACAAAACCACAACCACCTCTAATTTCAACCAAAACCCTAAGTTTAATTATAATATCACCACCTCTTATTACATCTTTGATTCCCAATCTTACCCATCATCATGGTTGGATTTTTCATTAGAGCTCGACCTCAACAACCTCAAAGCAGTGGTGGGAGCGACGAAGTGGCAGAGGCAGGTCCGTTGGAGTGAAGTGGGCGATCTCAATCGACCCTTCACACTCTTGTTCTGTTTTTGGTCATTGAGCATCCTCGATTTGCCTCGGTTTAGCTCGGCGAGATTAGTGTCGTTAGCTACGATCTCTCTCTAGATCACATTCAAGTCATTGTCGCGACATCTCTACCACTTCTTTGCCACATCCGCCGAGCGCGCTCCATTCTCGCCGTCACCATCTCAGAGATAAACAAGATATCGTCCCACACCACCACCACTTAGTAGGATCAGATGGTTTCGACAGACAATCTGGAGAGGATTGATGGTAAATTGGTAATGGTTGGAACTGTAGAGGTGGTTCTAATTGGGTTGGAGGTAGAGAGATGTTGCTTAGAGTGAGAGAGAAGAACCAAATTATCCCTTAAATTTTGTTAGATGACTGTGAAACTAATAGTGTTAATACCATCATGTACTGATAGTGAGTCGAACTTCAAATTTCATGTTCCAAAATGTTAGATATAAAGCTTGGCGTACATAAATTATCAGTTGGTCTTACGGTGTACCATTTGTAACATTTTCCGATATGATCATGGCCACCGAAATTTTTTCTTGAGTTTTGGGTCGAAGTCGAACCGTCCATGTCCAAACTTACGGTTCTATTTTTCTGCAGAACTCCCCGCGTCCTCTTCCTTTTGCTATTTCTGTTCTACTCTCTCTCTCTCATCAGTTGCTCTATTCCCTCGGAAGTTGAATAAACCCCAACATGGGTGTTTCGTTTAAGGTCTCTAAGACCGGTACCAGATTCCGACACAAACGTCCTCTCCCCTCCGACACAAACGTTGTCGCCGCCGATGATGACGTGTCCGACAACAATGCCTCCTTCAATTCTCTCAAGCTCAATCAGGTTTGAATTCTGTTGATAAATTTCTAAATTTCTATTTGTTTTGGTTTTACTGTGAGAATCGAGAAAACCAATTGAATTTCAAGATTGAAAATTGAATTCAATTCTGGGTCTTTCTGTGTTTCAAGATTGAAACTTGAACTTGGTTCTTTATATATTTTCTGTGTTCCGGTTCTTTCTCTGCGACCAAATTGATTTCTGGGGTTGATGAATATAAATGGGAAACTTGAGACATTGGTTGAGCTTCAATTTGGGCCTTAATTTGAGTAATTGGCTTTATCAAGCTTTGATATATATATATATATATATATATATATATATATATATATATATATATATATATATATTGAATGGAAATTGGATATTGGAAATAGAACAAGTTTAGATCCAGCACTTTCGTTTAGGCTTGTTTTAGTTTCTACTATTAAGTACGTGAAATTTGAAGCAAATTCCATATTGTACCCAGTTTGGCGTTTCATTGAGTGAGACTTAGAGGTTCTACATGTTCTTTTTCTTGTAATTTTTTTTACTTCATTTTGTCTGTGATTTGTGAGTCCTTCTCTGTTGAATTGCTGAAGCACTAAGTAAATTTTAGGAGGTTAAAATTTGTTCAGTAAAGGCTAAGTGGCTATTCAGCTACTTGACCGCTGTAAGTAAATTATCCTCGGATTAATGCATGACAAGACTCCTTTTGATTTGCTACTGAAAAGGACGGAACATAACTCTATGCTTGTGTAATATGCAAAAAGCTATTATTGTAGTCTGGTGGGGAGACATTGGATGAGTAGAAGAAGAAAATGGTATTTATATGATGTCTGTGTTGTTTGTTTTGTGACAAATTGGTTTCTCCTATGGAATAGGTTGAAAGAAAGGAGAATGCAGCTGGGGTGTCTGGTTCTTCAATGTCCTCTGAAGGGCTCCTTGTATCTGCAGGTTTGTGGCAGTATTGTTCATTTGTTCTTTCTGGCACTTGGTCATTGTTTGTATCTTAATCAACTTCATTTGACAGAGACCAAGGCTTCATTCACGTTAAATCTCTTCCCAGATGGATATTCGATTGGAAAACCCTCTGAGGTCTGTTACAAAGAAAATTTGTCGATTATACTGTAGAAAATAAACAGTGCATGAAGTGATTATTTTCCCTACTATTTCTTATTCATAAGATTAAGTGCATTTAACTTTTTATTTTCTTTGTGTGAATTTTCAGAATGAGAAAGCTCATCAAGATGTTCCGAAGTTGCTGCACCCATACGATAGGACGTCAGAAACTATCTTCTCGGTAAATGTCTAGTCATTCGTTCCTTATTATTATTATTATTATTATTATTATTATTATTATTTCTTAAATATGAACAAGTCTCATGCATCCATTATTATAGCCACATTCAATGAAAAGTAGATATAAGTGCGGAATAAAAGAAGAAATGCTGATTATAAAAAAAGTACTTCTTTATCTTGGTCATTTGAATTTAGATAACTGAGAAGTCACTTTATGGCACCCACAAGACCTCATCATTTTCATCACTGCCACTGCCTTTTTCCTATTTACTGTAGCCTTTCTTATATTATGTGCTTGTAGGCAATTGAATCTGGTCGGTTGCCTGGAGATATTTTAGATGACATACCTTGCAAGTACATTGATGGAACACTCGTTTGTGAGGTGAGGTCGTTTCTTAATATGATATTTCTGAAGTACTGAGTATAACATCACTATTGAATTGATTATTATATAGACAATAGGTGAAGTCTTTGAATTGTGATAACAATACTTTTACCGAGCAGTCAGCTTCTGTTTGGCCTCTGTGGTGTGGAAAGAAAACTCTGAAATTGGTGGGAAGAGGATTTAACTATTTGTTTTGGACAGTCAAATCTGGTCCCCTTGTGGTTAATTCTTCTTGGTTAATCCTATATCGACATCTTATATGAATATGTTCACACTTAAAGATTCAGAATTTATCTTATTGAAGGATTTTATCTTCTAGAGAAACTTATTTTAAAAAACTGACAAGTGGACAGAGCAAGAGCATATGCAGATAGTCTTAGCTTTCTAGATGTGTGAGTTTCTTTCAGAATGTATAATGGCTGTAAATGCATTTACTTTTCATACTTGCTATAGAAGATGCTTAATTATGTATTAAGTTGTTGAGAGAGGTTCCAATGAGGACCAAGGACCAAGTGAGGACTTCCAAATGAACGGTTTGATAAGTTTAATTCATATCTTTAAATTCCAATGTGCATGTCATCCAATCTTTAATTTGAAAGTCCTTATTTAGCCCTCACTATAAGGTCCTCATTGGAACCTCTCCCTTAAAGTTCTCAATTACCAGTTAAATTGATTGTATGGGGTTTTTTGCAGGTTCGAGATTATCGTAAATGTACTTTTGAACAAGGGCCTGCCAGTCCACCTACTGATGGATCCCCTATTGTAAATAAGGTCCGCCTCAGAATGTCACTGGAAAATGTAGTGAAGGATATCCCCTTGATCTCGGATAATTCTTGGAGTTATGGTGATCTGATGGTAAGTACCTTGATGTTTCATCCTGCTTTATTATACCTATCATATGTTGAGTAATGATGTCAGTATATGATATTTTTTAAAAAAAATGCAGGAAGTAGAGTCCTGCATATTGAAAGCTTTGCAACCACGACTTCATTTGGATCCCACCCCCAAGTTAGATAGGCTATGTAAGAATCCAGTTCCCACAAAGGTAATCAAGTTTTGGATTCATTTGACATTCTTGACCTAAATCTTAAAATAATAAAATAAAACAAATGACATTGATCTGGATGGAATGATTTCTTTTAACAAGTTCTACATGAATTGCAGCTTGATTTGGCTATGACCAGTATAAGGAGAAAGAAGTTAAGACAGATGCCAGAAGTAACCATTACGTCTAACAGCATGACACATGGGAAAAAAGTTTGCATAGATAGAGTTCCAGAATGTTCTAATAATAGGTTGGGAGATTCAGGAGTCTTTTCAGGCAATGGCCATGAGAATTTGATCACTCAAAACTTGAGTGCGAATAACATTGCCTTCAGATCAAAAACTTTTATGACCGACGTCTCTGTCACAGCACCACACCCATCAAGATATCAAATGGGGGTTGGGACTCCAAGAAATATTCAGGATCATGGACCAGGACCTGTTGTCAATGTGTCAGCTTCCCCTGTTGGACAGGATATGTTGATCTCGTATGCTGACAACATTACTTCCAGTGCCTCTCATTCTGGAAAGAGAGAGCATCAAGATGGGCAAATCTCTCCTTTATCTTTCAATAAGAGACCAAGGTCCACAGGAGTTGGCCTTGATGCAATGCAACACCAGCAAATAGGGCCTACAGACAGCTTTAACGGATCAGATATAAACTGGAAGAATACATTGTTGCAGCATCCAATGGCCAAAGGTGGGCAATATCCAAATACGGGAACTCAGAAGTTTACACCCCAGGTGTTTGAAGGGGCACCGAATCAAGATGCTGGAACTATGCCGTATGCTGTAGGACAGCCAAATATGAGATATGGTGCCAAGGAAGAACAGTTTGAGACAGGAAAAGTAGAAGGGTCAGAGCTCAGTGGGATTAAGATTGATATGCTGATGGTGGAAGGAGAAACAAGCCATCTTGACCCGCAGTTATCACGATTTCCACAAAGATTACCACAACACTCATTCATGAGATCTAATTATTCTCAGACATCCTGGAATAATCTTGGTCAAAATATAGAGAAAGATGTACGAAAGGATGACCAAATCTCCAAAAGAAAATCAGCTCAAAGTCCCCGGTTATCTTCTGGGGCTATGGTTCAGTCCCCACTATCATCAAAATCTGCAGATTTTTCTAGCAGTTCTGTAGGACCCCACTTTGGAGTAGCAGCTAATTCTGCCTATGGGCAATCACAGAAGGAAAAGGCAGCAATCAGCTCAGCTGGTATTGGAACCCCATCTTTGACTTCTAGTGGTAATGACTCCATGCACAGGCAACACCAGGCTCATGTTGCTGCCAAACGGAAATCAAACTCCCTTCCTAAAACTTCAGCAATGTGTGGTGTTGGATCTCCTGCCAGTGTTAGTAATATAAGTATGCCATTAAATGCCAACAGTCCCTCTGTTGGAACTCCATCTTCGGCTGATGAAAGCATGCTTGAAAGGTTAACACAAATTACACAAGTAACCATGAGGTATAATGTTTGTTTCTCTCCATGAATAATAATTGTGTTCCTCTTCAATATATGTTAATTGGTGCAAATTGATGTAATCCTTTGCACATGTGCGCCTTTATTTTTTCTTCCCCCTAACCCGAACACCAAAAGTGCTGGATATAAAACTATTATATTTCTTTCTGACCATTCAACTCAATATTTCTGTTTGAGATGTATGTTCCTTAGTAAGGGATATATCAGGTATATATGAGGGCAATTTCTTAAGGTCCTCTATCTTGGTTGGTAAGGCCTCTTAGTCATTTGTATAGCAGCAACTTGACTTCTTTTTCTCTGGCCTTTTGTTTTAGGTATCAACTCAATGCGAAAAAGAATAAGGTTGATAACTACTCCCGGAAGCCAAATTCTTATTCAGCACAACATCTTATGGCTTGTCTGTCAAACGTTTTGAATAATGAGGATTTTAAAGATGATTCATGTGTGAGCCCCTTATCGAAGTCACTTGTTGGTGGCAGCATGAATATCTGCAAGACCAGAATTTTGAATTTCGTAGAGCAAGTTCAAGGTACCCTATACCATATTTACAGATTTAGCAATTTGTCTTGATATATTTATTTCAATTTTACAACCCAGATATTTCTGTTACTTTATTTATTCATTTATTTATTATTTTTTAGAATGATTATTTTATGATATATATGTTTCTGCAGGAGCTGGGTTTTCTTATGTTCCTAAGGTGAAAACGAGGATGATCATGTCAGAGAAGCCAAATGATGGCACTGTAGTAATGTACCATGGAGAAATAGAGGATGGTGAATTTCTGGATGCTGAGGAACATCTTCCTACGTTGCCCAACACTGTAAGTTATTTTGTAAATTTAATACTATCTCTCAGAATATTCATTTTCTCAATATATAAATGATAATAATTTTTTAATTTTCTAAGACTCAATTTTAACAATTTATTTAAATTTTATTTGATGTGAGAATCATATTTTCGCCCAATGAAATCAGCTTATTTCACCAACATTTTCTACCATGAATTTTACCGTGGCTATTATAGTATATTTGCATCAACTATACACCACGGACATCAGTGAGGAATTTACAGTATGTTGGCATAAGGTGCATCATATTGTAATACAAGAGATGTTATCTGAAGAGTCACTATTAAGTAATGCAAATCTGCAATTAATCTCAGGGGTATTATGTTCAACAAAAGTTTTGATTGCATGGTATTTCAGTGCTGTCTAGATGCTTCATCTCTTTGGTGTATTCTTCTTATTCTTTGCTGTTGTACTGACATATATGTACTTCCTTCAACAGCATTTGGCTGATTTGCTTGCCGCACAATTTTGTTCGCTGGTATGCTCATAAGACCTTGAAGTTTACTTCGAAACTTAAAAGTTTATACTGTTCATTTTTCATGTTGATTTATGTCATCTTCTTTAACACAGATGGTACATGATGGATATCTTGTGGAAGATCATGTCCAGCCAAAGCCGACTCGCATGTATCTTCCCCCAGGCAATAATGGTGTCGGTATGGCCCGTAATAATTCTGCTGTTGAAATGCAACACTATGCAGATGCAGTTTCAGGTCAACCATCTAATGATGTTAAGCCGATGATTGGTAGTAATGCATCCCTTAATCCAGCTCAAAATCTTCTACCTGGCACAAGGATTCTGCCACCTGGAAACTCCCACGCCTTACAGATGTCTCAGGGGCTTTTGTCCGGAACTTCTGTGCCACCGCGTCCACAACAGCTGGATTCACAGTCATCACTTCAGCAGCAGCAGCAACATCAGCAACACCACCACCAACAACAACAGCAACAGCAGCAACAATTGCAACAACAGCAACCTCAGCAAAGCCAACACTACTTGATTCAACAACAGCATCCCCAGCTCCAGAGATCAATGATGCTTGCAGCTGGAAATCCACTATTGAATGCAATTGGGCAGAAGTCCAACGTACAGTTAGGTAACATGGTAAATAAGCTCCCTTTGCAACATCATCTTCACCACCAGCAACAGCAACAACAACAGCCGCAAATGCAGAGGAAAATGATGATGGGACTTGGAGCAACTATGGGTATGGGAACCCTTGGAAATAATATGGTCGGGCTTTCTGGGCTTGGCAATGCGATGGGCATGGGAGCTACAAGGGGGATAGGAGGAGCTGGAATGTCAGCACCTATGACCCCTATATCTGGAATGGGAAATGTGGGTCAGAACCCAATGAATGCATTAAACCAGCAAGCCAGAATACAACAAGTGCAAGCTCTCATGGCAACAAAACTGCGCTTGCAAAACCGAGGCAACATGTTAGGGGTCCCTCAATCAAGCATAGCTGGTATGTCAGGAGCCAGACAGATGCATCCCGGATCTGCTGGTCTATCAATGCTGGGTCAGACTCTGAACCGCGCAAACATGAGTCCTTTGCAACAAGCAGTGATGGCTCCTATGGGTCCACCAAAGTTGATGGCAGGGATGAATATGTACATGAACTCGCAGCAGCAACAGCAACAGCAACAACAGCAGCAGTTGCAACAGCAACAATTGCAGCAGCAGTTGCAACAACAGCAGCAACCTCAGCAACAAGATACAAATTCACCGCTACAGGCTGTTCTTTCTCCACCACAGGTGAGCCCCCCCTCAACTATGGGAATTCCACAAATGAATCAGCAAATTCAGCAGCAGGCTAGCCCACAGCCAATGAGCCAAAGAACTCCAATGAGCCCACAACTAAGCTCAGGGGGTATGCATGCCATGAGTGCCGGTAATCCAGAGGCTTGTCCAGCGAGCCCACAGCTCAGCTCTCAAACGCATGGCTCTGTTGGTAGCATTGCAAATTCTCCCATGGACCTTCAAGCTGCTAACAACTCAACCGGTAATGCATAGTAAGAAAAGAAATGAAAGTAAAAGCTTGGGCATGTTATCTTGAGTTCATGGATAGGTTATTGGTCTGGCAGAAGCGTCCCTCACTGGAACTGGTGAAGCAGCTGTTACATTATCAAGTAGTGCTATTACGTATTTAACATTTATATGATGCTGAAGCATATGGGATAGTAGTATGATAGTACTCGCTGTCGCCTGTAGGGGGAAGGGCTGATATTTTTATTGGGGGTGTGTATCATTTATGCTAGATGATGACGATGAATAGGGTCATCAAGATTTAGTGTAAATTCCAAGAATTTGATAATGGAAATCCGGACACATAAGTTTTGGATGCAGATGATAATAGTCTTGTTAAGAAAATAATAAACCAATATGATCTGATGACTAATGGTTACCTCGTGTAGTTCAGATTCATCAGCAGACCTTGGAACAATGTTAAGAATCAAAAAGTAAAAATACTGTTGCCGACAAAATTTGGTCACGGTCGGCAATGGTCTCAAATATCCTACATATATTTTGCGGGCATCTTGTTCATGACCTTATTGCTTCTTAATAATCCAACAATAAAATGATACTAAGCACAAGTCACAAGCTTGAAAATTTATTGTATATCTATAATCATCATTCATCAGTCTGGTGCTTATTTCATGTTTAAACTGAACTTAGGATGTTGCAGCTTTCCCCAAATTGAATATGAATATCTCATTTTCATGTTTTAAGAAGAAATTAAGCTTTGTCAAAACAAGAGAAGGAATTAAAGCATGGAGCGGAGTCTATCACATTCTGTTATCACGTGCCTCCTGGTAATGTCCTGAACACTGGGACAGCCAGAGAGAACCATAGTGAGCTCTAGCTCATCCTTCAACATCTTCATCACCTTTCTAAACCCATCTTCTCCATTTACTGCAAGGGCATAGATTATAGGCCTTCCAACCTGCATCTCACCACATTTACAACAACTATCAGAGCAGGAGAAACTAGTACATTGCAAATCTACATGTTCAAACAACAGTAGTGATGTTTACAAGGACGGCTTGTGCTCCAAGGGCTAATGCCTTGAAGATGTCAGTCCCACATCGTATTCCTCCATCAAAAAGAACAGGAACTTTCCCTCCAACAGCTTGAACAACCTGAGTAACATGATAGCAGAAAGCATACCAATAAGTTCTAACTGAACCTTATGAAACGAGTTTCTATCTCACTTCAAAAATGGCTCAAATTAGTGTGTGAACAAGTTACAACAGCTAAATGAACTAAATATAGAGTTCCACCTCTTCCAGGACAGAAATAGTGGCTGAAGTGTAGTCTAGTTGACGCGCTCCATGATTAGAGACCACAATCGGCAACACCTACTTCCACAGCCTTTCTTGCTGAAATGGTAGAACATGCATGTCAGGTTTTACAAGACCTTTTGTAACTTGGACATCAAGAGTCAAGCCATCCAACTGACTACTATGACTTGTGAAGTTATGATCATTCCATGATAAGTCAAATAAGTATTGAAGAAAAAAAAGCAATCCCATGATTTGGATGGAACTCAACATTTTCAAGACCTTTTCTTCTATACATCATTATGACTAAATATTTACAAATGCTAATGACAAAGTCACATATATCAATAGATGCAGACCTTCATTAGTTGATTTGACCATCTTCATGAGTGAGTATACCCTTCATTAAAATTGGCAAGTTTGTAATAGATTTCAATCATCCAACTACATCCTGCAATCTGCAAACCAAGAATTCACGAATAAGAAGGTTCAACATAGGCCATCCTAAAATAATAATAATAATAATAATAATAATAATAATAAGCTGGTAACATGGGCACTTAAATGGCATTTGCTTTATCTTCAATCAGTCTATACAGAAAGCTAAGATTAACTGAATAAAATATGTAAGAATTATAGGATAACTCTCTCAGATATTGTCACTAGAAGCATATATAAGAGAGTGCTAGCAGAAAAGTATACCTCCCAGCACAAAGAATCATCAAGAGAGGCTCTGGCATAAGCTTCCAAGTTGGATCCTTCATTCTATCATCCAGGTTAAGTGTGCATGTGATTCTCTCTCATTTCATGAGAAAATTTGCAGTTGCCACCATAATAACATCTACCCTGAGCATGACAGCACACCTGCTTTTGGGCTTGTGTACTAGTCAAAAGAGAGTGGTTTACGCTTGTTAATGGCTGTCTTTGAGAAGCTTGACTGAAGTACCGTTCTTGCATTAGTGACTGCTGTTTCACTTGAGGTTGAGTTGTCACTTTTCCATGATCTACAGTCACTAAGCATGACAGTGGATCTTGAGGTTGAGAGCTGGTTTCTTGAAATGGTGAGATAGAATTGCTGGTTTTGCAGAATCAGTAGACAACCCCAAATGAGGTCCCATTTTTGTATTTCCTGGACCAACTGATTGATGAAGGTTTGCTGGATTAACAAGTGGACACGATTGATGAGGTTGAACAGATGACATAAAAGTAGAGGTTGAGTTCAACTGAGACTGATTTTTTATTGGCTTCTCCGTTCTTGAAACCCTGAATAAGTACAGATAACTTATGCTTGTAAGGAAGTGAAGGATAACAGAATGATACTAGGAAACTAGTAGAGCTGATAGATGTCAAAAGCTAGTGTCACTTGCAATCATGTCCAATAGTCAGTACCTATTTGTCCTCAGAGTTTTTCTCATTTCTTTCTCTTGGACGCGTGCTTCTCTGTCAGACCTAGCTAGGGATCCCCTCAAGTGCTTTTCCATTAAAGCTTTCTGCCTCTCCCCTTCATCTTCCCACCTCTAAGGAAAACAATATTAGCTACCACAGATTTGAAAACCACATGATGACCAAGTAATGGGAATTATATAAGCAGACCTGTCTCAAAGTTTTCAACCGGTAAAGATTCCGACCCTTGATTAGGAGGGGATGAAGTGGAGGGAGTGGTTTCTCCCCTTGCTCCAGTGTACTTCAATCTGATCAGAGAATAGCAACCAAGAATAAAAACTTTAATGAACTCTGTACTTGTTATGCTTTATATAAAACCATCAGATTCTTCGACTCACTGTAAATGTGTGCTGCTGTTTGACAGCACCATAGCTTTCTTTCACAATCCGCCCTGCAACAATCCTTGTGCCACATGGAGGACCTCTTCCGCTCCTGGATGCTATGTCAAACCTGCAACAAAAAATATTATCAATGCAAATATCAATATCCTAAACAATAAGTAGCAGTGCTGGCTGTTTATCATCAGATTCATAGTAATTTCTCGTCTACGTGAGAATATCAAAGAGGCATATTTCAGATCGTTTAGCAATACAGTGAATGCGATGAGATGCAAATCACACATTCACACACTACATGGTTGTATGCATCGAACTTAGAAGTAGGACTATTTCAGATTGTTAAGCAATACAGTGAATGCGACAAGATGTAAATCACACATTCACACACTGCAAGGTTTTGTGCATCGAACTTAGAAGTAGGACTACTTGACAATTTCCACATAAGCATATCTCCAACTAACAAAAGATATTCAAGGGAAACACCAAAATAGAAGGCCTCAAATTTCCTAAACATTCTGTTCGAACATGACAACATCGCCGGTGCTTGCATCACCTGCATAAAGCCACTGATAAGAGGAATGACAAGCAACTAAGAACAACAGTGTTACTGAACAAAACTCGCAACATTAATGGTTCTATAAAGAGTGGTTAATATTTTATACAGTAGGGAAGGAACAATGGAGTGAATGGACATTTGTTTTCAGAACTTAATACAAAAAAAGATTATATTGACAATTTGCTATCAAATTCGTGTGTATACCTTTACAATTCAAAACAAAGCTAGTGGCTGGGTACTTCTTCTCACCTCCACCATTCAAAATCCTGAACAACATAAACAAACATGATCAAAAACAAATTGAGGGGAACAATAATGCATCTCCAAAGTATGCTAAAGTGAATGAAATTACTCTAGGTGCTCCTTAAATCGCTGAATGAGCGTCTCCTTAATGCCAGTCAGTCTCAACCCATTCTTCCTCAAGTAGAGCTTACATTGCTCCACTTTCAGTTTCGCAATCTGTGTCTTCCACCAATTAATGTCAGACAAATTGCATCACTATACCATAAAAAGTTGAACCTAACCATTATTAATGATAGACACACACAATGGCAGGCTGTCTTCTCTTTGTGAAAATGCTCAAACATGGCAGGCATTGTTTGCAAAAAGCATTTAAAGTCTCACCTTGAATAATCTTATGAACATGTTCATAGCTTTTAGCATCAGTCTGATTAAGCTCAGGCACAACCACGTCCTCCCCATCAAGGTCTTCTTCAACATCAATAACCTCCTCAATACTACAAACCCAGCAACACCCATTTCAATTCTAGCTCTTAAATCATACAATATTAGCCAAAACTTACAGAACCCATCAAAAAACAAAAGGTGGGTATATCAGTATCACTCACTGGGTCTTGGATTTAGTCTTGATTGAGAGGTGTGAGAGCTTGGCATGGGTTTCTTCAAGAATGGTGTAACTTGGGTCCGTTAACGAATCATCGGAATCGTATCCTGGGTCTGATCCTCCGCCATTGATGGGTTTGGTTCTTTTTTAGCATCATTTTTAACAATTTTCAGCTAAAATTGTGATGGTTAAGAATCGACCTAAATCAAATCAATAGATTATTTAAATTTGTTAAATAAGAAATATTCAAGTTTATAATCAATCGAACACATTTATAAATATCTTAATTATTTTTAATTTCAATAAAAAAATTATAAAAATAATCTACTCATACATATATCTACAAATAGAATTCTAAGTGATTATAAAGGCTATTTGAAAGTTTTTCATTACGTTAGAATTCTACATGGTAGATGAAGCAAACAGTGTTACAAACAAATTAGTCCACCTTGATAGTTTAGAAACAATTGATAATATGGTTAGAAAAAACTCCTATTATTCAGTGTTCTCCACGAGAATTATTGTTCTAGCACTGATGTAGCACAGGGTTTAGGTATTATGTCCTCCTCCCCCGTTGTTGGGTGAGGGGCCGAGCCTCCCAACTAGGCTGGGTTCCAAACCCGTTTATATATATATATATATATATATATATATATATATATATATATATATATATATATATCAACTACTCATCACAAATAGTAGACAGAATACGCGAGAATAAAATTGATAATGTATATATAAATGAGAAACTATTCTCTTTACGAACTGGATGATAAGATTTCTCCTAGATCTGTTCCCGAGTCTCTTCCATAGAATGGGTATGTCCCCAATAGCAAGCAGAGGTTCTTTTAAATTTCATCGTACTCCACCCCCAGCAAAAATAACCCCGAAACATCATTTAAACCTCACTTGAGGATAAGGTAGCCAATCTGAAGCCCCAAAAGTCTGCATTACTACATCAGATGGAAGCAGTCACAACAATGAACAGGAACCCCATGAATTTGTCACAAGTTAGCAGTCTGATCACCACAGCTTCGTTTTGACCCAGAAAACAAGGAAAACAACTCCAAGAACAATGGCAACAGGAGCCCACTTACGGATCAAGGCCTGCAATTAAGATGCAACAATGACGAACTTTACATATGACCCGAGTGCTTAACAGAGACATCTCACTTTAAAGTGCTCATAGCAGATTCGAGAAAATTTCCTCACAGAAACAAATACGGCTATGAAAGAGACTATTGTACAAAGAACAAGAAGCAAAAAAGTAAAGAACACTTGTAAATGAAGACAACCCAGCAAACAAGCTTAGCAATAACACAAGCATACATCACCCCATAAGGCACAAGTAATAAACCCCGAGGCACAGAATATTATTTTAGTAGATAAAGAAAATGCCACTGTCATGGTATGCCTCATCCACCAGTATGCCACAATGAAACACAAAATCTGTACAACAAGATTTAAGTTGATACAACAAGTATAGTAACGGAGAATTTGCATGCATCATTGTTCATAAAAGTACCATGAAAATGATATCAAACATGATGACTCAGAAGACTACAGACCACTTGCTAATTGCTATCATAGACAGATCAAATACGAGTAAACCGTAACACTAACCTGTCGATTCAAGTCTCTCGCCTTGTCAGCATATGCACGGGTCTCTGACGTTAAATGACTGGACATTTGACTAACCTCTGCAAAATTGAAATTTGGGAATGATTTTTCATTCAAACACGAGCACAAAACCTTCCTTTTAGAAGCAAACAGAAATAACTTACGGTCCAACTTTTCACCGACGCCAAGAACTTCCTGAACATTGCGAGTCATTATTTGGTGGACTTCATAGAGTTCATCATTCAACTTTGAAATGTTCCGCTGAGTACGAGTGTCCTGGTACAATTTCTTGATTTTCTGTATGAACGTATCTTTAAAACATAAAAGTAAAAGGAAATCAAACTCAAGAAGCACAAATAAATAACGCAAAAGTAAAGAATTCCACATAACATATGAAAGAGTTTAATTTATGGTGGTAAACCTACCGAATTTAATGAAAGCATATGGTCTTGCCGCAGTTTCAATCTGGGCTCCATTAACACGCTCAAATTCATTCTTGAGATCTTCCAGGTACTGAAAGGCAAGTTTCTTTGGATACGCTCGGTCACACATTGTCAAGTAACACACACGGCCTTCAATAATATAACTAGGAACAAAGGTCAAGGAAAACCCAATAGATGTACTCTACCACAGACAAGAATCATGATATACAATTGAATTAAAACATACCAGAGAGATAAAATATGCATAAACCCAATACAGCATACTGCAAAAGATATTACCAAAAAGGTGGCATAAATATTTCACATTTACCTGATTTACAGAATAAAAGCTTAGAAAAATATAGATAGTTGCCTTGAGTTAATTAACTACAAAAGCATACATAGGCCATATTATATATCATGCACCTATGTTAATCAAACATAGGTCTGTCTAATAGGTCTGATATACTCATTTTTTCTAACAATGCATCATTCCTGTTGCAAATTCATTTTGTGTTTTCTATTGTAAACAGGAATGACACCATCTAAGGCACATACATCTAAGCTCAGAGAACCAGAAACACCAAAGATAAGCAGATTATTTCTGTGATAACTACAGCTACATGGCACAAAAGTACTATGTGCTATTACTAGAGTTAAGTTAAATGGAATTCAACAAAGCATCTGCAAAAAAACACAACAGTCATGAACAAGGAAAAAGAGATTTCATAAGTTGTAGTTATAACTATAAAGAGAGATTCAAATTTCATGCTGACATCCAGATTACTGTATATGATCTGTAAAGAGACTGCATGAATCTATAGTATACTGTATATGTATCCATTCTAGAGATGTAATGAATAAAGTTGAAAGCAATCGAAAAGAAAATCCAAAAAGACACAAGGATACTGGAATATATAAGGTCCGCTTTCAACTGACATCCTTGAAGGCTCATTCTGGCCTCTTGACAAGTTCTTGAATAGAGCCTTGACTTGTTGTTTGTAGAATTCTGCATCCTTAATATCACGCCCATCATCCAGTCCCTCTGCTAGAGGAAGACCATCAGTAACACGAGCAATCATCGTCAACTTCACCATCTTCACTTCCCAGCTTCACTTCAATGCCAAAATTACTGTTATATGTCCCCTGCCAGCAGAGGTTTCGAATGAGAAAACCACTTGATGCAGATAACAAGTAAAGAATCCATCAAGTCCCATCTATTTGATAATTCTAGGATTTCTTAGCACAGCCTCTAAATCTAACACATGCAAGTTGCTTGTTCTCAATCGTAAAACATTAACTTTTCGGGCTAGATAACACACCCAGAACCAGTCAATTCCGTATAACAAGCACAACATGCAGTCTTATTCTATGTGAACAACAGTTATAGCTTCAGTTGTAACAATCAAAGACCCACATGCAAGAACAATTTACAATCACAGAAACCCAATTGTCATATCTAAAGCAACCAACTCCAAGAAACACCCAATTCTGATAACATCGATATAATCACACCCATTATCACCCAGTTGATGAATCACAAGGCATCAAAGATCTAACCCAAACCCATTAACCATTTCACATAGCTTTCTCTCAAATCATCATCAACACTGGAAAAAGCCAAAACCTTTATGATAAATCTGAGCCCCAAAAACTGTAATTGAGCATGAATTAGAGAGAACGCACCTGGGTATGGGGGTGATCGGAGGACGAGGAGGTTGCAATCGGAGGTGAGATTGTTAGGGTTTTATAAATGAGGGGAAATCAAATCTACGATCTCTGCGTTACAGGTTGTCCGTTAAGGAAACGAGGTTGGAATTTCGAGGGGACAACATAATGGGTCGGGTCGCAACACCCCCGATCTAAATGGGTCAACAAATGATCAACTAGTCTTCTATTTTTTAATCTTTATTTTTGGAGTATCTTCAATACACGGCTGTGAATGTACACGGTACATATGAACGGTTGAGATTAAAGATATAATATTGATACATGAGTGATCAAACAAATAAATTGTTATAAATGACTAAGATCGTGTCATGTACATACACGATCGTGCATATAAAAATTTCTCCTTTATTTTAACGAAAAACATTGTTCTTTTTGTTTTCTTACCTCAAGCAGTCATTTTTCCTTTCATCATTTGTAATTCTAACTCCTAATTTCCTTTAAAAAAAAATTGAAATCCACTCTCTCACTTTCTATATATTTAGTAATCATTATCATAAGAAGACAAAATTTAAATAATTAAAGACAAAATTTAATTTCTAATAATATGGTAAGTGAGAGTGTGAATTTCACTTCCATTTTTTTGTTTATATAATACTACTGGGTTAAATCGGTAGAATATAATCGACTCAATACAAATTGGAATGACCAAAAAAGACTCAATACACATTGGCAGAAATAAAATTTAAGGAAAAAAAACTTAAGGTAGCAAATTGGTTTATTTTGGGAACTTAAGGTAGCAAATTGGAATAAATAAAAGAGAAAATGTCCGTTCACTATAAAATTTGGCATCATACTTCCTATTCCAATTTTTTTTTTAAAAGCAATGACCATTTAAACTTTCAAAAGAGAATTTGTGCCTATTAGGTCTAAACTCTTAAGACACTCTTAAGAACCTATATTATTTTAGTATCATTATACCTCTCACCCCTTAAATATACTTAGAAATGCAAGAGAGAGAACGGTTGACCGAAACCTCATTGACTCCGGTCACCTGCCGTCGGACTCCGGTCACCGGTCATCGATTGCCGGATTCCGGTCACCGGTCCCCAGAATCTGATCGTCAGCTGCCGGACTCTGATGACCGGAATTACTGACCATAGTAAACATTCAATTTCAAGTTTACTACCTCTAGTAAACTTACTTCTGTTCCAAAAACCAGACTCAATAAATCAAAACCAAGTTTACTACTCTTAGTAAACTTACTTCTGTTCCCAAAAAACAAACTCAAAACACCAAAACTAAGTTTACTAGAAGTAGTAAACTTACTTCTGGGGTTAGTAAACATCAATACACATCATAAACAACAACATTCATATTCAGTAATTGAGTGAGTCAATAACTCAATACACATCATAAACAACAACATTCATATTCAGTAATTGAGTGAGTCAATAATTCAATACACATCATAAACAACGACATTCATATCCAGTAACTCAGTAACTTAAAACACCAAAACCAAGTTTACTACTCTTAGTAAACTTACTTTTGGGGTTAGTAAACATCAATACATAACTTCTGAGAAAGAGAAAGAGAGAGAGAGAGAGAAAGAGAGAGGTTGAGACTTCGACGTCGAGGCTGGGACTCCGCCGTCAATGAAAGAGAGACATATCAAATCTAGACAATTCTGATTTGGATCGGGTGAGAGAGAGAGAGAGAGATTAGATCTTGAGGCAATGCTTTGTTTGCTTATGTTGTTGAACGGTGACGGTGCGGGGCGAGCTGCGACAACGCTGGGTGAGCGAAGATGGTGTGGTGAGAGGGACGACGGTACTGTGCGGTGAGCTGCAACAGCGTTGGGCGATGACGTGGTTGATGGCGGTTGAGGATTGGTAGTCTGGGAGTCGGAAGAGGCAGAGTAGATGGTGGTGGTGGAGATGGTGGCGAGGGTGATGGTGATGTAGAGGATGGTGTGTTAGAGAAGGTATGGGTATAGGAGAGAGAGAGAGAGAGAGCAGATCGAGAGAGGAGAATAAGAGGAAAAATATAAGATACAGGTAAGAAAGTAAATTTGATAGGAAAAGTTGGAGTGTGCACATAGAAACTTTTTTATACCTATTGGGCACTTTTTCTGTTTTTGTAATGAATGATTAATACTCCTAAATAAAACCTAGGTGAATCCTACAATAGCAAATTAGCAATCAAGCCTCGAGTACACTGCGTAGAGTTTTAGCATAATTAGTTAAAGCTATGACTTACATAATTATAGAGCTTTGAACTTATTTGAGCAAAGCCTAGGGCTTCACAATGGCGGTAACGCTAACTCTTCCTCACGTATGAATTGGTTTGTCTGCTTGGGTTTATATTACTTAAATGATTTAAAACCATTAAATTGAATGAAGATGATATGAGAATGACATCACAGAACTACATTGTATTCAATCTAATGGTTTTAAACCATCCAAACAAATCTAAATAGAGAAATCTGTTAAGATAAAGATGATGATCGCGGTGTCAGCGGCGACATTAAGATATTTCAGCCTTGATCATGCTTTTGCCACGAGTATCGGCTCTTTGAGGTGTTGAGATTGCAGCTAGAGTTCCCTCGAGTTTTTCGGAGGAAACCCTAGTTTGAAAGTAGGTTTGATTGGCGAGTTGGCTAGGTGTTAGTCTACTTTGAACGCTAAGCCAACTCTTGAAATCAAGTGGAGTTGCCTTCTATTTGATACAAGAAAACCGATGAGTTTGTTTGTTGATGATGTAGTTACCTTCTATGAGCAGGTAGATGCAATTCCATATATTTCTCTTTTTACCTTTGTTGTTTTGATTTGGATATTCTGATTTCTTACTGCTAGGAGATGTAGATGAGTCACAATTAATGTCTGTTTCATCTATGTAATTTATAGGTTGTCCGATTATTTTCCATTATGGTCATGTTATTTGAGCCGTCATTTTATTAGTTAAGGTGTTTAACTAACAACGTTGAGGACATGAGTTTAAATAAATAACTATAGCAGACGAATTGTAATAAATTTCGTCGGCTAAAGTTAAATAAATAAATAAAAAATAAAATAAATACCTATGGCCGACGAATTTTATTAAAATTTGTCGGCTAAAGTTAAATAAATAATTAAAAATAAATTAAATATATTACTATAACAGATGAAATTTAATAAAATTTCGTCGGTTAAGGTTCAAAAATTCGTCTGATAAAGTCCAGACTTTAAACGACGAAAATTTCTTCGTCGGCTAAATAAATGACGTTAGCGAACGTTGAACAGTAATTTCATCGGCTAAAGTCTTGGTCGACGGCTTTTTTCAATGACTTCTTAGCCGACGAAGTTTCATTGGCTAAGACTTTAGCAGACGAAATTTTTTACTTAGCCGACGAAAAAATTTCGTCGGCTAATGTAGTTGTCCTAGTAGTGTTTGATACCCATAATGAAAATCTAGGTTTTTCAAATTTTAAATAATAATTTCATAATTTTATCATAAAAATTTGATGAAATTTTTTAATAAAATAAAGATTTATATCAAAAGTTGATTTACATATCTAAAATACTTTTTAACGGTAAATTAATATAACTAAAATACTTAACCTCTAATGTTTTTAACATAAATAACATATGCATTAACAGCTTCAACTTCATCACATCATACTTTAGAGACAATTTAGATTTGAGTATTTAGATAATCTAAATAATTATCATATTATTAAATATTTATTAATAAAATAATATTTAATTATTTTTAAACGGATCTGGGTCCTTAACTGATCGGATCAATAAAAATCTGGATCTGATCCGTTTAGTAAACGGATTAACGGATCCGGGTTTTTAACAGATCAACGGGTCAAATTTTTGATTCAAATCTGTTTAAAAACTACGGGTGCGGATAAAATCCAGGTCTACAGATAATGTTATGGATTATGCTTGCGGTTACCAAACTGAATTCTAAGCTTCCCCTCCCATGCGAGGGCTAGACATCCCCAGTCGGACACCATTGTCCAATCCTGCCTTCACTTTGTAACCCCTTCACTCCTTGGTTCGCCGATTTCTTGATGGAAATATGAAACGTTTACCCTTTGGCAGGGAATCACTGTTCAAGTATCCATGAGAATCCAAGTGCTTTGATACAGCAATCAAACAGTATCATTGGATCAAAAGACATTTCTGTCGACAACTATGCATCTGAATTTAATACATTTGATGCACCAAAGTAATCAAAATGAGACCAAGGGATGAATGATTGAAAGAAAAACTAACCACCCCAAGCATCGGTAAATATTGGAATATAATTTACAGCTGCATTAGTGTTCCAGAATACTTCTTACAGATAAACAGGCTATTGTTTTACATCATCATCAGCCATTTTGTGTGAGCAACGGAGATCTCGTATTTGCCAATAGTCGAAAGAACATTCCTCTTGAACCTCCATTTGGCTTATCGAGTATTCCCTCTTAAACAATAAAAATTCCTGCACATAAGATAGCATGTAAATAGAGTTCAAAAACAAGGTCTGGAATAATGTTTCTATATGTTATTCTTCTCACTATGAGGTATATTTATACAAGTACATGTCTACAACCCTAATACAATTAGATTAGGAATCAATTACCATAACCTCTAAGGAAAGAAATCCCAAACTTATTTACATTCCTATTTCAACTTACATTCCTATTTCAACACTCCCCCTCAAGTTGGCGCATAGATATCAAACATGCCCAACTTGCTAACAAACTTCGAAAAAATCTGATATGAAACAGGTTTGGTGAGAATGTCTGCAAGTTGATCCTCTGATCTTACCTTCGGTATTTCAATAATTTTTTCGTCTGACTTTTCTTTGATGAAGAACCTATCAACCTCCACATGCTTGGTCCTGTCGTGTTGAACGGGATTAGCTGAAATTTCACATGCAGCTTTGCTATCACAATACAACTTCATCGGCTCATTTGGACCACAACCTAAATCATTCAACAACAATTTAAGCCATAATAATTCGGTAATACCTAATGCGATACCCCGATATTCTGCTTCAGCACTTGATCGAGCCACAACATTTTGTTTCTTGCTCCTCCACGTAACAAGATTCCCTCCCACAAACGTGAAGTATCCTGATGTTGAGCATTTATTATCTATCGCTCCTGCCCAATCTGCATCTGTATATGCCTCAACTTTCAAGTGACCGTTCTTTGAAAATAATACTCCTTTTCCAGGAGTTGACTTTACATATCTCAAGATACCCATTACAGTATCCATGTGTTGTTTTCCTGGTGTGTGCATGAACTGACTCACCACACTCACGGTATAGGCCAAATCCGGTCGTGTATGAGTCAGGTACATCAGTCTTCCCACTAACCTCTGGTATCGGCCCTTATCACACGGCACTTGATCTGGTTCAATAGATAATTTTAATCCTTCTTCTAAAGGCATATCACAGGGTTGACAAGCCGACATTCCCGTTTCTTGTAATAAATCCAGGGCATATTTCCTTTGTAACAGAAAGATGCATTCTTTTGAGCGTGAAACCTCAATTCCCAAGAAATACTTTAGAGTACCAAGATCTTTCATCTCAAACTCTTGAGATAAATACCTTTGGAGCGCCTTTCGCTCATCATGATCATCACCTGTCACCACCATATCATCCACATATACAATGAGAGCAGTAATCTTACCACCTCTTCGTTTTAGGAATAAGGTATGATTAGAATTACTCTGACTATATCCAAATGCTCGCATGGACTTTGCGAATCTTCCAAACCATGCTCTTGGGGATTGTTTAAGACCATATAATGCTTTCTTCAAGTAACACACCTTGTTACTATGTTCCATAGGTTTGTTTGACCCTGGTGGGAGGTCCATATACACTTCTTCAGTCAACTCACCATGCAAAAAAGCATTTTTCACATCAAATTGTTGCAAAGGCCAGTTAAGGTTTGCAGCAAGAGATAGAAGAACACGGACTGTGTTGAACTTCGCGACAGGAGCAAACGTCTCATCATAATCAATCTCATATGTCTGCGTGTAACCTTTCGCCACTAATCTTGCCTTGTATCGTTCAATTGACCCATCTGATTTGTGTTTCACTGTATAGATCCACTTACACCCAACTGGCTTCTTCCCACTTGGTAATTCAACAATCTCCCATGTAGCATTCTTTTTCAGGGACTTCATCTCTTCATCCATGGCTGCCTTCCACTTTGGATCGGCTAATGCTTCCTGCACACTATTAGGAATAGACACAGAAGATAATTGATTCACAAAAGACTTATTTGATTCAGACAACTTATGGGTTGACACATAATGACTCATGGGATATCTAACTTTACTAGTCATGTCTGGTATATATGTAGGTGCTGGTATACCCCTATTAACTCGAGTGCGGAGTACTCGTTGTGGACCTTCATGCTGAGTCTGCAGCTCTTGGGGAGTTGCTAGGTCAAGCTCAGGGTTCGGAAACGGATCTTCCACTGGTTGTGATACCTCGTCTTCCATATTAGGGTCATCTTCCACATGTGGAAAATCATCTTCCATATTATCCTCACTCGTATCCAAAACATCACCCATGTTCTCCATAACCTCAAACACTGGATCATAAGTAAGAGTCTGAACTTCTTGCCTATGCTCCCCCTGACGAGAAGACTCAGGTGGGAAATACATAACTTCTTCATGAAATACCACATCCATTGTCACGTGCATCATCTTACTTGGCGGGTGGAAGCACCGATACCCTTTTTGGTTTGCGGCGTACCCAACAAAAACACACCGAAGGACACGTGGCTCCAATTTGCTCCGTTGATGCTTATGAAGATGGACATAGGCTTCACAACCGAACACATGAGGAGGTAGCTTTGCCGTGGCAGGAGTGTTCACCAAGTCACTAAGGGTTTCCAACGGTGTCTTGAAGTTCAGGACCCTCGAGGGAACTCTGTTGATTAAATATGCTGCTGAGGAAAGTGTTTCTCCCCAATACTGTAGCGGCACATGCCCTTCTAGAAATGAGGCACGAACCACTTCTAGTAAGTGACGATTTTTCCGTTCTGCTACTCCATTCTGTTGGGGAGTATATGGACATGTAGTTTGATGTATGATGCCATTTCGCACAAGGTATTGCTGGAAATCGGCACCAAGTTATTCACCTCCATTATCACTACGGAGTACTTGAACTTGAGCTTGATATTGTGTCATAATCATCTTGTGAAATCGCTGAAACAACATATTAACTTCACCCTTAGTCTTCATAAGACAGAGCCATGTCATCCGAGTACAGTCGTCAATAAACGTCACAAACCAACGATTTCCACCTAAAGTAGCATTCTTAGATGGTCCCCAAACATCAGAATGAATTATCATAAACGGAACTGAACTTTTATTGAGACTTGGTGGAAAAGAAACACGGTGGCTTTTCGCCATTTCACAAACACCACAACGAAAACTAGACATATCAATCTTCGAAAATAAACTAGGAAACAACTTCTTTAAGTAACCAAAGGAGGCATGTCCTAACCGACGATGCCATAACCAAATCGCAGATTGCTTCTTCTCCCCCTCGGATCCATCCATGGATAAGGCTTGAGTCAACTTATGTGAACTTTCTGACATCATATCGAGGTAGTAGAGCTTTCCTTGCCTAACTCCATAGCCAATCGTCTTTCGGGTCTGAATATCCTTGAACACACAGAAATATGGCCAGAAAATCACGATACAATTCAAAGCAACGGTTATTTGAGCCACAGAAATTAAATTATAATCCAAAGTCGGAACCACAAGGACTGTATCCAAATTCATGTTCTCAGTGAGTGAGATGGACCCCTCACTAGTGACTGGTGTTGTATTGCCGTTTGCTATATGAATCCCAGGTTTGGATGATGGTTTAATATTTTTAAGTTGTCTAGAATCAAAAGTCATATGATCTGTAGCACCTGAATCAATTATCCATGTACTATTCGAAACAGAGTCAGAAACATTTAAAGCCTTACCTTTATTACCTGTAGTAGCAATTGATGCTGATGCCCTCTCTCTTCCATATTCGGATTCGCTGCTTTCAGCAACCGCAACGGTTAAGTGTTGCTGCTTCTTTTTGTTTCGATTTCCCCACCATTCCGGGTAGCCAATAACCTCGAAGCATCGAGACTTTGTGTGGCCTGTTTGTCCACACAAGTGACACACCACATCTGCTTATGATTTTGTTGAGCTATGATCTGGACGCGTTCCGGAATCAGAAAGACTTCCAGAACTTGTTGACTTAGGCCAATCTGATTGGCTCCGGTTTGTACGAGTGCGGGGTGGCTGGTTTCGGGCTACCATGGCTGCAGTATCAGGCGGTGCATGTGTTTCATTCATGGTTGCTCGTCTCAGGGAATCACGACGTACAAATGAGTATGTTTCTTCTAACTCTGGGACCGGATCTTTCCACAGAATTTCTTCGCGAATCTGCTCGAACTCTGAATCCAATCCGGCCAGGAAAATATGCACCCTCTGGCGTTCAATGGATTTCCGGTACAACTCGATATCATCAGCATCTTTCATGATCACCTTGTCTCGATGATCCAATTCTTGGAAAATTTCCGTCAACTCGCCATAATAGGCAGAAAGGTTTTTTCCGTTTTGTTTTGCAGAAAAAGCTTTCTGATGTAGGGCAAAAACTTGTACTTCATCAGTACCATCATAGAATGCCTTTTCAAGGGCACTCCATATTTCACGGGCAGTGCGCAATCTGAGGTAGCGCTTCTGGATCTCAGGAACCATGGACATAAGTAACCATCCTTTGACCTTTTGGTTATCAGCATACCACTTGTCATAATCTGCTTCTCCTTCTCTTGGTTGTTTACTTTTTCCACGAATGTATTGAATCTTCTCACGTCCAGCGATGTGCATCTCCATCATCTGAGACCATACATCGTAGTTTGTTTCAGTCAGGGTTATTCCGGCATTGAATCCAGAACCTTCAGATTGTATCACAATAGGAGGAGCCGTCTTCTCTCCCATGGTGATGGTGCGGCGTGTATCGGTGGTGCGGCGCCCAAGATCGTTTTAAACTTAGGCTCTGATACCAAGTTCAAAAACAAGGTCTGGGATAATGTTTCTGTATGTTATTCTTCTTACTAGGAGGTATATTTATACAAGTACATGTCTACAACCCTAATACAATTAGGTTAGGAATCAATTACCATAACCTCTAAGGAAAGAAATCCAAAACTTATTTACATTCATATTTCAACAAATAGACCTTAATTTAAATCAACTGCGCAACTAAAGACGAAGCAAACTGCGCAGCAGATCTTAAATGATGAATAAGCCCAAGGTTGCTCTGTTTTTTGGTTTTGTTCAACCCATGGGGCTCAATATACGACCTATGGTGTGGTAATACTATGTATTACCATCGGAGCTGCAAGTCCCCACAAGATAAATTATTGCCACTTCAATGTTAATTTCAAGAGGACAGGGAGACTTCATTAGGAGATGGAATCCCAAACTCGTTATACTTAAGCAGAAGTTTAGTTATGAATCTGAAAGAAATGAAAGCAAAGATATCCACACCTAAATTTTGGTGGCAGATATTTCATTTACAATAACGAAAAATCCGCCAGGAGGAACGATATGCAATTTCTTTGGGACATTTTGAAATGGATGATTAAGATAATATGGTCAAAGGATTAAGATAATATGTATAACCTCCCAAGTTAAGAAATGCAACCCCACCTAAGCATACCGGCAATTGTTGGTGACTAAACAAATGAAGAAACCCAGCTTCACGGCAAGCAACTAGTTCAATCAACTGATCATGGCTTTCAGGTGGAATACCAAACTTTATGAGAGAAAGTGAGACCTGCAGATGTGACAACCATTGCCACATTAAAGGTGTGTGCATAGTTCTAAGTAAATACTAATAGACTCACACCTGGAGTCAAACATACATATCTTGCTCACACAACTATGTGTAAAAATAAGATTACCTCGCTTTAAAAGAGCTTACTATAATTTTTCAAATGTAAATAACAAAGATAATTCGATCCTATTTAAGTAGCTGACAATCCCTACTTCATACTCTTGAAAGTCTTGCAAAATTAACCATACACTATGGATTGATGCATCTGACTTGGTAAGCTTTACAGTTCGTATGAGTAAATCAAATTAAAAGAGTTGTACTGCAAATACACCTGACCTCACAAATTGGTAAAATAAATAAAAGTAAACAAACAAACAATTAAAACGAGCATACAACATATGAAAATGATAGAAGACAATAACCCCGACATTGAAATCTTAGTTCTCGTAGTTACTTCACAAAGTAAATCATACAAAATCATGCATAAAGAGTAATTCAATAAATCGCAAATGAAATTACAATTAAAGTCATGGTAATCATGACAATAAACATAGTTCCGAAATTTGCTAAAAACCAAAGAATTCAAATAAAACCAAACTCAAAATCTCCATTCGTAAATCCACATTCTCAATTCCTAAGAAATATCTCACACCAGAATAGATCACTTCGCCACTAAGGAGGACCTAAACCGCCAAATCCGGAATAGATTTCTTTACCACTAATGAGGATCTAACCTCCACACTAAGATAGATCCATTCGCCACTAAAGAAGACCTACACCGTCACACATGAATAGATATTTTCGCCACTAAGGAAGATCTAACGTCACACACACGTCAACATGCCTCCAACCATAGAATAACATATCAATCAATCACGTGATATTTCAACACAACAATTCTTCACCCATAACCAAAGATAATTCAATCATCATAACTCCTCACACATTATCACATCAAGGCATAAACATCATAAGGCACATCTAAATTCATAATGGGTATTTATCTCATATTCACAACTATACATTATTGTTCATAATCACAAATCTCTTTTAGAATCAATCTTATAAGAAAATCGTTTTACTTAGGCTGAGTTTGGTACAGCTGGGCTTATAAGTTATAAGCTGACTTTTAGCTTATAAGCAGAAGGTGGGTGTTTGCAGCTTCTCCTTTTTCCCTCAAAACACTTTATACTTTTTTAAAAAGTAGCTTATTTTTGGACTTACCAAACACCAAAACTTTTGGTGCTTAAAAGTAAAGGAGCTTATAAGCTCTCCCAAACCCACCTTTACCCATGCCATGAACCATAGCCGATCAAGTTCATTTTTTTAAAAACACAAAAACTTCATTTTCAAGAAAACGATTTCACAATTTATGATAATGAACTATAACACATATTTCCTTCATGGCAAAGTGAGATTTACTCACCTTAACTCCCTCTGGGTCTTCAGAGATACAAGAGCATGCTCAAAACCACACTCCACAATCACCTAAACAACACAATTATTAACTTTAATGCTTTAGTGAACCCTAACCCAAAGATTGCCCAAAGAAGGGCAACCTTCGTTCGAGACCTTCAAAGGTCATAAAACACCCATCAACCTATCCACGCTACCTCTAAGTTTATATTTCCAAAGCTCACAACCTCACATAGCTCTATGATTCAACAAATACCTAATATGCATTCACTAACTCCATTCTAGCCTCACCATGTGTCAACGTACTCGCAACAAGGCACACAAACTCAACAACCTAATACACATTGATCTTAATTTTCCTGTTCAGATTCTCAAGCACAAAACTAAGTCACGCAAGTTTCTAGATTAATATTAAATCAACCACTCACTCTCGTCTAGTGTTCAAAAAACCTAGCCAGCCTAGACGCCCCCAGCCTTTCTAGGCGGCCGATTTTTACGTCTGCGCCCAGTTTGGCCGATTCAGGAGAAATCAGAAGGGTGACCTGCCACCTAGCGCCTAGGTGGGTCAAAATCCGCTTTCTGAGCGACATCTGGGCGGTGCCTAGACGGCCTGATTAGTTTTTTTGTTAAATTATGAAATACATAAAAGTCTATCAAAAATTAGTAAAATTTAACACGAAAAACATAATATTCTACTTTAAAATCTAAACGAATAACATAATATTTTATTATTATTTTTAAGAACAATGTTGCTTTATTTTGTTTATTTTTGAAGTATTTTTGCTATTTTGGAACATAAAAGAATTTTTATAAATTTTGTTTATATAATTGTAAATATTAAATAAATAATAATAATATGTAAAATACAAAACCGCCTGGGCATCCCGGGCGCTTGGCGCTGGCTGTCCGCACTGGTAGCGCCTAACGTTTTTTAGAACCTTAATCTCACCTTGCCTTGGCACATATTGACATGCTCACCGAGGCTTGAACTACCCAGCCAAACAACTAAACCTAACCACACCGCCCGGACACGCTCACACACGCTGATACAGCGGTTGCACATGGGTCCCACGTGCCGCCCCTGAAACTGCTAATTTCAACAAACTCCAAACATCAAACATGAAGATCAAAGCATCCTTCAATTTGGCCAGGAACCACCGCAAACACCGCCGCTAAGGGAGAAATCGAACTCAGCCACTCCTCATTGTGAATCAAGTTTCAAAGCCACCAAGGATCGAACCAGAACACCGAGACCTTCTTTTCTGAATCGATTCCTGGCCTCGTTGCCGTCGCACGTTGGATAACGAGTTGGATCTTCGTCGGACCCAAGTCGCCTATGTGTGAGCTTCGATTATCACATACCAGGACGAATCGACCTCTTCCACCGCCACAAGGAAGCTCGCGCTGCTGAGACAAAGCGAACCTGACCAGTCCCATCGTCTGAGTCGACCCAAGTTGGACGCAAAAGCCAGGTCGGGTCTGTTGGGTTCGGGTCAGTCGGATTTTTTTATAGCGAAGGGGTGAGGCATGAGATAAAAAAGGGGGAAGGAGAAAGTTTTTGTGGGAATAATATAGGAAACAATAGACTTTTCTATTTATACTAAAAATTCCTAAAAAGCCACGAACTTCTGTTGATTATAATTTCCTCATAAGAAATTTGTTTTACACTTGTCACATGTCTACGAACTTGTATCGCCATGCTCTACAACTTCCGTGAAGAAAGTTTTAGAGAATCCCAACGAATAAAAATTCAACACTTTAACCTATCAATTAAAGTTGTTTTCGAGTTATTTAAATCGTCTCCGCTCCTCTCTTGAGTCACGAACCTCGCTACCTCTGCCTAATAATTTCCAAAAAATAATATTTGAAATTATTTATAAAATTCTCGGGTATTACATGATTAGTGGTTACCTATGGGTATTTCTTAAACCTTTTTGTGAGTTTTTTTAATGAACATTTTTTTAGATATGTATTGATATCCCTCTAATAATAAGTCTATTTTATTTCAATTGTTTCGATGTATTCTAGAATTATGTAACCTTGCTTTTGTGTTATGGTATTAATTACTTATATCATAGTCAGTGACTGATGTTCTGTATTTGTCTGAACTGATTATATATTGCCTTTTGCAATGTTTAGTATCATCTCAAAGGTAAATGAAGTTTGTAGCAGCGAGAGAATGGTAGTCGTCCAACAACATTAGAGTTATATTACTTATGTATTTGCTCCAATCGAACGTAATCTATATGAAAACAATTGTATCACAATGCAATACAATGTAGTTGCTCTTTTTGCCTATCATTATAAACAATACCTTCAATATTGTCTATGGAATTCGAACCGTATTTATTTAATTACTTACTAATATTTTTTTCTATCTCATCAAGCAAAAATTCTTAGATGAAATTGATTAATATTTTTTTAAATGAAAATAGGAATTCTTCAAGAAAAAAATGTTTCTCATAATATTGGTGTGGGAAAAGTTTTTTTGACAAAGAAATTGGTCAAAAAATTTGAAATTTTGGTCGAAACTAGAATCATTCCTGACGAGTTACTGACAACTTATTTTGGGGAAAACCAAATAATTAGTTTCCACCAATATCCTATGGGTACTTTTGTCGGAAATAAAGAAGAATTTCCAACGATCCATCAAAAATATATTATTTCCCACGGGAGTATTACTGACACCTTTCAACGAGGTATATTTTGTCAGAAATAGTATTTCCGATGAAAGTACGATTAGTACTAACAATTTCCATTGTCAGAAATGACAATGTGTGTTGTAGTAAATTTCTCATATCTGACAATTTCTCATAATTATATTGTCAATTTCTAAATTTCTTAATTCTGGCATTTTCTCAATTTCACATTTCTCATAACTAGCAATTTCTTAATTTCACATATCTAGCAATTTTCTCAATTTCTCATAGTTGATAATTTCTCAATTTTTCTTACGTTGCAATTTCTCATAACTAGCAATCTCTTAATTTTTCAGAACACACAATTTCTCAATTTTACATTTTAAAATATCTCATAACATGCAATTTCTTATATCTCGTCGTTTCCTAATTTCTCAAACCTTGCAATTTCTCAGACTTGACAATTTCTCAATTTCTCAGCTGGAATTATCTAAATTTCTCATTCCTTGCATTTTCTCAATTTCTCATTTCTCATAACTAGCAAGTTCTCAATTTATCGATTTCTCATAATTGACAATTTCTCATCATTGCCATTTTTTCAATTCATCAATTTCTCAATTTCTCATTACTGTAAATTTCATAATTTTTCAATCTCTCATAGCTGAATATTTCTCAATTTTTCATGCATAACAATTTCTAATATCTCGTAATTTTTCAATTTCTTATACTCAATTTCTCCAATTCATACATATAATTTTTCATACCTGACAATTTTTTAATTTCTCAATTTATCGTAACTGGTTTTTCTAAATTTCTCAACTTCTTATAACTTACAATTTCATTATCTTAAGTTCTTTTTTTATTAACCAATATCTTACTTTCACATACCTAGAAGTTTCTCAATTTCTCATAACTGTTATAACTGTCAATTTCTCAAATTTTCATAACATAAAATTTCTCAATTCTTCATAACTCAATTTCTTAATTTCTCAAAATATGTAATCTCTCTTAGCTGAAATTTCTCAATTTATCGCACTTGGCAATTTCAAAATTTCTAAATTTTCCATATCATGCAATTTCTCATACCTAACCATTTTTTAATTTTTCAATTTCTCATAACTAGTCGTTTCTAAATTTCTAAACTTCTCACAGCTGTTAATTTCTCATAACTGTCAATTTCTCGAATTCTCATAACAGGAAATTTCTCATACATTTCAATTTGTCAATTTCTTATAACTTGCAAATTTCACAATTTCTCAATTTCTTATAACATGCAATCACTCAAGTTATCAATTTATTATACTTGTAAATTTCTCAATTTATCGTACATTGCAATTTCTCAATGTCTAAATTTTCCATAACACCCAATTTCTCATACCAGGAATTTTTCAATTTCTCATAACTCGTCGTTTCAAAATTTCTCAACCTCTCACAATTTATAATTTCTCAATTTCTCATATCTGACTGTTTCTCAATTTCTCATAACTGTCAATTACTCATAACAGGCAATTTCTCAATTTCTCATACCTGGCTATTTCTCAATTTCATATAACTTGCAATTTCACATTTTCTTAATTTTTCATAACTTGCAAGTTCCCAAGTTCTCAATTTGTCACTATCAATTTATCATACTTGGTAATTTCTGATTTTATCGTACTTGGAAATTTCTAAATTTCTCATACCTGACAATTTCTCATAACTAGTCATTTCTAAATTTCTCAACTTCTCACAAATTATAATTTATCAATTTCTCATACCTGACAATTTATCAATCCTGGAATTTTCTCAATTTCTCATTCCTTGCATTTTTCAATTTCTCATGTCTCATAACTGGACAATTTCTCATAACTGGCGATTTCCTAATTTTTCAATTTCTCATACTTGGAATTTCATAATTTCTCAATCTCTCATAGTTGGCAATTTTATAATTTTTCATACTTGACGATTTCTCAATATCTGAATTACTCATATCTTGCATTTTTTTCAATTTCTCATACTCAATTTCTTCAATTCTAATACAAGGCAATTTCCTTATTTTTCATATTTTTTTTTCAATTTCTCAATTTCTTATAACTTTTGATTTGTTAATTTTTCAATTTCTCATAGCTGGTCGTTTTTCAATTTCTCAACTTCTTAAAACTTGCAATTTCTCAATTTCTCATAAATGAGAATTTCTACTCATCCATGTCATTTTCTCAATTTTTCATTTCTTATAACTGACATTTTCTTAATTTCTAATACCTAACAATTTCTCATAACTGACATTTTCTCAATTTCTCTTGCTTGACAATATCTCAATTTCTCATACGTGGCAATTCCATATTTTATCATAATTGACACTCTCCCAATTTCTCATAACAGACAATTTCTCATTTTTATAACTGACAATTTCTCATTCCTTGCATTTTTACAATTTCTCATATATGGCAATTTCTCAATTTCTTATAACTTTCAATTTCTCAATTTTTCATAACTTGCAATTTCTTAATTTCTCAATTTCTCATAACATGCAATTTATCAATTTATCATACCTGAGAATTTCTTAATTTCTCATAATTAACAATTTCTAATTTTTTTTATAATTGAAAATTTCTCAATTTCTCGTATCTAGACATTTCTCAAATTCTCTACTTCTCAAACCTTGAAAAAAAACCTTGCAATTTCTTGATTATTCATACTTGACAATTTCTCATAACTTGTAATTTCTCAAGTTCTTATAGCTGACAATTTCTCAATTTCTAAATTTCTCATAATTGGCAATTTTTCCATTTCCCGTGACCGTGAATTTCTCAATTGATCAATCATGACAATTTCTCATAACTAGCAATTTCTTTGTTTCTCTTACTTGAGAAT
This sequence comes from Comarum palustre, assembly GCA_951800085.1. Taxonomy (NCBI): domain Eukaryota; kingdom Viridiplantae; phylum Streptophyta; class Magnoliopsida; order Rosales; family Rosaceae; genus Comarum; species Comarum palustre. The sequence goes on from OX637574.1 coordinate 9,775,700, forward strand.
TTCTGAATTTCTCATAACAGGCAATTTATCATCTTGATATTTTCTCAATTACTTATAATTAATAATTTCTTATAATTGACAGTTTCTTAAATTTGGTCTAAAAAATGCATGACTATCTACCAAGCATAGATTTCGGCTTCCATTAAAAGCCTAAAGCGGCGATGTCACTGAAATTTTCAATTTCTCAAAAGTTGGCAATTTCTCAAAATGCTGACAATTTCTCAATTTCTCATAACTATCAATATCTCAATTTCTCATAAAGGGCATTTTTTATTCCTAAATTTCTTGTCACTGAAAATTTCTCAATTTCTCACAATCTCATACTTAACAATTTCTGAATTTCACATAACTGATTCTCAATTTCTCATAGTTGACAATTTTTCAATTTCTCATATGACAATTTTTCATTTTATCAATTTCTTATAACTAGAAAACTCAATTTCTCGTAACTGAAAATTTCTCAATTTTTAATTTCTTATAACTAGATCAAGTGTTGTAATAATAACACTAGATCTAGTGTTTTATTCTGACTATTCTCGGTTTTAATTACAATTGTGACAGAGGAGACAACACAACTAAAACACTGATTGTATGTAAATATGAAGAGTTTAGACACTATTTTTTTTTTTAAAAAAAAACTTTTTATTAATAACTCATGGCACACCCTACTATGTCTAGTGAGGTTTGAAACCATGACTTCAAAGTTGTTAGTTAAACACTTCAACCAATCAAGTCACAGCTAACCTTAATATTTTTTTCTATTAATAACTCACACATTTGCATATGTCAGTGGGGGTTGAACCCGAGAGTCAAACACATAATCTCCAACAATATTTTATTTTATCAGTGAGTCATGATTTGGTTGGTTAAGATGTTTACTAACAATTTTAAGATTATAAATTCAAATCTTATTAACATATGTAGATTTTGCTATTGTTATATTACTTGGGTTAAAAATATAACTGACCGAGACTCCTAGGGTTTTCGAGAAGTGTTCTTGGTATCCGTCCGGCGACGCATCAATCGACAATGTCGTTGGTCCAGATATGTGGGTGGATGATCGTAGTTCTCATGATCTCCTTGCTTTGGATCATAAGGATTTGTGTTAGGCAGCATGGGGATCGGGGTTATGGTGTAGGTTGGGCTTTGGTACTAGTAGGACGAAGCGGCGGGCCTGGGCTGAGGAGGAGGATTTCAGGGTGTTGAATCGTTGCCTTGATGCTCAAAGATGGTGGTTGTTGGTTCATTTGACCTCAGTTAGGGACAAGACTAAAGCGAGTATTCCACGTTCTGATCTGGGTAGAATGGACACCACATCAGTGTCTTGGTTCATTTGGGGTGGAGGCGCGCTGGCGACGATGACTAGTTGCAGGTGGTGGTTTAAAGTTTGCGGGGGAGATCTGATGCGGGTTGCTATGAGCCGACTCAGAATACACTGATGCAGACAGTGGCCCGGCACAGACTGTCCTCCAACGCCGGCAGCAATCCGAAGTAGGCAAGTTCAGCCTGTTTCCAACAGTGGGACCTCGAGGTGGATGACGGCGATCCGATGGAGGTCTTCTATCCATTCTGGGCTGGACCCCACGACATGGCTGTGAGATTCATGTTGTCTGGGTGTGTGGTTGGCTTGGCTCACTCATTGGGCTGTACCCAAACTGTTTTATTTCCTTTAGTTTTTTATTCAAGTTATTTAGTTAGGTTATGTTTTATGCGAGTAATAAGTCACTATATTAGTTGTGTAGGGCGAGTAGGGCTACAGTCTTGTGTGTGCACCTAAAGTGTCTCGTCTGTCCTAGGTATGCAGCGAGTTCCTTGCTTCGTCAAATGGTCGTTGCCACCTAGTGACAGGGTGAAGCTAAGTGTCATCGAACTCATCTTCTGACGGCAACATAGCTGAGAAACTGATTTAGAATTGGATATTAGGATGTGTAAAGGTGTTACATATCAACTGTTCTTTTCAGGATGTCATCGTCATATCAAAGCAAATAGAGTCATCATTAGAGTAGTACTCTTTGCTAATTGGTGTTTGTTTGAGTACATGAGTATTATAGAGGTTTCTGATATTATTTTAGATCTTTGTAATCTGAGGTTTAGGTTTTATATCCCCCTTGTATTTGACTGTTTCATTAAACGAGGTTTAAGGATCGCATCGGCCCTTTATAAAAAAACATATGTGGAGCATTTAAGTTATTTATTAACAAGTAAAAAAAATCTCCAAACAGTCCAACTTACGAAATTGAGATTTGAGAGTACATCACTGGCCGAAACCTGGGTGATTTTTTCCTAAATGTTATGGTAAAAATTTAATTTTTTTTCTCAGTTGTTCCATGACGAATGGTACAAGTGCAAATTTATACAAAACAGTGGCCACTTAATCAAACTTCTCTTTGTATCGAAACGCCCAACGTTTCTGCCCAACGTTATCCAAAGCAGCAGCAATGGCGGTGGCGGCTCGTTTCTCATGCTTCTTCACTCACTCCAACACCTCCCGCCGATCTCCACCCTCCGATAAACTCTCCCTCAACTCCACTCCCCCAACTGCTCACTCTTTCATTTTCACTACCAATCTTTTATTTCCCACATTTGCATTATGGTTGCTGAGTTTAATAAAATCATTACATTTCTGTAAAAGGGTTTGTAATAGTTTAATTGTAGGTTGTTCAGCAATTGAAAAGCTTCATCCTTTTTATAGTTTCGAATTTGCTGTAATGTCATACTTATACAATTACAGTGTCCATATTTGTTGCTGTGATTATTTTTGGACAAGTGTTAACATTATCAAAAAGAGAACTTTATAATGCCAAACAAGCTGGTAGGTTTGGATTTTAAGGTTGTCACTTGAACAATATCTGTTCTTTATTCGGGTTTGTACCACTATATTGAGATGAAGTGTTTTTCCATTGATAGAACCATGGAAGTCTGCGTTTCTTCCGTTTAGAGTTGAAAGGGTTGTGGTGGCATTTGGAAACAATCGAAATGAACTGTTGGAGAAGCTGCCGGCCACTAAATGTCAGGTATGATGGTGAGTTCATCTTTATCAGCTTTTGTTTCTTCTTGGGAGTTTGGGGAGTTCAAATTTCCCAACTCTCCCGGTTCCGGGATTTATAATACATTTTAATACGTTGCCGACTTCATGTGGATTGATTGCCATTTGACTGGCAGATGTTGCAAGTATTGGCCTGATGAGGATATGTGTTATTCTAAGATGAATGTGCTTACATTTACAATTCTCAGTCCATCCATTTTGATCTACAGATTCCTATGTTGATGTTTTATCTTGCCTATCTGATTTCGAAATGAACACTTCAGCAGGGAGATACAAGATTGAGATTCCCAGCAATGGTGCTTCTGCTCGGTAATGCCTTAATGTTGACTACACCTTTGAAAGCTTTGGCAGAAACATGTGAGGCCGACAACTCTTTCTTCAACATGCCTCTGCTGCTATCCGTTGCCCTTGTAGGGGCCGCTGTTGGTGGTAAGATAATACTTGCTTTACGATCTGCATTGTTTATGCTCCATAGAGTATAAGAGTGAAGATATATCAAGTAGTTTTGTTTTGTTTTGTTTATTTGGTTTAACTGATGTCTTCACTGAAAAGTATTCATTATGGTGTTGATAGCTTATTACTTTTATCATAGGGCTGGTTGCTCGACAAAGGAAAGGGGAATTACAACGAGTGAATGAACAGTTGTGACAAATTAATGCTGCTCTGAGAAGACAAGCTAAGATCGAGTCATATGCTCCAAGTTTGAGTTATGCACCTAGTGGAAGAATATCAGAGGACGAGGTTATAGTTGATCCAAGGAAGCATGAGTTGATTTCTCTATTGAAGGCTGGGAAAAACTTTCTGAGAAATCAAGAACCACAGGAAACATCTATTGAGTTTAAGGCAGCTCTGGAACTTGCTCAAAGGTTGAAGGACTCAATTGAAGAGAAGGCTGCAAGGGGTCTAGGTTTGTTTTCATTACCTTTGTTAATTACTCTCCCCTCTCATTTTCTATCTCATTAGAGCAGTTTAAATAGACATAAAATATAAGCCAATGTACTTCAAGTGTGGAGCGTCCACGTCTTAAAAACAAAACCCTTTCTGTGCCTTTATGTTTTAGTTGAGCTCCGACATTGTGTGATGAGTAAACAGAACTTTATGGAGAGATCTGTTACTCTGTTATCAGAATGTAAAGAAACGGTTGCAAATTTCCTAAGGTAAGTATATAAGTTGTTCAGACGAAGAAAAAAAACAAAATATGATGTTCTAATATTGGTTATAGACTACTTCTTTCTTTGTTGGTCTGATTCCTTATATTCAGTTCGGGCTGCTGTGTAAATTCTTTGCTGGCTTTCGTATTTGATACGTATAAGGATTTCCTTGTAAGTATGTTCTCAGTTCTTTCATTTGCGTCTCTCAGGAGCTTCACTACAAAGACAGGGCCAGTATCGAGATGCCATTAAGTACCATTCTATGGTTTTGGCAACCTCTGAGCGAGAAGGAGAAGACTCTAGAAACACTGAAGCTTATGGAGCAATTGCTGATTGTTATACTGAGCTTGGAGATCTTGAGAGCGCAGGGAAGTACTATGACAATTATATTGCTAGGTTGGAGCAAGATTAGACCAGCTGTATGAACCCAAGCTATGTCGCATAAATTACTGAGTTGGTACGGATTACCATGAGAAAGGCGGGAGGACTTGTCACCTGCACTGGCCTGCGGATCAGTTTGTTTTTTGTTCACTGTTAGTTGATTGTTGTAGAATGCTCCTTACACTTTGGCATCTAGAGAGATAGTTCTGTATGCATGAAGAGATCTTCTGTAAGATGTATTTTGAAATTGTGCAGGAAAACTGTTATAACCCACAGCTCATACTACACCTCTATGTACAAGAAACTGCATATGTAACTTGAGTTACTCCCGGCTAGGCAACTAATAATCCAATTATGTAGTTGAGAAACAAAATGAAAATTGCATATGCACATCTCTAGAGAAGGATTCTAATTGATTGACCACCATAAGGATGTGAGATTTTGCATGCCGTGGTTTGGAAAAAAGAAAAAAGCTAAAAAAAGGTAAATAGGCCAACACTCGTGTTAATAATAAGCTCTCAACATAAAAGAGAAGAAAACAGGAGATCATACATGTTACATAGTCATACACAGAGATAGCAATCATGTGAGACAGGATAAACGACCTCTCCTCATAAGGGAGGGATAAACAATAAACAGATTCCTAAGGGGTTTATAACTCTCAGATAACGCCTGCATAGTGTAGGAATATATATATGTAGCCTGTAGCATTAACTTGTGTATTATTACTGATAGTACATGAGCTGCTGGGCAGCAGCAACACTCTGGAATCCACCATCGTATATAGCCTGGCTTGCTCCAGCTGTGCCCATTCCCATTGCCCCCTGCTTAAGAGGGATCTGTCCCTGGGGGTGCATGAGGGCATGGACACCGCCCATCTTGCTCATTGCTAGTTGACGCTCATAGGTCAAGAGGTCTGTTGCAGAGAGACCTGGTAAAGGCATCGCTGCAGCTGGGGGAGGGAGTGGGTTTGAGACTGTTCCTGGTGGAGTAGGCTTGCTGCCCCAAGAGCACTGCATCCACAACAAGAAAAAACTCAGCAGTCAATATATAGGCATGAACAGGATGGACACTTGAACAGTCAGTATCATCAATATGGATCACTACAAGTCCTTGACAATCGAACAAATTTCAGTGAGGTGAATTCGGTCCAACAAGTAAAAGCAAGCAATACTGCACCGACCCACAATGTCTTGTGGGCCAGCAATCTTGAGTTACAAACTTACAATATACAACAAAAGAGCCGGGAACCCACCTTTATTTGTCTTCCAAACAAATTTGACTGAGTATTTCCCATCTGTATAGCCAGAGCTGCCTCAGCATGGGTACTGAACCTGACAAAACCAAAACCCTTATCACGCTGAAGCCGAACCTCTTCAATGACTCCAACACCAAGAGCGTAGAAGTGACGGTGAAGATCAAGCTGAGTGACCTGTAACAAAACAAGAGAACAGCTTTCAAACCACTGACAGCACTAGAATTTTCTTCAATTTTATTCTCTGCACGAGCACCCATACCGAAAGTTAAAAATCAACCTCAGTTCTGCTACTATTTGAATGGGGTAATTGAAATCAATGTGTGGAGAATAGAGAGGACTAATATACATATAATATATATATATATATATATACATACAGTTCCCTTCCAGAGTGGGACGCCGCTTTAAAATTAAAGTGTGTGACTCCTTATTTGGCACACTTTTAGGTCGTATTTTAACATCTCTACCGCTGAGTGTCTAGATCATTGTTGCCAAGTTTTATCCAATTCGGAGATCATTTGGGTTCCGGATTAGATTAAATGCATCAGTAGAACAAAATCTGTTCAAACAGAACCATTCGTGTAAATCACGATTACGGAAGCTCAAATGATCTCTAAATTTGATGAAACTTAACAACAATGATCTACACACTATGACCTAGACACTAAGAGGTAGAGATGTGAAAATACAACCTAAAAGTGTGCCAAATAAAGAGTCTCACACTTTAATTTTAAAGCGGTGTCCCACTCTGGAAGGGAACTGATAGATGAAACAAATAGATAAGAAAATGTCTTGCCTCTGGAGCAAGATTGCCAACGTAGACAGTGGTATATTGGGGGTTGTTCTCCGGAGCCTCATTGTATGTTGGCTCTTTCCCTTCTTCTGCAGAATTAGAAGAGAATATGAGTCTCCCATAGCCAACATAGACAGAGCTCGATTTTTTCACACAACTCCATATATATATATATATATATATATATATATATATATATATATATATCCATTTGGAAAAAAATAAAACACACACACACATGCTGATTCTAGTCAGGCGAATATCACAATTTTTTGGTTAAAATAGTTTCCATTTTATCAAGCTTGAACACACTCACCTGAGGAACCGTTAATTAGTTCCACTACACTCTTCACATCTGAACTCTGCTTATCCTCATTGGTGCCAGCACCTTTTGTTGCCCAGTTGCAACGTATCTGTCTACTGGCAAGCCACTTACCTGCACATTTCACCAAACAAGTTCAGACTACGGTGAGAAGAACTAGGGTGAGAAGTGATGGAACATAAAAGCAAACTAGGAAGCCACAAGGCTCATAACTATGAGGTCTTGGTTAGGCAAATACAGCACATGGCTGGTGCAACCGCACATTAGGTGTGGTCTGTGTAACTTAAAGGGAGTCCCACTTATTTTGCAAACTGTTCTTGCCCCGCACCAGTGCACAGCAGCCCCATATAGATCTTCCCCAAATTTCTATTCTGGATCAAAAACTTACTGAAAAAATTGCCAGTAGAAGAAACTGCCACTTTTGACTTTCAAGTATGGGCCAGAGAATAAACTATAAGACTGCAGTACTTATATACTTTTTTGGAACTGAATAACAGCTTATTCTAAGAACTTACTCCTATAATCACCTCCCACAAAGTCATTAAAATTTCATGAGTGAAAAGCACCCGGTTAACATATAAAAGGATTGGGAAATCTTACATATTGATCATATTATGAAAGAAAACCCAAAACCAAAAACAAAATTGAAAGAAGAATGAAGACGACTTGGGATATGATTAAAAGGGGCCAGTGACCATATCCATTTTCTCCCTCCCTCCCTTCCTCTCCCTCCCTATCTCCGGTTTAATCAGGTTGCACCTGTAAGTCCCTTGTGCCATCTTTGTTTCAACAAACTTATAAAAGGAAAAACTATAAAGCTATATCATTGTTCTTACCATTTAAGTCATTTATTGCACTTTGAGCGTCCTGACAAAAAATGAAATAGGATGAGAATTTACTTCCGTAGAGATAACAATTATTAAAGCAGATGATAGGTTGAGGCCAATGCCTTAAAATAATGACTAAAATAAAATTTTGAATTTTGATCTTTTACTATGTCTAATCTGTAGTATTAGTTCCGTATCTAAACACTTGCGCTCAGAAGCCACAATAGATTAAGACAAAAACAAAAAACGGATTCAAGATTCCATATTGCAAAAGACTTTTGATCCTTTATTTCTATTCAAATAGATGCTACCTGCTGGTTCCGAAATGAGACAAACCCAAAGCCTCTAGAGCGCCCTGTCTTCTGATCCCACATAACTCTTGCATCTCTAAGAACAGAAAAATCAAATTAGCCCAACTCAACAATGAAAAATAAAAAAAACAATTTAAGCTTAAACCGTAATAAATGAAAGAACCTAAAGCTTTTTGTTTGAAAAAAAAATGAAGAAATTTGAGAGAACAATTTTCACAAGAGACACTTACGAACAACTGGAATAAGCAGAAAAACATGCATATAATGTGGCATCAGTAACCTCAGGGCTGAGATCACCTACAAAAATGTTGAAGTGGCCTGCAAATAAAAAAGACAATATCATCCTAAATGTCAGAAAATCACAAATGCCCAATTCACAAATGAGTTCCAAGGAGAAGAAAAAAAATAACAAACCTGATGTATCTTCCCTCTGACCACTCGCATATGCCCAATTCACTTTGATAGGCTGTCCAAACCTGGAAACCAGATAAAATGTAAGATAAACCACAACATGAAATAGATAAATAAACAACAATCAGATGGAACTTGAATGAGACATGTACTTACAGTTGTCTTCCATTGAGAGACAATATAGCCAGAGCAGCACATCTGCGATCAAAATAGTGGACAAACCCATAGGATGACTGCAAAAGCCAGGAACAGCAATATGATCATAATGTGATAATCGAGAATCATATAGTAACTACTGAGTCCAGAAATCTTCACTAGTAGATTTGTTTGTTGGATTAGAATCGTACAAACCAACTAGAAAGGTTTGGGGGATGCAGATGATTGCAACCTTACCTTTTCCTTTCTTATAAGTTTACAGCTTTCAACAGCACCTGTACTTGCAAAGACCTCTTGAAGAAGTGGTTCTGTCACCTGGGTATGGATATTACCAACATACCTGATTTTTTTTGAAATAAGGACATAAGGAAGAAGGGAAAAATAACTCTGTAAGGAACACTTATCAAGTATTAACTCTCGACCAGGAAAGACACAAAACAATGCATGAAGTCACCACAGGCTAACAATCTTTGACAAGAAGGGATAGAGTAAAACTGGAATTAATAATTCTCACATCCGCAAGTTGACATTATTTGGACTATTTTCAATCGAAAGCGTGGCAAATTGAAGAGAAAAAATAAATAAATAAAACAAGAAATGTTGTAAATCTATGGGCAAGGAAGCTTAGGAGTAACACGACACTCAATTATGCAAGAGGTGGAACAAAAAAAGAAAAAGAAAATGAATGTCTAGACAAACACTCACACACTGCGGCAAGTACTTGGATCAAAACCAGGAGGCAGATTTCCACTTGGGATTGGCTCTATCTGCAAAAATGAAAATGTAAAAAGAAAAGAAAATAAAGAAACCTATAAGTGAAAGCAAAATAAAAGAAACCTATATCATGATAAATCAAAATCCTACTTCTTTATCAATTAAACCAGGTATGCCAACCTAACCATAGAATCAGGTTTTAGTACATACTAGTGTGGATACCAATCAAGTACAAATTAAAAAATAACTGTGCTTCAACAACATGAACATAACTAAACTTCACCTAAAGATGACAACTTTATCCCCTTCTAAAGTGATCCAAGATGGTTAAATGGTTTAATTCGTTATCATAGCGCTACAAATTCACAAGCTGAGAAATTAAGCCACAATGCTAAATTATGAAACTTCCGAAACAATCAATCACATAACCCCCAAACATCCAGCTCCGAAAACACACCACACAAAAAAACCAAAATTCAAAATCAAATCCGGATTTCGATCACAGAATAAACAATCAAGCCAAAACCACACCTTAACCCTAAAGCCTCCCACAATCGAATCACACGAAGAGAAAAAGAAACCCAAAAGATCAAGCCGAAAGCAAAGGCGGGGTATCGAAATCAGAAATTGAGGATGAGAGGGGAACCTGAGAGGGAGCCAAGAGGCCAGGGTGGTAGAGAGAATGGTGCTGAAGAAGAGCCTGATGCATCAGAGCTTGCTGCTTCAGCCTCTGGTGCTGCATTTCCTCGCCGGTGGGTTCGAGCGAAGGCCTCCCCGCCTCAACGAAACCAGAGAGTTTTTTTGGAGACTAAAACCACAGAGCTTGAGGGAGAGAAAGGCCTCTGACACAGGAGCCAGAGAGAGATCATTGATGGCTATTCGGGACTTTTATTTTTATTTATTTATCGGATATGGGATAACAATACTAAAAACACCGTGCGGGTGATTTTGGGTTTTGTCACGGACCAATGATTCAATTGAAAAAATGTCCTTGTCACCTAGACACATTCTCTAATTAGGCAGATCTCATCTCCGATTGAATCATAATTATGATGTCAGGAATAATGACAATCATTAAGAGGGTGCTTGGTCTATTATTCTCTTGAAAGATTTTTATTGTTTGTAACTGTCTTGAAAATCTACTTCAATTTTCGCTACTTTCTGATGGTTTGTTTAACAAATCTCAATGTCCTCACAATTGCTTCATTGTTGGTAATTATCTTGAGGGGACCGAAAAATTTACCTTCAATTTTTGCTACTTTCTCTATTAGTGTTTTCATAACAGTGTTCGATATACATGGACAACTTGTTACGTTGGTTGTTCTAAACAAGGACTAAAATATTGATAATTATGGAAATTTCGGTGGTTTAAAAAATTGACATTTTTATGGATATTTCAAGAAATTATCGAATATCGATGAAATTTTTTTTCAAAATTTATATAAAAATTATATATTTGACTAAAAATAGACTAAATACAAAATATCGGAAGGATATAAAAATTAATATCGGTGCTTATAAAAATGAAAATTTCGAAGAAATATCGAGGATATTTTAGATATTTAAGACATTAGTTTCAAATGTCATTTTAAACGATTGTAATAGTTAAAAAATTATGAATAATGCTCACTTGTCCAATTTTCAAAAATTTATTCCCATTAACAAAATAAGATTTCAAGAGTGAGCGGGAGTCTAGTGGTCGTTGGGATTTCGACAGTAGGGTGTCTATTGAGCAATATTCTAAAACTCGGTCAACTCGGCCGAGTACTTGGTGACTACTTGCTACTCGGTTGCTTGCTGAGCCGATTTTCGCCTGCTCAGTGCCTCTAGTCGGTAGGAAGAAAATCGGTTGAGTACTCGGTACAACTCGATCCAACTCGGTAAGCTAGGAAAAAAACAAACGACGTCATTTTCATTGAAACCTAATTCTCTAACTCAGTCTCTCGCTCTCATCTCTCAGTCTCTCACACTTTATAGCTCTTTGACTCTCGCAGTCGCATTACCTTGGATTACTGAATTGGATTTTGATATGTCGCATTGTATTCTTGTTCGGTTGTTCTATTGTTCTGTGTCACATAAATAGATGATATGAGTTTTAAATTTGAGTCGGATTCGGAGAGAGTACTAGATGAATATGAAGAAGAAGAATTTGAGATATAATTACAAATGATATGCTTGAGATTGTTTTCAAGAATTCAATTTGGTATTTGCTTTTAGTACTTAGAACTCATTGAGTTATTATAATGGTTGTTTTTACTTTTTAGACATTATTGTCTCTTGAATATGATAATGTTTTATTAACTATTTTTATTATTTTAAATATTATATATTTAATTACATATTTTAAAAATAATAAAATTAATCCAAGTATTAAAAACCGAGTACTCCCCCGAGTACTCATCTACTCTCTACTCCATGACTGGCCGACCGACTAGCAACTAGCAAGTTTTAGAACCTTGCTATTGAGGGTAGTAGGGGGATCTACTGGAGGTAGTAGGAGGGTCTACTGAGGGCAGTATTAAGTCTGTCTGAATGTCGCTGACTGGATTCCAACGATAAGCTGTTTGTTAGGGGTAGTAGGAAGGTTTACTAGGGATAGTAGAAGGGTCAATTAGGGACAACTAGAGGGTATGTTAGAGGGTATATATTAGGGGCAATATGAGGGTCTACTAGGGGGCAATAGAGGGTTTACTAGGGGTAGTAGGAGGGTCTACTGAGGCAGTAGAGGCCGGGGTCTCTCGTGGGAAACTAAGGGGTCCGTTAGAGTGTATATATTAGAGACAGTAGGGCGTCTACTGGGGATAGTATGAGGTCTCTCGGGGGTTAGTCAGAGGGTATATATTAAGGGCATTAGAGCATGTGCACCGGTTTTTGGAGGTTGCTCTTCCTATTTGAGAAGGAGCAAGCACTGTTTGAGATGGAGCAGACAATAGAAGGTGCAGTTCATGTTTTTCGTACAGCAGTATAAAAAAATAGCACCTCCTATTACTGTTCATGAATTAATTTTTTATAATTATTTCTTGTGTTGATTTTCAACCATGTATACGACATGTGTCCTTATCGTCTAAATAATAAGATTCCCGGTGAGATTTCCGACCAATCACTGGATGACACGTGTCAGCTCCACGTGTCGTTATCGTCTAAATAATTGTGTAAGATTCCCGGTGAGATTTCCAACCAATCACTGAACGACACGGTGAAATTTTATAGGGTGTTATTTGCAAGTTTTTGGGATTTTTTAGGGTTTATTTTCTCAAAAATGGAATCTGCCCGTTTTTTACATTAAGTAGCCGTTTCCTTTAAATCTGGGCCGTTCGATCGAATTTTGGATTCGAAATGGACTGTCCAGATCAATTTGACCGTTGGGGTCGAAATCTGGAAAAGGGTTGCACAGGTGGCGCGCTCCTATTGGTCCTCTTTTTTTTCTGATCTTTTAATGGCGCGTGCATTACATGCGCCGAAAACAAAAAAAAAACATAAACCCTGGCGTCACCCACATGCATGGGCTCCACCAGGTCGGACGAGCAACAGAACGAGCAAAGATTGCTCGAGCAGTTGCTCGACCTCGCCGTCAACGAGCAGTCGCTGGCTCCTCCACTCACCCCTGCACGGACTGTTCAAAGGTTGCTCCTGCTATTTTCCGGCTGACCCACCGTTTGGCTCCTCTGCTCGTGCCCAAAGCAGCACCGGTACAGGTGCTCTTAAGGCGTCTGGGGGTGTACCATGTAGGAGGGTCTAATAGAGGATAGTAGGGTGTCTACTAGGATAGTAAGAGGGTTTACTGGGGGTAGTAGGAGTGAGGGGTAGGAGGATCTACTAGAGGTAGTTGAAGGGTCTGGTGGGGTAGCAAGAACGTCCCACTTTGGGTCATCGCTCCTGAACACGAACGAGTATCATGAAAAGGCCATATCTCCTTGTCAATTGCATTGCTAATGAATTTAAATTTCTACACATGCCTGATGCATTTTGTAAAACCTGAATAATGTCCAAAGAAGAAGGCATTGAAGCATGAAATAATCAGGGACAAAGCCAAGAAGGAACATGATGGGGCCCATGTCTCACTGAGATTTCTTGTTAAATCCAGCCAAGGTAGCAACATATCAAAAATGAAGGTGTGCCTCAATGGTGAAGAAAATGACTTTTGATTTAATGGTTAGAGGTTCGATTCCTCCTAACTTTTTTTTTCATTATTCTACATCATTTTACCCTGAATTTACTTAATTAGGGCTCAGTGAGGTCAGTGACATATATTTTTTGTTCAACCTTATTAAATAAAAATTACACCATTTTTTCAACCGTTCAACCTATTTAAACAGAATTACGGTACTTTATCTTTTTTATTTTTTTTTCTTGAAGCATTTTTATATGTTCAAATGATGTTATAATACACCATTCTTTTTTCCAACTGTTCAACGTATGATGTTAGGTTTTCTTGACATTTTTTAATTTGTACATATTTAAAATTATGTTGAAAAGAATTACCTTAAAATCATTTAAACATATATAAATGTCATTTAAAAAATTTTAAATCGTGCCCCACTAAGCTTACAATTCTGACTCCGCCACTGAAAATAACTCTAATAAACTTGCAGATGAAGCTGGCAATAAACTTGCAGGAAACTGAACATGGTACAGTATGTGCAATATATCATTTTTGAAAATAGAAGTGCAAGATCTGTAGGTACAAACAAACTGCCTGTATGAATGGAAGCAACATGCTATGGTGGAAACAAAGAGTTATGATTATAGGAGGAACACAAGACTAGCACCTTCCTTCGTGGTGCTAGTTTAGGAGGATCTAAGATGACGATATCCCATGATTCATTCCTAGAAATTGCCCCTTCATAAATTCACTTGCATTTTCTTTCACAAATGACAATATTCCAGGATCCATGTTGTTAAGAGCAATATTTTGTTTAGCTAGTTCAATTGCACCCGATGATGATTCAACACCTAATGAAATATAACACCAGATTCTCTCCTAAAAGGTCTCTCCTAATACGTCCTAATAAGTCAATCTCGTCCTTTCATTTTTAACCAACGACCAAGATCTTTTTAACCTATATCAAAATCTAATTTCAGATTTACCAACTCATCTTTTTCTCTCTCCCTAAAGATCTCATTTGGTCTCATAAGAAAAATAAAAAAATTTATCTCTCTTGTTCTCGAACTCCAGCCTCTCTCCGCCATCCGAATGCCGGCGTCCTCCGCGATGGCGACAACGGCACGGCCTCTCTCCGGTGTCCTCCGCCTCTCTCCCTCTCCTCAACTTTGGCAATTTTTTTTCTTAAGATCCATATTTCTCCTCACGATTAGGATATCCAGGAAAATGTAAAATTCTTCAGAAGCCACTCACTAAGGACTGGTTAGTGATTTTCTCAAGGACCTTGTTTTGTACATGTCTTGATGACTTAGATGTGTTGCTTCAACCTTAAAGATTGATGATTCTTGAGTGGACATCTGACGAATTTTGAGCATAATCGAGTTCTGTGTGCTTCTTGTAATGGAAATCTCATTACTTATCATCATCTGCAATTTGACTTCAGGGCATAGAGAAACAAAGAATCAAATACAATATCTAGTACATACTTGATCTCTTGTGTTTATTTTGTTGTTATCTTCAAACATAGTTTGTATGCGGTAGTTTAGTGATTGCCAAACATGTGGAGAGAGATAGAGAGGTGGAGGATACCAGTGTTTGAATGGCAAAGAGAAGGTAGAGTTTGGGAACGAGGGATTTTTTTCGAGACGATAGGAGATTTTGATTTTGAGGGAGAAAGATAGAGATTGGGTTTTGAGATAGGTTAATGAGATCTTGACCGTTGGTTGAAAATAAAAAGAGAAGATTGACTTATTAGGAGAGAATCCGGATCCGCATTCCGCATGCAATCATTAGATGTCTTTACCTGATGAATTATCGAGTTCTAGATCTCTTTTGGGAGCAAAGAACAAAACAGTTTCATTTTAATTTTCTAGAAAAGACAGCAAAAAATAGTCTCAGGCCAACCAATCTCTTTAAGACAAGGAGGCTTCTACCACACGATACAACTCTCACTGCTATAATGTTATGACTCCATGAAGCCATGATGAAGTTATCAAACAAAATTGCTCACTTAGGTTTTTAAGTCTCAGTAGTCATTACTGAGGCGGACCAAACAACTAAAATTTGGGAGAGAAGTCAATAACCAATGCCAATACAGTAAGTATTAAAACTGGAAACTTCCAACGAAATTTGTACCTGTGAGGAGAACACTAATCACAAAGCTCACTACATGTCCTCTTCACTACTGGTAAGACGAAATGCATTTGTACTAGCCGATGGAATACCTACTCTTATGCAGCTCGATAGCTTCATCAATCCTCATCTGAAGCAGCTTCTCCATATTCAACGCGCACGAAAAATCCCTGTTACGTAAAGCTTAGCAACTCCATCAATGCGAACATTTCAAACTGCAACATATAAAGAATTACCTTGTTGCTTCCTCATCCAGCTGCATAAACTGAACACAGAACATGAAGGCTGAATTATACATCCCCACACCTTCAATGGCCGAACCAGGATTTGAACCTAAAGGGACCGAAATATAGAACATAATAGTATAGAAAATAACCCCTTATTAATTTTTACAAAAATAAAATAGTTGAATAAGTTATACATCAACCATAATTAGTTGTAAAATCGTATTTCTTTTTATAAATTAGGTATAATTAGTACACATTAAATACTGTTAATCTAAGCTATTATCTTTTTTTGTTTATTAGTTGTCATTGTCATTAATTAGGGGTTTCATGAATAAATTAATACCAAATTACTACAATTGTGTGAGACTTTTTCACTAATTAAATGGAGATATATAATGCTAGGGGGGTTTGAACCCCTTCAAGATATAAGGTAGCTCCACCCCTGCCCACCCTACTGGCTTCTCTTCTTCATCAGCCACTATCACAACTTCTCGATCTGGTCACACGTAGAGCGATCGTTGGCTTTGCTGTGTCATCATCGTCGGAGCTTTGTTAACGATGTCATCGTCGAGCGTTGTGGTCGAGAAAGAGAGAGAACAGATCTGAAGAATGGAAAAGAAAAAGACGAGAGATAAGAAGAAAAGGTAATTTGGTCAGGATAAAACACCAAAAGTCAAAAACTTTGTTAGTGGGAACAGATCTCTGAGACTCCAGGTTGGTGGGAATATTGAAATCTTATTGAGTGCGGCTATTGAGACCTTTAAATTTACTCAGTATACCTCTCATGCTCTCCACATGTCACATCCTGGTCCTTAAATTATTTTACGGTTGGTTACTTTTACTTTTTACCTTATAAAGTAATCGTTTCACCGTATAAGGACCGTAGCGTTGACTTTTTTATAGAATAAAAATTTGAGAAAAACTTCTTAATGAACGTCGTAGAGGACGTCGATACAAGTTTGGGGACACGTAGCACGCTCAAATCGGAGTTCGTATGAAGAAGTTATGGTCTAAAAATGGAAAGTTACTATTTTGGCAAGGAGGTATAAATAGGAGAACTTACCATTTGGAGTAGAAACATCAGAAATTACCGAGCACTCTTTCGACCCCATCAGACGCGACCCGTAAAAACCCGGCGACCCGAACCTGACCTGAATTGGTTTTTCACCGATATCTCTGTCGTTCGGCTGCGGTTTTCTGCGAGACCGACGACATCAGGTTCCACTCTTCCTCCTTGACATTTCCATACACACTATGTGACCTGTTTCGACCCAAGGTGAGAGCGGTATTGCAAGGACTGGACGAATCGGAGCTCCGGTTGGAACTCCGTCATGCGGCCACTGTTCGCCGTGATTTTTCTTGGGTTTTGCAGCCCTCAACTAGCCTAGCCATCCCTCTAATCAGCTTGAACCAATTTGATTTGAGGTGAGAGTTTTGAATTTAAAAGTGAAATCTGTTGTTTTTAGTTTCTTGGAGATTTCGACTGTTTTTGCAAATTCCTGAGTTTTGGGTTCAATTTGGGCTTCGTGTAATACATCAAAGTGTTCTACTTGATGAGAGGAAGATTTTGATATAAATTTCATATTTTTTGGAAGGATTTGATTAGAAGATGGTGGTTGGGCTGCTGTTTTGGGAAGGCCGAGAAGCTGCTGGTTTGATTTTGGGACAGAATTGAAGGTAAGATTCGTGTTTTGGGTTACTGTGTTGGACTCTGAAAACTTTTGGATGCTGATTTGGTGTGGTTGTACTGCTGCTTGTCGAGACCTCGGTACTTGGAGTTTACAGGGAGGTCATGCCCGTTTTCCGGCAAGTCACTGGAATCTGATGAAGGCTTTGGCCAGATAGTTTTGGGCAGAGAGTCAAAGAGGTAGGAATCAATCCCCTCAATAAATTTGGAGTCGTAGAGTCACTACCAGAACAACCACTTTAGCAGACGAAATTTTTTCGTCGGCTAAACCCTAAATTTCGTCGGTTAAAGTCTTAGCAGACGAAACGTCGTCGGCTAAAGTCAGTTATTTAGCCGACGAAGAAATTTTCGTCGCTTAATTTCTGGACTTTAGCCGATAAAATTTTATTAAATTTCATCGTCTATAGCTATTATTTTTATTTATTTATTTAACTATAGCTGACGAATTACTCTAAAATTCGTCGGCTAAAGTTTTTTTAAATTTTTTTGTTTTTTAAACTTTAGCCGACGAATTTTAGAGTAATTCGTCGGCTAAAGTTATTATTTTTTTATGTTATTAAACTTTAACCGACGAATTTAAGGGTAATTCGTCGGCCATAGTTATTTATTTTTTTATTTTTTTTCTTTTTTTAACTTTAGCCAACGAATTTTATTAAAATTTGTCGGCTATAGTTATTTTTTTCATATTTTTTTTTTATTTCTTGTATTTTTTATTAAAATTTTTTACTTCTTTTTCGTTTTTACACCGGTGGTGGGGAAGGACAAGAGGAGGAGGAGATGAGGATAGGAGCAAGGCTAGGAGGAGGAGGAGAAGGTTAGGAGAGGGAGAGGAGGAGGAGGAGAAGGTTAGGAGAGGGAGATAAGGAGGAGAAGGATTTAGAGGAGGGAGGAGGAGAAGAGGTAGGATGAGGAGTACGTTGTTGCTGCAGGAGTAGGAGGAGGAGGAAGGAAGGAAGATGAAGAGGAGGAGGAGGAGAAAAATGAAAGATATAGAAAATTTTGAACTTTAGCCGACGAAATTTCGTCGGCTAAAATTCAAAATTTTAGTCGAAAAAATTTCAAAATTTTAAAAATCCCCGCCAAAAAATTTGAATTTTTAATTAACTTTAGCCGACGAATTTCGTCGGCTATAGTTAGTTATTTATTTATTTAACTTTAGCCGACAAAATTAGGGTAATTCGTCGGTTATAGTTATTTATTTATTTAACCTTAGCCGACGAATTACCCTAATTTTGTCGGCTATAGTTATTTATTTTATTTATTTAACTTTAGCCGACGAATTACCTTAATTTCGTCGGCTAAAACCCTAAACCCTATACGTAGAAGCTTCAAACGTAAAAAATTCGTGAAATAAGATATGACCGGAATGGTGAAATACGTCAACTGTTGAAAAATCACGTAATTCCGATAAACTCTCGGTGCCGATAGTTGCGGGTAACACAATTTTCCATTTTTTCTCTCTAGCAGTAGCCATATATCCGGTGGCTATTTTTCATAAAATTTTTAACCAATAGTTGCGTCTCATCGATTTGAAACTATTTTCAGTTGAAGGTCTGGGCAAAATACATAATTTAGACGGTCAAATGACCGTTTCCGTGCGTTAAGGGGTTTGACTTACGGGATTGACCGTAAGGATCGAGCCCTTAACGTTGTCAGATTAAGTTGAATTTTTTCCTATAGACATATTTCAACATAATGATCATATCAGACGGTCGGAATTTTGTTTCTCAACTTTGATCATCGGAATCACAACATGTCTATTAATGTTGTATAACTTGTTTACTAAGCTTTAAGTAAATGTTCCGTTTCTAAAACAAACTATACGTAGAAACTTCAAACGCAAAAAAGTCGTGAAATAAGATATGACCAAAATGGTGAAATACGTCTACGGTTGAAAAATCACGTAATTCTGGTAAAGTCTCGGTACTGATAGTTGCAGTCAATACAATTTAGGGGTTTGACTTAGGAGATTGACCGTCTAGATGAAGTCCTTAAATTTATCGGATAAAGTTGAATTTTTTACCAGAGATATATTTCAACATATTGAATTTTGTTTGTGAATTTTGATGACCGGAATCACAACATGCCTACTATTTATCATTATTTATCTATATGGGGAGTCCTATCATCCATCGAGGGGTAAATGTCTCAAAATTTTTAGATGGACAGTTGCGTCTCATTATGGTGAGTGTTTGTTGTGTTGAAGGTTCGACCAAAATACCTCATATAGGTGTAGATATGAGCATTTTCGTGTGTTAAGTGTTTAGAAAAACTTCATTTTGAAGCCTTAAATGAACTCAGATGGCAAAAAAACCTATATGTCATGGCATTAGCCATGAGTTTGACTCGTAGGGCCGTTCTGCTTCCAGATTGGTATCACAATAGTCAATTGGACACCGAAATATCTGTAGTGCAATTTTGTAACTAAAAGTTACATTAGCCGACAAAATACCATAATTTCGTCGGCTAAAGTTCACATACTATAGCCGACGAAAAAATCAATTTAGCCGACGAAAATTTTTTTTGTCTGCTAAAATTTAACTATAACCGACGAAAAAAAATTTCGCCAGCTAAAATTCCACTTTAGCCGACAAAAATTTAACTTAGCCGACGAAAAAAAATTTTGTCGACCTGTTTTTAGATATTTCGTCGGCTAAAGGCTTTTTTCTGATTGTGAGTGTGGTTAAGTCGTAAAGCGAGTAGTTACATAAAACTTGCCTTAAAAAGGAAGTTTCCATTTTGGAAACTTTCACTTTTTGGAAAGTTTCCATTTTTGAAAGTTGACCGGTAAAATGAAAAACCAATCTAGGTAACCGGTTAAAATAAATCAATTGGATCTTTAATTGAGAATATGGTTAACTCATGAATCTTGATCAAAAATCAAGTTGATTGTTGTAATTAATTCGGATAACTTCATACTCAAAATATCGACTCACAATTAGTAATTTGGTTTAGCGCTTGATTGGGTGTCCATAGTAATTCCACAAATTACTATGGGTTACCTAACATCAAATGAAATAGTAAGGCAAGTTGAGAAATTAAGGTTGCGAAGTCTGAAACTAAATGTCGAGTCGATAACCGGAAATAGTTCTATTTGTTGATAAGTCGATAAAAAGGAATTGGTTAGTCAACTCTTGGTCAAATTAAGATTTCCTAGTCAACCTAGGAAAAGATTAAGCCAACGGTTTTAAAGACTAATTTGTTGAATTAATTGTACAATCTATGATCGAACGTGAGACGGACTCGACCATGTGGATATTTCGAGGTTGCGCTCAAGGGGCATTCCAAGCAGTGAGGAGGTCACATTAAGTACTATGAGTGGACCTTTGTTTTATGCTAAACATGTTTTTATTAATTTATTGAGCTGGTAGGGCCAAGAAGGTGGGTTGCTCCCCTTCTGTAAGCCCCTATGTTATATCGGCTGAAATCATAGTTAAATTGATTAAATTTGGAATGCATTGTTTTATGGCCATAGTTTTGAGGATGGTCGGGGAATCGTGCCTTGTGCATGAGATGCATGTTTTAATTTACGGGGGAGGAGTCATATAATAATGACTTTTCGTATTTGTTCGTTTTCTTCACCATGAAGGGTCGTCATATATATAAAGATTCTAGCTAGCCATACGGTCCCCCTCACTTTGGAAGTGGAGTGGGGCAATAGTAGCCCTAGAGGGTTCTGACTCTAGCCTGAGAGCCTCATTTTCATGGTGGAATCTCTCTGCCATGAAGGGTCGTCATATTACTTAGTAGCCATAAAGGTTCCGACCCTAGTCTGGGAGACTCCGTCATGGTGAAACCTCTTCCCCTATTTTTTTAATGTTGATTTACAAGCCAATGAGATTGACATTTTACGCTTTGGTTTCCGGAACGATTATTTGGGAATCTTTTCCGACGAGGCATGCATATGGATTTTCTGGAAATTCAAATGGAGAACATAAATTGATTATTTTCACAAGCTTGGATTTTATTTTTTCCACTCAATCTAACGTCCTGTTTTTAAATGTTTTCCCCTGGGCCCTTCGTTTTCAAATGCCCAGTGTTGCAGGGTAGTGGAGAGAAGGTCACACGTACTGAAGATGAGGCATAGCCAAATCGTTATACTGTCATTATTTAGTATATTTAGGTTTTGCTGCTTCCACGTAAAATACTCTATTTACCCACAGTCGAATTTATTGTTGTGGAAGTGTTTAGTTGGTTTGCATGTAGGGTTGTCCATTTCAATAGGGTTTCCGGTAAAAATTTCCCTTGTGGTGGTCCCCGCAAGGTTTATTTCGGGTTAAAGAGGTTAACTCGAAGTGGGTCCTGACACCACACCTCCTGTTTACTTTTAAAAACAAGCATCTACTCAGTACACATCCATTCAAATGTCTAAAATAACCTTGGTTATCTTATTTACATATATTTCACATATTACTAGTTACATCCCTTATTCACTCACTAACCCTCCAATTCTTTTTTTCTTTATCGATCATTAAAAAATCATTATATCTAAAATAAAAAATTTAGTCATTTTCGCTTTACATATTTCAATTATAATTTCATTGCTTTATTTAAAAACAAAAATCTCTTAAAAATCAAATAGCACAAGATAGTGAGTTTCAAAAACTTATCTTTATGAACAAGAAATTTTTCTAACATGAATTGGTTTTTCTTTTCTATTTTACTTGTGCTAAACAACGATATAAAAATTTTCCCTCTTTATGTATATTTTTTATGTAACTCGTCATATATTATTTCAATAGTTATTTAGTTTTTCATAATTGATATTTTTTCGCATTCAACATATTACATATGTATGTAATATAAATTTTTATGTCACATGATCGATATTTTTTTTATCGGACACATGATCAATATTGATCATTATTTTAGCTTGTATTAAATAAATAAATGCTTTAATACGTAGTAAAATTAGAAAATGAAAATGATAAATAATTCAATATATTATTATTGAATTGGAAAGTCTAGAGAAGATAATATAAATTTCTTTTTGTATAATTATTGTCCTTAATAGTCATTATAAAAGAGGATATATTCGTCATTCAATAACTTATAATTGAGTGTGGTCAAGTGAGTAAATTTGGAGGTCTCAATAGCTGCACTCAATCTTAGTTTGTTGATGGAAAAAAAATCTCTAAAATTAGGACGGAAATGAATTTTTCCTAAAAATTATAATAGAGATTATCAGGGTATTTCATTCTCATTTATTTGATTGGATGATATGAGATAGTAACTATACAAACTAAACAGTTTAAGGTTCTAATGCAAACTAAAGGAGACATAGATTTAGCTCCCTTGATGGGTAGGCCATCAATAGAACTTTATTTGTCTTCTAGTTGTACACATGTTCCTACTCTAACGTGAGGGGTGAAAGATACTAGGCCCAAGGTAAACTCTTTTACCCAACCGGCCAACCATTGGGCCACAAACGAGGACAAGACCGAAGGACAAACCCACTCATGAAACAGTGAACACACGATGATCGACTTGTGTTCTCTCTTCTGGGTTTGTTTGCATCGTATTCCGGTTTGATCTCTGAATTGGGTGGAGCTTCAGGGTTGAGTGCAAAGATTCTTGTCATACTCTACCGGATGGATCAATCACCAAATCGCATTTCCCTCCTAATGAGGATGTGATCCTGTTGTGTTCACATCTCCACCATAGCAAACTTATGGCATGATTTCATTCATTTCAATTGTATTCACATCTCTGTAAGTTTAAATTTACATTATTCTTAATGTTATAAGAGTTTCGACACAATTGTAACTTTCATATACGATAAATGAAATAAAATAAGTACATGAACCTAAAGCCTGTTTGAGGGATCGAATGCGTCTCAAGTACAAATCTTCTACAATCCTCTAAAGTTGAGCTTCTTATGAATGGGAGAAGAACTTATGCTCTTAGCCTTAAAGGTTGCAGTGACTTATACATCTTAATATATAGAGGCACCAAGACATCAAGAGATCTCCTATAAAGATACTTTTTGATATTCAAGTTATCTCATATAAGATTTCCTAACGCATTACCAACACAATAATATGTTGCTAATGGATTCCATACCATATATGGATCAGATATACATGAAACCATATGTAACTAGGACAAGTACTAACATATGCTCCTATTAAGTCAAAATCTGTTTCAATTAGTATTTGCATTGTAATGATAAGTTCACATCATGATCTTACAATCTCATCCATTCCTAGCTTTTCTTGAGCTGTAATCATCTAAGTGTGCCCTTTAATCTGATGTATCAAATGAAGGAAAAGAATTTGTTCATACCTAATAGTTTCCAAATTACAATAAAGGTTTTTATGTCAAAGATGTTGATAGCTAATATTCATGTATGAACATCAAATTTGGTTTACCTTTTATTAATTAGATCTAAGAAAAGCTGAAGCTTATTCTATAATTAAAACTAAATCGACTAAGATTTCATAATAATCTGTAAATTTTTTTCTCCTCCACTTTTTTCGAACCAAGAGAGAAATAACTTTATAAATAGGAGCTCAAAAGAGCATGGTTACAAAATAGAGTTTGATAACAAGCCGCACATAATATAGAGCTTGGTGATAAGCATGCATATCAAAACAAATCCGGATAACATACATAAAATGTAATTAAATAGTTAGAAAATTTTCGGTGAGCTGTGGTGTGGTTAGTTAAGATACTAACTAATAACTTTGAGGTTATGAGTTCAAACATCGTTGACATATATATGATGTGTGTGAGTTATTAATAAATTGCTAGAAATTTGTGCTAACCTAAAGCCGGAGTGGCCATTAAATACTCATTTGCCGCCATCTATAAACAAAACAAGATGTTGTGGTAGAATCCACAGTGATAAATGTCTTGTAGTTTACTCATTTGACATTAATTCTTCTTAGTATAACTTGAATCCCCCTCCAGTACTGCTACAAATGATTCAACACAACGACTCATGTCACGATAAATATATTTTGTAAGATCACAACCTTTGGGGTCCCAAATGTGGAACTTTGGTAGTCTATGACTAATTAGATTGGCGCATAAGATGACACAATTCTTGGCAAGACTCTAAGATAATTCCACATTGAAGACTTCCACCACTAAGGTCGCGTTTACTTTCGGTGAATGGAAATCATCCGATTCAGATTCATTCCCATTCTAGGTTAAAATGTTGTTACCAACTTTAGAGAGGAATCAAACATGTGTGGGTCCCATGATTGAACCTGGAGTCATTCCTCCTCCAGATGGTATTCGTTCTTATTTACCCCTAATTCAACTTGTCGTTCCAAAATTAACCTTATAATTTTATGAAAAATCATAAATCACCCATTGAAACCCTATGGCATATAAACCAACTTTTACCTCATTTGTTGTATTAGAGCATCTCCAACAGTTTCCACGTATTCTTGAATGATGATGGAGAAGAAAAATGAGCATTCTTTTCTTAAATTTGTAGCAAAACTATCATTCCTTAAAATTTAATTTTTCACCAATTCTAATAAAAATCAAACATATTTAGAATATTTTATTGGTTGTTTATGGATAAAATATAATTTAAATTGTTTTTTTTGTTATAATTAATATTGTAATAACATATTGTATTGTTCCATTAAATATTGAATTCTCCAATATGGAGAATCTGTTGGAGTTGGAGTAAATTTTTTATTGGAGATTTTGTCTTTTGCTTCCTTCTTTTAGAAAAATTTTAAGGACATCTTACACTTCCCTTATCTGTTAACAACTTTAAAGTCATAGGTTCAAACTCATATAACTTATAAATAACAAACTGCAAATAACTAAAGACAAAAACAAAAATATCTATAGACTTAGAGTATCTTAAGCAGACTCTATTTTTACTCCTTAGCTATTTTAGAGAGCGTTTTTAACTTTTTAGATGTTTTAGAAACTTCAGCTAAGTAGTTAAAATTGAACTATTATAAATTTTAGTTATCTCGCTAATTAAACGTAGAAAATGAGATAACCTGGATGAGGCTCTCCAAAGAGTGTTTATAGTTTTATACATTTATTTTAAGACATTTTATGTGATATATAAATTTATTTAAACTAAAAACAATCTCTATATAATAAGAATAATATTAATTTAATACTAACTAAAATAAAAAAAAGATTGATGCATTCCTACTTTTAAAATGGCTAGCCAAAAGCTAACATTACTAAAGATGTTTTTAGTAGGAAGAGAAGCTAACAATCCTTGCATCCATTTATGGAGATGGATGTCCCCTTGTAATATTTTCAAGTTTTGGTGAAGTCTTGTTTAAGAAACTCTGGCGGCAAGGTCTTACAGGCAAAACGCAGTACCACATATAATGGATCGAAATGCAAAACTTCAGTCAGCCTACCTTTCATTCATGAAACTAAGGGGTGTATTGAATTTAGATTTTTGCATACTTTTTTAAGTGATAAATTTATAAAGAGTTTTTAGATTTATGCATATTTATAAAATCTATTAGATTCATATAAATTTTAAAACCTAAACTTTTTAGAATTCTTGAAAACAAATAATAAATTTGCATGGATTCTGGTAGAATTAAACAAACATTTTAAGATTCATCACTTATTACATAAACATGTAACATGAGTGGATAAATAAAAAGTAATAACATAAAAACTTCTCAATGTAAGCTCTACGTGTGTACCACACATTCAGAGACATATTATGAAGAGAGAATAAAAGATTCTTATTTATAAGATATCATTTTAAAATTTATAGACTCGTGTCAAAACATGATGAAAAATGCATGTTTATTTTGTACTTAAGTTGTATGTGACGGCAAAAGAAATTTTTTTTGATAGTGATTATCTCTACTGCAATAAAGAAAAGTTCAAAATTCTAACAAAAGTGTTGATAGTTTATGCTACACATATTGAGTTGATTGAAAGAGTTGAATACATGTTAACAAAATAAAAAAGAAGACAAAAAAATTATGTAATATATAAGACACGTATAAAAACCAAATGAATGAGTATTGTGGTAAAAATAATAAGATAAAAAACATGTATAAAAAAGGAATGATAGTGACGAGAGGAGATGAAGAGAGAGGTAGAGTTGAATACATGTTATAATAGAATACGAAGCACAAAACAAGACAAAACACGTATAAAAACGAAGTAAATGAGTATTGTAGTGAAAAAATAATAAGATCTAAAAACATGTATAAAAAAGAAAGGTAGTGACAAGAGGAGAGGGATGAAGAGATGAATAAAATAAAATAATAAAAGATGAAATTTGTAAATTCATAGAAATCTTATATCTAAGAAGTTGGATTGTTCACTTTACAATTTACACTAGACAATTCGTGCAAATCCATCATTTAATAAATCTTTAACAAGTTGTATGTTTATTAACTACCTTCATACTTTAATAAATTTAAAATTGTTAATTAAAAATTCTAATTGAATACCCACACACTTTTATGAATTTTAAATCTTTTATTACAAATCTTAATTAAATCAATAATTGACCATATAGTACTAATTATAGAGATTGATATCTCATTCCAATGAAAACAAATTTGACCTGTCCATTCCAATTAATCATAATACAATTACACTTTTACCCTTAATCTAAATAAGTATTTCTCTCCTCTCATCGGCCTCTCATTTTTTCTCCCAGCACCGATCTCATCTCTCTCTCTCTCGCCGATGAAGTACGACTATACGAAGACATCGGCAGCTTGTACCCGTCGCCGACGAGGTTAGATCCATCACGTCAGTCATCATCACCTTCAGATCTAACTGACCAGATCTCCTATTCCCTCTCCGATTTACCGCTGGAGTCTCTTCCTCCCTCGACCAGATTTCTTTCTCCTTCAAGTCTTCGACCAGATCTCCTCCTCCCTCAAGTCTCTTACCAAATCTCCTCCTCCATCAAGTATCTTACCAGATCTCCTCCCTAGTAAAAGTTTACTAAAAGTAGTAAACTTTGTTTTTTTTGCATGTAAGTTGATTTTTTTACTGTTTTTAATGTGTATAATGGGTATTGGAGATACTGTTTTGCAAGTTTACTACCTCTGATAAAGTTTACTACCTCTGGACAAGTTTATTATGGGTAGTAAACTTATGATTTACTACTAATGCATTGAGTTTGTTCATTTGCTTGAGTTTACTATTCTAGTAAAAGCTTACTAAGGGTAGTAAACTTTATTTTTCACATCTAAGTTGATTTTTCTCTGTTTTTAACGTGTATAATAAGCTTTGGAGATACTGTTTTGTAAGTTTACTACCTCTGGTACAAGTTTATCAGAGGTAGTAAACTTATGATCTACTACCAATGTCTCGAGTTTGTTCATCTGCTCGAGTTTACTACCCCAGTAAAAGTTTTCTAAAGGTAGTAAACTTTATTTTTCACATCTAAGTTGATTTTTCTATTCTGAAATCCTCTCTCTCTAACTGTCACTCACAGATCCTTGCCTCCATTATCTTCGACCAGCTCATCCTCCCCTTCACCTAATCTCCGCCTCGTCCTCTCCGGTTGCTGCAACAATGAGTCTGAAGAACAGCGTCAAATCCAGATCTGTCATGTCGTCTACACACCGACGCTAGGAAACGTCGATACTGGGGTTAGTAGACTTGGATTTGATGAAATACTGGGGGTTAGTAGAATTGGTTTTGAAGTATATTGAGGTTAGTAAACTTTATTTTGATGTATACAATGCGTTATTAGACTTGGTTTGGAGTATACTGGGGTTAGTACATTTAGTTTTGTAGTATATTAGGGTTATTAGGCTTGGATTTGAAGTATACTGGGGTTAGTAGATTTGGATTCGATGTAGATGTTGCCCCAGTAAACTTTCTGTAAAAGTTTATTGCCCTTAGTAGAAAAAACCAGCGAAATTCCGGCTACCAGTAATTTTCCGACGTCCAGTGACCGGAGACCGGCGGTTGGTGACCGAAGATGCTCCGGCAAAAATATTCTCTCTTCTTTTTTTTTTCTCCAATTGTATAAGAAACAAGGGTAAAATTATCTCAAATAATATTATTTTATTATAAATTTAATAAAGATTTATATATTTAAATATTAGTACCTTGTATTAGAATGAGCATTTGACTTTTTAATTCATTTGTTTGTCCGTTTGAGATTTGATTTTTATTATTTTGTGTAAATAGTCATTCTCCCTGATTAAATATCTATAAATTTTTAAATTCCACAAAAATCTTTAAAACTTCATGAAAATCTAACTCCAAAACACCACCTCAAATATTGATTACTTACTCGAACACTTGCTTCATGAAAGAAATTTGAAGCAGTGACGTAACCAGAATTTTCATTGATAAAGGTCAAAACCTAAATAGATATTCATTTGAGAAAAAAAATTGATAACGGGTGTAGTTTCTCTATGTAAATTTAAAATATATACTAAACTTATACCTACTTTAAATTATCTAATTAGATTGATCTATTAGCAAATATTCATCATGATTTCCTCTTACATTTGTATTAATTCAACAAAAATTGAAAAAAGTGTATAGAAAAACATTAAAACTAAAAAATAAAGAAACAAGATCATACATATAATTAAAATCAAAATGCATTATTATGATAAGTGTTATCAAAATCAGAAAGATCATTATCCTATTATACTAATTAATATGAAGAGTTTAATCAACCAACTCAAAATGAGAAGGGGCAGCTGACCCTCCTGGCCCCCTCTCCCTACGCCATTAACCAGAAGTATCATCATAATCTTCATAAATGTAACAATCTATATTGACTGATCAAACAAATAGTTACAAAAATCGAATTTTGTTGTAAGATTGAATCAATTGCCCAGAACAGTTGGGATCACAAGCCTCTCCTTCAGAAAACCCATATATATATATATATATATATATATATATATATATATATAAGCCTAAACATCTAATCACATCGATCGAGCGCCAAAGTTAAATCCCTATAGCCTGAGTTCAACCTCCGCCTTGGGAGACGCCGCTCTCTGGTTCACTTGGTATGGAGCTACCGCAACCACTCTGAAATTTTCAAACAACCCCATAAGTATTTCATATTTGTAATCATTCAAATCCAAACGCAAATCATTTAGGAAATGAATTTACCTCTCTTTCCTCTTGGCCAAAAACTTATGAAGCGAAGGCCTTCTCATAATAGGAAAATCCGATCCGGCGGCAATAGGTACCGGAGGCGGCTGCTGTGGCTTCACCACAACACTAGACTCGCTAGAAGAAACAACAAAGCTTCCTTTGGTAGCAAACGACATGATCTCCTTGGCCTTCTCCCGCGAAAGGTCGCTGAAGACGAGCACCTGCCCACCGTAAAAGATGGTCATGGGAGCAGATCTGGGCTGATCAAGAGGCGGTGCCGGGCTGGCCTCCATGGCGTTGAGTAAGTTCATGGTGGCCAGGGGTGCAGCCGGCTTGACTGAACCGAAGCAGCTGTCGCCCTGGAGGTACTGGCTTCTCTTCTCCTTCAAGTACTTGCTGAGGAGGTTGCATGTCTGCGCAAAGTTGGATCTCTCTGCAGCCATTGTAAGAGTTTTGAGAATTCAAGAGAGGGTTTGGATTGGAATACAAGGAAAGTACAGGAAGATGTGTTGGTGATGGCGGAGGAGATGAGGGGCCGATGTGAATATATAATTATATATAGCGGAGTCAGGCTTTCCTGCCCTTATCATCGCCCAGTTGAGCTTTCTTGCTGTCTTTTTCTTTTGAATATTTTAAAATCTTATTCTTATTTTTTAAGGCACGTGTTTTTTGCATTAGGAAAAGGTGGGAAAGGAACGTGGGGCGGACCAAACCGTGGGGCCCGCACGTGGGAGGCGGTTTCTTGTTTTTTTATTCGTGAGTTTCGGCACGTGATACATATTTGTGTGGCCGGGGGTGGTTTGGTCATTTCGAAAGAGTGGACTACGGGAGTGACGCGTGTCGGGGTTTTAGTAGCTAGGTGGGAATGGTTCGCGTGGCTAAGCCATGCGGAATTTTTTTTGGGAAACGGAATTTTTTTTGGGATTTTGTTGCTGTCTTTGTAGCAAGCCCTACTAATGGTTTTTATTTTGATCCAGTGCCCGTCATGTGAGGTTTATTTTGATAAATAACTCAGTTGAGGAGGGTTGATAATTTTCGTATTCTAATACGCTTTATATGTTTATTGAAAGTAGATTTAGACAAAGATTTGATAAAGAGATCTGTTACATTTGTTTCTGAATTGACTTGATTCATTTGAATGTTGAGGAAGACTAGCTGTTGTTGAGTGTATAAGAGCTCCGGTGATATATGTTTAGTATTGTCACTTTTGATGTAGCCAAGCTTCATTTGTTTGATGCACGCAACATTGACTTCATAAATGCAAGTCGGCTTGTCCGTAGTGGGTCTCAAACCGCTTGTTTCTCTAATGTGACCAATGAAGGATCGTAGCCAGACATATTCACGAATAACTTTATGTAGAGAAATGATCTCTGCATGATTTGAGGAAGTCACCACAAGTTTCTGCTTAGTAGACCTCCATGAGATTGTTGTATTCTTAATAGTAAACACATAACCAATTTAGGAACGTCTCTTGTGTGGATCTGATAAATATCCAGCATCTGCGAAACCAACCAACACATCGTTGGGTGTCTCAACATGATTAAGGGAGGCAGTACCAAGAGCAGTGGGGGGTCCTACTATTTGGGCCAAAATTATATTTTTCAGCGAATGCTTTGCATGAAAGCACATTGGACCGATTCTTGCGGTCTACGTTATTATTAATGTTTTCTCTTCCATGTCATAGGTCATGATTAGTAAGGATTTGTGGTTGCTTAAAGAATCTCCCAGAGATCTGAATAAGATTTGATACACCTTGACCCCCAGGAAAGAACAAACCCTAGTATCTACTATATAAAGGGGTCAAGGCATAGGAAAAGACATCGACATCGCAATCAATACAACTTTTGCACACTGCAAAACAAGCCTCCCCGGAGCACCTCTATCAGAAAGATTTCTCGAGTCTTTTTGTACCACCAAAGCCCTATCCGTAGACATTCCCCACTGCTATTCATCAAAGCCTCATCCGTGAGCACTACCCGCTTCTACTCATCAAGCCTCATCCGTGAGCAAACAGTTCACCACCACTTCATAAAGATCAACCTGTTGGCGAATACCCGCAAACCATTGTTAAGGTGAATAACCTTAGCAAATATCTCAGTTTGTCAGAGGATCATTTGGTGAATACACTGTGATTCTTGTTTATAGCTCTGCTCAACCACACCGGTCTGAGTAAGAAATGTCCACTTCGCAAGAGGAGAAAAATCCTAGTTGCTCTTCAGCTAGGTCTAAGAAGAACCTAAGTGCAGGCTTGACCAACGCCTGTACAACAATCGTTTGGAGAGAAGTCAGAAGGCGAACAAGCGTCGAAGATCAAGGTTGTACCTAACCCATAGGTACTGGCACGCCTCAAGCTTGGTTGTTCAAGAAAATTCATTTTCATACCGAACATTTGGCACGCTCGGTAGGATCACGTGCTAAGAATCACGTGTGTCAACGAATACTCGAAGTTGTACCCATCTTGCAATAAACCACAACATTCGCGGGCTAACTTGCTTAACTCAGCGAACTGTAGAGGTTTATCAGTTGAAGAAACGATCTTGCGTTTCAGGTTATTATTAGGAAAACCAACAGAGTCCTTCAGTTGTGAGAAGGTTGTCATGGACAACGAATCAAGGCGTCTACTAGCAGATTTGTCCACCAAGATTGCAGTACTTTCCGAGAAGATGGAGCGAGCTGAAACAACCATACAACAGTTTGAGTGAACTCAGACACAGCATGACCAGGAAATTAAGGAAACAAGCCAAAATGTCGAGAAGCTACAGAATTCTACTACCCATGACAGTGTGGAGACTGATGACAAGCTCGACAGGCAATTCGAACGCCTTCGAGAGGTGGAGAAGGTCTTGGGGATCAAGAGAAACCGAGAGGCTCAGCGAACTGCTAGGGCAAAAGGAAAGCTTGAAGAAGAGCTGGAGTCACAGGGTTTTGAAGAGATGACACCCGTCATCATCTGCCAAGACTATGGCCATTAAGACTATTGAGCCATTTACATTGGTTCGAACAGACGCAAGAGAGACGTCTGCCAGACAAGAGTTAACTATGAGGTGTCAAAGGAATCATGATCTATCCAGAGGTCTTGAAACAAGGATGGAAATCCCTAATGGAGTGGCGAATGGTCCCGTGTGCACACCAGATCAGGTGATGCAGATGATTCAAGAAGCTATGAGGACAATGTAGCGACAACCACCTGTTAATTTGAATTATTCTAATCCATACACAGATGAAGTAACATACATGTCATGGCCTGAGCATTATAAGCAAATTCGATTTACTACTTTTTCTAGAGAGGGATCAGAAGATGCCGCTACCCATATTTCTCGCTTCTAGAGCGAATGTGGTCCTTATGGGACCAATGATATTTTTAAACTAAGAGTTTTTGGGTCTTCTCTTGCAGGGTCCACATTAACTTGGTATACTAGATTGGCTCCTAGATCAGTTCCTAATTGGCTTACCATGGAAGCCACGTTCAGAACAACTTTTGGCACGGTGGAGCCCGAGGGTGATCTATCTTCGTTGACTTCCATGTATCAACAACCAATGAAGTCTCTTGTGGAGTATTTAAAGAGGTTTAAAATTCAGCAGACCAAGTGTAAGACTCCAATTTCAGAGCAGGATGTCATTCGCGTAGCTATAAAAGGCTTAGAACGTCGTTAGAGGGCTAAATATCATGACGTTCATTTTGCAAGCATGACAGATCTGATGAGTAAGGTAACCAACTACCAGAACTTCTTAGATGAGCTGGATGGAAGTCCTGGGGTATATCAAGGCTCACCGGCATCTTATATTCTAAGAACTTTGAAACCCAGATATGGTCCCAACCGGGGCAGGATAATGTCAACAGTGTACTCACACTTGGATCCTTTTTATAGTCCACAACATCATTATGTAGAGCCACATGGATATGTTAAACAAGATGATGAAGAGAACGTAGCGGCAGTGGAGTTAGCTGGGAGACAATTAGTCAAGTATATGGGCTTGCGCATGGAAAAGAATCCAGTCAAGGTAACAACGGGAGCAGTCACCAAGCCAGAATATGAGTCCTACACCAATAATGCTCACAATGCTCCAGAGATCCTTGATAAGCTGTTCACTCAAGGAAAGGTGCGACATGACTTTCGAGTATGTCCAAAGCTAGAACAAATCCGGGAAAAGAAGTACTGCAAGTCCACAATTTATGGAATCATAATACCTCTAAATGTATCAGATTCAAAGATCAGCTCTAGACATGGATCAATACTGGCAAACTGGATGTTGACAGCGAGAAGATAGCAGCTTGGGTCGATGCTGACCCATTCCCTACAGTCGTCATGGTTGACATTAAACCTGTGACAACTCCTTCACAAAAGAATGTCAGGCCTCGATTCTTGGATTACACATACTATGCTAATCTGACCCACATCATTCTGGATACATTAATTGCAGAAGGAATAATGGAGATTCTTTGGGGGTCAGTTCTAACTGAAGAGGGTATTGCAGGTAAAACATACTGTAAATTCCATAATGTTTGGACTCATCACACTACAACTTGTATACAGCTTAAGGACCAGATCCAACAATGGCTAATTGAAGGGCACCTGAAGTTTAGAGACATGCCAGAAGCAGAGGTGTCTATGGTGGATGTCACATTCAACTAAAAAGGAGCACGAAAGTTGACATTGGATCTGCACAAAGAAGAGTGTTCAGACCAACCGGTGTTCATCAAGAAAGTGGAACCAACTATGGAGTGTTCGACAGTGGTGCTGTGCTCTAGATGCAAGGTGGAATGTGGACTGAAGATGAGTTACGAAGAGTTTGAAAAAACTATTAAGTCATCGGAGGCCGTTACCTTGCACTCACCACCAGGCCATTATACATCTTCTAGTCCACGAAACATGAAGACGTCAGGGCAGGTGAACCAGATCCTTCGGGGGTCTAAGGCAGTTCAGCAGTTCCATGCCTCTATTAGCGCCAGTCATGGAGTTAGGACTCAGCAGAAAGCTCAACCAGATATTCTAACAAAGCCATATATACCCCCTGTTTCGAAAGCAGTCATCAAAGAGAATAAGTGGTACGTACGAGAAAGAGGGTGAGTGGTGGAGGCGACACCAACTCAGATTAGGAATGCTCAGAAGAAATATGGTCAAGCAAAGCGAACGCTAGAGGCCTTGGAGAAAGGTGACATTCAGCTCGACCAAATACGGCGAACGCCAGAGCAACTACGAAAGGTGGTTGAAAACTTAAAAGTTAGGCCTTATGTGTACGTTCGCCATGGAACCAGTCAAAGCGAGCTCGCGAATGTTGGTTTTCAGCAAAAAAGAGAGTGTATTTAATAGACTGTCACAACGACCGATGGATGACAAGCACGAGTGAAGGGTTTTTGTCACATCCTGATCCTAGAATTATTTTACGGTTGGTTACTTTGGTCTTTTACCATTTAAAATAACCGTTTAACCGTACAATGATCGTAAAGTTGACTTTTCTTAAAGTTAAGAATTTGGGAAAACTTCCTTCATGAAAGTTGTAGAGGGCGTCGTTACGAGTTCGTGGACACGTAGCACGCTCAAATCGGAGTTCGTATGGGGAAGTTATAAATAAAAATATAAAGTTACTGTGCGGTAAAAATGCTATATATAGGAGTTACCGGGGTGAAAAATCAGATTTTTCACCCGGCCCTTTCTCTCTCCCCCGGCGGAAACGCTGCCAGAGCTTTCGGCCACCACAGCGCCACCGTCCGGCCACCAATCGCCGCCGCACCGGTCCCAAAAGATCGGCCTCCAAGTCTACTTCATTCCTAGGTAAGTTTTCCGACCTAACTCGTCGTAAATCGGGAGAAATTCCGATTTGTTCATCATGTGTACAGTGTTTTGTTCTTGATCGAATTTCTCTCTCCCTAGATCACCATTTGTTGAGTTCTTTATATGGATAGGATGGTTCTAGGAGTACTATAATCCTCTAGAATTTGGTAGCTTGATTCGAAGTGTATAGGGAGAATTGAGGATTTGAAGTGTAAATTTTCTGGTTACTATTCATCACGTAATTGACATAGTTAGAGGCCGAATTGGCCTTCGAGTTGAACTAGAAAGTTGTTCCAAATGACGAGACGAAGCTACTGGTAAAATTTGGTGGCGATCAGAGGTCTCCGAAATTTTGGCCGGAATTTCTGCCGTAGGCGGTGCCGCCACTTTTTGGGCAGTTTTTCATGCCTATTAAATAGTATATATTGTGAGGAGTCTATGGTTTAAATTTGGTAATTTTTGGAGGAGTTTTGGTTAGGTTTTGGAATTTTCTAGTTTAGTATTATTGACAGATAATTAAATATTATTCCGACCATCGATTATTGCCGGATAAAGTTTAACAATTATTTTAAGGACTCCTAAGTTATTGGTGAAGGTCGGGGATCTTTAGTTGACAATTTGAGAAATGTGGAGCCATAAGCGAGCTGTACGCTTTTAAATGTGTATGCTTATGCTATTTAATTATTATTCTTGCGTCCAGAAAGTTAATATTAATTATGGAACAGGACGCGAAGAGGCTCGTGTTGTGGAGACTTGGCTTGAGCGGAATTCGGGTTTTGGTCAGGCTAAGGCCTCAGTCTGTGAGTGGACTTTTATTTTAAATTTAATACATGCAATAGATTTTATTTAGTTTCTCCTTCATTTATGAATTTCCTCCATTTTATGTTTTATGGTGATTTTGGAAAAATGGAAATTTAATACTTTTTAAAGATAAGTGAGCCGGGGAAGAGGTTACTACCTTTCCCGTGATTTTAAAGGATTTTCTAGGAATATGGTTTTTAATTGTTATCACCATTTTGGGTTATGGAGGAGGATTATTTTTAAAAGGGGAAACTTGGCTCTTGGATTTAACGATTTTAAAGTAAAGTCAGAGAACCGGTTTCGGGTTCCTGGAAATGTTTTAAATCAAATATATTTGGGGTAAAATCATGGGAATTTTGACTTGGTTTTCGATTTATTTTACCACAAGGTTTTTAAAGGATTTTCAATGATATGGTTATATATATTGCATGCTAGCATGGACCCTCTTCAGATGGAGATGGTACTCTCTCTGGATAGTAGCTGGTCTGACCCTCTTCGGTGGTAGCTGGTCAGTAGGACCCTCCTGGATAGAGCAGGTCAGGACCCTCTTCGGTGGTAGCTAGTCGGTTGGACCCTCCCGAGTAGAGCGGGTTATGGGACCCTCTCAGATTGAGCTGGTCAATAAACCCTCTCGTGGTAGAACGGGTCGGTTGTTTTCTCGTGGTTGAGGTTAATACCCCCACATCTTTAATTATGGATTTGAGCTAAGAGATTTATTTTATGATTTATTTATTCATTTCTTATTGGTTGCGTGCATGTGAAGTGAAAAATCTAAAGGAAAGCATGAAAAGATTTTTACCTTTTCATATTTGATTTTCGTCCACTCACGCAAATATTGTTTTTAAATGTTTTTCCCTGGGCCCTTCGTTTTCAAATGCCCAGTGTTGCAGGGTTCCTGAGAGGAGGTCGCGCGTACCGAAGTTGAGGCATAGCCAATTAATCCGCTGTTGCTCACTTAGTGTTTTAGGTATAACTTCGATGTAGACTGCTCTAATTACCCCAACCATGTTAGTGGAATAAGATAGTAAATCGTAGTTGTGACTTGGAGAGCAGGATGGCTCCAGGAGTTGGGGGTGAGTTTTAAATGATTCATGGAAGTGCCGAGTTGGTTTGTAGGAAGGGTTGTCCATTTCAAGGGGGTTTCGGTAAGAAGTTCCCTTGAGGTGGTCCCCGCAAGATTTAATTCGGGTTAAAGGGTTTTAACTCGGGGTGGGTCCTAACAGTTTTAGTCCTTGATAGGTTGTCGTTCGCTAAAGACACTACATCTGAGGAGGCTCGAAGTAAGAGAGCCAGGGTGGATACACCACTGAATAGGGTGGAGCGCCGCTAGAGACGCGAATGGAAACCAAAAGTGGTTTCTCAAGAAAATAAAGAAGTAACTTGTTTACAAGTTACTCATAAGCCTACACCTGAGGCTATTTTAAAAAGGGAATCTGTTCTTGAGGTCCCTATCATCGATGAAAGAATTGCGCAGGTTGCGTCTAGCCTTGAGCAGCAGGTAGAAGACGAAGCAGTCTTGGACCTCAGCAAGGATGACAACATGGATGGGTTAGAAGCACAAGAG
The DNA here is from genome assembly GCA_951800085.1 of Comarum palustre. Lineage (NCBI taxonomy): Eukaryota > Viridiplantae > Streptophyta > Magnoliopsida > Rosales > Rosaceae > Comarum > Comarum palustre. The sequence goes on from OX637574.1 coordinate 9,813,409, forward strand.
TCTGGAGAAAGCTTGGAGTGTGACATGCTACATCTGACATGGGGAGTAGACCTAAAATCACCAGTGTCCACATAACTGGAATGTAACATGACATATACTCTCCAAGAAGCATGCTTTGTCAAGACCCATACCATCCAATGTCTTCTTAAATTCAGGTAACATTGAAGAAAAAAAGCTTCCCCTCACAGAAAAGATAGAGCAGTTATCTTCAGTTCTATAGAAGGTTCAGGTTAAGAAGTATGGGATCGCGAATGAGGAATCTGAGTGCCAGAAATTGTTTATGACGTTTGCTAAGCCAACCTTAACCATGACCCAACATCTTAAACCCTTATACATGACAGTTGAGATTGAAGGTATGAAGGTAAACAAGATCCTAATTGATAATGACGCTGCTGTTAGCATCATTACAGTGAGAACAATGGAAGCATTGAAGATTCCTGATGAGAAGATCCTCAATAGCAACCTGAAAGTTAAAAGCTTTGCAGACAATGTGACCAAAACCTCTAGGGTTTTACTGCTCAAGATAAAGTTAGGACCATCTGACTTCTTCAAATCATTTTTTCTGACTGAGTGCACTGCTCCCTATAGTATTATACTTGGCAGAGATTGGATTCATCGGGCATATTGTCTTCCATCCTCTATGCATCAAGAGCTACTCATGTGGAATCCTGTGACAGATCAACCAGAACTAGTCAAGGTTGACGAGCGACCATATTCAGTAGCTGCATGTATGCTCGATTTTGAGTATTACTATGGAGACATGCGCCCTCTTAGGGTTGTTGGGGTAGATGGCAAAGGTAATCCGTACGGGGTTACCTCTTCAGAATTTTCGTGATGGGGTCTAGTCCATGCTCACGCTGATACTAGCAAGCCTAGCTTCATCGTACCACATTCCAATAATCATAAATGATAGTAAGCTTCAGCAAAGATGAGATAGAGGCTTATGCGTTCCTACATCAGAGATTGTCTGTCTTTAAGCAGGAACAAGAAGCCTGGAATGGTATAGCCTTAGTGGAGTGTATTGAAGACGAGTTAGTCAATGGCGAATGTGAGGAGGAGGAGGAGATTATCCAGCTAGCTCCTGCAGCCTTGGATGATACTCCACCTAAAGTAAAAGATCTAGTTGAGAAAGTTAACCTGGGTTCCTCGGAAGAACCAATGGAGGTTGGCATTAGTCAGTATTTAGAACCACAGCAGCGACAACAACTGATTGAGTTGTTGCACGAATTTAAAGACTGTTTTGCCGAGAAATATGAAGACATACCTGGTCTTGCACATGAGCTGGTTTGTCACAAGATAGCTATAATGGTTGGTTATAAGCCAGTTCAGCAGGAGCATCGGCGAATGAATGCGGAAACAACGGAGGCAGTCAAAACAGAGATGCAAAACATGATCAAGGCAGGGATAATCAGGCCAGCAAAGTACACACAGTGGTTATCCAACATTGTTCCGGTCCAGAAGAAGAATGGGAAGATACGTGTTTGTGTCGACTACCGGAATTTGAATACAACAACACCTAAGGATGTGTATCCTATGCCTATGACGGATATGTTAGTAGATGTTGTAGCAGGACATGAAATTATATCTTTCATGGATGGAACAGCTGGCTACCATCAGATACCTGTACATGAAGAAGACAGGCATAAAACAACTTTTCAGTGTCTAGGTATTACAGGGGCTTTTGAATATATATGTATGCCTTTTGGTCTTAAGAATGCAGGAGCCACTTACCAGGGAACAATTAACCTTATTTTTCATGATATCCTCAGCACCAAGATAGAAGTTTACATTGATGATGTGGTAGTCAAGTCAAAACAGAAACAAAATCATATTGAAGACTTGCGCATGGTGTTCGACCGGATGAGAAGGCAAAGACTTCGTATGAATCCAGCCAAGTGTATTTTTAGGGTTCGTGCATGAGATTTTTTGGGTTTTGTGGTGCTTCAGCGTGGTATAGAGGTTCCAGGAGATAAGGCTAAAGCAGTAATAGAAGCTCCAGCTTCAAAGAACAAGAATGAGTTGCAGAGTCTGATAGGCAAGATTAATTTCTTGCGAAGATTCATGTCTAATTCTGCAGGAAAGATTGCTCCTTTCTCACCCCTTCTCATGTTGCATGTTGAAGAAAAATTTATTTGGGAATCAGTGCATCAGGATGTTTTTGAGAAGATCAAGGAGTATTTAGCGAGTCATCCTGTGTTACGACAACCAAGGCCAGACATTCCTTTATAGTTATACATATCAGCATCTTCTTATTCTATTGCAGGATTATTAGCTTAGGATGAGACCAGGGAAGATGGTAAGATCATCGAATACGCGGTGTATTACCTTAGCAGGACATTGCTGGATACAGAAACCAAATATTCACCAATTGAGAAGCTCTGTCTGGCTTTATATTTTGCTGGATACAAATTAGGACATTACATGCTGTCATTCAGTACATTAGTCATAGCACAGACTGATTTAGTGAAGTATATGCTAACTAGGCATTTCTTAAGAGGTAGGGTTGGCAAATAGATGCTAGCTTTGTCTGAATTTTCGTATGCCCCACTTAAAGCACAAACTGGACAAGCAGTTTCTGACTTCCTTTTGCATCATCCTATTCAGAACCAGCTGGAATGTCAGGACAAAGCAGTTGATTTGGTTTATACACAGCCATGGGTCTTGTACTTTGATGGTAGTTGTACAGACTCTCTATCAGAAGCAGGTATTTCATTGGTTAATCCAGCTGGGGACATGTTCTCTTATTCCTTTCAGATGGAATGAAAATGTACTAATAACCGGGCAGAGTATGAAGCTATAATAATTAGCTTGGAGATGTTATTAGAGATGAGGGTAAGATAAGTCGAAGTGTTGGGAGTCGAAGTGATGATATTCCTAAAAATTCCGAGACACATTCCTAAATATTCCTAAAATATCAGTGGCCTAATGCATTTGAAGGTTCAGGAATATCAACTTGAGACACATTCGCGATTGGTAAAGGAGTTGATTCCTGGAAATAAAACTAAGTGTGAGTTTTTGTAAAGGAATAAATATTTTGTCAGGATTGGAACTATTATACCTGGACAGTTGGTGTCTTGGAAGGTTCTGCATCTTCCTGTGCATTATTAACAGTTGTCCCTAAATTTCAAGACACATTCCTAAATATTCCTAAAATATCAGTGGCCTAATGCATTTGAAGGTTCAGGAATATCAACTTGAGACACATTCGCGATTGGTAAAGGAGTTGATTTATGGAAATAGAACCAAGTGTGAGTTTTTGTAAAGGAATAAATATTTTGTGAGGATTGAAACTATTATACCTGGACAGTTGGTGTCTTGGAGGGTTCTGCATCTTCCTGTGCATTATTAACAGTTGTCCCAGAAGGAATTTGCGCTTCACCTGGTGAGGTTTGAGCTGTTAAGGGTGCATTCGGGGTCTCTTTCGGGACTGATTCCTATTGGAAGATGGCAAAGAAACATGGTGAGGAGTTTTTTTTCTAAAAAATAATAATTAAAATAAATCATAAGGTAACTATCTTACCTGTGGAGTATGAGTATCTAATGGTCTCACATCTAGGATTGTCCTTGGAGATTTTGAGGAAAGTGGGATTTGACTGTTCGCTACATCATGAGCAACTCCTGCCAGGATGATCTGGCATGGAGCTTTCAGCTTCTGTTTCAGCAGTGGAGTTAGGATTTGAGGAAGTTTCAACCTCTGAAGGACACAACATTTGGAGGGGAACAACGTTAGATGGAGGTAATAGACTACACAGCACAACGTCTACTACTATTTGCCTTTCTGCTTCCTAATCCCGAGAAGGAGGTTTTCGGATTGAAGCCTGATGTGATGAGGAGGTATCCGTTGTAATAGTTCTCCGCCTACGAGTTAGCTGCAGCAGGTTTACACATCAATAGAGGGTTCTCAATAAGATAAACATCAGTGGAGGTACTAAAAGTGTTTTAAAGGAGAACTTACCGGATGAGGTTTGATATCTTCGTTAGAATCTTCTATGATTGCTTTCGTGCTTCTCTTTCTGGGTTATGAAGATGATGCCTAGGCTGGAAAAGCACTCGAAAGGTCACTATACATAGTTAAACGATCAGTTAGTGGTTTGTTAACTGGAAGGAGTAGGAATCAATTTAAAATACAATTACCTGTTGATTCTTCGGTGCACTTTCAGCTTGTGCGAATTTCCTTGGCACAACAGCTCCATCAAGAATTGATTTGTCTTCAGCGGAGAAGAAATATCTTGCATGTCTAAAGGTTAGTCTGAAGAAAACACTGATATCTTTAGGCCAATGGTGATCATGAAGGGAGTTTCACCACTGAGTATATTCTTGAGAAACACCATTAGAAGAAAATAACATTTCAAAACTGTGTACCCTGGCCTTGGTAGGAGTTAGTCTTGATTGGAAGCGAGGATCCCCAACCTTTTGTCTTAGTGCTTTCTCTATTCGCCAAGAGCTGTAACAGTTGATACTGTCAGTAAGAGGGTAAGGCACACTCTGGTGAAGGCCGAGTTGATTACAGAAATGGTTGGGTGCATAGAGCTCAAAGCTAGCCAGCTTGGGTAGAGGAATATTCATAAGAGAAATAGACTGGTTGAACAATGTTCACCCTTCAGGAGTCTGTGTTATAGACCACATAAACCCATTCGCCAAAGCTTCAGGATATTTGTGATTAAGAACAAGGAGACCAGAGTCTAGGGTTGTGGCATCTAAGTTGAACAGGTACTCTAGAGACCGAGCATATCCAATGGATGGAGGTGAAGAAGCATTAGCGAACGCCCTCTCTAATACTTGATTCGCTAGGAAGTCAGTAACATGTTCATCTCTGAACTGGACAAAGTAAATCTGCAACCAGAGGTCTAGAATCCAAAAGGGACCAGATACATCGCTATAATTCAATTGATGGAGGGACAATTTGTGCAGTGCTCGATAAAGGAATCCCAATACCATTTAAGCCAGACAAGTGCCCATTGAAGAGAAGAGTTGCAGTGCGTGCCCAGGTCTTGGTTAATTTTTGAGTTGTTACACAGACCACAAACTTGTGAAGCCAGAAGTCAAGAAATGCAATTCCACTCTACTCATCTGCGCGAGCGTAGAAATGTCCAACCCATCCTTTGTAGGACAGGTGTGTTGGGTAATCTGTTGGGTTGGTAGTATGAAAAACATCTGCATCTTTAAAGAGGTGTTCTTGATATGCTTCCTCAGTAACTGGGAAGCCGGTAATTGCATAAATATCTAGTAGGGTGATGCCCATTTGACCAAACCTGAAATCAAAGGTATTGATGTAGGAATTCTAGAAACAGGTAGCGCCATCATTTGAGGTCGATTCACACCACGACTGTTCAGGTTGAAGCTTAAATCGATGGCATCCGCGATTCCTGCCAGTCTCCATCGATCCAGATCAGAGCTCTACGATTCTGGTACCACTGCATCATTTGATCACTTGGAAATGGCCAGGCTCTAATTCGGGCTGGACAGTCGCTCTGCTTCTACCAGGAGGTAATATCTGTAGAATCATTTTGAAAGAGGAAGATTGGTATTTTAGATTCATGATAGTAGTGTTGGACTTCTGAGAACTTTTTCATGAATGGACCAAGTCTAGTAGTGGCTCTGGTGGTCAATTCCAGATGGGAGTGAGTTGGGTAAGCGATGGCTCTAAGGTTTTTAGAGATCTTCTTGCCATCAATGACTATTTCTTGGGTTGGAATGTCAGTCATGGTGTAGAAGAAAGGATGTGAATGAGATTTGGCTTTAGGGTATTTAGATGAATCGAACAAGTTCTTCTGAAACTAAGTACTCTTTGCTGAAGGTGGTCGATGACAAAGGGGAAAACGATGTAGCGTTTCTATTATTTTAAAAAAACTGGGCCGGGTTTCTAGCCCTTATCGATTTTACAAATGGGGTTGGGTTCAATCTCAAGGCCTAGAGGCAATGTTTGGGCCAAAAATATATTTTTTGGCTAATGTTTTGCATGAAAGCCCATCAGACTGATTCTTGCGGTCTACGTTATTATTAATGTTTTCTCTTCCCTGTCATAGATTATGATTAGCAAGGATTTGTGGTTGCTTAAAGAAACTTCCAGAGATCTGAATAAGATTTGATACACCTTGGTCCGCAAGGAAGAACAAACCCTAGTAACTACTATATAAAGGGGTCAAGGCACAAGAAAAGACATCGACATCTCAATCAATATAACTTTTGCACACTGCAAAACAAGCCTCCTCGGAGCACCTATACCAGAAAGATTCCTCGAGTCTTTTTGTACCACCAAAGTCCTATTTGTAGGCATTCCCCGCTGCTATTCATTAAAGCCTCATCCGTGAGCACTACCTGTTTCTACTCATCAAGCCTCATCAATGAGCAAACAGTCCACCACCGTTTCATAAAGACCAACTTTTTGGCGAATACCTACAAACCATTATTAAGGTGAATAACCTTAGCAAATATCCTCAGTTTGTCAGAGGATCTTTTGGCGAACGCACCGTGATTCTTGTTTATAGCTCTGCTCAACCACACCGGTTTGAGTAAGAAACGTCCACTTCGCAAGAGGAGGAGAAAAATCCTAGTTGCTCTTCAGTTAGGTCTAAGAAGAATCTAAGTGCAGGCCTGACCAACGCCTGTACAACAATCGTTTGGAGAGACGTCAGAAGGCGAACAAGCGTTGAAGATCAAGATTGTACCTAACCCATAGGTACTAGCACACCTCAAGCTTGGTTGTTTGAGAAAATTCATTTTCACACCGAAAACCTACTTCTTGGCAGTAGTGGCGGTAACTGTGCATAGCACTCAGCATCCATATGCACAGTTCTTGGCAGCTATTGTATAGGGCCTGGCAGCTGGCTTGCAACATTCGACAGCTGGCATGTAGTGCTTGGTAGCAGTTGTACAACTAACGTGCAATGCCAGGCAGCTTTCGGCAGCGCCTGGTAGCTGTCAGTAGTGCCTAGAAGCTGTTTGCATAGTGGCCGATAGCTGTCAGTAGCGCCTGGCAGCTGTGTGCACAGCAACCGATAGCTTGGTCATGTAACCGATATGTTCCTAGATTCTCAAGGATATTACACTAAAATGTAGCTTTTCTTGAATCTTTATAAGGGAATAACAAACTCATGTCAATGGTCTCTTTAAGGTATCGAAAGATAGTCTTGACACCAGTCTAATGACATTAAGTAGGCGCGGAGCTATATCTAGCTAACAGGTTCACAAAGAAGGCAATGTTGGGCCGAGTGCACTGAGCTAACAGGTTCACAAAGAAGGAAATGTAGGTCCAAGTGCACTAAGCTAAGTACAACAGTGCACCTATAGCACCAAGGTACGATATCTCTGCTCCAAGTACTTCTTCCATCTTCCTCCTTAGGGCAGAATGAATCCTTCTTGGCATCCAAACTCCAAACTATCATGGGGGTTCCAATAAGGTTCACTTTCTCCATATTAAATCGCCTGAGCATTTTTTAGACATATGCAGTTTGGTGATTTAAGACTCAACAGGTTCAATGCTCTAGCTCAATACCTAGGCAAAACTGGGTCTTCCCCATGTCATTCATTTCGAACTCGGATTTCAAGTGAGTTATGGTCTCTCTTATCTCATCAAAAGTACCGATGATGTTCATATCAACAACATAGACGGTTACAACCACAAATCCGGAGTCCGTTTTCTTTATGAATAAGCAAGGGCATATATCAGTGTTCTTATATCCTAACCTAATCAAGTAGTCACTTAGATGAGAATACCAAATTTGTCCAGATTGCTTCAATCCATAAAGTGAGTGTTGCAATCTAATGGGATACACACTTCATGGTTTAGAGTTACATGATTTAGGCAACCAAAATCCATCATGGAGTTTCATATATATCTTTGTATCTATATTCCCATAGAAATATGCAGTAACCACATCCATGAGCTGCATGTAGTACTGATGATGTTCATATCAACAACATAGAAGGCTACAACCGTAAATCCGGAGTCCGTTTTCTTTATGAATAAGCAAGGGCATAGATCATTGTTCTTATATCCTAACCTAATCAAGTAGTCACTTAGACAAGTATACCACATTTGTCCAGATTGCTTCAATCCATAAAGTGAGCGTTGCAATCTAATAGGATACGCATTTGGTGGTTTAGAGTTACATGATTTAGGCAGCCAAAATCCATCAAGGAGTTCCATATATATCTTTGCATCTATATTCCCATAGAGATATGCAGTAACCACATCCATGAGCTTCATGTCAAGCTTTTTGGACACTATCAAGCTTACCAAGTAATGGAAAGTAATGATATCCATCAAGAGAGAATATGTCTCCTCATATTCTATTTTAGGGCGTTGTCAAAAACTTTGCACCACAATACGAGCTTTGTACTTAAGTATCTTGTTCTTTTCATCACGCTTCCTAACAAAGACCCATTTATGTCCCATAAGATTTACACTTGATGAGGTTGGCACCACCGACCCAAATACCTGTCTCTTTGCTAGGGAATTCAATTCCACCTAGATAGTTTCTTTCCATTTAGGCCAATCCGCTCTACGCTCACATTCTTTGACGAAGCGTGATTCGATATCATCATCTTTATGATCTCTTGAGCCATAGAATATGTAAATACATCATTGATATGCGTGGATAATCGGTCTAGGAATTCAAATGCTTTCTCATAACACATCGAGATTTTCATGTTCTCTGATACCGATGTGGATCCCGAAGCGTCCCCCAGAGATACCGATATTAAATCAAGGACATAACTATAATCAGAGACAATCTCGTGAGAAGGGTTCTCAATATCGATGATTAAAGGATTGCTTTGTACTTTGGGCATCCGTTTCTTCCTAGGACATGCATCAACTGAACCAAGTTTCTCTGAAGATCTACTAGGGCTGGCGGTGCCATACCGAGGGCAGCCATGCTCGGACCCGAGGTGGTCTTGCCCGCTTTCAGCACTTGTAGCCTTACAGGGACGTTTGAAGCTGGAATGTCAGATCCCGTTACATTTGTAATCTTAGCGAATGAGTCGGGCATCGACTCTATCATGTCCTTGAGAGCAATGATTCACTTAACTTCAATGTCACCATGAGAGGTGCGAGAATCATAATGATACAGCGTGGGAACGCTCCAAGACATTTCTTTTTGTTCTCGCTGAACATCCATGTTCTCATTTCCCCTAATGACAAGAAGATAGTCTCATTAAACTTACAATCAATGAATCTAACCTTAAAGAGATCACCTGTCAAGGGCTAGAGGTATCCTATAATAGTTGGGGAGTCATATCCAACATAGATACACAAACATCATTTCAGACCCATTTTAGTATGAAGTGGTTACGTAATAGGCTCATAAACTCTACAACCGAAGATGTGAGGCTCATATCCAGTAATCAGTTGGTACGCACTATACTCTTGGTTGGAGGCAGGTTAGAAATGGAAAAGTACTGCTGCATGTAATATTGTATAACCTCATAAAACAATAAGGAGCTTGGAACCCATCACTAAGGCTGTAGCTATCATTTGAAGCCACTTAATCAAAGCTTCAGCAAGACCATCTTGCGTGTGCACGCGTGGAATGAGATATTATACCTCAATCCCTATTGATATGCAGTAATCATCAAAGGTTTTTGATGTGAACTCACCGGCATTATCCATCCTAATTGATTTGATTGGATTTTCAGAGTGGTTAGCCCGAAGCTTGATAATATGTGCTAGGATTTTAGGGAAGTCAAATAGAAAGGAAAAAATTAAATATAAAGTTACTTAAATAGTTTAATACACATAGAAATTAGAGGAATACAGAAAAATAATTATCAACCCCCCAACAGAATTCAAGACTAGGCAGCATTCCTTATGGACAACAAAGCGACGTATGATCAAATCGTCAAAGCATCTACCAGAACCATGAAGTATCTAAACGGCTAAACGGTCCACATTCTGGATGGATGGTTTCACATATATCACCTTGGATACGCTGGAGAAATGAGATGTTCTCTGTGTTTTCTTTAGCATAAAAAGGTGTAGACACAAGTTTAGCCAAAGAACAAGCTTTACAAAGGGAGCAGTGAGCGTTATAAAAGGCTAATGACGCTTCAGGGTCATCACCACACACCAAGGACCATGAGGTCGGCCTGGGGTTGCCCTTGGCAATCATGGCACCGTCATCCTCAATGGTGAGGCCATGTTCTAAACCTTTAACTTTGGACTTGAAGAAAGGATGTCCATGCAAGTTACGCATAATCCTAATCATCATGTCTCTTCCGAGGTGACCAAGGCGGTCAGGCCAGAGCTTGTAAGAGTCAGAGTCCCAAAATTCATGTTTGACAATTACATTGGATTCAATAATCCTAATGGTGGTTAGGTACATACCACATGACTGACTCATTAGCTTCTCCAAGGTGCGTTTATGCTCGCAGGCTTGAGAAGTAACACAAAGGAACTGATGTCCATTCTCACTATGCATTTCCAAATGAAAACCATTAGTGTGAATGTCCTTGAAGTTCAGTAATGTTCAATTTCCTTTTGGCTTATGTACCACATCTGAAACATTGATCAAGGTCTCATTTGGCAACAAGAACTGAAAAGGTCCGCACATTTCAATCATAGATGAAGAACCGATCATGGTTGTCACAGAAGTTTGATAGTTGTCGATCCCTTAGTATGGTGTGGGTAGATCCACTGTCTGCAAGGCACTCTATCTCTTCACGAGTCATACCTACAAGCAAGGTAGACACATGAGTCAATAGTCACATACAAACATGTGAAAAAGATGCAAGGTAGTTTGCATTCCAGAGTCCACTCAAAATTTTCCTTGAATGATGACCTCTATGCACTAAAACAGCCATAACTCCTTTGTTATAATAGGTATGAATGAATCGTGAAAGCTTCTGAAAACTAGACTCAAGTATCTTTCTAGTGATATCAAGTTTGCATTCTAGTTCATCCAAATTTAATCAGAAAGCTCACTCGAAGTTACTATCCAGAAATGGACATATTTTCTATTTTTTGGTAGCAATGCATTGTTGGTGGCCATGAGCATGCTGGTCGGCAACTGGGCACTTAGGTGTGCATAAATGGGGTAACTAGTCCATACGAGCATACATATGGTTTGGTAGCTGATGCACTTAGTTTGCATGGCCACCGACAACAATGTGCACACCAGCGCATAGTACTTCATGGCTGCGTGCACGCCAGAGCTTAGCGCACGAAAACTGTTGACAATGCCGGTAGCTGGGGCACACAGATGTGCACAGGGCTCGACAACTGCTAACAGTACTCGCAGTCAGTGTATGACACTCGACAGCTGTTGGCAGTGCCTGACATCCGGTGCACACGAATGTGCACAATGCTCGGTAGGCATTGACAGCGCCCGGTAGCTAGTACATAAGTCCAAAACAATGCAATGTGCGACATGTAATCTCCATTGCAGAGACTTCGAGCAGAATTTTTAGGTCATTTTTGACTAAGGGTAATGTCAATCAACTTATTTATCGAACATAGGAAACAAGAACATTGAAAAAAGATAACTTTTTTTCCAAATGCGCTCGAAATAGTTCTACACCAAAATCTCAAAAAAATAAATTGTCCAAAAACAACCGAACTAACCATGACATACTAACGAAAAGTCGCCTGTTTCCAAGCCGTGGCTTGAATTCCCAAAATCCTCAATCATGAGATTGATGTTTGTCTTTTCATCCACATCTTCCATACAATTAGACTCTATGATCTCTTTGTACTTCTTATATATGGCCACATGTTTGGCAGGAGCTCGGCCTAGCATTTAAGGGTTTCACGTGTTTTAGAACCGGTTTGGGAGTACTACCTTTAGGGCCGGGTGCATCAACCTCTCTCTTCTAGGTATTGGAGTGGCCTCTAGAATCTCTCTTCCTGTTCTGGGTGCCATACCTAGATTTTGAATCATGGGTAAGGTTCATGACGACCTCTTCCTTTTTCTGTAGGAACTTTCCCCCTCTTGGCCTTTCTATAATTATTTTCTGGAACTTTGAGTGTCCCGGAAGGTCTTATGTTATTTTAATCCAATAACTTATGATCTTTTTCTTCTATCAGCAGTTGAGCCATAAGTGCATTGAACATGGTTGTTCGACCACTCTTATAATCCAGGCAATACTGCTTCATCAGTACGCTTGCTGATCGATGGAAAGTGAGTAGAGTTTTCTCAATGAGATCATCATCAGACTTTATTATTCCACAGAACTTGAGGCAAGTTCGCAGACCCAACACTTCTTTATGTTACTCCTCCACGGTGGTGTAATCCAACAGCCGCAAGTTGTCTCACTGCGCTTGTAACACTGACAACGGCCGGTAAACAACCTGCAATTTAAAACCCTATCATTGTAGTAACTGTAAGTAGGGATCGTTCTAGCCGGTGACACTAGAGAAGGATTATATCTGCATTTAAAACATTAGTGATATTCACAAATACAAATATACAAATATAAATCTGTCACATAATATATAAGTATACAACACATAAGTATAAACATGAAATATATTTACAAATATTAACATATATACGAAACAGCTACATAACAGCTACCTGATAGTTACCTAATAGTTACATAATAGCTACATAACAACTACCAAATGGCTACCTAATAGTTACAGAATAGCTATACCTATATAATACCGAAACAAAAATCAAACATATGCACAAGTATGAAATCGACATACACAAATATTCACAAGTATATATGTACAATAATCACATATTTACCAAATTATGATGAGGGATTATTGATTGGTTTTCTAAATTACTTCTACTCCTAGAACATAAACTAATATTTACAAGGTTGGTCAATTAGTGATTAAACACATAATCATAACAAGCACCGAATAGACAAATATGCAAAACCTAAGCAAGATTAAGATGCAACATTTATGTTATCATAGACTCTAATTAATTCCAACTATTAGACTCCTCATGTAAACTTAAGACCTACAATCGCATGATCTTAAGCCTATATATGTGTCATCTTGCTCAGTGCCTACAATCGCATGACACTAAGATAAAATACACTGACCGAACAAGAGTCATTGGAGACATGATTCTAGGTATGGCGTCACTCATCCTAATAGCATGTAAATTGCTTACCCTAACAACCCTTGGCAGTGCCTAACAATCAAGACCTACAATCGCATGACCTTAACCTTAGAACCCCACGACATGTTAAACTCCCCCCTTAAGAACATCTGGTACCTAGACTACCCTCAGGATCGATTACATGATCAGGTAAACAATAAATCACTTAAACACCTATTAAACACAATAACTTAATCTAAATCACAAGCCTAAACATGCACTCTATACGTTATACATCACATACGGAACCAAGTAAATCACCAAGAAGAAATTGATAACGCATCCAATATATAAAACCAAAAATCCATAAAATATATATATATATATATATATATATATATTAAAGTACTGTTCACAGAAGAAATACACAAGCATATTAAGGTTTTTCATACCTAAAACCTACCTAAAGGGTTTGGCTAAGCTGTGGAGGTGAACGATGGTGATAAGGCAGCGAACGGCGGTGAATGGTTAGCGGACTGCTTGAAATTTCTCTGTACTTTGGAGGGTTTTTAGGTAGATCTTGGCTATACTATGGCTTAAACAAAGATTGACTCCTAAAACTGAACTATTACATGTGTATTTATAAGGAGAAAACCCTAGCAAATTCAGCTGCAATTTCTTGTCCATATCGGATGAGGAAACTTCTTTTCCTTGTTGCACACAACTTTGACTTCTTCAATGGCTGACTTGGATAATACTCCATAGACTTATTTCTGAATTTTGGACTCTCCTACATGTTAAGGGATAATTGAAGGACTCCCTTACACGTTTTGGTACCCCTAGGACAGCCGAATCCCATCCATAAGCTCGATAGAACAAGTTATCCTGGTTTGACGGGGTGAACTTTCCTAGCTTCTGCTTCGGCTACTCCTTGGTGATTTCTTCGATTTTTCTTCTTCGATTTTTCTTCTTCTAAACAACTTCCCAAATCATCATTAAACTTCTCATCAATATTTTGCATGATTGGGAAGGATTTTGGTGAAGAAACACACTCACGAACTCGATAGACAACTTCAGCAAAATCTGTCCTGTTTCCAGCAGACTGACCTTCGGCCATTGTTTCCATCATAACTCCTTCCTCAGAATTTAGATTGCTACGATTTCAAAAGATTCCGAATCTAGACATCCACAGCTTTCCATCCATATAAAGAACATCTCTTGGTTCCTCTTGGATCGTCTTGGGGAAATGTTTGAAGTTGAGTTATGGTTTCTGGAAATCCTCTGTTTTTGTTCTGATTTCATGCTCTCGGCCTCTTATCTTTCCATGCTTCTTTTGCTGACTTCCATAAGTCCGATTCTCATGATTCTTGTTTCGTTAAGTCCATATACATGTCACCTAAACATTAAAGAAAATTAATCAAATAATGAAGATGTACAAATTAACAGAATCATAAGAAAACATCACGATCACTTCATAAGTCAGCTTTTAACAATTTTGTTCATAATTTCTCTACTTTACTCACATTTTAGCCATTGCTCCACAGAAAAACCCTTATGATAAATACATAAAAATACTATACTAATAATGGGTAACCAAAACATAAATGAGGGTAAAAACATATTAAGAACGTAGCATAAAATGCTCCTATCAAACTTCGATAAAAGAGCTACATGAATATTACCGAATCTATCCACCAAAGCATCCCACATCTCTTGCGGTTCATCAACATGATGATATTGCCACCTCAATGTGGTGTCAAGGTGTCGACGCATGAATATCAGCACTTTAGACTTAATCTTCAGGGTCGGCTGAGGTTCATCTTCTTTAGGAGGAACAATGGCTGAGGTTCATCAGTCCATGCCAATCAAAGTTTGCTTGACATCAAACTCCCATCGATAATATTCTTTACCCTGGGCATCCGGAATGTCAAATTTCATGCGAGAGCCATCCATAATGCTCTGCATACAAAAATTCAATCAAGTTAGTTCTTCGAGACTAAGAGGTTTCGATGCTCAAATGTAAACCAATGTTGAGAATAAAATGCGGACTTAGGGACAATAATACACGGTGCTCGTTAGCAACATAGTCCAACACATGACACTCGACAGCCACCCAGCAATGTCAATCATTGACACCGATATCTTTTCCAAAAGCATTCGTCAATTTTACGTGGTTATCAGCAAACAACTTTCGTCAATGCTCGGTAGCTCGGCATTCCTAGTACTCAGCAGTAGTTGGCGCACGATAGTGCTCGGCAGCGCACAACAACTATCGGCAACCAGCGTTCGACAATGTGTAGCAGCTTAGCCTCGCTAGCGCTCGGTATCTATTGGAAGTTGGCGTACGACAACGCTCAGCAACTGCACTCAATATCGTATGACAGCCAGCGCGCAGTTGCTTAGCCTCGCTAGTGCTCGACAGCTGGCGACAGAAGACGACAGCATCTCCGAGGCCTGCAACTAGGCGTGTGGTGGCAACCATGTGCACATGTCATCTAGGGTTTTTGAAAAACAACCTACATAAACACCGAACCAAGCATAGAATGATGTAGGGAAACGGAGGAACCGATTTTATCCTCCCCGAGGTTATTGAACTTTGAGAAGTCTTAGGATACTTGAAAACATACCTGTCGAATTGATGTTTACAAACTTATTGAATATTTTGACACAAAACAACGACAGCAAGGCAGCGACGGCTAGTAATCGGTGCGCGGCAGCGAGCATGCGGTCGGTCTCGACAGCTTTACTAGGTGACAGCGGTAGGTGCGACTGAGGGAAGCTGAGGGCAGATGCGGCTGATTTAAGGTTTAAAAAAATCGGTTTTTGGGTTTCTTAAATCTAGGGTTAGGGCTTGTGACTTGATAACATATAGTTGGAGAATAAAATTCGATGTTCTTCATTGATAGAAGAAGCTTTATTTGTAGAGATTCACTTAACATACATTGGGTCATTCCCTTACATATTAGAATAGACCCATATAACTTTCTTACTACAAAGGGGTAACATAAATCCCATGAACCGGTATAGACCAAGAGCACACATATGTCATATATTCTACAACAGATTTATCTTAATTTTTATTTCCCTATATTTCTATTTCTTAATTATTTTCTACTTTCTTGATTTTATGATTTTATCTTCTAAACTATTTTCCTTTTTTATCTATGCTCAAAATCTCCATCGTTGTTCTCCTCGATCTACTTTTGGATCTTATGATTCTCATCCCTGCTCTCAACAATCACACCCCATCTTTAATTGTTTAAACATTTTCTTACTTCAAATTTTGTTTTCCTCACGAGCAATGTTAGTTCTTCTTTTATTGTGTAAGAAATCATAAAACCCATATTTAGATTAGGGTTAGGAGGGAGTGAGTTTGATTTATAGAAATTGTTGCAGTCGAGGAGAAGAGGAAGTTGTAAAGAAGTTTGTTTAATAGGTGAAGAGGAGGTGATCGAGAGGCAGAGTCGCAGAGCTATGGTTGACACTTAATTTTCTTTGAAAGTAGATACCCCATCAATTGCATAATCTGGAGACGTACATCAATTGCATGTCCAAAAGTGAGGGTATCAACACTTCAACCATATGAATATGGACCAAACTTGAACAATTATGCGAACATTCATAACTATGGCTGAATTTTTTTCTTCAGGAGTTACGCTTAGAGATGACAGAAGAAGAAGAAGAAGAAGATGGACATGTCTGATGAGAAAACCCTAAACATTAAAAGTAAATTCATGAAAGTTAAAAGAAAAATAAAAAGTATTTATGCAATTAGAAAATTAAAAAGTAAAAATTATGTTTTAATGACGTAGTTATGCAACTTCACTGTGCCACCTAAAATGATCCCTTACTGGTTCACCTAACATTATTACCACCTAACATTATTATTCTTCTAATGACCTAATTATTTTTGTTCAGTTTTCTAGCCAAGATATTTACATAATGTCGTTTTTAACAGTATCTATCAGATACTAAAGTCAATCATAGTAAACAAACAGCCATCATGGAATGATGGAAACAGAGGTGGCTTGGACTTAATATAACAAATACGACTTGTATTCGAAATCCACCATTTTGGAACAGTGGGTTGCTGCTCTCCCCCGCTGTTTATAATCGAGTATACTAATCATTCTGTGTATCAAAACATAGATCTAATGCATGCGATTTTAGTTTGGTTTAATTTTCAGTGGGTGGAGCATTAATTTGGTTATGAGAATCTTTCAAATTTAAGGTCAAATATTTTGGAAAAAAGCACATGAGGTTTACTTCTGGCCTACAGTTTTGTGGTGTGTTATTGAAATTGAATTGTAGAGCAGCAGGCCATCGTCGGGCTACTCGCACGAAAGTTACCACTCTTGTTAATTTGCCACTCTTGTTAATTTGGTAAGTTGCTATGAAGATTTAAAGTTTGAATAGTTCAACAGTCCGCATCACATCAAGTGATTAAGACCGGCGTAGTTAGAGAAAAATACGAATGATCGTTATTATTTTCTTTTAAAGCGATCTATATTTATATTTATATTTTCTTTTCTTGTTTTGTTTGACGACTGTTTTGTTTGACGAAATTTCTAAATTACCTTTGTCTTCTTCTTATATTTACATTCATCAAACTCAGTTTGCACTCTCTCATCTAGGGTTGGGCATGAGACGGAATGAGACGAGATTCGGCGAATCCCGTCTCGTTCTGAAAATATATTATTAGGACGAGATTGCATTTTTAAAAATGTATCCTGTAGGGGACGATCCTGTTAAGGATTAGGACGAGATTGAGATCCCGTAATGATAAAAAAATATAAAAAACATAGGAAAGAGAAATTGATCATAAATTTTTGAAGAAATTTTATTTCTATTTTTATAAAGTCAATGTGAACTCATCCAATATTGATAAGGGTTTTATTGTGTATAATATTCTCCATATATATATGGTGTTACTTTTCCATGGTATAATTGTCCTAGTTTTAAAGTCCTAACTCTATATAAGTAGAAGACGAACAAAAATTATAAAAATGAAGGGGAATTAATAACCAATTAATTAATTGCTTATAATTTGCATCTAACTAATTAATTAAGATCTCGATAAAACTCTCAAGCTTGAAAAATAAAATGAGCTTCAGTTATCGCTACATAGCTTCGTTGTGGTGACCGATATCTTTTATATGATCATTATCACCAAATATGAACAACTTGATGATCAAGTTGGGAGTCACCTTGCAGTAGGGGTTAAGAGAGCCGTAGTAGTAGGGGTAGTACGCTTAGCTTAATCCTTAGTCGCTTGATTAGAAGAATTACTGTAACCCTTAATCAAGTTGGGGCTCTCTAAATCCTTAGTCGCTTGATTAGAAGCAGAAAGCTAAGCGTACTACCCCTACTACTACGGTTGCTCACCCACGAATTGGCACGCCCACATCTACCAAAAGAGACTTTGATGCAATTACCTCATACTTCCTAAGTTGATTTGCGATGCCAAAACATTGGCATGCCTAGTGGGACAAGGGTAGTCTCTTCCATCCACCACCATAGGAAAGACAGGTGAGTGTCTGTACTGCAAGCCTATCCTAAATCGCACAAATTTTCAAATAACCAAACGTTCACGATATGCTGGAACCATAATGGCGTCGAGACTTAGGGTGAAACATCAGTGGCCTCCACCGTAGCCTCATAAGGGAACCAATGGTTTTGCCTAGCAAATGCTTTACCTTTATTCGCAGCCTATCCAAGAGGCTTGAAAACAGTAGGCATCCTAATTGCCTTTGAGTTGCTGCCAGCGAATCAAAATTGAACTCAAAGTTGCAATGCTAAAAACTGCAACAACCACAGCAAGACTGCAAACTTTGTGGATTATACTAGAACGATCCGGAAAGTAATAGCTAGCTCGCCATATACCAAAAGAAATCCGTGGATGTCTAATTTTCAGAGGTTTTTACGGTTCATCGTTCTGACATTTCTAAAGAGAGTTATGACAGTTTGAATGCAAGGAGGTTCCAATACTAAAAATTGCAACAGTCACAACAAGATAGCCAACTTCACGGTTTAGTCTTGAACTATCAGGAAGAACTAGTTGGCTCGCGTTATGTCAACAGAAAGCGCTGGATGTCTAATTTCCAGAGGTTTTTACGGTTTACCATTCCGACAATCTTGGAGAGAGTTATGATAGTTTGAGTGCAGACAGGTCAGGATACGCGCGAATTGACAACATGCTATTTTCTATGTGTTTCATGACCTCGCAGCATGCTTACCTGCATTAGGGTGGCATCCATAGCAGTTGTGTGTATTCCTTCATCTATGGATGGTACTGAAACACTATCTCGCCTCTTTTACTAGGGAGAGGGTGCACACTAAAGTTTTGATATATTTCCATCGACGAAACAGACATCAAAACTGGGGGGCACAAGGATCCAAAAGTGAGGGGGCATCTCACATTTCCCTCCCCACCTTAAAAAATGGCTTCTCGCCAAAAAAAGGGGGTGTCTCGCCTTCAAGAGCAAACGAAGCACGCAGTTTCTCTACAATGCTTTTGTAGGGCCCCGGGAGGAGAAACTACAGTGATCATGAATTTAAGCCAATAAGAAGTCAACACGTCCGAAGGAAGTGCCAACAACTTATTAACCTAAAGTCGTAGGCTTTTTAGTAAGTAAAAATAAAATTAAACTTTAACTAGAGTGGCACCAAATAATTTCTTAAAACATTCATCAGAGTTTTTCAATTTCGCGGAAGGTGGTCAAATTAAAGAGTCAATTAAAAACTTTAGCGACAATAATAAAAATACATAACAGGGTTAACAACTTAAGGAGACACCTTTACTGTTTATGTAAAAAGCTCTGGTAAACGACCCGAAGGATAAAACAGGAAGAGTGAGTACAATCTAGACCAAACATTAAGTAAGGAATGAGGCTCCACACACACAGCTCTATCTATCTATCCCGTCACAGTACATAGTACCTGCAAATAACCTGTTGTAGGGGTGAGCGTCGTCCTCGCGTACTCACGTATATGCCCACCAATGATAGGTTTGAAAACCATAAAACCATATATATACATATAGATTTGAGCTCTTGATAAATCCATTTAGAAAATCTTTGACACACAAAAATATCATTTCATATCTTTTGGGAAAAACAGTGCCGTATGCTAAAACAGGGGCCAAAGCGCTCAATGAACAATACAGCCTGCATGGGCTTCACGAATCTCTGTGATCGAATCCCAGGTTTGTCTATACAGCAAACCAGGACCAACTACCTATGCGTCTGAAGACGAATAGTAGCGAGAGTGTCCATTTACTGCTAATACCCAACAAATCTCTCGTAATAGCACACGGCACTTACGTCTCGCTTAACTCTGTACGAGACGAGCGTAAGTGGGATAATTAAAATAAACAGGGCATCGCCATCTGGAGGTTCATGGTCATCGACACCGTGGGAGTGCTATATACTAGGTCCCGTCACTCTCAGGTCACGCACCGAAAATCAGGACAACGGTGCTCAACATATCACATCATCATATAAAAATCATTTATGTCTAGCCTCAGGTTTTCTTGACCCAATCATAAATCATTTATCACATATATAAAGAAAACTTCCCGAGGCATCAACCATAAGCATACAAAATCATGCACTTTCATATATATACAAAACCACTAACAAAGGGGGTTTAGCTTCCCTACCTGGAATAGTTGTTCCTTACGTAAGCTCCAAGCATCCAAGAACCTCCTCGGATAAACCGAGGTCACCGCGTAAGCTACCTCGTCTAATGAATCACTGCAGAATAGAGTAGCTTCGAAACCAAGAAACTATAACGGTCAAGTAGACCTCAGCAATTCTAGTTTGACCAGGAATGACCACATTGACCAAGTTGACCAACCAATTTCCTTTTTGACTCTTTAACCTTTTTAACTTGCTTTTCCAGTTATCGACTTTTTGCACATCTACCGGTAGTCCGACTTAGCTTCCGAACTTTCCTTAACCATTTTAATCTGACGTTAGGGTGCCACATAATAATTCGTTGAATTACTATGGACACCCAACGTGTCACATTAACCAATTTATTTACCAAGAGTCGATACATCGATTTACGTGAATCACCAATTTTTCTTAAAACAGTCAACTTGACACTTTCAGAATTTTCAGTTATCAGTTTCCGATAACAATTTAACTCTAGCAATTTAACTAATTTGTGTAAAACTTCGTTGAACTTCAATTCTGTATTAAACCGTTTTTTTCTGAAAATTAAACTTTCTCTTAATGGAAACTTTTCCAAAATGGAAAGTTTCCCAACTTAATAGGTTTCCAAAAATAGAAAGGTTCCCAAATTACGGTTAGTTTCCGTTTTTAGTAAGTTTCCTTAAAACGTAACTTTCTGATTTCGACTCTTAACTTGACTAAACGGAAACAATACATTTCTTAAGGGGTTCGAAGACTACCTCTCGGCATTTCAGCCGGATTCACTGTCTTGTCGGAACCTTTACCGAATTCTGGCAACTTGCCGGAATCCTCTGCTGGATTCCTGTCAACTTGCCGGAATTTCGCCATAACTTCCCCGTTTTCTTCGTCTCCAAGTTATCGATAACATGCAGGAAAACAACAAAAAATATCAACAACAACAACAACACAGCAACATAGCAGCAAGAACACAGTTCATAGAGGGAGAATCCTTACCCTCTGCCTCTGGTCCCAAACTCAGTCACAACACCAATCCCAGCAGCTCCAAAACCACTGCTTCTAGCCTCAACATCGAGCTCCACCATGCTGCCCTGCCTCCTCCTTAAATAATCAAAGTCTCTCTCTCTCCTTCTCCTTAGCCGAAACTTGGCCTCGGCCTGCCCTGCTGCCTAGAGTCCGAGCACTGTCAGAGTTTTCTTTGCAATATGCACCACTTCGAGCACAGACCGGGCAAGCGGTGTCAGATTTTTTGTTACATCATCATATTAACGAGGGTCTCTACTTTTGTGAATTGGAGGTAGGTGCAGTATTTTTGCAACTGTGGACACTCTATTTTGATGGCTCTAATACTAACAAGTTGTCTGGAGTTGGAATTGCCTTGATTAGTCTATCTGGGAGCAGGTATTCTTATTCTTTCCAGTTAGAGTGGAAGTGCACCAACAACTAGGCTAAATATGAAGCTGTAATCATTGGTTTGGAGATACTTTTGAAGATAGGAGCTCAAGACATAGAGATACTAAGAGATTGTTTGTTGGTAATTAATCAGTTAAAGGGAACCTATAAATGTGTGAGTTTCACTTCAGCTCCATTTTTAGATAAAGCGTTGGATTTATTGAAGCAGTTTGCCAACATCTCTCTCGAGCATATACCTAGGGAAAGAAATTTTGCGGCTAATGAGTTGGTACAGATTGCTACCGGAGTCAGCTTGGCTGATGGAGTCAGCAAAGGCATTTTGAAAGTCGAGAAACAAGCTCTACCATCATTTATGGCTCGAGGAATATAATGATGGTTGGTGGCTACGGCAGATCACTTGGAAAAGGATTGGAAGCAGCCTATTGTCGATTATTTGTTGAATCCTTATGTTGTAACGGATGGAAGAAAGAACACAGATTTACGTGGTTCACTAACGATATGTTAGCTACGTCCACGGCAGAGGAGAACAGTTTTATTATCTTGAGGAAGAATACAGAGTGCGGCGTGCGGCACTACTTAATACAATTAGGTTTAGAACATTTATATACTAAACCCTATATATCAGGCCCAACAGAAAACCATAACCCAGTGCGACTGATGCTCGCGCGAGTGAAACTGTTCAACCAACTGAACCCAGCATGACAGGTTTCGTGGGCCTCGGGGGCGTTGCCCCCGAACCCCCAAACCAGAGCGCGTTGCCCCTGGACCCCAACTCGCTGACCGGGCAGTGAGATCCTCGAATAGCTGGTTCAAGGCATATATTAACACCTTAGTTAAAACTGGGGGCAACACTATACCACTCAGACCAGTTTTTGTTGCAAAATTTTGAAATTTTTTATATTTGATGGAAACTGCTAGAGTTTTATACATCAGTCAATTATGAATCCGGAAGAGGTTTTCATATTATACACCTTTTATGAAGAGTGAGAAACATAGATAAATACAAGTGTTTCTTTCAAATATATTTCATTTCACTGTGGCTTTGTTGCCAATAGCATTACAAAAGCCAAAAAATGGCCCTGATACCATTGTTGCATAAAGTTTAGTTCTTATACTATGATTACATGAATGTTGAAACTTTTTAGTGTTTCTAGGCCGACAACTGGACGTTCGCGCCACCAGGAAGGTTAGGAGGTCATTTTAGAAAGGTGAGCCTACATCGCTTCAATTAGTATTTTGTAGTCGTCTGCAACGAGACAACGGTGGTGACCGTGTTGTCCACTCAGTGCTGAACAGCTCCTATCACAGACTGAGAGACAAATGGGTGGGAACCCTCTTCTACGACATCACCCTATGCAAGAGTTGTTTAGCTTGAGGTTAGGCTGTAAGGCTCAACCCAAGATTGATGTTAGGTTGTAAAGCTCAGAGTGTTTTAATGGAGGATGAAGCTATTATCTGAGAGGAGATGCTTGAAACTCATGGCTAGGCGAGAGAGAAGGCTCTGTTTCTTTTCATGGTATGTTTTTTTGGAATTACAAAAGTTCATTTTTATAAGTGTAAATGATATCGTTTCATGGAAAGATGTTACGCATTAAAGACGCTTTTGAATTGCACAATTTTTGAAAACGGTTGATTTGGTAACGAATAACGCGTTATCTTCCTGGAACGAAATTTAAGACGATCTTAATGACATTAAGAGCATACTAAAACTGACATAGTTTTAATTGGGCTTTTTGAACTGTGATCAATAAGTTTTTCATGTGAAAAGACCCAAGATAAAGAGAAAGTACATAATTATATTAAGGCCCACAAAGGGGAAGAGTTTACACAGAGCCTATGTTGTTGCAACCATATAACTGAATATCAAGTTCAAGCTTTACAAGGTGATTTTCACTGAGGTTGACCTCTGCTTGAGCTTCATCCTTTTTGGTTTGGTCAGCAAGGATCTCATTTTAAACTTGGCGCACACTAAGAACTTGTTGGGCCACTTCCTGCCTTCTTTGGGCTTTCTCTTCATACGCCTTGATGATAGAAGTTCAATAGCAGCTAGCTCTTTGTGCTTCCAGTGTGGCAATCTTCTGGTCTATGCTCGTAGTAGCTTCAGCGTATGTAGATAAGATTTCCTTCTTCTTGGAGAGGAGAGTTTCAAGATGGAGGTGTTGCTGGGCATGTTGGTCAGCAATGCGCTTCTTTTCAGCCACACTGTCAAGATGGCTTGGCATGTAGGAGACCAGTTCGTCAAGATAATCTAGGGCTTCAAGTTTCATGCTAGAAGATAGGGGTCTTAGCAAATCAATAGCCTTGTTGATTTTCTCCTCAGCAGCTTCAGTTTTGACATCTACTGCAGCCAGGTTGGATAAGAGTTTCATAGCCTCTAGAATTTCAGTAGTAGGGCTAGGAGGCTGCAAGATGGTCTTGACAACATTGTCTACTTCATCTAGACCAGTAATGGGAGAAGTTTGAGTTGAGGAGGAGGTGTTGCCAGAAGCTTCAAAAGGGGTTGGGGAAGGCATGGCGACTTCTGAAATGGGTTCCTACAGAACAAAAACTATTTTTATTTGATCATTATGAACGAAAACTAATAAAGGGTTTCTTGAGTTATTATACCTCATTCACAGGGGGCATATGTTCGGTTAGCTTTTCCAACAAGGTCTGTAGCATTCGAGATGGAAATTGAGGTGTTGGGACCTATTGACTCCGAATAAGCATTTTCCTCACATGAATTCGACAGACTTACCAGTTGATTGTGCTCGACAGTAGCAGTTTTCGCTTTGCTGCTAAGTTTGTGCAGTGTCTGAGATTAATGCATCTAGACGAGTTGATGCACCCAAACCACAATTAGAGTCTACAAAAACTATAACTTGTTGTAGGTTGTTGTCATATACTGACACTAGCGTTGCGGGGGTGACTGGTAGAATCTTATGAAGAATGGCATTGATTTCATCTCTTTTCCTTTGCTCTAGATCATGATCTAGGATTTTGCCGGTGTCACTCTCTGATGCGGCTCATCGTCGCCATCTTTGAAGTTGCAAGCAAATACACCAATTAATGGTGCTTTGGTTAATATACATTATACATAAGATAAGTCTGAACCAAACATGTGGTTCTTCTTCTTCTTCTTCTTCAGAGCTTTCCACAACCATTCTTCTTTTCTTGTTTAGAGTTCTTTACATTGAGGTTCCCTCAGATGGTGTTTGGTCATATTCAATATGTACCTGATATAAATATAGATAGCACCAGTTAGTGGAAACATAGCAAAGTAAAACAAGTTAAGTGTTTTAAGGTGAAACATATATGCTACCTCAAGAGGATTCTGAGCTGAAGCAGTGATGGTGAGTTGCATAGGTTGAGGAGCAGCGGCGAACACCATTTGGCCAGTCTTGGACTTCAGTAGGGGTCTGCTTCGTGCGAATACTTTCCTCAAGATGTCTTCTGGGTTGGTTTGCCATTTGTTATTACAGATTGATGACCACCAGAATGAGTAGTTACGATCAAGCCTTTTGTTGGGAAAGTGGCGGTCTACACTAGCACAAGAGATCACCATTTTCTCAAATCTGGTCTGAAGAGTGGGATCCTCGGCTTCTTGCTCTGTTTGGCTTTCCAAGCGCTAAGAGGTATACATATTCGGACTCTCAAATAAAGGAACGGGTACCTCTTATGTGAATCCAAGTTGTATGGAAAAATGAGTGGGGGAGTACAGCTTAAAACCATCATTGCCAGGTAGGCTGAGATCAATGACAGATGTGGCCTGTGTGAATAGCTGAGTTACTTCAATGGTGTGAAAGCGTGACCACAGGAAGCCATGTTACAGTGTGGAAGGGTACTTTCTCTCAAGCATGAGCCTGGAGGAGTTCAAGATGGATGCATCTAGCGTGAATAGATGGGTGAGGCAATCAGGATAGAGAAGTGACGGGTAGTTTTCTACGGTACTGAAGGTCATTCTGATAACTTTGTTTACCATGAAGTTATTGATACGCGGCTGCCAGAATTGAGGGAAGTAGAACTGAATTCAGAGGTCAAGAATCTAAAGGGGGCCAGATAGGCTGGTATGTAGGAACGAAGATACAGATAGATCATACAAACACATGTATAGTTGTGCGAGCACAGTTTGTGCAAGACTCAACCTTTGACCATTGAATAACAGAGTAGCTACGCGATCCCAGGTGGTGTTCAGTTTTTTAGTTGAAAAGCAATTGAAAAATTTATGGAGCCAAAATTCGAGGAAGGCGATGCCACTTTGCTCGTTGTCCAATTAACAATAGTGCTTGGTTCAAGAAGCATAGGAGTTGTCGTAGCGTTGGTGTTGGGGTTCTGCCTCGAATTCAATCGCTCCATTACTATAATTGTGCTCGTGATATGGCCCTACGGCGAGTAGGAATCCAGTGATAGCATACAGATCCAGCAGAGTGATATCCATTTGACCAAATCGAAAATCAAAATTATTGTTGGAGAAATTCTAGAAGCATCGATGGACGATCATTAGAGCTCTCTTACAGCCGTCATTCTACAATTGAAAGCACAAATCTATGGCTTATGCAATTCCAACTTGCTACCATCTTGTGTAGTCAAGTGCTTGCCAGGCTTGGTACCATAAGACTTGATTAACATCTGTGTTTCGCCATGCACCCATGGCCCATGCGCACCATTTTTTCATCCTTCTTGTACCATTTAAGGAAGTGCACAAAGGGTTGCTGGAAGATGATGGGCAGGATTCGAGCAGTGTGGTTGTAATGAGAGATCATATCAGACGACATCGGATCAGACCAAGGTCATAGACCCGCGGTGCCATCTTCATACAAAAGATGCTTAGGATGGGTGACGAATCTTTTGGGTCTTAATCTGAACATTTTTAGCCTGAAATGTTGAGCATTTTCTGGAGCATGGGTCTGGAAAGACATTTATGGGTTTTTTTATGGTTTTAACAGCGAGTGCTGAGGGTTTTTATAAGGAAATGAAGGGGTCTCTTAAGAGACATTGAGTTTCTGTTTGCATCAGTTGTGCTTTCTGGAGAAGCTTTGCGATGTTTGACTTTTAAACATAACCTTGAAGTGTTTTGTCATACATTGTTTCTTTCATTCACGTGTTGAATCTCACCAAAGGAAAACGACTCAGTTAACAAATTATTGCTTTTACTAAAAATCCTTATGAATTTTCAAAATGTAATGATTAGATTGGGACTAATGGGCCAAACCCAGGACTAAATCCCAAGGTCTGGAGACAATGTTGAGGCCTAAATTATATTTCAAGATTAATTGGCTCGTGGACCAATAATTTATGGTCCAAGTTGTTAGAGATTCTGAATATTTTGTACTTACTGGCTGAAGATTGTGGATATTGTCTGGGAAATCAGTTAGGAAAGTACCTTGCCCAAATCGCAAAGGGAGATCTGATTGCCTTGGACAAGAAGGATTCAGAACCCTAGTGCAGCATTCTTTTATATATATAGAGGGGTCGGCGAATGGAGATGACAATCAATTCAATACAAACTTGCATACTCTGCAGTCAAAAGCCTCTTCAAGGAACAACATTATCTAAGAGCATCACCAAAGCCCGCAATTAAGTTGGCAAAAGTCCACCCCAGTTCATAAAGCTTCAAGCACGAGCAATAGTCCGCCAACCTAGTATTAAGGAGCAATCCACAATACATATACTTTTATTTTTGCTATTTAAGCACCCTAGGATTAATCATAGGTTTGGAGGAAGATACAAGTAGTCATTTGAAGAAGAAATCATGAAGGAAACCGCATGAATTAAGTCAAGCAAAAGTTACGCTGAACCCAAAAACATTGGCACGCCAGCACAAAACAAAACCACGGGACGTTCAGTTTGTGTCATGTGGTTTAACTTCATCCCCAGTTATTTTTCAATCCAGTAATAGATGGCTTCCAAATTTCCAGATCCCTTTCGATGAGAAAAATAATCTTACTAATGTATCCGAAAAGAAAAATAATCTTACAGACCCTTAACATGCCATCTCTTTCAATCTGGAGTGCGTTCGATCATCTTGGATTTCGTTGAACATTTAAACACAAATTTGTTGCTATACATAGCAGATAATTTCTTTTCCCTATCGAAATTGTTGTTTTTTTGGTCTATCAAACAGGCTATAATCTATCATCTAATTTATTATAAGGAAATGACGACAGAATAAGCAACATCTCCTGATACAGTAACTGTTCTACTACTTAACAACAAGGAGAAAATCCCAAATATAGAACTCAAAGAGAGGTAATATGTACGTTAGGAGTCATATTAATGCTGTATACAGGACTCTGTATCTTCCTTCTTTTACACACTTGCTTTCTTACCCTTATTACACGTAAAATATACCCAGAAAACAAGTGTGGAGGCCACTCTTCTCTCATTTCACTTGGAGTATACTTCAACTTCTTTGAGGTCGTCACATCACGTATCATCACTGTTTGTCCAACATGGCTACCACCCTCACATCACCCCGATCTGCTTCGGTAGCTGCGCGATGCCAGTCTGCTGATCTCGGACTCAGAAGCTGGCCGTGCAGGCATATCTGCTACCCCTTCTCGTAATGTTGGTACATGAGTTGTCTTTGGCACTGCTACAAGAGAGTCTGCATAACCGTCACTAGTTCCTACGGCATTTATCTGCTCTATTCTTCGAATAGCCTCCATCATATCTAACCGTTGCCTCGGATCATTCTCTGTGCAGGCTGCACCAATGTGGAGGAGCTTCTCCATTTCACTGATTGAACCCTGTTCGTTTGAAATCTCGGGATCTAATAGATCCATTTCTCTCCTTTCTGCAACAGCCGACCGCACCCATTGGACTACATCAGTCCCACCTTGACCATGGTTGAGATACTGAGAAGGGAATTTACCCGTTAGGGTTTCAAGAATGAGGACTCCTAGACAGAACACATCGCACTTGGGTGATACTTGGCCATACTCTGAAGCTTCTGGGGCTTTGTATGCAAACAAGGCTTGTGGTAAATGTGAAGAGTTGATCATTGGAGCAAATGCAAACTCTGAAAGCAATGGCTCATAGTCGGGGCCAATTAGTACATTGCTTGACTTTAGGTCCCCATGAGGCAAATCATAGCCTGAAAATTCATTATGGATAAAACCCAACCCTCTTGTTGTGCCTTGAATAATCTTTAACCTAGCAGGCCAATTGAGTTGGTCGTGAGACGTTTCACGATTACCTGAAATAATATCATATCCTTATCGATCAGAAAACATCAACATTTGCAGCACTATAAAGAATTTTTTTTCACTAAAAAGAAGCATGGCAGTTAGTTTATACATTGCGGCTCCATCTAATAATATCAAGTTCTAGCGTGTCACAGTTGGATTCTTATCAAAATATTACTGTCATATAACATCTCAAACTATTGGTTGGCAAGAAAAAGCTAGGTCACCTCATTTGCTTTATTTTGCTAACAATATAAATTGTTCACTATGCTAGTCACATAAAGGTTCAGAATCAGAAGGAAGGAAAACTCATACCATGTAAAAGATGAAGTAAGCTGCTCTTTGGGATGTACTCATAAACTAACAGCTTCTCTTCTTTTCTGTAGTGATAAGCCAAGGGAGTCAATACATTCCAATGCCGTAGCGTCGCAAGCCTCCTCATCTCTGCATCAAACCCCTCTCTACTCATTGCATTCATTTCTCTTATCCTCTTCACCACAACAGCAAAGCCATTTGCCATGACCGCCTTGTAAGATGAACCCATCCCACCATTTCCAAGCACCTCGGCTGCGGCTTTCATCAAATCCGTCAACCCAAACACTCCCTTCTCTTCATTCAACATCACTAGCTCCGGCATCCCACCTAATCCCTTAGGTTGACTCGAAGTGCTCTTGCGTGCCGAGCTAGTACTCTTTCTAGCATTACTAACTGATGTAGATGACTCTCCTACTTCTTTTTCCCTACGATTGATCTCCGCCACATTCAACTCAACCGCTTCTACTTGTGCTTGTTGAGGATGAGCAGGATAATGATCATAGCTTTGAGTGTTTTGGGTTCCAAACCTATCCGAATTCTCATCTGCCTTCTTTCTCCTTGATCTGACAAACAATAGAAGGACAAGAATGAGAAGCACCACAACGCAAGTTACTGACAATGCAATAACAATTGTAGAGCCTCCCTTCTTACTTTTAGATTTCGAGCCACTACCCTCATTAGAACTCGTTGGTGAGGGTGATGGTGCTGGCCCTCCAGCTGCATTTGTACATTCTTTGCCCACCTTCTTCCCACAAAGACCTGAGTTTCCCGAAAACGCAGTCTCATCAAATTTATCCTGCAGACTCTTTGGAATCTCCCCCTCCAGCTTGTTATTAGACACATTGAGCATCGTCAAAGTAACTTGACTCATATCCAGTAGGCTCCCACTGAATTCATTGTCCTCGAGACGCAGCACCTGCAGATTAGGAGATTCCGCAAGAGATGACGGAATTATCCCGCTGAAATTATTGCGGTCCAGCCAGACTTTCTTCAACGAGTCCATGTTGGAGAAAAAGTCAGATGGGATCTCACCAGAAAACTGATTCTTGGACAAATAGATAGCCCTCAAGGGGCCAATGACGTTGAAATCCGGGATGGAGCCGGAGAAATTGTTGTTCTTTACGCTCATGGTTCGAAGACTCTTGACTTCAATAAGCGATTTGAAGTCTAGGGTACCAGACAAACCCATTCCCCCTAGACGAAGACCGGTCACGTTCCCATTAAAGCATACGATTCCTGCCCATTGCAAACCCGACGTGCATGGTGCAGAGTTAGGCAGCCAAGAATCCAAAGCAGATGCATTGGTGAGTGATTGTTTGAACCTGAGCAACGCTTCGGCATCCGTTATTGAATATGTCAATGGGGAAAGGTAGAGGAAGATCATGCAGAGGAGGAGGTACAGGAGGTGAAGATTAGGCCCGGCAGCTGCAGCCATTAATAATCAAGTTTTTCTTGGAAATGTGTTCATGGCGTGTAGGAATTAGAAAATCAAAACCTGGGGTTCGTTTTTGATTTAGTTTTTTCTGGTTTGGTTTTTTGTTTACTTTTTTTCTGGGGTGTGAGCAAGAGAGAGGACCTCAGAATGAGGAAGAGAGGCGTAAAGGAAGAAACTCAGACGCAGTTGCTTTGAACTAGTCAGAATTTCAAAAAACCGTTATAACCGTTCCCTCTTGCTCTTTTCGGTTTGACCATTATGGACCTGCTTAGATGGGGTTTCAGACTTTCAGTAGTAGCTGTATTGAAAACTGAATATTAGAATAGGGATGCAAGACAGCAAGAGTCAGATCCTCTTTCACGTTGTGAACCACGTACCCGCCAACTGCGTCCGGTAGCTTGTTAGGGCTTCTCAAAGTCAGAAGCTAGCTGAGACGACAAATCATGCAAACCATGATGAACAAGAAGATTTGATACTGATGAATGAGAAGAAACCTAACTTTGATAGGAGGAAACAAGAAATGCGAATAGAAGGTGGTGAGAATTTTTCTGGGAGGTTTTCGTCAGTTGCACTAGTGTTTTTTTCTCTGGTTGTTTGGAGCCAATGGAGACACCAATCTTTTGTGGGTTATTTTGCTAAGCTAATCTTAGCAATTAGTTATTTGTCAATTATTTCTAGTCATAATATTAGGTGATGTTCCAATTCGTTTTAAGTTTCAGATTTACCCCACTTCAGTATTTATACATTATTGGTTAAGAATATACCAGCCAAGATCAAACATCTTTTTTATTGTTTTGATGGAATGGATGTCAAACCTTTAATAAACCAAAAACAAATTATAATTAACATCCTCACAAGCGCACAAGAATATTCTCAATAGAAACCTATCAAAACTACCATAAAATTCAACTAAAAATCAAAGTAAAAACTAAACCAATGACTAAAAGAATCAGGAATAGTTCCAACCCTAGCTTATTCTGATACCCAGAGTTACCCTACACAAAGGGTGTCTCCCCGGGTTCTTGCTCAACCATAAATGAAGCCGAAGACCAAAAGAAGGCCCAACATAAGCCCAAGGCCCAGTAACAGACCAAAGCCATGCATGGAGGCCAGCCAACCTTCTCACCAGACCGCCGCCATCAACACCAAGGCTCGCCGCAATGGTTCCAATTGCCGAGATCACTAGACCCATTGATTGGTAGGGTTAGGATTAGGGATGGCCAAACGGGGGACGGGGCGGGGTCTTTGTGGGATTCCCTACATTTTTTGACTTAGGGACTAGGGGTGGGGTAGGGTTTTTCCATTCTCCAGATGGTGTCCCCATTTGGTTGAAAATTAGTAAAAGAGCATAAAAATGTAGAAAAAAACTAAATAATCAAACAAATTTAAAAAAAAATTAATATCAATACCGAGAATGAAAACAGGGGTGAAGAACTCATTCCCCACAACGATGAGGCGGGGATTTCCCCATTAGAAAATATCCTCATATGGGGGCACGAGCGCAGGGGTGGAGAAAATTCCCCTTTTGCCCGTCCTTACACAGGAACCAATCTCGAATAGGACCAGCCCATTCTCCGTCACCATGACAAACTCCAACAACCCGAAGTCGTCATATGCTCTCCTCAGATTCTGACATGGAATCGCCGCCGATCCAACATCCAATAGAACCAATCTAGATTTCCACGTTCCAAACCTATTCCACCACAGACCACGATCTCTGGAAGCCCATACCATTCGCCAAGGCTGCTTGATTCGATGGACACTAGTCGTGCCGATCCTTGGTAAGTCAACACCGCCGTCAGAACTATCAGACTTTTCTGTGAAACCAGAAAATCCAATCTCTTCCCCTCCATTGCGAACGCTAACAAGCCCAAACATAGGCTAGTGAGAACAGAGAGGCATAAACCGCTGCGTTCTAGAGAACGACCGTGACCGCCTCTCAAGAATGAATCGAGATCGATTCGACTAAAAACCAAGGCCGGGCCTAGCAAGATTAAACATCTTGATATAAACATCTTCATAAAATCCAGTATATATTGATAGTGTTTGAGTGCAAAATAGGCAAAGAAGTGTGAATGGTATCCCATATTTTATTTATTAGTAACTTTGGTATCTTTTCAAAAATATCATACTGGTATCTAAAATTCCTACATTACTAGAAAAAAAGACTTTAACCGATAAAAAAATCTATCGGCTTGTTAGACATTTTCGTCGGCTAATGGTCGTCGACAATACTTTAGCCGACGAAAGTTCATAGATTCGCCGGCTAAAGTCCATACTTTAGCCGACGACTTACTCTTCGTCGACTTAAAGTTTAGACTTTAACTGACGAGTTTATATACTTTTGCCGACGAGTTTAAAACTGTCACAGCTGGTCAAAATGGTTGACCTAACCCGACTTTAGCCGACGAAATTAAAATATTTTGTCGGCTAAAGTTTCATTTTTAGCCGATGACATTAAAATGTATCGTCGGCTAAAGTTGGGTTAGGTCAACCATTTTGACCAGCCGTGGAAGTTTTGTCTGATGAAGTTTCGTCGGTAAAAGTATATAAACTCGTCGGCTAAAGTGGTCTTTCGCCGACGAGAATTGTTATTTTCGTCGGCTAAAGTTGCTGGTTTCTGGAAAAATAAATGCCTATTTCGTCGGCTAAAGTGTGCATATCGTCGGCTAAAGTTGATTTTTCTGAAAAAAAAAAAAAAAAAAAAAAACTAGATTTTTATTCCCACAATAGCCAACAACACCTAAAATGAAAACAAAACACATTTTCATGAACAAATGCAAATTAATTAAATTTAAGCAAACACAAGTATGTTTTAAACTGGACACCTAAACTAAGTTAAATGTTCAATCTAAACATGCATAACACCTAAACTAATTATTACCAAAATCTGTCTTTAAAATATGAAGGAGCATCACTATTATCTTGCGGATCTTGCGGCTGCTATGGAGTATCGAAAGAGGGCTGGATTTGTGGCATAGGTGAGGGCGGGAGTCCTTGCGCCTGGAGATGTGCAGAAAACGTTACAAACCAGGATGACATTTGAGCCTGGATCTGCTCATCTCTCCTCCTGAGCTCAGCCTGGATCTGCTCATCTCTCCTCTTGAGCTCAGCCTCCGGCGCTAATCTCGCCTCTTCCATCTATCTCTGATGCTCCATCGCTTGCCTTTGAAGTTGCTCTTGTAGCTGAGCAGCCTTGGCAGATGAGGACTTGCATGAGAAACCGAGAGTGTTCTTTTAGACCTCATCTCCCTGTTGTCCTAGACCCTACAGTAGTACGTGTTCCATCGTGGTGGGAAAGCGTGACTCATGATCCTCGCCCTTACCGTCACATCAGATTGATCAATCTGAGAGATGGCCTCAGGGAGGTCCTTATCTTGCGTCTCTGGCAAATGCTCTCTCGCTATCTGAGTGAACACCGCTTCAGCCCTTTCCCTCACTCTCGCCTAATTGACAAGGAAAAAAACATATATATATATATATATATATGATAAATAATATATATATATATATATATATATAAGCAAATATATTAACTTAAAATATTTTCGGTGGACTGAGGATACTTTCACGTACGTATACACGTACGAGTTGAGGTATGTTTGTTGTGTCGCCTCCTCCAGCCAAGCAGCAAACGGTCTAGACCCGGCATGATAGGTACTCGTGTTCTGCCCCCGGTTCGTCACGTTTATTCTAGAAATAGCCTTGTAGGATAAACAAATATTTAAAAAATATTAGTGAACTAATTTTGTCAAACATGATACAAGTAAACACAAATATGATGTTACATACCATATATTCTGGGTTGTTGAAGTGGACCAGAAGCCACTGCAACTCGTGCTACGTATACATAAACTCTCTAGGGGTACCCGAACGGTCGTTGTCATGCGTCTTCTAGTGCTTACGGAACTCATTTTTTCACTCCTTGTACCTATATATGCAACAAAAATGTTATAAAGTGACAATATATTATCAACAAAAAATATCTCAATATAGAAATTATAACAATAACCACTTTTTTCCTTGAGTGTCATATGCCCATGTGGATTTTAGGTGCTCTGGAACAACAAACCACACCTGCAATAGTCATATATATATATTAGTACTTAATTAATAACACCTAAAATAAGTAATAAATATTTAACTGACTCATCGATATAGCGTCGTTCACCATGTCATTCACACACTGTGGCACCGATGACCACTCTCCCCACAGAAAAGGGACTCTGTCCCATATGACAGACCCTACTTGCCCGTTGTAGAGCCTCGTATTACTCCCCAACTTCACCGCTCCATCCTTTGACGTCTCTATGACCACTTTCCCGTTGTTCTTGACATGTTTGTCAAAACCCTTGTCGGTAATGGGCCCTTTAGTTTTTTTTGTTACCGGTGATGTCTGTCACATAAAAACAAAGTCAAAATATTAAAACAAGAAACACCAAATTAATATATAAATTATTCCTAAGTTATAAATTAATTAACCAAGCTTTATAATAATTACCTGATTCTAACGTCGATGCGTTTGTTACCCTCGCACTAACAAGATGTGTATTAAACGGCAAATAGACGTATCCTTGTTGCGATAAAATAAAACTAAGCTGTCCTGGAAGAGGCACTCCCCGCTCATCGGTTTTGGGTATGGCAGGTATACTCTCGGGCATGAACAGGTGAGGCGGCGACATTTGTAACCCAGACGGCGAGCTACTTGAACCACTAGCCGGAGAGGTAGAAAAAGATAGTCGGCTAATAGGAGGCATACAGACAGGTTGATTTGGAGGGGAGCCGTATGGGGAGAAACCTGAGGATAGCCTTGTGAGGCCATAGGAGAGCCCTCCTACGGCCAAAGCAGCCTCGTGCTCTATGGTGGTCTCTGGCGGGGCACTACACCATGTTGTTGGACCGGTTGATCAAGTAGTTGAGCCCGTCGAGCCGTCAAGGGGCCCTGAAATGTGGTCTAAGGTTGGAGGAATGTGGCCTCAGAACTTTCAACGCTAGACCCTTGACCTTTCGTTACCTTCTTTTTCCTTAAAATTTCATTATGACTACTAACTCTTATATTCACAAATATAACTTAAATTATTATCAAAAAATTAAAATTCTCTAATTCTCAATTTCTCTAATTCTCTAATTCTAATTTTCTAATTATTATCAAAAAAATAAATTTTTGTAATTCTCAATTTCCCAAATTCTCTTATTATAATTTTCTAATTCTCTAACCCAATTCAAAACTCAATTCTCTACTTCTCAATTCAAAAACTTTAAATCCTAATTCTCAATTCAATTCAAAAACTATAAACCCTAATTCTCAATTCAAATTAATTCCAATTCAAATTTCAATTCACAAAACCTAATTCAAAAACACATTTAAAAATCAAAATTGTTATTACCGGGGAGCGGCGACGACGACGGCAGAGAGAGTGAAGGGCCACGGTAGAGGTTGGCTGCGGTAGTGAGAGAGTGAGGGGGCGGCAGTAGAGGCTGGCGGCGGTAGTGAGAGAGTGAGGGAGTGAGGGGCGCGGCGGCAGAGAGAGAGAGTCTACGCATAACCTTATAACTCAAAAAAGTTGTGTAATAAGATATGACCGGAATGGTGAAATACATCTACGGTTGAAAAATCACGTAATTCTTGTAGTCTCGGTGCCTATAGTAGCGGTTAACCCTATTTACCATTATTTATCCATATAGAGAGCTCTATCTTTAAGGGGTAAATGTCCTAAATTTTTTAGATGAGTGGTTACGTCTCATCATGGTGAGAGTTTGTTGTGTTGAAGTTTTGACCAAAATACCTCATATACATGCAGATATGGGTGTATCCGTATGTTAAATAATTATCCAAAAATATAAAACTACATTTAATGGACATGGATTGCCAAAGACACATAGTTTGACTCGTATATTAGTATCACAATAGTCAATCGGACACCGAATGCCACGTGTGACAATTTTGTCTGTAAAGGGTATTTTAACCGACGAAATACTACGTGTTGTCGGCTAAAGTATAGCTGATGACATGTGTCATTTCGTTGGGTAAACTACCCTCAAAACTTTTTGCGGCAAAATTCCAGCCAAAAAATTTGATTATTTTTATATCTTTCATCCCTCTCCCTTGTCCTCTTCATCACTCTTCCTCCTCTTGTTCCTCCTCCTCCGGCGGCAACACCACCTCCTTCTCCTCCTTTAGCGGCAACTCCTCTTACTTCTCCTTCTCCTCCACCGCGGCTCCTCCTCTAAACACCTCCGAATAGTGGTGTGGTGGCGGAAAAATGAAAAAGAAAAAAAATTAATCAAAATTAAAAGAAATAAAAATAATTATTATTTTGTAAACTTTAGCCGACAAAATGTAAACATTAGACGACGAAATGAAAACGTTAGCCGACGAAATGCAAACTTTAGGCGATGAAATTCAAACTTTAGCCGACGAGTTACAAACTTTAGGTGACCAAATTTCGTCAGCTAAAGTTTATTCGGCCAACCATTTTGACCAATAGGGGAAGTTTTCGACGAAGAAATATCGTTGCCTAAAGTCCAAAAATTCGTCGCCTAAAATCCAGACTTTAGCCAATCAAAAGTTTCTTTGTAGACTAATGTCCAGACATTAGGTGATGATTTACATTTATTTCGTTGGTTAAATTATAGCCGCCGACCTTTTTCTTATGACTTCTTAGCCGATGAAATTTTGTAACAGGCCAACAAAAATTTTCGTCGACTAAAGTAGTTTTTCTGGTAGTGATATATGAATTGTTAAGTGAAAACACAGACATCATTTTCTCGTTAAAATAAATAAATCGGTGCATAACCGAAACTGACCTGCACCGCACCGATAAATTATGTAATCGAAATATTAGAAAACCGAATAAAACGGTTTATCTTGTAGAATGGAGCTGAATAGAATCTCTTCTCATTATGAATAAGGAAGAGCTCTTCATATAGAGACTTACTCTAGTACAATGGAGCAATCCTTAAAGGATTATGTTAAGTCTATAATATAAACTTATTACAACTAGGACACAGGCATAAGGCCCATGGCTAAGCCCATATACACGACATAAGACCAAGGGCACACAAACATGTGTCATATTTCCTACAACACTCCCCCTTATGCCGGGCGTCGATATTCCGGATGGTACTTACAATGTTATCTCGTTAAAACCTTGTCAAGTAACAAAAACCTTGTGGAAAAAACAACCTTCGTCAAAGGAAAAAGAGTACAACACACCATGCTTCTCGATCGAGAGCGTGGTTCCCCTTGATGAGTAGCTCAATCGAAAAGGCTTGATAGTTTTCGCATTCCAATGCTCTTCACATGCTTCTCGAGAGTAGACTTAGGCAGAGCTTTAGTAAAAAAGTCCGCTATATTTGTCACTAAACTCACTTGATTGACTTGGATGTTGAGGAAGGCTTGTTATTGCTGATTATAGAAGAACTTTGGTGAGATGTGCTTCGCATGATCACTCTTGATGTAGTCTTGCCACATTTGTTCAATACATGCGGCATTGTCTTCATAGATACAAGTCGGCTTGTCTGTGGTAGAGGTCAATCCACTAGTCCCTCTAATGTGTTCGATAACTGATCTGAGCCAAACACATTCGCGAACAGCTTCATGTACCGTTATAATCTCTGCATGGTTAGAGGATGTTGCCACTAAGGTCTGTTTAGTGGACCTCTACGATATCGTTGTATTCCCAATGGTAAAGACATGACTAGTTTCAGACCTTTATATGGATCAGATAACTATCCAGCATCCGCGAAACCAACGAAGCTATTGTTAGGAGTTTCAGTATAAGGGCAGCAAGCGGTGCCAAGTGCATTGGGAGAGTAGTGCTTCTTGGCATCTAAGTGTGCATGCATGCATAACATTCGACATTTATGTGCACATCCCTTGTTGGTTGCTGCATCATACTTGACAGCATGTGCACAGTGCACAACAGTGTGCACGTAGCGCCCGACAGCTGCAGCACATCACTCGGTAGTCAGCGTGCAGCGCTCAGAAGGCAGCAGGCAGTGCCTAGCAGACAGCGTGCACCGCTCTGCATGCAGCAGGCAGCGCTCAACAGTAGGCACCCAGTGCACAGCCGGCAGCTGCTGGTGCTCGATAGGGGCAGCACAGCGCTCAGCAGCCTGGGCACAGCTCTCGACAGCTGTGTGCAGTGCATGACAACTATGTGCACCGTACCTGACAACTTGGTTTCTTAGTTGACCAACGCCTAGATTCTCAGGAACACTGCACTCATTTGCAGTCCATCTTGAATCCTTATATGGAAAGAACAAGCCCAAGTTTTGTCCCTTTAAGGTATTGAAATATGTTCTTGACACCGGTCCAATGAAGTTGTGTTGGCGCAGAGCTATGTCTAGCTAACAAGTTCACTGAGAAAGCAATGTATGGCCAAGTGCACTGAGCCAAATACAAAAGTGCACCAATTGTACTAAGGTATGATACCTTGGCTCCATGTACATCCTCGTCATCCTCTTTAGGACGGAATGGATCTTTCTTAACATCCAAACTCCGGATTACCATGAGGGTGCTAATTTGATGCATTTTATCCACATTGAAGCGCCTGAGCATC
The DNA here is from genome assembly GCA_951800085.1 of Comarum palustre. Classification (NCBI taxonomy): domain Eukaryota; kingdom Viridiplantae; phylum Streptophyta; class Magnoliopsida; order Rosales; family Rosaceae; genus Comarum; species Comarum palustre. Next base: position 9,852,955 of record OX637574.1, read on the forward strand.
TTATGTACATATGCACTCTAGTGTATCAAGACTCCAGAGGCTCAGTGCTCTAACTCAATGCCTAGGCAAAACCAAGTCTTCCCCAAGTCCTTCATCACAAACTCAAACTTCAGATGTGTCGTGGTCTCATTGATATCATCAAGAGTCACAATGATATTCATATCATCCACATAGACTGCAACTATCACGAATCTGAAACTCGTTTTCTTTATGAACACGCAAGGGCACAACTCATTGTTCTTATAACCCTTCCTAATCAAGTAGTCACTAAGGCGGGTATACCACATTTGCCCTGATTATTTCAATCCGTATAGTGAGTATTGCAACTTGATGCAATACGAACTCCGTGGCTTAGAGTTACTTGACTTAGGCAACTAGAAACCATCAAGCAATTTCATATATATCTTTGAAATCAAGATCCCCATAGAGATATGTTGTAACCACATCCATGAGATGCATGTCCAGTTTTTCAGATACTACCAAATTGTTAAGGTAGCAGAAAATGATTATGTCTATTACGGGAGAATATATGTCCTCGTAGTCATCTCAGGCTGTTGTGAGAAACCTTATGCCACAAGATGAGCTGTATACCTTAGTATCTCGTTCTTCTCATTACTCTTTCTAACAAAGGCTCATTTATGTTCTGCAGGCTTTACACTTGGCGGTGTTAGCACTACCGGCCCAAATACCTGTCTCTTTGTTAGGGAATTCATTTTCACTTGGATAACAACTTTCCATTTAGTCTAATCTGCTCTACGTTCACATCCACGGACGGAGCATGGTTTGATATCATCGTGCTCAATAATCTCTAGAGAAACGGCATAAGAAAATACATCATCGATATGCGTGGATGATCGGTCCAGCAAATCAACTATGTTCTCATAACACGTCGAGATCTCTATGTTCTCTGTTACTGACGTAGGTGTCGCGGCATCCCTCAAGCACACTGACATCATTTCTAGGACATATGTGTAATCGGAGATAATCTTGTGGGAAGGATTCTCAGTATCGATTAGTAAGGGATTGGATTATGCCATAAGAGCCATTTTCTTCCTAGGCTGCACATCTTTCGAACCAAGCGGCCTCCCTCTTTTTCTTTGAGGAGCCACGACCTCCACCCGTCCACTAGGGTCGGTAGAGCCAGTACCGTGGGCAACAGTGCTCGGACCCGGGGTGGTAATGCCCATCTTCGGGACTTCTACCTTTGCAGGGACATTAGCAGCCGGTATGTCTGATCTTGTGACCTTAGCAATCTTAGCAAATGAGTCGGGCATCGAATCCGTCAATTACTGGAGCTCAAGGATTCACCTCACTTCCTTCTCCATGTGAGAGGTGCGGGAGGTGCGGGGATCATAATGACCAAGCGTTAAAACTAACCAGGCCAATTCTTATCGTTCACGCCGAGCATTCATACTCTCATCTCCCCTTAACGATGGGAATACAGCCTTATCAAAGTGGCAATCATCGAATCAGGCCTTAAAGAGATCACATGTCAAAGGCTCTAGGTATCTAATCATAGTTGGGGAATCATAGCCAAAATAGATACCCAAACGTCGTCTTATGCAGTAGTGCCGTAATAGGCACATACACTCCACAACCGAATATACATAAGTGTGAGATGTTAGGCTCATATTTAGTAACAAACGGGTACGCATTAAACGCTTGGTTGGAGGCGAGTCAGACATGAACTAATACGGTTGCATGCAATATAGCATAACCCTAAGACACAATAGGGAGCTTTGAGCTCATGACGAGTGTTCTAGCTATCATCAGAAGCATCTTTATCATAGCTTCAGCCAAATCATTTTACGTATGCACGTGTGAGATGGAATACTAAATATTCATCCCAACCGATATGCAATTGCAACACCCTATACCCAAGAATTTACCCTTTTCACAGTGGTTTACGAGTTACCAAGAGCTGTTAACTACGACCGGTGAATTATAAAGTTATTGCTTGAGTTTATTTTTTGAGTTTTTCTAAACTCTCCTAATTCCTCATTTAATGACTTGATGTTGTAGTTTGTGTCGACACGAGTCCCGGTATGACCTGATTATTTTTCGAAGCATCTATCTATTTTTTACGAATTTCTGAAGTTTATGGTAATTATTAATTACCATTCCCATTTCGGTAAATAAGTTTTACCATTTAACCATTTACTTTTTACCTTCTTTAATTTTGGACTGTCAGATCTATGGGGGATTTGATCTGGGCCGTCCAATTGCCTATAAAAAGGCTACAGGCCTTTAACCGAAGTCAAAGACCCGAGTTCGGGTCAACTCTCTCCTCGCGAGCTCAATCGCCTTTCCGGCGAAACTCCACCATCTGGCCACCCCACACCTACGCACCACCACCAATCTCTTCCTCTCATTTTCCTCTTCAAAACCCATATCCCTATTCACTTAGAGAACCAAGGATGAGGGACATCGCTCAAATTGGGTGCAGCTATCCTCAGTGGAAAATCCGGCCAACCAGATGACGATTCGACGAATTGAGGTTATATTCTTGCTCCTCTTCTCTTCTTCATCATTTTTATGTCCTTAAAGCTTTGGTTCGGGGTCTAATTTGACTTGTCCTTCTTCTGGTTTTGACGTGCATCAAACTAGGGCACAAGACAATTTAAAACCCTTTTTGTCATATTGTAGTATTAGTAAATAAGGTTCGATCAATCCGGAGACTTTAGGGTGCTCCTGCAGTAAAAATCAATTAAGTTAGTACCTAAAAACTAAGAAAATTATTTACAACATATTAACAATTAAAAAATTATTTACAGAATATTTACACCATTACATTTTACAGAATTCATGGGGGGTTTGGTTTGGTTTCTAACATCCTAAAAAAATAAAAATAAACCTAACTAATATATACATGTGATCATCTCATTCTTTCACCTAGCAACTTTCATGTTTTAACTTTATCTACCATTTACAAAATCTTTAGTTTTAATCTAGATACACACACATGCTTTTATTGAATAAGAATGCTATGACGCATAACACCTTAAAACAATATCATTGAACATGTCATAGAAAAATTGATGACGCATCCTATTCTAAAACATACTCAAAGCATTAAGAACTTAAAGCTACCATATGCATCCAAACTAAGAGAACTAAGAATACATGGAAGAATCGAAGTAAAGCAAAACATAGAGAATTTCTTTCATTACTAAACCGAAATCAATACAAAGGAAAAGATGGAGTTCAGAGTTCATGGTTACACTTTTGGTTCAGTGACGCACACAAACATCAAGAATAAGAATGACGCACCCTTTGTTCTTGATCCGTAGTTGATGGAGAGCTTCGGCACAGGAAGGGGAAAGGAAGGGCTCGGCTGCTCTAGTGCTTCTATGATTTTTGTGTGAATGAATGATGATTATTTTCAAGCTTAGGCATCCTTTATATAGTGAATATTCAGGTGAAACCCTCATTTAAAATCGATGTGGGACTTATGCACACATATTGGGCTTTTTGTTTTTCACCTTTTTATTTTCGGCAAAATGACCTTCCCTTCTTGCGATGGCCATAACTTCCTGTAGAAAAATAGATATCGACGAGCGGCTAAAAGTTCTGAAAACTAGACTCTTCCAACTTTCCATTGATATAAGGCTTCGCTCTGAGCTGTTCGAAAATCTCTGTCGAAGTTGGCTGAAAATCTAGACAGAAATCTGAATTCCTTCCTTAAAATTCTCTAGAACCTTGTGCAGTACTTATCCCTTTATTTTTTGATTTTAATTGGTATTTTATCAGAATAAATACTCCTTTAATTGAGGATGAAAATAAATAGGACTCCTTGCATGGATTAAATCGGCAAAAAACCTTATAAAGGTTGCTGAATTCTTTTTCAAACCCCATGGACTTTTTGACCCTTTTTTCTTGATGGAGTGGGCTTTCTTCTCCTTATATTTTGCCAATATACTTCCTGGTCCAATTCGGATTTGGTTTTCACTTTCAACCTCCTGTGAGACTTCTTATGTGACTAGGATTCCTTCTTTAAATATGACTCTTGTTTTCTAGTTGTACCGGGAATCCTCCTTTAAAATCAAATTCTTCTTAATTCCATCGTTTTACTCTCCTTTATCTCCCTTTGGCCTTTTATGACTTTACAATAACAAACATGTTAGAATTGATATTATTAAGAAAATAACATAGCTAAATAGGTAGGAAGTACGTTAAGAATGTAGCATATTATGCGTCTATCAGGTTTTTATGGGTTTCGCACGGCGAGGCTACGATGATTCGTTCTTGCCCTTCTTGTGAGTTTGACGAACTCAGACGGGTCTAGCAACATGTGTTTGGGGCTTAGATGAAGGATTGGGGAGTTTTTGGCGGCAGCTACCGGTGTCCTGCAACGAGGTAGAGAGTTGTCGACATTTTGGTTGTGTCTGTGCATGGGGGTGAAAATGGAGCTACTAGAAGAGGTCAGGAGGTGGCAAGTAGTAGGGTGGTTGTTGTTTAAGGCCAAATCGGACTGTGGGTAAGTCTTGATCCTTGATTGCTATTGTGTTTTTGTTATTGCTGTTTAAATTTCTAAGTGTATGTGATTTTGGTGCATGTGGTCGATAACTTGGTGAATCGTAGAAAACAGGGAAGTTATGGCGAAATTCAGGCAAGTTGACTGGAATCTGACAGAAGATTCCGACAAGTTACCAGAATACGGTGACTGCTCCAAGGATGCAGTGAATCCGGCAGAAAGCCGAAGAGGTAGAATTTGATTCTCCCGTTAAGCTCATAAAGTTTCCGTTAAATCGTAAATCAAGTAATTACGGAAAGCATACCGTAAATAGGAGGTTTCCATTTTGGGAAACTTTCTTTTTTAGGAAAGTTTCCATTTTTGGAAAGTTGACCGGTAAAAAGAAAAGTCAATCTTAGTTAACCAGGTAAAATAAGCCAATCGGATCTTTAAATGAGAATCTGGTCAAGTCAGGAATTTTGGTCACAATCGGGTTGATCGTTGTAAATAATTAAGATAATTTTATAATTGGTATATCGACTCAAGGTTAAAGATTTGGTCAAAGAGACACGTTGGGTGTCCATACTAATTCCACAAATTACTATGTGTTACCTAAAGCTAATTGAAATAATAAGGAAAGTCGATATGTTAAGGTTTTGTAATCTGAAACTAATTTCGAGTCGTTAATCGGAAGTAAACGTATTGGTTGTAGGGTTGATAAAAACGAAGGAATTTGGTCAACCCCTGGTCAAATAGGATTTTCTAGTCAAACTAGGAAAATATCAAGTCAACAGTAGTAAGACTAATATATTAGACTAATTTTACAGCTAATGGTCGAACGTGGGATTGGACTCGACCATATGGATATTTCGAGATGGCGCTTGAGGAGTATTCTGATTATTGAGGAGGCTGCATTAAGTACCGTGAGTAGATTTTTATTTTTAAATACAATGCATACAACCGGTTTTTATTGAGTTTCTCTTTTATTTACGAGAATTTTCTCCATGATGAGTTTTTATAGTGATTTTGGAAAAATTTGGGAATTTAATATTTTTCAAAGATACCTGAGCCGGGAAAGAAGTTCCTACCTTTCCCATGATTTTTAAATGATTTTTCCCGGATTATGGTTTTTTATTGTTATCACCATTTTGGGTTATGAAGAGGGATGATATTTTAAAATAAGAAACTTGGCTCTTAGATGTTAATGATTTAAAGTAAAGTCAGTGAACTGGTTTTGAATGTCTGGGAAAGTTTTTAAATCCAATGTATTTGGGGAAAAATCATAGGTGTTTTAACTTGTATTTTGATTTATTCACCATGAGGATTTTAAGGATTTTTCAAGTATATGTATATATGAATTGCTAGTTAGCATGGATCCTCTCCGGATGGAGATGGTACCCTCTCCAGATTGTAGCTGGTCAAACCTTCTTCGATGGTACCTGGTCGAAAGGACCCTCTCGGATAGAGCTGGTCAGGACCCTCTTCGGTGGTAGCTGGTCGGTTGGACCCTCCCGAATAGAGCAGGTCAATGGACCCTCTCTGATAGATCTGGTCAATAGACCCTCTCGTGGATTAGAGATGGTCAGTTGTTTTCTCGTGGTCATGGTGATAGTACCCCGCTTCTTTATTTATGGATTTGAGCCAAGGGGATTGTTATATATTTTATTTAAGTGTTTTCTATTGGTTGTGTGCACGTGGATTTTTAGAAAATCAAAGGGAGAGCATTAAAAGATAGTTACCTTTTCATATTCGATTTTTTGTCTATTCACACTAATGTTTTTAACTGTTTTCCCTTGGGCCCTTCGTTTTCAAATGCCCAGGGTTGTAGGTTCCTGAGAGGAGGTTGTGCGTACAGAAGTCGAGGCATAGTCAATTAATCCGTTGTCACCACAAGTTTATTTAGGTATCATTTCCATGTAGTTTGCTCTGATTACCCCAACTTAGATAATTGAATAGTTGTTGAAGCTTAGTTGTGATTTGGGGAGCAGGATGGCTCCGAAAGTTGAGGGTAGATTTAAATTATTCATGAAAGTGCTGAGTTCCTTTGTAGGGAGGGTTTTCCATTTCAAGGGGGTTTCGGTAAGAAGTTCTCTTGAGGTGGTCCCCGTAGGATATACTTTGGGTTAAAGGGGTTTAACTCGAGGTGGGTCCTGACATGCAATACTCATCAAAAGTCTTTAATGTAAACCCATCGGCATTGTCCATCTGAATAGACTTGATTGGATGATTAGGGTGGTTATCCCTCTGCTTAATAATCTGTGCCAAGAGTTTGGGGAAGGCAGCATTCCTTTTGGACAACAAAGCGACATGCGACCAGTGTGTCGATGCATCCACCAAAACCATGAAGTATCTAAACGGTCCACATTCTAGATGAATGGGTACACAGATATCACCTTGGATACGCTGGAGAAATAGGATGTTCTCTGTGTTTGCCTTAGCATAAGAGGATCTGGTCACCAACTTAGCCATTGTACAAGCCTTACAAAGCGACTTATGAGCATCAGAAAGTGTCATTGATGCAACAGGGATGGTCTGGAGCCTCATGGCCGAGTGAGGACCGGTGGAGTTGTCCTCTGGGATCATAAGTGTCAGCCGGGAGCTCTCTTTGGTGACCACGACATCTCTACCCTCTTTGGGAGGTTTTCTTTGTTCGGAAGAAAGGATGTCTATACGAGTTACGTAGAATCCATGTCATCATATCTCTTCCGGGGTGACCGAGGTGGTCATGTCACAGCTTGTATGAGTCAGGTCCCAGTAATCATGTTTGGTGACCGCATAAGATTAAATAACCCTTGACTCATAAGCTTTTTCAAAATGCGCTTAGAGCCACATTCATTGGAAGTTACACAGAGAAAATCGCATCCATTCTCACAATGCGTCTCTAAGTGGAAACCATTAGCGTGGATATCCGTGAAACTCAATAGTGTTCGATGGCCTTTAGGGGCATACAAGGCATCACTAACAATGATCAAGGTCTCAATTCGTAGCAGGAACCTAGCTGGTCCCGCCCTTGAATGACGGGGGATGAACCGATCAAACTTTTCACAGAAATTTGACACGGCGTAAGCTCCGTAAAAAGCAGCTTGTTGCTCAGGATGGTGTGGGTGGTCAAACTGTCTGCAAGGCACTCAATCTCTCCACGTGACATACCTTTCAAAACAAGGTAGATACGTCACTACCAGAATAACTATCGTAGCCGACGAAATATAATTTAACAGGCCGACAAATTTTTTTTTGTCGGCTAAAGTCTATTTTAGCCGACGAAAAAAAATATTGTCGGCTAAGTTAATTTTTCGTCGGCTAAAGTGGACTTTTAGCCGACAAAATGTTTTGTCGTCGGCTAAAATGGTTTTTTCGTCGGCTATAGTCTGTGAACTATAGCCGACGAAATTTTTAAAGTTTAGCCGACGACATATATAATTTCGTCGGCTAAAAGTCCTTATATTTCCAGATCTAGACAGTAGCTCGTGTGAAAGAAAAAACGGGAGAAAAAGTTTGGGGGTTGGCGAAATTGTTGGGTGTTGTCGAAATCTGTCTGAAATTAGTTTGTGGCGCTATATATAGGTACGTATATGTGTATATATCTTGTTTTTGAGTTGATTTAAGAGTTTTATTTTCATTATGCATTGATTTTGAGTTTTAATTTGAGTTGATTTTTGGATTTTGAGTGTGATTAAGTTGATCGATTTGGGTTTGATAATATATATGAAGTTGTTGTTATATATATATATATGTATATATATATATATATATATATTAATTAATTGTACGTTAACTGTAGATAGAATATTGAATGATTTGTAAATTTAATTAATTAATTAATTAATTAATTAGCGTTTATACATATATATTATGTTATCTTCTCAGGATATGGATAAGAGTTGGATTTCGCTTCCAAAATGGGACAAAAGATATGGTAAAGAAGTTATTAGTTTTATTGAATATGTGATGGATAATGCTAAAGGGAATACAATTTTCTATTGTTCTTGCACTAAATGTTAGTGTCGCAGCGATATGCATCGATTTGCAATTGACAAGGTTTGGCAGCACCTTAAAAGTAATGGGTTTTGGGAGAAGTACACATGTTGGATATATCACGGTGAAACATCATCAGGGGGTCCGCATGATCATGGGTAATTTTCTGAGACGGGCAGTACATCGAACGATCCAACAACAACTTTCATCAACGATATGTTTCCTTATGAGAGCAGTGTATGCTCTGAATGACCGTATATGTCTGAGCCGGTGCAGCCCTTCCCTAGAGTTGTCAACACTACTGGTATTGACAAGTACAACAAACTACTTGCTTTCTAACAAACCCATGTGTTTCCCGGTTGTCAGAAGACGGTTCTAGAAAGTGTGATAGACGTTATGAAGATTAAAGTTGAGACAAAATCGACTGTGAAGGCTGTTGATGACTACCTACAGTACACTGCTTCGATGCTGCCCCATGGTCATCGTCTTCCTACCACTCATCATAAGGTCCGATGTATCCTGAAAGATCTTGGGTTTTCCTACATCAAGATCCATGCATGCAGATATGATTGTGTTCTCTTCTGGGGGTAAAGATCCAGAAGGGAATGACCTTGGTGACCTTGACACATGTCCAGTATGTCAGAGTGACAGGTATAAGCTGACTCCTGCAGGCAATAGGAAACCTATGAAGGTACTTCGGTATTTCCCATTGAGAGATAGGCTGGAACGGTTGTACATGTCATCACACACGGCCAAAGCTATGAGATGGCACGCTGATAGGAAATTGCACGGCGAAGATACCTTATACACCCTGCTGACGGGGAGGCTTGGAAGCATATAGATAGGGAGTTTCCTCATTTTGCGTCAGAGGTCCGAAATGTGAGGCTCGGGCTCTCATCCGACGGGTTCAATCCTTTTGGCAACATAAGTCTTCAATACAGTGTATGACCGGTGATTTTGGTACCATACAACCTTCCTCCATGGATGTGCATGAAGAAGGAATACAATATGTTGAGTTTGTTGATTCCAGGACCCGGTTATCCAGGGAAGTGTCTCGATGTGTATTCTTGACTCCTCTACAATTCGCCTTAATAATTTTAAAGCGGGTCGTTCGGTTCGAATTCGTGATTTAAACGCTCGGCTTATTGATGTGGATCCAAATCAAGAAACAGATGACGACTCTTGTGATGTAGAAATGCATAGATTGCCATAAATTAATTCTGACACCGAAGAAGACTCATAGGATGATTCCGATTACGAGCCTTCTTAGTTTGAATTTGTAATACAAATTGATGTGTGTTTTATATGCTACAAGCTGTTGAATTCATAATGTATCTTAATGTTGGTTATATATACAACATATTTCGTCGGCTAAAACTATCTTAGCCAACGAATACCCTAATTTTCCGTCGGCTAAACTGTAAACCCTAAACCCTCTAATATAGCCAACGAATACCCTAATTATTTGTCGGCTAAAGTTAAATGAATAAAATAATAATTTATACCACTAGTTGCATCTCCTCGATTTGAAACTATTTGTAGTTGAAGGTCTGGACAGAATACGTAATTTAGGCGGTCAAATCACCGTTTGTTTGTGTTTAGGGTTTGACTAACGGGATTGACCGTGCGGATTGAGTCCTTAAGTTTGTCCGATGATGCTGAAAATTTACCACCACACATGTTTCAACATAATGATGATATCGGACGGTCGGTTTTTCGTTTCACAAGATTGATCGTCACAATCAAAATATGCTTACTAATGTTGTATAACTAATTTACCAAGTGTTAAGTAAATGTTCTGTTTTAAAAACAAACTATACGTAGAAGCTTCAAACGAAAAAAGTCATGAAATAAGATATGATTGGAACGATGAAATATGTCTATGGTTGAAAAATCACGTAATTCCGATAAGTTTTGGTGGCAATACTTGCAGTCATTGCATTTTTTTTCATTCTTTCTCCATAGAGGACGCCCTATCTCCGATGGTTATTTTTCTTATAATTTTTATACCACTAGTTGCGTCTCCTCGATTTGAAACTATTTATAGTTGAAGGTCCTGACAGAATACGTAATTTAAGCGGTCAAATCACCGTTTGTTTGTGTTTAGGGGTTTGACTAACGGGATTGACCGTGCGGATCGTGTTCTTAAGTTTGTCCGATGATGCTGAAAATTTACCCCCACACATGTTTCAACATAACGATGATATCGGACGGTCGGATTTTCGTTGAATACTGATAAAACATATAAATTGGACATGAATTTACTAAATAATTATAAAAAATACTTTAGCCGACGAATTTTTAGTAATTTCGTCGGCTATTGTGGGACTATAGCCAACGAAATTACTAGGTTTTAGCCGACGAATTTTTTATTTCGTCGGCTATACTTCTTCCTATATATTCGGGCCCAGCGACAAAACCCTATTTCTTCTCCTTTCCTCTTCTCGGCCGCACTCCTTTCTCCCTCTCCTCTCGATTTTCTTTCAATTTTTTCGACTCCTTCCGGCCTCCACTCCCCCTCCCCCATTTCTCAAACATTTAAGGTATGCAATTTCATATTTATATTGAATTATAGAACTATTTTCAATATATTGAATTATATGATAATGTTGTTTGTGATAATATTGTTGGTAATAATGTTGAATTATTTCCATTAATTGGTATACTTTAATATATTTGGGTATATTAAGTAAATTGGTAATTTTTAATATATTTGGGTATATTAAGTCAATTTGGTATATTTAGTAAATTGGGTATATTAAAATATTAATTCGTATATTTTAATATATTTGGGTATATTAAAATATTAATTGGTATATTTAATATATTTGGGTATATTAAAATATTAATTGGTATATTTAATATATTTGTGATAATGTTGTTAATTTTTTTATTATGCTATATATTTAACAAAATATTAATTATATTATTTAGGATGAAAGGATTATTTAGTAAATCAAAGAGTTCAAAGTGCCAAATGGCTGAATCGTATGAGGGAAAGTCTACCAACAGTCGGGCGTCGTTTCAGGGCCCAATGACGGCCCGACGTGCGTCTCTTCTAGAGCCGACACAGAGACAGATGGGGGACACACATTCCTCCAGGCAGCTGGACGTCGCTCGCTCCTCCAGGCAGCCGGACGCCCCTCGCTCGAGGCAGCCGAGCGTCCCTTACTCCTCGAGGCAGCTGTGACCTCCGACTCCGGCGGAGGTGTCTGCACCACGTATGCCTGAGATACACAGGGCACCGACTCCGGGCCCTACTGTTTCGGAGGGTGGGTCTTCTGGGGTACAAATGTCGCCGCCTCTTCTCTACCTTCCGTGGTTGATATCGGCATTACCTGCAGTCGATGACTCAGGGGCGTTGATTTATCCACTACCCCCGCAGGTGACCCCATCAGCGGCGTACCTGTTCGTGTCGTTTGGTACGGATTTAATTTCTGCGAGGGTATCATCATCGGCGACAGAGTCGGAATCCGTCGCATCCGTCCCAACACCCTCAGGTAATGATATATAAATAATTTGTTATGTTATAATGTTATAATAAAAATAATTTATCAATAATCAATATATGATAGGCACCGTCGGAGCCAAGCCGACAAGGAAGAAGAGAGGTCCCGTCACAGGGAAGGCTCTCGAGAAGACAGTGAGTACATCGGGAAGGATCGTCATTGATACTGACGGGGATGGGAATGTAATATCGGGCGACAAGACGAGGATGTACTCCGGCTGCGTGGGAGCTCTTATTAGGGATATAATCCCTATGCTGTTGTCAGACTAGGGCGAGGTCCTACAGGAGGTTAAGGACATGGTCCACAACGCAATGTCGGTAAGTATAAAAAAATTTACATTTAACATTATTTATTACATTGTAGATTTATAAAAACTAAACTAATAAATGTTTTAATGCAGGTGTGGTTTGACGTTCCCCAACACCTGAGGAACACTTGGGCGGATGTTGTGTATGGGGGAAGGTATGTTGCAAAGTTAATGACAAAAGAAAATTATGTATAATTAATAATATTTATAATTTTTTTGGCGTATTACAGGTACAAGGAGTGGAAGAATGAGTTACGGACCCACTAGACTACGCATGGGAACGAACGTTCTGGCATCCCCCTTGAGTTCCAGTTTAGGAAATACGAGTGGCGTTGGCTTCTGATATCGGAATTCAACAACCCACATAAACAGGTAATTAAAAATAATAATTTATTATATTAAATTATAATTAGTACGTTTTAAAATATTTTACTAATTTCTCGGGCGAACACTCAGAACCGGCAACGCAACACAAGAAATCATCATGCTGGTTCTAGACCATTCGCATCGTTGATGGAGGAGGCGGTCAGGGAACATCCAGAGGTCAACCGGTACGTCTATACGTACGAGAAGACATATCCTGACGCCCATGAGGATATTGTAAGTCGTTTTACGTTTTAAAATTTAGTAAATTATATATATATATATATTTAAAATGTTAATTAATTATTTTTTCCTATCAAATTAGGCGAGGGTGAGGCAGGCTAGTGACGAGATGATGGCTGGTATAGTCAGGGAGACATGGCCTGACACGCAAGAGGAAGACATGTCCGAAACCATGTCCCGGATCGACACTTCGAATCTCAGTCTTGGGGCGAGGATCATGGGCACAGCATTCACACCGCGAGAAAATAACTTCTACTGTCGGGGTCTAGGAAAGAAGGGCGAGAGGGTACTGAAGACCACTCTTGGATTTCAGAAAAAAAAAAAAAAAAAAAAAGAGCCTCGACCAGCAGAATGACTCAGCTAGAGGCGGAACTTCAGATGTTACGGGAACAGCAAGCCGCCCAGACAGCATATACTGCCGCTTTACAGGAGTATAATGCAGCAATATATGCCACCCAACAGGCACAGCAGCAGCAGATGTTCCAGTACTTACAAGATTTTTCAGCTGCACAGCTTCAGGGACTTCCGCCTCCGCCTATTCTCTTACCTCAACCGCCGCAACATCCCCAGCAACCTCCTCCTGGCGCGGATATAGATTTAGATGATATCGACTTTATTTAGTTTTTTAGGTTTCTGAACAATTATTTATTTAGTTTTTTAGGTTTATGAACAATTTATAAATTAAAAATTTAATGCAAATGTTTATGCTACTTTTGATGGTGTTTATTGTTGGTTATATCAAATTGCTTGTGTAATTTGTAGCTTGCTTGGATGGTAATTTAGAAATTTTGTAGTTTTTTTAGTATAAAAAGTAATATAGCCGACGAAATTTACCATAATTCGTCGGCTATAGTATTTTTTTACTTTTTTTTCAACGTTTAGCCGACGAAATGTACTATATTTTGTCGGCTTTTCTCCATTTAATTTTTTAAAATATTTAGCCGACGATTTACACTACATTTCGTCGGCTAATGTTTTTTAAGTTGGCCGACGAAATATTAATATTTCGTCGGCCAAAGTCTTATGTTTAAACCGACGACAATGTATTTCGTCGGCTAAAGTAAGAGTTTGGCCGACAAATTATTGGAAATTATGTCGTCGGCTATAGTGTAACACTTAACCGATGACGGCTTCTATTTCGTCGGCTAAAGTTATAGCCGACGAGCCTTTGCCGACGACTTCATAGCCAACGACAACTCGTCGGCTATGATCTTAGCCGACGAATTTGATGTTTTCGTCGGCTAAAGTGCTTATCCTGGTAGTGCGTGAAGAAATAAGCATATTAAAACGTTGGCAACTGTGTGCATTGCAGATTTCTTGGAAGCATGACCCTTGCTCACTAAAACAGTTATAACTCCTACGTTATAGGTTATGAACGAACCTCGAAAACCGTTGAAAACTAGACAGAGGTAGCTATCTAGTGATATAAAGCTTGTGTTCTAGTTCATTTGGAGCTGATCACAAAGCTTGAAGGATGTTGTTGTACAAAAGGTGGCAGATTCATTATTTTTGTTTTTTGTTGTCCAGATTTACAGCTTGCACGAATACCAATGCACTAAGCTCTTGGCAACATTCAACAATGCATTGCATCTACACATATGCCACTACACTAAGCACTTGGCAACATTCGGTAGTGCATTCGGAGCCACACATATGTCGGTGCACCGAGCACTCGACAACATTTGGTGGCTGCATAACCGCTAGCACACGGTATTGGCAGCAGGGCTCGACAACTTGTGTCAAGAGCATGGCATTTGGTGCACAGAGCTTCGGCAGTTGTTGCACAGAGCTTGGCCACCGATGCACAGTGCTCGACAGTTGATGTCAAGTGCAGTGCCACTAGTGCTTGGTGCTATATAGCTAATGCTTAGTGCTTGGCCTCCGATGCAAGTACATGACAATTGGTGTTCAGTGCACGATTCCTTATGTTCAGTGCTAGGCATCTAATGCACAATGCACGACAGTTTATGTATAGTGCACGGCAGCTGCTAGGCAGCGACTGGTAACAAGCACACAACTATCGGCATCTGGCGTATTGATGTTAGCATTCCACACACAGCATTCAGCAGCTGGTACACATGGTCAACAACTGGCAACAATGTCAGAAAAAAACAGTCAAAGGCAGCAGCTAGCATACAGTAGTAGTAGCAGGTACGTTGGGTCAGCAGCAGGCACCTAACTGTCTGCAGCTGGCAGCTCGGCAAACAATGCACAGTAGCTTGGCAGCCATGGCCGACAGCTTGATGTAGCGCTCGGTAGCTCCTAGGCAGCGCTAAATAGCTGGTTGTCTTTGACATAAAACAGTGTTGCTTGGTTTCTAATCTCCGTTAGAGAGACTTATCGAACACAAAATTCGATAGTGTCAAGTGCATCGGATAGTGTCAAGTGTTTGTATAAACATATTGAACACAAAAGTTAAGAACCTCGAAATTTATTACACGCATAAAATGGTTTACAACCAAAGGTCTCTAGAACAAATTGTCTAGAAAATCAAACTAAATATGGCATTAAGATGCTTTATTACAAATGCTTGAAATGAATCTAAAAACTCATGGAGATAAACAAACAAGTGCTCTACGACTACAAAATTTGAGTGCATCTAAGTCAGTTTGTTCCCGAAAATCATCAACCGTGGAGTTGACATTTGGCTCTCTGTCCATATCCTCAATGATATGACTCTTCACAATTTTCTTATATTTCATGTATGCAGCCACTATGTTAGCAGGTGCTAGGCATTGCTTCATCTAGTGGTCCTTAGACCCACAACAATGACATTCACATGTCCTAGGAGCAGCAGCATGCTTGACATATCTCTGAACCGGCTTGGGAGCATGGCCCTTATGGGCAAGTGCATCATCCTTCTTTCAGGTATTAGGACGGCCCCTAGAGCGTTTAGAACCTCGGTCGGAGCCTTGCTCACGGTTATATGGTTCATGACAATCTCTTGCTCTTGGCTTCATGACTTTCTGCCTTTGGCATTGTTGTAATTATTTTCCGGAATAACAAAGGTCCTAACAAGCCGAGCGGTGTTCTTAATCAAGAGCTTACAATCTTTCTCTTCAGTTACCAATAGGGTCATAAGAGAATCAAACGTTGGAGTATGACCACTCTTATAATTATGCCTATATTGTTTCATCAGCGTGGCTGACGACCTGGGGAAAGTGAGTAGTGTTTTCTCTATGAGATCATCTTCAGACTTCTTAACTCCACAATAGTGTAAGCGAGCATGCAATGCAAGAATGTCTTTCTGGTACTCCTCTATAGATTTGTAATTTATTAGCCTTATGGAAGCCCATTCGGCCTGCAGCTCTAGTAAAAACACAACATGAACATTACCAAATCATGCCGCAAGCTTATTCCATAGTGCCAACGGGTCGGCAACTTGCTAGTATTGCCACCTCAATGTGGAATCCAGGTGCTGGCGGATGTACATAAGCGCTTTGGACTTAGTCCTATCATCAAGCAGCTCTTCTCCATCTTTGAGGGGTTCTGTGAGAGGATCGATGGTGGAGATATAATTCTTGCCAATGAAACTCTGTCTCATGTCGAGGAGCCAGGGTGATACTCACGGCCCTGGACATCTAGAGGATCAAACTGCATGTGTTTGTACATTGACTCTGCATACAAGAATTCAAGCAGTTAGTTCGAGACCATTTGGATTCGATGCTTAATTCTTTAAAAATAAAAACAGCCATGGATACCACACCATGCTAACTTAGAGAGGATGTTAGATGCATAGGTGCATGCTCAACAGTCGCTGGCAACCGCGTGCATGTGCCAAGGCATGACCTCCGTAGCAGTGCTCGGTAGGTGCATAGCATGTACACGTGCAGAGCCCGGCAGTAGCATGCGAGTGCACAGGGGCAATCCCTGGCAGCAGTGCTCGGAAGTCGCTTGGCTGGTGCACGTATGGTGTCTGGCAGCAATGCACGCGCGCACAGGGACAGACCGTACATGCAGCGCCCGGAAGCAGCGTGCGTGCAGGCACAGGGGCAGGCCCTAGCGGCGGTGCTCGGTAGCAGCATGGCTGCCATATGCAATCACTCCATCTAGGGTTTGTATTCAACAAAACAACCTGTAAAATATGCAAACGTCCCAAGCACAGAATGGGGATGGAGAAGGGAGAAACCGATTTTATCCCCCTCGAGTTTAATGAACTTTGAACGAGTTTAGGGTTTAATAGTACATACCTTTGTCAATAAGCTTCAAATAACCTTGAAGCATTGGCGGCAGCAGCTATGCGCAGCAACAAGGCAGTTGTAGCTAGGTGTGCGCAGCGGCAGCAGGGTGCACAGCGGCAGCGGTGGCAGCTTCTGTACGGCAGCAGCGGCTATAGATAGCGTCGGCGACAGAAAAAAATATGGTAGTAGCTGCAGCGATCTAAGGAGGAGGTTGGCTGAAAAAAAAAATCTTTTGGGTTTTTAGGGTTTTTTTTCAATGGTGGTGGGTGGCCTCTTTTAGCTAGGTTTCTTAGAGCTAACGGAACTGATAACGTCTTGTAGAATAATATCAAGCTGAATAAAATCTCTTCTCATTACGAATAGGGAGGAGCTCTTTATATAAAAACTCACTCAAGTGCAATGGGCCAATCCTTAAAGGATTAGGTTAAGTCCATAATGTAAACCTATTACAACTAGGACACACGCATAACGCTAATGGGCTAAGCCCATATACACGGCATAAGACCAAGTGCACACACGCACATGTCATATATCCAACAATAGTTTGTTTACGTTTTCAGATATTGTAAAACCAATAAAATTGTTCGGTTGCGATCTGATACGAACCGAACCACGCACACCCATATTCAAACTAGCTACTCAATTAATAAAGTCTTAAAGAAAACATGATAAATATCTTGAGCTCAGCACCATTTGGACTTGATTTAATAATATAAGTCACCCATTGGTGAGTGAGCTTCATTGACTCGATCATACACTTTCATGGAAGTTTATGGTCGCATTTCCAACAAGATTCTAAAAAACATTAGGTGCTAGTCGGGCGGATAGTGTCTAAAAATTGGACTTGATTTAATAATATAAGTCACCCATTGGTGAGTGAGCTTCATTGACTCGATCATACACTTTCATGGAAGTTTATGGTCGCATTTCCAACAAGATTCTAAAAAACATTAGGTGCTAGTCGGGCGGATAGTGTCTAAAAGATTTATCGGGGATTAATCAGATTTGTATTTTTACATTTATTTTATTTTATATTAACAAATAATTATATATATATAATTAAAATACAATTAACAAGTAATTATATTATTATTAATATAATTATTTTGGTTAGAATGTCAAACTAAAGAAGCAAAAAACGTCAAAATCTAATCTACCTAAAAATTGACAACAAACCCAGGTCATGATTTTCGTCTTCCCACCCTTTTCTCCCCCTCCTTATCCTCACTAAATCTCTATCAAATCAATCCTTAGAAAGCTGCAACAAGCCTCGTCTTCTCTCTCTCTCTCTCTCGGAAACCTATTACCCATACACTTCTCTCCATCACTTTGTCGCTCAAACTCTGCTGCCATGTGTTGTGAGTCGCATTCGACATCCACTGTCTTAGTTTGCCATGGCTCTATGTTTTTTGCTTAGCCCACCCAGCCCGTCTAGATGATTAGGCACCCGCCCAGCCGATTAATTGGCCAAAAATTGGTCGGCCGCCCAAGAGCGTCTTTCTGGGTGAAATTTAATCGGAAGGCCATTGTCGAGTACCTAGGCGCCGCCTAGACCGATTTTTAGAACCTTGAACTGATGATTCGATTAGAAAGAAAAGGAAAACTTTAAAGTAGGAAATTAATAAAATTAATTGAAACCAATTATTTGGTTTATTCTGTACTTATTTAAATGTTAACAAAATTAAATGACAATAAACTAAACTTTAGAACAATCTTTGAAATAAACTAAAATTACACCAAATGCTACTCTAACACATATATCTCGTTCCTACTATCTGATTCTACAAAAAAATTATAATCTCTCTCAGTCTCTCATAACACCCTTACGCTTGTCGACCACTCTTGAACTCGTCCGTCCTCTCAAAAATTGCTCTCCCACTCACCCACCACCTCTGCTCTACCCCTAATTTCCAGCAAACCCTATCTCGCAATCCTTCGTCGTCTTCACGATGCTCATGATTTCGCAGACCACTGCGAACCAGATTCACTTCCTCCTCCAAAGCCTTAACGCCTCCAACTCTCTCTCTCTCTCTCTCAAACTACCAGATCTCGTCACCAAAATCAACCATGGCAAGATCTCGTTGGGTACGAGTTGGAGGTTCACGGTAAGGGAGACGAAGTCGCTGAGGTCCTCTACGACGCATCCGAGTAAGTCAAAACCTGGGCATAATGGCAAAGACATGAAAAGGGTTTGAGCTTGGCTTTTGAAATTGTTGCTCGGTCCGATCTAGTCATGCTGCTACTGTTTCTTTTGTTTATCTGATCAGATTTGAAATTGCATATGAAAATGAATATAATTTGTACTTGATTTGATTCTTTAGGTCAATTGGGTGGACTCAACGGTGAGGGAGGCGAGGAGGAAGGTGACTGTGTTTCATTCATTCAGTTTCAATTCAAATGTGAAAATTCAAAACTCTAGATCTGGGCAAGAATGAGTCATGCTACTGTACATTCGACAGTAGTAGTAGTTATTCAGCAGTCTGTAGCATCAGTAGCATAAGGCTTCGTCGAAGCCGCTTCGACATTAGCAGCATTGTTTGGTTTCAGGAAAATTGCCGGAAGAAAATGCAATTGCGCCGGAAGTAGCACATCCTTACCCGGTAGTAGCACATCCTTACCCGGCAGTAGCACGGTAGCGGCCCCTCGATAATAGCATAGTAGCAACCCATAGTCAGTAGCACAGTAGCAACCCATCCTTCCATTCTTGCTGTAGCAGAGTTGAGTATGCAGTTGAGGGTATTTTAGTAAAATTCGAGTAACAGATGATATGTGAATATTAATTTGTCTTAATTTGTTAGTTTTTGTCTTTAAATGTGTAAGATAATAGGAAAAAATTTAAAAACAATACACCAATTTTACGTCACTGATAATTAAGAGTTCTCAACTTTTTGAAATAACACATTATATCACTACAAAAATTAATTCAGTTAGCCACGGCCGAATGCTGTCGTCAAAAGTCAGTTTGTCGTCGCCAAAAGTCAGTTTGTCGTCGCCAAAAGTCAATTTGCCGTCGCAAAAAGGCAACAGCGACGGCTTGGCGACGACATTTTTGTCGTCGCCGTTGAAGGTGTGGTCCTTTATCTAGGCTACGGCAATAAGCCGTCGTCACCACATTTGCGACGGCACATAGCGACTACTAAGGCCGTCGTCAAGTTTTATTTATGGATTAAAAAAATCTAGCAAGTATTTTAGCTTGTCAGATTTTTTTTGGGAAAAAAACTGTGCAAAAAGAAATTAAATATACTAAAAGAATATTTACATTCAATTAGAGTCCTTAAATGCCAATCATACATCAGAAGAACTAATTAGTACATGAACTAACAAATTCTACATCATATTTGTACACGTCGTTAAGTTTTCTGGTATATGGTATGTTAAGTGTCATATTTTTAAGGAAAAATTGGTCTGTTCAACTATTCATGTCTTCCATTTATACATAAATGATTTATATATAAATGGTCACGTCATAATTTCAAAACTACAATAACCGTCTACAATAATAGGTACGAGGATTAAATGTCATTTTAAATTTTAATACAAAATAATAATAATAATAATAATATATGGATAAAAATAGAGTTACGGTGTCAAAATACTATTTTGCCCTCATATATTTAACACCGTTACAGAAGACTTAACGTCGTGTACTAAAATGTTGTCAGGTTTGTTATTTCATGTACTAATGTGCTATTTTAAAAAGTTAAGAAACTTTAATTATCAGTAGCGTAAATTTGATGTACTATTGATAAAATTTTCTCAAGTTAATAAACAAACGATATATTTATAAACTGAAATTGGGTGAGTAACTAATATATAGTTTACTAAAATAAGATATTCGATATTTCTCAAAATTACCTAATTATTGCTATCCATATTTAAAAGAGAGAAAATTTTGCGACCTCTCACCTTTCCTTTTAATTATGGGGTGTGAAATGTACACACCATTTTTTGTAAATTACACACCCTTTCCTGCTTCTGTTCATTGATTTTCCGAATTTACCCTTAGTGTTCTTATATTTTTTGTTTTGATCTCCATGTAGCTTTTAATAAACCAAAAATGGAGCAGTTAACTCAAAGCCCCCCAAATCGATACCCACATTCAAGAACCTAGAGCCACAACGTAAAGCCATTGCCTTCTCTACTTCAATTCCCCCTTCAATGGGTTTTGCATGATCAATTATCCAGAACACACAAAAATCTCTTTCACTTTTTGTCAATTGCGTTGTTTTTGATTCTTTGATTGAATGACAGCTCCAGAGGTACCCTAAGATGCGCTGTCATGGCTGAGCGCCCAAATCGTAACTCTAGAGAACCACCTGACTTTGGCCGAGTTTCAAGATCCAAACACCGACTTTTCCAAGATCAAGAACCAAACAAAAGGAAAATAAAAGAGTATATCATCTTTGATGAATATATGCATGCAGAAACAACCACAACCAAATGAATTCAACAATCTAATCCAGACGGTCTTTTAATTGTCTCCAGTGAAGCTCCAAAAGCCTATCTCTCATTACTCCCAGCCTTTCTAATTACTTCTGCATATCCCTATCCGAAGTCATCCTCTGATGTTTACCATCTTGCCGACTGCTACATCTTGTTTCCTTCTTAGGTTGAAAAGGTTACTTGGGTTTGAACCAGAGCCGAGTCTGGTATGGGCCCGAAAGACCTACGTCGCGTAGTGCCTCCAAAGTCACGGCCCCTGAATAAAAAATACCAAGTTTTCTATTTTTTTCCTTTTCCAGATGTACATTGTAAGTTCCTTACCAGAAAACATAGTTGCAACTGCGACATGTTGCGTGTTTTGCATAGGGTCTCTCCCAATTTCGATACTTGCTGGGGCATCATAGTATTTTATTTTCTTTTTCTTTTTCTTTTCTTTTCTCTTTCAATTATCTCTACTCTTAATTATTTTTATTTCTTCCATGAAACATCAAATATCTAAAGATCATAAATCTAATTAATGAAATAATATACCTCATTTGCTATATTGTTATGGTTTGAGTAATTATATGTTTTTAAATTTATTAATCTACCATTAAAAAGAAACTATATTGTAAATATTTTAAAGATGAGGAGGTCCCTTTTTATTTTTCTGCCTAGAGCCCCTGAAAACACAAGACCAGCCATGTTTGAACATGTCAGAAATGAAGAGAAACGGGAACAAAAGAAAAAGAAAGAAAGACAAGAGAATGAAAAAAAAACTAACGAGAGCATATTTGGAATAAGAAAAAGATGGTGTGTAGTTTGAGTGTTCAAATTTCAACACTCTTAATTATGAGACCAAATATCTTGGGACTTGTCTAAAAATAAGAAAAAATGTTCATTCACTACAAAATTTAGTACCCTACTTCCCATTCTAATTTTCTTTTTAAAACATTGACCATTTAAACTTTTAAAAGAGAATTTGGGTCAATTAGGTCTAAACTATTAAGAACCTGTATTATTTTAGATTATACCTTCATCCTTTAAACATGATTATAGAGAGAAAATGAAATAGAGAGAAGGTTTGACCGGAACTTAATCGACTTCGATCACCGATAGTCAGATTCTGGTCGCCAGAATCTTATCGGACTTTAAAATATCACTGAAATATCATCGGACCTTGCCACAACCATATCAAACCTTCATTTGAAGTTTTCTTAAGGGATAAACTTTATGAAGAAACTTTACTAGGGGTAAATTAATGAAGCTGTTATTTCAGGTTTAGAGTACAGTAATGTTAAAAAATGATGTACTAGAGCCAGTAGACTTTATAGAGAAACTTTATTAAGGGTCAAGTAAAGAAGCTTTACTAAATGCAGTAATGTTGAAAATGATTTACTAGAGGCAATAAATTTTATATGAAAACTTTATTAAAGGTAATAAACTTTATAAAAAAAATTTACTAGAGTAAAGTAAAAAATGACAGATTCACCTTCATCTATTCACTTCACCAATTCACACAAACCCCTAATTGAAATTTACTACCCTTAGTAAGAAGATCTACTACCCTTATAAGAAAATTTACCGTCCCCAGAACTTAGCAAAACTGCCACCTGTTCGACACCTACAAGTCATTGTCGATGGACGTCTTTTGCCATGCCAACTCGGTCTATCTTCAAGACACAGCCAACGAGATTCAGTATATCTCCAGGATTTGGCATGTGAAGACGACCACGACGACGATGCTTCAGATCTGCTGTTGGTGTCTATGGAGGGGGCTCGGGCGAGGATCAAAGGAGGAGAAGGAGGCGGTGAGGGTGGTTTTGGAGTTGGAAAGCCGGACCCGAAGCTTGTGCTTCGCCAGGAGAGAGAGAAAGATGCCGAGAGTGGAATCAGATTCAAATCCGGTGGACCTAGTCAGAGTCGGTGATGAAGCAGCAGTGCTAGGGTGGACGACATCGAGGCGCTGGATCTGATTCTAAGCTCGTACTTCTCAATCAGATCCGGTTCTTCTCGATCAAGTTTATGCTTTGGACAGACGACTTCTTCCTGGTTGCGTAGTCGAGGCAAGCTGAGGTGACGACGATGGTGCGATGGTGGGTAGAGAGAGAGAATCGGTGAGTAAAACGGTGAAGGTGAAAACGAAAGGTGAGAAAGAGAGAGTTAATTAGATAGAGCTAATCGACACTTTTTTCAGTTTTTTGTTATGAACGATCATTTACCCTAAAAATAAATACACGGTCAAAACTTCCCCGTGTAATTGGACACCACCTACTACAGGACAGTACTCCAAGTTAGATTCACTTCACTTCAAGTCCAGTTCATTTTTTAACCGTACATATCTCATCTGCGCCGCATTGGATGTTGACTATAAGTCAACACTGTAACTCCCTCGTTTCCTGGTAATTGATTTCCTTCTCACTCTCTAAATCCCACAACAGAAGAAAGAAAGAAAGAAATTACCAGAAAAAGATATTAGTAATCCCTGAAGCTCCTGCCTTTGAAGACTAATCTTTATTTGATTTTCTCCAAATTTCAATTCCTCCTCATCACCACTGCCACCATCATTATCGCCGCTCCAAAAAGTCAAGCTTTGCTCTGCTCCGATGGAACCCTCACCTCCGTCCTCCCTGCCGGAGCTCGACGCGGCGGAGAGGATCATCCTCCGCTGGGACTCCACTGCCTCCGAGGAAGCCCGCGAGCAGATGATATTCGAAGGCCAACGCGACGAGGTCGATCGCTACTTGCACGCCGTCGATGAAATCCAACGCTCCATGTCCGCCGCCTCCCTCGCCGAGGACGACCAAGCCAAGCTCAGCTCCGCCATCCTGATCGCCATGGCCCGCCTCGAAGACGAGTTCCGCAACATCCTCCTCCACCACACCTCCCCCATCGAGCCCGACTCCCTCGCCTCCAGCGACCGCTTCTCATCCGCCGACTTCGAAGTCGACGACTTCTCCGCCGCCGAAGACGACGGCGGCTCCTCCACTCCAAGATCCTTATCCGCTGCCGATGAGCTCCTCCGCCGCGGCGACTCCTCCAACACCGCCAGCTACAGGTCCACCAGCAGCATGCGCGAGCTCGATCTCATCCCCACCGATGCCGTCGTCGACCTCCGCAACATCGCCGAGAGGATGATCGCCGCCGGGTACCTGAGGGAGTGCGTCCAGGTCTACGGCAGCGTCAGGAAGTCGGCGGTGGATTCGAGCTTCCGGCGGCTCGGGATTGAGAAGCTGAGCATTGGCGACGTGCAGAGGCTTCAGTGGGAGCAGCTCGAAGCCAAGATCCGGCGGTGGATACGCGCCGCCAAGGCCTGCATCAGGATTGTCTTCGCCAGCGAGAAGAAGCTCTGCGAGCAAATCTTCCAGGGCATCGGCACCGCCATCGACGACGCCTGCTTCATGGAGACCGTCAAGGGCCCCACCATTCAGCTCTTCAATTTCGCTGAGGCCATCAGCATCAGCCGTCGTTCCCCGGAGAAGCTCTTCAAGATTCTCGACTTGCACGATGCTCTGCTTGACTTGATTCCTGACATAGATTCCGTGTTTGAGTCCAAGTCGTCGGAGACGATTAGGATTCAGGCGGCAGAGATATTGTCGAGGTTGGCGGAGGCCGCCAGGGGGATTCTGTCGGAGTTTGAGAGCGCCGTGCTTCGTGAGCCGTCTAGGGTGCCGGTGCCGGGTGGTACGATTCACCCCTTGACTCGGTATGTGATGAATTATATAGCTTTGATATCTGATTATAAGCCGACTTTGAACGAGCTTATTGTGTCGAAACCCTCCACCGGGTCGCGCTACTCCGGTGACCCCACCACGCCGGATATGGAGTTTGCTGAGTTGGAGGGGAAGACCCCTTTGGCTTTGCATTTGATTTGGATTATTGTGATTTTGCAATTTAATTTGGATGGCAAGTCTAAGCACTATAAGGATGCCTCCATTGCTCATTTGTTTATGATGAACAATGTTCATTACATTGTTCAGAAGATCAAAGGGTCCCCTGAACTTAGGGAAATGATCGGGGATGATTACTTGAGGAAGATGACTGGGAAGTTCCGGCAGGCGGCCACTAGTTATCAGAGAGCTACTTGGGTGAAGGTGTTGTATTGTTTGCGAGACGAGGGGTTACGTGTGAGTGGGAGTTTCTCTTCCGGGGTTTCAAAGAGTGCTTTGAGAGAGAGGTTCAAGTCTTTTAATGCCATCTTTGAGGAGGTTCATAGGACTCAAGCTACGTGGTTGGTGCCTGATTCACAGCTTAGGGAAGAGCTGCGAATATCTATCTCGGAGAAGTTGATCCCTGCTTATAGATCCTTCCTTGGCCGGTTCAGGAGCCATATAGAGAGCGGGAAGCATCCAGAAAACTACATCAAGTATTCGGTTGAGGATTTGGAAACTGCTGTCCTGGATTTCTTTGAAGGATACTCTGTGTCCCACCACTTGAGGAGGAGATTGAATTGATGATAATGTGATTAGTTGAAGTTTTGCAAGTTTAGAAGCTTAGGATACATTCTTTGAATTTTTTTTGGAGTTTTCGGGTGATGCGGGCCGGTCAATATGATATCTGAGATGCATTGAGCTTTCCATTTACATTAAAAGTCGTATATACTTCAATATTCTGTTGATTTGGAGGAACTCACATTCTTTGTGAAGATCTCAGTTGTAGCTCTCTACAGAGTGGCCTAGAATCCAACCCCAAATGCTTCTGCGCTGTAAGCATGCCATTTATTATTACTACCACGTCTCAGATTTTGTTTCATTTTGTTCATATTTGGAATCCTAGTTTATTTCATTTCGTTTTAATATTACGAAGCAGTTTCTTGTAATAGCTCCAGGTGACTTGTATACTGTTGTCACATTTTTAGCCTTTGATAAGGCAAATCTGGAAAATGGGATCATAGATGACTCTTGACTATAATAGCAATGTCCACCACCCCTTCAGGTGTGATTTCCAGACCTTGTTGTTGCCTTTTCTGGCGACGTGTTATGCTTTGATGATATTTGTTTCTGATTTTAGCAAGTACATGTAGAATAAATCTCAACGAAAATCATTCGAAGTTGTTTATACCTCTCATGAAACACTGTAGTATCAGTGTTCTCTCCCAAGTCATTTTTGCTTTGAAGATGCACTGGAAGTCTGCATACTTTGTCAGTCTCAGTCAGATTTCAACCAGAGAAGTGCTCGTACATTAGTTTCTACTAGAAATTCATGCATTGTTAGGGATTTCTAATTTAGTATGCATCTTACTCCATGCATTCATCATCCCTTTGGAAATGCACCATTGAGGATTTGAGGTGCTCATGCTACCTGCAGGCTGCAGCACGTTTCCATATTTTTTGAAGTGAGATGAAAATCACTAATATTTTTTTAAAATAATAACTTTATTGATGAAATTAACGATTACAATCGTTCAAGAGGACATCCCTTGTCATGATGAGAGTATTTACAGATCAAATATTACTCCTAAGAAGTGTGCGCATAATTGGCAAGGATATGATGAGCAACTTTGTTAGAATCACGATAATCATGAACCAATCTAAATTCCTGATGTCTATTCAAACTCTATTTAGCCTCATCAAGAATAAGACCAAGACTTGAGATATCAGCTGTATCTTGATTCAGAGCATGCACAAGTAATAAATGATCTGTTTCTGTCAATTTCATACCTTCAAGAAGAGCTGACAATTCAACATGGAAAGGTGAAGTCAATTGAAGACAAGGTTTAGGATCCCCTGCCATGAAATCACATGCTCATTCCTTATCACCACACCACAACCTCCTCTTCTTGAATCTGGGATGTAAGCACCATCACTGTTACATTTGACCCAACCTTGCTCCGGTTTATCCCAATGCATGATCTGACGGGGTTGCCAAGCTTCACTACCATTAGCCTTAGTGAAGTCATTGTACCAACCCAAGCTTAATAAAACTCCATATATGGGCTTATGCCTTTTGTTCTCCCATAATTGAGAATTCATGTTTGTCCATGTAGACCATAAGACCATGAGTACCTGCGCACATTTTTCCTGTGATACACTGTGATATAGCAAGCAGATGATCCTTCATATTTGTAGCTCCAGGAACCTTTTTCTTTCTTTTTTATCCAAAGAGTTCAGATGTCCCTGTCTGTTTTCTCATCACTTGCATTGTAGCTCCAGGAACTTGCTGTAAAGAAGCTGCAAACCAAGCCTCTTTAGCGTAGGGGCAATGCACATATAAATGTACTCCATCTTCGTGGACATAATTACACAGCAAGCAGCTCATGTCCCCCACATAGCCTTTTCTGCTCAACTCATCTCTTGTAGGTAAGATACCCACACAAGTCCTCCAAGCATGCAATGCTACTTTCTTAGGGACTTTAGAGTATCATATTGCATTCCCACTACCACAAAAACTACATTTAAGGACACTCAAAAAGAGTCCTTAAAAACATACAAAGACACTGAAAAAAATCCTCTATCTAGGGAGTCATCTTAAGTCCTAATCAAGGTGTCCACTTATCTATACGAGTACACTATTTATGTGGCCTAATAGCTTTTTGTGTGTTCTTATATATAAGATGGCACCCAAACTGCAACCTAATATCATCCGACATAATAGTTTTCCGTGACGTAGGTGATAATTTAGGCTACGGAAATTTTTCCATCGGTTAAGTATATCTTAAACGACATAAGTATTATTATTCTGCCTGCTAAGTTTTTTTTTCTACTAGTGGAAGCAAAGACCTTATAAGATGAATCGAATCCTAATGTTAATGAACCAAAGTAACTTCCAGGTTCTGGACATGCATATTGTTAGTTAGTTTTCTCCAATATTTCAATAGTACTTAATAAGAGTTGTTAACCATGTAAGGGTAGTTATGTATTTTGCTATTAATCTCTACCCTGGTATATATAGCAAGAGATGTAATATGTTCAAATTAATCAAGTTAGCCACAATGTAGCCTCTTTATCTCTTCTGCGTTTCTACTTTCTGTTTTGCTCTTTCATCTACAATAAACCATGAATCCTAGCATGGTATCATCTCAGTTATGGTTAAAAAATCACATAATTCAGGTAACATCTCAGTGCCGATAACAGTGGTCAACCCTATTTACCATTATTATTCCCCATGGGGAGCCCTAACGTCGAGAGGTAAAAATGTCTCAAAATTTTTATATGGGCGGTTACGTTCATCTACTTGAGAGTTTGTTGTGTAGAAGGTTTGACCAAATTATATCATGTACAGGTAGATATAAGTGTTTTCGTGTGATATCGGCCTTTGAATATACAGCTTTCGTAGGCAGCCTTAAGTTATACATTTTTCAGTTTAAACAAAGTTTACAATTTCTGTTTTTGATCTCTTGTGCTGTTCACTTTCTTGCTGCATATCTCTGTCGACCTTGCCTATCAAAATTTAAGTGATTCAATTCTGTAGTGTTTTTGGGTTTTTGATTGGGACATTATCCTTGTATTTGGCTATACATCATGGCCTCTTCTATTAATTGTTATTTGGTCCAATCATTATGCTTGTTACCAAGCATATGGTTGAGGAGGAGGGATACCTCCACTTAGGCCGAAAAAGTTGTCCAAGGTTTGGTCACCGGTGGTCTTGAGTCCCATCTGCCGCCCCTAAAGGCAACTAGAGCATGTAGGTGACTTAAACTGGGATACCAAGTCATTCCCCTTATAGCTCACCTTCCAAGCCCCTCGGAGAGGCATGTTGGAAAAGGCCTTCCTGGCAGTCCCACATCGGGGAGGAATGACACGGTTTCTAAGACACAACCATATATGTAGACCAAAGAACTATGAGAAATGTAAGATTCTTTCAACCCTAAAACTCTGTCAAGTCGCTTACACCACAGTTCTAACATAGGCATCGGAGAGTCGAAGACTAGACTCACCCTGATCTTGACTCCTGACGCCTTTGCTACTTCTGCAGGGTATCAGATAGCAGGATCAGTGGTATTCCATTGTTCTCTGGGAACAAGAGTAACATATAGTAATAGATCTACACTATTGAAATTAATCAAGTCAGCCACAATGTAGCCTCTTTATCTCTTATCTCTTCTGTGTTTCTACTTTCTGCTCTGCTCTCATCTACAATAAACAGTGAATCCTAGCAAGAGCAACTTTTTCTATGTGAAGAACACGATACGTTCTACAACTGTTCATGCATTACTGATCCATCTCTTTAAAATGGCCAAACCTGAACTATTGTTTTAGTCGCCAATGATGTTAAATGTATGTGAACTGTGTAATCATGCAAAACAAGCCCTGTATTCTCAAATATGGATTGTTATGAGCGATCAAAAACTACCTATGCGTATATGGAATTGCAAAATAGAGATTGTCCATATCCTCCTCATATTTTCGAGTTGACATATATTAATTCGTTTTATGGTATTTGAATAGAACTCGATGGTAGGAGGAACCGAGGAACAGGATTATCCCCATTCACCAGCGTAGACCCATTTTATTTAACCCTTTAAATTAGGTAATTTAGTAAGTATAAGGTGAATGAATTTAGTTACCTAAAGTTGAATGCTTGAAACAGTTTTATATGTTTCACCTTATATGGTTGCTTAAATTCTTGAGAACGTAACCTCATACAATACGAAAAGATGTAACCAGGGGCGTAGGGAGAGGGTGGCGAGAGGGGTCAATTGACCCTTCTCATAATTGTTCATTTAATTGCTTTTTGAATGATAATTATATTATTACACCATATTGACCCTCCTAATCAGTGTTAACAATTAATAATAATGTTTTTACCTTTAATTGGTTCAATTAAATACATGATTTTCATCTCTATTGTTTATATTTTCTCTAATAAATCAATCTCATAAGGTCTTAGAACGCTGGTCTAACTTCAAAGTTAAACTAATTGAACATTTTACATAGAACAACTATGTTACTATCTTATTTTTCTTTTTAAAAGATAGTGAAACTTTATTCAAATAAAAAGCGGGAGAGCCAAAAATGACAATCCAAAGTCTAATATGAAAGTTAAGAAATAAAAGCGTGTATGCGTCACTCATAACTTTTATGAAATTACATACTTATAACCAAAAAATATATGGAAATTCTAAATCGGGAGATGAGTATATAAATTAAGTGATCTTGTTAAAATATTATTTGGATAAAAGTCATAAAACCCTATATGACAAAATTGTGAGCCAAGGTAAAAAACTAAAAGTATCGATCACCGACTTAAACTGTAATGAATTGTTTGTAACCTAAACCAACTTATCAACATGCAAAATCAAAAACTAAAATGGACTAAGATTTTTGTGTTGGATATATAAATGGGCAATTATGTTATCAAACAATGTTTTTCTTAATGTCTATTATTTTGGTTTTGCCCCTCCTAGTTGAAGTTTATGGCTACGTCACTGGATGTAACCTCACAAAATGTGAAAGGATGTAACGTCACAAATGTTAAAGGTTGGAACATATCAAAGAATGTCAACGGTTGACATGCGAAAGGTTGTAACTCATGAATAAGGATTTATGACATTCAAGTGATGATCATGATTATATTCCTTCATGTATAAATAGGTGACACTTTCTTTGTTCAAACACATCCAAGATATTCGATATATTCGAGACAATTCAAATACAACAATTCGAAACATTCGATTGACCATCTCAAATCATCTTATCCTCTCTTGAGTTCTCTCTCTTTTCATTTCTAATATTAGTTTTTTAGTGATAGAAAGAAAGTACTACAAATTCGTCGGGCGTTCTTGGCAGAAGTACAGCTCTAAAAGCACAAGCAGTCATTGTATCTTAGGAGGCAAGTGTCATCAAGCCCTTGCACCGATAGTAGGGCTGCATATTTGGTCCGGATCCTACTCAAACCGATCTGATCCAATCTAAATAAGTTGGATCCAGTCGAATCATGATAATGAAAAAAACACTTTCTAATGGATCCGACCCGTTTAATAAAGTTTCGATTTAAGATCAGATCCTGAAAAAAAAAATAATGCCAAAATCTAAATAACCGTTGAATTAAACTATATCTATTTTAGGGGGTTAGATTTTTAGGGTAAATCACATTTTATTTTTGTCAAGACTTTGTTAAGTTTAAAACTTTGAATTGATTAATGTAATAATGTCATTTTGTGTCCAATTAATTTGAACTTTTAGAACTTAGAATCTTAGAAGTTGGATACATGTCTTTCCTTGTATAGATATATCAAATATGTCTCAAATTTCAAGCTTTCCGGATCTGAATAAAATCTGAGATTTGATCCAGTTTATTTAGGATCCGGATCCGTTTGGATCAAACATTTAAAAATACAATCAATCTGAAAAAAAAATTAAACTGTTCAGATCACATATCCTAATTTAAAAACAAAAGAAATTTGATCTAAATGCAGCCCTAACTGATAGATGAGACATAATTTGGCTTAAGAAAAGTGTGTGAGACACACGACTCGACTTCAACACTTTTCTCTGCTCTTATATCCGAGTTGGTTACTTAAACGATGTTTTTGTTCTTCATTCTAAGTGGTCCAACACACACGATTCGCTTTCACAAATTCAACTTCTCTTTCAATCAAATGTGGTAATCAAAGTTATTCATTTTTTTTGAAATTCAATCAAATCAAAGTTGTTCATAGTTATTGGTTTCATGTTTTCATTTAATTTTTTATAAATATTATTTTTAATTATTAATTAGATTTATATAAATATATATATATACAATATCTAACCTTTTTTCTTAAAGGAGGCTCATTGACGTTACCGTTATTTGCTACCCTACTTGGTTATTTCGCAGTGTCACATATAGATAGTGGCAAAGTGAGAATGAAATGTCAGTCGTGCTAATTCGCTGACTTCCGTAAGGTCAACCATCTCCTTTGCGACCGAAACTGGGTGATGGGAATGTGGAATGATCATGATAAGTCGCTACTATTACCAATGACTTTGAGGGTCAAAAATTAGCAATTACGGCTAGGGAGGTAGGGAGGCAAGGAAACTGACGAACAATGTGTGAATTAAAAAAATAATAAAAATTGAAACTTGACACGACATCAGCTTAATATATATTATTTCCGGTTAATAATATCAGCATAATTAATGATAACTATAACAACATTGTTTTGGCGTACGAATATTTTTTGGAGATGAGATCGGTATGAGACGGTATAAGATTTAACCTATTTTGATACTGATTTTGATTTTTTTTATATTGATATGAGACAAGATGTGTGATTTTAAAGTTTGGTACCGAACCGTCCTGATACCCAAAAAGTTTGGGACAAGTACGAGACCAATCGAGACATAAGATTTTAAGTTAGGATTTTATATCTATAAATTAAACAATTAATTTTGTATTATATTTATGCAATATTTAACACTTTTTCTTAACATAAATCATCAAACTAACATAATTAGGTGACTTTATCACTTTAAGATGATTAATTCTTCATTATAAATACATACTTTTTTTCTTTAAAACTAGTAAAATTATAAATTTGGGAGAATTCTAGACATTCAGTATCTATTTGGCTCATACCGATTACAAAATTGGGGATTCAGTACGATTCGGGACAACACTTTTTTCACTTTGTGTCCTGACCCGATTAGGTTTCGTACGGGACGGTCGAGATCGATATCAGGATTTCAGTATCAAACTCTCACCCCTAATATTTTTTCTTACCTGGGCTTAAGCCTTGGGCTGGCTCTGCTAGCTCATAAAAGATCGAGCAATCTCACTTGCTACATCAGACGCATGTTTCTGGTAATAAAGCTGGTATTTCTACTACATCGTTGTCATATAAGGTAGAATAGATTCATAGTACCCAAAAAGTGGTTCACCAATCACCTAACATTGCTCTTTTATATAAGAAACCAGACAAAGCGAGTAGCCACATTACTAGATAGAGAGCTTGTTGTCACAACCTTCTAAGTTCTTTGAGTATTTTTGAATCAAGCATTGTCCAATGAAGATTTTAGAATACACTAGAGTACTCTAGAAACTTCTGAAACATTATGAAAAGCCTTGGATGTCTCCAGAAAGATCAAGAAAGGGTGAGAAGCCTCTAGGCAACTCTAGAATTCTCTAGAGTCATAGAGGAGGCTCAAAGGTCTAGAACTGGCCTCTAGGGCTCTCTAGAACACTCAAAGTATAACTTAGAGTAGTATAGTATTCTCTAGAATGTTCTACAAGTTATACATAGCTAGAATCTTCTAGAATTTTAGCCAAGGGGAAGAAACCTATAAATAAGGAGGCACCCCTCTCATTTAGACATACAAAACAAATCAACACACTTGTTTTGTAAAGCTTCATTCAAAGCTTAATTAATAATTTAATACAAGTTCTCTTGTTTTCAAGAGTTCTTGTATTCTTTCGATTGTTCTAGCCGACGAGTTTGCATGAAGTAAGACTCACTTAGCATAGCAGAGTCCTAAGGCCGCACAAGTAACCAAATGAAAGAAGTAAGCTCGTGACATTATGCTCTTGCCTTCGAGATTTATTTCCCTTCGTTTGTAGATGCACCAAGTCCTTTTGTCTTCTTTTTCCCTATATATATATATATATATATGTGTGTGTGTGTGTAGAAACTCTTGCTGGTGACTAACCGAAGATATATATATATATATATATATATATGTTTGTGTGTGTAGAAACTCTTGCTGGTGACTAACCGAGACTCCGGTTGAGCTTCTTCATACAGTTGCTTGTTCAGATGTAGTCGACAGTGATGAGTTCAAACTCAAGACTGATATACATGAAGTTTCCGCGCGAGATTACCGCACAGACGTTCGACCTCAACCATTCTGTCCTTAACATTGACGGTGGAGCCGTGTGGGATGTCCATCAGGCACGCAGCCAAAGCATTGCTCGGTTGGGCTCAAGCTCTACCGAGTTTTCAGGTATTAAAAAAATCTGGATACAATATGTTTTATTTTACATTTTTGTTCAGTTAAGTCCACCTGTCTTATCAAACTAGTGCACATTACTCTTCCTCTACCTGACTTCGCATATATTTTTCAGTTCATGTTCCTCTTTTCCTTCTATAGTTTTCTACTCTTCTCCTCATTCAATCTCAAAACTTCTCAATCTTCTTCCTACATTGAATTATTGCACTTCAATCTATTTAATTTGAGAAAAACTTTGTTGGGTTTTATGATTTGTTTCTTATTTTCATAACTTCCCTCTACATTTATTAACACCTGTTTTTCTATGAATACTTATTAACGTACACTTGAGCTCCTACACTTTGTATGGTTGTACTGGAAATTTGTTTTGGTCTTCGACCAAAATTTAAACTCACCTCATGTTTAGATCCTGGTTCCGCCATTGATGTCCATGATATTTGTCAGATAAGAATAACAGTGCCATCTGCCCTTGATCATGGCCAGAAGAGAGTCGTCTGCACTTTAATGGACACCCACTTTGGAAACGAGCCTCCTATAGTCCCATATATATATATATATATGCCAGATCTGAAGCGCATGTCCACACTTTGTTAAATTACGCACAGTCCGCGTGTCGCCATCTGCATCGTCCGCTTTCTCTCGCTTTTTCTTCCCATTATACGGAGATAGCGACACGTGGTCGTCCGCACTTTAATAAAGTGCGCATGGTGCTTTCCGGATTCAAACTTTCTATAGAGACACTGAGTGATTAGTAAAAAAAATCTAAATTTGTGCATGGTAAGGAAAGTTAAGAACTACAAGCTGATTAAAATGGGTATCCACACTAATTAGAGAGACAAAAATTTATGATTAGAGGCATTGATGTATTGATTAAGACGATTGCAGGTAATAAATCAGATTGCACCGGATCCTAATCCGAATTCTACAATTTAGACACATATAATCGTTATACCTAATGCTAATTCTTGTATTATAAAAACAAGGGTTTGAGGAATTGGATTCTATATCAACCTCAATCGACAATTCTTGTACCCGCATACATATAGTTTCCATATTACTGCATAGCATACAAATTTTCAAGCATGAGTAGTGTTCTAGTCTGTGTGTTACTTTGTATTCTTGCTTTGTGTGATTTTGGAATTGGTTATGGACAAATGACTCGCAATGTGCTCGACTATGGTGCGGTTGGAGATGGCCAAAAAGATGAATCTGAAGTAATATTCTGTATCTTATTTTTGCTTTCTCTACTTTGTGAGTCTTATTGATTTTACAAACTAATTTGTTGAATTGCTGTTATTTTGCATGAAACTCAGGCTTTTTTGAAAGCATGGAACGCCTCATGTTTAGATAAAGGGACACCAAGACTTGTAATACCAGGGGAGAAAACCTATCTTCTTCAGCCTACCAAATTCTCAGGTCCTTGCCAGTCCAGCTCCATTCAGGTTGAGGTAAGAAACGAAGGAACGGATGTGATTGTATAGGAACATCATAGAAATGTCAATATTTATAACAATTTTCTTTTACCTCTCGTCGATGAATACAACATAAAACTTCGACTGTTCGCACATTGTAGATTTCTGGAAAGCTTCTGGCACCCAGTCCAGATGCATGGAAAGAGTGTACAAATCCTTGGTTAACTTTTTCGGAGGTGACCAACCTCACTGTGAGTGGATCAGGAGAACTCAATGGCCAAGGTTCCCTTTGGTGGAACAAATACAACCTGGTTAACAATGTAAGATATCCAAATTACTATGTTCACATTCAACTTCTGATAATTAATCTTTCTGCTGTTTCCTTTGCTATCTGCTTAGCCTTAACCTGAGAATTTTCACTATTTTCAGCTGAATAATACCAAGGGGCAATGCGAACGACCAAAGGTACCGATTTGTGATAATCATTCATAGGTAGGTGCTCTTAAGTTAAGCCAGGTTAATAACTTCACAATCTGGAAAATTCATCATAGTTTTTGATAGAGAAATTATTAGAATTTCATTAAAAAATCATCGGTCAGAAGACGCTTATATCAAAATGTTGTCTTGAAATCTAACTATGACACAAACCCTTACACATGAAAAATAACTCTTCTTGTTACAGCTGCGCTCAAATATTAACCTATGACAAATCACTTCTAGCTATTTCTGTCGAACCTCTTTAAAGAGAAATATTAGTCGCCTAGAAACTACAATCAGTGTACGTCTAGATACAACTCAAAATTAAATGAAAATAACTAGCTATCATAAGTCAAGGCTAATCAGCTTCCACCACTGTAGGACCCGGATAAGTAATTCGCAGCGGCTCCTCCTCATTCTTCCGATGAACTTTATTCTTGCTTCTCAACTTCTTACTAGCCGGATTTCGTTTCCTGGAAACTGTCCCAACCGCAATCGGGACGTCCACCAAATCTCTAAAACCAAGAGAAAAATTAGGAAATGACCCAACAGACAAAGACCAAGAGGAAATCGCCGCAGCAAGAGATGGTAGTGCCACGTACCTCCCTCTTTGGCAGCAACCGTCGGCAGACATAGGAAAACTAGTCGACGATGAGATCCTCGCCACCGATCACTATCCCCGTGACATCCTCCAATCTTGCAGAAACCCTACGAGCCTCAACTATCGCTGCAAATTGCTCGAACAATTGGCGGCTAGAGAGAAACCGTAGCTCTCCAAATTCGACTCTATTTTGTAACAACCCACTTTGTTAAGCCTAATTCTCAAACAGGGAAATTCATCATAGTGATCATACATTGCATGGAAAATATTGCAGGCTTTACGCTTCCACAGATGCGAGAGTCTTCGATTAAGTGGACTTACTCTAGTTGACAGTCCAAACGCACATATCTCCATCCAGTTGCAATTATGCGAATGTCTCGTACCTTCAGATTAGGGCACCTGAAGATAGTCACAACACAGATGGAATTGACATCTCTATGTCAACCTGTTAAGGAAGTTAATCTAACATATCTTTTCATACTAAGTATATCATAATCTGTGATTATCTGTAATGATCTGTTACCCTTTGTACTCCGTACTTGTAGCTTAATTATAGGATAGTTATCTTGTACCTTACGTTTACTCCTTGTATATCTATTCAGCCGTGTATGAATGAAAGGCTATTCCAACCAAATATCTTTCTTTCATGGTACCAGAGCCAGTACGAACCTCTCTGTAATCCTTTCCATCACAACTGCACTTTATCTCTCGTGCAGCAACCCAATCCGGCCTGTCCATCACAGCCACATCCTATCCAATCGTCATGGTAGAAATTGACGACACAGAAGGAAGCAGTTCTCATGCTTCCAAATCAGATATCTCTAATCCCTATTTTATTCACCACTCAGATCATCCGGGTTTGGTTTTAGTTTCCAAACCACTAAATGGTGATAACTATTCACCTTGGCTGCGAGCAATGACCATCGCTCTAAATGCCAAGAACAAGTTGGGCTTCGTCAATGGCACACTCAAATCTCCTTCAGCAGAAAAAAAACCAGAGGATTATGCTACATGGTCTAGGTGCAATGATATGGTTCATTCCTGGATTGTTGATAGTTGCATATTTATGCGTATTTATCGTGTTTAATTGAACTATTACACTTGGATTATTGCTATTAATTGAGTGATTTAATTAATGTTTATTGTTTTATTAGGTTTTGTGGAGAAATAAAGAAAAGAAGAAATAAAAAGGATTCCTAGTGCCATAAGGAAGGGGAGACCAAGAGGAGTATAAAAGGACTCTAGGGTTTTCTAATAAGGGGGAGTTCGACAAAAAATATAGAGGAGGCAGAAGAGTTGGCGAGAAAAAGAGAAGGAAAAGAAAAGGGCAGCAGCTGTGCACCCAGCGAGCACCAGCGTGCGCCCAGCGAGCACCAGCGTGCGCCCAGACGTGCACCTCGCGCGCACCAGCAGAGCACCAGCGTCCAGTCGCTGTGCACCCAGACGTGCACCTCGCGCGCACCAGCGTGCACCAGCGCGCACCCAGCTGTGCACCCAGACGTGCACCAGCGGCAGCAGGGCTGTGCACCGGTTCTTCTTCTCCTTTAATTTCATCTTCCATGTATTCTCTGATGTTCTTATTCAAGATTATGTGTAGCTAAACTCCTTAATAGTTAGGGGCTGATCAAAGCCCTAGATATGTCTTTGATTTCAAACCCCAATTGATTCATATAATTTTTAGATGAGAATTTCTTCACTGATTGCTCATTGATAATTCTGTTGCATGTTTCATTGGGTCGACACTTTGATGCATGTTTTAGGGTTTATTATTTTGAATGTGTTTATGACCGACATATCGTTGCACATTCTATGAGAAATAACATGTTCCTTGCAGGTACTTGTGTGAAGTGATTCCTTGGTAATCTAAGGCTACCGACATTGACCTTAGATTCCTTGTTGTTACTCAAACGTTCTTAGAACTTCATGATTTCAGTTATTTTGGTCTAGATACCGACATTTCATAGATCAATTAATTGAGAATATAGTTAAGTCGATAACGACATTTCACTTAACATGGCAAGTAAGAGAATGTAATACGGTTAATGACCTAACGACATTGGCTTGACTGTGAGTGCATTCATTTATAATCTTTGACATTGTTTTGGGGTGATTGAAGCATATCTAGTGGTGGAGAGAAGTTTCTAGCTATTGTTCTTCTCATATTTGCATCCATATTTATCTTCTTTAATATTCTGTTTTCAGCAGTACTTATGTTTTGTTTATTTTTGTTCACTGATCAAACCAACTCCGATTACCCTAAAAATTTGTGTGGTAGTCCGCCACTGTGTCTAGTTAGTGTGTATTTAATTTCGTAATTTTTGGTTGAGTCTAGATTAGCTAATTAATTAGGTTTCTGCTCGTTGGTCGAGTCTGCCAGATTTATAGTTTCTGCATTTGTTTGTGTTTCTTGTGTCTTTAAGTCTTAGTTTCACCAATCCTCTGCGGGTAATGACCCCTATTTGCCATTTACTACATTGACATAATTGATTTGATAATAGGGTATCTTTGTTAGGTGCGTTTGACACCTATCAAATTTTGGCGCCGTGTCGCCGGGGATTGTTTAATTCTAAGTCTTAATATTGTCTTATGTTTTTAGTTTAGTTTTCTTTTTAAATTTCTTTCTGAGTCTTACATTCTTTACTGTGTGCAGGAGCTTCTTGTATGCATACTCGTCACTCTACAAGCTCTGAACCACTGTTATTTGATCCAGAGATTGAGAAAGCAGCAAGCCAAAACCGGAAACAACAGAGACTACAGGTGAACACGAGTAACAGTGGTGGTGACGATTCTGAGCCTGAACACCATTCTGATTCAGAGATTGAGGAACAGGAAGATCAGCATATTCCAACGCCACCATTATCACCACGACCAATGGCCAAACTCAAGGAATCCTTTGTTCCGGGTACAGGTGTTGTAGACTCACCAATCGTGCTTCCAGATAATTTGGGAAATTATTCAATACCCCCATCGCTCATCGCTAATCTGCCACACTTTAGAGGCACTTCTTCTGAGGACCCTCAAGACCATTTGAATGAGTTTGCAGCATTGTGCAGAATACAGAAATCACAGAATGTGGATGAAGATGTTGTAAAACTTATTCTCTTCTCATTCTCTTTGAAGGAAGAGGCAAAGGCATGGTACAACTCATTGGAATCTCAGTCGATTGATACATGGGACACGATGGCTGCTGAGTTCATGAAAGAATTCTACTCTGCATCTCGCACCAAGAACTTGAAGAAGCAGATCAGTACTTTCAAGCAGAAAGATGGAGACGAACTACATGAAGCCTGGAGTCAATTCAAAGGTTTACTTCGACAATGCCCTCATCACAAGTTTGATCTCAACACTCAGATGGAATACTTCTATGAAGGAATTGATTCATTCAATAGGCAAAAACTTGATTCAGCTTGTGGAGGAAATTGGTGGAATCAAACTGGAGCTGAAGCTAAAGCAATTGTGGAGAATCAAGCAGAGAACTCAAGACAATTTCAGTCAAGAGATAGATCCATGGGTGCAAGCAGAAAATCTTTGAATGCGTTTGCAATAAATGGGGCCATGGAAAATAGGTTGAGCACTATGGAGAACGACATAGCTTTGATTGCCAGTGCCTTAAAAGTCGACAAGAGGAAGTCAGTTGCAGCCGTTGGTGTGATATGTACTTTGTGTTCTGCTGTGGATCATCGAACAGAGCACTGTCCTAAGTTTAGAACAGATGAGGTAGATGAGAATGTGAACTTTGCTGGAAGACAATTCAATAACTACCAAGGTAATAGGGATCATCCGTTTCTCAGCTACAAGAGCAACAATGTGCTTAATCCTCCTACTAATCCACCAGGATTTCCACTAAGACAAGCTAGAGGGGATGGACAATTTGGTCAAAGGCAGCAACAACAGTATCAGGCTCCACCACCTCAAGCACCAACGGGTACATCAAATTTGGAAGCCTTAATACAACAGATGATGGTTGACAGTAAGAAGGAGCGAGAGGAGAGTAGTGCATTCCGCCAAGATATCAAGGTCACCACTCAGCAACATGGGAAGTCCATTGAGCTTCTTGAACGTCAGATGAGTCATGTACAACAACTTTTGACGCAACAGAACTTTGGAGCACTACCTAGCAAGACCGAACCTAACCCAAGGAATGAGCGTGAGGTAAATGCTATGCAACTGAAGAGTGGAAGGGTTTTAGGGTCAGTTCCAGAGCCTAAAAATAAGACAAGAACGTTGGGGGAGCCTGTAATTGAGGAATTGGTGTTTGACAAACCGTTAGAAAATTCTCAGGAAACCCAAATTCGACCTGTTGAAAATGCACCTGGAACCAACGTTCTGACAACTTCAAAAATTGAGCAGGTACATTCTAAACCTTATTCTTCTCCCACTGACATTCCAGTTCCTTTTCCTAGCAGGTTGAGAAAACAAGAGAAGGAGGACAAGGCCAATGATATCTTGGACATCTTTCGAAAAGTCCAAGTAAATATTCCTTTACTTGAAGCACTCAAGCAGATACCACAATATGCAAAGTTTCTCAAAGACCTGTGTACAACCAAGAGGAAGTATAGGCCAACTGAGACAGTAGCATTGAGCGAAAAAGTGTCTGCTGTGCTACAAAGAAAGCTACCTCCAAAGATGGAGGATCCCGGGCGCTTCACTGTTCCATGCGTTATTGGTGATAACAGGTTTTCTGGTGCTTTATTAGATTTAGGTGCTTCAATTAATTTGATGTCTTATTCTGTTTATAGTAAATTAAACCTGGAACAACAACTGCAACCCACATTGGTAACCATTAAGTTGGCTGACAGATCTAGTTGCTATCCTTTAGGTGTTGTTGAAGATGTTCTTGTGCAGGTTGGTGACTTGATATTCCCAGCTGATTTTTTTATCTTGGAGATGGAAAGAGAACCAATGCCTTCCGAGCTACCATTGATTTTAGGTCGTCCATTCTTGAGGACTGCCCGAACAAAAATTAATTGTTATGAGGGAACTCTCACCATGAGAATTGATGAGAAGAAAATTCGCTTCAACATTTTTGAGGCAATGAAACATACAGGTAATGTTTGTGATTATTCTTGTTATTCTATTGATGCATTTGATGGTTTCATGCAGGAATACATCCAATACTCCCTTGAGGATGATGCTTTGAAAATGGCTATATGTGTTGGCGGTGAAGATGTTCCAGCAACTCCAGTGCGACAAATCAAGAGAACCTCTCAACAGGTTGAAATTGACAGGTTAAGAGAGGAGGTGGATGAGCTTGAGGAACTACTCGAGTACAAACCTTCAAGTGTGGGGTTTGAGGATGATGATTGTCTCAGGATTGATTCCTTTCAGGATCTGGCCATGGAAGATGCATTTTATGAAATGATTGCTGAACTTGAATCCCGACCATTTGTACCAACAGGTAAGGGCACTAAACCAATTCCTTTACCAGTTTCTGATGATGTTCTTTGCCCTTCCATTGAGGTAGCCCCTGAACTTGAACTTAAACCATTGCCTGAGCATTTGAAGTATACATTCTTGGAAGCTGGTGACACTTTGCCAGTTATTATTTCCTCAAAGCTAACCAAATTGCAGGAAGAGAAATTGTTAACTGTTCTCAGGGAACACAAAGCAGCAATTGGATGGACCATAGCAGATATTAAGGGCATCTGCCCTACACTTTGCACTCATAGGATACATCTTGAGGAGGGAGCTAAGCCCACAAGGCAAGCTCAACGCCGCCTTAACCCTCCGATGATGGATGTTGTGAAGAAGGAGGTCATCAAGCTTCGGGACGCAGGTATCATATATGCTATCTCTGACAGTAAATGGGTGAGTCCTGTGCAGGTTGTTCCAAAGCGTTCTGGCATCACAGTTGTGAAGAATGATGAGAATGTGATGGTGCCACAAAGGACCCAAACCGGATGGAGAGTTTGCATTGATTATCGTAGACTAAATGCAACCACACGTAAGGATCATTTTCCTTTACCTTTTATTGATCAGATGTTGGAACGTCTTGCAGGTCATGCTTTCTATTGCTTTTTGGATGGTTATTCGGGTTATAACCAAATTGCCATCCATCGAGATGATCAAGAGAAGACTACCTTCACTTGTCCTTTTGGCACTTTTGCCTATAGACGGATGCCCTTTGGGCTATGCAATGCCCCAGCGACATTTCAGAGATGTATGATGAGCATATTTTCAGACATGGTTGAGAAGATCATTGAGGTATTTATGGATGATTTTTCTGTTTTTGGTGATTCTTTTGACATGTGTCTTCATCATTTATCTATGGTTTTGAAACGTTGTGTTGAGACTAACCTTGTTTTGAATTGGGAAAAATGTCATTTTATGGTAGAACAAGGTATAGTTTTGGGACATGTGATATCTGACAGGGGGATTGAGGTTGATAAAGCTAAGGTTGATATTGTGCGTACTTTACCTCCTCCTTCCACTGTGAAGGAGGTGAGATCTTTTCTTGGACATGCAGGATTTTATCGCAGGTTTATCAAGGACTTTTCTAAGATAGCCCGACCATTATGTGCACTGCTCCAGAAAGATGTAGCTTTCAACTTCACAGATGAGTGCTTGAAGGCATTCAACAAGCTCAAGAACCTTCTCACA
This sequence comes from Comarum palustre, assembly GCA_951800085.1. Lineage (NCBI taxonomy): Eukaryota > Viridiplantae > Streptophyta > Magnoliopsida > Rosales > Rosaceae > Comarum > Comarum palustre. The sequence goes on from OX637574.1 coordinate 9,896,364, forward strand.
ACTGCACCCATCATACAGGCACCTGATTGGAACTTACCTTTTGAATTAATGTGTGATGCTTCTGATTATGCGGTTGGTGCTGTTTTAGGTCAACGTCCAGCTAAGTTGCCGCATGTCATCTATTATGCTTCCAGGACTTTAAATGATGCACAGTTAAATTACTCAACTACAGAAAAAGAACTCTTAGCTGTGGTCTTTGCTTTAGAAAAGTTTAGGTCTTACTTGTTAGGGACTAAAGTTATTGTTTACTCTGACCATGCTGCTTTGAGATACTTGATGACTAAACAGGATGCAAAACCCAGGTTGATTAGATGGATGTTGCTACTTCAGGAATTTGATATTGAGATCAAAGACAAGAAAGGCACTGAGAATGTGGTGGCAGATCACCTGAGCAGGATCACACATGGTTCTAACACAGAGGATGACTCCTTGCCTCTACGTGATAGCTTCCCGGATGAGCAACTTTTTGCTCTCAACATTTCTGAGCCTTGGTATGCAGATATAGTTAACTACCTTGTGTCAGGAAGAGTACCAAATGACTACAGTAGAGCTCAGAAGGACAAGTTGGTGAAGTCATCTAAGTATTATGTGTGGGATGAGCCTTATCTATGGAAACATTGTCCAGATTTGTTGATAAGAAGGTGCGTTCCCGAAACTGAATTTCAATCTATACTCACTTTTTGTCACTCATATGTAGAGGGAGGTCACTTTGCTGGAAAGAAGACTGCAATGAAGGTTCTTGAAAGTGGCTTCTTCTGGCCAACTTTGTTCAAAGATGCGCATGAGTTCCATAAATCATGTGTCAGATGTCAGCTCACAGGTAACTTAGGTCCTAGAGATCAGATGCCCCAGCACCCAATATTTGTTGTTGAGATTTTTGATGTGTGGGGTATTGACTTTATGGGTCCTTTTCCTAGCTCTCAGCAAAATATTTATATTCTACTTGCAGTTGATTATGTTTCAAAGTGGGTGGAGGCAGTGGCCACTCGTACTAACGATGCTGCTGTTGTTCTGAAATTTTTGAAATCACTGTTTGTTAGATTTGGCACTCCCAGGTACATCATCAGTGATGGAGGTTCTCACTTTTGTAACAAGTCTTTTGCAGCTTTGCTCAGGAAATTTAATGTTCATCATAAGGTGACAACACCTTATCATCCTCAGACGAGCGGGCAGGTAGAAGTATCCAACAGGGAGATAAAACAAATTTTGGAGAAGACTGTTGGACCAACCCGGAAAGATTGGAGTCAACGTTTAGACGAGGCGTTGTGGGCATACAGGACAGCATACAAGACACCGATTGGGATGTCTCCTTATCGAATGGTCTATGGAAAAGGCTGTCATCTTCCGGTGGAGCTTGAACACAAAGCATATTGGGCTATTAAGCGGTTTAACTTTGATATTGATGATGCAGGTGTTCATAGGAAGTTACAACTGAATGAACTAGATGAGATTCGAAACAATGCCTATGAGTCCAGTCGAATCTACAAGGAGAAAACCAAGATGTTTCATGATAAGATGATTAAGAGCAAATCTTTTGTTGTTGGACAAAAAGTCTTGCTTTTCAATTCGCGTTTACGATTATTCCCAGGTAAACTTCGTTCTAGGTGGAGTGGGCCTTTTGTTATACTTAATGTGTTTGCTCATGGTGCAGTAGAGGTGAAAAATCCGAAGAATGGGAACACGTTCAAAGTGAACGGACATAGGCTCAAACCGTTTTATGAGCCTGCAGAGGTGCGAGATGTGGAAGAAGTACATTTCCGCGATCCAGTGCCGCTGGAGCAATGATGATGAATACCGTCTGGCTGACGACGTTAAACTTAGCGCTACTTGGGAGGCAACCCATGTTGATGGAGAAGCTTGGATTCCAGATTTGCATTCTTAATTTTTTTTCTCCTTTGTTAATTTTCTCCATGTTTTGTGTGTTTTGCGATGTCATATGTATTCTGCTTCATACTTGTTTGATGTATTGCATGCTTTACTTTTGTTTTACATTGAGGACAATGCAAATTTCAAGTGTGGGGTGGGTTTATATGATATCTTTAGCGTCTATGTTTAGATTTGTGATTTTTGAGTTTTTAAAAAAAAACAAAACAAAAAAAAACTGTTTTTAGTCTTGTTTGAGTCTTAGAGCCCTTAACTAGTCTATGATGTGCTTATATCTTCTGAAATTGTGACTAAGAGATGATTATGTGACTTGAGTTTCTTTGGTTAATTTTGATATATGATGCATATGCGAATGTGTAGTGGATATAGAAATAAGTTAACATGGTACAGATTATGAGCATGCTTGGACATTGTTGAGATTCATTTAACCTGTGAGATTTTGAGCCTTTATGTGAAATACATGCTTTCATTGTTGAGTGTCAATTGCTTGCCGCAGATTAAGTTAATGGACTCTAGATATAACTAGAACTTGCTCTTGTACTTTTCAAAGCTTTTAGTCAATACATGTTCTGATTGAGGAAGGGATAAAGGCATTTAGGATTTATCATCATTGCCATATATAACCGGTGTCCTATATTTTTGCACACAAGTTGTGCACCCATTAGTTAACCACTTTGAGCTTACATTATAGCCTTTTTGTCATCACCCGCATAACCTTAACCTTGAACCTTAGAATAGTTATATCTCTACCTTTGTTCTTGAACTTAGTAGAGCTGTACATGAGACATATATACATGAAGACCAAGGTGAAAGTGTGTGAAGGTGATACCAAGAAATAAGTGTGGGGTATCAAGCTAATGTGTTGTGATAAAAAAATAAAAATGAAACGAAAGAAAAGAAAAAAAAATCAGTTCTTTGTGATGTCTAGCTTGATACCCATGATTGACTGTTGACGAAAAGAATGACGTGAAGACCCAACAAGATGAAATCTGGTCACAATGGTGACACATTTGAATTGAACGATGAGAAAACTCCATGGTTGTAAACCTGAGAAAGTCTCTTATTTGGTGCTCTACTAGGTTTTAGAATTTGTGTTTGAATTCCATATCCTTTTTATTCTCTAAACCTATGAGCCTAGCCCCACTACAACCTATGAAGACCTTTTTGATCCTCAAGATGGCAGTCTTTGATCTGTGGAGATAAGTCACAAGAGTTGAGCATATGGTTCGGTCCATTTGGCAAGTAATTGAATTGAGTGATACCTTAAACACATTTTGAGTGAAGCACTTCTGAGAGTATATCTATGTGAGGTTGAATCTTGACTTGTTCATTGCATGCTAAGCTCTTTATTCACCGTGATTATGTCTGTGTCCTACATGTTACATGTGTGTCATGCATTGGAATTAACTTCCGAAACTTTGTGGAAACATATTAATCTTGGTGTTACAACTGTAGGGAGATTGCTGAGACAAAGTGTTGAGGGCATTAGAGTCTTGTTGTTGGTGTTTTGTTGAGTCTTAGTTTAGTGTTTTGCTCGAGGACTAGCAAAAGCTAAGTGTGGGGTATTTTGATAGTTGCATATTTATGCGTATTTATCGTGTTTAATTGAACTATTACACTTGGATTATTGCTATTAATTGAGTGATTTAATTAATGTTTATTGTTTTATTAGGTTTTGTGGAGAAATAAAGAAAAGAAGAAATAAAAAGGATTCCTAGTGCCATAAGGAAGGGGAGACCAAGAGGAGTATAAAAGGACTCTAGGGTTTTCTAATAAGGGGGAGTTCGACAAAAAATATAGAGGAGGCAGAAGAGTTGGCGAGAAAAAGAGAAGGAAAAGAAAAGGGCAGCAGCTGTGCACCCAGCGAGCACCAGCGTGCGCCCAGCGAGCACCAGCGTGCGCCCAGACGTGCACCTCGCGCGCACCAGCAGAGCACCAGCGTCCAGTCGCTGTGCACCCAGACGTGCACCTCGCGCGCACCAGCGTGCACCAGCGCGCACCCAGCTGTGCACCCAGACGTGCACCAGCGGCAGCAGGGCTGTGCACCGGTTCTTCTTCTCCTTTAATTTCATCTTCCATGTATTCTCTGATGTTCTTATTCAAGATTATGTGTAGCTAAACTCCTTAATAGTTAGGGGCTGATCAAAGCCCTAGATATGTCTTTGATTTCAAACCCCAATTGATTCATATAATTTTTAGATGAGAATTTCTTCACTGATTGCTCATTGATAATTCTGTTGCATGTTTCATTGGGTCGACACTTTGATGCATGTTTTAGGGTTTATTATTTTGAATGTGTTTATGACCGACATATCGTTGCACATTCTATGAGAAATAACATGTTCCTTGCAGGTACTTGTGTGAAGTGATTCCTTGGTAATCTAAGGCTACCGACATTGACCTTAGATTCCTTGTTGTTACTCAAACGTTCTTAGAACTTCATGATTTCAGTTATTTTGGTCTAGATACCGACATTTCATAGATCAATTAATTGAGAATATAGTTAAGTCGATAACGACATTTCACTTAACATGGCAAGTAAGAGAATGTAATACGGTTAATGACCTAACGACATTGGCTTGACTGTGAGTGCATTCATTTATAATCTTTGACATTGTTTTGGGGTGATTGAAGCATATCTAGTGGTGGAGAGAAGTTTCTAGCTATTGTTCTTCTCATATTTGCATCCATATTTATCTTCTTTAATATTCTGTTTTCAGCAGTACTTATGTTTTGTTTATTTTTGTTCACTGATCAAACCAACTCCGATTACCCTAAAAATTTGTGTGGTAGTCCGCCACTGTGTTTAGTTAGTGTGTATTTAATTTCGTAATTTTTGGTTGAGTCTAGATTAGCTAATTAATTAGGTTTCTGCTCGTTGGTCGAGTCTGCCAGATTTATAGTTTCTGCATTTGTTTGTGTTTCTTGTGTCTTTAAGTCTTAGTTTCACCAATCCTCTGCGGGTAATGACCCCTATTTGCCATTTACTACATTGACATAATTGATTTGATAATAGGGTATCTTTGTTAGGTGCGTTTGAATGAAAGGCTATTCCAACCAAATATCTTTCTTTCATGGTACCAGAGCCAGTACGAACCTCTCTGTAATCCTTTCCATCACAACTGCACTTTATCTCTCGTGCAGCAACCCAATCCGGCCTGTCCATCACAGCCACATCCTATCCAATCGTCATGGTAGAAATTGACGACACAGAAGGAAGCAGTTCTCATGCTTCCAAATCAGATATCTCTAATCCCTATTTTATTCACCACTCAGATCATCCGGGTTTGGTTTTAGTTTCCAAACCACTAAATGGTGATAACTATTCACCTTGGCTGCGAGCAATGACCATCGCTCTAAATGCCAAGAACAAGTTGGGCTTCGTCAATGGCACACTCAAATCTCCTTCAGCAGAAAAAAAACCAGAGGATTATGCTACATGGTCTAGGTGCAATGATATGGTTCATTCCTGGATTGTCAACTCCATCGCTCCGGAAATTTCTGACAGCGTGATCTACTACACCACCGCTCGTGAAGTTTGGGAAGATCTTCGTGAGCGCTTCTCTCAAAGCAATGCACCTCGCATATTTGAAATCCAGCGAGAAATTGCTTATCATCGACAAGATCAACTTCCGGTTGCTGCCTATTACACCAAATTGAAGAGTTTGTGGGATGAATTATCCACACACACAGATGCGTCTTCCTCTTGCACCTGTGGAGCACAACATGATCGACAAAGGCTTATGCAATTTTTAATGGGCTTGAATGAGTCCTACAGTGCTGCACGAGGACAAATACTTCTCATGAATCCCCTTCCCTCAGTCCGACAAGCTTATGCAGCGATTTGTCAAGAAGAAAAACAACGGCTTCTCAGCAGTACACATGTCCCAGACTCCAATACAAGCGCTGCTATGGCTGTTCGAAATAACAGACCTAATCAGTTTGCCCGAACAGGGAGAAACGAGCGATTTGACCGCCTTGTTAATGGTTCACAAGATGGACGACGTACTGACCAAGAAAAGCGCCGTTTCGGCTCCTCCAAAGGACGACCTCAATGCACTTACTGTGGAGACATTGGGCATTTTGTTGAAACCTGCTACAAATTAATTGGATATCCACCAGGTCATCCAAAGGGGAGAACAAACCGCTTGAAAAATGATGGGAGCCGTGGTCATATTTCTACAGCTAATCAAGTCTCTGAGGGACTGCCCAAAGATGAAGTGAATTCTGTGCTATCAGGGATTTCAGAAGCACAACTTCAACAGCTTATTTCCGCTCTAAGTGTCAAAGAAGGAGGTGCTAATTCTCAAGCACATGCAGCGGTGACTAAACCAGGTTTGTCAAAAATCTCCTCTGGTCACTGGATCATTGACAGCGGCGCGACGGACCATATTTCTTCATCTCCAAAATTATTCTTTCATGGAGATAAAAATTGTTCCTTACCTCCCGTATTGTTACCTAGTGGAGAGAAAGCACATATTGTTGCCAAGGGATCATTGCCTTTGACTTCTACATATTATTTGCATGATGTTTTATGTGTGCACACATTCAAAGTTGATTTAATGTCCGTTAGTCGTCTAACGAGAGGCTTGAATTGTTCTGTAACATTTTTCCCTTATTGGTGTATTTTGCAGGATCTGGCTACGAGGAGGATGATTGGTTTGGGTAAGCAGCGTAATGGTCTATACTACTTGGTGGCATTAGCGACTAAGAGGACATTGCCCCACCTTCCTTCCACCTCAAACAATCACTCAGCTTGCAATCTCACCACCTCATCTACCTCATCTACTGATCTCTGGCATAGACGTTTAGGACATGTCTCCCTTTCTCCATTAAGTTTTATTGCCAAGAATTTTTTGAATATTTCAATTAATCCCAATAATGCTTGTCCTATATGTCCTTTGGCTAAGCAAAGTCGTTTACCTTTTGGTACTAGTACAATTTCATCTGAAAGCCCATTTGCCCTTATTCATTGTGACATTTGGGGTCGTTATAAACACCCTTCTCTTTCTGGTGCTCATTACTTTCTCACCATTGTTGATGATTACACACGTTTCACTTGGATATTTTTGATGAGACACAAAGATGAAACACAATCCATTATAAAACATTTTTTCAGTTATGTGTCCACTCAATTCACATCTCGTATCAAAACTTTTCGAAGTGACAATGGTGGAGAATTTCTTTCACTCCAATCTTTTTTTAAAGAAAATGGTGTTGTTTTTCAACATTCTTGTGTTTACACGCCTCAACAGAATGAGGTTGTGGAACGCAAACATCGTCACATTTTACAAGTTGCACGAGCTTTGAAATTTCATGCTCAACTTCCTACCCATTTTTGGGGGGAGTGTGTTCTCTCTGCAATCCATATCATCAATCGTCTTCCCACTCCTCTTCTTTCTTTTCAAACTCCTTTTCAACGTCTTTATAATAAACTTCCTTCTTTTAATCACCTTCGGACCATTGGTTGCTTGGCTTATGCTACAAATCCTCGTGTCACTCATAAATTCTCTCCTCGTGCCATCAAATGTGTTTTCATTGGTTATCCTGTCGGACAAAAGGCTTACAAATTATTTGATCTCTCAACCCGAAAGATTTTTACTAGCCGAGATGTTGTTTTTCATGAAACCACCTTCCCTTTCGCATCTGTGGACTCCAGTCCAGTGAAGTCTTCTTCGGCCCACATACCTAGCCCAATTCCTTGTCCAATTCTCGACCCAAGTCCATCCCTTAACCATGACTTTGACTCTGACCCTCTTCCTTCTTTTTCCTCTCCCGAAAACACAGTCAACACACCTCTTCTCTCTGAACCAGAACCCGAGTTCCCTGACCCAGACCTCGCGCCTTTGGCGGCCTCCTTTGAGCCGCCTGGAGCCTCCTCTGCACCACCTGCGTCTTCACCTGAGCCACCTGCGCCCTCACCCACGCCATCGGCACCTCTTGATCCCATCGATCCACCCGTGCCTCTTCGTCGCTCCAGCCGCACCACCGCTGCGCCTGTCAAACTCCGGGATTATATATGTTCTCAGGTTACGCTTTCTTCCTCAGACCAATCTGACTCCTTGTCTCCAGGTCCGACTAAAGGGACTCGATATCCCTTATCCCACTTTGTCTCCTATCACCGATACAAGCCTGCGCACAAATCCTTCATTGCTCAAATCAGTCACGCAACAGAGCCACACTCTTACTCTGAGGCCGCTGCTCACCCTGAATGGCAGGCCGCGATGCAATCAGAATTGCAGGCTCTCAAGGACAACGGCACCTGGACTCTTACTTCCCTTCCGGCAGGCAAGACACCCATCGGCTGCCGTTGGGTTTATAAGGTTAAACATCGGTCTGATGGTTCTATCGAAAGGTACAAAGCTCGCTTGGTAGCCAAGGGATTCACGCAACTGGAAGGTATTGATTATCAGGATACATTCTCTCCCACTGCAAAGATTATTTCTGTCCGTTGTTTACTTGCGTTGGCAGCAGCTCGTGGATGGTCACTTCATCAATTAGATGTTAATAATGCCTTCCTTCATGGGGATCTCCATGAAGAGATATATATGTCTCCACCACCAGGGCTTCGGAGACAGGGGGAGGAACACTTGGTATGTCAACTTCATAAGTCATTATATGGTCTGAAGCAGGCATCTCGTCAATGGTTTCGCTAAATTCTCAGATGCTATTCGCTCCGCTGGTTATACACAATCTAGAGCTGATTACTCTTTGTTCACCAGGAAAGAAGGCAAGTCCTTTACTGCTCTCTTGATATATGTTGATGATATTTTAATTACTGGAAATGATCCTGTGAGTATTGTTGCACTCAAGAAATTTCTTCATAGTCATTTTCGCATTAAAGATCTTGGTGACTTGAAATATTTTCTTGGTATTGAGGTTTCGGCTTCTAGAAATGGGATTTTTATTTCCCAACGTAAATATGCATTGGAAATCATCAAGGATGCAGGTTTGCTGGGTGCAGCCCCTGTTGACACTCCTATGGAGCGAGGATTAAAATTATCTGACCAGAGTGAGTTACTGAAGGATCCAGCACGTTATAGAAGGCTGGTTGGGCGATTGATATATCTTACTGTTTCAAGACCAGATATCACATATTCAGTACATGTATTAAGTAGATTTATGCATCAGCCTCGAAAACTTCATATGGAAGCTGCTCTGCGTGTTGTACGTTATCTTAAAACTGCACCTGGTCAAGGTTTGTTTTTCTCTTCGGAGAGTGATTTCAGACTGCGAGCCTACTCTGATTCAGACTGGGCAGGTTGCCCAATTACTAGGAGATCTACCACAGGTTATTGTGTTTTTCTTGGTCCTTCGCTGGTTTCATGGAGATCAAAACGACAGAAGACGGTCTCGCTTTCTTCAGCTGAAGCAGAGTATCGAGCCATGACAGGTGCTTGTTGTGAATTAACATGGCTTCAATTCCTTCTCAGAGATTTAGGAATATTACATCAGGAACCAGCCTTGCTATATTGTGATAATAAAGCAGCTCTGCACATTGCAGCAAATCCTGTTTTTCATGAACGAACTCGACATATTGAGATGGACTGCCACTATATCAGAGATAAAATTCAAGATGGATCTGTTATTACAAAGTTTGTCAGTTCTACACATCAATTGGCAGATGTTCTTACCAAGGCTTTGGGAAAGGAGATTTTCGCACCTATGATTCGCAAGTTGGGAGTTCGAGATATCCACTCTCCAACTTGAGGGGGAGTGTTAAGGAAGTTAATCTAACATATCTTTTCATACTAAGTATATCATAATCTGTGATTATCTGTAATGATCTGTTACCCTTTGTACTCCGTACTTGTAGCTTAATTATAGGATAGTTATCTTGTACCTTACGTTTACTCCTTGTATATCTATTCAGCCGTGTATGAATGAAAGGCTATTCCAACCAAATATCTTTCTTTCACAACCAATGTCAATATTCACGATTGCAATATTGGAACAGGTAAATTTGGCTTGATTTTCCATTATTTAGTGATATCTCATGTATATAACTATATTCTTGTTTCGGATTTTTACTACACCCTCGCTGTTAACAAAGGAACATTCAATATGAATATCAACAACATCGCATGCGGACCAGGTCATGGAATTAGGTTAGTATAGTCATATACCAAACTACCAAAGTACGTATATATGTGCATGAGTGCATGGCCTCTGCTAAACCCTTGCGTTTATACAGCATTGGAAGTTTGGGCCGGAATGGAGATCATGCCACAGTAGAAAACATACATGTAAGAATTGCAGCTTGAATGGCACAAAAAAATGGAGCCAGAATTTAAGACATATCAGGTAGCTTAAGAGGCAGTTAATTTTATTTTATTTCGAGAAACATGAAAATTGTTGATTTAAGTACTTGAGCTAGATTTATCTGAAAGTTCATTCTTTCATTTCAGGGTGGTTCTGGATATGCCAGAAGGATATCATTTGAAGAGATCACGCTAACGGCTGGAGGGTACCCCATTATCATTGATCAATACTACTGTCCTGCTCATGACTGCGAAAACTCGGTGAGTTATTTACAAGCTTGGTGATCGTGAGATCGATTTTTCGGCATGAGATGATTCCGAAACATAGTTAAATTCACACGACAACACGATTATTCAAATTTTCATTCGCCTAAATTACTTATTCGATCGAATAACCCGAAACTAAAAGAATTAAGCTTTTCTTGCATGATATGCATGTTAACGTGAGTCCTAGTCCTAGTATGATTAGAAAGTATAATCAAACTAGGATTGTGTAAGTCTTTCTGTGTAATTAGTTTCCTTCTAGTATTACAACTATTTTTGTATATATACCTTGTGTTTGGGTATGTTCAATGTATGTGAGAAATTTCTCAAACTCTTGTATTTTGTTTGACTTGGCATCAGAGCCTAAGTCGATCCTGGTTATCTTGACAATCTGAATCTGTTATTCCTAAAACTGAACTTGTTGTTTCCGCTGCAAATCTGTCATAACCTGTCCTAATCTGATTTGTTCGACGTATTGAAAGAAGCTTTCCCGTCCGTCGAATTCTGTCATATTTTGATCTGCCCCTTTGTCATCCAATCCTCTTTACAATGAAACTCGCAATTTTTGGTGACCAACCTGAAGTTACCCGTGATCAATTGGCAGCTCTTCAAAACGAGAGCTCCTGCTTTGGAGTGAAACTGGATGGCACAAACTACCCACTATGGCGAAGACTAATGAAGCTGCATCTTGGAGGTGTGGGCAGGTAGGAGTATGTCGTTGATACTCTCCATCGACCTGAAGAAGTTGGCAAGGCACAAACTATGTGAGATGCTGCAAATTATAGCACAATGATGCTTCTTCTAAAATCCATGACAAGACCAATTATGTTGTTATTTTCAAGCTATACGTCGCCAAAGGCAATCTAGGATGCAGTCACAACCACATATTATGATGGAAGTGATTTTGCAAGAGTTTATGATTTGACATGTCAAGCCTTCACAACTACTCAAGTTGGTAAACCTCTTGCAGAATATTATGTCAGCTTGAAGGCTATCTGGCAAGAGTTGGATGAAAGGGACCCCAACCCTATAGTGTGTGATCTGGATATTGCTACACAACCAGTCCCGAGACAAGATGCGAATTCATATCTTCTTGAAAGGATTAGACTCAAAATTCGCTACTGCTAAGGGAGAACTGTTGCGACAAGCCACACCACCAACCTTGGAACAAGCTTATGCTTATATCCGCAAAGATGAGTCCAACCAGTCTAGTGTAAATGAGTTACATACCGAGGTCTCCAGCCTCACTGTCCAATCTAAATCTCAACACGATTGGAAAACCAAGAACCAAAACAGTGAACTTCGGATTCAGCCTGCTCGTGGACCAGATCTCACTAAGGTGCAGTGCTTATATTGCAAGGAATTTGGACACTACAAGACCTCGTGTCCTAAGCAAACAAATCAAGGAGCCACCTATGATAAGAGCCGTGGAGGCAAAGCTGCAATTCAGTTGGTTCAAGAAGCTGATTTCTATGGAGTAGGCGGACAAGACCTCACTACAACCTTTGTGAATCAATTATCTGTAGTGTCTCTTCCTAGTAAAGTGCGGGATGCAATCAAGGAGGAGAAGTGGGCCAAAGCAATGGAGGTCGAGATGGATGCTCTCAAGAAGAATGGTACTTGGGATTTATTTCCATTACCACCTGGAAAAAATACTGTTGGTTGTAGATGAGTTTATACTGTGAAACACAATGCAAATGGCTCAGTTGACGGACATAAGGCAAGGTTGGTTGCAAAAGGATACACTCAGAAATATGGGGTGGATTATGACGAGACGTTTGCACCTGTGGCGAAAATCAATATCATTCGAGTCCTCATATCCTTCACAGTTAATTTGGATTGGCCCTTGCAGCAATTTGATGTGAAGAATGCATTTCTTCATGGGGATTTGAATGAGGAAATTTACATGGATCTTCCTTCAGGATATAATACTTCTACGGGTGAAAATGTAGTGTGCAGGTTAAAAAAATCGTTGTATGGTTTGAAACAATCTCCAAGAGCTTGGTTTGGAAGATTTACGTCGTTCGTTAAGAAGATTGGATATAGGCAGAGCAATTCAGATCATACCTTGTTCATAAAACATCAACAGGGTAAGCTTACTGCCTTGATCATTTATGTAGATGACATGGTAGTGACTGGAGATGACAATTGTGAAATTGGAAGATTGCAAGATCAATTATCTTCTGAATTTGAGATGAAGGACCTTGGAAAATTAAAGTATTTCTTAGGAATTGAAGTGGCCAGGAACAAGGATTGTATCGTGTTGAGTCAAAGAAAATATGTTCTAGATTTGTTAACAGAGACTGGTATGCTTGATTGTAAACTAGTTGATACACCGATAGAACAGAACCATCGGATTGCAGAATATCTTGATCAAACTCCTACAGACAAATCTCGATATCAGAGGTTAGTTGGAATTGTCACATACTAGACCTGACCTTACTTATGCGGTTAGTGTGGTGTGCCAGTATATGCACAATCCAAGTGAAGATCACATGAGTGTTGTGGTAAGAAGCTTGAAGTACTTGAAGTCTGCTCCTGGAAAAGGCCTGGTGTTTCGAAAGCATGGAAATTTAAAGACTAGTGGTTACACTGATGCAGACTGGAGTATCACTGACAGGCGTTCTACTTCGGGCTATTTTACATTTGTTGGTGGAAATTTAGTTACTTGGAGAAGCAAGAAGCAGAATGTGGTGGTCCGTTCTAGTGCAGAAGCTGAGTACAGAGGTATGGCTCAAGGAGTCTGTGAGTTGTTGTGGTTGAGAAATTTATTAAAAAGTTTAGGTTTCAAGCAAGAACAGTCAATGCCTCTTCACTGTGATAATACTGCTGCAGTTGAGATTGTACATAATCCTGTTCTGCATGATCGGACGAAACATGTAGAGGTTGATGAACACTTCATCAAGGAAAAGTTGGATGCTCGTATTATCTCATTCCCATTTGTTCCTTCCGAAGAGCATTTAGCTGATGTGCTTACCAAGACAGTTTCGTCCAAAATATTTAGTGACTCACTTGATAAGTTGGGCATTCAAGACTTGTATGCGCCAACTTGAGGAGGAGTGTTAACGTGAGTCCTAGTATGATTAGAAAGTATAATCAAACTAGGATTGTGTAAGTCTTTCTGTGTAATTAGTTTTCTTTTAGGATTACAACTATTCTTGTATATATATCTTGTGTTTGGGTATGTTCAATGTATGTGAGAAATTCCTCAAACTCTTGTATTTTGTTTGACTATACAGACTTTGTCCTTACAGGTGAGTGATGTAACATTCAGTGGTTTCCATGGAACTTCTAACAAGGAAGAAGCAATTACATTAAATTGCAGCCAAGGTGTTAATTGTGTAAACATTGTGATGAGCAATATCAATATCACCTCAGCAGTTGCCAGTGAGGAGGTTAGGGCTTCTTGCAGCTATGTAAATGGGACATCTTTCGCAACTGTACCCCAAGTCCCTTGCCTGAGCTCTAAAACATGATTTATTCTCCCTTTTTTTGAATCAGTAGTGCAGTAGTGTCGGCCTTTACTTGTTTTATTGTTGGTAAGAGCTAGCTGATTCAGTAACACCCAAACTGAATTCACATATACAGTCAATCATGTAATAATGTCCAATGTCATCGAAATTCAATAAAATTTTGGGTTTGATGTTGTTCGAAGATTTCATCCAGCATTTTGCATTTATATTTCTATCTAGAGCGAGTGTGCATAGTATTGGTAATAGTAATTATTCAACAAGTATCAACTCCGCCTACGACATACGTAATGCGAGTAACATTATAAACACATACCAACATTCTAAAAGTAAATATACATATATATATATATATATATATATATATATATATCAAACAAGCTGTCTAAAAAAGAATGAATGTACATTGCCAAAAAAAATTGAATGTAGACTCTTTGCAACCGTGAAAATCTTATCTATGTGAATAAGTGCAATGTTTAACAGCAGCGGGACCCAATCCAGAATGCAACCAAGAAAACATCATCGAGTTGAGAAGACAATTCTGATTAGAGAACTAAGGATATAAACTCATATATTATCTTTTTCACGATTCCTGCCGTCTGAATGTTCTATACGTAATGAGGGAGCAGTGGATAGTGTAGCAATGGCAAACATCTGAGATGTACTACTTTACTCTATCTTGTCCTCTTCCTCATCACCATTTGTTAATCCATTGCTGGCTTGCAACGCTCTAGCTTCTGGTGCGCTATGGACATCCTTAGATGGCAGTACAGATGGTTTTATGAGGGTCAAAGTAGTTTCATCCCTGTCAAACTCTTCACTTGCATCTCCATAGTAAGCATATCTGTGAAAAAAAACAGAAAACAAAGAAAAGTGGCAGTTAAATAAGGTCCAGGAAAGAATCGAGTTTTCAAATATGTTAATGCGGATGATACATTTCTAAGAATAATGAGAATGTTAAAAAGAGGATGCAAATAATTAATAATTGAAGCCAGGCTTTTACCTTGTTGAGTTCTGGGATGGTGCCCAAAGAGCACAGATGACACATAGGAGAGAGAAAGATAAGACTTGCCAGAAGGCAGGGATTATCCATGCATTCCGCCACTGCTCATTGTAAACATCATTCGACTTGTAATATAGCTGCAGGGAAAAGGTCGACATGTAATAATTAACTTAACATTTTTGGTCCTAAACATTGAATCTTCTAAAATCTGAAACATAAAATATATTTGTCATTCATCTAACATATGTTTAGAAGAAAATTGTACCATCTGATTATAAATGCATAAGAAAGACCGCTTACATCCACTAATAAATGTTCCAACAAAGATATGATTAGCTGTCAAATGTTCACAAAAATCTACAAGATTCTGATTCAGACCCAAATTATGCAAAACAATGAGCTTTTGACACTGATATTAATCTGCCTGTCTTCCACAAAATCTAGAATGTACTAATCCTTTATCCTCATTAATATAGTCGCACAAGCTATTCTACGTATGCTAAAACACAACCAAATCCCAAGTTCTTTCGTTGTCTTATGTATGTAAATTTACGTTACCTCATAACATATCCAGCCCACAGATACTATAACAGTTACAGCCAAAGCGTTGGTGAACTTCCTGTATATATCCACTTTAACCATCATTCGCCTAGCCTGTCATGCCACAAAGCAAGCAATGTATATCAGCTAGAGATTTGTCATATGCAAAAACTCCCAAGAGAAGTGAGGCAGTACACCAATCCCAAACACTTGCATAAGCCACAAGAAGGAAACTCATATGGACAAACATTTACCTAGTAACACAAACACAGTAATTTAAGCTTATAATTGAAATATATGAATTTGAAGCAGGTACCTGAAGCTTATTTAAAGTTGCAGAGAGAGAAGTAAAAATCCAAAGAATGAAGAAAGCATCCAAAATTGCCACAGGAAGAACCAGGAACAACCTTGCCTTTCCTGAAAGATCACTCACCGCACCAACATTTTCCACCATTTCAAGAACCTCCGTGGCCAAGAAGAACGTTAATCCAAGAAAAATCACTTTTGATGTAAGCCCACCTAGAGATGGCCTTACAACCCCATAGCCCATGGAGACCATAAGAAGTATTAAACGTGCTACCGTTCGCTTAACTGCACCAAATGAAACTGCCCACACAGTAATCCCAGTTGGCCTTACCCCAGTCTCGTTGAATTCAGCATACTCAAAATACCATAAAGCCATCTCAAGCATACCTAGTGTTATTACTAGCGTTACGCAATTCTGCAATGGAAGAACTTCTCTCCAAAACCTTGCAAACTGCGAGAACCAAAAAACCCCAAGTATGACAAAAGCAAGGGACATAAACCCGTAAAAAAGCATAAACGGTGCCATTCTACCAGGCAAATACCCAGTAGGGTTTTTCCATACAGTATTCCCCTCAACCACCAGATCCTTCAACTTCAAATCACAATGTATGAAATACAAATTATACATCCCGGTCTTATGAATCGGTATGAACTTGGATGGCAATGTGGCAACTTCCTCATCTACTTCAAAAGAAACACCAAACACTTGAGGCCAACCTGGGTTCTTAGCAGACGGGCGGTAAATGATGTCACCTTGTGTACACACACCGAGCTTTGCAAGATCCCCGGTGCAACATACTGCTCTTTGACCTCCATATGCTGAACCCCCAATGTTCTCTCTATCTTCCACCTCAAAAACAATGGCATGAACGGACCATGAGCTGAAATTAGCCGATTCTTTGCTTCTCCGAAATGTAACCTTATCAAAGCTGGTCCCAAATCACAATACAATATCAGATAACATTCAAAAACAGGGATCAATTTACAAGGCAAGCCACATTGAATTTCTTATCAAAGCTCAAGACTACTAACTAATAACCTCAACACTCTTGGTTTCTTCACAATTCACAAACATGGTTCAATTTACCAATCCAATAATTGGAACAATCACATTCAAGTCACATCAAGCTCTAAACTTTACTATCTATAACCAAATTTTCTCAATTGGAAAATAGATCTTAGCCAACTACAAGTTAAACCCATAAATATTACCACAAAAAGCAGAGAGATTTAAGCTGAGAAATGACAGTACTTACCGGATGTAAGAATTGTCCTTGGCGGAGTCGTCGGCGGGGGCAGAAGAGTAAATTCCCTCACTGCCGCCATGGACGACAAAGGCGTTGCCTTTGGAGACGAATCTGTCTCCGGCGTAGTGGTGGATGGAGGCTTCCACACTCAGAAGGCCGAGCAGCAGCACAAGAAGAAGAGCAGAGTACCACATGTCAACCCAAATCTAAAGAGACAGGAACAAGTCTCGCACTAACTCAGTCACTTCAATCTGCGAAATCTGATCTGTTTGGTGTTTCAGTTGGTCTTGTCCCTCATAAGACTGTCAGTACATGTTTGTATCCAGTACTACATTACAACTTATTTGTTTGTTAAGAATGTCTTGCGCTTGTGTGGATGTATTTAAGTTGTATTAATATTAACTCAGATTTAATGTTGTATAGTATTAGTGTAGTTTTATTTGATTTGTGGTTTAGAATAAATTGTTATTTAAGGATGAAAAATTTGGATACTCACATTAACACTATCCAAGAGGATCAAATTGAAAACAACGTGTTACGTAACCTCATTTATTTTTGCATCCAATGACACTAAATAGGGCCGGCCTTAAGGCAGGGCTGGCAATGCCCATCCACAAGGCTCAATTTTTTTTTACAAAATTTATATAATTAAGAATAATAGTTATATTGTATATGATAAAAAATACTGAAAAAATAATTAAGGGTTCACTCAATCTTCTTTAATGATTGCTTCTTAATTATATTTATTTACATTATTTTTTCTATAAAATTTACTTTTGTCATTTATTATCTTCTCTAATAAATTTATTTTCTTAATTGAGATTTCCTTTTCATTTTAGTATCTTGTACATTCTTATATCCTTAATCAAATGACACCATTATTTTCATAATTTCAATTTTTTTTTAGAAAAAAAAAACTTAATAAAATGAAACATTAGTCTTTCTTCTCCCAAATTTGTATGTATCTGTCGCATCAATTATGGAGAAAAATGTTGCAGCAACAAAGAGGATGGTGATCGATGTCCTCCATAACCGAAAATATTTGCTTTGTTCATTATAAATTGCTCAAAATCCTTCGATATTTCTCATCTTCTCTTCATTTCTCATTTCTCTCATAATCTAATTTTTCATGGAAGGTTGCTTTTGATTTTGTCAGAACCCACCCCGGATTAACCTCCTTTAACCTGAATTAAATTATTTAGGGACCACCTCAAGGGAACTTCTTACTGAAACCCTCTTGAAATGGACAACTCTTCTTGCAAACTAACCAAGCACTTCTAAAAACAGTATAGTTCAACCAAGACACATGGAACTAACATGCTCCCTAAACCCTATCTACGCTTCACCCAACAAATTCAAGCATAACTAAAACGGGGTAATCAGAGCAATCTAACAGATAAAACTTAACAACTACTAACGTCAGCGGACTAATTGACTATGCCTCGTATCCCGTACGCACGACCTCCTCTCAGATACCCTGTAAAACTGGGCATTTGAAAATGAAAGGCCCAGGGAAAAACATTTTAAAATAAATGTTAGAGCGAGTGGACAAAATTAAACTCGATAAAATGATGGCTCGAAGCCAAAATTTATTTTCATGCTCTCCCACAATTAAACCAAAAATAAAACATTTCTATGCATGCTCAAAATATTTCAAATATAAAATTCTGGCTTTAAGCCAAACGCAAATATTTCATGCCTCATGCCTAATAAAAATCAAATGTTGGCCTTACGCCAATTATAAAATAATCCAGGCCTGCAGCCAAATAATAAATGAAAACAAATCTCGACTTGCAGCTTAATCATCAAATAATAAGGGAAGAATATCATGAATACAACATCTCTCATTTCAGGGTTGGAGCTAAGAGCTCTAGCGTACAACCCACCCTCAGTGAGGACGCAATCCCGCGCTAAACTACCATCTTCCTCAATTGGGAGAGGAGCGCAACAAGTGGCGCGCTTCCACTCCACCGAATAAGGAGCGCCGCCCGCTATCTAGCTAAAATAAATTCGACAACCCTCATATAATCAATAAATATAAAATCTCGTGATAACAAAACCACTCTTTTCCCCTTTTCCCAACCAAGACCAAATATAAAACATTATTCAGGCCCTTAGTCAAATTTAATAAAATTCAGGCTCTTGGCCAAATATATCATAATCCTAGAAAATGACAAAACATCAAATATAACCGGCAAATGCCCGATCTTAAATCTCAGTAAAATATCGGGTTCGATTTCCATCGTACGACGGGTCTCTCCTATCAAAAATCATTTAACCTAAAATAAATCATGTGCGAGCCGAAATCCATATAGCATGAGAAATAAACAATTAAAAACCCTCCACTAAGGTGCTCGCATTTACCAAAGGAATCGAAATAAACAAAAACCCGAAAACCACAATTTACTGAGTAAATCCATAAAACCATTTAAATCACAAAACATGGCATGCATTTATTTATGTAAAATAAAAGTCCACTCACAGTACTTAATGTGATCTCCTCATTGCTCGGAATGCCTCTCGAGCGGTACCTCGAAATATCCACATGGTCGAGTCCAATCGCACGTTCGACCATTGACTGTAAAATTAATGAGCACATCAGTCTTTTATACCGTTAACTTGTACTTTTTCTAGTTTGACTAGGAAATCTTAATTTGACTAAGAGTTGACAAACCAATTCTTTTTTAATGACTTATTAACAAATAGAACTGTTTCCGATTATCGACTCGATATTTAGTTTTCGACTTCATAACCTTAACGTATCGATTATCCTTACTATTTCATTTGAAGTTGGGTATCGTATAATAATTTGTGAAATTACTATGGACACCCATTTCACAACTTAAATCGATTTACTAATTGTGAGTCGATATGTCGATAATGAAATTTATCCAATTATTTTCCACGATCAACTCAACATTTCTGTTATTAGAAGTCATCATCTTCCTCAACCACTAAAGTGGTCAACATACTTAAGATTTCATAATTCACAAATTATCTCTAATTCCTTTTACTTTAATCTTCACCATTCTCTTTAAACTTTGCTTCTAAATTACCAACCTAAATATTGACTTTTCCAAAAATGGGAAGTTTCCTAAAATAGAAACCTCCTATTTGTGTCCAATTCTTCCGTAAATAACTCAACTCGTTATTTTTACGAAAACTTTACAACTATTAGGTTATTAAGAGGATCGATTTCTACCTCTTCGACTTTTGTCAGAAAAACTGCGGATTCAGGCAAGTTGCCGGAATATTCTGCCGGATTCCAGTAATCTTGTCGGAAAACGGTCATGGCTTCGTCGTAGCTCCAATTTTTCAAGTTATCAACATGTCAGCAAACAAACAACAACTCCAAGCATGCCAAAATCATAAAAAAAAACATAAGGCCGAAGCCATTTCACCTTAACTTTGAGATTTCACCTCCATCTCTTCTCCTTACCGGATTACTCCACAGGCAAAGCCTCTGTCTCGGTCTGATCGCCACCAGTTGTTGTCCTCCGCCACTGTGGTCGTCAGTCAGCCTCCTGCCTCTAACCAGACCTCGCCAGCTGCTCCTTGACGTCACTTCGGGATTTCTTGCAGCTCCAGCTCGCCCCCCACGCCCAGCCACTACTGCTCTCGTCATCAGTATCATCAACAACACTTCCACCATCGAGCAGCCTAGCAGTAGCAACAGCTGCAACACCTCCAGCTACCCTGCAGTCTCAACTCGACCTCCAACTCCATTTGCTAGCCTCACCTGAGCTCCAGAAGTCCGCCTGGATCCCAAAACTTAGTCGCAGGAGTCTCATCAAAAAATACATAGGAGACAAAATTAGGGCATTTCGAATTAGGATTCGAAATTGAACACTCAAGCCATGGGAATGAAGGAAATGAGGAGGTGAACGAAACCTACCATTGACGAGCCAAAAGGTCGCCTGAGCTGGCCTAATTCCAACGAGCACAGTCGTGCTTCATCTCGGGCGATCTCCCTCGTCTTGGGTTCTATGGAGGAATTTCTTTGGGGGGTTTTGTTAAGAAGAGGAAGAGGAGTTTTCTAGTGGTGGTGCGCCGGTGAGAGGTGGCCAGACGGTGGGGCGCTTCCGCGGTGGCGCTCAACAGAGAGCGAGCGATCGATCGAGAGGAGAGAGAGAGATTAGGCTCGGGTCAACGCCCAAGTTAGGTTGTTGACTCGGGTCAAAATCTCTCCTCCTTTTATACAGAAACCAACGGCCAAGATTCAATCTTCAATCGATCCAACGACCCAGATTTAAAGAAGGTAAAAGTAATTAGTTAAATAGTAAAAATTATTTACCAGAATAGTAATTAAAAATTACCATAAACTTCAGAAATTTCATATCTCTCATTTTATTTATACTAGCCTCTTAACATGTGCTTCACACATGTCAATTTGCTTTTTTTAGAAAGAATGTGCAGTTATACAAATCTGCAAATAGATATTTAATGGGACAAATGTGCAAATAGATATTTAATGGTGCAAATATGCAAAATAGAAGTAGATACATCATATTTACTTTTTTAATCATGTCTAATATTTTTAGTTTTTTTCAACAATTTACAACATCATGGATAAATTTGAAAGTTCAAATTTTTGGTGAAGCTTTGACACCAAAATTTAGCTTTCCATTATAGGGATTTAGATCATGTCATTTGGGATGTTGTAAAAGGTTTCTTCAATTTTACTTTTTTTATTTATTTTTAGAACTATGCATCTCATATATATAAAATTGATGTATGTAATTGATAAACGAAATTTATATATGATAATGGTATATGAAATTGCGCGGCCTAATTGTGCATGCGTATTTTTTTTAAAACTAAAAAAAATTGATAAAAAGTAATATTATGTAAGGGGCCTATTATTTTTTTCGCACCGGCCCTTAAATCCTTCAGGACCGGCCTTGACACCAAACATAGTACTAACCAAACTTGTCTCTTTATTTAGGACTGTCATAATTAGTCTCAGCAAACAAATATACACTCAAATCTTACTACTTTGGGGTTGGTTTGGGGACTATGATGTTTTAATTGAGCTTGGAGGAGTAATCGTGTGTGACGCATTTGTATGGAGTTGTATAACTGCGAGTGACGTTGGACACTGACAGAACTAAAAATTAAAGCTTAGAGTATCTCCAACAGTTCTTGTATTAATTCTCTATTATAGAGGAGAAAATCATAAAATCTCTATAAAAAATGAGCTAAACTCCAACAGCTCTTCTATTTTTATATACAAAATTAAATATTTTTTCGTATAATTTAATAAATTTATAGAAATATATAAATTCATTCAAATCAAACCTTAATTATTTGGTTAATTGTTTTAACTTAATGGCATTTTGTTCTTTCTTTAGGAAAGAAAATGAATTCAAAAAGGTAAGCAATAAAGTTTACATGAAGATACAAATTTGTAAAAATTCTATAGTTTTAGAGGATATGTTTCTTTCTCTTCCCACTTTTTGTATTATAGATCCTTTACATGAGCTATTGGAGCCAAAAATGATGTTTCCTCAAAAATAGAGATTATTCTAATTTTACATGAGCTGTTGGAGATGCCCTTAGGGCTCGATATAAAATATCATAATATATAGAATAATATCGTTAAATTTAGCTCGTAACATCCAACTTATCTTATAAAATATTCATAAAATAAAACGATAGATATAATTAGCCTAGACATTAATGATAATCGATAACAAACTGTTTTAAACCTAAGAAAGATTCAATATTCTAACTGTAAATTGGATAAATATTAAATAGTTCTCATTCAGTATTATTAATGTCAAATATTATCGTCATTTTTTCCTTATTATTTGTGCTGTAATTGGTTAGGGGAGCTTTACTAATTGAATCAATACCAAATTACATATACTAAGTGATTAAGTGCACATAGGATAAACCCAACGGGGCCGGATCCCTTCTTGGCGTAGTGTAGTTCCGCCCCTGCTGTTGGAGCCGTTCTATGCCTTGTGTATTGGGTTATATGTCACATGAGTGGTCAATATGTGGAAGGAGGAGGGTGTCAGTTTCTCCTGCACTGCATGCTATAAAGTTTGTTTTACTTGCTCTGGCCTTTTAAAGATTTTCAATGATAAGCCTGGCTACCAAGGTTTCGATGTAGTCGGTGATCATTGATTCATAAAAATTGACCAAAAAGAGAGAAGAACTTGGAGCATGGGACAGTAGCATTTTAACAACTGTAATCACAAGTTATAATCAAGACCCCTTATTCAAGTAGCAAATAGCTGTTCTTTCAAATGACAGTTTCACATCTTAGATAGAGAGTAAAATTGCATCAGAAACTTGATCAGTATTGCCTTCCCTTTGCTGTGTGGAGACACCACAAGTGTTGGTATCCTTATCCATTGATGTTCTATCTTTACTGCCCAGAAAAGCCATTTCCAACTTTGAAAGTGGACACAATTGAGGTTCTAAAGCCAGGAAAAAGTTGAATACTTCTATTCATTCAGACGAATAGTACAGAGAACTCGAAAAATTGTTCATGAAAGTTCTAATTTTCAAGGTTTAAACATCTACCATCTAGCAATACTAGACAGCCACAGAGAGAAGATGAGAGCAAAACAACCGCTATAATATTTGCGGATGGACAAGTCAATAATCTACATGGACTAAAGGTGCGTTTGGTTTGCTCCCATGCTTATAAGAAAGTTGTATCAAGTGTTTGGTACCCGCCTGCTTCGCTTTAAAGCACCCACGATTTTAACCCAAAAAGCAGAAGCCACCGTGACCTCCTTCTAGCGGCGATTAAATGATATTTACGAAATACCAGTGAGTACCCTTATGATTTTGAAGAAATTACACGATCCCCTTGTTCTTCTTCGTGGACACCTACGAAGATTCAATCTTCATTGGTCTGCATATATTCGGTCCATTCTTGAATCACCCTTATTGTCTAATGCTATTACTAGTCTGCCTCTTATGGTTATGATCAGTATGGACGTGCACACATTATTAGCTGATTCTCATGTTTAAACCAAGTGTACCTTTACATTATTAATTCCATAGCATCTCAGTACCATTGGAGCTTATGGTAGCACATACAGCAGAAGCAGTTATTTGCTTATAATTGAAGTTTATGGGTCTACTGTGCAAGCAAGCCATGATCATGGTAATGGTGTGCAAAACAAGACCAATGTCTAGTCTCTGCAACAATGTTGTCCCTCTTGGGGTTTTCGTACCTTTCCAGACTGTTGGAACGAGATAGTGTTCATAGAACACAAGGCTCATCAACATGAAGAATATTACATATGCTGAGAGACAAGCATGAGGGATTTCAAGATCAGGTCCCATCTTACTGCCCAGTCTAGTATCGGTACATATATCTATTATAGGTACTTGAACACTCTCAACAAGATGAGAAAAGGCAAGCTGTGAGGTTTTAAGGTTAGCAGAGGCAAGATATGATGAAGCAGATTAAGTGATAAAAAAGTTTCTGCAATTGAGATATGAAGCAGATATGAAACCGTGATCAAGATAAGTGTTTCTTTTGTATTGTAATAAGAGAATAGTTGGTTGGATTAGAATCTAGATTCTTGAATTTAAAGCCATCATATAGTCGAATGATTGAACTAAATAACCATACAAAAATCAATAGAATTACATTTTTATTACCAAACAATTAAGGCACAATAATCTTTCATGGCTAAATTGGTCATTCTACAAACATAAAGCACAAGCCAGTTGAGTTTACCAACCGCTTTGACGTTACTTTTACAAACTAACAGCACTTGATAAAAATTCTAAATTTACCAAACACTCGACTACTTTATTTTTCAGCCACTTATTCTCATAAATAAGTAGAAGCCAACTTTTCTTTAAAGCACAACTGCACCAAACACACCATAAGCAAATGGATTCAGTCCATGTCAAGAAACTCCATTCTTTTTCTCATGGTGCCTTTGAGATCAGAAGCTTCTCGTTCTGCTTTCTGTGCCTGCCCAAATTTACAACGATATTCATAAGTACGGGATTTCAATGTAATCATCCAGTATATCAAACAAAGCAGAAACAAATAATATGAAAAAAACATTCAGAGAGAACAAAACTGACTAGCATTCCAATTAAACAAATCGTGAGTGAAGTTGAACATATGAGTAAGGATTTCAAGCACATATAATCCCATTTTGAAATTTTTAGTTAACTGGATTTCAAGCACATAAGAACATGAATGTAAGGATATAAGTGATGCATGCCCTTTAGACATAGGTCATTTGAATTAGAGACAGAAACTCAAACAGAAACAGTATATGTGCATGATTTCTCTGATATGCATTATGCATAATAGATCATTCAGTACAATAGAAACAAACTTACTAAGATGTAATGGTTCTGTGCTTCAAAGTTGCACCATTTTTTTACTGACTTCATTTGTTGACTATATTTATACATAATCTTCTAAATATTAGGTTTAAACCAAGCTTTTAAAAGTCAAATCCTTCAAGCTTAAAAGCATTCTTTATCACAAGATCCACAACTACCAACTTGGCCAAATGATATGTCAGAGATAGTTTTATGTAGTGAAAGAAAAAGAAAAAAGGAAGTTCATCTCAACAGGTAACACTCACCCTTTTAATTTCTGCAGGTGAAACACGAGTCATATGTGGTGGAAGTTCCTCCCTCTCCGAGTCCTACAAACATCAGATGCAAATGACAAACATATAAAACGGTGCATATTTTGAGTAACTTTTCACTTGCCAAACCAACTAATGAGATCTCATACCAGTTCACCAATTAGAACAACATTCTCTCCACGAATTAGGTAAAGACCCAAAGAGAGGTCACAATAAAGTTCGCCAACAATGACCCTTTCACACGCACCCTCAAGGACAGCATTGGCTGCAAAAAGAAACAATGAACATTTCCCCACTCTGGTAAACATTACATTCCCACAACATCAAAAGGGATAACTCACCAAATTGATCGAAAGAACGAAGTATTCCTAAAAGCTTGCGACCATCTCGTAGCAACACAAGAAGTTTCTCTACAGCACAAAGAATATCACGAGACCACACAAACTTTTCTGTAAGAAAGAAATTACTTGGCCCACAATCCACAATTAAAGGTCAACCTAAACATATCATACAATAATCCTAATACTCCAGAATCTATTTCATTAACCAAACAACTATTCACAAGCGTGCACCAACTTCAGCCTATAACACACAGCAGATTTGTAACCAGAGCAAAAAAGGCATTCATTCATCTAAAATCAGTCTAAAGTTTTAACAACTGAAAAAAATCAACTACAATCAGAAAACACAACCCTTGAAATATAATCAAATCAAGATTCAATCTTGAACTAAAAATAAGTAATCTTCATAACTGCAGGAAAAAAAGAAGCAAAGAGCATACTGTCAAGATAACTCGCAAGAGAAGTAGAGAGGAAAGCATCTTCTGGGCCGGCCCAAGACATTGATGCTTCTTCTTATTCTTGTTGTTAGCTCAAAAGACTTGAAATTTTCCGGTTTCTCAAAACTCACCGAAAAACTAACCAAAAGAACCGATAATTGCATTGGCAGAGCAGGTTTCTCTCTTATAACCAAAACCCAGAACCCTTCAAATACACACCAAGTATACAAGTAAGCAATGGAAACCCAACTTTTTGAGACACAAAAAGAACCAAGAATCTGTGGAAGAAACAAAGAATTGGATGATTCTCTTCCGGACTGATGGGACCAGATGGAGTTGTGATAAAAAAAAGACTCAGATCCAATCGCTCCGGAAGAAATGTTAAGACGAGAAGTGATGTGATCAAATCAGGAACAGATTAAAGCTCTACAGTTTGGAAAGTAACATGGTGGAATGAAAGTTGAGCAGTGTTCCTGGGCAAGTGTGTACTTGGGTTTTGTTTTAAGATTGACTGATTCCCGATCCACAGATCTTTCATTCGTAACTATCAGCAGTTTTCAGCTTCTATTCTTTACTTTATTTTCTCCAATGGACCAGTAAATGTTATCTATCTAATGAGAAATACTTGTGTCAATACCGGTATTGGTATTGACACGTGCGTGCATACTTTTCTTTATTTACATACTTCTAACAATATAAATTATAATCTTAGTCGTTCCAAAAGCTTAATTAATCAATCAAGATCATCTCTGCAAAAAATCAATTTGAAAAAAGATCGTTTGCTCAACCAAATGCATCAATCAAATGGACGATAGTTCATGGGGCTGCTAACTTTCACCATAACTGTCCATTTGATTGAAGCATTTGATTAAGTATACGATCATTTTCCAAATTGATTTTTTGCATATGCGATCTTGATTGGTTAATTAAATATTTAAACGGTTAAGATTATGATTTACATTGATAAAAATATGTAAATAAAGAAGAGTATGCACGCTTGCGTCAATACCGGTATTAACACAGGTATTTTCCCTATCTAATATCAATTGGTTAAAAACATTCGTCCACTTCAATTCATTGTCAGCGAAATATAAATAGATAAAGGGAGAATCCTATGGGCTATGCCGCTATGGTAGGGATATGGTAAGTGAATCAGAGGCTGGATTTCGAAGTCACATACATAGAATGATACTATGTGAATCAAGTTTTTGTGAAACTATGTAGAGTCCATTTTAGGTGTCACTTATGGGATACATATGTGGTCACTTCTCTAAAATGAGAGATACCTTCATTTCTATGTTTAACGGAAAGGTTATATTAAAGACATTCTTGTTGATAACTAGTTGAAAGTTTTTTCGTTTCACCCTATTTTCGATCGCATATTCATATCTCGACCGTTTAGTTTGTAGATATATATAAGTAGATAATCTCTACAAATTTTCATACAAATTGAAAAATCGTTAACGCATTCATAAATGTGATTCACCGATTATAAACTTGAACGGTTCATGTTTGACATATTTGGATCATCCATTGATTTGATCTATTTCAATGTTTTAACGATCACTAATTTAACTGAAAATTTGAGTGATATACTTATATAGATATATAAATTAAAAGGATGATATGAAAAAATATAATTTAAAAATGTGTGTAATAACCTATTCATCAACTAATTCTCAATAAAAAAGTTCTCAATAAATCCTCTCCCTATGTTTACCAATGTCAGATAAAAGGTGTCAACTAAACTTTTTAACAATATTCATTCTTCAAATATAATCCAAGACTCCAAATTAGTGTCAGCTATTAACCCAATGACACTGAAAGAAGACAGAGTTTGCAACAGAATACAACCCTCTTTCGCAACATGCTTGATCAGAAATTAACAAATTCCTCTTAAGTTCATCATGCATGCTTTTTCAATCTAGTATTTATTCACGTCAAAATATATTATAAAGGGAGAAATTCAGCCAAAAAGAAAAGAAAGATAGAGAGAAGACACATAAAACTGTGTAGAAAATAGGATGAAAAATGTAGATATTGTCTAGCTCAATTTGCCAGCACAGATCACTACAGAAAATCCTCTGTCCCTTTGATAATCCATAACATGGGTTGTACTGTTTCCACAGATGCAACCATGAAAAAAGAAACGGAAATCACCCGTTTACAAAATAGATATGCTGTCTCAGAAGCCAATGAGCATGAACTTATTTGATGATTGTTGTCCTAGATCTGAAATTTCTCGGACTTTTTGCAATTTCGAGTATTTGAGTTCATAAATGTGAGGCATGAACATTTCTGAAGCTGCAAAATTGTTTAGCACATATTTAGTGTTGGCATCAAGCTATTAATGTACATTTAGCAAACTCAATACAGCGAAGCTCAAAAGGGGTTCTCTTACCTTGTAATAACTAATAAGAAGCCAAATAAGGATAGAAGGAGACTCAAATTTCTAGGACTATATCTGCAACAAGAAAACATGTAGCTCCCATCAATATTCTGAGCAATTTAGAACTATAGTTAATCATGAAAATTTTATAGTTCAGATTGCACTTACATTCAGAATCAGTCTTCACCCATTTACATCCATCATTGATTTTCTCTTTTTTATCTTCTTCATTGTCATTTCCCTTCTGGGTTGGATTTTGTCTAGTATCCTCCAGGTACTTCTTCATTGATGTTGCTCGAGAAGAATTTTGTGGATTGATGATCTTCTTGTTAAGCAGTAGCCTCAAGAACTGTAACCAATATCACATTAATGACAATTTGAACCAGGACATATAGTTGAGAAAATTAAATTAAAGGTTTGCTCATACCTTCTCCATTCTTGACTCTTGAAATGTATCTCTCAAACTTGGTGCTGGTGCAAACCTACTTCTACAAACAAACATCTTCTTGAGAAGAAAAGAAATTGATTTCTTCCCAATCACCTTCTTGTTACTATCTGCACAAATGTCTTTGCATCTCCCAAGTATGACACTAATGGTTTTCTCAATATCTTCATCCTTGTGATCATCTGAATAGGAGCAAAGCGCGTTGCTTATTCTCCTGTCAACCTCCAAGCTTGATGGACAATTTAGAAATCTGTCCAACGGAAGAGCTGCAATTTCCTTTTCAATGTCTGGTTTTCGTGTCAAGAGCTTCGTTAGTTCTTTACGTAATTTACCAACTTCTTGAGGAGTGAAATTTTCGAGTATTTCATCTGATGAAGATGGTTCTTCCTGAATATTTTGGCTTTGATATTCAGTACTCTCTTTCAAATTATTGTTCCCAAAAGTTCCAATTGCTAGTAAACTATGAGGCCAGTCACTGAATTCTTCACGAGGCTCTGGTTTTACATGATCTGCATTATAGTTACATAATTAGTAACATAGAGAAAGGAGACTCGGTATCTGACACAATCTCATGTATGAAAAAAAAATCCACATACAGTAAATGGATCAGCTGAATGATCATGGAAGTGTTTTTATATGATTAAAGGGAAGAATAAAAAGATGAAAGAGCCATGTTGTAACATTTTTAAGTGTTCTCCAGACAATAGATCTACTTTGCTACTCAGAAAGATGCACCTTTGGTGATCCCTAAATGCCCTTTGCTAATACTTAATATGAAAAAGGCACATAAACAGCACCTGCACTTAATAGGATCAGAAATAACGATGCCTAGTTTCTCAATCAGTCAATCTAAATAGATTTAAATTGTTGTTATGCTACATATTCTTATACATGTCAACCATTATTCGGTTCAGACTAAAATTCTAAATAGTGTTTCAAATAATTTTTCTAACATTACAGTTAAAGAAATACAAAGCATTTGATAGTTTTTCCTTCATTCTCATGTTAGATGTAGAATGTAAGCATTGTCAAGGGATCTGAATCATTTCTGGGAATCCATCTTAAGATCCACACAGCTTACATGCCTCAGATCACTATGTAACACATTCTAATGGGCGACTAGTGCTGGCAGAACTAAGTCACTTCAAAATGATGAATAGCCTTTCTTCAATAAAGCAGTTGTTCTCATAATAGGAAGCAATGGTTTTGGAATTAAAATAGAAGCATAAAAACCACATGAACATGAAAGTAACACAGAAATTCATTACAATCCTAGAACAATGCTTACGGGTACTGGTCCAAGCTGTATTTGGTTTCTTGTTCCCCTGCTTCCCATGAAGCTTGTCTTGCACCCAACCGAAAAGCTGCAATCATACAAATCAAAACCATCACTAAACCATCTCATAACCAGATGTCATGTCTCAGCGGATGAACTTAATACAGTGCAAGCACACTAACAGAAACTAATGCAATAGAATCAAAGTGGAGAGTTACCCTCATTTTCTGATATACAAATGGAGACTCGGTCACTCTTTCACTACAGAAAGGTGGTGGTGCAGGAGGAGGAAGTTCGTTTGCAAAATTTGAAGTGTTCAAGAGCAGATCTTAAAAGCCAATGAGAACTGATCTTTGATAGTATCAAGGGGTTTTGTTGAATTTCATGGCCAAGCTGATCTAAAATAGAGAGAGTAGCCTTTTCTATTGGTTCAGGTTCCTAAACTTGAACTGGCACTGCCCTACTATCTTTGTATCTAGCCTCTTCATTTTCTCTTCTTATATACAACTGATAGCACCAATGTTGAGATATCTCTCATTGGAAAAATGAGGTGTTGTCAGTGTGCTTATAAAAGTTTAGACTATTCTCTCTATTGTCAATTGGTTTTTGAGTTAAACTCAGACTACTTTATCATGATATCAGAACGGGTTACCCACGTTTACGTGTGTTAGCGTTACCGACCACACGCACTCCACGTCATCTCTAATATTGTCCATGTGTTAGGCTTGAGGGGTCGTCACATGTGGGAGGACGTGTTGAGATAACTATCACATATCAGGAAACTGAGGTCGTGCATGTGGACTTAGGTCACTCTTTCCATTACCAAATGGTTTTAAAATTGAACCCAAAACTAGGCTGCACAGCGAAACAACCTCTCACCCAAATAATTTAATCCGTACTCGTAGTCAAAAAACACATGGGTTTCATCTGATTTTGCGGACACAATTCTGGAACATCTCCTGTACATGGTAGCCATCGTGTCCCCAGTTTTATCTATACGAAATCTGGATATCAATCTCTAAACATTTGCTACGGTACATTACAGTAACAGAGCTTAGTTCCAAGGCCAGTTGTGATTGTGATTTTATACATATCCAAATGATATGTTACCTATTGTCCTATATATTAAGTTGTATAGTAAGAAGAACATGGTTTCACCACCCACTTCCATAAGCTTCCAATATAATCTGATCTGAGAACATGCATGCACACTAGCTAGGCTACCTTAAAGGTTTAAATTCCAGCATACATGCAGTTCCCCTTACAGTTCCCGTACCAATATGCTTTTGCTAATCTATGATATATAGGACATTCCAAACGATATCAGACGGGAAGATATGTGTTCCTTGAAAACTGTGATCTAGCTTGTAATCTAGGTATCAAGATCTAGCTTGTTAATCTGTTTTGCAGTTGCAGTTGCAGTTGCAGTTGCAAATTTGATTGCTTGCTTTTGTTACATTGAATGCACTTGCTCCTCACATTATCTAAATGAGTTTAGAGGCATATGAAGCTAATTATAAAGATGGGCATATGCTATTGTCAATTGCACGATGAACCTAATAGGAACAGAGGTGAAGGAATCCTACCATTTACCAGAAACATACAGTATGCTCAGAAATTTATGATTAGGGCTGGCAATTTGTCCCGATCCAACCGAACCAGCCGACAAACTGCTCGAGTCGCCGCCGTCGGTTGCCGCCGGAATTGGTTACCGATATTTCAAGACGGTTGTACAGTACCGCACTCCGTACTTGGTACGGTAATCGGTATTTGTTTTCGTATATCACGGTTCTACAATACCGTACCGACATCGTCTAATCTTGACCGTTCACTGTTACACAGATCATCCTGACCGTAGATTTCGGTGATTTTGCTCAGCTACTGAACCTCATTTCGCTGATTCGCTTGAGTGCTCGACCTCCATCTCTCAATTCTCCCCAGAAACCCTAAATCCCCAAATTCAAATCACTCAAATTCCATATCTATTCTCTGTTCACAATCATTTCTGAGTTCTCTAATTCGTATCTCTAATCAGAGATGAGTCTGGTCTATATCTCTATTCTCTAATTCGTTTTTCATCTATTCTCTCACTTTGTTCTCTAATCAGAGGTGAGTCTAATTCGTTCTCTCACTCTGTTCTCTGTTTCAGTGTTCAGGAGAATGGGTCGCCAAAGAATTCGAATGAGTAGCAGCACAATTGGTAGGGGTGGAGTTGGCAGGGGAGCACAAGGTATGGGAGTACAGGGAGCTGTGGGATCCCAATTCCCATCCCAAATGGTCGTAATTGCTACTGAAGGTAGAACAGGTTTGTTCTGAAATCCCAGTTCCCATTTTTGATGTGATTAATTGATTTTGTTGTGAAATTGGTCATTTAGAAATTAGAATTTTGGTTTTAAGATTATGAAATATATTGTACTTAGGAATACTATGATTGAATTCGATTTCTTGCTGCCTGCTTTGTGTTGATTGATTTGATTCATAGTTGATTAATTGTATTGAATTGTTTTTATTATAGCTGATACAGCCATCTCCCAAATGCAATCTAGACAAAATAGTAGCTCCTCTCCATCAATTCAATCCACTGCAAATGCAGAAGCCACTGCATCCTTGCAGACATCCCCATTAGGATTGTACCTTGAACCTCAAGCCCCACCCCCTCACTCTCAGCCTCAACCTTAACCTCCAAATGAAAGAAAAAGAAAAGAACCTGCCAACAAAAGCCCTCTTTGGCCATACTTTACTAGATGCAAGTTTCCCAACTCAGATGAAATTGATCTGGTTTGGTGCACCTGTAATATTTTTGGTGAGGATTTATTATGTGCAATCAAGAGGAATGAGACCAGCTCAATGTGGTCTCATGTAAACAAGAGATATGTGAATCACCCAATGCACCCTAAACAAGCAGAAAGTGATCCTAAATAGGCTAAGCTATACATAGATAACGTGAGTGGAGCAAGGACTTATCATAAGTATAATAAGAAAAGGTGTAATGAGAAGTGCATAGCTATGATAATTAAGGATGGACTGTCATTTAGGTTTGTGGAGAAGGAGGGTTTTAGGGAATTTTTCCATGAACTAGAACCAGAATGGCCTGTATTGAATAGGATGCAGGTTGCTAAGGGTGTGTTGGATAAGTTTAATCATGAGAAGACAGCTTTGTTGAGTAGTCTAAAGGCATTAGACACTAGGGTTTCCATTACCACCGACACTTGTACCTCCATACAAAACATCAATTACATGGTGCTCACAGCTCATTTTATGGACAATGACTGAAAATTACACAAAAGAATCATAAACTTTTGTCCAGTTGTCAGTCATAAAGGTGAGGGTATTGGTAGAGCTGTGGAGAATTGTTTGAGGCAGTGGGAGATCTCTAGAGTCTTTAGTATCACTGTCGACAATGCATCTATCAATGATGTGGCAGTGCAATATATGAAGAGAAGGTTGAGTGGCTACAAAACTTTGATGTTTGATAGTGAGTACTTATATTTAAGATGTGCTTGCCATATTATTAACTTAATTGTGAAGGATGGTTTAAAAGAGTTGGAGAATGGGATTGCATCAATATGGAATTGTGCAAAGTATGTGAGGAGTTCATCTCAAAGACTTGATAGGTTTAGAGAATTTGCTGTTTTAGAGCAATGCAGGGCTAATTCCAATGTTCCATTAGATGTAATAACAAGATGGAACATCACTTTCCTCATGTTGCAAGCTGCCCTTAAGTATGAAGTTGTGTTTGGAAGGATGGCAGAAGAAGATATTTCATTTAGGGCTTATTTTGAGGACAAGTTTGGACCACCAGACTATGATGATTGGAGAAATGCCCAAGCTTTTTGTGTTTTCTTAAAGAGATTTTATGAATCTACTATCAGGCTTAGTGCATGGAAAACAGTCACTGCAAACATCCTATTTGTAGAGATGATTATACTACAGACTGAGATCTCAAAGGCTTGTAAGTCTTCTGATCCAGTTTTGAAGAGAGTTGCAGAGTCTATGAAAGCCAAGTTTGACAAGTACTAGGGCAGTTTTGAGACTGTGAACAAGTTGGTGATGATAGCTAATGTTCTTGACCCAAGGTACAAGCTGCAATGGGCTAAAGTAGCAATGAAAAAAGTCAATGCTAGTGCTGAAGTAGTTAAGTCAATAAAAGCGGATTTGAAAAAATATTGATGAAGATGTATGAAGAATACAAGGGCAAAGATATAAACGACATGGCAGAATAAGTTTCTGGCAATGCTTATGATTTGGACATGGAAGGTGATGGATTGGATGACTTTGATAAAGTTAGTAGGGAGATAGCAAGGGAAAGGGTTGCTGAGCAATCCCTATGAATAAGAAATGAAGTGGATCAGTATCTAGCGGATAGATATGTGAGTCTATTGTCCAAGAGAATTGAAATTGCCAAATGGTGGAAAGGGAGTGAGGTAGCCTATCCAGTGCTTTCCAAGCTGGCCAAAGATATATTTGCTATTCTTTGCTCAACAGTGGCATCAGAAAATGCTTTTAGTTTAGGATCAAGAGTTGTAGATCCTTTTAGAGCATCACCGACACCAAAAATGGTGGAGGCACTAGTTTGCTGTAGTGATTGGTTGAAAGCTGATCCACCTAACCTATACAAGGATCCCACAGAAGATGAGCTTGCAATGTATTCTGAATTGGAGGAGCTTGAGAGAGGTTACTTCTTAGTCTTTTATTACTATGCGAATTTACTAAATTACTAAAACAAACTATTTCCCATACCTTATTCATTAACTATATTAATTTCATTTGTTTTGTAGAAAATGCATTTAATTAAGGAATAGAAGAAGAGTTTGCACCAACCCCAGTAGAGGTTACTGGAAGCTCAGGGCAAACTAATATGTAGGCAGCCCCCCACATCACTCATTAATGGTCAGTACTACTGTTATTTGTTAAGTTGGTGAGCAGACTTACAGTGAGCAAGAATTTCTGCAATTGTTATTTGTTAAGTACTTAATTGGTTAAGTTTGGAACTTTGGATTGTTCATTTCAATCATTTGTTTGGTACTTTGGTTGTGGACTGCCTTTAGTAAACTGAGTAACAATTTGGACTGTTTGGTACTTTGATTGTTGTTTGGACGGTTTGGACAAGTTTTGAATTAATTTGGACTGTTGACAGTGTGTTGAGTTTGGTCAATTTGCTATTGGATTCAGTGGATTGTTCATACATTTCTTTGTAATGTTCTGTATACTTGTGATTCTTATTCTAAACAGATGTGTTGTATTACTTGTATATTTGATTACAGGTTACATATATGTTTTGTGGTTTGGGTCTGTTTTTTTTGACAACCCAGTTAGTATCGGTATTATGCCCAAACCAACTGAACCATATTGACAAGTCGGTACACTGACTTATCGGTATATCAAGGTTGACTGAGCGGTACCAGTATAAACAATTTCATATCGACAAACTTGACATGATAGACGGTTTATCTCAAAAAAGTCGGTTACCGAGCCAAACTCAGCCCTATTTATGATAATAAGTTGAATCAAATTATGCAGATATGGACAGGTCGAAGCCGGACTAGGTTAACTTGGAGGGAAGGGGCAGCATGAGGCATAGTATTTCTATAACTAAGTATATAAAAGTCAAGGAGAACATGAATTGGTTCATCTATCAATCTTCAAATG
Source organism: Comarum palustre (assembly GCA_951800085.1). NCBI lineage: Eukaryota > Viridiplantae > Streptophyta > Magnoliopsida > Rosales > Rosaceae > Comarum > Comarum palustre. Next base: position 9,932,464 of record OX637574.1, read on the forward strand.
AATATTCACTTTATCAAGCCAGTGTTCCTCACTGACCGGACTGGCTGGGTCATAATCTCACCTGCCCTTCTTTGTAGGGCACACAGAACTATCTCAATGCCAATTGTTAGGCTCCCATTTCATATTGGATTGCAAACTATCAACATGTACCATGATAAGGATGAAGAATGTGGAAAGATTTTATTGGAACACGAGCAGAACAATCTTTCCACAACATCAGATCAGATGTCCAGGAAACATGATAAATTTGGAAATCTTGTTGAAACTTGAGCAGAAAGAACAATAGAAACTTAAGATGATTCTTGAACTACATACTATTTCTAAAACATATCCTGCAACTTGATTCATGTGCCCTATCTTTTCTTCAAATCCTTCTCAAAAATCCATACATATATATATTGAACACAAAGGTGATAAATCCATTGAAAGTAGTACATTTCATTTTATTTTTTCACTTGAGCTGATATAATTCAGAGGAGCCATACACATCATCTTAGATTATACCAGCAGTGGAAGAGGGTTAGATTATAGCAATTGGCGACGTGTCACGACAAAGAGACTCTCATCATGTATTGTCGGACCAACACGTGTACCAAAGATGGGAGGAGTTGACTTGTACCAGACTATCATGATCCATAATTTCATACAATTCCTCTGAAGCCCAGGAAAGGCAAAAGCCCTTTGCTCCTCCATCCCACTAGCTCAGCAAGTAGCAGAAACTATCTGCATAATTATAATCTTGTAGCGTATAGGTTCATTGCTTGCATATTTCTAATTCATTTTGCTTCTTTCAAGAACCATATATATTTGAATCTTCCTTTAAACATGATTGGATTTTTGAAGTCTAAACAGTATCTTAGACCAGCCATGAGAAATAATTAAAATGAGCATATAAACACAGTTTAGTTGGTTGAGTCTTGTGTTCTGTCAGTCTCAGATTGCATGGTGCCGCATAAAATACAAATACATAAGCGCTTTGTAATAAACCCTTTGATTGGTGGAAACAACTCTCCCATGCTTAAACAAACCCCAAACATCTGAGAATGTGCAGCCTGCAATATATATGTGATTGTAATATATCCCTACATGTTGAAGAACTAAATGAGCTATGTGTAAGATGTTCTTTGGTTTATATGTATTTGATACACGGTTAACACAGCTAAACCACACCTTAATTCATACTTTAGTTGATGATACACAATTAGCGTGGCTAAACCAAAACCTTAAATCCTTAATCATAGTTTATTACCAAAGCCTGCACTCAAATTGCACCACCGTCATTGCGCTTGTCATCCTCATCAGTCTGATGCCCAAAAAAGTTGCCTGAAGTTATAAAATTTCCTGGAGATGCAATAATATGCAGAGTTTTTTTTATTAAAGACAAAAGTTTATATTAATAATAAGTAAAGAGTGCGTGGATCGATGCCGTAACATCGAAATAGAACATGGAAAAATAACTCGACGCACAAACGCATCTAACATGACAGAACAATAAAACATTGAAATAATCAGATACGCAAGTGCATCGATGTTGTGAGGTAACCAAGATGTGTCTTGATCGATGTCATACAACACCGCTTACCTACATATGACACGATAGTAGTGGAATTATAATAGTAACCGTAACCGTAGCTAGGATCGTATCCATAGCTTAGGAAGTACACCCTACAAGGATAGTGGGATGTGACCCCTAAGAGAAGAACCGAGACAACCAAGGGTGTAAGAAACTCAGACATTAGCAACCGAACTCTCCAAAACCGTAACAATAACCATACACTATCAGAATCAGCACTTTAGCCGACGAAAAATTTTCATCGGCCTGTTTATCATATTCGTCGGCTAAAATCTTAGCCGACGAGTCTTCGTCAGCTATGTTTTCGTCGGGAAAACATCGTCGGCTATGACTTTAGTCGACGAAAGAATAACCAGTCATCGCCTATAGTCTCACACTTTAGCCGACGAAACTGACAATAATTCATAGGCTAAACCTTTAAAAAAATACTATAGCCGACGAACTATATCAAGTTTTGTCGGCTAAAAACTACTATAGCCTGCAAGTACTAGAACATCTGTTGCTGGGCCTGCTGGGTGGCATATACCATGTCAGTATACTCATGTAATGCGACAGTATAGGTTGTCTAAGCAGCGATCTAGGCGGCATGAGCTGTAGCCTGAGCTCGCGTCTGAGCGGCTTGCTCCTCCCGTAGTTTCTGAACTTCCGACTCTAGTTGAGTCGTCCTGCTGCTAGTCGAGGCTGTCTTTCTTTGAAATTTTGGAGTGGTCTTTAGGACCCCCTCACTGATGTGTCCTAGACTGTGGTAGTAGAAGTTGTTTTCTCGCGGTGGGAAGGCTGTGCCCATGATCCTTGGCCCAACCTTCGGATCCGAGGTGTCGATCTGAGACATGGCTTTTCGAACATCTCTTCCTCCTTCGTGTCCGGCCATGTCTCTCTCACTATAGAACTCATCACCTCGTCACTAGCCTACCTCACCTTCGCCTAATTGGATAGGAAAAAAATATTAATTAACATTATATATATATATATATGTAAAATTATAAATTCAAAAATGTAAGATAACTTACAATATCCTTTTGGGCGTCCGGATATGTCTTCTCGTACGTATAAACGTACCAGTTGACTTCTAGATGTTCCCTGGCCGCCTCCTCCATGAAGACAGCGAACGGTCTAGAACCGGTATGATGGTTCATTGTGTTGTGTTGCCGGTTTTAAGCGCTTATCCGGGAAACGGCCTTCAGAGAAAAGAATAAAATATTAGTAAAATATTTAAAAACGGGCGTATGTACTTAATAACAATTTAACCAATTAATTTTTTTAATTACTTGTTTATGAGGATTGTTGAATTCTGATATCAGAAGCCAACGCCACTCGTACTCCTTATACTGGAACTCAACAGGGGTACGTTCCTTCCCGTGCCTAGTCCAGTGGGTCTGTAACTCGTTATTTCACTCAGTGTACCTACATATACAACAAAAATATTATTAATATCACATACATTTTTTTTTTCATTAATTTCCCAACGTCAGCAGGGTGTATAAGGGTATCTTCGTCATGCAATTCCCTATTAGTATGTCATCTCGTAGTTTTGGTCGTGTGTGATGACATGTACGACCGCTCTAGCCTATCCCTTAACGAGAAATACCGAAGTACCTTCACATGTTTCCTATTGCCTGTAAGAGTCAGTTTATACAGGTCAGTGTGACATACCGGGCATGCGTCAAGGCCACCAAGGTCATTCTCTTCTGGATTTTTACCCCAGAAGAGAACACAGTCATATCTGCATGCATTGACCTTGATATAGGAAAGCCCAAGATCTTTCAGGATACATCAAACCTTAAGATGAGTGGTAGGAAGACGATGACAGTGGGGCAGCATCAAAGCAGTGTATTGTAGATGATCATCAACAGCATTCACAGTCGATTTTGTCTCAACTTTAATCTTCATTACGTGTATCACATTTTCAAGAACGGTCTTCTGACAACCGGGGTACACAGTGGTATGTTGGAAAGCAAGAAGTTTGTTATACTTGTCAATACCAGCAGTGTTGACAACTCTAGAAAATGGCTGCATCGGCTCAGACATATATTGTCCTTGAGAGCATACACCGCTCTCATAAAGAAATATATCGTTGATGAAGATCGTTGTTGGATCATTGGATGTACTGTCTGTCTCAGAAAATTACTTATGATCATGCAGACCCCCTGATGATGTTTCACCGTGATATATCTAACATGTGTACTTCTCTCAAAACCTGTTAGTCTATTACTCTTCAGGTGTTGTCATACTTTGTCAATCGTAAATCAATGCATATAGAAAATTGAAAATTGTGACACAGACATTTCGTGTACGTGCAATAGAAAATTGTATTCCTGTTAGCATTAGTCATCCCATATTTAAGAAAACTAATAACTCTTTTACCATATCTTTTGTCCATTTCAGAAGCGAAAATCTAACTCTTATTCATATCCTGAAAATATAACAAAATATATATGTATAACTCTAATTAATTAAATTTCATATATAAAATCTCAAATCATTTAGTATTCTGTTACAACTAATTAATAACAAATTAATAATTAACATATATATATATATATACTTAATAATTACATAACAATATTATATATTAACATCATCACAAAATCATAATCAACTCATATCATCAACAACTTCATACCATCAATACAATATTATAATTAAATTAATTAACATATATATATATATACTACTTATTAACAACAACTTCATATATATTATCAAATCAAAATCGATCAACTTAATTACACTCAAAATCCATCAACTCAAATAAAATTCAAAATCAATGATATACCTCAATCAACTCTTAAATCAACTCAAAATCAACATATATACACATATATGTACCTATATATAGTTCCACAAACTAATTCTAGAAAGATTTCGACAACACCAAACAATTTCGACAGTACCCAAACTTTTTCTTCTGTTTTTTTAATGAGCTGTTGTCTAGATCTGAAAATATCAGACACTTTTGCCGACAAAAATTTAATTTCGTCAGCTATAGTCAACTTTAGCCGACAAAAATTTAACTTAACCGGTGAAAAAAGACTTCATCAGCTAAAGTCCATTTTTGCAGACAACGAATTAATTCTCGTTCTTGTTTTTTTTCGTCGGCTAAAGCCCTTCTTTTGGTAGTGATAAATCTGGGACTAATCCAAAACTGAACCAAAACCCATATCAAATTGAGAAACCCATATCCACGCCGTCACGCCGCCTGGATCGCAGGGGTTTTCACTGTTGACCGTCGTGCACATTGGTGCACGATCTCTCGGCACAACGGCTTTTTGGGTGATCTGAGGGCAGGGCTAGGTAGAGGAGAAGGAGAGGAACGTTTTGGAGGTGGTGCGCCGGTGTGGGGCGGCCAGACGCGGCGGAGCGCCGCTGAGGAGCTCGTCGGAGACGAGAGTTTGGCGTTGACCCGAAGTGGGAGGTTTTGACCGAGTCAAACCTCTCACTTATATTTATAGTAAAATGGACGGTCCAGATTCAATCTGAGATCGATCCAATGGTCCAGATCTAAATATTAAAAGTTATCTTAAGTGGTAATTAGATATTTTACCATTTACTTTTACAGAGCAGTAACTATACAATATCCTGAATTACTTTCACATACGAACTCTGATTAATTCATAGAACATACCCACGAGTTCGTATTAACGTCCTCTACAACTTTCCCGAAAAAAGTTTTCCCAAATTCTCAACTCATCGCAAAGTCATCTTTTTATGGTAAAATAAATATCGTTCACTTATTCGGTAAACTGAATAAATTCATATTAAACAGCTCGTAGCTTCAGAAAATATTCCGGACATACCGGAGGACACGTATTAAACTAATCTACCCCCTCAGGAAATTAATTCTATTTTCCCCAAAATCGAGAATATCTTGATATTAATTTGGAGAAAACTAACAGCGCGGTTATAACCCCTGTAATCCTCCTGATCCTGGTAAATTGATAAATTTTTGGGACAGGGTCTTACAAACTACCCCCTTACAAAAATTTCATCCTCAAAATTTCCACTGCGGGACATAAAACTAACCGTCATTCCTAATGACACCATACAGTTAAAGATGATCCACATTCCAAGATTTTATTCATCCAGCCGTCAAGGAATGTCGTCAAGTTCCACTAGACAGAACTTCAAGCAAACAAGAGTCAAAAGCTCTATGTGCCAATTCCTTTAGAAACCGAAGTATTCTCGTAGTTGCAATACGAGATACATAACTACGCTCGCTTTAAAACACTTTTTCGAGCACGATACCCTCGTCTCATCACTTTCGCCGTAAATCGACTCTACAAGGCTTGCCTTTTAGCTCTTCTCGAGTTAATTCCTGAAATGGACATTAAGACAACTGGTAGCTTTCCGAGACATAAATGTAGACTAACTCGTAGCCAATACGTATGATCCACTTTTACAACTACCACACTTGACACTTAACGACAATGTCTTCCTCGTGGAAGGATGGAACTTCTACAATCTATCACCGTAGGGGAAACTTATACGTCTCTCGTACCTTTCGAGATAAAAGAGACGTGAACTTCTTACACTAGGCCTTGAAGCCATGGACATATTATCTCCTGCGTCCTTAAATCAAAAATTCTCATTTCACGTTCTTGGTACCCTAACTTTCGATCATGGGGCTCGAACGAACTCGCATACCATAATGCGATCTCAAAACTGCTCATTCGGCTAATGAATCCGCTAAGCGCCTTCATGCCATTATGGATGTCATCTTCACATACTCTGCCACAAGTGAATTTCCTCATTCTACTCCACTCTCTCGGGAAAGAGTTTTCAGTAGGGCATTTCACAACGATATAAGCTAACAAGCTCACACACTAACTCATGTGTGATCAAGTCCTGCCTAAAGGACAAACGTTTAACTCAAAATCTCCTTCCTCATGAGTGGGTTTCCCTTTGAGAGATACCCCGATCTCTTTTACCAAAATTCAACCACCACTCATGCAAGCGATCACGAGCAAACCGAACCATCTCCAACTATACCTGTAGAAATTTAGAGTACCTCACTCTTAAATTCTATATACTATTCATAACTAGCGTGGACATATCAGCCTCCCAGACTAAGGTTGGAATTTCTCAGACGTGGAAAGCTTTAGAGTGAGTGGACCAAAAATCAATGCCAAAAGTAATGGTTCAAAACCATAAATTTTAAATTTCATTTTCCCCCAAAAACAATCCAGGTCTTACGCCAAAAATAATTAAATTTCCGGCCCACGGCTAAATATAAATCCAATCCTGACATGCAGCCAATATAAAACAAATAGTGGCCTGCAGCCGTATAAATATCAAAGCATGGCATGCAGCCGTAAAAAATCAAATCTTAGCCTGCAGCCGTATAAAATCAAATCATGGCCTACAGCCGTATAAATATCAAGTCTTGGCCTGCAGCCGTATAAAATCAAATCTTGACCTGCAACTGTATAAATATCAAGTCATGGCCTGCAGCCGTATAAAATCAAATATTGGCCTGTAGCCATACAAAATCAAATCATGGTCTGCAGCCGTAGAAAATCGAATCGAAAAAACATTTCACAAATGATCGATCATACATAACAGGGTCGGATCTGAGAGCTCTAGCATACCTCTCAATGAGGACGCAATCTCGTGCTAACATTACCATCTCCCCCAATGAAAGAGGAGCGCAAGGAGTGGCGCGCTTCCACTCCGCCGAATGACGAGCACCGCCTGCTAGCTAATAACAAACAATAAATCTGATGACCCTTCATGACAGTGAGCGTCACAGGCCAGGGTCGGAGCTAAGAGCTCAGGTGTCTCATCCACTGTCTAGTGAGAACGCAAATTTCGCATAACATCCACTCTCCGTAAGAACACATATCCGTGCTTCCACTCCGCCGAACGAGGAGCGCTGGGTAGACGCGTTTCTACTCAGCCAAACGAGGAGCGCCCCTGCTAGCTATAATCATCTGACGACCCTTTATAGTAAAATTAAAACAAATTCCTGATATTTTCATAAATCCAGGCCAGAAGCCTATTTAAAAAATCCTGGCAATTGCCAAAAATACGTCAAATCCCGGTAAATGCCAAACATAGAAATCCAAATAAAACATCGAATTTGATTCCCATCTATACCATGGGACTCTCCCATCAAAAACCATTCAAAACCTAAGTAAGAATAAGCGAACTGAAATCCATAAATCAAACGAAAATACACAAATAAAAACCCTCCACTAGGGTGCTCGCAAAGCCAAAGGAATCGAAAATGTACAAAAACCTGAAAAATTATTTGTTCTCGGAACATTTTAAAACCATTTAATTAATAAACCATGACATATATTTCTTTAAAACAAATTAAAGATCCACTCACCGTACTAGCCACACATCTCCTGCTCCAGGTACGATACTCTATCCATCCTCAATTAATTACCTCATATTCAGTGACGTTTCTCATACTCATATTCAGTAACTTTATAGTTACATTTAACTTAACCACTTCCAACCCCAGGTGGCAACCCTTGTCACCGCACATACTAACAAGTATAACGACTTGTTTCACTTGGAAAGTCAATAACACATTTAAACATTTCTAAAGATTTTAATTACCCAACTCTTTGGTCCGAGATTTGAACCTAGGCTCTGATACCATTTGTCACGCTTCGGCCCGAGTTTACCTTCCTAAACCCGGGTTAAGATGTGCGGGACCCATTCCAAGAGAGATTTACTCGTAATCCCCCTTGAGAATGAATAACCTTTTTTCCCAAACCATTTGCAACAATCAAAACCATACCGGAATAGACCTCACAACCGGAGGTTATCCCGATTTCCGCATTTGGATCTCAAACCAAATACTTTAGAGGACCTAGGTCTCTAATATTATTTGTGACTGCACCCGAATCCCGGTCAGGCTGTCAGGAGAAACTCGTTTTTCTATTTATCAGTCGATAAAATAATAAGGATAGCATACGCCTATCGTGTACCCAGAACATATCACCATACATATCTACAATATACATACACACATAACAAAAAATAGTGGCAACCATATAATTATATAAATCCACCAAAGATAAAATAGTCAATTTATCTCTAATGGCACTCTTGTAAATACCTAAAATTTTCAGGGTCAATATTGTCAATTTAGCCTCAATGACAGCTTGGTAAATATGCAGAAATTTGCTAAGGGCATTTCTGAGATTTCAGCCTTAGTGGTAGCCCCTGTAAATAGAAAAAACAGCTAGGAGTAGTATGGTTTTTTAACCTCAATGGCATTCTCATAAATATGCAAATCAGCCAAGAGCATTTCTGGGATTTCAGTCCTATTGGCAGTCCTGTAATTAGCTCAAACAACCAAGGGCAGCCCTGACTTTTCACACCGTGATAAATGGTAAAATACCAGATCTACCGCGGTAAAAAAACCTAGAGATTTACCCCTTTTACCCTAGAACTGTCCCAATCGGCATGCCGGCCGATCCCAACCATTTCTGGTTGTCTCTCTGTTTTCCTCCCATCCCCAACAACAACAATTTACAACAGCACAGAAACTCCAAGAATTTACCACTCACCTTTGCTCTGCCCAAACCCGAAAACCAACAACTCCAATGCTCCCCTAGACTCCACACAAGCTTCCAGGACTCACCAAAACCTGAGGAATGTGCCTAGGGCTCGAAGAACATCCTCACCGAAGGAGGAACCGAAACCCAGCTAAAAACAGAGAAAAGGGGATTTTCAACCTAGGGCTTGAATCGATCACACATACACATAGAAAGAAAGAAGAAGAAAAAGAAGAGGGAAGAAGAAACATATCATCCACATGCCGTCACGCCGCCTGGATCGTCGGGATTTCAATGTTGACCGCCGAGCACAGTGGTGCATGATCTCCCGGCACAGTTGCTTTTTGGGTGATCTGAGGGCAGGGCTAGGTAGAGGAGAAGGAGAGGAACATTTTGGAGGTGGTGTGCCGACGTGGGGCAGCCGGACTCGGCGGAGCGCCACTGAGGAGCTGGCCGGAGATGAGAGCTCGAAGTTGACTCGAACCTCGTCCAGATTTAATCTGAGATCGATCCAACGGTCTAGATTTAAATATTAAAAGTTACCTTGAGTGGTAAATAGATATTTTACCATTTACTTTTACTGAGAAGTAACTACACAATATCCCGAATAACTTTCGTATACGAACTCCGATTAATTCATAGGACATACCCACGAGTTCGTATTAACGTCCTCTACAACTTTCTCGAAGGAAGTTTTTCCAAATTCTCAACTCATCGCAAAGTCATCTTTTTACGGTAAAGTAAATATTGTTCACTTATTCTGTAAACTGAATAAATTCATATTAAACAGCTCGTAGCTCCAGAAAATATTCTGGACATACCAAAGGACTCGTATTAACCTAATCTACCCCCTCGGGACATTAATTCTATGTTTCCCCTAAATCGAGAATATCTTGATATTAAACTCGAATATTAATTCAGAGAAATCTAACAGCGCGGTTACAACCCCCTGTAATCCGTCTGATCCCGATAAAAAGGTAAATTTTTGGAACGGGGTCTTACATCGGGGACTACCCGGTATGCGTGGATCTGCTCCACTAAAATTTCAAAGCTCGGGGACTACCCGACACATAAGGATCCCCTCCTATATCTTTTAAGGCCCGGAGAATACCCTAGGTGTCATATGTTCATGCATACGCCTATTATGTGAAATCAATTTTTAAGAACATACCATAATTTTGTGACGCTAACAAGCTACAAATGAAACGGGATTCTCTTAACTATTATCCTTGGGCAACCAAGGATAAAGCTAATCCCATAATAATTTCATTTGACCCAAAAATGTAGTGATCTATTTTGCAGGAACTGCTTAAGTTCTTACTCACATGTAAGCGGACTGTTAAAGGCACGATGAACCGCATCAAACAAATTTTTGCTCTATGCGGATGTCTGTTCTTGGAGAGATTAGAGATGCTTATCCGCAACAATTTCGCGCTCCGCACGGGCTGCCTCCCTAATCAGAGATACACGGATTGCAACCGTAAGTAAGCCAACCGCTGACCTATAGTGATATATCAACGCTAAGAATTTGCCCTACTTCTCCAGAGAACCTAGGGTATTGGGAGAACTATAGAGCTGCTCGAAAATTATATCTCACTGAGAGCGTGTGGGATGCCTCGCCGAACGCATGCGAGAAGCGCCAAGGTATTCTCTTGTCGAACACTCACATGAGAATACCCATGTAGGTAGATTGGCCAATGCTCATGCGGCGAGCGGCCAACACCTTTTAGCAACTCTAGAAACTATACCTCACCGAGCGCGTGTGGGATGCCTTGCCGAACGAGCGCAAGAAGCGCCAATGTATAGAGCAAATTTTTGCTCTATACGGCCAGTGCTCAACGATCAGCTCTCAAGTGAACAGCTTATGTGCGGTCATGCCAGCTAGCATGCGGTTAGTGCTAGCTGTCATGTGGTCAACGCCCATCTGTCATGCGGTCAGCGCTAGCTTTCATGAGGTCTGTTCAAGCTTGTATGCGATCAGCACCCAACTATCTTTCGGTCAGTGACAGCTTTCATGTGGTCAGCGCCCAGCTTTCATGTAGTCAGAGCCCAGCTTTCATGCAGTCAGCGGCACCTTTCATGCGGACAACGACCAACTTTTATGCGGTCATCTTCCAATTTTTATGTTGTCAGCACCCAGCTTCCAAGCGGCCAGCGGTCAGCATCTAGTGCCCACCTGTTAGCGCTCTATGCTCCCTTAGCGAGTGAGGAGATCCGGGGACTTTCAGTTCCCATCGCCAATCTCCAGCGGTTAACGCTATGCACTCCCTTATCGAACGAGGAGATCTGGGGACTTTCAGTGCCTAGCGCTATTCTCCAGCGCTCAGCGTCCAGTGCCTCAGCAGTATTCGCTTCAGTGGCTAGTGGCAAGCTCTAATAGGACCATCGCTCATGCGGTGAGCGAACAACGGTCATCGATTAGTCAGCGGTTCACTCAGTACTTATTCGGCGAGCGACTAGCGCTCAGCGCCCACACAGCAAGGCAAATCGCAACAAGATGAACTGCACAACCCAGACAGCAGATAAAGTGAACCTTCTTGCTTGAGGAGCTTGGGGTCTATAGGGGCTGCACGCCACCGTGTGTCACTTATGCTTGGTGACTTGATTTAAACTCCCCAACCAAGAAGACTCTCTTACTTGGGAACTTCGGGGACTTGTATGTGTAGTTAATATTATGGCTAATATGCCTACACCACCAAGCATAATTGACACCTCTTTGTGGGTCCACAAGCCACCGTGGAACCTAACCACGACGTACATCACAAAACCCGACATGCAAGCTACGCGTCGGTACCAAGAAGTCACCGAGAGCTTACCGGTTAGTCACATTTCCGGTCTCACCAACACGTACTCATGCAACACTTAGAGACAAAAATATGACTCGTAGTCCCACATTAAATAATATGTAAAGGGAGGAACCTCCTTCCTCTATAAATGAGACTCCACCCCATTCTCAGTATGTAGACAACACTCCACTTGTAATACTTGTGGGGGCTCATTCAAGGCTCTTATCTCACTAATGCATGTTAAGTGGATGTAGTCTTGCCCATCAAGGAGAAGGTGAACCACTATAAACATTGTGTCTAGCTACTAGTTGCTACTAACTATCAACATCCTATTAGTACATAAGATTATCCCAACGAGAATCTTATACACAAACAATCTTCAATTGCTTTCAGTGACTCAGTCTTTCTATTCTCTCATGACCACTACCTGTAATACATTCTTGGCATATCAGGAACCATACCATTTTCAGACATAATTTATTTTGATTTTGAGCAACCAATAAAGGTTTTTAAGTGTTCTCCAAAATTAAGACCATTCAAATTGTATTAGTACATTACCAATTGTCTTGATTCACCAAATAGCTGAAAGTAGTAATCTAGCAAGATTCTCAGACTCAGTCATATAATATGAGCTTTTGATGTACACCCTCAATAACCTCTTTCTATGCATCTCATGTGCTTTGTATACTTCCACATTCCACCTGATATTTGTACTTATGAAGGGGGAAAAAAGAAAATTTCTAGCATTTCAAGGAAAGGAAGAAGCAAACCAAAGAACATGAGAACAAAGCATGGTTGAAATTACATAAGAATTGAGATTCAATTGTTTTTTACACGATAGAACTTCAGATTTGATCATTTAAAACCAAAAATATATATTTAGAAGTAGATGGCTGGTGTTTCACAACAGAGGCCCCAACCATATTCAAGGAATTGGTACACCAGCTTTTCCTGTAAAGACACGGAGTGAAGATGTTGAAGAGGCTTCAAAACAAGATCAAGTTCAGAGTTCTGCTTTGAGTTTTCACCAGCTACAATTCGTCATGTTCAGTAACTAACCTACCTGCCAAAAGAAATAAGTAGCATCACTTCTCATTTCAGGCTTCAAAACAAGATAATTTGTCACTGTTCAAAGAAATCAAAGATAAGTATTTTTCTTCAGCATTCGCGCGAGGATATTGAATTGAGTCCTATAGCCGAGATACTCAACTATTTTCTTGTAACAATGACAAAGAAATATTACCTGAAGACTTCTCCTTAAAGAAGAATGCAATCTCTTGTTGAGCTGATTGCAAAGAATCTGACCCGTGAACACAATTCTTCTCTAGAGTCACCCCACACATTGCCCTGATGCTGACGGTAAAGAAAAGGAAGGAATGAATCAGTACAGTATAAAGCAGGTTAAGTCATCATATAAATGTTGTGAAAGAGAAAAAAATATGATTTAGATGAACATGCAAGAACAAAAGACCTGTGAGGATGAGTGATCTTTGCTGCACTCGCATCTGTTGGACCAATTAAAGCACGCCAATCACCAACAGCATTTTCCTTCTCCAAAACCATAACCAGTACAGGTCCACTGAAAACAAAAAACAAAAAAAATGAATGGGATGGATTCGGTGGAAGTAAGAGAGTGCAGTTCCAACATAATGCAAGAACTTCAAAGCATCACTGTAAGTATCCCAATGCACATTTTGAATTGAAATTCATTCAAGCATCACTCCAACAAGAAGCCGTCTCAAAATATTTCAACCTTCCAATTAAATTGCTAGAACAAAAGCTCCAAAAAAGAGGGATAAAGCCTCATAATACTGACTTTTACATAGGGTCATGGAGAAGCTATCCACAAATATAAATAGCTCATCCATTGGATGAATCGGATTTCCATTTGCAAACCAGTTCGTGAGAAAAAAACACATGTATGCTCATATTGTCATTCTGCCACTTTCAGTGGACATCTATGCATGCATAAATGGACTAGATGTCAACACAATATGAAAAACATATCTCAACTCATGAAATACATGATGTAGAATAAGCAAAGATGGGAAAGCAAACATCCATCAGCAACATGTATCATCCCCACACTAATATGAAGCTTACAAAGAGCAACCATCCCAACATATCAAATCCCAAATCTTCCCAAGCAACTAATAATCAGCTTTGAGTATTTGAGTCTATTGAATACCTTGTCATGTAATTGACTAGGCTAGAAAAAAAGCTCCGCGAAGAATGCTCGGCATAGAATCCCATTGCAGCATCCTCATCAAGCTGAATAGTCATTTCCATGATAATTGTAAACCCAGAATCCAGAACAGCATTCTTAATCTTACCACTATAGTTACCACTCAACCCATCGGGCTTTATTATAGCTAACGTCTTCTCGTTCTCTGTAACTCCATCACACCTACACACAATTTCCCGACATTCAACATCATTTCTCCATAAAACTAAGTCTGCAAGTATCTGATCCCCACTTATACAAATCTCAAGCTCTAAACATAAACATATACAGAAAATTTGCAAGCCCCAGATAACAAACGATTCATTAATAAATGAAAAGTCAATGCAAAGAATGAATCTTTTGGTAAACCCAGAAGCTTCTGTAATCAGATGCAGGAATTATTTACAGAAATATTGAACCTTTAATGGGTTTCAGTACCTGGAAATGGGAGAAACAGATACTACCAGGATGATGATGAAGAAGAAGGAAACTCTGGGGAGCGTCATGACCCAGCAGCAAAGCCGGTCACTGTAATTTGCAGTAAAATCGCAAATTACAATAATAACCCCTTACGAATCGCACAGCGAGAATCAAACAAGTTGAACTGTTTGAAGTATTGAACTGTCTGTTTGGTTTTTGAGTCCCTAGGAAAGTGGAGGAAAAGGTGAAAGAAACAAAGTGAAGGGGAAAATAGTAATTAACGGAATGGTGTTTGTTTTTGTAATAAGTTGCAATGGAAACTCTATTTTTGGACGGATCCGGATCCTCTTCTAAGCTAAATTCTCTCCTAATTTACCTAAGTTTTTCACTAGATTCAGACACAGCTAGTTTAACATCTAATGGTCCAAATGAGTTACTGATTTTACTATAATAGCCTCTTGATTCTTGTCCAAATTCTTCTTCTCCGTCCCTCTTTGACTATTTCTTGTCTTCTATAGCTCTACCACGACCTCAGTCAACTTGTAGATATAGGCATATAGCCTCTCCTGAATCCAAACCTCAACTTAGTTCAACTCATCAACCTACTGAATCCTAATCCCATCAATTGAATCCCAGACTCAAACTGAACATGAAAGATTGTTCAACCCTTAATGAATCGGAAAGAAGACGTGGACTTGAGCAAAGTTGAGTCGGATACGGAGAGGAGGTTTTACATGACCAATGATGGCGGTTTTGAAGGTCACCGGATTTTGTGGGTTTTGGGGCAAATAGATCGATCAGAGAGTAGTAAAATGCAGAGGACGAGAGCTCAGATGAAAGAAGGTCGCCGGAAAGCCCTCTCCGGTGACCTAGAGAGACAAAAATGCCAAGTTTTTTTTTCGTGAATAAGATGAAGATGAGGTTGTGAGTTTGAAGATGGGATATGGGAGAAGGGAAGGAAGAGATTAACAACAAAAGTAAAGGGACCAGTATTGTGAAAGGGAAAGATACAAAGAAAAGAAGAATTTTAGGCCATTAGATTGAAGGGAGCCACGTGTCTTCATCTGTTTCAAAGATTAGAAAGGTTATGTGGTTCATAAGCTCAGGATTTGAACTACAACCTAGCTAGGATGTTCAGTCCTACGTCCAGCTTTGGTTATAGTTTGGGAGGGCCAAATGTTTTACAATTGCTAATGCTGTTATGTATTCTAGCATATAGGCCATACTAACCTTGATGTATTCATCCTTTGATTCCTTGACCACTGAAAGCCTGAAACCCAGGTGTGAAGCCAACGTTCCAAAGGAAGGTAAACAATTTCAATGTTCAGAAAATTGTATGACCACGCCAATTCAAGCTTGTTTCTTTGGCAAAATTTACCCAAAAGACACAAATTTGTTGTAATTGTTTTCTAATGTTGTTGAATATATATGGCATGACAATTCCTAAATCACACTCGGCTAGTGCTACAAATCAACAAAATACTTATTTCAGTTTTTCATATATGTAGCACCATATGCGATCGTAAACTTCAATCTCAAGTGCAGGTAGCTAGGATAGTGTGAGAAAGTGTCATATCCCTATTTTTAGTTTATTTATAGGAATAGGCATTCGATAAATTTTTCGATCATATTTTTCAATCTTAACCGGTCAATTCTTAGGTACTAATATATAGATCACATATGTAAAATTTCATCTAAATCGGTGATCGTTAAGATATTCAAAACTGCAAATTAAAATTATAGGCATTAACGGTTCATGTTTGGCAGATTTGATCAGCCAAATGAATTCAGTTATTTCAATACCTTAACGATTACCAAATTTGATGAAATGTTGCATAAATGATCTATATATATGCATCTACATATTGAACGGTGGAGATGTTGTTATGTGATTGAAAAGTTTGTCGAATGCATATCCCTATAAATATGGATCCCTCAATAGAATGGTCCTATATATATATAACTCTTCCACTAAGAGATTTTTTTGACATATATGAGAGATTGAAAATTACACTAACTTTTTGATCACATATCAACATCTCCACAGTTCAATATTTAGATGCATATATGTAGATCATCTCTGAGAAATTTCATCTAATTTGGTGATTGTTAAGACTTCGAACTAACTGAAATCAATTGACGAATCAAATCTGCCAAACCTGAACCGTTTATACTTTAAATTTTAATTCGCAGTTTTGAGCACCTTAATGATTACCAAATTGGATGAAATTTTACAAAAGTGATCTACTCATATAGAACTACATATTAAATGGTAAAGATGTGATTTTGTTATCTAAAAGTTAGTGTAAACCTCAATATCTCATATAAGTAAAAAAAAAATGGATGCCTTATTGAAAGGGGATTGTGTATATTTGTGTGTACTGAGGAAAAGATGGGTACATGTTAGCTTAACTGACTCTTTCTTAACCCATGCATGTTTCATTTCTTAACTCATCTACATTAATAAGATAATATGAAATGTTGGAGATAACTGAAAGCAACAATAATACAAAATGTGAAAAAAAAACCATTAATAGAAGCATGGTGATGTATAGATTGTTTTAGTATATCATTGTAATAATTTGAGATGAAACCATATATATATATGATTCACCTTTTACTATTTATGTAAATAGTAAAAAGACAAAATTGCTCTTTTTTATTTTTACAATCAAATCATTTGTATATGAATTGTCAGATTTGTTCTCAGTTTTTATATTTTTACAGTTTTGCTACTCATTTAAAAATAATTTATATTAATTATAATAATAATAGATTGATAGGTTTGTTAAATACCGGGTGTTGTTAATAATATCTCCATAATAATAATATTCATACTAATAATAACACAAAGAAAATTGAATCAGCTCTAAAACTAAATAATTGTGTTGAGTGTATTTTAACCGATTAATAATTGTATTGATTGTTCATAGTTTATATTTATTTATATCACTTTTTCAAAATATTAATTTTGATGATATATATGAATGTTGACATGTAGGTTTAGGGTTTATGATATCGATTAAGAATTGTATCGATTTTTCAGGATTTATATTCATTTACATTAATTTTTTAAAATATTAATTTTGACGATGGATGATTCCCCTTTTACTATTTATATAAATAGTAAAAGGATGAAACTGCCCCTCTTTTTTTGTTTTACAATCAAACAACCTATATATGAATTGACAGATCTGCCCTTAGTTTTTATATTTTTACAGTTTTTCTACTCATTTATAATAATAATAATAATAATAATAATAATAATAAGTTGATAGGTGTGCTAAATATCGGGTGTTGTTAATATCATCTCTATAATAATAATAGAAAGAAAATTGAATTAACTCTTGTTTATAGGTGAAACCTAATATTTCACCTTTACCGGGTTACAATTAAATGTGAAGCCACTCTGGGCCCTTTGTCTGGGCCCAATTCGCCATAAAACTAAGTAAAGCAAGGGAAACTACTCCCACATTGGAAAGGGACATGAATGCTGCCCTCAATGCTACTATAAATACCGGCACATGCCTCCCCTTAAAGGGACGATGAAACTTCTTGACTATTCCCGAGTTTTATGCTTAATTGACAGTATCTAACTTAAGCATCGGAGTGGCTTCCCTCGGTAAACCCGGGGACGCCTCTTTGACGTGTTTATTCTTTACACAGGAAAACTCGGAGTACAGGGAAGTCCGCTATTTCTGGAGCCGTGCAACCCACTAAAGGGGCCACGAGTCACCCGGAAACAATTGGTGCTCTCGTTGAGAGTCGAACTCAAGACCTCACGCTTACCAAATGGACGCCAGCCAGACTTGCTAAGGTAATAAACCCAGTAGGGAAACCTCCGGGTTATGGAAACCCTTGCTAAGGTAATTTTGACAGCGCGTACATCCCAAGTAGGTACCGAGTTATCTGCAAATGTTCAAATTTATTATATTTTGATGTTATATATAGAGCCTTTTTAGGCCCACATAAAACCCTACCGGGTTAGGTTTATCAATCAGTTTGTTGAGTGAATGCAGGCGATCTCCATATGACGTGAAATATTGCAAGCCTTAACGGCCATATTTCACTGTCAAAACTCGATAAATCTCCGATAATCTCCGATAATCTCCATTTGACATGAAATATTGCAAGCCTTTCACGGCCTTATTTCATGGTCAAAACTTGTCAAGCTCCGATAAATCTCCGATAATCTCCATTTGACATGAAATATTGCAAGCCTTTCACGGCCTTATTTCATGGTCAAAACTTGGCAAGCTCCGATAAATCTCCGATAATCTCCGGTAATCTCCATTTGACATGAAATATTGCAAGCCTTTCACGGCCTTATTTCATGGTCAAAACTCGGCAAGCTCCGATAAATCTCTGGTAATCTCCATAACTTGAAATATTGCAAGCCTTTCACGGCCTTATTTCAGTCTTTGAAAGTCTTAACGGACCCATACAGCCCTAGCGGCACTATTTTTACTTACATGCCAAACCGGCATTATATGTACTCACATTTGCATATTTTGCATCACATTACCGTGTTATTTGGCAGGAAGCCCTTGGAAGTCCTAACGGACCCGTAAAGCCTCACCGGCCCTATCTTCACTTTATAATGTTAACATGCCAACCCGGCACTATATGTGAATTTTGTCAACACTTGCAGGTTATGCATCGGGTTGGAAGTCCTAACGGACCCGTAAAGCCCTAGCGGTCCTTGAAAGTCTTTATGAACACGGGAAAAACCCGTGTTATAGAAAGACATTTTCGCGCAAGGCCTTAGCGGCCCATGGAAGTCTTAACGGACAAGTATACCTTAGCGGTCCTATTTTTATTTAATCACATTAAACATGCCAAACCGGCAATATGCGTAATTTTTTGTATATTATGCATCACATTACCGTGTTATTTGACAGGAAGCCCTAACGGACCGGTAAAGCCCTACCGGGCCTATTGTTATTTTATGACGATAACATGCCAGACCGGCACTATGTGTAAATTTTATCTACACTTGCGAGATATGCATCAACTCAACTTGTTATTTTACAGGGAACGAGTGTTATAGAATGACCCCCCCTGAAAAGCCCTAGCGGCCCATGGAGGTCCTAACGGACCCGTAAAGCCCTAGCGGCATCATTTTTATTTACATGCCAAACCGGCATTATATGTGCAAATTTTGTCACCACTTGCAGGTTATACATCGGGTTGAAAGTCCTTATGAACCCGTAAAGCCTTAGCGGCACTATTTTTATTTATATGCCAAACCGGCATTGTATGTGAAATGCCAACACTTGCAGGTTATGCATCGGGTTGGAAGTCATACTTGACCCGTAAAGCCCTAGCGGGCCTTAGAAGTCCTAACGGAACCGTAAAGCCCTAGCGACCCATGGAAGTCCTAACGGACCCGTATACCCTAGCGGCATTATCTTTATTTACATGCCAAATCGGCATTATGTATAGAATGTCAACACTTGCAAATTGTGCATCAGATTAACGTGTTATTTTACAGGAAGAAATACCGTGTTATAGAATGGTATTCCCCCCCCGTAAAAACCAGCGGTCCTTGGAAGTCCTAACGGACCCCTAAAGCCTTAGCGGCACTATCTTTATTTACATATCAAACCGGCATTATGTGTAAATTTTTATATACGCATCAAGTTACCGTGTTATTTGACAGGAAGAATTCTGCGAAGGAAAAGTTGCAAACTTTCATTCAGAGGTCAATTACAAAAGTAGCAAACCGCTAGAAAATGCATACTACACTACAAAAGCAAAAACAAACTCAGGAGATCCAGCTCACGGCACTGCAGAACCGCTACCCCCGCCGGCGCTCGACCCGCCATGTCCACCCCGGGGCCGTATGATAAATTGTCCCCTACGGAGCGGTGGCCGATTTTGAGGACCACCGACAATCCCACCTCGGGAAGTACCTCTCCGGGCTGCTGAAGAATGAACCGGGGGACTCCGAGCCGGGTTTGTAGAAGCCCTAGGCTTCGCCACCACAGCTGGACTCGACCGGGAGCCGCCTGCAGCCTCATCGGGTCTGACATGACCTTGGTGACCATCATACCCGGCTTTGTCAAGCCAGCCTTGGCGAATCCCGGCGCTAACAATTTCGGCACGAGCCTCGGCCCTTGCCGACCGCATCTTCAATTCAAACTCGGGACTCGCTAGAAACTCGGAGACAGCAGAGTCCCTGGCCCGGGAAACGGCCTGCACCAACTCTCCTTTCTGCTGCTCCACAGAAGTCACTTGTTGCTGCAGCGCTTGATTCTGTTCAGTAAGCTGAGCAATGGCGGCATCTTGAGCACACCGGTCCTCCCGGTGACCCTCGATGACTTTCTCCAATTCCGTGTTCTTGGCCACCAAGTCTGCTACGTGTTCTTCTGCCTTGGCCAACTTTGCACTCGATGCAATGGCTGATGCGCTTGCGAATTCCCGGACCCGAGCCAGGTTTTCTTCACTCGCCGTTATCTGGTCCCAGGCGGCCCGGAGATCATCCCTGAGGACTCTCTCTCGCTCGGGGATGCCTTCGGTTATGAGCCGATCGGTTGCCAAGTACGACAACCTGATAGCCTACACGAATCAAACAACGGGTTAGTACAAGGAAACAAAAACAAAAGAAGAACGGGTTAAAAGAAAAAGACACTTACCCGCATCAGTTTCTCCTGCGCCCTCCGGGCTACAGTCACCGGGTCCTCATGCTCCAGTACATAGGAGTCGGCGGCGCAGTTCTTCAGATCCGCTACCATTCTCTGGATGGCCACGTCCGCCATTCCCGCGCCCGCCAACTCCTCCATGATTTCAGTGGTGTCCCGGTGCTGCTTCCTCTCCCTCCTCTCTTTCCTCTCCTTCCTTCTCTTCTTCCTCTCGGACCTTGCCGAGCTGGATGCCTCCCGGGTGCGTTTGTGGGAGGGGACGGGTTCCACTTCGCGCACTTCGTCGCTCCCATCACTCCCCTCAGGGTTCTCACTCATCACCCCTTCGAAACCGACAACTTCTTCACCCCCGTTGTCAGCCTCATCTTCAGTCAACTCCTCTTCACCCGGGAGCATAGATGAGGGAACTGCGCTCATCACCGGTTCTTCAAACTCCACCTCTTCGTCTGCTAAGGGGAATTGAGTCACCGGTTCTTCAATCACCGGGTCTTCCGCCACCTCCTCCGCGGGGCTCCCCACAATCTCTTCATCTAACTCCTGGTACATCTCCGTGCCAAGTACCTCAGCAAGGTACCCGGGGATCTCGTTGAAGTGCAAGGTGTCCACGAGGAATTTCTCAGTATCCCCTTGCTCTGCTTCTGGGCGCAGGAAAGCCGCTTTCGTGGTCAGGTTAATGTCGTATAATTGACCATCCGTTGCTTGTGTCCGGATCCCGGCCCAAACAGCCTTATCTTCAAACCCGTCGTATATTCCCGGGTTCTTCCGCTTCGTAAACTCCATTGAAAGAAGAGCTGCAGAAACACATATAGCCCGTTACACAAGAAGCATTTAACAACAAAAGTTGAAGGAACACGAGACAAACCTGGGAGCTCCATCAACCGGCACCTGCTGTACACATACTGCCTACAAAGCCGGTATGAACTCCGGTCATCTTGACCCCGGAAGGCCCATAGCATCCTCCGGATCCTCTTCTCCATCACCGGCTCCAGAGGAATGTCGGGGACGTCTGCAACACAAGTAACATGATTATAACCCGGGACGGAGAAAAGAAAGAAACCCTGAGGAAGAAGACTTACTCATCAGTTGTTGGAAATCGACCGGTACTTGGAGCGCGTAGTCCGGGTCTTGAAAGTTTCTTATCAAGAAACTTTTCTCCCTCCAGGTCCGGCTCACGGAGGTTGGCAGGTCTTCGACGATCTTCTTGAAAACCGCTTTGGACTTCAGTTGGATGGTCCCACTGAAACCCGCCTTCCGGGAGTACTCGGCCCGGTACATGGCGTGTAACTCGTGATAGGTTGGCATCTGCTGCTTCAGCACCTTGTACATAACGCACAACCCGAGTAGCTGCCTCCACATGTTCGGTCCAACTTGCCCGATTGCAAAGTTGCTCGCAGCCAAGAGATACTGCACCTCTACCTTCAGCGGGAGTGACAAGCCGCAGCGTAGCTGATACTCGTGGCACAGCGTCCACCCATCCCCGGGAGCGAAGAACTGGTCCTCGGGTTCTAAAGGCCGAATTTCTACAGACTCGGGGATCTTCCAGTTGCTCCTTAGCTCCACGATCTCCTCCGCTGTCAATGAGTACCCGGGAGGGTCAAGAGCGGTCCCATCAGTGAAGGTCACGGAGGCAAACTCGGGGACGTGAGTGTCCATTGTTTCGTTGGCCATCTGCAAAACAAAAAAAAACACGGGGGCGTCAACAAAACCCAGGTAACCCGGTGTCACGAAGCTAAATTCCCAAACGCAGACCCAGAAAACCTTCCTGGGAACCCAGAAGCAGTACACAAATCGTCCCAAAACAATCAAAAAGGAGGGAAGAAGAAACAGTACCTTACTTTTGAGGGCTTGAAGGGGTTTTGAGATCGATTTGAGATTGAGAATCAAAAGAAACAGCGACAAAAGAAAGCGACAGCAAAAGCACGAAAAAGTTATCGGGTTTGGAGGTGAGACAAAACTGTCACCTTCAACCCCTATTTATACAGTTAGAGACGTACACTGAAGGGACGTTTCGGTTTTTCGATAAAATAGACACGTGTCGTGCATGCCGCGTCCCAAAAACCGAAAAACTTTTCGTTTTCCCCCACTTCAAACTGAAGACTTTTCAATTTCCCCCCACTACAACCCGGAGACGTCGTTTTGAATTCTCAACGTACAGAGTGTCTACGGGTTACGCTTGCGTACGGACTTGGGGGACTGGGTACCCCGGGTTTGGTTGCTAACTTTGTAACCCGGTAAAGAAACGATTTTAAGTCCCCACCCAAGCGTACCCCTTGACTGAGGACTTGGGGGACTTGTTTATAGGTGGAACCTAATATTTCACCTTTACCGGGTTACAATTAAATGTGAAGCCACTCTGGGCCCTTTGTCTGGGCCCAATTCGCCATAAAACTAAGTAAAGCAAGGGAAACTACTCCCACATTGGAAAGGGACATGAATGCTGCCCTCAATGCTACTATAAATACCGGCACATGCCTCCCCTTAAAGGGACGATGAAACTTCTTGACTATTCCCGAGTTTTATGCTTAATTGACAGTATCTAACTTAAGCATCGGAGTGGCTTCCCTCGGTAAACCCGGGGACGCCTCTTTGACGTGTTTGTTCTTTACACAGGAAAACTCGGAGTACAGGGAAGTCCGCTATTTCTGGAGCCGTGCAACCCGCTAAAGGGGCCACGAGTCACCCGGAAACAACTCTAAAACTAAATAATTGTGTTGAGTGTATTTTAGCCGATTAATAATTGTATCGATTGTTCAAAGTTTATATTCATTTATACTACTTTTTCAAAATATTAATTTTGACGATGCATCTGAATGTTGGCATACGAGTTTAGGGTTTATGATATCGATTAATAATTGTATCGATTTTTCAGGGTTTATATTCATTTACATAAATTTTTCAAATATTAATTTTGACGATGCATATGAATGCTGATATGTGGGTTTAGGGTTTAGGCCAACATTTAATTTCTCTATTGATTAAGTTTATCAATTCAGCTTATGACATGAACTGATGGGTGTTCTTTACTTGCAATTCTATATATTTTGGTTATTAATATAAATTCAGTGTTAATGTCATCTCAATCAATTGTGTAATTTTTATTAGAGTTTCAGATAATTGTGACATAATATTGACCGAACTATAAAATTCACATGTATCGTGTATCGATTTGTTATTCAAATTATCAGCATCTCAATGTAAATATATAATTAATATGATTGATAAGTCTTAATGTTGATTAAGTTTATTAATTCAGCTTATGACATGAACTGATGGGTGTTCCTTACTTGCAATTTTATATATTTTGGTTATTAATATAAATTCGGTGTTAATGTCATCTCAATCAATTGTGTAATTTTTATTAGAGTTTCAGATAATTGTTACATAATATTGATCGAACTATAAAATTCACATGTATCGTGTATCGATTTGTTATTCAAATTATCAGCATCTCAATGTAAATATATAATTAATATGATTGATAAGTCTTAATGTTGAGATTCATTATCTATTGAGGGTTATATGTAATGACATAGAAACCAAATATTTTACAGGCGCGAACAAAATTTTTCTGCACGCGCGAAGCACGGGTTTGAAGGCTAGTATATATAATGAAGGCTAGTATATATAAGAGGATTCCTCTTTTACTATTTATGTGAATAGTAAATGGATGAAACTGACCCTCTTTTTTTACAATCAAGCCATCTATGCATGAATTGACAAATTTGCCCTCAATTTTTATATTTTTATAGTTTTTTTTCACTTATTTAAAAATAATTATATTAATTATAATAATAGGTTGATATACGTGTTAATAACAAGTACCGGGTATTGTTAACATCTTCATAATAATAATAATAGAAAGGAAATTCAATCAGCTCTAGAACTAAGTAATTGTGTTGAGTGTATTTTAACCGATTAATAATTGTATCGATTGTTCAGAGTTTATTTTCATTTATATCACTTTTCAAAATATTAATTTTGTCGATGCATATGAATGTTGGCATACAGTTTTAGGGTTTATAACATCGATTAATCACGTAAGAGGATGAATTTGGGTTCAAAGATAGGGAGAAATAGTTGAGAAAGATTGTGAGAGGCGAGAGAAAGATTATGAGAGTCAAGAGAAAGAATAAAATAAGAAATGACAGTAGAGGAAGGTTGTGTCAAATATGACAGTGAGCATCGCAATGTGAAATCCACGTCGACTTTGGTATCTCAGCCTCTGTAATAAATAGTGCGTCTTGAGACACGCTATAGCTTAAGGCATGGCTTCTTCATTTCGCCTTAAGGCTTCCTTTATAGACTTTTGTCACAAAAGGCTCGCCTTTTTCGCCTTGAGGTGAAAAATGTGCCTTAAGGCGGTCAAAGACATCGTGAGACGTCACTATTTATATGTTGATTTTTAATTTATACCCTAAAACTACATCATTTTAAGTAAAATCTAAGGAGAAAAAATAGCGTTGTTTGACTTTTTTCATTTCATTATTGAACAATTTTTCTTATCTTCTCTTTCAGATCATGATTGAATGATTTTATGTTATTGTGTGTTTGTCATTAAGAATTTTAAACATTATTTTTGTGATCTTGCAACTAAAAGTTTAATTTTAAATATTTTTGATGATTTTATTTCTACACTTTAATTATTTTTATTTAATTTTAAATACATAAAATTCTTTGCCTTTTTCGCCTCAAGACTTTTATGAGGTAAGGCTTCGACAAAACGCCTCGCCTCACGCTTTCGCTATTTAAAACATTGATCTCAACTGGAGTAGTGTTTTCTGTCAAAAGTTACCGTTATGCACTCCATCGTGATTTGCCTCCTTGGGTCGGAGATGCTCTAACATTAATAGACTTCACTTTTCCCCCCGCTCAGGCCATATTACCTCTCTTCATCCACATTGGAGGAGAAAAATACTATTCTTTCTTATTTTAGGCTCCCTCTCGTTCCTTGTTTCCAAATCATCAAAAAAAATCACCCCATCTCTCTCTCATCGCCCCCGTTACCATCTCACGACCTCGTCGCGGTTGACCATAGACCGGAGCTCGTCATCTGCTATTTGTCTCGACGACGACTATGAAAAACGACTGCATCTCTGAGAGTCTCGACCATGACGACGACCACTACGAACCACGATGGCAACTACGAACAACGATCGCATCTCCGGAAGTCTCGTTCATCAAACTCCTTCAGGTCATGATCTTCGATCGTCGTCGGTATCTCTTAATCGCTCTGATTTGATTTTCTAGGGTTATTCTGCTTCTGATTTTGTCCATCGCAGAATTTAAGCTTTTTGTGAAATTTGGATAATTATTGAAGTTTATTTGGTTTTGTGGATGATTTTGATAAATGAAGTATTGCACTGCATTGAGATCTTTGTTTGGATTAGCAAAGTCCAGCGTGATGATCACTACATTGAATTCGAGTTTGAGTTATGGATCTTAAGCCTTTGATCAGGATGCATAGGTTTCTCTAGGTAATTATAATTCTTCGAAAATGGATTTTCTTGAACAACCAGACTTGGAGCATGCCCGTACCTATGGGTCAAGTACAACCTTGTTCTTGATGCTTGTTCGTCTTCTGACTTCTCCTCAAACGACCGGCGTACGAGCGTTGATCAAGCCGGCATTCAAGTTCTTCACAGACCTAGCTGAGGAGTAACTATGATTTTTTTCCTCTTCTCGCGAAGCGGACGTTTCTTATTCAGACCGATGTGGTTGAGCAGAGCTATGAACAAATATTGCAGATAAGTTGGCCAAAGGGTTCCTTGACAAACTGAGATATTTTCTAGAGTTATTCACTCTATCAATAGGTTTGCGAGTATTCGCTATTGGATAGGTCTTTATGAAGCGGGAATAGACTTTTCGCTCACTGATGAGGCTTGGTGAGGTAGAAGCGGGATTTGCCGACGGATCGGGCTTTGGTGAGTAGCAGCGGTGAATACCTACAAATAGGGTTTTGATGGAATAAAAAGTGCCAATGAATCTTTTTGGTAGAGCTGTTCCGAGTGAGGCTTGTTTTGCAGGATGCAAAATTTGTTTGTTGATTCATTGATTGATTACCATCGACTCCCTTATATAATGAACGCTATGGTTCATCATTCCTTGCATATCAAGGTAAACCAGATTCTCTTGATCAACTAGGAAATAAATCTCCCCAAATGATTATGAAACATATCTTTTATAATCCTACAAATAAGTCCAGCATGACCTCAAAAGAAAAAAGAAATATATACAAATATTTTGACCTCAAGAATCGGTCTAATGGGCTCGAAGAGTCAACATTCATCGAAAGATATTATTTGGCTCAAGCATTGCCTCATGCCTTGATATTAAGCCCAAGCTCATTTGTGAAATCGATAAGGGCTAGAAACTCGACCTCGTCTCTTTAAATTATTAAAACGTTGTATCGTTCTCCCTTTGGTGTCATCTAACTTTAGCAAACAACGTTTCGTTTCAGCAAAAACCTTTTCTATTCTTTTAAATACCCAAACATCAGATCTCATTTACAATTCATCCTTCCACCATGACTGACATCCTTACTAGAGAAATGGCCATTGACGGTAAAAGAATCTCTTAAAAGCTAAAAGCTATCAATCATCCAAATCATTCCTATCTAGAACTGACCGTAGGAGCCACTGCCAGACTTGATCCTTTCATGAAGAAATTCCGAGAAGTTCATCACTATTATCACAAATCGTGAGCTCTCATCTTCTTATTCCAGAATTTAACTGTTGATGTCACTACATGGCAGAAATAGAGTGACTAGGATTGGAGCTTGGCCATACCCCAGCAAGAAAATGATGCGATGGTACGAAAATCGCAGAGCTATTGATCTGGACCAGTGGAAGATGGCAGGAATTGTAAATGCTATCGACCTAAGTTTCAGATTAAACAGTTGTAGCGCGAATCGACCCTCAATGATGGCTGCTGCATGTTTCGGGAATTCTTTCAGCAATACCTTTGACTTCAAGTTTGGTCAAATGAGCATCACTCTCTTGGATATATATGCTATCACCAGTTTCTCAGTTGCTGAAGAAGCATATCAGGAACATCTCTATGAAGTTGCAGACATCATACACACAGTTGATCCAGTAGATTACCCCACACATATGCCTTATAAAGGATGGGTTGGCCACTTTCAGGCTCGTAGAGATGAATAAAGTGGTATTGCCTTTTTGGACTTTTGGCTTCATAAATTTGTTGTTTGCACGGCAACCCAGAAATTAACC
The DNA here is from genome assembly GCA_951800085.1 of Comarum palustre. Lineage (NCBI taxonomy): Eukaryota > Viridiplantae > Streptophyta > Magnoliopsida > Rosales > Rosaceae > Comarum > Comarum palustre. Next base: position 9,960,854 of record OX637574.1, read on the forward strand.
AAGGTCTGGCTTGGTTTAGCACAACTGATATTAGGATTCTTATATCGAGCACTATACAAGATGTCACTTCATCAACTGAATTATGGAGACGTATCTGGCCCGTTTTGGATTTTAGACTTATGGCTGCAGATCTACTTTGTCCAGTTTAGAGACAAGTTGTTGATTTTCCTGAGCACCAGGTGTTAGGGAGAGCATTCGCTGATGCCACCTCACCTCCATCAATAGGGTATGCTAGGTATCTTGAGTACCTATTTAATATTGATGCCACAACCCTAGACTCCAACCTGCTTATTCTCAACTGCAGATATCTTGAAGCTTTGGCGAACGGGTTTATGTGGTATGTGGCGCTTTCTCTTGAAAGGTGAACATTGTTCAATCAATCTGTTTCCTTGATGGATATACCTTTGCCCAAGCTGACTGGTTTTGATTGATTGAGTTGAGTGCGTAGAGTTCAAAACAATACAGTACAGAGTTTTAAAATGATGGTACAGTACTGTCCCTTCCAAGTATTTTGGAAACAGGACAGGATCGGGACTATCCCGAAAGTGTAAGTGTACTTGTATCGGTCATAACCGTCCAATTGTTAGGATGTATATTCTTACAATAAACTCAAACACGCTCAATGAGACGCCCAAAACCTAAACTAAATTCAAAGTACTAGTTTCACATGGCAAGAGTTAGATAATTCATTCCCATTTGGTGATGATGATCATATGAAAAATATCGACCGCCACAATGAATTTATGTAACGATAACTAGAACTCCTTTGATTTTTCAAGCTTGAGAGTTTTCTCAAGAACTTAATTGATTAGTTAGATGTAAATTACTCGCATTTAATTAATTGGTTATTGACCCCTTTCATTTTTTATAATTTTTGTTCGTTTTCTACTTATATAAAGTTAGGAGTTTAGAAGTAGGACAATTATACCATGAAAAAAATAACACCATGAAATATATACATGAGAATATTATACATAATAAAACCTTTATAAATATTGGATGAGTACACATTGACTTTATAAAAAAAAATATAATTTCTTCAAAAATTTAGGATCAATTTCTCTCTTCTAAGTTTTTTATTTTTATTTTTTTTCTATCGTTGCGGGATCTCGATCCCGTCCCAGTACCGAACAAGATCGTCTCGTACAAAATAGATCTCTAAAAATGCAATCCCGTCCGATCATGATAATATATTTTCAAGACATAGAGGTTGCCGAGTTGTTGTGGATGTCACCCTAAATCCTGTCTACAGTTGCCAAACCAAAGCCTCGTCGCCACAAGAACCTCCCTTGTCAGCTTCCACAGCTCATAACGATCCTGAGCGGAGCACCTTGGAGAACCATCACAATACAACCCATCTGACGACATCATCGGTAGATGCGCCACCTGATGTAGGAAGGAGAGGTTAAGATGGAAACCGTAGAGGCCGCCTAAGAGCAAAATTCAATTCTCTAATTCAATATTTGCAGGTTTTTTTATTCAACAAAACGTTGTTTTAGTACCCATAGTGATAAATGGCTCATGGACCTCGTGGTCCACCCGAAAAGAGTTTCTTATGTTAACGCCAACATCATAAGAGTGTTTGAGTTCCTTCCTTTGTTTGTTTCTCTCATGCACTTATCAATACAATTAGTGACGTTAACCAACAATGAGCAAGTAATATAGTGATAATTAAGCAAACCTCTCTCTCTCTTTCCTATTCATGCAAACAAGGACAACAAAACTATAAAGGACAACCTCTTCCAACACCCCTTCTTAGCCACGTTGGGTACATGGATAGGGGTAAACAATGAAACCAAACTAAAAGAGAGACAACAATCAATTCTAAGAAAGCTAACTTATCAGCGACGAAATTTGTCTCCTTATGAACATGTCGAAATATACATTGTTGAAACTGAGCCGCTAACCAACTGATATCTTGAAAAATGTTTCACCCACCATGATTCAATGGAGATGTCCTACCATTGATGTAATCATTGAACACAACCTGCTTAATTTGATATTATGGTTTAAAAACTCAAATTTTTTAAAAACTCAGATAAACAACCTTTAAATTATGGTTATTTAAACTAAAAAGATTTAAATAATCAGTTTTTAAGATTTTATCAAATAAAAATTCTATATATCATTATAATTATAAGTGATTATAATCCTTTCAACTCAATACTAAACTGGCCTTAAAATCTGCCTCGACGTTCATCTAGGAAATTATAGTATAATCAATGAGCACCTTAATAGGCCAGTTCTCCATTGTTTGGGTTTGGACTCAGAACTTATTGTGGACTATAAAACCCGGAAGCCCAACCCGCAGTAGTCCAAACGACGTCGTACGGTTGAATAAAATTTCGACTCCGAACTAACTTGAGAAAAAAGCCACTTTGCTCTTATTATTAAATCGCAGAAACTCACAGAGCAGTCGAGTGATTCAGAAAACCCAAACCCTAAAGCAGCGAAGAAGAAGCTCAGAAATCGAATATGAGTCGCGGTAGTGGTGGAGGATATGACCGTCATATCACGATCTTCTCACCCGAGGGTCGTCTCTTCCAAGTCGGTATGTCATTCTTCCTCCGTTTCTGTTTCTCAAATCTAAACCTAGGGTTCGGGTTTCGGAATTGGTCAATTTCAGGCCTTTCTGCTTTCCTTGTTTATTTCGGGTCACGGAGATGAAGACCCATTGATTTTTGTTGTTGATTATGAAATCTGAGGGTCAGAGGCGAAACGACGAGAGTCAATCGTGTTAAGGATGAACAAGATGAAATCTTGAATGGTTAATTTGATTGGCATTTGTTTCATCTTGGTTATTGTTTTGGTTGGGTTAAATGAAGTTTGAGGATTTCCAATTTTTTTGGTGACAAGATCCAAAATGAACATTGCGAGTTAGTAATGGTTAGCATATAACAGTCTCTGAGTTTGGTTTATTTGTTTTATGTATAGAATATGCGTTTAAGGCTGTGAAGTCTGCTGGGACTACCTCCATCGGCGTCCGAGGGAAGGATTCAGTATGTGTTGTGACTCAGAAGAAAGTCCCGGTGAGTATTAGCGGTTCATATTGCCGCAAGTTTATTTGACCATGGGCTGAGTTTGTGTGGGCTGTCTATGCAGGACAAGCTTTTGGATCAGACTAGTGTCACACATCTCTTCCCCATTACGAAGTTCTTAGGGTTGCTGGCTACTGGCATGACAGGTTTCTTTTTGGCTCTCCTGATTTGTTGAAGCTCCAACTAAAATGAATTTGTTGCTTATACTTCATATGTGAATATATCTATAAATTGCTTGAGCTCTCAAATACTTGTTGTCTACAAGCTGACATTTGCTTTATCCTCTTGGCATGTTTTTTTTTCTTCTTCTAGCTGATGCAAGGACCCTAGTATCACAAGCAAGGAATGAAGCTGCTGACTTCCGATTCAAAAATGGATACGAGATGCCTGTAGATGTATTGGCCAACTGGTAATGAACCGAACTTTTTCTGCCATATGATGCTAAATTGGACAACTTTTAGAATAATTTCCCTATTTCTGTAATTTTCACTTGTCGATTTTAAAAGTCTCTCAGACACTAAATAGGATAGTAAATCAACAATGGGGTGCCGTGGTATGTGGACTTGCTTTGCTGTCGGTTATTGTTTTTTCTTTTCATCTGCCTATTATATTCTCTCTCTCTCTCTCTCTCTCTCTCTCTCGTATGTGTTTACATGTGATTTGTTCATTGACTTAAAAACACCTAGGTTTTTTCCTGGTATGGTGAATAGTTTCATGGTGAGGTGAATTTGAATAAGTTACCAGGTTTAGTTTTAGAATTCAAGGGATTGAGATCTGCAACTGCAAAATATTACGGTCAAAGTATGTAAACCAAACATTGAGAGACAAAGTTTAGAGCAAGGACCACCAAACGATTGCTTTAGTACTAGTTCCATATCATGCAATCTGAACATTTCAAAATACCCTCTTAAATATGGCAGGCAAAAAACAGGTATTATGATTTGTGAACTTGGTTTGCCCGTGGTTCCTGGAGCCACAGGACAGCTAACAATAAATCCTTTTAGTTACTGCCCATTTCATGATAGCACATGTTTATCTTCATATGGCCTAGAAATTTTATGATCTTCCACTGATATCATTTGTATGTACAGGATCGCAAATAAATCACAAGTCTATACACAACATGCTTACATGAGACCACTGGGAGTAGGTCAGTTTCTTGCTCTTTTCTTCTCGAAAAGTACCTTGCAATAATATTGTGTTTTTTTTCTTCCTCTCTTCATCCTCTCGCTATAGATTTATTATTTGTCTTGCTATTTTAGTGTCCGTTTTCTAAAATGTTTTGCTTTCTTGAAGTTGCTATGGTGTTGGGTGTTGATGAAGAGTCCGGACCTCAACTCTATAAGTGTGACCCAGCTGGTCATTACTTTGGTCATAAGGTATGTTTAAAGTTATTTGTAACTTGATCTGGAGAAACAAAGTAGGTGAAATGTTAGTCAATAATGCCATCAGAACCTTCCAACACGTGTCCAGAAGTTACTTCTCTGTAGCAAACCGTCTTAGGTTGTAGATTTATGCCACCTTATTGTTGTATTCTGTTTGGCTCTTATTTTCCATATTTCCCATTTATAAAAGACAGCTTAAAACTTGCACCAGTACTAACATTGATCGTATTGGCAAAAGATTGGAACCTTGATCATGGGACATTACTGTTTAGGTAGTTTCACAGGAAAATTCATCTTTTATATGTCTTGTGTATGAGAGCATCTAGACCTTTTGTTCTAAACTGATGAGTAATTGTGTATCTCAGGCCACAAGTGCTGGATTGAAAGAACAAGAGGCAATTAATTTCTTAGAGAAGAAAATGAAGAATGACCCTGCCTTTACTTACGACGAGACTGTGCAGGTAGATATTACTTGGCCTTTTATCTATTTACTGTTTTGAAAGTAATAAGGGCTCACTTTTTGCAACAAAAAAATCCCGAGTTACTTTATTTTGTGAATAGAAAATTATTTATTCCCGCATAGCTTGTGACTAATTTTCTTCTGGAGGTTTTGGACCTGGTTTTTACCTGGTGATACTTGACAAAGATATTGTTGTTAATATGGTTGATTCTTTCTCTGACATTCAACAATGCTTTTCTTGTTAGACTGCCATTTCTGCGCTGCAATCAGTTCTGCAAGAGGATTTTAAGGCTACAGAAATTGAGGTACAGTATTGTAGCAACTTCATTATATTTGAGACTTTGAGTAGTGTTTATTTTTCTAAACTACAAAAATGGAGGCATAATATCTTGCATGGTAGGAGTGCTCTATGACACAATTTGTGAGCGCAAATTTACTAAGTTCTAGTTATTTGAGACTTGAGATATATCAACCATGCTTTTCAGTTTTACTTTGAGCAGGAAAGCACATAACATGGATTGTTTCCCCAAGCATCCCACTGTTATATTGTACATTGATAGCGGTGAAAATGGAAATTCAAAAACCTGTTTTGTTGCTCTAACGTTTGCACAGTTAGCTTTTACAACACATGCTTTATGTTTATATCATTTTCATGATATAACTCTGACAGGCTTTTAATGTGCTTTTCCTAAAAAGGCGTTTAATGTGCCAAATTCATTGCGGTTGGATATGGTTTTGTGGACAGTAATAATGTTGATGACTTCTCTGTTTTTTTAGGTTGGAGTGGTGAGAAAGGAAAATCCTGCTTTTAGAGTGTTGTCCACTGAAGAGATTGATGAGCACTTGACTGCCATAAGTGAGCGAGATTGATTACTGGGCGCAACCTGCTACTGTCTGGAGGGTTGTTTTTCGTTGTGATAAAATGCCGGATGCTTTTCTGTCCTCGCAGCAATATCATATGCTTATTTAAATCGTTAAACAATTGCTTAATCAATTTGCTTGGGATGTTTAATTCACTGTCTGTATCTAACTCTTGATAGCCGGAATTACTACAGTTGAACTGCGGTGCTTCCCCAAAAGCCTTGTATTGGATTTCTAGTTCCATAATTACTCTGAATTTTCATTTTCAAATCACAAAGCCTCCATTTCTGTAGTTTGTTGGAAGTTGGACGCATATATCTCCTCGGGAAGGGTACGAGTGGCCTAAAATTGGGGTAAGGTCATACATAAATTGGGGTACTAGTGTGGTTTCATTGCTGCTCCTCCAACTGTGCAAGAACACACAACCAGAAGAAATTTGACAGTCTGAGGAACGTCTCGCTCCTACCTCATAAAAAACATTACAAAATTGTGATATTTTTCTTTTCTACGAAGAAAAGGATCTTCTATCTTCTTTTTAGAAGTAATTTATTGACTTTGTTAACTCATATTAAATTACCAATAAAGACAAGTAAAAATATTTTATTTTTATAGACAATACACGTTTATAACTATAAATTAATATTTTATTTTAAAAGAAATACAGATTAAAAATCTATTTAGATAATGAAATCGATATATCATAAATTTTTTTAGATCGAAGATCGATAGACCATAGATGGTTTCATATGAATTTGAAATATGGGTTCACAAAAAAAAACTTGATTTCAAAGTCGAAGAGCTAATTTATCTAAAAAAAGAATAGTTGATGAGATTTTGGCTAAATAAGATGAAACTAACAACAAATGACTTTTATTGATTTATGATTCATAATATGAATCACTTTATTTTTTTTCAGATAATATTTGATTTTTTATTGATCAAATTGTATTTTTTATATAATTATTTATCTTTTATTGATTTTGTTGGACAATGAGTATTTTGAAAAAACAAGGGAGGCGCATACAACATTATTGTTATGTAAAAGTAAATTAGATGTCCATTTAGTAAAGAAGTCTAAATAACTGTTTTGAATGTACGAATAGAAGCTCTCACGAAGAAAACCCTTCCATTTCCGAAATATGTTTTTCCGGAAGAGGTACTTTACTTTGTAATTGAAGATGCCTCTGAGTCATACCTAAGAACCTATCGTTCTCAGATCAAAGGAGAAATATATCATCCAGTGTGACAAGACTGGTTGAGTTACCTAGTATGAACTTTCATGTCTAGATTCAAGAGTTCAAGTCTCAAATTCTCACAAGTTTGTGTCCAACATGTTTGAGAAGTTTTCACGTTGTGGTGTGTTTGCGGTTATATATTAGCAGAGTATCTTTAATACACGGTCGTGTATGTATACGACACATATGAACGGTTGAGATTAAATGATATAATATTAATACATAGATGATCAAACATATTAATTGTTATAAATAACTAAAATCATGTTGGTTGCACAAATTTTATTAGTGCTAGAATTCCATTATGGATATTGATCTCAGCTGGCTTAATGCCTCACACTCGAGGAAAAAAAATAAAAAATAAAAGCCTGCCAAAGAAATCACACGAAAAAAAACCCAAAGGAGGTCGGTTTCTAGTTTCGACGTACGTCTCCTTCCTTTCGCCGTTTCTTCTGAAATTCCAATTCATATGCTGCACGCTTTTCGATGCCTTACAGACGAAGCCCTCTAATCATCATCCCTATCTCTCAAAATCGATCTCTTCAGGTACGCCTCTTCCTCTCCATTCAATTCCACCATGTGTAGGTTTATCCAATTTCTTCTTCCTCTCGTTTCCCATTGTTTTCCTTCCAAATTAATCAAATATTTCTAAGAAATCGAATTTTGTTTTGTGTATTGGTTAAAATAATTGTGTGGTTTTAGTAAGCTGATGGCAACTGCAACTATGGCCACCGCAGCCGGTGCAGTTGCTCTCTTGTATTACACATTGAACCGCAAGTTACAGACCGGCGGCGCCGATGATGACGAAACCGGTGCCGCTAGCGGTTTGCGGAATCAGGCGCCTTTGGGGATTGGTCGTGTTTCCAACAGGTTAATTCGGGCCCCGGCTACTTGGCTGGAGACTGTTTCCACATTGTCTGAGACTCTTAGGTTTACTTACTCTGAGACTCTCGGCAAGTGGCCTATTGGGGATTTGGCTTTCGGTATCGGCTTCCTCCTTAAGAGGCAGGTATGGCTTTACTCTGTTGTTTAATCCTCGGAGTTTACCAAGCGGTACGCATTTTGATGTGGAGGAGTGATACTTGAGTTTTGCTTTGTAGGGGAACTTGCTTGTTGATGGTGTATTTGGCGGCGAAGACAGTCAACAGCTGAAGGGGCCTGAAATTGTAGAGGAACTTAAGTACCTCTTGAACTTATTGACGCTGTGTTGGCACTTTTCCAAGAAACCTTTTCCTTTATTTTTAGAGGAGACGGGTTATACTGAAGAGAATGTTCTTCTTCAGGAACCTAAAGCAGGAGTAAGTTACGTTTTCACTCAAATTGTTGCTGTTATTGATTTTTCATCACTGCTGTTTGCATATTATACTGTGAATAACGATGTAAAGTAATGTTGTATCTATCGATTAAAATGAATTATGTACTTGTGTTGTGCAGATTTTGAAGCCTGCTTTTACAATTCTAGTTGATCATGACCGAAAATGTTTTCTCTTGTTGATTCGTGGAACCCATAGTATCAAGGACACTTTAACGGCAGCAACAGGAGCTGTTGTACCTTTCCATCATAGTGTTGTGAATGAGGGAGGGGTCAGCGATCTAGTGTTGGGTTATGCACATTGTGGAATGGTTGCGGCTGCCAGGTGGATTGCAAGGCTTGCAAAACCGTGTCTTTTAGAAGCTCTTGATCAATATCCTGACTATCAACTTAAGGTAATGTCATTGGTTAGATGTTAGATAGTCTTCTCAATTTTCTTAGTAAATCAATTAGTGTCTTTTAATGATGTTAAATTTGATTAAAATTTAAGAATCCATTTCCTGTACAGTAATCGGTCCTGGTTCTTGTATTCTGCGAAGATATCCGGACTTCTTTCTTCTAGAAAATACCCTTTGCCTCAGACTTGCCTCTGAACTTTCTGAAACCTTCTAGAAAGTACATTTTATTCAGGATTAGTTGTATGATTTTCTTAATGGAGCTATAAATATTAATAGCATAGGTAGGAAAATATAATTATCTATGTCATGCTTATCGGACATGAATAGTTACATTTTCTTGAAACTTAATTGAAATTACAATCATTTTAGTATTCTTGCCTCTTGCCACACGCTAACATTGGAGGGCCCATATAAAATGGCATTTATATGAAGGACATTCGACTTTGAAATGTAATTGACATCCTAAAATCAGTCACGCGTAGATTTCTTTTTGTCCCTTACAATTTCACCAAGTTGTCCTTAAAAATGTCTTGATGGTTTTAAACAGATTGTAGGGCATTCTTTGGGGGGAGGCACTGCAGCACTTCTAACATATATATTGCGTGAGCAGAAGGAATTTGCGACAACCACTTGTGTGACGTTTGCTCCAGGTTGATTTTTATTACTTGTCTTAAACTAATATAAAATCAGTGCTATGCATCAATCCGTAGCAATAGCTTTAGTTATGTGATGTATTTTGCTCTGATATATTTCTTCAATTTAGAATGATAAAACCATATGTTATTTTGCTTTATGCTATTGGTGCTAACTCGGTTTGTAAATGCAGCTGCTTGTATGACATGGGAATTGGCAGAATCAGGCGTTAATTTTATTATTTCTGTTGTTAATGGTGCCGACTTAGTGCCAACTTTCTCTGCTGCATCAGTGGATGATTTACGTGCTGAGGTTATGCTCTTGAATTCAGTCATGAATATTGTTATATATTTTAATTTCCTACTTCCTAGTATTGGATTTCTATTGTTGCTGTTAAAATGTTTTCATTATGCGGTTTTGTTTCTTTCACGTGTCCACACCCCTTCCCCTTCCCCCTCCCCATCCCCCCCTGTACGGTGTTCTTACGTTGTTATATTCAAATTACATGACATGAAGTTGAATCAAGGAGCTGGAGAAATCATTTAGAATCTCACTGAGGCTCTTTTTTTTTCAATTCTCTATTGTGGACTTCTACATAAAGACCACTGCCTTGAGTTTCCCGCATGGATTAAAGTATTAGTTTTATATGCCTTAATTTTCTTGAGAGCTGTTAAGGTCTTTCATAAATGTATGGAGACATCTGTATGATGCAATCAGTTGGTTTTCAGGTTTGTAGGGTTGCTGAAACCTTTTCATGCTTGGTATTGTTTTGTTGGAATGTTTGCAATTTTTATACTATCTTATATTTCTAACAGTGGCATAATTTTGTACAGGTAACTGCATCTGCTTGGCTAAATGATCTGAGAAATCAGATTGAGCAGACAAGAATCCTTAGCACTGTCTATCGTTCTGCTTCAGCTTTGGGTTCACGACTTCCATCCATGGCCACTGCTAAAGCAACAGTTGCAGGGGCAGGGGCCATTCTGCGCCCTGTTTCCAATGGTACACAGGTAACCACCTTATTTTTAATCTCATTTAGTTTGGACATCATTTTCTTTCCTTTTCAAATATTTCTGGCTTCTTGTGACTAATGCATACTATTCAATTATTCATCATGTCTCGTGACATCTGCCTTATAATTTTGGATGAACTTTTTTGGTAGTCATATTCCTTGAGCATCACGGGTGGTTGTCAAACAAATTTTTAGTCTTCTTCTTTGAATCAGAAAGTACTACAGCATTAGATAGTCCAACTAAAGTATCTTTCAAGAATATTTCATTTCTAAAACTTCTGGACTTACAAATGTCCTATGCTCTTTTTAACATTTTAATAGACTGCCATTTCTGTGCTATCACTAATTTTTCCCACCTTGGTTTTGTCACTAATTTTTTACTGGATTAGCCGCACAAACAAAATTGTAGATTAATCTATTAGCTAAACATTTGTTGAATTTTCATGAATAACAAGTTAATGTAAATTACATTCAACAGTATTCAATATTAGTCACACTCTGACCATTCTTTCTAATGATATTGTTACCATACATGAACGTATTATAAGTGCAAAAAGGATATGATGCAAGGAGTTGTGTTTTTAGTCTAGTTTAGACTGAAGTTTTAAGAGAGGATAAACGGTATCTGAGTACAGAAGTCCATATATAGAAATATAGAGAGCTATCTGGCTTTTAGAGAGCTGGTTTCGAGTCTGTGGAGAGCAAGATTGGTTCTGGGAAAGAAAACTTCATTAAGTACCATGCAATTATGAATGTTTGGAGTGGACATTCGTGTTATCAATAAGCCATGGAGATGCAATGACGCTTAATAACATTATGTTGTACAGGTTGTTATGAGAAGAGCTCAGAGCGTGGCAGCATGGGCACGTCCTAACCTTCGGTTATCATCATGGAACTGCATGGCTCCTCGTCACAGAACCTCAGCTGCCTGTTCAAAATCAAATGACGAGGCAAATTCTGCAGAGTCCTCTTGTGATCACGCTGAGACTTCTGAGCCTTTCCTCACGTCTCCTAAGACAATGAAGAGCTCAAGTGTCATTGAAAGCCTTGACCTTCCGGTATCTACATCTGTAGGAATGGAGTGGACTTCAGAGGTTGAATGTCCTATTTCTGATGGTAGGATGGGCCCAGCGCTTGATGAGGATGTCAGTAATGAAGGTGACCATGATGGACGTGAAGATCGGATGACTGAAGTTGAATTGTGGCAACAACTTGAGCATGAACTTTATGATAGAGCAGAAGGTGTGGAGCGGGATGTGGCAAAAGAAATAAGGGAAGAAGAAGAAGCGGCAAGAAGGGAAGAAGAAACCGAAGCATCAATAAGGGAAGAAGAAGCGGCCTTAGCAGAGGTAACCAATGGTCGGCCGGAGAGCTCTTCTCCAGGAATAAAGGAAGCGCACAGATTTTTTCCTGCTGGAAAAATCATGCATATTGTTACCCTTCATAATGATGCTGCCAATTCTGAAAGTGGCAGCCCTAGCTCCTGTGGCTCGAATGAGCAGCAGGAGCAGCAGCCAGAAGAGACCAGGGTTGGTATATTCCTCACTCCAAGGTCTCTATACAGTAAACTGAGGTTGTCCCAAACAATGATCAGCGATCACTTCATGCCAGTGTACAGAAGAAGGATAGAGAAGCTGATAAAAGAATTTGAGAAAGAAGCAGCTTCAATTGAAGAGGTAGTATTATAGGGGAGGGAGCTTGTAATGGTAGTTTGTGTATATGCACCTGCACAGAAGCCCCCCACGAATTTTGGAACCGGAGCTGTATTGAGATAACAGCCCTCCACAACACATTGCAGCAATAACAGAAATCATGGTGATCCCAACATGTAACACTATCTTATAGGCAATAAGTACTTTACAATCTATTCTTTTTGTTTTTGGTTATAGGGTAGGCATAGTGTTCCTAGTTAACTTTGTGAATTCTCAATATCTTTGTAATTGATTAAATAAAAAATTATACATTAAAATTTTTATTAAAATTAAATATTTTTTATTGCTATTGGTCAAACTCAAGGACACCATTTCTTCACTCAAATCAATCGGTTATTGTGGTCAGGGACTAAAATATCTATGATATCCTTGATATTTATTCGAACTTTTTTTACAAGTATCTAATTAATTTTCATATTTTTTTAATATTTTATACTTAATCTATTTGTGGCTAAATATACCAATTTTATATAAATTTTGATAAAATTTTCATAGAAATTCTATTTTTCTTGATATATCGATCGAGATTTTCTTTTTTGAACCACCTATATTTTCATTATCGTTGATATTTTAGTCATTGATCGTGATTGGTTATTTCTATTGGCTTGTAATTTATCTAATTATAATGAATTCAGTTGTAATGTTTTATTTAATTTAATTTTTTTTAACATGTAAGTCCAAAAATATATATACATATAAGAGTTATAGTAACTTTTATCACTATTGTTGCAAAAAAAAAAATTAATTTCACATTTTTTTTAATATTTTTGCTAAAGTAAATTGTTCTATTTGTATATAATAACCTCAAAAAATAAATTATTTTGTTAAAGTAAATGCACAAATGATATATTTGATGAATGACAAAAATACTCTTAAAATTTAACGGTATTAGTGGTCAAGGTATCAAAATGTTAACGGGATGAAACTTAGGATATGAAAATGTAAGTTTTTTTTTATAGTTAGGTATTATAATAAAAATAACATTATAGTTCGAATGTTTTTTTGCATTTGGAAAAAACTTTCGTCCGATCTAGATCGGATGGAGTTTCCAGTTCGATCTCCAAGTTAGGTTATGTGTACAATATCGATCGTAATCTTAACCGTTCAATAGTTGAATTAACCAATGAAGATCATCTATACAAAAAATCAATGTAAAAAAATATTGTTTACTTGCCCGAATGCATCAAACTAAATGGACAGTTCCTGAACATTTATGATAATTCATTCATTTTGTTCGTTGATAAGTATATATAGGTCGATTGCTATGGAGAGGTAAACGATGTTCTTTTCATTATAATGCGAGTCTTGTTATCCACGTACCAATCGTTTAGGGTTTGGTCAGATAGAGTCTATATTAATTAGTCGAGGATTCCAAGTTTCCAACGTTCATGATACATAGACCTGAACTAATTAAACTCCAAACCAAACACGAACACCTCTCACTTATCTGAGAAATCCGAAAACCACTAAACCCTAACTGTAATATTTTGAACTCTGCCTCTCCAATCACTAAAGGCAATCCACGTACAATGGTGATGGATTTTCGTCCTATGTCCGACGAAAACGACTCTCCCGAGGAAAGTCGGCTAAACCGTAGTCGACTTTGACGACATGCGTGTTTCTGTGTATCACGGCTCAACGGAAAACTTGGTCTTCGCCGACGACGAGGAGAGTTACATTTTGGAAAAGAAGCAGCTGCCGTCTCCTTTCTTCTTATACACGGGCAACCAGACTTGCCTTAACTTCACTTTCAGAGTTTTCAGAGGTAGCTTCGGTGGTGACACGGCCATGGAAATCTCCAAGGAGAAGGCTCTTAGTGGATCAGTCAGATTTTCGGGGTGTGGTTTGTGGTTCCGTGTAGGTATAGGACAGAGGTCTGGGACAAGGGAGGTCCTAATTTTATTGAGCTCTACTGTGACGATGGAGAGTTTCTCTTCTCCATGTTCGGATCTGAGATTTTCAGACCTGCGTCGAACTTTTTAAAATCAGCCCTTAAACTATAGTATTCATTCAAATTTATTCTCTTTTCAAAAAATTCATGAACTTAAATTATAAACTCAAAATCTAACGACATAAAACATTAGAAATATTTTTTATACTTACTTACACTACTCATTTTTTTTTGTAAAATAGTAACAAATGATTGTAATATAATTCTTGTTTTATACTAAACTAATATGATCACACAATGAGAAAAATAAAATTTTGGGCCCTTAAAAGTTCAGGGCCTTAAGTCCATCGACTCTTGAGACTATTCAGGTACGGGTAGTCTTCTCCCCCACGATCAATGACACCGGAATTCACACACATCAGTTGGAGTGCCAAGAGTTTACTGGATAATGTGTTTCTTTTATTTTCGAGAGTTTGATTGTGTTTTCTAGTATTGTTGGTGAGGAAGGTAGGAAAGCGAAATATTCATGCACTCTCGATATTTCTCTAATATTAAATGTTATCTCACCTAATCACCAAGTGACGCTTTGGCCGAGTGGTTAAGGCGTGTGCCTGCTAAGTACATGGGGTTTCCCCGCGAGAGTTCGAATCTCTCAGGCGTCGTTTTTTTATTATTACCTCGTGTTGATATGCCCTACCAACATCAGAAACGTTATTTCTTCAGAGAATCAATAATGCAAGTCTGTCTAAATTAGTGCAAGATGTTGGTTCACTGCTTTTCCACTTAAGCAATGAACACCTGTGGAGCCGTGGAGGATGAGCTATATAGTATATAGTAATCTTCACTTGTTAAGCTTTCCATTTGGCACAGAAATCCTTGGAAAAAAAAATTAAAAATCATACCTGCATATATTCCACGCCAAGGTACTAGAGTCGTTCTGTCACCTCTGCCAAATCGTTTCCTTCGCCCAGTCACTCTACCTCACTTCCTCAACACGCTTCTCACATTCTCTCAACCTTTTTCAATGTTTAATACTCTTCTTCTCTAGTATGATATTTCGTACTAAATTGAAACATAACAATTTAGGTCTAAAATTTCTGGATTTCTTAGGAAGGAGGAATACCCAGTTCCGGTAACACCCAACTCTCAAACCACATGAATATGAACTGGACCCAGATTGGAATTGTTTAGGAATAAGCTCGAAGGAAAAATACCAGTTCAATAACTTTGCTTCATCAGAGACCTCCAAGGCTCGAATCTTTCATCTAACAGACTCCCACAAAACCTCCCGAACACAAAGTTAACCCTCAGTTCTTGTCCAAATCGATCGTCCAAGCGCGTGCCTGTCTATTCCTTTAGGTTAACAGAAGGTAACCTGTAACATTCGCAAACCAATCTCTTCAATTCGAAAAATAAATAAATATATATTATAAAAATACAAAAATTAACCAATCCCAATTGGCCGTTTCGCTCACGCGCGGCCACAACCACAGTTCCATATGGACATTAGTCCATGCTAGAATTTTCGCTTAAAGTCATGTCATAAGAAAACTGTTGTCCTGCAATGAAAGTTTCTCTTCCATACAAGAAGTTCAATTCTATAGAAAGTTACTATATAACATCTCTTAGTTGAGGAATTCTTCTGTCCGTCGGACGCACCACGTGGCTGCCACGACCAACTAATAACGCATCAACACGTGGCAACTTTTGCCAACTTACTCTGCTGAAATCAAGAGAAAAAGGGCGATCGGAGCTCTTCTTCTCCGATCAGTCTGTTCCTCTACTTCTCCATCTCCCAGCCACCGAGCACCACAAGCCATGTAGCTCCAAACCCAATACAACCTGCCGCTATCTAGCATTCTAAAAACCAAAGTCGTCGATCTCGCCTACATCCACCAAGCCGTGCAAGACCCGATGCCATGAAACCAGGCGCGGATCCAAGTATAGGTTGGGTGGGGCTCAAGCCCAACCGAAAATTTTGGGCTTAAAAAAAATAAGTATGTTTCCCTCAGTTTTTTTCTGGCTGTGTTCAAGCCCAACCAATCTCTTCGGTCTTCGTCGCTCTCTTCGGTCTTCGTCGATTTGCAAGGGCACTAGGGCAGCAAGGCTTCTCGATCGGCGCCTCGACACCAGAGCATCCAGATCGGCGCCTCGGCACGACGGCACCAGAGTCCAGAGCAAGGCTTCTCGATCGGCGCCTCGGCACCAGAGCAAGGCTTCGTCGATCGGCGCCTCAACACCAGACTACCAGAGCATCCAGATCGGCGCCTCGGCACCAGAGCAAGGCTTCGTCGATCGACGCCTCGGCACCAGACTACCAGAGCATCCAGATCGGCGCCTCCCTCACAGTCAGCGCACTGTATCAGTAAGTTTCCCAATGCCTCCCTCGCAGAATTATCTAGAACTGGTGATGAATTATCTAGAACCAATTGATTGAGTGTTTAAGTGTTGTTTGGAATGTAGAAATGTGACCTCAATTGCAGCATTGTGTTTCCCCTATTCAATTGTTTTGGTGCTCATTTTGGATCTAATGAACACTACCAGAATAAGTATCATAGCCGACGAAAAAAAAATTAACAGGCCGACGAAATTTTTTTTCGTCGGCTAAAGTCCACTTTAGCCGACGATTTTTTTTTCGTCGGCTAAGTTAAAATTTCGTCGGCTAAAGTGGGATTTTAGCCGACGAAAAAAATTTTCGTCGGCTATAGTATGTGAACTTTAGCCGACGAAATTCTACTAAGTTTAGGCGACGAAATTAGGGTATTTCGTCGGCTAAAGTAACTTTTAGTTATAAAATTGCACTACGGATATTTCGGTGTCCGATTGACTATTGTGATACCAATCTGGAAGCAGAACGGGCCCAGGAGTAAAACTCATCGCTTTGCCATGACATACAGGCTTTTTTGGGCATTCGAGTTTGTTTAAGGCTTCAAAATGATGTTTTTCTAAACGCTTAATACACGAAAATGTCCATATCTACGCCTATATAAGGTATTTTGGCCGAACCTTCAACACAACAAACACTCACCATAATGAGACGCAACTGTCCATCTAAAAATTTTGAGACATTTACCCCTCCATGATAGGCCTTCCCGTATAGATAAATAATGGTAAATAGTAGGCATGTTGTGATTCCGGTCATCAAAATTCACAAACAAAAATACGACCGTCAGATATCATCAATATGTTGAAATATATCTCTGGTAAAAAATTCAACTTTATCTGATAAATTTAAGAACTTCATCTAGACGGTCAATCTCGTAAGTCAAACCTCTATATTGTATTGACTGCAACTATCGGCACCGAGACTTTACCGAAATTACGTGATTTTTCAACCGTAGGCGTATTTCACCATTCCGGTCATATCTTATTTCATGACTTTTTTGCGTTTGAAGTTTCTACGTACAGTTTGTTTTAGAAATGAAACATTTACTTAAAGCTTAGTAAACAAGTTATACAACATTAGTACGCATGTTGTGATTCCGATGATCAAAGTTGAGAAACAAAATTCCGACCGTCAGATATGATCATTATGTTGAAATATGTATATAGGAAAAAATTCAACTTAATCTGACAACGTTAAGGGCTCGATCCTTACGGTCAATCACGTAAGTCAAACCCCTTAATGCACGGAAACGGTCATTTGACCGTCTAAATTACGTATTTTGCCCGGACCTTCAACTGAAAATAGTTTCAAATCGATGAGACGCAACCAGTGGTATAAAAATTTTATGAAAAATAACTACCGGAGATAGGGCTACCTCTAGGGAGAAAGAATGGTAAATTGAGTTAACCGCAATTATCGGTACCGAGACTTTACCGGAATTACGTGATTTTTCAAGTATAGACGTATTTCACCATTCCGGTCATATCTTATTTCACGACTTTTTTTCGTTTGAAGCTTCTACGTATAGGGTTTAGGGTTTTAGCCGACGAAATTAGGATATTTCGTCGGCTAAGGTTAAATTAATTAATAAATAAATAAAATAAATAACTATAGCCGACGAAATTAGGGTATTTCGTCGGCTAAGGTTAAATTAATAAATAAAAAAAATAAATAACTATAGCCGACGAAATTAGGGTATTTCGTCGGCTAAAGTTAATTAAAAATTCAAATTTTTTGGCGGGGATTTTTAAAATTTTAAAATTTTTCGACTAAAATTTTAAACTTTAGCCGACGAAATTTCGTCGGCTAAAGTTTAAAATTTTCTATATCTTTCATTTTTCTCCTCCTCCTCTTCATCTTCCCTCCTCCTCCTCCTCCTCTTCATCTTCCCTCCTCCTTCATCTTCCCTCCTCCTCCTCCTCCCCTCTTCATCTTCCCTCCTCCTCCTCCTCCTTCCTTCCTCCTCCTCCTCCTCCTCTTCATCTTCCCTCCTCTTCATCCTCCCTCTCCTAACCTTCTCCTCCTCTTCATCTTCCTTCCTTCCTCCTCCTCCCTCTCCTAACCTCCTCCTCCTCCTTCAAATCCCTCATCCTCCTACTTCTCTAAATTCTTCTCCTCCTCCTTCCTCTCCTCTTCTCCTCCTCCTTCAAATCCCTCCTCCTCCTACTTCTCTAAATTCTTCTCCTCCTCCTTCCTCTCCTCTTCTCCTCCTCCTCCTACTTCTCTAAATTCTCCTCCTCCTTCATCTCCTCTTCTCCTCCTTCCTCTCCTACTTCTCTAAAAAAAATATGAAAAAATTAAAAAAAAAAAAAAAACTATAGCCGACGAAATACCATAAATTCGTCGGCTAAAATTAAAAAAAAAATTAAAAAAAATAATAATTACATAAAAAAAATTATAAAATTATAACTTTAGCCGACGAATTTTAATAAAATTTGTCGGCTAAAATTAAAAAAAGAAATAAATTTTAAAAAAAAAATAATTAAATAAAAAAAAATTATAACTTTAGCCGACGAATTTTAATAAAATTCGTCGGCTAAAATTTTAAAAAAAGAAAAAAATTTTAAAAAAAATAATAATTACATTAAAAAAAATTATAAATTTAGCCGACGAATTTTAATAAAATTCGTCGGCTAAAATTTAAAAAAAAGAAAAAAAATTTAAAAAAAATAATAATTACATAAAAAAAAATTATAAAATTATAACTTTAGCCGACGAATTTTAATAAAATTCGTCGGCTAAAGTGAAATAAATAAATAAATAAAAAAAATAGCTATAGCCGACGAATTTTATTAAAATTCGTCGGCTAAAGTCCAGAAATTAAGCGACGAAAAATTTATTCGTCGGCTAAATAAATGACTTTAGCCGACGATGAACAGTAATTTCGTCGGCTATAGTGTTGGCCGACGGATTTTACCCGACGACTTCTTAGCCGACGACGTGTCGTCGGCTAAGACTTTAGCCGACGAAATTTAAGGTTTAGCCGACGAAAAAATTTCGTCGGCTAAAATGGTTGTTCTGGTAGTGGAACCACTACTAATGAACTACTCAACTGATGTGAGATAGGTAGAGGTTGAGTTCTTTCTGAATCTGTCTTTTTAAGACTAGTTAAAGTACTCGTGTAGGCTAGATGTCTTGGTTTCAGTGGCAGTTTGCCCCTAACCGACTGATTCTTCTCTGCTGCTGCTGTTAATATATTGAGAATGAGATATCCGATTTGATACCTGGTTTTGTGTTGATTTGTTGTTGCATTGTGTTTTTTGTTGCATTGGTTCAATTGTTTTAGTATTCAGATTCAGGTTTTCTTGTCTATTTGTTGTGTTATGTCAGGTTCTAAATGTTGGAGATGAGGCTTCTACTCAAGGGGCTGGAGATGAGGTATGTGACTTTAAGATGTCAATGTGATTGCTTTGTTAATTGTAACTCTAGAATGCTTTGATATATTGAAAGCAATTAAAATTGAGTAAGTAGTTGGCTGGCCTTTTATGTTATACTGTACTGTTTCAGGAGAAACCAACCACAGTCAAGATTTCACAGCATCTTAGAATTTATGTTCATATTGTTAGAATAATGTGAAATAACTCCTGAAGGTTTATAAGAAAAAAACTTTTGTTATGCACAGCAGGTGAAAAACAGAGTCGTTTATGTTTCAAGGATTAGAGTGACCATCAATGGTTCTACTCATTTACAAAAGAAATTCGGGTGTCTAAGATCTAAAACCCGTAGTGCCCTGCGTTGTAGCATTAGTGGAGAAAGGCTGATGTGAGAAGCTCGACAAGTCTATAGGACAATCATTAGATCCAAAGTATTAGAGGTGATTAAAAATCATACACCTTAGTTATTTTTAGGATGACTCCAAGTTAACCACACTAGATTGATTGCCAGAAATTTTTCTCATTCCTCTCTCTCTTTTTTATTTTATTGAACCAAAAGCTAAATTTCTGCCATTCTTCATGAAATTTTCGTACAGGAACTCTTATGAATCGAGAAATTTAAGTAGTTTATAAGATAAATAAGGATCACATGTGCAGTATGTTACTCCACATATAAGGAAGTAAAATGACTAGCTGCTTCTCACACTCACATCTACAATTGCTCCCCACACATAATATTTTTGGTCGATAAATTTTGGGGCCAGTTTTGTTCAAAACAATACACATCTATAACATCTCACCCAAGATTCTCCACATTTTTGTAAATGAGTCGATATTCTCCACATTTTTCCTTTCTTTGGTTAAAAATTTCAAGTCCACCCAAGATCGTAATCCTGGATCCGCCACTGCATGAAACCCGTTGTCATCGCCCATCTAAGCCTCCCTGCACCACTGTCTAGATGGTGGGGGTGTTTTAGGTTTTCGAAGCAAGTGGTGTGACTTATGAGTGTGTTAGGCTGAATTGGGATTCGAAGAACAGGGGTGGAATTGGGGTAGGTAGAGAGAGAGGAGCTTGATTGGGCTCGGCGGAGAGAGGAGCTTGATTGGGCTCGGCGGAGAGAGAAGCTTGATTATTGTTCAGAGGTAGAGAGGAGGAGCGAGGTTGTCTGATCGGAGAACAAACGTCGATCATTTTTTTCTCTGATTGGCAAAAGTTTTCCACGTGTCGCTACATGATTAGTCGGTCATAGAAGCCACGTGGTGCGTCCGACACATAAGAATTCCTCTTATCAGTTTGGTGGGCATTGTAACTAAGAACCACGTAATTAAAACGGTATTTTTCTTAATTCGCATTTATTTATGTTATTGTCATTAATTACCAGTTGTTTGTTAGTTATGTTGTACGGCAGTGTTGACTGCTTACATGAGTCAGCTTCGTTTTCATTTCTTTCTCCCTTGTCTTCGTCTCATTCAACCCATTTTTCTCTCTCGCTTTGCTCTTTTGGTTTTTGAAAGACTAGGTTACCTCATCTATCTACTTTAGTGAGGAGTGTGATTGCTGTTGAGAGGAACAATTTGATTTTAAATCCTCCCTTTCTCCTCACTCTGATCTAATTAATCAAGTGCAAGCTCTCGCTTGATATAAAACAGAGAGAAAGGTATGTGTGACAATGTGAAACTTACTGATCATGAGATTAATCAAGCATTTGATAGAACACAATAGATTCATCTTGAATATCTCTTATGTATAGGTTTCCAGTCTCCTGCTCTAGGTATTGTATTCTTTGTATGTCGTGATTGTGTGGACTACTAATCTATTAGAGTTTTATTCGTTGAGTTTTTTTTTCTTCAAATTCACATATCTGGCAATTTTGTAATTAATTATATTTTGTAATTTCTCAATTTCTTATAACTTGAAATTTCATAATTTCTTATATCCGATAATTTCTCATATTTGACAATTTCTTATTTTCTTAATTTCTCATATGTGACAATTTCTTATAACTTGAAGTTTATCAATTTCTCATATTCTCAATTTCTCATAAACTGACAATTTCTCAATTTATCATAAACTGACAATTTCACATATCTCACAATTTCTTAGAATTGACAATTTCTTAATTTTACCATTTCTCGTAATCGGTAATTTCTCAATTTCTGGGGGCGGCCGGTCTCGACCTTGTAGGACGCGGACAAGTTGGCTTTGGTGCTGCCGCTGCTGATGACTTTCCTTGGGTGGTCTTCGAGGGAGGAAGGCAGATCAAAGGCCACTGTACAAGATGATGCAGATGCTGACTTTCTCAAACGAGAGATCAGAGAGGAAACCAAGTTTTTTACTTTAGAAGTTAGGGCGACGGAGAAAACAAGTCAGAGAGCTTAATGACAAAAGGGGTAAGGGTTTAGTTAGAATGAGCCAAAAATATCATGTGCACACACCCATAATAATAGTATGGAATCAATAGAATCAACCAATAATACAATGACACATATGAAGTCAGGCTTTCGGGCTTTATTTTTTCTACATTTTAAGGGTCCGGGGCCGGCCCGTACATCAAAAGGCCCGGCTCGAACATCACTAAAACCTTCAAGAGCTCGGAAGAAAGCCCGGCCTGGCCCATCTGGGCCCGCCGTTCCGGTTCGAGTTTTTTTTTCCTTCCTCGGGTTTGTTGCCCAGCCTTACCTACGTGTCCGGCCATGTCTCCTTCACTATAGTACTCATCATCTCGTCACTAGCCTGCCTCATTATAGCCTTATTAGATAATTAAAAAATAATTAATTAACTTTTTTACATACATAAAAGTAAAATTAAAAATTTAAAAACGTAAGATGACTTACAATATCCTCCTAGGTGTCAGATATGTCTTCTCATACGTATAGACGTACCATTTGACTTCTAGATGTTTCCTGGCCACCTCGTCTATCAAGACAACGAACGAGCTAGAACTGGCATGATGGTTCCTGGTGTTGCGTTGCCGGTTTTGAGTGTTCGCCTAAGAAACGGCTTTCAATGAAATAAAATAAAATATTAGTAAAATATTTAAAAACGGACGTACTTAATGACAATTTAAGCAATTAATTTTTTTACATACCTATTTATGAGGGCTGTTGAATTCTGATTTCAGAAGCCAACGTCACTTGTACTCCCTGTAGTAGAACTCAGCATGGGTACCAGAATGTATGTTCCTGTGCGTAGTTCAGTGGGTTTTTAACTCGTTCTTCCACTTCTTGTACCTATAGATACAACAAAAATATTAGAATTATTAATATCACATAATTTTTTTTCATTAACTTCTCAACGTACATTCCCCATGCACAATGTCCGTCCAGCTAGTCTTCATGTGCTCGGGAACGTTAAACTACACATGCATTTAACAGTTTATTAGTTTAGATTTTCGAGAAATCAACAATGTAATGCATAATATTATTGAGGCATTTTGTAAACACATCGACATCGCGTTGTGGACCATGTCCTTAACCTGCTGTGGGATATCGCCCTAGTCTGACCACAACATAAGGACTTTATCCCCTAATGAGCGCTCCCACACGGCCGGAGTACATTCTAGACTTCCCGCCTGATACTATGTGGTCATCCCCGTCAGTATCGGTGATGATCCTCCCTAAGCCGCTGACGGTCTTCTGAAGAGTATTCCCTGTGATGGGGTCTCTCTTCTTCTTTTTTGATTTGGCTCCGATGGTGCATATCACATGATAAACTAAATTGATTATTAAAATCAGAGACTCTTTATTATTAATTATAAGGAAAAAAATTAATCATCTTTCATTACCCGAGAGCGATGCGGTGGAAGCGACAAATTCCTTCTTTGTCACCGATGATGATACCTTCACGAAAATAAAAGGCGCATCAAAAGGCACAAACTGGTACGCCGTTGATGGAGCCACTGGCAGAGGTAGTGGATGAATTGGCGTCCCTGAGCCATCGACTGCAGGTATGGCCTGTATCATCTGTGGAAGGAACTAATGAGGCGGTGGAATCTGTACCCCAGATGATCCACAATCCGAAACAATAATCCCTGAAGTGGGCGCCCGATGTATCATAAACATAAAGGGTGCAGAAACTTGCATCTAGGTCTCTCTGAACAGCTGTTTCAAGGAATGGGGCATGCCCGACTGCTTCGATGAATGAGGGACGTCCTGTGGCTTGGAGGACTGGGAAACGGGCCTTTGCACCATCTCTAGAAGGGTCGCATGTTCGTCTATCATGGGGCCATGAAACAACGTTTGAGGGTTGCTAGAGGTTCCCTCGGACAATTCGGACTTTTGGCCCTTCGAACCTTTTGTGGATCTAAAACGGTCGCTTATCCTGTTTAAAATTTTAATTTGAATCAAATTAATGAAAATTTCATTAATATTTTAATAACTTATTTAAAATTTTAATTTTTTAATATTTTAATTAACAATTTAATATATTAACAATTTTTATCAATATATTAATAATCTTTAATTAAAAATTTAATATATTAACAATCTTTAATTAAAAATTTAATATATTAACAATCTTTATCAATATATTAACAATCTTTCATTAACAATCTTTATCAATATATTAACAATCTTTAATTAACATATTTTTAACAATTTTTTTGGCTCATGACCTCCATATGTCTAACTAAAACCATAAGTTGTACCAACAAGACTTTTAATTTTTAATTTATTTGAATCTTTAATATTTATTAATTAATATTTCTATTTGTTAATTACTATTTCTAAGATCGAAAACTTAAGATTCATATAGATAAATTAAAGGGTCCAAAACCAAAGAGGAAGATAATTAACATGTATTTTTGCTTATAATATTAATATATCAGCATTTGATGCAACACTGCATAGACAAATTAATGTTTTTGTTGTTTATCAGATGTTGAGATAAGAATCACAAAAAAATGCTAGGATGGCTATCAGCTTAATTTAAATATTGGAACGAATGTTAAAAATTCAAATTATGAATTTGATAGAGGGATCCAGCACTCTGTGCTACAAGGGATCCAGCACTCTCACTAGTATCTCAGCCCAAAAAACACAGATCCTCAATTCCAATCCAAAAAATAAAATAAAAACTATACAATTTCGGTAAAACAAACCAACACAGAAATAATTAAAACAAGGCTGGGAAATTACCTCCGATTTCAATTAGGGTTTCGGCGGTGGGAGCCAGAGAGAGAGAGATTGGGGTTTCGATTGGTTTATGCGTTCGACAACACTTAGTCATCCCTAGCTCATAAGTAACCCAACAAACATGTACGCATGGGTTCACCAACACTTAATCATCCCCCATAAAGTACTAGAGTTCTAAATTGACCGTAACCAATCACCCGGCCAAGGCTTGGTTCCGGTTTCCTGTCACCACCACTAAGACACCTAAACACTTACAACAAATGCATTATCTCACCACTAGGACACAAGTCCACATACTTAGAACATCCAACAACACTCAACAGCACAACCACGAGTCCAATATGATATCATCTATTACATAAAGAACAATTTCACCATCAATCAAACTAACACTAGTACCACGTCATTTTCGATATAACATCCATAATGCACTCATGCCCAAAAGGAATAAACATTCGCAACACTAGTCATACACTCCACTATTACAACTATAGTTTATAATCACAAAACCCATAAAAATCATTTTATTTGAAAACTCATTTTACTTACCCATGGACTGTAGTCGATCAAGTCCATATATTTTTAAAACAAAACTTAGTTTCCAAGAAAACAATTTATCAATTTTACGATAATTGAACTATAATGTAAAAACGGTTCGAGTGTAAACCAAGTGAGATTTACTCATCATAACTCACGTTACGTCTTCACATAATCACAAAGGTATGCACAACCAAGCTCTCGTCAAACACCTATTAATAAAATGCTTACTTTAGTAACCATTATGACCAGTACCCTTCACTCTTGAACCGAGACTAAACCCTGAACCCAAGATCTTGTCCTATCGACATAAACATTTTTCTGAGACCACACGAGGTCATAAGACACTTATCAACACATCAACACTACCCTAGGCTTAGATTCCCTCTAATTCAAAACAAGCGTAAATATAATCTGAATTAAACCCTAACATGCCTCATTGGTAACCAAAAAATACAACCCACATATCAACGTGCTCATATCGACGAGTATGTGATGATGGGATAGAGAACTACCCCAAATGAAGCCGGACGCGCCGTTACATGTGACTGCGTGTGGGCCCCACCTGTCTCCCCTAAACCTGTAAATTTCGACAAACTCCCAACAACAAACATGGAGATTAAAGTAAGAGAAACACTTTTAAACCTGATACTAAAAATCAATTCGGCTTGGAACCATAGTGAAACGTCGTCATAAGGCAAGTTTCCAACTTAGTCACTCCTCACCTCGAATCGAGCTTCGAGGCCACAAGGGATCGAACCATAACACCGAGACGAAGCGAACCTGACCAATTTCATGCCTCGTCGCCGTCGCACGCCGGAGAACCAGTCTGACCTTCTTCGGACCATATTCGTCTCTATTTGAGCTTTGATTCTCACAAATCATGACAAATCGACCTCTTCCACCACCACAGGGAGGACCACGCTGCTGACACGAAGCAAACCTGATCGGCCCCGTCGTGTGTATGGACCGGAGTTGGCCACAAAAGATGGGTCTGGTCAGCCAGGTTCTGGTCGCTCGGGTCAGTCGGATTTTTTTGATACTAAAAGGGAGAGGCACGAGAGAGTAAAGAGAGGGAGAGAGAAAGAAAGTGCTTGTGAAACGAAATAGGAAACCCTAGACTTTACTATTTATACTAAAAATTCCCGTAAAGCCACCAAATTATGTTGACCATAACTTCATAATACAAAATCTGTTTTACACTTGTCACATGTCTACAGACTCGTATCGCCGTGCTCTAAACCTTCCGTGAAGAAAGTTTCACGACAATCCTAATAAATAAAAAGTCAACTCTTTGACCCATTGAATAGTGTTATTTTCAAGTTATTTAAAGAGATAATTAGAGAAAACCCCAAAAAAATCACCCTCTTTTAAGATAAACCCTTTCACTTTTTGTTTTTAAATTTAAACCAATACAATAATTTAGCTTGCTTATAGATTTTATTTCATAAATTTAAATTTATTTCAATTTTTTCACTGTCATTTTTACCAATCTGATGTTCAATTTGTTTTCTACCTTTAAATTAGGTTACAAATAGAGGAATTGAGTTTTGGGCATATGGTTTTAAGTTAGGGGTTAGGGTTTAGGGGTTAGGGTTTATGGAGGAATTGTGTATAGGGTTTTAGGGTTTAGAGTTTTAGGTTTTATGGTTTAGGGTTTTAGGGTTTAGCGTTTAAGGTTTAGTAGCAAATCTTACAATTTCATTCTTGAATATGTTCTATTTTTAAGATTAAATATAAATAGATTTTTTTAATAAATCAACCTAATTAATAGGTGGGTGTATTTTAAAGGAATGCAAAGATTGAGTTTAATTTAAAATATGCATAGTAAATTGGGTGTATTGTCAAATACCCCTTATTTAAATCGTCTGAACACTTATGTTATTCTCTCGAGCCACGAACCTCGCTAACTCCGCTTAATAATTTTCAAAAATAATATTAGAAAAAGTGTTGCTAAATGTACCTAGTAATTTTTTTAATAGACCCAGACCTAGCATATTATGTTAAAATTTCCAAGTTTACCCCTAAAGAAACCTAGCAAAAAGTTTTGGTTTATTCACACACCCAATAAACTTCTTTCAAGAACAATATGGTAAGAAAAAAGGTGTTCACAACTCATTTAATTCTCTAAGCTATAGTGGCATGCAAAGCTAGGGTTGGGCATGGGACGAGATGGGACAGTATTCGCTGAATCATGTCCCATCCAGGAAATATATTATCGGGACGGGATTGCATTTAAAAATGTATTCTGTACGGGACAATCTCATTCGGGACGGGATAGACATCTCACAACGATAAAACAATATTAAAAAAAACATAATAAAAGAAATTGATCATATTTTTTTAAGAAATTTTATTTCTATTTTTTATAAAGTCAATGTGAACCCATCAAATATTGATGAGGGTTCACACACAATAAAACCCTCATCAATATTTGATAGGTTCACATTATGTATATAGGGTTTCAGCTTGAAAAAAGAGCTTCAGTTATCTCTACATAGATTCGTTGTGGCGGCTGATATATTTCATATGATTTTTATCACCAAATGTGAATGAATTATCTAACTCTTGCTATGTGAAACTAGTACTGTGAATTTATGTTAAGGTTTTGAGCGTCCATTGAGTGTGTTTGAGTTCATTGCAAGATTATACACCCTAAAAATCAGACGGTTATGATCGGATATAAGTACATTTATACTTTCGGGATGATCCCGTCTCATCCCGATCCCGTCCTGTCCTGTCCTTCTAACTTATCAGGACGGGACGATATGGTACGGTACGACCATTTTAATGTGTCGTCCTGCTAATTTTCGGTACGGAATCAAAACGAGATCAGAATTACTGTACGAAATGCAAAGCTGATCCAAAGGGTTCAAGCCATATGCCCATTGCCTCCATGGCTTCATCATTTCACCAAATTTGCTTCTCGAATAGGGGAATAAAATAGAAATAAATATTGTGAGCAATAAACTAATCAAACAGTGATTCTTCAACCTCATTTATAATTTCCTTTTGCAACAATATTTGATTTTCACTCTTGAAAGTCATTTGCAGAAACACCTTTACCCTCGTTAGGTCCCCTCTTTCATATCCTTCTAAGTCCTACTCCCACTTCGTTGCCGGCCTCTTTCCCATATACTTCTCAATTCCTAGTTCCACTTCATTGCTTGATCACTCTTCTGTCGATATCAATCCTAGGTCCCTCTATCTCTGACTCTAAAAGGCCTTTGGGCCATTTATCGAATTAGGTATGAGAGGCACATTATAAATTTGTTGGGTGTACGTGAAAGTGAAGTGTTGCTGGTTGTGTCTATACTAGGGGCATTTTCAGAAAGCAGAGGATAATTTTATAAATGTTGGGTCTATTTAGAAATTTACTGGGTACATTTAGCAGTATTCTATTTGAAATTATTTATAAATTTCCTTGGAATTACAGGTTCGACCCCGAATCTGGATCGATCAGGTCAGGTTTAAAAACAAAATTTACCTGGTTGAGCAAAACCCCGACTGAACTAAATATATACGAGTCAGATCAGTTCCATGGGTAAAGACCCGACCCAGACCGAAAACCCAAAATAAATAAAAATTGCTGACATATAAATACTAAAAACCCTAAATTTCACATCGCCTCTCTCTTCTCGACTCTCTCATCCGCACTCCCGCCTCTTTCACTGTCTTAGACTCTCTCTTCAGTTTCGACTCTCTCCTCTCTCTCACTCTCTCATTTGTCTCACTCTCATGGAAACACATAAAACAGACTGAAAGATGTTATCCAATTCTTAAATCAAATTCCAATTCCGATTCAAAAGATGTTGATCTAGTCCGGATTCGGATTGCTGTAAACCGAAGTGTGTGTAGCAAGGAGAGCTTTGAACAAGCAGGCAAAGGCATGGAGAAGTTCTTTGGGGTTGTGTTGTTGTAAGTCTCTTTCGATCTCAGAATTTATATTCGAAGAAGTTCATTATCAACAGATTAGTCAAGTAAATATTTGATTGATTAGTTTTGTACAGAAGAAATGGTGATGCACTATGAAGCAATGATTTGCGAAGTCTCAAGCAAAACATTCAAAAGGTTGTGCTTTAGTCAGAAGAACTGTTTACTTGAGCTGTGTTTTATTGATTAAACTCGAAAACCTGAAAAATATGACCGAATCGAAATAGACACGAAATTATCGGTTTTAGCCTAAAAATGCTCGACCCAGACCGACCCGAAAATATCAAAATCGGGTTCGGGTTTCATTTTTTTTAAACCGGACCGGCCCGATCGTGGCGCTATGTATAACAAATAAAAAAAAGATAAAGTATCGCCACATGAAAAAAGTATAGTATGCATGTTGTACATGTGGAGGGTGTCTTTCTGTGGCATTAACTTCACTGTTGTGGTCATCTGATCCAACGGTTGAGAAACAAAAGGGCCCACATACCCCACCAAGAGATTGATGCTTTCTGCACCCATATAAGTCAACTTTCTTCCCCATCACCTTCACAAAACATGGCTCAAAATCATGAGCTCGATCAGCAAACCCGTCATCTGACCAACCCAGATCGCCGGATGTCAAGTTACCGGATCCCTCTCCGTCGCCGGAAGCTCCCCATTTCCCGCCTCGGAGGCAAGAAGCCGCCGCGAGGCGTCGTGCTATTTAGGATGTTCAGGAAAATCAGACTGAGGTGGCTGAAGCTCAAGTACTTGTGCATGTTGAAGAAGCTCAAGAAGTCTTACAAGAAGATGGTCAAGGACCTATTGGAAGCCGGTGCGAGCATGGAAACGTTTCAGCAGAGGATCTTCATGGAGGCTACGTTTGCGATTCCGATGGGAGTTTCTCTTTCTAGCTACCCCTCCATTCCCGGATGGGATCGGCCCAGAACCCTTTACATCTAGAAGAAATATATTCATCATGACGATCGATCAAGTTAGATCGTCGTGTGTAGAAATAAGAAAAGCGGATTTCCCTTGTTTTCATTTCTACGTCGAGAGAAATTATTAATTTTATGTAATTGTAAGTCTGTATTCAGCTGGCTATATATATATATATATAGCTCAAATGAAAGAAGGAAATTATGTTCAACTTCGCATTTCTTAACTGAAATCTACAGAGGATGTATGCTTCTAGCTAAATAATGTTATTGGGAAGAAATGGGAATCTTTTCTGGCAAATTAAGTTTATAGTATTCTGCACATATTGTCATAACTATAAGTGCCACGAGAGTCAAAATTTAATGAGCTTTGCTGAGGGAGGGTCAGCAGAAATGTTTGGGGCATATGCAGTTGGCACTAAACTAATTACAAGCTAAGTAGGCTAGGAGCTCGAGTTACACGACACCACATTGAAGAGATCAAATTTGGAGTTATTTTTATTAAGTGCTTCAATTAGTTTACTCTTAACATATGTGTGTCACTTCAGTTTAATTTTTGCAGTATTTCAATCTAATTGTAAAACCTTCCACATTATGATGAAACAAAATTATGACCCTTATAAATACCCAAGAAATGTAGTAACTAGTAACTGCTAGGTAAACGTTTCAATAAAAAAAACTGCTGGGTAAACGCATGAAACGCCAATTGGTAGCACATCTCTAAATAGTTTTGGAATAAAAAATATTAATCTTCTTCTGAAAGAATTGGTGCTAAAGAACTGTTTAATATGTCACAAGAGATGGGTGTATCAGAGATGTGAGCCGTTTTCAGTTTTGGCAAAATGTTAGGTGGGATGTTGAAGCTAGCAGCATTGTCCAGGAAACAAAAAAAATATAGCTAAATTGATTTCTAGTGCTAACATTCTACGTTGCACGGAAACAGAAACGGATACGGGAAAGCGAAACATTTGGAAGCGCGGAAGTGTTTTTTTTTAAATTCAATGGAAGCCAAACATTTGGAAGCGTGAGAATAAAATAATTATAGCTATTTTATATATTAATAAATAAATATCACCAAATTTCTAATATCCTAATGTATTTTAAATACCAAAACTACCATCACTATAATTATTATTTAGAAAATTATGATTATTATTGATAACTTCTTGATTATTGTGCTAACAAAGGATAATGTTGTGATCAACACTATAAATATCGATACCACTAATCTACCACCAACCTTTTCCCATCCTCCATCCACTCCCTTCGTCATCGACCCAGAAGTGATTGGGGGTTCTCACTTCTTCTCTGCTTCAACTTTTCAGCTCTGTCAAAATCCATATTCTCAATCCAACTCTAAACCTAGAGCTCTGATCAATCTCTCATCATGGACAACCCCTAATCCAATTACATGGAAGAAGACGAAGACGAAGATCGACAATCTAATCCCACCTCCGCCGTATAGTGTCCGGTGTAAAATATACCGAGTTTGACAAGTTACCGAAGGATAGTAACCGCACTTGGTAATTTACATTTAAGGTGCAAGGGTAAAATATCAAGATTTTACCAAATGGTCAAATTTGTGATCTTAGATGCCGATGTCAAAGAGAACGTCGACACGAGTCTCCCGGTATTTTCTACGAATTTCTGAAGTTTCTGATAATTTTTAATTACCATTCTGATAAATAAGTTTTATCATTTAACCATTTACATTTTACCCTCCACTTAATCTGGACCGTTTGATCTTTTCCAGATTAAATCATGGCCGTTTATTTCCTTATTAAAGGAGGTTAGACCTTTGACTCAGTCAAAACCTCCTAACTCGGTCAACCTGGTTCTCCCGAGCTCTCTCGAGCTCTGGCGACTTTCGCCTGACGCCGACGATTCCCGCCACCACTCGACGACGCACCACCACCAATTTCTTCCTCTTCTTCCATTCTACTAGCCCAGCCTGAAAATCCACCATGCTCCCACCATAGAGGCAGATCGGAGGAGGAGAAAGCTGAGTTGTTTTCTGGCGAGAGCTTACCGTTCATGCGATGAGGTAGCGCGTGAGTGGTATATTTCTTCTTCTTTTTCTTCTTCTTCTTCTTCTTCTTCTTCTTCCTTTTCATGCCTTTAATTTCTTCAATCGAGACCAAATTTAGCCACGCTTCCTCTAGACCTTCAGGTTCATCATCTTCTTGAATTAAAAAGAAAAACCCCAGCTTTCAAATCTCTCTGTAATTTGATTATGCTTATTATTGTTGACATTGATGACGAGAAAGAGAGGAGAGGAGTGGAGAGGAGGAAGGTAAAACTTTGTAATCGAATGCTTGCTGAGAATGAATGATAAAATTTAGAATTTGAATTATGAAGTAGAGGCTTAGTGGCGCTTCTAAAGTGGAAGCGCGCGCTTCCATGTGTTTCAAGCAAGCTTCTAAAATATCCTTCTCTGAAATTGCGCTTCCTAGCGCTTCCAACACGCTTCCGCTTCAGAAGCGCAAAACGTGTCTTCTGACAAGGTTTCATGCAACGTAGCTAACATCGCATGATGGAATTAATCCAGTCACTTTGTCAATAATTTTCTGATATTCGATCCTCAATTATTATAATGTAATATCTCAGAACCAGTCTGGGTTTTCGATCATGTCTTGTATAATGTTCTTTATTTTCCATCATATATTATAGTCACACCTCATGATTCT
The DNA here is from genome assembly GCA_951800085.1 of Comarum palustre. Taxonomy (NCBI): domain Eukaryota; kingdom Viridiplantae; phylum Streptophyta; class Magnoliopsida; order Rosales; family Rosaceae; genus Comarum; species Comarum palustre. The sequence goes on from OX637574.1 coordinate 9,993,761, forward strand.
TCAGGCACAATGGAACATACCGCCCAGTAGTAGATGATTCAATATATTTCACCCTCAGACCAGAAAATGAACCATTGCATCTTCTTCCAGGGCAAGAAACCCCAAAGACAAACACAAAGTCAACACAGGAGCTCTAATTGAAATGAGTTGCCATTCCCGGCGAGGCATGGGTCGAGGTTTCCGGAACACTTTGAATCTCTTATGAGATAAAATTATGAGAGCGTTATTGAGTTTGCATGGAGCGAAACCTATGTGAGGTGATACGACACTACAGTAGTACAGTTAGCTAGCTATGATCGTTGTACAAACTTGCATATATTTTTCTCCTTTTTTTTCTCCAGCAACAACATAGCTGGATTAAAATCAATTGACTATATAATGAGATAATACAAAGATGTTTTCGTGCAAAAAGGTCTAAAGTAAAACGTGATGCGCAGATCCGTACCTGAATAGAGTCGAAGGATTTAGGGTCCCGAACCTTTAAGCATTATATTACGATCATTAGTTACTATTTTAGAAAAAATGAGTAGTGTAAGTAAGTATAAAAAAGATTTCTAATGTTTTATGTCGTTAGATTTTGAGTTTGTAGCTTTAGTTCATGAATTTTTGAAAAGAAAAAATAAATTTGAATGAATACTATAGTTTAAGGACTCATTTTTAACAGTTCGACTCAGGTCTGAAAATCAAAAGTTCAGGCCTGACGATGCGTTTCGTATATGCATGTGCTGTAAAGAGATTAAGCAAAAACAACTTAAGCAAGGTAATAATTTTTGAATTAATTACAAAACACCACACAAACTATTATCATATTTTCATTTTCATATTTAACTATCAAAAACTTGTATTTTCATATCTTAGCCTAAGTTTTATTCCGTTAGTATTTTGATACCTTAACCACTAATACCGTTAAAATTTAAGGGCATTTTTGTTATTTTTATCAAATGTATCATTTTTTCATTTAGTTTAACAAAATAAGTTTTTTTGAGATTATCAAATACAAATAGAACAATTTACTTTAAAAAATATTTAAAAAAAACAAATCAAAAATTAAATATTTATTTTTGCAACAATAATGAAAATTAACATGGATGTTTTAAAAAACTGAAAGTTTGATAAAAATATCAAGGATATTTTAGTCCATGGTCACAATAATCCATTGTTTTAGATGATCAATAAATGGTGGTCTAGAGTACGTTTGAACAATAGCAATGAAAAATATTTAATTTTATTAACAATCTTAACGTATAATTTTCATATCTATATCCGATTTTTCATATTTAATCTATTTATGGTCTACACACACACACACACACACACACACACACATATATATATATATATATATATATAATTTTCATATCAATACAATCTTATCTCTAATTTTCATATCTATATCTGATGTTTTCATACCTCAACTGTCCGATCCATTTTGAATGAGATGCTCTACAGCATTACAGAGACCATAGCATTGCTCTGTCGTGTGGTCGTTATCGTCATGATAGGCACAATATTTATTCCTAGTAGCCTGGAGAGGCATCTTAGGACGCTTACTCTTTGTTGGAGGGGGAATAAGGTCATTGTGGCTAGTTCAGATGTATTCGTAAGTGGTGGTGACAACTGTATGGATCTCATACGTGCGGGCCGAGTTTTCGCGACCATTAGGATCAGTGTCACGAGTTCCATAAGGGTGTCCCATGCCACTCTGGCTATTGTGGTGGCCATGTCCCCCATTTTTGGGGCGGGAAAGAGGTGGCCGATGTTAGGTGTCACTACTTTGCGGGGAGAAATCGTGCTTAACCGAGAATAGCTGTCGTTAGACAGGGGTTGGCAGAGCTAAGGTCTCGACACTAATGGAATCACCAAAGATGACATATTCAGCCCGAGCCCACCGGACGGCCAAGTTCATTAATGCATCATAAGAAGCGAGAGGATTTATGTTGATCTCAAGTAGGGGTCGGCAATGGGCCATGCCGGCCCTACCTTATCCAAGCCCTATGGGCTCAGGCCTGGCCTAAATCCATAATTTTGAAATTTAAGGGTCGGGCTTTCTAAAAATATCAAGGCCCACGGGCCACTTACGGGCCCCTGCTTTACAGGCTTTTTAGGGCCTCCTTGGGCAGCGTTTTTTTATAAGGGTCGAGCCAGGCTTATTTTAAATATATATATATATATATATATATATATATATGACCCTTTCACTAAGGGATCCCTTTTTTGACATATATGAGGGATTTGAGATTACACCAACTTTTTGATCACATATAAACATCTCCACCATTTAATATTTAGATGCATATATGTAGATCATCTCTGCAAAATTTCATCTAATTTGGTGATCGTTAAGGCTTTGAACTAACTAAAATCAATTGAGGGATCAAATCTGCCAACGGTGAACCGTTCATAATTATAATTCTAAATTGCAGTTTTGAAGACTTTATTGATTACCAATTTGAATGAAATTTATAGAAGTGATTTACTTACATAGAACTACATATTGAACGGTGAAGATGTGATTTTGTGATCAAAAAGTTGGTGTAAACCCCAGTCCCTTATTAGAATGGGCTATATATATAGTAAAAAAGACAAAAAAATATGAACAAATTAAGATTTTGTTAATGATTTGAACTAAATGTTATAAAAATGAAAGAAAGTATGCCTTAATGAATTAATTAGTTCACATATGTGACAAATAATTCAATATAAATATTAATATTAATAAAATAATCTAAAGGGTTTGGAGCGGACTTTTTTGGACCGGGCCGGACGAGCTTTAACGAGCTTGTGATGGGCCAGGTCGCAGGCCAGACCAAGGCTTTGAAGCCTTCGCCTTAGCTCGGCCTTATGCCCATCGGGCAGGGCTTTGGGCCAACAGGCCACCCATAGAATTTTTGGCCCACGAGCCAATGATGACCCCTTATCTCAAGCAAGAAATTTCCTGGCAGAAGTGCTTGTAGGAAGACCTGCTCGGCAACACGGGGCTTCAAATTATGGCATTGAGCTGTGGGAGATTGCTACCTGGAAAGGAAACTATGTAGGTCTTTTCTATCTCATTGTTTGATCTGGAATAAGACAATAACACTACGATAGATACTGGCATGTAGGATGAAGTGACTGAGGAAGCATTCCGAGAGTTGTTTAAAACTGTCAATGGAGTTAGTTGGAAGATTAAGGAACCAGCTAAGAGTCTCGTCAACCAACGTTTCTTAAAAAGCATGGAAGGCTACATGGTCTGTGTATTGAGTAGAGGCACAAAAGGAAAGGAATGTCTCGAGATGGAGATACGGGTCCCTGATACCCCTATATTTTTCCATCTTAAATGGCTTAGATTTGGGAGGGCGCTTCTCGAGTTGAACTCGGAACATGAATAGATAATGTTTATATCAGTATCTTGAGAATAGGGGCGTTGAGCTTTGTGGCTCTCAACACTGTCAACTCGGGAGACTAGTTGGCTGACGGTGTTGCTAAGTTGAAGGAGGAGGCGAGTCTGTATATCGAGAGAGTAGCCTGAGGCGGGTAAGGGAATATAGGTATTGGATCCAGCATTTGGCTGTGAAGGACCAACTTGATCTGAGTCGGGGTTGAGCTCAATTTCCATAGTGGGTTATGGAGTAGGTTGTGAGAAGGAAGGGTTGGTTATGAGATGACCAATATAGATTACTTGACGGGAGTTTCTCAAAGGAGCGGAGTGGCTATAGGCACCACAAGGAAAGAGAGAATTAGCCCTTGGATCTGTCGTCCCGATAGTTTGCATGGCACATTCCATAGTCTCGTTGTAAGCATTTCTGTGTTCTAGCTTGACTTGTAATAAGAACTGCTCTGCCTCAAGTTTTGATATTAGGGCACGATAAGCCTCGGCCTTGATACGTTCCTTGGTAGCTTACTCTCGGAATTGATGGACATCTTTCTTCATGATCTCTAGGGCTTCTACGAGATCTGTATGAGAGATAGGGGATGTGACTGTTGAGATGGAATCATTAGGATTATCCTCTTGATTAAAGAGAACTTGCTCAACATGAGGGTCTGGATCTCTAGGGTTATCCAGTATCTCAACCACGATATGTGCTTAGAATAGGGCTGGCATAATGTGAAGAAAGTAAAATAAGCTCCTCCACTTAGCGCCAATTGTTGCTCATGTTCTCATAGTTCAGGACGATGAAGTATCACTGGTTTAGCTATCCGAGGCCTTGCACAAGTAACACTAGCGTCAGGAGTAGGGACTGGGGTGGGCCCAGTCTTCGACTTTCCGATGCCTAAGTTAGCGTTATTATGGGTAAGTGACTTGGCATAGTTTGGGCTAGAAGAACCTTACCTGTTCTGGAGCCCTTTTAATGGCTATATATAGGTGAATTGGAAACCGCACCTTCCCTACCTAATGTGGGACTGGCAGAAAGATCTTCCCCAGCATCTCCAATTGAGGGGCTGGAGAGTGGTCCGGGGAGGATTTGATTGGCAGGTCTATCAGTTCATACACCTAGATCACCGCGGAAGACGGCGTGTGGGACGCTACGACCTCTGGTGACCTTACAATGTGTCTCATTTCCAGCACAAGAGGAGGGTTTCCACCTGTGTTAACACTTATAGGTCCTGATTGTAGTTGTCTATAATCCCTATATATGACTTGCATGCAATGCATCGCACATATAGTATGTACAAATCACCAAACAAAGCTCTACTTTTGTTTTAACACGGCTCCAACAATGGTGTTTGCAAAAAAACCAACGCTTAGAAAACCAATTATAGAAGAAAATTACAAAGATGGCGTTAGGGAGCATGAAGAAAACAATTATGCTGAAGAAACTCATGCCACTAACATGGACCAGTCATCGAGTAGAGACGGACAGGAACAAGCTCAAGGATCTCAAGAAATTCTAATTAATTCTGAGTTAAAACAGTTACTTAATGAAGTTGTTATCACAGGTGTACCGCAAGGAAAAAATCCAGGTGGGACAAAGATGTGGTCTTGTAACCATTGTCAAATTGTAAAAGCTATTGTTATGTTCTTCTCACTGTTCAAAAAAACGGGCGTCTAGGCTGATTAGGCGGCGTCTAGGCGGAAAAACCAAGCATAAAACTTAATTTTAGTGTTGGGTGGACATATTAGGCGATGTCGATTAATCGGTAATTAAACGGGGCGCCTAGCGATTAGGCTGTAATTAAACGAGATTAGACGCTACAATTTTTTTTTTTTAAAATTAAACCCTAAACAACCTAATGCTATTAAACCCTAAACAACCTAATTTAGGGCTGACATGGTATGATAATTTACCGCGATTACTGCAAAACCAACCGAGCCAATAAAGTTGGTCACTGACATAGTCGGTTACCGACTTCTACGGTACGGTTACCGTACCAACTTCATTCTGGCGGTACGGTAACAGATTTTAATTACTGAGGTAATTACCGTACCGACTTTTATTTATATATATAATTAAAATTATATTAAATCTTTTAATCATTGCCGTTGATTAAGGATCTTTTAATTCTAGTCGTCTATCCTATACTAACCTAATGCGCCGCCTGACTGCCTCATTTCTCATTTTCTCAACCTCTCGAGCTCTCGCTGTCTCTCTCAGTCCCTGAAGCAGTGAAGCCGCCGCTCCTCCCCTCGACGCGATCTCCCCTCCTCGACAGTTCTTCGACCTCCTCCGCCACAGCCGTTCAGTCCTCCTTCCCTCGACCGCGGTCTCCTCGACAGCTCTCCGACTTCCTTCTCCACCATCTTTCAGCTCTGCGACTGAGGATTCATCTGACTTCGGAGGTCGATTTGAAGACAGATACAGAGAGGAAGAAGGTACTTTCCACTAGAATCTCTGCTGCTGAGATTTTTTGTGGTAAGCATAAATTTAGATTTTGATCAGGACCTCTTCTTGTAGTTTCTGTATGAAGAATCCAAAGACGACTTTGATGGGGTAGATAATACATATAGTTGCGGGTGGGGGTTGTTAATTCTTATCAATTCAATAAAGTTGGGATTCATGATTCTTTTGCTTCTATGGGAATACAGATATAGTTGCTTGACTTGCAACTGTGGTAGCGAGTCGTAGTTTAAGCAACTGTGTTATTATGTAGGAAAATAAGCAAGTGGCCAAGTATATTGATCTTTTTAAGCAACTGTGGCCAAGTACAATGGTAGAACTTTGAATTCGTCAATGAACAAATTTCCTGTTAAGTGGTAAAGGAAAGTCTATGATTATAGTGTACGCAGTATAATAGTGTATGATTATAGCAACACTGCAGCCTTGCAGCAGGCCAACAACTTGTTCTCAACTATGTTTGTGATTTGTTAATGTGTTATTGAGCAATTTGAAGTTTTGAACTGTGTTTGTGACTTTGTGGTTGTATGATTCATTTGTATGAACATTGTTAAGTTAGTTTATAACTCTTTGTTGATTATTTCATATTACATTTTGAAATTATGCACCAGTTCATAGCAGGAAAACTCTAAAAAATTTGGGTCAGGTCTTATTTTTCATGAAAAAAACTGGTCCAATTTAATGTTGGTATAAGGCTCAACCGTACCGTACCAACATGTACTGTACCGTACCAACATGTCAGTATACCGACTTTGATGGTTGGTAATGGTAATAGGATTTTGTTTACCGATTATAGTTGGTTGGTAATTGGTAATGGTAAAAAAACTTGGTAACCGTACCATGCCAGCCCTAACCTAATTACTTTTTGTGTGCTTTTATTTGGATTTGTATTTTTGAGCTATTTTTTGATAACATTATTTTAAGATAATGTGTTTTGAATGTTTTGTTGACATTTATTTATAATTTATATTATAATATACTATATAAATATATAAAAAAAATAATCCACCTAATTACCGCCTAATCACCGATTAAACTCCGCCTAAACTGTTAGGCGCTAGGTAGTAGCTGCACCGTGTAATCCCGCTTAGCGCCTTTTTGAACCTTGGTTCTTCTTGAACCACACACATACTTTGGCCATGTTTACAACTCAATCAAAGTTGAAATTATTGAAAGTTGCAAAAACTAGATTTGCATCGCATTATATCTTGTTGAAGCGACTTATTGATTGCAAACAAGCAATAGCCAGACATGTTTTAAATGCCATGTTTCAGCCGTTTGGCCTAGGGGCACAGGCACCGAAGGGGCTGCACAAGGCGACCTAGGCGTGCATTTCACTGTTTTTTGTTCACGTTTTGGTGTTTGACTAAAAAAGAAAGACTTTAGTTAGGTCGAATTTCTCTTCGGTTTGCCAATTAGTCTTTTAGCTCTTCCTCATCCAAATATCTCCTGCTCATCTCCTTCTTCCTCATCCAAATATCTCCTGCTCATCTCCTTCTTCCTCAATCTCCATCTATCTCATTCAGCCGTTCACCTCTTCCCCTCTAGTTTTCCACTCCTCAAGAATCTCCTTGATTTGAAGAGTTTAAGGTATGAATTTGTTATTGGGTATTTGGGGTTTTGGTTAGAATCAATTTGATATATGTTGGATAGTCGAATTCGATGATAATTGGGAATTATGGTTCTTAGGAGATTGATTATATTGCATGTAGTGTCAGTTGTAGGCAGTTGCTTGCTAGCTAGATCGATACATATTTGGTTAGTGGTTACATAGGTGGGCATGTGCAATTTTAATTTGAAAACACATGAGATAAGGTTATCCGTGATCCCTTGTACTACCGCTCATACTTGTGTTGTACTATGGTCCCTTGTATCCCGGTCACAAATAAATGAAATGATGCATTTTGTGGTTTACATGATATTACAAATAAACAGATGCTAGCTCAACCAATATCAAGTTCATCTGCCAAAAGGAATCGGAGCGAGTATTCATACATTTACAATGTCAAGAGAAATAAGTTCAATGCTGAAAGAGCTGATAAATTGGTTTTTATTCATTCCTTCGTCTACTTTCTGAAGACTACAACGAAGGAGCTTACAAAGGATGGGCCATTAATCCGGAACCAACTAAAGTAGATGAGTCTCTAGTGAGACCGGAGGACTTGCAATGCAGAATGCTTGATGGAAACTATGTTGATGAGGAAGATTCATCGTGTCCCAAGAGTACTTCAAGTAGACGCATTTGATCCACGCTCAATGCATAATTGATTCGGTTAGAAACACATCAAACTCGTATATCCAAATTTGCAAGGGCATGAGACTCAAACGGCACTTCAAAATAAAGACTTAGACAGACGTGATGGTCAAGACTCTCAAGTGGTTACATCTATCGAAAAAAAATGTTTGTTTTTAAGCATTATTTTTCTTTGATAGTGAAAAACTCAGTTAATTATTAAGCAATAATGAAAATTTGTTTTTCTTTAATTTATTGAGCTGGTATTTATTTATTATGTTTTTAGTCTTATTTTTATTAATTTATTTCAATTAAAAATTAGCTAATATATCCTAACTTACTATGTACCCTAATGACTAGCATACCGTGTTCCCGTACCAAAACGTTTCGCTTTTCCCATAAAATAACATCATTTTGTGATATACAGCTAGACTATATAGCATGATCGATTCAAGAGACCAGAATCTATCTAGCACACTAGTAGAATATGGTTTTTAACCGACAGAACAATTCTGTGTGCTGAGTCTTTTTTCGTCCACTAAAATCTTGACAGACGGAAATTTCATCAACTAAGATCAGTCGGTGAAGATCCTAGCCAACGTAATAATTTTTTTCGTATATTAAGACATAACCTAGTTGACAAAAAAATTCGTCAGCTAAGATCTATCTACTAGAACCTTAGCCGACGGAATATTTTCGGCGTCTAAGGTCCTAGTAGACTGAATTATTTTAAAATAAAAATAAATTAATAATCATCTTAGTCGACGTAATTCAATATATTTCGTCTTCTAAGTGTGTCTTAGCCGACGGAATTCAATATTTTTCGTCTCTTAATTGTGTCTTAGCTGATGGAATTATATTAAAATAATAAAATAAAAATTCCCTTAGCCGATGAAATACTCCGTCGGTAAACCTAAAAAAATTTAAAAAAATAAACAGAGATTGATCTCTGGAAATCCACCGCCGACGATCGATCTCCAACAATCCACCGCCAGCCATTCTGAACCTACCACCACCAGCACAAACCATCACCACAACACACCATCACCACACATACCACCACACACCATCACCACTACACACCATCACCACACACCACCACGATTTGGAGAAGAGAGGAGAGAAAAGAGAAGACAAAGTTTGGAGAAGAGATGAGAGGGAAGATTTAAAGAAGAATTTTTGGATTTTTGAAAATTTTTCTGAAATTTTGTATGGAGATATGAATTCTGAAATGTTTAGCCCTTAGCCAACGGAATACAATCATTCCGTCGGCTAAGTGAAAAATAATTTTTCTGAAATTTTGTTCTGAAATTTTTCTCTAAAATCTGACTATCTGATATGACCATCATGATAAAATACACGTATGAGAAAAAATTCAACTTGATCCAACAACGTTAAGGGCTGAATCCGGACAGTCAATCCCCTAAACGCACAGAAACGATCATTTGGCCGGACCTTCAACAGAAAATAGTTTCAAATCGATGAGACGTAACCAGTGGTATAAAAATTTACTAAAAATAACTCCCGAAAATAGGGTTACCCATAGGGAGAAAGAATGGTAAATTGGGTTGACAGCAACTATCGACACCGAGACTTTATTGGAATTACTTGATTTTTTCAACCGTAGAAGTATTCCACCATTCTGGTCATATCTTATTAAACGACTTTTTTGAGTTTGAAGGTTCTACGTAGAGTTTGTTTTTGAAACGAAACATTTACTTAAAACTTAGTCTACAAGTTATACAACATTAGTAGGCATGGTGTGATTCTGATGATCAAACTTGACAAATGAAAATCTAACTGTCTTATTTGATCATCGTGATAAAAAATACACATGGGAAAATATTCTACTTGATCCGAAAAAGTCAAGGGCTCGATGCAAACAGTCAATTCCTAAAGTTAAACCCCTAAACACATGAAAATGTCATTTGACAGTTTAAATTATGTATTTTAACCGAACCTTCAACACAAAATAGTTTCAAATCGATGAGATGCAACCACTGGTATAAAAATTTACTAATAATAACCCCGAAGATAGGGCTACCCATAGGGAGAAAGAATGGCAAATTGCGTTGACCGCAACTATCGACATCGAGATTTTACCGGAATTACGTGATTTTTCAACCGTAGACGTATTTCACCATTCCAATCATATCTTATTTCAAGACTTTTTTGATTTTGAAGGTTCTACTTAGAGTTTGTTTTTAAAACGGAACATTTACTTAAAACTTAGTAAACAAGTTATACAACATTAGTAGGCATGTTGTGATTCTGATGATCAAACTTGACAAACGAAAATCCGACTGTCAGATTTGTTCATCGTGATAAAATACACAAATGGAAAAATATTCAACTTGATCCGACAAAGTCAAATGCTCGATTCGGACGGTCAATCCCGTAAGTCAAACCCTTAAACGCATGAAAATGTCATTTGACAGTCTAAATTACGTATTTTGGCCGGATCTTCAACACAAAATAGTTTCAAATCGATGAGACACAACCAGTGGTATAACAATTTATTGAAAATAACCCCCGAAGATAGGGCTACCCATAGGGAGAAATAATGGTAAATTACGTTGACCGCAACTATCTGCACCGAGATTTTACCGGAATTACGTGATTTTTCAACCGTAGACGTATTTCACCATTTCAGTCATATCTTATTTCAAGACTTTTTTTATTTTGAAGGTTCTACGTAGAGTTTGTTTTTAAAACGGAACATTTACTTAAAACTTAGTTTACAAGTTATACAACATTAGTAGACATGTTGTGATTCTTATGATCAAACTTGACAAACGAAAATCCAACTGTCTGATTTGATCATCGTGATAAAATACACATGGGAAAATATTCCACTTAATCCGACAAAATCAAGGGCTCGATTCGGACGGTCAATCTCGTAAGTCAAACCCCTAAACACACGAAAATGCCATTTGAAAGTCTAAATTACGTATTTTGGCTAGACCTTCAACACAAAATAGTTTTAAATCGATGAGACACAACCAGTGGTATAAAAATTTACTGAAAATAACCCCCGAAGATAGGGTTACCCATATGGAGAAATAATATCGGCACCTAGATTTTACCGGAATTAGGTGATTTTTCAACCGTAGACGTATTTCACCATTCCAGTCATATCTTATTTCAACTTTTTTGATTTTGAAGGTTCTACGTAGAGTTTGTTTTTAAAACTTAAAATTTACTTAACAATCATTCTTATTTTAAGTAAATTAAACACACCGTAAACTATAACATTTACTATATGCACCATCATCTTCCATGATCGATCTTATTTCAAGCGATCAGTATACATATAACAGAAACTAGGAAGATGGGGAGCTCTTAACTTGAGCTATTTTCCTATTCGTAAACCAGAAAATGCCCCCGGAAGAGGCCGACTTACATGCAGGAGCACAAAGAGAGTTCACCTTAATTAAATGCATTTGACATTACAAATGACGGCAAAATTTTATAAGAAATATATATATGAAGAGGGAGATGCAGATCAGAGCTAGAACATCAGCACATGCATGGTCGAGTCTGGTATTTACATGCTCAATTATATATCTTACGAATTTTTGATATCAATCACAAAGAGACTTCTTAGTTGTGGAGTGAACGAGCTAGGTTCAAAGAACTTGCAAGTTTCTCTACGCTGGCTGGAATAAGCTTAGGTAGAGATGGAGTCTACGAGAGTCTTTTATACTCTCCTTGTTCCAAGCTAGCCTGGATTTGCATTCTCATTCTTGTTTAGTCATGGTCAAACTTCAATACATAGGAGTTGTATATATGTCAAGCGATAAATTGCAAGCTGCGACACTCAACCTGAATGTGTACATTTGAAGGTCAAATCAGAATTCTATGAATAAATCAAGTCTGCGGGTGGCATATATTTTAGAGTATCAACTACATTAACAAATAGGAAAGGTAAGCTTTCTACTCTCTGCTATTAAAAAGTGAGGCGTATTTTGGTGAAGCTTTTGAATTACCTAAAAATTAAAGATATTAGAATTTTCTTAAATAACTATATATAATATTTACTTTAAGTTTTATCGTAAAATATCACTAGAATTATAAGAGAAAAAAGTGGTTGTTTTATCATCTCATTTTTTATAAAGCATATATTTTTGTCTCACTTTTAATTGAGCAGTTCAACAGAAAATTCTTTTAATTTCTAATCTGATGCACGGATAAAAGATTAATTATTTAAAAATTAAGCTTTATATTACTTAAATCAACAAGTTGGACATAATAAGTTGAGAATTCTATGCATGAATGACAATTATGCATGCCTTTTAACGAAAGACCAACAAATGAGTTGATAGGTATACGTTAGACTAGCAATCCTAAATGAATCACTTTTTTGAGAACCACATAAAGCTCATATTATGTGTCAAGTTGGATATGATCAAGCTGGATATACAAACACATTTTAGATTTTTAGAGCATTAACCGTATCTTCCAATATATGATCAATATCTTTAGGGCAACAACCGTATCTTCCATTGATGGATGGATGGATGGATGGATGGATAACTTCACAAAGAGAATGACCTAGTGCACGCATGTTGTTCTCAAACAGTGATTTAACAATTATAAAGTGACAGAAAAGTCCCTAGAAAGTGAAAACATGCAAACTTTTTCTTACTTCTAAAAGAAATAAAATCGAAAAAGGCAAATGTACCTATAGCCTACACAAAGGCAGATAGATGGTGCGCGTCTTAATCTGTCTAGAAATATCGGAGAAGAGATTCACGTACACAAGATAATGGAGTTGAAGATTATAAAATATTATGTAAATATTTTTTTTTTGTAGGTGTATGTTATATTATTTTTATTAGGATTATAATTGTATCTCTATATATATACCCTCTTATTTGGAGGAGAATAACGCATCAAAGTATTCAAAACTATATCAAATTATTCTTTTCAACTTGGTATCAAAGCCACAAACCCGAATTTCGTATTCATATTTCACTGTGTACCATAATCATACCGAAATCACAAATCCTGAAGTTTAAATCCCAAATTTCAAATCTTAAATTTCAAATCTTTAATCTCAGCAAATTGAATTTATTTTTCATGGCATATCAAATCAACAACCACACCATCATTCCACCATATCACAAACCAAATTTATATTCAAACTCAAAATGCCCGCTCTGTGGATATTTCGGTCATAGCAAGCAACGGTATTATGAAACAATTGGGTACCCTAATTGGTGGGATTTCACCAAGACACCTCGAAAAGAATTAAGCAAAAGTCGTCATAGCTACTACAGAGGAAGAACAATCGTTCAATGCTTCCAATGTCGCACAATCAAGTATGAACGATAAGGTATCTATAAATAGTTCATAGATTATTGATAGCGGAGTAAGTGATCACATGACTAATAATCATACCCTCTTGCAAAAATTACAATCTTCCTCTCAAAATACTGTTTCTACAACCGATGGTACTCCAACTCCGGTTACCAAAGAATGTTCTGTTGTCCTATCAAACACGTTAACTCTTGATTCTGTATTAGTTGTCCTTCATTGTCATACAATGAACTGTAAGTTAGCTAAATTATTCAATCATTATCATGTACTGTTACTTTCTACCATTCTTTCTGTGTATTGCAGGATATTCTAACTCGGCAGATTCTGGGTTATGGTGTAAAGAATGGAAAATTATACTACATGGATCTGACAGATACAAGAGAAAAACAAAAGCATTTTTTGGGTCAAGCTAATCAGGTCAATGGAGCTGAGAGTGTTAAGAAAAATGTGTGGCTTTGACATTATCGGTTGGGCCACCTAAACTTCAATTATTTGAAGAAACTACAACCATAATTATTTTTAGGTGTCGACCATTCAAATTTTCGATGCGACATATGTGAACTGGCCAAGAGCCATCGTTTTTCATATTCTCCAAGTCTGCATAGAAGTCCTATTCCATTCATGAAGATTCATTCTGATGTTTGGGGCCTGCAAAAATTCCTACTCACAGTGGTTATCGATATTTTGTAGCATTTATTGATAATTGTACTCGTATGACTTGGATGTCTCTACTGATGAACAAGAGCGATGTCTATTCTCGTTTCACAAAATTTCATAAGATGATGTCTACACAATATCAACAGGCTATTCGAGTCTTCCAATCTGACAATGGTAGAGAGTATGTTAATGGTCGTATGCAAGAATTTATGCAGTCCCATGAAATTCGAAATCATACTTCAAATTCTTACACCCCTCAGCAAAATGGATTAGTAGAATGAAAAAATCGACAATTGCTTGAAGTTGTTTGTGCTTCTTTATTTGGCATGAATATACCTCTTGAATATTCAAGAGAAGCTATGAGGTCTGCTACATATCTCATTAATCGTACTCCTTATCGAGTAATTGAATTTTAAAACCCTTTTGCAACAACTTCAGCATCTTCTTTCTGTTCCGTCATTACCTAATTTGGAGCCTCGAGTGTTCGGATGCGTAGTTTACGTTCATATTTCAAAGCAACAACGAAGTAAACTTGATCCTCGTGTAAGACGGTCTATTTTTATTGGGTATGCCGATTTTCAAAAGGGTTACAGATGTTATGATCCTCTCACTGACATCATTCATGTATCCCTTGACGTTTCTTTTTGCGAATCTGAACCTTATTACTCAGAGGGAGTATCGAGTTCTTCCTTTCAGTGGGAGAGAGGTTGTGAAGGGAACTCTCGAAAAAATTTATTTGAACTCGAAGAATTTGAAGACTTAGAAGCTTTGGAATCAAGATTTGGAGTTAGAATTCATAATAGCAGTCATATTGGAACAGAAGAGTCAAATAGACATGAAAGCACTAACGCAAGCGCAAGGAATTCTGATAATGAGATGCATGACAGAACAGGAGAGGCTGAAGCTGAGACCCAAACCGAGCCAGTACATGCTGGAGAAGAGCCGCCAAGCTGAGCCACCAATTCTGCTAACTTGCCTGCTTCCACAGATTCTGTCCATATAGACCAGAGTCACTAGACAATAGTACTTCATGACCCACAAGTCAGGCCAACAGAGTTGTTATCTCCAGCTGATAGTAATTCAAATACTTATTCGTCAAATCTGTTCCTCTTCTCCACAAAATCAACCGAAGAATCCGCCGCAAATGTCCCTACTCAGGTACCATTAAATTCAAACCAATTTTCTGGGGTAGATAATATTGAACCTAGGAAATCACAAAGGGTTACCAAGGGTATTCTAAAAAACAATATGAACCAGATATCAAAGCCAAAATCAAATATCCTATAACAAATTACATGTCTAACCATACGTTGGCTAGGTCACATGCTCTTGTCATTAATCAAGTCTCCAGTGTTTCTATCCCTAGTATTGTACAGGAAGCAATGGCGGATTCGAAATGGACTCAAGCAATGAATGAAGAACTAGAGGTCTTGCAAAAGAACTCGACATGAGATGTTGTTCATAAACCTGATGGAAAGAAGACTGTTGGATGTCGTTGGATATTTACTGTAAAACTCAAAGCCGATGAGAGCATTAATAGGTATAAAGCTAGATTAGTTGCCAAAGGATACACTCAACGCTATGAAATTGATTATGAAGAGACGTTTGCACCCGTAGAAAAGATCAACACTGTTTGAATGTTGATTTTACTTGCAGCAAATAAAGATTGGTCTCTACGACAGTTTGATGTGAAGAATGTTTTCCTCAATGGAAACTTAGAGGAAGAGGTGTATATGGACATGCCGTCAGGAATCAAATGTAGACCTTGCGATGCCAGCAAGGTTTTTAAGTTGAAGAAGTCATTGTACGGACTAAAACAATCTCCTAGAGTGTGGTTTGGGAGATTCTCTAAATCAATGAAGACGTTTGGTTATAGACAAAACAACTCGGATCACACTTTATTCATCAAGCGTAGTCAGGGTAAGATCACCGCTCTGATTGTGTATGTTGATGATATGATTGTCATAGGAGATGACCTAAAGGAGATGGAGGCTTTACAAAAGTATCTATCGAAAGAATTTGAGATGAAGGACCTTGGACAACTGAAGTATTTTTTTGAAATTGAAGTTGCAAGATCGAAGAATGGGATTTGTTTATCTCAACGAAAATATGTACTCGACTTGTTAGTTGAGACTGGACTGCTTTACTGCAAGCATGTTTAGACACCGATTGAGATGAATCACAACCTCGCTATCTATCTTGATCAAGTCCCGACTGATAAAATGAGGTACATTCGTCTAGTAGGGAGACTTATATATCTTTCTTATACTAGACCTGATATTGCTTATGTTGTGAGTGTTGTTAGTCAATTTATGCATCGTCCCAGTAAAGATCATATGGATGCAGTGTATCGTATTTTGAAGTACTTGAAGATGACACCAGGTAAATGATTATTATTTGAGAAAAAAAGAGAATTGTATGTTGTTGGATACACTGATGCAGATTGGGCTGGTGACAAGATGACTGACAGACGATCTACATCTGGGTATTTTACATTTGTTGAAGGAAATCTTGTGATTTGGCGAAGTAAGAAGCAGAAAGTTGTTGCTAGGTCATGTGCTGAAGCAGAGTTTTGAGGTATGACACATGGAGTTTGTGAGATGCTATGGATTCGTAATATGTTGAAAGAATTGAGTTTCAAACTCAAGAAACCTATGGACTTTCATTTTGATAGCACGTCTGCTATTGAAATTGCTCATAATCCTATTCAATATGACCGGACAAAGCATGTGGAGGTGGATCGATATTTCATCAAGAAAAACTTGGACAAGAAAATCATTCGTTTTCCTTTCGTGTATACAGAAAACCAATTAGCAAATATTCTTACGAAATAAGTGTCAAGGAAAGTATTTGACAATTCAGTTTATAAGTTGGACATGATAGATACCTATGCACCAACTTAAGAGGAAGTGTAGAATATTCTGTAAATATTTACTTTCCTTATAGGTGTAGGTTATATTATTCATATTAGCATTATGATTATATCTCTATATATACCCTCTTATTTAAAAGAGAATAACACATCAAAGTATTCAAAACCATATCAAATTATTCTTTTCTATTCGATCGATTAAGAACCAATTAATGTATATAACCTCATAATCGATTTATGACTGTAAGAGTAGTCTTTCAGTTTCAAGGACTACCTGGAACATACCTACGGAAAATTCTTCTATTCGCCAAGTGCCAGTACCCAATATCCAAAAGGCTCTGAGTTTTGAAATATGACCAATTAGCTGGTTTAGTCGATGATCGAATTGCTCAAGTACTGCAAGTCCTCGATCAGAAGACCACTGGCTAGAACAACTTTGGTGATCAACGAGCGAAGGCTCTCTCGTCAAATTCTTGACCAAAATGATCGAGTCGTGTCTAGTTAGCCTAGCAATAGATATACGTCTGCATACGATATACAATATGTGAAATATACGGATATATATATATATATATATATATATCTCATGAATCTAATACCACTATACCAGAAATACAAAATCACATGCTGTGATGAATTTGATTTTTCATGCATGGCTGCCTAACAATGGCCGAACTAATTATATATCAATTACTTCATGATGATGCAGCTAATAATTAATAATAGAGTAGAATTTTAGCACGCTAGCAATTAGCCAATATTTTTTTTGGAAATTTTATTGTGGAGCACTTCATACTTTATATATTAAAACTTGTGGATATGATTTATTATAGAGTTTGAAGATTAACTATGTAATTACTATTTAACCATCTAAAACGTGTGTTCATATGCAATGATAGGACAATTTCTAAATGTGTATGTTGTACAGTTCTATAAAATAGACGGACCCTTATTTTTAGGCTTTCCATCACAAAAGGCAACTATGAAATCCACCATATAATGATGGATATGCCCCCCACTGAGGAATGATGGATCTACTTAATTAGTTTTAGTATAGCAAATAATGCGTCCCTTTAGCAACATTATAAAGGATCACTAGGATTTACCTTCATACTTAGCTGAATCCTAAAAAATTTTCAGCTCACCGAGTGAAATTTCATTAAGACGAAGTGACAGCATCATAGTCATTTGTTTTAGTTTGACTAAAATAATACTTAGCTGAATCCTAAAAAATTTTCAGCTCACCGAGTGAAATTTCATTAAGACGAAGTGACAGCATCATAGTCATTTGTTTTAGTTTGACTAAAATAAATGGCTATGATATTATCACACCAGCTTGATGAAATTTAATCTGAAGGACTGAAGGATATCCCATCCAAATTTTGATGCAATGTTGTTTGCATATATGCGCACGTACGTACAATTTTGTTGAACATATAAATACACTTGGATTTCGATTGAGGCACTTTTTTCCCGCAAAGTAGGTTTTGTTATTTTCTTGCACGAACTTGATAAATCAAATACATAAAGTGTATAGCTAATAAAGTACGTTAGTTGGTCTTTGTTGTTCTTTAGCTCGATCGGAAAACCATGCTTACCAAATTGTTTTCCTTGCTCAATTGTCATTAATTACCTTCCTTTTTTTGAGAAAACATGTTCTTAAAACATTCTTTTGGTGCCTGCCTCAATTTATATTTAATCGACTCGAACAGTTTCTAGACTATATGAACAAATACATCAATTCACAAAACTGTCTTAATAACTTCATAGAAACTTGTAGCCTCCCTCTTCTCTCTCCTCTTCTCTCTCTAGCACACCAACTAGCCTCCCCTATCCTTGTCCGACGGTAGTCTCGCCTTGGCTGGCTTTAGGGCTTTGCTGACATCGGGATTTGTTGTCGGACAGGAATTCCTACATCCTATTTAGTCTCTTGGAAGATATTGGCTTGAGGGTGGAGGGTTCGATTCGAGATTTCTTTTTGGGTTTGTGCAGGTTGTTGGGATGGGTGTTGTTATCGCTTTCAATCGTTGCGGCGACGAGGGTCGTCGAGGTGTACTAAACTGTGCTGAGATGCAAGTGTCTGTAATGCTTTAAGCCGGCTCTAGAATGGTCGCAGTGGTTATCTGCAAGTCGACGACGATGGAGGTAGGTGGTGGTGAAGGAAACGGATCTTGGGTCTTCTCTATTGGACTTTAGGCTTGGCCTATTCCTCATTTTGATTGTTAATTAGATTGTTTTGTTTTGAGTCGTCTCTCCTCTTTTGATGGAGGGTTTAAGGTTTTGGTAGGGTGGTGTTTTTGTGTCGTGGGATGAGCCATATTTTAGTGTCGTTTCCAGGAACTATTTTAATGTCGTTTCCAGGGACTATTTTTATGTCGGTTAGATTTTGTTGTCAATGAAATGAGGAGGTTATCTGTGCATATATGCTGATTGTTTTGGCATGTAGTGTTTGAAAGGGTTGTTTCTTCTTGAGGTTGGCTGTAAGGATGTATCGATACTTCTGGATTAGGTTTAGATACAGTTGAACCCTTATCGGTTCTTGTCCACTGTAACCGCTGGTGTTTCAGGTAAGTAGGGTGGACAGTGGAGAATTTATTTCCACCACCGGTGTCCCTCATGGTTGTAATATTGCATTTATGATTAATGAAATTCTTGATATTCTTTCTTAAAAAAAACTTCATAAAAACTTGACTCACTATCATTTGGTCTAACAACATGGTTTCTCCTTAGTAAGTGAGAGGTTGTGAGTTTGACTTACAAAGTTCTAATGGTTGTTTAACCTAATAACAAAAAACTTGATAGAAACTTGAAAACATAATATAGTGTCTTCAATGACTTTTCACAACTTACTCGAACATGTATTATTTTTTTGTGTGTAATTATACAACTAAACGCAATAGAGATGTAACTTGTTGATTTTGCTACATGAACAATCTACACTACACTCAAAATCCATCACCATGTTCAACCTAGCTGCATTTAACATAATAGAAGAAAGACAAAAGATCCCATCAAGAATTTTAAGACACTTGTATTATGACAAGCGATATTCCACCAAGAGAAAAGTTGACTTGGTTTGGGTAGGACTGTGCATGGGATGAGATTCGGCGAATTTTGTACCGAAAATATATTATCGGGACGAGACGGGACGAGATTGCATTTTTAGAAATGTATCTCGTACGGGACGATCCAGTTCGGTACTGGGAAGGGATCAGGACAAAACCGAGATCGTGCAACGATAGAAAATTATTATTTAAAAAAAAACATAGATGAGATAAAGTGATCCTAAATTCTTAAGGAAATTTTATATCTATTTTTATAAAGTTAATATGAACTCATCCAATATTGATGATGGTTTTATTATGTATTAATATATATATATATATATATATATATATATATTCATTATATGGTGTTACTTTTTTCATTGTATAATTGCCCTAGTTCTAAACTCCTAACTCTATATAAGTAGAAGACGAACAAAAATTATAAAAATGAAAAGATAATCAATAACCAATTAATTAAATGCTTCTAATTCTTATATAACTAATTAATTAAGATCTCGAGAAATCTCTCAAGTTTGAAAAATCAAAGCAGTTATCACTACATAGCTTCGTTGTGGCGGCCGATATCTTTCATATGATCATCATCATCAAATGTGAATGAATTATCTAACTCTTTTTGTATGGAACTAGTACTATGAATTTATATTTAGGTTTTGGACGTCTCATTGAGTGTTTTTGAGTTCATTATAAGATATTATACACCCTAAAAATCAGACGGTTATGATAAGATATAAGTATATTTATACTTTCAGGACAGTCCTGTCCAGTTTTCAAACTATTAGGACCGGACGGTACCGCCATTTTAAAATTTTGTCTCGACCCGTCCTACCAATTTTTGGTACGGAACTAGGACGAGATCAGGATTGCGGTACGAAGTGCCCGACCCTAGGTTTGGGTGCACATAAGGTCCATATCCTAGTTGTAAATCTTGTTGGAAAATTCCATCCCCATTGTTAGGGTAGCCACTAACGTGCCTACACCGCCAAACATAAGTAACACCTTTTATGTGGGTATGCAAGCCATAACGAGACTCGACCACGACATATATCATGAAGCATGTCATACAAGCTACGCAACGACATTCGAAAGTCGTCAATCCGACATCGGGAAGTTACACTGTCAGCCTCTCCAACATGCCCTCACAAAGCATATTTTGAATCTCCTGCCCCACATCGAAGATTGTGTAAAAGATGGAATCTTATTTTTCTTTAAATAGGAGACTCCCTCCTTATTAGCCTCTTGGTGATAAAGCATTATAATGCTAGATAGCTATTGTAATACTTGTGGAAGACAATTCGCCGCCCAAACTTTACTACATATTGAAATGGACGTAGCCGTACCCACCGTAGGTAAGACAAACCACTATAGATCTTGTGTCCCTTGTCCATATTTCGCCATCACACACACCCACTGTTCTAAAAAAGGCGCACAGGGCCGCCTAGGCACTGGGCGACAAGTGGCCGTTCTGATTTCCTCCAAGTAGGCCAATTGCTAGAATGCTGGGCATTGTTATGAAAAGCGGCCGCCTAGGCGGGTTTGCTGGGTGACCCTTTAAAAAAAACCATCAACACCCTAAACTTTAAATACCTAACACCCAGAAACCAAAAGTCATAAACTCATCTACATCTCTACTTCACGAGTCGCGTTCTGCATCTCTGTAAACTCTAATTTATTTTTTAATTCTAAGAACATTGTTGTTAAACACTTCGTCTATTTTTGAAGTATTTTTTCTATTTTAGAACATAATAATGTTTTTTATAAATTTATTTATGTAATTATATTTATTAAATAATTAAAAATATATAAAATACAAAACCGCCTAGGCGACGCCTAGGAGTAGACATGTAAATGAACCGGATCTTATCCAGAGCCGCTCCGGATCTTATCCAGAGCCGCTCCGGATCTATGGTTTTCAAACGGGTTTGGATCGAAAATTTGACCCGTTGATCCGTTAAGGACCTGGTTCCCTTAACCCGTTTACTAAACGGATCGGATCCAGATCTTGGTTGATTCGATCCGTTAAGGACCCGGATATGTTTAAAAATAATTAAATAATATTTATATAAATATAAAATTATTAATAAATATTAAATAATATGATAATTATCTAGATAATCTAAACATTCATATCTAAATTGCCTCTAAAGATGATTTGATGAAGTTAAAGGTTGTTAATGCCTATGTATCTATACTAAAAAATATTGGAGGTCAAGTATTTTAATTATATTAGCGTACCGTTAAGGAGTATTTTAGGCATACAATTCAACTTTTAATGTAAATCTTTATTTTCTTATAAAATTTTATCAATGTTTTATAATAAAACTATGAAATTATTATTAAAATGTGAAATATTTATTATTATAAACAGATTAGATTAACGGGTATTATAAACAGATTAGATTAACGGGTCAGGTATCCGTTAACCTGCCGGATCAGGATTTGGATGGAGTTATTAAAGATCCAGCGGGCAACGGGTCAAATCCGGATCTAAAATTTCTATTACGGATCCGGATCTAGGTGGATTTGGTCCAGATCTGTTCGATTTACAAGTCTGCCTAAGAGTCACCTAAGCGCCCTGGGCGCTAGACGATGGTTGTCCCCCCTAATAGCGTCTAGCGTTTTTTAGAACATTGCACACCCATACATATAGCTATAACAAACCAGTTACAATACCCATCATATTAATTGAATAATGCACCTGTTGACATTCTCTTTTTGCTATATGCTCCGACCACATTAATTTGCCTTGAAATCTAATATTTTCTCCCCTATTTTGTGAAATGTGAAAATTCAACAAATATATCTATAAAAAGAAAATCTACATCTTACTTCGTTCATTCACAATTATATGGTCACATGACACTATTATATTTCATCTAAAATACTTGTATGAATCAACTTTTAGAAAGTAACCAAAAAATTTTGTATGCACTAAAATGATGCAAGGGAACTGGACACCTAATATGAAATGTCAGCATTTTATTTCATCTAGTCATTCATGTGACACTAAAATGTACATATGCGAAACATCATTAACAAAATTGAAACCCAAAAACTAGTCTAAGTGTTTCAAACATAGGAAGTGAGGACCTGAGGTCAAAGAAGTTATGAAGTATGAACGCTTGATTAGATCAGATCAAAAATGAAAAGGCTATAGGAAGGAATCAGAAGGTTTGTAGTCTTCATTATATCTTCGCATCTCCAATTAGATGGATTTTACGTTGATGATGCAAGTGTAATTTGATGTGTGAAATCCGCTTCTAAAATTAATACTTGCAAACTTAAGGATGAAAAGAAATTATATGATTTGCCAGTTAGTCAAGTGCTATGTTTGTGTGATGTAAACTTTTAAAATTCTTCATACTTAGTCTTACCAAGATTCAACGATTGTTTATGTCATGAATTCCACACAATACATACTTCCTCGTAAAACAAACTTATGTTGAATTGAACTAACTTCTATTGCTTGCTCATTTTTTGAAGACAATTTTCTTCTTCAAAATCAGTTCAAAGACATCGGATTTTGTCAAATTGACCGTAGACCGTCAGCTACCTTTACGAGAATGACTTGCATCTAACTTTTCAATGCACTTCAGACCAAAAAAAACTTTTCAATGCACGAGGACACAATTCCCATTTCCCCACAAGACAAAGGACACACTCGTCATTTCCCAGCAAGGGTGGAGGCACACATAAACATCGTGGGACCCGTGTTTCATTCATCATTCGATCATAAATTTTAGTTTATCAGTGTTTCATCGATGTTCATTGAACAAAATATAAAAATATACACTACATGAGAATCAAGCATCTAACCTCTCAATGAAAGATCCAAAACTAATCCACTAGATCAACTCGATCGCATGTTAACATTGCACAAATATTTTATATATTCACATATACTTCTTATTTCAAATGGATTATTTTTTGAAATAAAAAATGATGCAGCGGAAAATAAAGGGATAGGAGATTGGAATCCACCAATCTATTTTTGATCTAGAATCTACGAGAGGTTCTGGAATCCACCAGGAATTGAGATAAACTCAAAGGTTTTTTTTAAATCAAGGTTATCAAATACAACTGATAGAGACTCCTTATATAGAGTAAAGAAACCCTAGGACAACTAACAATAAAAACCTAAAAGCCCATGAATTAAAATAAAATAAAGTCCAAAACAAAATAATAAAAATAAAACAAAATCAAATAATAAAAATAAAACTCAAAAATAATTAAAACAGTCTTCTAGAAGCCCAACGAACTTAGATGTCTGTAAATAATTTGTCACGATCAAACGGTTCCCCAATCTTTATTTTTCGTCGGAAAACGACCCTCTTTCGTTCTACATCAGTCTCCTCTATTTCAAAAGAACTTGACCTCGAGTTCATCTTGAATAAGGAAGAATAATTTGTAGAAAATAAACTCAATAATAAATCCAATAATTGATCCTGTGGTTTAGAAGTTAGAGACTATGTAAACTTTGAAGGCACAATCATGAATCCAACACCATAGATGAGTTTGTCAAATGTAACTTGAGAGAAGTCTTCATGATTCCCAAAATTGCATTCTTTTATGATCTTTGGTTCCGGCTCTGAAAGGTTCACTTGAGGCGAGACTTCTTCAATACTGACAACCGAGTCAACATGAGAAAATTCTTCTTTAATGTGCAAAGTGATTTCTTCAACATTCTTTTCACACACTTCAGGCTTTGCAGGCTTGATTGTAATCTTGTTCAACTCTTTCATGAATAAATACGTTCCATCTTTACAATAACTACCGTTGACGCTTTCATGTCATGGTTTTTTTAAAAAAACACATCACTATCATCCATATCAATGATATGGCAAGTAACCTCATCGTTATAAAATTCTCATATAGAGATGGGAACTTTACAAACCTCTATCACATGTGCACGATCATCAATTCAAAATGGATTGCTCAACTTCACTGTCGGTAATTGAAGGGAATGATCAACCTTGCTTGCAACAAAATTCTCATGCAAATCACTATCAATTATTGTTGACCATACCTTGTTTTTGATGAAACACGTTGTTCTGAAATCGTCGTAATCCGGTGAGGTAAATATCCAATGTTCCATGCTTGCTTTCCTTTTTTTTTTTTCTTCTTCTTCTTCTTTCTCCTGTTTTTTTTTGGTCGGTCGGGTTGCTGACTTGGATCGAGTCGGGTCGATGGTTACCGGGTCGGGTCAGGTCTATGGCGATCAGGTCGGGTCGGCTATTAGGCCAGGCTGGATCTCATTCCGGGTCGGGTCGGTTTTCCGGGCTAGGTTGAGATACCGAGTCGGTTTTTTATGCAGAAAAACCCAGAAAACTGGGTTTTCACCGGGTACGTCGAACGACGCAGAGCTGTGGCCGGAGACGGAGCCCAGGCGGGGCAACCTTGGGCTGGGGAGGCGCCGGGTTGGGTGGCAATGCAGATGCAGGGGCTCGAGGGAATTTTGCCAGAGGTTAAGCCCAGGCAGGTAATCTTGGGCTGGGGAGGCGCCGGGTTGGGGTGGTGATGTCGCCAGATCAGAGAAGAGCAGCCGAAAAGGTCGAAGGACGTCTTCGTCCGTCGGGTTAGGTCAGCGGCGCCTGTGTTCGTTTTTTTATATTGTTTTTTTGCTTCTGAATCGATCGATAAATCATTCACCAGGAATTCACCAAGCTCTGATTACCAATTGATGCAGCGGAAAATAAAGGAATAGGAGATCGAAATCCACCAATCTGGTTTTGATCTCGAATCCACGAGAGGTTCTGAAATCCACCAAGAATTGAGATAAACTCAAAGGATTTTTTTTTATAAAATCAAGGTTATCAAATACAACTGATAGAGGATCCTTATATAAGAGTAAAGAAACCGTAGGAAAACTAACAATGAAAACCTAAAAGCTCATGGATTAAAATAAAATAAAATCCAAAACAAAATAATTAAAATAAAACAAAACAAAATAATTAAAATAAAACAAAACAAAATAATTAAAATAAAACTAAAAAATAATTAAAACAGTCTTTTAGAAGCCCAACGAACTTAGATGTCCGTAAATAATTTGCCACGATCAAATGGTTCTCCAATCTTTATTTTTCATCGGAAAGTGACCCCCCTTCCTTTTACATCAAAAAAATTAAACAGGCAAATGTTTCACTCACAGATAAACTTCAAGACTGAACTCACTTAACCAACTTGAAAGTTCTCTTAATTTTGCAACCTACCTTTAAATGTATTTATTAGAGTTGTGAAAGCCAAGATTATGAGCCACTTATTTTATGTTATAAACATTGTAAAGTCTTGATGAGTGATTGTTTGATTTCATATATCTAGAATGATAATTTTTTTTCTAATATAGTCGATGAGACTAGCTATCATGCAACAACTTAAAAACATAACACTCTTCAAGAACCGATACCATTATAAATATATTATTATTATTATTATTATTATTATTATTATTATTTATAACCCATTAGCTAAAAATTTATAACTAGGTCACTGTTGTGCTCTCCAGCCCCATACATTCACCCAGTGGTTCCGTTTCTCTCTAGCTTCCTCCACACCGCGTTCTTACTGGGAAACCCGGGAAATTCGTGATTGACTCGGACCCTATTTCATTTCAAGCTCAAATAATTCAACTAAAAATAATGCTCCCCAAAAAGTCAAAATTCCCATATGGTGTTTTCCACAAGCAAAAATTTATATAACAAAAAAAACGTGTGGCCGGTGAGACCCAAATTCCTTAATACTCACCTTTCAATTCTCTTCTATAAATAGAGCCCAAGAGAGATACACACCAGCTCACCATCATACCCTCTCTTTTGCATATTCTTCGATCATCTCCCACTTGTCTAACTACTACCTCCATTTCTTAATCTCTCTCTTGCCCATAATGCAAGAGGCTCACTTTCTGAAGTGAATTTGTTTAGTTAATTCAAAGTGAACTGATTAAGAAGATGGCTCTGGCTAAAGAGATCATGGGATGTTCTATGATGGAGTTCAAGTCTTCTGCTTCATCTCCATTTTTTATTCAGAACAAGTTTTTGATCAGACCCAGTTTGGTGAACCCTTCTAAGATGAGGAGGGATAGTCTGGTGCATTTGAGGAAGGCTAAAAAGGGAGCTGTGGCTGCGATTAGTGAAGATTTGGTTAAGATTGTACCAGTTTTCTCTGCTGCAGCAGAGAAGCCGGTGAAGTTCAAGGTGAGAGCTGTGCTGACAGTTAGGAACAAGATTAAAGAGGATTTCAAAGAAGCCTTTGCCAAACAGTTGGATGCTCTAACTGACAAGATTGGCAGAAATGTTGCCTTGGAGCTTGTCAGCGCTGAGATTGACCCAAGTAAGCCTTTGTTTTTGTTGTTTTGTTTTCCAATACCAAATTCTTAGAATCATTTTGTTCTAATTGTTGGAATAATGTTTGGTCTTGTAGAAACAAAAAAGGCCAAGAAAAGCAGTGAAGGGGTTTTGAAGGATTGGTCAAAGAAATCAAATCTGAAAGCAGAGAGGGTGAACTACACAGCTGAGTTTGAGGTGGACTCCAATTTTGGAGTACCAGGAGCAATCCTAGTTACAAATAAGCATCAAACCGAGTTCTTTTTGGAGAAGATCACCATCGAAGGTTTCGCCTGCGGTCCATTGCATTTCCCTTGCAACTCATGGATGCAACCCAAGAAAGATCACCCAGAAAAGAGAATTGTTTTCTGCAACAAGGTAGGATCGATTATTAGCTTGCATTTATGGTCATGATCTGTTAAGTCAAACACCCTATAATTTAAGCCATTGAATATCTACAAGTGGCTGGTGAAGCTCAATAGAATAAGTTGTTCTCTACGTCAGACAAAGTTGAATGGTTCATGTATTAGTTCATGTTGTTGTCCTCTGCTGAATGCTTTCTACGTCTGCTCCTTAATGGGCTGGTCAATTTTGTTTTACGATTATGGGCCCCCATAATTAAGCCTACCAGCTACCTCTATCCTTGTTAATAATTTTTTTTGGCAGCATGTAAAGCTCTGAGAAAAGTATTGACCTTCGCTGTTTGTTGTGGTTTTTTGATTTGAGCAGCCATATTTGCCAAACCAGACTCCAGAAGGGCTCAAGGAACTGAGACAGAAAGAGCTGAAGAATCTTAGGGGTGATGGAAATGGAGTCAGAAAATTATCTGATAGGATCTATGACTATGCTTTGTATAATGACCTGGGGAACCCTGATAAGGGCATTGACCTTACTAGACCTACTCTTGGTGGTGCAAAAATTCCATATCCTAGAAGATGTCGCACCGGCCGTCTTCCAACCGATACTGGTATGTGTTTTATACAGTACAAAATATTATGTTGTCGGATTGTTGAATTTTGAACTAACAACATGTGACATGTTACTTGCATGTACTTAAAACTTGATGCGTTGCGTTACAGATATGATGACCGAGAGCAGAGTTGAGAAGCCGAAGCCATTGTACGTACCAAGAGATGAACAATTTGAGGAGTCAAAAATGGACACATTTTCTTTTGGGAGGCTAAAGGGAGTCCTCCATAACCTGATCCCTTCCTTGATGTCAAGCTTCAAATCAGACAAAGACTTCCATGGCTTTGCCGACATTGACAGCCTCTACAGCGAAGGCGTCCTTCTCAAACTTGGGTTACAAGAAGAACTCATCAAAAAATTCCCATTGCCAAAAATGGTCAGCAAATTCCAAGACTACAACCAGGGCATTCTCAAATACGACATCCCTCATATTCTCAGCAGTGAGTTTCATCAACACTATCTTGATCTAAAATGGAAGTGTATAGATTAAAATGGCATTTCACTAAAGAAATAAACGTATAAAATTGTTTATTGCGCAACTAAGATATGTTAAGCCTTAATTAATTAATTATAAACGTGATTTAGTTGTTTATTAACTAATTTGATTCCAATGTGCAGAGGACAAGTTCAGTTGGCTCCGAGATGACGAATTTGCCCGTCAAGCAGTGGCAGGGGTAAACCCATCGAGTATAGAGAGACTGGAATCTTTCCCACCAGTGAGCAAACTTGATCCTGAAGTTTATGGTCCAGTCGAATCTGCACTCAAAGAAGAGCATATTTTACCTCATCTCTATGGCATGGCTGTTCCACAGGTACTTCCCATTATATCTTTTACTATCACTTTTTAAATATTTATAGCATCCGAGCAATGTTATTCTCATTTCTAGTTTGTCGTTCTTGCTTATTCCGAGTATAATGTTTGGTTTGCTAATCAGATTTTCGGTCATCTAATTTTGGTTTTTCTGATGGTTTTGTTTTGCAGGCAATTGATGAGAACAAATTGTACATAGTGGACTATCATGACGTTTACCTTCCATTTCTTGATCGCATCAATGCATTAGATGGTCGCAAGTCCTATGCGACTCGCACCATTTTTTTCTTGACACCCAATGGATCTCTCAAACCAGTTGCCATTGAGCTTAGCCTCCCACAGGCTGGACCAAGTTCAAGAGCTAAGCGTGTTTTGACTCCTCCGGTTGACGCCACAACCACTTGGTTGTGGCGCCTCGCCAAGGCTCATGTCTGTTCCAATGACGCCGGTGTCCACCAACTTGTGCACCATTGGTAAGAACACTAGGCTGAAAGTCGCAATTGTAACAACTTGTGCATCTTAAATTGCCTAGTTTTGCCGTTACATATTTTTTGTGTGCTAAGTGAATGTGGCTTTGGTTATATGTAGGTTACGTACTCATGCTACCTTGGAGCCATTCATATTGGCAGCACATAGACAGTTGAGTGCAATGCATCCAATTTACAAGCTTTTGGATCCTCATATGAGATATACCCTAGAGATCAATGGATTGGCCCGACAAAGCTTAATCAACGCTGATGGAGTCATTGAGGCATGCTTCACTCCCGGCCGATATGCCATGGAAATCAGCGCTGCTGCCTACAAAGATTGGCGCTTTGACGCCCAAAGCCTTCCCGCAGATCTCATCCGTCGGTATGTAACTACAAAATAGTACATAACATGTGAAACTATAAATTCATGTTCTTCGTCAAACTTATATTCACAAAAAATAATGCAGGGGAATGGCAGTACCTGACCCAACACAACCCCATGGTGTGAAACTTGTGATGGAAGATTACCCGTATGGCAGTGATGGACTACTAATCTGGGGAGCAATTGAAAACTTTGTCCGAACCTATGTTCAACATTATTACCCAGATTCGAGCTTAATACGAAATGACAGAGAGTTACATGATTGGTACTCAGAGTCCATCAATGTAGGCCATGCTGATCTTCGCAACAAAACATGGTGGCCTTCCCTCTCAACCCCAGATGACCTTGTCCCAATCCTCAGCACCCTAATTTGGCTAGCCTCAGCACAACATGCTGCCCTTAATTTTGCACAATACCCCTATGGTGGGTATGTCCCAAATCGCCCACCATTGATGAGAAGATTGATCCCAGAAGAGACTGACCCCGAATACGCAAACTTCTTAGCAGACCCTCAAAAGTACTTTCTATCAGCATTGCCTAGTGTTCTTCAGGCCACCAAATACATGGCTGTTGTGGACACATTGTCGACACATTCTCCAGATGAAGAGTACCTAGGGGAGAGGCAACAGCCCTCGACTTGGTCCGGCGATGCTGATGTGGTCGAGGCGTTTTACAAGTTCTCAGCTGAGATTAAAGACATTGAGAAAGAAATTGAAAGAAGGAATAGCGATCCAAGCCTTAAGCATAGGTGTGGAGCGGGAGTTTTGCCTTATGAATTACTAGCACCGAGTTCGGAACCTGGGATTACATGTCGTGGTGTGCCTAACAGTGTCTCAATTTGAGGCAATACATTAGGGTTCATATTGATCATTTACTTAATTATTTGGAAATGGCATTGATATTGACCTTTTTCTATATTTTGTAATTAGATTATGAAATGCTATCTAGAGGATGTATATGTTTACCAGCCGACCGTAATTAATCATTTAGAAATTGCAATCGATCATTCTCTACATTTTCTGTTTACTTTCTGTCATTAAGAACTTGAGTATACTAATCATAAATTAGTGACTTATAATCAAAGCTACAATATGTGTTAAAATTAGGGCTGGGCAAAACGCCCTAAGAAGAAAAAAAATCCGGACTGGACCGTCGAGCCCGGCCGGGCGGACCAGGATTTTTTTCGAGCTCATGTGTTGTTATGTGATAAACGGATTGGGCTTTGTTATGTTCGGGCTGGTCCCAAGCCTTCATATCCTTAAATAAAAAAAGCCTGAAAACCCGAGATCTTAGGTGTCATTATATAATTGGCTTTCGTAAGTGGTCATAAACGTATATAATAGGTACAATGACACTAAAACATAACCAAATAACCCTAAATCATCGTTTTAGGCCCGAAACCAGGGCGGGCTAGGCCCGGTTGGTACCGGTCCGGGCTTTACCAGACCCTACAAATAACTCACCCGGGTCGGGCTTTACCTGGGCCCTGATTTTTAAAGGATAAAACCTGGCATGTCATACTACCACCGGGCTTGGCCCAGGTCTTGAAAAAACCAACCCGGGCCCAGCCCACGCCCAGCCCTAGTTAAAATTAAGATGCACCAGGACCGGATTCAACTTTCAAATGATGAAGGTGGTAGTTGGCCATGGTGACACTTATGATACTATGAAAATAAATCAAACTGTGTTACAATGAAGAAAATGGGCAGGGATAGGTATTTACGAGAGTATCTTCAATACACGGTTGTGTACGTACACGACATATATGAACGGTTGAGATTAGAAGATATAATACCGATATATGAGTGATCAAACATATGAATTGTTATGAATTACTTAGATTGTGTCGTGTACATACACGGCTATGCATGCAAGAATTTTCTGAGATTTGCACCGTAAATCTAGTTATCAACCCAAATAGCACGAAAAAAATGGTTCGGTAACCGTATAGAATTAAAATGATGTTGTTTTAAGATCATACCGCACCGAACTGTATAAAAGCGGTTTGGTTGTTATTCAGAGTTGAAAACTGATCGACTGATTTAAACTCGAATTACATTTCCCTTATTTATTTATTTATTTATTTATTTTTTCATTGATGAAATATTGAGTTTGTAATGTACAAAAAATCATTTATGTTCAAATTTATAGTTTTCAAGTTTCTATATTTGCATGATAGTTGATATATGTTGGTTCGTTAAGATATAATATGATATATTGTCAGTTGATTGTTTGGATGACATTTGTAGACTTGCATGGACTCTAAATACATTCAAAATTTGTTCATGCTTTATCAAAATTATTTGGTAAAAATTTGAATTTCCATTCCTTTGGTGAAATATATAAATCAATACACACCGAAACCGACCCGTGTCACACCAAAAAATGGTGTAACCGAAATAATCAGATCAACCCTTTTTGAAACGCGGTTACGATTTGAAATATTATAAAACTAAAAATATGGGTCGGTTGTGGTTTGAGCCTCAAACCGATCTGAACCAAACTGCCCCCGCCACTATTTTAATGCATGATCATGACTCATTTATTTATATAGGCCCGATAGCTAAATGCCTAAAATAGTATCAGTGACCATGGTATTGCAAGACTTGCTTGCCAGTTGATTCGACATTGCCTTATTTTTGGCCCGATTAGCTCCCCATTACCATAGGTTAATCTAGTGGCGGATATAGGATCCGATTATGGAGTGTGCTTCAAACTGAAGAGTTTGTTTAGCTGAAGGCCAAAACTTTTATTTTTTTTCCAAAATTCACGTAGACGTCAATGAATCTTCAATAACTCATACTTATACTTTCAAATTCAATAGAGAAAGGAGAAAATTAAAACAGTCGTACGTGAGAATTTTTTAAGATTTAAGAGGTAAAATACTATAAAACTAGAAGAAAAGTGGGATGGAAACTGAGGAACCATATAATAGAGATCTAGACACATACATGCACAGCAGATTGGGGAATTCCTTAGTTAGGGTGGACTTGGCTGAGCTTAAAAATGCATGTACTAGAAAAAACAAAGATTACATAACATAGCTAGTTTGTTTCCCCCTAAAAAGCTTGCGGGCTTGAGCCCTATCCATTCTTGAAGTAGATCCGCCCCTAGTCCCCGTTAATCCTAGTTCAAAACTAGGGTTTCACGCCGAAATATTTTGAGACCCAGAAAATACCACTATCGTGCTGAAGATTCCTGCATCCGGAACAACCTCCCGGACAGCCACAACCACCACCGCACCCTTCGACACTGTCCCCGACATCAACTTCGACCCCGAAATCACCAGCCCCCTATCACAATCACCCACATCGTGATTGAATAGATAGCATTCCAATCATATCCAGTGATACTTCTCAATACCGAAGCTCCACCTCACTGACAGCCCTGAGAAGTTGAAGGCTCGACAAGGCAGAATGCAGAGCCACATATCATGAACCAGAATGATCTTTTGGACCTTATCCTTCCTTACCAAAGCAATAATATCGGCGCGCACAAACATCCCAAGCAAATCTCTGATCTTCTTCAACACCTTCTCACTTCACATAGCTATACGGAGACCTGTCACAGACACCCAAATCTTCAACGAGTTCAGCATCGATGTAGTCCACCATCAACAACATGGTATTGTTGAAATACCAAGGTCCTTCGTTCACAACTAGATCTCTTGCCTCTAGATCCTTGAATTAGAAAACAAGAATGTTATCTTCCTCCTGCCAAACCAGAATACGTTCCTTCAGCCCTACACCGAGGATATCGCCGCCACTAGGGTGATAAAAGCATTTTATGTTACGTTCTTAATGTGTATTTATCCTCATTTATACTTTGCTTATCCGTTATTAGTGTAATATTTGTATTTATTTATCATAAGGGTTTTTCTGTAGAGCAATGGCTAAAATGTTCGTAAAGTAGAGAAATTATGTGCAAAATTGTTAAAAGCTGACTTATAAAGTAATCGTAATGTTTTCTTATGATTCTGTTAATTTGTACATTGTCATTACTTGATTAATTTTTTTTAATGTTCAGATGATATGTATATGGACTTAACGAAATAAGAATCATGCGAATCAGACTTATGAAAGGCAGCAAAAGAAGCATGGAAAGATAAGAGACCGAGAGCATGAAATGGGAACAGGAACAAGATTTCCAGAAACCATAACTCAACTTCAAAAATCTCCCCAGGACGATCCAGAAGGAACCAGGAAAATTTTCATATATGGATGAAAAGCTATGGATGTCTTGTTTCTGAATCTTTAGAAATCGTAGCAATCCAATGTCTGAGGATCCGGAAGGAGTTATGATGGAAACAAGGGTCGGAGGTCAGTCTGCCAAAACATGACAGATTCTGCTGAAGTTGTCTACCGAGTTCATGAGTGTGTTTCTTCACCAAAATCCTTTCCAAGCATTCCAAATGATGGATGAGGAACTTAATGAAGATGAGGGAAGTTGTCTAAAAGAAGAAAAATCGAAGAAACCACAAAAAGAAACCTCTAGAATCTCCAAGTCTTATTGGCCAAGCAAACTAAGTTCAAGAAGGAAAACCTAAACCTATTTGGGCTAGGATTAGGGGCTGCCGAATTATGTCTTGTATTCCTCTATCAATACTCTTGTATTAGGTCAAAATAAAGGTGTTCAACTCTTTTTTAAGCCATAGTATAGCCAAGCTCTACCCAAAAACTCAAAACACAGAAAACACAAAGCTGCCGCACCACCACAAGCTGCCGCCGATCTCTCTTCCATCCTTAGCCGATCCTTTAGGTAGGTTTAGGTATAGAATTCACCAATGTTTTGTGTAATACCTACTGTGTTTGTATGTTCTTAATAATGTATTTATGTTTGTTTTTGGTTTTACAACTTGAGCATGTTCATATAGTCTTCTTGTATGGTTGTGTTCTTGTTTGTAACGTCTTGAGCATGTGTGAGTTTTATGATTTAGATTAAGTTGTTGTGTGTTTATGTGTGTAGTATGTTTTAATTGATTAGTCATCACCTGATCATGTAATCGAACTCATAGACGTCTAGGGTCATAAGCGTTTCTATGGGGGAGTTTAATAAGCCGTAGTAACTTAGGATCAAATTAGGCGCGAAGATAGTTTGATTTTAAGTTGCTGCAAAAGGTTGTTAGGGTAAGTGACTTGCATGCGAATAAGATGAGTGACGTCATACCTAGGATCATGTCTTCAACCAACTCTAGAGCTTAAGTGTATTTTTGTTTAATTTAGGTCGGAAGGAAATCTTGAATAAAGGTGACACATATATGTCTTAGGATCAGGCCGAAATGAAGTTTCTAAGTACACATGAGAAGTCTAAAACGGGTTGAAATTAACTAAGTCCTAGGATAACATGAATACCTCTATTTAATCTTACATGAAATTGATATGTGTTTATTTCGGTGTTTGCTATTCTACGTGCATAAATATTAGTTGACCACCTAGTGTAAATATTAGATTTAGAACTTAGGATGTTAGAAAACACTAAAATTTTCATTTAAAATCGTAAATATATATATATGTTCATACTTATGCATTTGTGTATACTTGTATATTATGTGACAGATAATTATATATTCTATGTATATATGTATTTTGTACTTGTGAATATTACTAACTTGTTTTAATGTAACAATTAATCTTTCCCTAGTGTCCCCGGCTAGAACTATTCCTACTTACAGTTACTATAATGATAAGGTTTTAAATTGCAGTCTTTTTTATTATTAACCCGGTAACGGCCGTCGTCAGAGGGATAGAAGCACCACCCCCTTTATTGATAGAAGACGTCCACATGCATAAGAACACTAGTCGAAATAACATCTTCAAGAGTTCAGCACTGATCACATGTACGTAATGTATGAGCATGGACGCATTCAACAGAAGTTTAGTGACTTGAGGAGGAAGCAACAAGATCAGGTCCAGGAGGTTGCCGAATATTGAGGTTGTTCAGTTCTAGTCATTGAATAACGCCATATTCAAAGGGCAGTAGTTAGGATTTGATTTAGTTAGTGTTATCCCATGATCATCGGCGTAAGATCATGGTTAGTTGTATAGTTTTGTTCCATTTCTGTATTCTAAATAGCCAGCTCTCTCTCTTGAATAAAATTGGAAGCTTAAGAGCTCAACATTGTGTTCTTGTGCAAGCAAAGACACTAGACTAGATTTCTAACATCTGGTATCAGAGCCCCACAAGGGGCCTGATTGATTGTGAGAAAGGTTAGGAACCGCAGTATCCTAACGAGAGAGAGAATGAGTGTTTGAGTAAAAATTGTGATAAATTGAAGGGTCTGTGAAATGGCAGAAACAAACAATTTTGCACAACCACAATATCCAAATTTGACGGATGCTTGCTAATCCCAAGTGCAGGAGTCGCATAGTAGTATAGACTCGAAGTACGAGAGTCGTTTTCACTGAGAGCAAAGTAAAGTACACAAAATTGTAAGTACTGAAATAGAAAACAAGTGAATGAGTTTAATTTGAGAGATAGTTCAATTATGAGAAACACTAAAGTTCGGGGTTCCACCTTAAAACACTTATGTAATTATATTAATTCGACTATTTTCATTGAAGCTTATTCAATAAAATTGACTCTAGAGATACATTCAATCAATATCGTTCATATTCATAAACCAAATAATGTCATGGGAATTTCTCAAGCATAACCTGTACATATGGCAACAACCTATCAAGATATAATTCCACAAGAAATTATCAATCCACCTGCTCAATACTATATATCGAAAGCATGAATATTTTTACTAAACAATAAGAAAAGCATGACTGAACCTATGAATTAGATTATCAAATACTCATCAATCAAACTAAAAGTAAAAGCAAAAATTAAAATTGAACAACCAAAAACTAAATTTGCATTGAAGTTCATTGTCGAATCGAACTAATAAAAACTACATAAATAATCAAAGGTTTCTCCCCTAGGCTTAGCTTGGAGATTAGTTCTCCATAATAAAAATTGAAAACAAAATAAAAGTTAGGAATAGAAGAAGAGGGGAAGAGAGAAGGAAAAGAGGAGGGGAGAGAGAAGAAAAAGTCTGCTGAAGAAGAAGAGAAGAAAAAGTGAAGGAAAAGAGAAGGAAAAAGTGAAGGGAGAGAGAGAGAAGAGTGGGGACCAGGAAAGAAGAAGATAAAAGAATGAAGGAAAAAGAGAGAGGAGAGGGGACAGACAAGACAAAGAGAAAAAGAATGAAGGAAAAAGAGAGAGGAGAGGGGACCAGCCCTAGTGGCTAAAAAAAATATCTCTCATTTTCTAATCTTTTTTGAGAATAGAAATTATCAAAGATCAATTCTAGTAACAAAGGGTGGCACACGTGCTTGGTCTCAGATTTTTCATCTCAATTAAATCAATCATTAATTTGACCAAAGTCAAATTGGCTACCTCTATATATTCCATATTCGGTGACTTGGATACAATTCACTCAAGCGAACGTATCGTTGTCAAGATAGGGAAATATAATTGGCCAAGTTATCGAACCTTGGGGATTAGTGGCTAACCCATAATCCTAGGCTAATTGGAGCTAAAGTCACCTAGCAAAGAAAATAAAACAAATAGAAAATGATAAATTAAGGCAACAAGCCTTAGTAATGCTCGGCTCTTGTTCTCACCAAAGCCTAATCAAAACTAGAAGCCTAGTGATGAGTAATTACAATGAGTCGAGATCTTAAAGGGAGATTGAATAGGGAATCAACTAAATTAAAGACAAACAAAATATAAAATAACCTAGTAACTAATGAACTAGAAATGATGGGAATATGAGAGTGTCTGGTGATTCATCCTAACTCATTTGCATACATCAATACCAATTTCATAAATGCATATCTTATTGTGTTAAGTCTCGTATCTAGTATCGATTAAGACTACTAGACCAATTATTCATTCGGTGTATCGATTATGCCGGTTAAGGCCACAATCGACTCTCTAACATGAACACTACGCCGGGTTAAGGCCGTAATATCCAAATTAGAGGCCTATAGTGCAAAATAATAGAGACCCAAGCAAGCTTAGCTACAATTAAGCTAGCTAATGGTTACCACACTTCAAATCCTAAATGCACAAGACTAATAAGTTGTCAATTTACTAATCTAATCATCAAATTGTCCGCAACATGAATTCAAAGGGTGACAAATACTAGAAACATGCTTCTAAGGACCAACACATTTGGATTCAAAGCATACACAACATGAATTGCATTCATTTCAATCAAAGTACCAACATTAATGCAAAATGAGTTTAGGGATTCATAACCCTAACTCCCAAAATAGAACTACTCACTACCCATAATCAAATACATCATCAAATTGAGACAAGGGTTAGAGAAGAGAGGGACACAAGTTAGATTCACAAATTGTTATAAGCAACCATAAACCCACTTGAAATTAATCTCTCTTTTTACCAATCTTTAATCCTCCTTGTGTGATGGAGCCTTGATGCTTGTGTGGTGGTGTGTGGTGGTGGTGGTGGGTGGTGATGGTGTGTGGTTGTAGTGATGGTTTTTGGTGATGGTGTGTGGTGGTGGGTGTTGATGGTGTGTGGTAGTGGTTTTTGGTTATGGTGGGTGTGGAATCGGAATTGCCGGTTTCTTGCTGGAGATCGATCACCGGCGGTGGATTTTTGGTGATCGATCTCCGTTTTTTAGGCTTATTGACGGAATATTCCGTCGGCTAAGAATTTTTATTTTTTTAATTTTTAAAAAATTTTGTCGGCTAAGATCTTAGCCGACGGAAATTCCGTCTCCTAAGTAATTCTTAGCCGACGGAATTCAAAAAATTCCGTCGGCTAAGAATTACTTAGGAGACGGAATATTAAATATTCGATCGGCTAAGATGATTATTAATTTATTTTTATTTTAAAATATGTCTGTCTTCTAGGAACTTAACTGACAAAATTATTCTGTCGGCTAAGATCCTAGCAGACGGGTCTTAGTCGACAGAATTTCCGTCGACTAGGTTATCTCTTAGTTGGCTGAATAAAATTTTTCGTCGGCTATAGTCTTAGCCGACGGATCTTAGTCGACGAAATTTCAGTCGGCTAAGAGCTTAGAAGACGAAAAAATACTCTTAGGAGACGGAATTGTTCCGTCGGCTAAGAGTGAAAATCCATTAGTGGGTACAAGTGTTATCATCCACCAACCAGAAAATGCTATGTCACAATGGATGTTACTTTCTTTGAAGATATGAGCTATTTTTCCTCAACTGATACACCCCTTCAGGGGGAGAGTTTATATTTCAAAGGGATATATCATGGTGAGAGGGAGGAATTGGAAAAACAAGTCGGAGTCTTCGATACTTCTGCGACTTCCATAGAAATTATCGTTCCCCATAATCCAGAAGCAGATGCTCACCCGGAATCAGAATCACCAATTCTGATGCTTGAAGATGAAGCTGAAGCTGAAGTCAAAACTGTGCCTTCTGATGTTACTTCTACTCCTAACTCACAACTCCCCGGTGACCCACTGGTACGAGCAATAGTGAGTCTAATGTTAGACAATATGTGTTGCCAAATAGGTCTACTAGGGGTCAACCAGGAAAAATGATGAATCCACTGTTCATGCTAAATCAAAGTACCCAGTAGCCAATTACATGTCGACAAGAAGATTATCTAAGTCATATGGGTCATTTGTGAATCAAATATTCGCTGTATCATTACCTAACAAAGTGCACGATGCGTTGGGGGATCCAAAATGGAGGAAGGCAATGAAGGAAGAGAAGGAAGCATTGCAGAAGAAAGATACATGGCAACTTGTGCATCCACCACAAGGCAAGAAGGTTGTAGGCTGTCGTTGGGTGTTCACTGTGAAACACAATGCGGATGGGTCATGTTTATAGGTGGAACCTAATATTTCTCCTTTACCGGGTTACAATTCAAGAAATAACCCGTAAGTGTGGTCGATTGTTAAATGTGCATCGTTTATTATGCTTGAAGTACTGTTTACAGGGTAAAAGCCCAGTCAGATTTGAGAAGCCACTCTGGGTCCTTTGTCAGGGCCCAGTTCATTGTAAAGTTGAGGAAAAGCAAGGGAGTTTATTCCCACATTGGAAAAGGACAAAGTACTGCCTTTAATGCTACTATAAATACCGGCGCGGACCTCCCGGTAAGGGCGCGCAACTTCTTAACTATTCTTGAGTTTTCTGCTTAGCTGACAGTGTCTGACTTAAGCATCGGAGTGGCTTCCCTCGGTAAACCCGGGGACGCCTCTTTGACGTGTTTGTTCTTTACACAGGAAAACTCGGAGTACAAGGAAGTTCGCTATTTCTGGAACCGTGCAACCCACTAAAGGGACCGCGAGTTTACCCGGAAACAATTGGTGCTCTCGTTGAGAGTCGAACTCAAGACCTCCCGATTAATATTTTGAAGGACGGTGGAAATGGCAGGAGAACAAGATCCAACTAGGAGGCTTAATTTCTCAGGGGATGATAACCCGGGGACCTCCGGGACCCAGTTTGGCCAAACAGATTTGGCAGCAGCATTTGAGCTCTTGAAAAAGGACTTTCTCGCTCAGAAGGAGCAATCTACTCGAGAACATGCCGAGTTAATGACGGTAAGGGAGCAATTAGCAACTATCCAGGCCGAGCATGGGCTTCTTCAAGCAACCTTAACTCAAAGGGCGAATGCCATGGGGACGTCAGCCAGACTTGCTGATATCATCACCCCAGAAGGGAATCCTCCGGGTTATGGAAACCCGCGAACTCTTGACAGTGCATACATACCACCCGCTATTCTCCCACCCACTGCCCACCCTAACCCAAATCCACAAATTATCCATCTCTCCAATCCTTTGTTTAATCACAATCTTACAGGACCTCCTCCACCTCCAGAGCCGTTGTTAAATCAACCACTTCCCCCAGCCGATGCCCAGACCCAGCTGCTTTTACAGTTGACACAAACTGTGACCCAACTTGAGCAGCGTCTTAACTCGGGAACGGGACCACAGCCATACCAACCCTTTATTACCCGTGCAAGCCCATTCTCCACCCGGGTTCAAGCAGACAAAAAGCCACCGGAAGCAAAGCCATTTAAGATTAAGAGATATGCCGGAACGGGGTGCCCGTATGCACACCTAGAGTTGTTCCAGTCTCAGTTGGATTCAACCCGGTTCACAGATGCCCAAGCATGCCATGCTTTCCAGGAAACACTCAGTGAGGAGGCATTGAGTTGGTTCCTCAAGTTACCGGCTTTGTCAATAGAAACCTATGGTCAGCTGACACAGAAGTTCCTGTCCCGGTTTATCCTGCTGTCTAGTGCCAACAGAAGCACCACTTCGTTATTCAAAGTCCAGCAAAGGGATGATGAGAGCTTGAAAGTTTTTGTAACCCGTTGGCTGTCCACGACTTCCAAATGTGGGCACTTGGACGAGTCAGTGGCATCAGAGGCGTTCTTACAGGCGCTCAAACCAACCCGCTTTGTGGTGGAGCTCAGGAAGCAGCGGTTCAGGTGCTACGACGATTTAATTAATGAAGTAACTCGGCAAGCTCAAGCCGAGTATGACACCTTCGGGGAACGCCGGACGAATACCGGATTCACAAGCCAGCGAGCTGATGGATGGAGAAAGGAAGGGCAGAATAAGAGTGGCCAGGGATACTACGGCAAAGGTTCAAACAGATCAAGGGAGAAGCCAAGAGAAGCTCCATACCCGAGACCTCCAGCCCAGGAAGCAAAAACTCCTTACATTCCGTGATATGAAGTGTTAACCAATTTGACTGCCTCCTATGAAGAAATTTGGAACCGCCATAGGAATGACATTCCCTCAGCTCCAAAAAGGAAGTTTCCCAAAAGGGCAGGGCCGGACAACGGGCAACATTGTGCCTATCACAACGAGTCTGGCCACACCACCGACCGGTGCTTTTCCCTTCGAAACATCATTGAGTACATGATCCAGAACGGCAAGTTACAGCAGTATAAGTCACCCGCCACAGGTGTCAACCTGATTGAAGTATATGGGGAGATAATGACGATTCACGGGGGTGGCACCCAAGGAGTGTCCGGTCACCGGGCCAAAAGACTCTGCCCAAGAGGCCCGGAGTTAGAGATAATGCAGCTTCGTCAGGAATGCCGCAAGGAGCTGGTTCCTTGGGATACCGTGTCATTTTCTCAGTCTGAAGACACGCTGAAAATGCATCACAATGATCCTTTCATTATCACTCTTCAGATTGACCATTGGAGAACTCGAAGGGTTCTAATAGACACGGGAGCCGCTGTCAGCGTCATGTTCAGCAGTTGCTATAAGGGGTTTAAAAGAGGAAGAGATAAGCTCTATAGAAACCACGAGCCATTGATCAGTTTTTCAGGTGAGACAACTCAACCGTTGGGGTCTGATCAGCTAACGGTTACAGTTGGAACCGGGCACCAATCCACAAGAATTGTAGTTCCCTTCATAATTGTGGACTGCCCATCATCCTACAATGCCATACTTGGGAGAGATGCACTCTGGGGCCTACAAAGTTTTATAGCGGGTCATATGCTGCTTATGAAGGTACCTACACCCGGGGGTTGGGTTACAATTCGCGGAGACCAAGAAGCCGCTGTCAGATGCAACGCGATAGCAACAACTCAGTCCCAGCATGAGATGTTTTCAGCCGGTTTTTCCCTGTCCCCATTTGACAAACCCGATGACCCCAGGGATGACCCGGATTCTTTGCCCATCAGTAAGACGGCACAAAAGAAGAGCCAGAAGTATCCTGCCAAGTTCCCCCGGCCAGCCCCAATCGAAGCAACAGAATGGATTCAGATTTCAGAGGAATACCCGGAGAGGAAGATTTGCATTGGCACAGGCCTTGACCCCGAGGTCAGAACCCGGATGATTGAGCTGCTAACCCGGAAACAGAAGGTGTTTGCATGGTCATATGCAGACATGCCCGGGATTTCTCCAGAAGTTATGACGCATTCCCTCAATATTATCCCGGGTGTTAAACCGGTAAGACAGAAGCGTCGTGCATTTTGCGCAGAGAAGTACAAGGCCATTCAAGTAGAAGTTAAACGTCTTAAAGACATCGGGTTCATTGAAGATGCAACATACCCGGATTGGTTGGCCAATGTGGTGATGGTCAAGAAGGCAAACGGAAAGTGGAGGATGTGCGTCGACTACACAGATCTGAATAAGGCTTGCCCAAAGGATAGTTTTCCCCTTCCAAAGATTGATCAACTGGTGGATTCAACCGCGGGCCACCCCCAGTTGAGCTTTATAGATGCATACTCGGGATTTAACCAAGTTCCGATGAATCCCGCGGATCAACATCACACATCTTTTACAACAGACAAGGGGATGTATTATTACAAAGTGATGCCTTTTGGACTCCGGAATGCAGGAGCCACGTTCCAGCGCCTCGTAGTGGGCATGTTTGCAAACCAACTCGGGGATACTATGGAGGTTTATATAGATGATATGCTGGTCAAAAGCCGGGAAACAAGCAAACACCCGGATGACTTGGAGACCGTTATCGACATTGCCTTGAGCAAGGGAATGAGGTTAAACCCGGAGAAGTGTGTGTTCGGTGTTTCAGGAGGAAAGTTTCTCGGGTTTATGGTCAGCGCTCGGGGAATTGAAGCAAACCCCGACAAAATTCAAGCCGTCTTGGCCATGGAACCGCCGAAAACCAGGAATGAAGTCCAGCAACTTACTGGCAGGCTGGTAGTCTTATCCCGGTTTATATCCAGGTTAACAGATAAATGTGCCCCCTTCTTCAAAATTCTCAAGAGTCAACACCGCGAGTGGATTACATGGCAGGAAGAGCACAATCAAGCTTTTGAAAAGTTGAAGGAATACTTGGCGTCAGTTCCTTCCTTATCCAGACCTAACCCGGGGGAAATACTCTATCTATACCTGGCGGTATCTCAAACGGCTGTCAGCTGTGCCTTGATAAGAAAGCCTGAGTCTGAAGAACTGCCGGTCTACTATACTGGAAAAGGATTCAATGATCCTGAAACTCGTTATCCAGATATTGAAAAACTGGCCCTGGCCTTGGTTGTAGCAGCAAGGAAGTTAAGACCCTATTTTCAAGCACATTCTTTCCATGTGCTCACCAACCAACCACTACGGCAGGTTCTGCAAAAGCCGGCGACTTCAAGAAGACTGG
Source organism: Comarum palustre (assembly GCA_951800085.1). NCBI lineage: Eukaryota > Viridiplantae > Streptophyta > Magnoliopsida > Rosales > Rosaceae > Comarum > Comarum palustre. The sequence goes on from OX637574.1 coordinate 10,037,749, forward strand.
TCAAGTGGGCAATTGAGTTGGGGGAGCATAATTTGCACTTTAAACCGCGAACTGCAATCAAAGGGCAGGCAGCAGCAGACTTCATTGCCGAGTTAATCCCAGCAGATTCATCAGTTGCTGAAACTCTTCCTACACAAGCTGAACCGGAGAGTTGGCAAATATTTGTAGATGGATCAGTCAATCAGAGGCAATGTGGAGCAGGCATTACATTGGTAGACCCGGAGGGTAACATGTTTGATTATGCTCTACGCTTTAACTTCAAAGCATCAAACAACACGGCTGAGTACGAAGCCTTAATCAAAGGGCTCCAACTCGCTAAAGATATGGGCGCCCGGCATCTCCGCATACTGAGTGATTCACAACTGGTAGTGCAGCAGGTTAACGGCGGATTTCAGGCAAAGGAAGCACATCTTTCGTCCTATCAAAAGTTAGCGGCTTTCTTGCTGGAAAAATTTGACACCTTTGAGGTTACTCAGATACCGAGGCAGCAGAATGTGAGAGCAGATACTCTGGCTAGGATTGCAACAGGGGACGATTCCAATACCGAGTTTAAAGGCTTACTAGTCGAGACATTGGAGAAACCAAGCATCTCACTCTCCTTTTCTGAGATTTTCGCAGTGGAGGCAAACCCGCCACCATCTTGGATGGATGAGTTCATTAACTTCATCCAACATGGAACCCTACCTGAGGACCCGGTAGCGGCCAAACGACTACGGGTTCGAGCGGCGCAGTATAGTATCCGTGATGGTAAACTGTATCGACGAGGACATACTTTCCCTGATTTGAAGTGTATTACACCCGAGGAAGGAGACCGGGTTTTGCAGTCGCTTCATAGCGGGGTATGTGGAAATCACTTTGGAGCCCGTAAGAATGGGATATTACTGGCCTTCTCTGGAACACGATGCCAGAGTCGTCGTAGATTCCTGTCTTCAATGTCACCGATTTGCAAGCTTTCCCCGTGCCCCATCGGTCCCACTATCAGTAATCATTTCTCCATATCCATTTTGCATGTGGGGGATTGATTTCATCGGGCCTCTACCCACAGCTCCGGGACAGCTCAAACACGCCATTGTCTCAGTGGACTATAATTCCAAGTGGATAGAAGCTCAACCCCTGGCACGGATCACAACTGCAGATGTTAAGAAATTCCTTTGGAACAATATCTTTTGCCGGTTTGGAATCTCAGAGACGTTTATCACAGATAACGGGACGCAGTTTGACAATGATGAGTTCCGGGAATTCTTACATTCCAATGGGACAAAGGTGCTATATGCCTCCCCTGCACACCCGCAGACTAATGGACAAACTGAAGCTGTTAACAAGCTCATCAAGCAAGTTCTAAAGAAGAAGCTGGAGGACGCAAAGGGTTTATGGGCTGAGAAACTTCCAGAGGTTTTGTGGGCACTTAGGACAACTCCAACAAAAGCCAATGGGGAGAGCCCATTTCTTATGACCTTTGGCTCTGAGGCAGTGATCCCGGTAGAGATGGAAGTCCCGAGTGACCGGGTACAACTGTTTGACAGGGAAACCAACAATGAAGGCATCCGCCTTAACTTGGACCTCCTGGAGGAACGCCGGGAGCGTGCACATCTCCGAAATATCAACAAGAAGCAAAAAGTGGCTAAACATTACAATTCCGGGTTATCAAGCGCCCACTCAAACTCGGGGATTGGGTAATGAAGGAGGTTATCCCTAAGCCAACGGGGTTCAAAGCTCCATGGGAAGGTCCATATGAAATTGTTGAAGTCGTGGGCCCGGCAACGTTTTACATCAGGGGTACAAACGGAGTTACGCTTCAACGACCATGGAACGCCCAACATCTACATCTTTTCCCCAAATAGGTACCAAGTTATCTATGAATGTCCAAATTTATTGTTTATGATGTTGTATATAAAGCCTTTCAGGCCCACAATGCATGAAACCCCCTACCGGGTTATGTTTATTAAACAGTTTGTTGAAGTGAATGCAGCCTTTAGCGGCCCTACTTGTATGCCTTAACCGACATTCTCCGATAATCTCCGATAATCTCCGGTCTACATGACGTGAAATATTGCAAGCCTTAACGGCCTTATTTCACTGTCAAACTCGGCATTCTCCGATAATCTCCGGTCTACATGACGTGAAATATTGCAAGCCTTAACGGCCTTATTTCACTGTCAAACTCGCCAATCTCCGATAATCTCTGGTAATCTCCTTAACTTGAAATATTGCAAGCCTTTCACGGCCTTATTTCAGTGTTTGAAAGTCCTAACGGACCCGTACAGCCCTAGCGGCACTTTTTATTAAACATGCCAAACCGGCAATATGCGTACATTTTGTCAACACTTGTATATTATGCATCACAAATACCGGGTTATTCGACAGGAAGCCATAATTGACCGGTACGGCCCTACCGGGCCTATTGTTATTTTATGACGATAACATGCCAGACCGGCACTATGTGTAAATTTTATCTACACTTGTGAGATACGCATCAACTCAACTTGTTATTTTACAGGGAACAAGTGTTATAGAAAGACATTCCCCCGCAAGGCCTTAGCGGCCCATGGAAGCCCTAACGGACCCATATATCCTAGCGGCACTATATTTATTCACATGTCAAACCGGCATTATATGTAAATTTTTGTACTGTGTATCAGGTTACCGTGTTTTGTCACAGGAAGAGTTATGCGAAGGAAAAATTTGATTACTTCAAAAAGATCAATTACAAAAAGTAGCGAACCGCTACAGGTAAACTAATCTATTACAGCAAAAACAAAAAAGCTTAAGGCTCCAATTCATGGCGCTGCCGACCCGCTACCCCCGCCAGTGCTCGACCCGCCACGTCCTCCCCGGGGCTGTATGATGAACTGACCCCTACGGAGAGGTGGCCGGTTTCGAGGACCACCCACAATCCCACCACGGGAAATACCTCTCTCGGCTGCTGAAGAACGAACCGGGGGACTCCGAGCCGGGTTCGCAGGAGCCCTAGGGTTTGCAGCCATGGCAGGAGTCGACCGGGAGGTGCCTGCAGCCTCGTCGGGTCTGACATGACCTTGGTGACCATCATAACCAGCCTTGTCGAGCCAGCCTTGGCGAATCCCAGCGCTAACAATTTCAACACGAGCCTCGGCCCTTGCCGTCCGCAGCTTCAGGTCAAACTCGGGACTCGCTAGAAACTCGGAGACAGCGGAGTCCCTGGCCCGGGAAACAGCCTGCACCAACTCTCCTTTTTGCTGCTCCACAGAAGTCACTTGTTGCTGCAGCGCTTGATTCTGTTCAGTAAGCTGAGCAATGGCGGCATCTTGAGCACACCGGTCCTCCCGGTGACCCTCAATGACTCTCTCCAACTTCGAGTTCTTGGCCACCAAGCCTGCTATTTGCTCTTCGGCCTTGGCCAACTCCGCACACGACGCGACGGCTGATGCGCTTGCGTCTTCCCGGACCCGAGCCAGGCATTCTTCGCTCGCCGTCACCTGGTCCCGGACGGCCCGGAGGTCGTCCCTGAGCACTCTCTCTCGCTCGGGGATGCCTTCGTTTATGAGCCGGTCAGTTGCCAAGTACGACAACCTGACAGCCTACATAAAACAAATAACGGGTTAGTACAAAGAAAAAAAAAGAACGGGTTAAGGAAGATGACAAACTTACCCGCATCAGTTTCTCCTGCGTCCTCCGGGCTACAATCAACGGGTCCTCATGCTCCAGGACATAGGAGTCGGCGGCGCAGTTCTTCAAGTCCGCTACCATCCTCTGGATGGCCACGTCCGCCATTCCCGCGCTCGCCAACTCCTCCATTCTTTCAGTAGTGTCCCGGTGCTGCTTTCTCTCCCTCCTCTCTTTCCTCTCCTTCCTTCTCTTCCTCCTCTCGGACCTCCCCGAGCTGGATGCCTCCCGGGTGCGTTTGCGAGAGGGAACTGGCTCCACTTCGTGAACTTCGTCACTCCCGCCACTCCCCTCCGGGTTTTCACTCCCTATCCCCCTTTCCAACCCTCCAACCTCTTCACCCCCGTCGTCATCCTCTTCAGTAAACTCCTCACCGGGGAGCACAGACGAGGGAACCGCGCTCATCACCGGTTCTTCAGTCTCTTCATCGGCGATGGAAGATCCCCTTCCCTGTTCTTCAAATAACGGGTTATAATCCGCCTCCGAGGGATTCCCTTCAACTTCCTCTCCCTCCTGGAAAACCTCTGGCCCGAGAACCTCAGCCAAGTACTCGGGGACCTCGTTGTAGTGCAAGGCGTCAACATGGAACTGCTGAACATCCCCTTGCTCGGCGTCTGGGCGCAGAAAAGCCGCTTTTGTCGTCAGGTCGATATCATATGCTAGACCCTCCGCCCCTTGCGTCCGGATCCCGGCCCATACAGCTTTGTCCTCGAAGCCGTCGTATATTCCCGGGTTCTTACGTTTCGTGAACTCCATCGGGAGAAGAGCTGCAACAAAAGACATAACCAGTTAGACAAGAGTATGTGACCAAAATTTTGAAAGGACACGAGACAAACCTGGGAGCTCCATCAACCGGCACCTGCTGTACACATACAGCCTACAAAGCCAGTACGAACTCCGGTCATCTTGACCCCGGAAGGCCCATAGCATCCTCCGGATCCTCTTCTCCATCACCGGCTCCAAAGGAATGTCGGGGACGTCTGCAACACAAATAACATAAGTATAACTCGGGACGGAGAAAAAAGAAACCCTGAGGGAGAGGACTTACTCATCAGTGGTTGGAAGTCACCCGGTAGTTGAAGCGCGTGTCCCGGGTCTTGAAAGTTTCTTATCAAAAAACTTTTTTCCCTCCAGGTCCGGCTCACAGAGGTTGGCAGGTCCTCGATGATCTTCTTGAAAACCGCTTTGGACTTCAGTTGGATGGTCCCGCTGAAACCCGCCTTCCGGGAGTACTCGGCCCGGTACATGGCGTGTAACTCGTGATAGGTGGGCATCTGCTGCTTCAGCACCTTGTACATAACGCACAACCCTAGTAGCTGCCTCCACATATTCGGGCCAACTTGCCCGATTGCGAAGTTGCTCGCAGCCAAGAGGTACTGCACCTCCACCTTTAGCGGGAGTGACAAGCCGCAGCGTAGTTGGTACTCGTGGCATAGCGTCCACCCATCCCCGGGAGCGAAGAACTGATCCTCGGGTTCTAGAGGCCGAATTTCCACAGACTCGGGGATCTTCCAGTTGCTCCTTAGCTCCACAATCTCCTCCGCGGTCAGTGAGTACCCGACTACCCGGGAGGGTCGAGAGCGGTCCCATCAGTGAAGGTTACAGAGGCAAACTCGGGGACGTGAGTGTCCATTGCGGGGTTTGTCATCTGCAAAACCAAAAACACGGGAACGTCGTCAGAACCCCAGATAACCCGGCGACCACAAGGATAAATTCACACACAGTAACGCAGAAACCCAGATTGGAACCCAGAAACAGTACACATAATCGGTCCAAAACACTCAAAAACAACGGAAGAAGAAACAGTACCTTACTTGTGAGGGTTTGAAGGGCTTTTGAGATCGATTTGAGTTTGGGAATCCAACAAGCACAGCGATAACAGAGAACGAGAGCAAAAAGCACGAAAAAGTTATCGGTTTCGAACGTGAGACAAAACTGTCACCCTCAACCCCTATTTATACAGTTAAAGGCGTGCACTGAAGGGACGTTTCGGTTTTTCGAGAAAATGGCCACGTGTCATGCATGCCGCGTCCCAAACCCGAAAAACTTTTCAGTTTCCCCCACTTCAAAACTGAAAACTTTTCAGTTTCCCCCAATACAACCCGGAGACGTCGTTTTCAATTCTCAAAGTGAACGTGTCTGCGGGGTACCCTTGCGTACGGACTTGGGGGACTGGGTACACCGGGTCTGGATGCTAACTTTGTAACCCGGTAAAGAAATGATTTCAAGTCCCCACCCAAGCGTACCCCTTGACTGAGGACTTGGGGGACTTGTTTATAGGTGGAACCTAATATTTCTCCTTTACCGGGTTACAATTCAAGAAATAACCCGTAAGTGTGGTCGATTGTTAAATGTGCATCGTTTATTATGCTTGAAGTACTGTTTACAGGGTAAAAGCCCAGTCAGATTTGAGAAGCCACTCTGGGTCCTTTGTCAGGGCCCAGTTCATTGTAAAGTTGAGGAAAAGCAAGGGAGTTTATTCCCACATTGGAAAAGGACAAAGTACTGCCTTTAATGCTACTATAAATACCGGCGCGGACCTCCTGGTAAGGGCGCGCAACTTCTTAACTATTCTTGAGTTTTCTGCTTAGCTGACAGTGTCTGACTTAAGCATCGGAGTGGCTTCCCTCGGTAAACCCGGGGACGCCTCTTTGACGTGTTTGTTCTTTACACAGGAAAACTCGGAGTACAAGGAAGTTTGCTATTTCTGGAACCGTGCAACCCACTAAAGGGACCGCGAGTTTACCCGGAAACAGGTCAGTAAACAGATATAAAGTGCGCCTTGTTGCAAAGGGATTCACTCAGACGTATGAAATAGACTATGATGAGACATTTGCTCCAGTTGCCAAAATGAATACTATTCGGGTTCTACTTTCCTTTGCTGCTAGCTTAAACTGGCCACTTCGACAGTTTGATGTCAAGAACGCTTTCATGCATGGAGAGTTAGCCGAAGAGGTGTACATGAGTCTTCTACCTGGGTATGGCTGGTTCTCTAGGTGAATTTGTGTGCAAATTGAGAAAGTCTTTGTACGGTCTCAAACAGTCACCTCGTGTGTGGTTTGGGAGATTTTCACAATTCATGCGTAAGATTGGTGACAAACAAAGTAATTCAGACCACACCTTGTTCTCAAACATCAAGGTGGGAAGTTAACAGTCTTGATTATTTATGTCGATGATATGACAATCACAGACAATGATACAATTGAAATGGATAGGTTGTAGAAGCAGCTGACCTCAGAGTTTGAGATGAATGACTTAGGTGATCTTAAGTACTTCTTAGATATTAAGGAAGCAAGAGGGAGAGAAGAGATCTACATGTGCCAGAGGAAGTATATCCTGGATCTATTAACCCGGAGACAAGTATGTTAGATTGCACACCTATTGACACACATATTGAGTAGAACTATCGTCTAGCAGAGTATCCAGACCATGTACCTACTGATCGAGCTCGCTATTAGAGGTTAGTTGGGCGCTTGATTTACTTAACCCATACTAGATCAGATATTGCATATGTAGTAAGTGTTGTGAGTCAGTTCATGCATAACTCAAGCGAGAGTCACATGAATGCTGTTGTGAGAATTTTAAGGTACTTGAAGTCAGCTCCAGGAAGAGGAGTAATGTTTTTAAAGACAACAACATTCTCGATATTTGTGGCTTCATGAATGCAGATTAGGTTGGAAACATTACAGACAAAAGGTCGATATCGTGTTACTTCATCTTTGTGGGGGGTAATTTGGTTACATGGAAGAGTAAGAAACAGAATGTTGTGGCATGATCCAGTGCTGAAGCTGAGTACATATGTATAGCCCATGGAGTGTGAATTGTTGTGGCTAAGGAATTTTTTTAAGTGATTTGGGTGTTCATCCTAAAAAGGCTATGCAATTGTATTGTGACAACAAAAGTGCAATTGATATATCACAAAATCCAGTTCAACATAATCGTAATAAACATATGGAGGTTGATCGATACTTCATAAAGAAAAAGCTAGATGTCAAAATTATTAGTTTTCCCTTTGTTTCAACTGAATAGCAGCTTACAGATATATTCACTAAAAGAGTTTCCAAGAAGGCACTCTATGACTCACTAGGCAAGTTGGACATGGTTGATATATATGCGCCAACTTGAGAGAAAGTGTTAGCGTGAGTCAGAATATGAATGTAAATATATTGTAGTTATGTAGCAGATTAATTTTCATTATTCGATAGTTAATAATTATCATTTGTATTTCTTGTAAACTCAATGGTAGGATGAATAATTTGTTAGAAACTTTATTCCTCTCAATATCGTTATATTTGAATCCACTACCGTAACTTGCCGTTTGAAGAACTAATTTGGACAAATTTATTTGAATGCATTGGATAAATTCGCAAGAGACGCAACATAAATTTAGCCCTCTATAAGCATTTTACTAATTGCAAACTTCAGTCGAGCCTTTGTTTAATCATTTCAGTGAGAATCAAGCAAAGAAGTTATTCTGTTTCTAGTTTCTATTAAGTACTACGGACTTTGTACTATGCATTGGGCAGTTAAGTCCTATAAGATTTGACTTTCAAGATCAAATGTAACCTTCTTCTCTACAAGACACTCATTTCAACTTCTGCATTGGCGGCAGCACTAGTAGTAGTCCTTCTCGGACAAAATGTATTCTCATCTTCACTTCTACATGTTAAGTCTATTGAGACATTGTTGGCGCCTTTGGGTCTGTGACATGATTGATATCAACTGCTCTCGCCGAATTCCGAGAGAAAAAACCAATTTTTTTTACTTCAAATGAAACAGATCATCCACCATTTTAGCTCCACAAAACGGGTTGCTGGAAAGAAATAACGACTGATGAGAAGCAGTGGCATTAACTTGAATGTTAAGCAATGTTAAGGAATGATCACCATTTGAGTCTATCATCCGTGATGAGCTCCATATTGAGATGCATGACATATTGGCATACGAGTTTATATGTTACTTTTGTAGGAAGGAACATCATAGTGATTAAACTGTATTTGTTAATGAAGTTTTACCTTGTATTTATCTTTAGGCTGATGAAGTTTTACCTTCTGGCTAAATGAAATTTCATCCTTCACAGTAAATTTGTTAATCTTTGCGTTGGATTTTCGTATTTCAATCCCTAATCCAACCCCATATTTGGTCAAATTGTTGAACTGCGTTCTGTGTTTATACTTGAAAATGGAGACATTATTCTGGATCGCACTAGCTAATCAGCCATGGGACTAGCTCATGCGGTTTTATTGTGGTCATAGGCAACAGCAGATTCAAGTCTTATTACTCTTATATATCTACATTCTAATTACGGATCAGAGTTTCAAATTTAGGCCAACCTGGGGTTTGGGTGGAGTTTGGTGCAAAAGGGTGGAATGGGGGGCGGCCCTGAAGAATATTAGAATTATTGCAGTCTAGTTTATCAAAGATTTCATCACCCTTTTCACAATAAAAAAGAGACAAATGTCCTCTGACCTCTGTTGGGTGCGTTGTTCAAACCTTTGTTTTGAAAAGAGTTTGTGCCGATTGTGCCGATTTTCAAAACATCAGAAAAGAGTTAGTGGAGATGACTTGGAATATTTGCATTGCAGAAAGTAAATAGTCTACCTAGTTACCAACATGATCTCCCATTCCATAAAATTGTAGAGCATGTCAACTTTCATTGTTTCAATGACCTCAGAGTTTGAAACTGCAGATCGTCTGACATATCTGTTCAGAAGTTCATGATTTGGCTAATGTCAAATGTAATGATGGCTTATAAAGCAAAGGATTCATTACCAAACCACCCCCAACTATAGAGGTATTTTTAATTTAATACCGAAGTTTCACATTTTATCGTTTTGATTAGGGGTGGGTAAATATCTGGTTTTCAACCGAAAACTGAAAAAATCATCCGAAAAACCGGGTTAGATAACCGAACCGATTAAAACGGATCAAAAAATAATGTAAACCGGTCCGAACCGGTTTGAATCGGATTGGTTTCGGTTTAGCCTAAAAACCGGTTTGAATTAACCGAATATTTTATATTTAGTGTTATATTTTTTTAATACGTGTTACTTTATTATTAGTCAATATATTTCTTATTATGTGTCACCTTAAGAAGACAAAATTTATTTATCAAATTATACGTATTTATATACACACTCATATGAACTCACATTCTTGAATAAGTATACTATTAAAAAATATATATATAAATATATATATATATATATACTTTGACATATAATTTAAGCATGACTGTAAATTCATGAAAAAATAATAATTGAGAGAAAAACCTAGAACTATATACGTTTTAATTTTTATAGGGAAGAAAGACAAAATAATAATTTTTTAAAAATGTCTCATCTTATTGTTTTACATTCAGGTTAAATCTGAAACCGATCCAACCCGATCCGGTTTCTGGTTGATCCGATTTTAAAATTTGGTTACGGATAGAAGTTTTACAAATCTGAATAATTCGGATTGGATACGGTTTGGACCAAAAACTGATCTGATCCGAATATGCCCACCCCTAGTTTTGATGCCTAAACTTTGTTCTCGTTAACAACTTGGTGTCTCGCCGTTAGGCACTTCCGTTAAATACTGACGTGGTAGTTAAACAAAAATATCTATGTTGCATGAAAAATATTAACTTTTTAAACTCGTTGACTGACACGCCACTTCATATCTGACACGTCACGTCATCAACTTTCAATTTTTTAATTAAAAAAAAAAGAAAAAAAAAGACCTAAACCTAAAACGTAAATGAGAGTAAAGAGTCGCAGACGCACACATATTTTCAATTTCAACTTTTAGTATGATTTCAATTTCATATTTTAGTATATTTTATATTTATTAATATATATATATATATATATAATTTTATTTATCGTGTCCAAACAGTGTCGGATATTCAGTTTTTGAGTTTTGTTGTGTCGGTATGTCCATGCAACGTAGAAAAATATCTACCCCTTTAAGGAAACAAGGAGGATTGAACCTATGAATTCAAGAGTGGGCGAAGAGTATCCAAACCACTAGACCAACGCTAGTGTCCATTATGTATTACAAGAAATTAATATACTATTACTTTATTGTTCTAATAATTTAGAGAAAATGTTCATTTAGTACAACTTTTTAGACCTCACTTTTTATTTCAACAGTTTTTTAAAAAAAATATATATATATATTGACCATTTTAACTTTAAAAAAATTGTCCATATTCCAACAAAACTCATAACAACTCTAAACAACCTATAATATTTCAATACTCATTTTACCCTCACCCATTAAAACATACTTAGAGAAAGAAAATGGAAGAGAGAGGAGACATGACTGACACCTCACCGGCTCCGGTTGTTGAGATATATATCCCACATCAGGAATATGAGACCTTGTATGTGAGCTTATAAGGGTTTGTGCTACTTTCTCCATTGCCAATTGGTTTTGGAGTTGAATCTCATACTACTTTATCATGGTATCCGAGCGGGTTACACACGTTCACGTGTGAAGCCCAAAGGCCACACGAACTCCACGACCACGACCACCCGTGTTACGCTTAAAGATTCGTCATACTTGCGGGGGCGTATTGAGATATATATATATCCCACATCAGGAATATGAGACCTTGTTTGTGGGCTTATAAGGGTTTGGGCTACTCTCTCCATTGCCAATTGTTTTTGGAGTTAAACCTCATACTACTTTATCACCGGTCACCTGCCACCGGTCTCAGATCATCAGAATCTCGCCGGAATATGGAATTAACTTTACTACCCCCTAATAAACTCTCACTTAACCCCTAAACCACATTCATATTGTCACAACGAACTTTACTACCCCCTAATAAACTCCCACTGGATCCCTAAATCGCATTCCTATTGCACAACCAACTTTACTACCCCTAATAAAGTCTCACTGAACCCCTAGACCACATTCATATTGTCACAGTCAACTTTACTACCCCATAATAAACTCATACTGAACCCCTAAACCACATTCATATTGTCACAGTCAACTTTACTACCTCCTAATAAACTTCCAATGAACCCCTAAACCACATTCATATTGTCACAACCAACTTTACTACCTCCTAATAAACTCTTACTGAATTCATAAACTTCATTCATATTGCACAACCCACTTTATTATCCCCTAATAAACTCTCACTAAACTTCTAAACTACATTTCTATCGTCACAACCAAGTTTACAACCTTTAATAAACTCTCACTGAACTTTTAGACCACATTCTTATCATCACATTCAACTTTACTACCCACTAATAAATTCTCACTGAGATAGAAAAAAGAGATCGAGAGTCAGAACTCAGTGGAAGTTGGAGGAGTGGTGGTCTTTAGTGTGGTGGTGTTGCTTGAAGGCGTCCTCGTCGAGATCTCGGCTTCATCATCGTCTTCGAGTCCATGTTGTTCATCTCATGCAATCATCGTCGCCACCAGCGACGACAGCTCTTGATGAGCGACGACGGCGCGAGGCGTTGACGTTGCTGATGGCGGTGGAGGATTGGTAGTTTGATAGTCGGAGGAGGAAAAGCAGATGGTAGTGGTGGAGATGGCAGCGAGGGTGATGGTGTTATAGAGGATGGTGTGTCAGCGAAGGTTTGGGTGTGGTTGTTGAGAGAGAGAGAGAGAGAAAAAAAACAGATGGAGAAGATAGAAGAATAGAAGGAGAAAGTGAGAGAGAGAGAGAGAGAAAAAAAAGAGATAGAGGGTTTAGATCGGGAATGAATGGTGTGAGAGAATGAGGGATAATTAGGTAATTTTGGTCTAAAAAGTTGGAATGGGACATGAAAAACTGTTTTAGTTGGAGTTGTCACATTTTTCCAATTTATATGAAATGTTCAATACCTCTAAATTAATTTCTTGATTAAATTAATTCACTTATGTAATTCTTTTATGCATTATATATATATATATATATATATATATATATATATTCTTTGATGCATTATATATATATATATATATAAATAATTAAATATATGAATTACATGACATGAAACTTCACTTCGTGTAATAGGTATTGATATAAATAGAATATTTCATAACTAAATATGGTACGATATATCTTTGACAAAATAGCTAACACATCTCCTGAATTTAGCTATAATTGTCAATTTACACCCGCAACTTCTAATTGTGCTAGTTTACCTTCTCAACTTGGTAAAACTGTCGATTTGCACTCTCACCATTAAATTAGATGGATTTCATCCAATTTTCAGTTATGTGTCATGTATGTAATGGGTATAACTGTTTTTTATAACATGTTGTAATATTAAAAATATAATGAAACAAAATCTCTAAAAAGAGATTTGTTCTAAAAAAAATACCCCCTACATTTAAAAAAAATCTTTACACGTTATTTATTTAATATTTTTTGTACAATTTTATCATTCACTTCATATTTTTGATGGTCATGCATGAATATCTTTTTAGAAGATGATGCATACATTGATATTTTTTTTAGAAAAACTACATTGATAATCTTAATTGAAAAAAAAGTAAAATTAAAATCGGATTGATGATGATGATAATGAACAAGACATAATTTGTCTAAAACTAAAATGGCTAAGTCATGCAATTCTAATTAGCCATTATTTCTCTAACGTCTCCCATTTGAACATCTTGTTTCGTAATTGTTATTATTAAAAGAACAAAATCATAACAAGTTAGTTATATCTTCACACGTATTATACATAATCTAAAATTAGATGGAAACCATCTAATTTAATGGAGGGGATGCAAATCAGCAGTTTTTAACAAGTTGAGGAGGTAAATTAGCACAATTAGAGCCAAATTCAAGGGGTATTTTAGCTATTCTGCCTATATCTTTTGAAAATAAAAATTAAAGTTCAGTACCTACTGCAGAAATTTTCTTAATGCCTAGATTTTTTGACCCAAATAAAGTTAAGATTTTATTATATCGTAATTAAAAATAATATTATATATATGTATTTTAATTTTTGTCTCAACAATGTGGATTGAGAAATTATTTAGAAACATTGTATAAGCTAGAAATTGAATTCATTCTAAAAAATTTAAATATAAAAAAGCTAAAAATTAAAACCAACGAACATAGGAATATATATTCTTTGTTAAAAATATCAATGTGGTTTAAGCTAGCGCAGTGGTTGGGTCCTTATTAGAGCTGTGGTTTTTAGACTGAAACCTAAAAATTCGGATCGGTTTGACCCGAATTCAGACTAATTGGGTCGGGTTTAAAAACAAAATTTACTGGGTAGGACAAAATCCTGACCAAACTAAATATATTCGGATCAGGTCATATTCTAAGGGTAAAGACCCGACCCATACTGAAAGCCCGAAATAAATAAAAATTGTCGGCATATAAATACTAAAAACCCTAAATTTTACATCGCCCCTCTCTTCTCGACTCTCTCCTCTTCACTCTCGTCTCTCTCACTGTCTCAGACCCTCTCTTCAGTTTCGACTCTCTCCGCTCTCTCCCCTCTCTCACTCTCTCACTCTCTCATTCTCATGGAAACACAGGAGACAAACTGAAAGTTGAGATCCAGTTCTTGAATCAAATTCCAATTCTGATTCAGGAGATGTTGATCCAGTTCGAATTCGGATTGCTATAAACCAGAGTGTGTGTAGCAAGGAGAGCTTTGAACAAGCAGGTAAAGGCATGGAGAAGAAGTTCTTTGGGGTTGCGTTATTGTAAGTCTCTTTCGATCTCAGCATTTACATTCCAAGAAGTTCATTATCAACATATTAGTCAAGTAAATGTTTGATTGATTATTTTTATAGAGAAGAAATGGTGATGCACTATGAAGCAACGATTTGTAAAGTCTCAAACAAAACATTCAAAGGGCTGTGCTTCAGTCAGAAGAATTTTTTGCTTGAGCTGTGTTGATGAACTGTGTTGTTGATTAAAGCCGAAAACCTGGAAAATTGGACCAGATTGAACTAGGCTCACAATTATCAGTTTTAACCTTGAAAATGCCTGACTCAGACCGGTCTGAAAATATCACGTTCAGCTTTCATTTTTTTGGCCTTGATTGGCCCGAACGCAACCCTAGTCAATTTTTTTTAAACAAGAACAAACACATTGTAATTTTGGTTCAAATACATTTTCTTTAAACTAAAAACAAATTATACTACACTTACTAATTAATAGTTTTGCCCAATGTGAAATTTTGTCATGTATCCGCCACTGGATTAAATGATGGGTGTGTGGGTAAGAAAAAGAATGGAGTGGTGATCGTTGTGACTGAGAAAAAGAGAGGAATTGAAACGTTAATTACAATATGTTGTTTTCAGTTTGTTTGGAGAAAGAGAGAGATAGAGAGGGAGAGAGAGATGAATCTGTGTTTATGCAGAAGGACAAAGAAAAGAAGGATAAATAAATTATATGGATTTTGTTGCAAATATGACAGATGTGATAGTGGTGTTAGACTCACACACATTGTGAATGTGTACGTAGCATTGCCCATGTGGACGGTGAACCTTTTAAAATTACCCTCAAACATAACAGTCAACTCATCAGATAACGGCTGCTCCAATAGAGAGGTACTAAGTTGTTACCGGCAAAATTTAATACTTGGGTATTAAATTGAAAGCACCTCAATAGTTTAGGGGTCTTATGTAATTAAAAATCTTATACACATTTGAAAATTAAACTGCAATCTCTCTGGTTGTCACAAATGACTTGTATTTGCTTGTAAAAAACTAAAGATTACAAAATTTCTAAACCCAAAAGCTCCACTATGAACAGCATACACAATAAAAAGGTTCAAAAAAATAAAGATATCTATATATGATTCAAAAGTAGTGTATATTTTGTTTCACTTTCTACGTTTTTTTTTCTGAGAGGACTATTGATCAAAGTCATGTTATTGCATGCATTTTTTGTCCAAATTGCCTGCATTGCTCATCTCGGTGAGTACAAACCACTTCCAAGAACTTTATATAGAGCAGTATCCGAATAGACAGTACTAGACTTAAGTGACTTGATCCGATGCCTATGCCTCTGACCTTTTCGTCTTCGGTGGCTGCCGTTCACTTTCTCCATTCGGACCATTCCTCCCTCTTTTTCTTCACCTTTGTTGTCATTTTTCACCTTATCATGACACCCGGGTTGACCTTCTTTTCCTGATTCAGTAGGCACAACATACACAAAGGGACCGATTGGTATGTCCTTCAAGTTCATTAGAGGCTCCAAGGTCTTGACCACAGTGCTCATTGTTGGTCTCGACTTGGGGTTATGGCTCAGGCATTGATGAGCCACTGCAGCTGCCTTTCTAGCCCCTTTGGTGGAGTACTGACCCTCAAGTCTTTGGTCCATCACACGGTCAAGTTTGTGGGAGTCCTTCAAAAATGGTTTGGCCCACTCCACTAGATTCTGTTCCCTAAAACTACGGCTCTCATCCATGGATCTTCTACCTGTTAGAAGCTCTAAAAGAACTACACCGAAGCTATAGACATCGCTCATTGTTGTTAAATGACCTGAAAACAAGCATAGGAATAGTGAGTGAATGAATATTTACTATGGAGTTTTTCAATAGTACTAAATGATAATCTTAGATTTCATATTTTGCGACGGTTGATGTGTACCTGACATGATGTATTCTGGAGCTGCATAGCCATGCGTACCCATGACACGCGTTCTGACATGTGTTTCATCACCTTCCGGGCCATCTATAGCTAGACCAAAATCAGAGAGCTTAGCTGTGTAATCACAGTCTAGTAAGATATTTGAAGTCTTGAAATCTCTATATATAATTGGCTTTTCTTCCTCATGGAGGCAGCTGAGGCCTTTAGCAGCTCCAATTGCTATTTTGATTCTTGTCAACCAAGGCAAGGTTCCAGAATAACCTGCATTAATGAACAGACCAACAAATTGTTAGATTTTCTGATCCTGCAAACAAAACTCACTAACTTTTGTGATTGCTTCAGAAGCAAGAAAAAATATCTACTTACATTTGAATAGTTGGTGGTCTAAGTTGCCTCTTTCCATGTATTGATACACAAGAAGCCTTTGTTCATCTTCACAGCAGTATCCAATCAAGTTCACAAGATTAGGGTGCTTCAATTGCCCAAGAAAGACCACTTCAGCCTGCAATACAAAATTGTTTCAAAATAAGTTTGACATTTTTAGTAACTTAGAAAGCAATCATATAGTGTCTGAAAATGGTTTTTGAAAAAAGCTTACCAGCCACTCTCTATGACCTTGCGTGCCATCCAAGTCCAAAACCTTAACAGCAACAGGTTGAGCTTCCAAGCCAGGCCTCAGCTTGTCATCAACAAACCCTTTGTACACCTTCCCGAACCCGCCTTCTCCGAGATAGTTGCTCTTGGAAAAGCTTTGAGTGATCTTTTTGAGCTCATTGTAAGCAAATATATGAAGATTTGATCCGATAAGCGAGTTTGATATGTCACTCAGAACAGTGCAGATTGATGAATTACTCAAATCCGAAGGCGACAATCTACGTGAAATAGTGCTCTCTTTGGATGATAACTGGGATTTATGTTCTGATGTATGGCTGTTGGCCCTGAAACAAGTAGGTGTGAAGAAGTTGGTGGCTAATTTTTTGAACCTCATATTGTTTGCTGAGCTATGCTGTCCAAAACGTCTGGTTTGGATCAAAATAGAGAATGACTTGGGGGTTAATATAGGTTGGATTAGATGACTACAAAAAAGAAGTCAAGAATACAATGATAACGAGTATCATAATTTTCCATTTTGGCTGATATTCATGTCTTTACACAGTTACGGAAATCTTCTGGCTTCAGAGGACCGCATATGTTCAAAAAACTTCTTAAAGTAATGTGCAGACATCGGTCCCTCCAAGACTTTGAAGACTTCATACTGCCGAGAATTCGTTTGGTTTGTTCATATTATGACGACCAAGTCTTCTAGAGCTTTATGCATGTGTTCTGATGATGTAGGATATGCAATGAATTTCTGAGCAGGTTCAAGTGTTGGTCTTCAGGGGACCTCTAAAGTTTGTTGGGGCAGCGTATCCCTCTTATTCGAAATACGAGTTCTCACATTTGCCCTCCATGTTTTGCACTGAAAGATAAAAGGGGGACATAATCTTTGGTGTTAATAACTTAATGTTAGTCTCAGGATGACTCTAGATATATAGGATTCTCATATTGGAGAATCTCAAATTCCAGATCAATGCCAGGCCTTTGACACCATGCATACACCAATTAGCATTTGATTTCGAGTTGGAAGCTCTTATATAGAAAAGTCAATTTTAGTATTGTGAAAATATTACTCCATTTATATCAGAATTCGCAACTGAAACCCGATACCTAATAGATCATCGTTTATTCCCTTTTTAGATCATTGAGAGTCTAAAAATTGACATAAGTTATGGTAGCTCTAATAGCCTGCCATCTCAACCATCTAGTACATGATAAAAGACCAAATTTGGTCACAACAAACGTAATTCTAAATAAACGCAGGGAAGGAAAGTTCATATACACATCAACTTTGCTTAAAGTTGAGTTGGACCGACTATGGAATTGAGACGCTCACAAAGTTGCTTCAATGGTTACAACCAAGGTGGTGGAAGTCATTGATCACCTTCACCTTCCTAGTTTCTCTTGAAAAGTTGAAGGCCTTTGTTTTATGAGATTCTGTGTGGCGAGTTGATAGGACTAACTTGGGCAACCTCACTCCCATGGCCAAGAAAAATTCACACAAGCTGGCCAAAAATAATAGCTAATGAGGCACACCACATCCATATTCAAGGAGAAAATCCTCATCAACATCACCACATGACATGAAAACGATACTTGACTAAACCTGGTTACGATCGCCATGGTGATCGCCCAGAATGCCAAGATATAATAATGCCTCCAAATCTCCAATAAGGGTTCTTGTTACTATCTACTACAGCTAAAGAATGCAAGAGAAACATTAGCATGCCGGCTGCTGCTGACCTTAACCCATGGAAACACCTACACAAACAATCCAGATCCTCTACCTTTATATGTTTTCGACTCTTAAAGAGTAATATAATGGATTGTGCAGTATCATAAGAGTAAATCATGGGACCATATACCAAAAATATGTAAATAAGATATACAGGACATAAAATTAAAGATAAAAGCACTAGAGGGGGTCCTCTTTTTTCTTTTCTTTTTTGTTCTTCCTTTCTTAATTATTGACTTCGGGAAAAATTATACAATGTTACATAAAAAATGTATAATTATGCAAAAACTCCAATCACTAGAGCTTCAAACAGTGAAGCCCGAGTAAAGAAACAGAAAACTCAGATGACTCGGACAAAAAAGAATACAAAAAGCTGATGTTTACATCAGGTAGGGAACAATAATCACTATGACAAAACGCAAGAACCTTGATCTCAGACTAGCCACTCCAATTGATTGAGGTAACTGATGTGACAGAATTTATAACTAGCAGATAGGGAGAAGAACTAAATGAGCAACTTCATTATTAGTCAGACTACTAAATTTGCAAAAGTTATATATATAGAGGACCCTTTCAATGAAGGATCCCTTATTATGACTTATACGAGGGATTGAGCATAAGACCAGCTTTTCGATCAAATTTTTCAATCTCCACCATTCAGTTCTTAGGTCCTAATACGTAGATCACTTCTGCAAAGTTTCATCCAATTTGGTGATTGTTAAGATGTTTAAAACTGCGATTTTCATGAACGGTTCCGATTTGACAGATTTAAACAGTCCATTAATTTAAGCTAGTTCGACGCCTTAACGACCACCAAATTATCTGAAAATTTTTAGAAATGATCTACTCATATATATCTAGAGGTTGAATGGTGGAGATTGAAAAATGTTAAGTTTCCGTTCTGCTGATGCCTTAAGTTTTCAATGAGCGACTGGTAGAATGATTTCAATGCCTTGATATCACTTCCCTGCATAGAATATGGGCAAGAATTTAGCAATTACAGTCATTATAAGAACGTAATGCATGCATCCATATAAAATTAACTAATAAGAGATTAATGATTAAGGTTATCAGCAATTATAAGTAACCAAGAATGTCATAAAATAACCAAATACAATGGTCCACTAAAACTCATGGTTCAATATTATCTACAGCCACTGTTGTAATATACCTGCAACTACTGGCAATATTTCTCAGCCAGATCTTGGGGGCAATGTGCTGCTGGAAAGCCTTTAGAGACAAAGTGTACTAAGAAATCATTGCCAAATTTTTCATACATAACCTTCTGAGCCAGTACAATTTCTCCAAACAAAACAAGCTGCCACAGATAAAATTGACAGTTTTAAGGCAAGTATCAAGCAATGAAATAGATCCAAGATCTAAACAAGCGTTGTACGATTTAACAGCCTACATAACTTCTCCAAACAAAAAAATCAACATTGGCAAAATTTCACAATTTAAGCTAAGTATCAAAAATAAAATAAAATTAAAACCATAAACAAAATATAAAAATAAAAATCAATAAGAAATCCACAATACATAAATTCCCCACAAGTATCAACATCCACACTTGAATCCGTTGTATATATCAAATAATGATTCATAAGCTAATAGTTCAAGGATGAGGAAATTGGCTGTATTGGAAGAATTCTATAGGAGGTAACTACAGATGAAAACGCATAATCCTGATCCTCCAAACACAGATTTGAAGTAAGCAGATGTATTGCATTTAACCAAATGTACAAGTTCACCATAAAGGCACAGACATAATGTCAACTTGTTTTGCAGAACTTGGTCCAACTATAAGATAAGGCACTAAACCCATTCAACTGAGGACTACCGCTATGGTATAGCTAAATCTTGTAATTTCTAATCATATCCTCCACTTCTAAAATTCCTGATAACTAGTTGCAAAAACATGTCCACAGAGTGAACGACATGGATTCTACTTCTCATCATAAGTGACACAACATTTCTGCAGCAGAGAGCTCCATAAATCACTCATAAGTAAACTTTTTAACTGCTGACCCTCAACATCTATGGTCCCAACTTTTCATAAAAAAAATGGTTGCCAAAGCCTGGGAGAAAAATAACAATAGCCGAAATTTCGAGCTTCCTAAGTAATTATATATTTTTCAAATGGTACATTTCAGTCCCCAAATCTGCTTTGAAGTCAGAAACATAGACTTCTGTTCCTTCTACTTTTTGCATTGGTGTATTTAATGCTTCCAAACCTAGGGATTGAAGTTTGTCCATCCTAGGTCACACTTCAATTCGTTAATGTGTCTTTCCGGTATATGATTACATGAGAAGTTATTAAATATAAGATTATAACAGTAGTGATTAAACTTACAGTATTTGCGTCACGAAACTCGAAGGAGTTATCAAGCAGGCTGTACAAACAACAGTTTGTAGCAAACGTCTCTAATCTCTATTATAAAACTCTGGAAACCCGATACCTGTAAACAAGAGATTTTAGATGAAGACATGAGAAAATTCTAACACAATACAACAACCAAGCAGTATTAAACGCAAGAGCTTACCTTTTCTTCACCGTTAGGCATTGCACGCCAATCTTTGATTAATCTAATGAATATCTGTACACATACCTAAGTAACAGATATATCGTGTCAGAAAGTATCGTTGTATATAAATAAACGTCAAATTTACAAAGGAAAACCAAGTGCACCTACCTTTCTTACAAGAATGTCCATGTGTTTACAAGAGGTGAATAGAAGCAACTGCATAATTGGTTGCAAGGAACTCCTACTTTTGGGGGATAGAAAAACAAATGATAGATCATGTGTAGTGATCACATGAAGAAATGTATATAACGTTCGCTGAACTTCTTGCAGTTCCCGATTTTCCTATAAGGAGAACGGAGTTTGAAATATATTACTAAAAAACTCAACCCTGGGGTTCAAATTCAATGAATATGCTTTCAAAAGCAATTGATGCTTCAAATCCACAGAAGCTTTCACAGCCAATAATGAAAACATAAGACATACAAAAAAATTTGTTACGAACTATAATATGAAACAGTTAATGTAACATATTATTAATATATGCTGGATGGATGTCAACAATTCTAAATACAAAAACCATCCAGCCTTTTATATGCCTAAGACATAACAAACAAAATAACAACAACAAAAAAGAAAGTCTTCCATAATAGATAAATGATGCCGTTTGATTTTTTATTTAAAACAAGATTTGCAATTAAACTTGCATGGCTCGTAAGTGACAAGAAATTGAAGAAAAACAAAAACAGGCTAATAACTCAGTGATGAACCTTTGATCAAATGATTTGAAAAGTAACACCTTGTATGTGACTAACTAGAACATGCACAATCAGTTACATCATAATCCCTCTTATAATATATATAATATGCTTGACACCTAAGAAACAGATCATTCATCAAGCAGTTATATGACTACAAACACCTAAACCTATCATTGTAGTGTGTTACATCTCATACCTCAGTATTGGATCCAGGTCCTGAAGGGAATGCATCTATTGGAATATCCTACCCGCAATAGCAGGAAAAACGTCATCCAATATGTCACTAAACAATGTGTTGAACTTGCATATCAGTTGATTGAGCAATACAAGCAGACCAACCAACTCCTTCAGCTACAACACAAGAAAATTAAGAATTAAAATGTTGATGTCAACACAACCAAAAGACTAAAATATAACTTATGTGGCACCAAACTGTTAGTGTTTCTCTTAGAGCCTTTGTGCATAAATGCATTTCAGCAGTTACGTTTTTCTCTTCTCTATTTTCACCAATAATTTGTTCTCAAAGTGTAAATATGTATAACAAAAGTTCAAAATCAAATTATAAATTATAAATTATAAATTTGAGGAGAACTGGCATTCTACCTGGCTGTCCGCAAGCAATTGCTCTAGTGCCTTTGGGAGGTATGGGAAAACAGATGCACCTAAAGTCTCAACCATGCGGTGTATAAATGACGTCACCTGGGTACAGTATAGAGCAACATCAGTTAACAAGAGCAAATGATAGGATATCAAAAACAAAGTGCTTTGATGTTCCACACAGGAATTCTTATCTTACTTTGCAAAGGCTCTATATTAGGAAACACAACGAGTACTTGGAGGAGAACATCCAATGTCTGGATAAACAGGATAAAGAATGCCAACGGTGAAAACATAACAATGTTTACAGGGTTTTCCCACAAGCAATACACTAATCAGCGGTATAGTCAATAAACGCACACACCATCATTTCCAGTTAAGAGAACTATAGGTGATCAACTCCAAAATACAAAGAGATCAGATCCGTATTCATATCAGAAAACCCATGACTTTTTATTATAAGTTCATCAAAATTTATGATACAAATACTAAAAACGTTATATAGCTTGATTCCACCATCATAATTGGGAAAAAAATTACTAAAGAACATATAAAGAAAATGGAATACCAACCAACATGAGACCTATTGCGGGGCGACTAGTAGTTACAAGATGCTCGCTGAAGCCCTGAATGACATCAAATACCAGTGAAATATTTCATCAAGATGAAGTTCTAACCATACAAAATTGAGCTTATTACATATATGGCACATTAGCAAAAGGGGAAAGGCAAATACAATAAAAAATTGATGTGCTTTAACAAGATTTATAAGGCAAAACCCAAACGATTTGAACCGTTTCACACACATGCAGTAATATCTAATGAATAAGTAACTTCAACCAGGTATCATATTAACTAGGAGATCAAAGGGCAATAAAAGAACCTTGCTGAGAGAACTTATAGCCACGATTATCTGCTGAATGTTAGCAATTTTTTGAGGCGCCTCTTCAGGAGTCAATACTTTGGCATTCATAAGCAACGCCTCGACCTAGATGGTAGGAAGTCCATGTCAGATGCATATCTCACATTCTAGTTGGAAATTAACCAGTCATAAAAGATTTTGGGGTGGACGCATAATGTTCCCAAGATGTTATTAGTTTATACTTGCAAGTTCATCTACCTTGTTGACAAAGGTGTCAGAAGTGAAGAGAGATAATCAGACTGTTTTGCTGGTGCTACATCTTCCATACCAATCAATACACCAATTGCCTACAAAGAGAAGAACATCATATTAGACAGAATTAAGTATATGCAGCATATCTGAGAAAAAACTTACACTAGCGCAAGCACACAAGAGGTCAGTTACAGATGTCAAAAAAATTACAAAAGTACCACAAAATGTGCACCATCTTCAGATGCAGAAAGATTTTTTGATGTATAATCCATACTTGTAAATCTAGCGACTCTATCTTGCAGACTCTGAAAAGTCCAGTTTTAAACAGTTTAGCAAAGATGTAATGAAGCTGAATAATGAATTGTAAAGCTTATGACAGCTGTCCAAAGAAGATATAAACAACTACAAGAGCAATCTAAATTATTGTAAAATATTGTGGTGAAGATATGGTAGTCACATAGGAAACTGGCGGTGAAGACAGCTTGTTACCATACCTGTAAAATATTCTCTATCAAAGGCACAAGCTTCAATTTGAGTAATCTCACAGCCTTCATAAACAGATAACTTGCTCTTCGAGTCACATTGACATTGGGATGGTGTATACCTCTTTCATCGAGAAAGGCAGCCAAAACCATATGAATGTATTTGGTGTTCTCTTGTACAAACTTCATGTATCTTGTAACTGTTTCCAGATACACAAGTGCAACTAGCCTATTTGAATGGCAAGGGAACCTTGTTGATAAAATCATTGGTACCAATTCAGCTAAAAGGCCACTACCAGTTTTCATTGCCTCGACTCACCAAATGCATAAAATATAGAAATTGCAGCTTCCACCTCTTCAACATTACAGACTGATGAGGACACAACAAAGGCAGCCAATGAGTTTCTAATGAATATCTGACAAACATCAGGAGCTACCAGACCTACAGTGCGTAACAGCACAAACAAATCTTTTCGGAACTCTACCATCCTATCTTCTTCCTTCCCAATCTTATCCAGCGTATCAAGATTATCACGGTACATAGGATCATAACGGATCTCTGTACGAATTACTTCCAAAATCTGTCCCACATGATGCAGCTGTGTTTCCCTCAATGGAGAAAGAGTCTTCACTGTGGCAACATAACCTAAAAGAAATTGCATAATACTAAATGTTGACTCCAACTCGCAGTGGCTGCATCACATAGAATACGGAGGGCAGAACTTCATTCAACATCTCCATTGAAACACCCTTCGCATCCTCAGAACTCAAGTGTTTAAAGCATTCAAGAGCCTCAACCGCATACCCAGTAAGCAATGCAGCTACTTTGGAAACCAACTCTGAGTCACTATCCTTCACTACCAGCCCAAACACTCACGGATTTGAAGAATCTGCAATAGTGATAGTTTTGATTGAGGTTCCATCCTTTTAGATACCACCGCGGTCAAACACCCAGCTGCAGCACCATGGAGTTGTTCAGAAAGCCCATCAACCAGAACTAAATCAAACGCATCATTTACGAGTAAACCAATATCAATCCAAGCAATAAACCTCCTCATTGCATCTAACACAGTAGTACATAGCTCTTCATTAGAGTTCTTATACATAGACACAACATCATACCAAGATCCGGGTGTCCCAGGGAAGTCCACATTTATCACTTCAGAATCGAAAGCATTCAAAACCCGACAGAACATATCAATAACCATTGCCCCCTTAATCATTTGTGACAAGAAATCCACAAACACAGATGACCAAATTGACGGGTACTCAAAGTAAATCAAAGTCACCAGAACTTGAGCAAGTTTGTTCTTTATAAATGCAGGACATTCTAAAATCCAAACAACATTGTTACCATCAATAGCACCAAAACATGCAATCGAAAACACTGATTTTCGGATCAAATACCTCTCATTGACGAGTAACGGACCTTAACAACTTCGTACAGCGTCTGTAAACACCAAAACTTCAATGCAAATGCTACAAATCCTTAATCTTATCACAATATTCCGTAGCTTTCTGTTTCAGCTCAGAATGAACTGTGGTTTTTAGACTGAAACCTGAAAATTCGGACCGGTTCGACCCGAATTCAGACTGATCGGGTCGGGTTTAAAAACAAAATTTAATGGGTGAACTTAATCCTGACTGAACTAAATATATTCGGATCGGGTTATATTCTATGGGTAAAGACCCGACCCAGACTGAAAACCCGAAATAAATAAAAATTGTCGGCATATAAATACTAAATACCCTAAATTTCACATCACCCCTCTCTTCTCGACTCTCTCCTCTTCACTCTCGTCTCTCTCACTGTCTCAGACCCTCTCTTCAGTTTCGACTCTCTCCGCTCTCTCCCCTCTCTCACTCTCTCATTCTTCTCATTCTCATGGAAAGTTGATATCCAGTTCTTGAATCAAATTCCAATTCTGACTCAGGAGATGTTGATCCAATTCGGATTCGGATCGCTATAAAGGAGAGCTTTGAACAAGCAGGTAAAGGCATGGAGAAGAAGTTCTTTGGGTTGCGTTATTGTAAGTCTCCTTTGATCTCAGCATTTACATTCCAAGAAGTTCATCATCAACATATTATTCGGAGGAGGAAAAGCAGATGGTGGTTGTGGAGATGGCAGTGAGAGTGATGGTGTTGTAGAGGATGGTGTGTTAGCGAAGGTTTGGGTGTGGTTGTTGAGAGAGAGAGAGAGAGAGAGAGAAAAAGCAGATGGAGAAGAGAGAAGAATAGAAGGAGAAAGTGAAAGAGTGAGAGAAAGAGATAGAGGGTTTAGATCGGGAATGAATGGTGTGAGAAAGTGAGGGATAATTAGGTAATTTTGGTCTAAAAAGTTGGAATGGGACATGAAAAACTTTTTTAGTTGGAGTTGTCACATTTTTCCAATTTATATGAAATGTTCAATACCTCTAAATTAATTTCTTGATTAAATTAATTCACTTATGTAATTCTTTGATGCATTATATATATATATATATATATATATATATATATATATATATTTCTTTGATGCATTATATATATAAATAATTAAATGAATTACATGACATGAAACTTCACTTCGTGTAATAGGTATTGATATAAATAGAATATTTCATAACTAAATATGGTACGATATATCTTTGACAAAATAGCTAACACACCTCTTGAATTTAGCTATAAATGTCAATTTACACCCGCAACTTCTAATTGGTTTACCTTCTCAACTTGGTAAAACTGCCAATTTGCACTCTCTCTATTAAATTAGATGAATTTCATCCAATTTTCAATTATGTGTCATGTATGTAATGGGTATAACTGTTTTTTATAACATGTTGTAATATTAAAAATATAATGAAACAAAATATCTAAAAAGAGATTTGTTCTAAAAAAAACTACCCCCTACATTTAAAAAAAAAATCTTTACACGTTATTTATTTAATATTTTTGTACAATTTTATCATTCACTTCATATTTTTGATGGTCATGCATGAATATCTTTTTAGAAGATGATGCATACATTGATATTTTTTTTAGAAAAACTACATTGATAATCTTAATTGAAAAAAAGTAAAATTAAAATCGGATTGATGATGATGATGATGATAATGAACAAGACATAATTTGTCTAAAACTAAAATGGCTAAGTCATGCAATTCTAATTAGCCATTATTTCTCTAACGTCTCCCATTGGAACATCTTGTTTCATAATTGTTATTATTAAAAGAACAAAATCATAACATGTTAGTTATATCTTCACACGTATTATACATAATCTAAAATTAGATGGAAACCATCTAATTTAATGGAGGGGATGCAAATCAGCAGTTTTTAGCAAGTTGAGGAGGTAAATTAGCACAATTAAAAGTTGATGAGGTAAATTAACAATTAGAGCCAAATTCAGGGGGTATTTTAGCTATTCTGCCTATATCTTTTGCAAATAAAAATTAAAGTTCAGTACCTACTGCAGAAATTTTCTTAATGCCTAGATTTTTTGACCCAAATAAAGTTAAGATTTTGTTATATCGTAATTAAAAAGAATATTATATATATATATATGTATTTTAATTTTTGTCTCAACAATGTGGATTGAGAAATTATTTATAAACATTGTATAAGCTAGAAATTGAATTCATTCTAAAAAAATTAAATATAAAAAGCTAAAATATAAAACCAACGAACATAGGAATATATATTCTTTGTTAAAAATATCAATGTGGTTTAAGCTAGCGCAGTGATTGGGTCCTTATTAGAGTTGTGGTTTTTAGACTGAAACCTTAAAATTCAGACCGGTTCGACCTGAATTCAGACTGATCGGGTCGGGTTTAAAAACAAAATTTACTGGGTAGGACAAAATCCTGACTGAACTAAATATATTCGGATCGGGTCAGATTCTATGGGTAAAGACCCGACCCAGACTGAAAACCCGAAATAAATAAAAATTGTCGGCATATAAATACAAAAATCCTAAATTTCACATCGCCCCTCTCTTCTCGACTCTCT
Source organism: Comarum palustre (assembly GCA_951800085.1). Classification (NCBI taxonomy): domain Eukaryota; kingdom Viridiplantae; phylum Streptophyta; class Magnoliopsida; order Rosales; family Rosaceae; genus Comarum; species Comarum palustre. Next base: position 10,065,747 of record OX637574.1, read on the forward strand.
CCTCTTCACTCTCGTCTCTCTCACTGTCTCAGACCCTCTCTTTAGTTTCGACTCTCTCCGCTCTCTCCCCTCTCTCACTCTCTCATTCGTCTCATTCTCATGGAAACGCAGGAGACAAACTGAAAGTTGTGATCCAGTTCTTGAATCAAATTCGAATTCTGATTCAGGAGATGTTGATCCAGTTCAGATTCGGATTGTTATAAACCAGAGTGTGTGTAGCAAGGAGAGCTTAAAACAAGCAGGTAAAGGCATGGAGAAGAAGTTCTTTGGGTTGCGTTATTGTAAGTCTCTTTCGATCTCAGCATTTACATTCCAAGAAGTTCATTATCAACATATTAGTCAAGTAAATGTTTGATTGATTATTTTTGTAGAGAAGAAATGGTGATGCACTATGAAGCAACGATTTGTAAAGTCTCAAACAAAACAATCAAAGGGTTGTGCTTCAGTCAGAAGAATTTTTTGCTTGAGCTGTGTTGTTGATTAAAGCCGAAAACCTGGAAAATTGGACCAGATTGAACTAGGCTCACAATTATCAGTTTTAGCCTTGAAAATGCCTGACCCAGACCGGTCTGAAAATATCTCATTCAGCTTTCGTTTTTCTGGCCTTGATTGGCCCGAACGCAGCCCTAGTCCTTATGCCGCAAATGGTAACATCATGGGTTTGAATCACCCCCTCATGGGGAGATCAAATTTTTGTCTGGCTGACCTGTCAAGAATTGACCTGCATTTTAAAACCCTATCATTGTAGCATTAGTAAGTAGGGTATCGTTCTAACCGGGGACACTAGGGAAGGATTATTATTCTGCAAAACAAATGTTAATACACTATACATATATACGAAATCGAATGAGATTTTTGAAATGGTTCGAAACAATAAAAAGAAATAAACAAACATATATACAAGTGATCATTCAATCCTTTCAACATTTAGAACAGCACAAAGCACCGATTAGTTAACATGCAAGGTTATGAATCGGATTAACAAGCAACATTTATAATTTCGAACACTTCAATTAATTTCAACCTTTAATGACTTCTCATGTGTTTTTAGGAACTTCAAATATGCCTGAACCTAAAACATATATGTGTCACCTTGTTTAAACCATCAAATATGCCTAATCTAAACAAGATACACTTACCGTTTCACGAGTCGGTTGAAGACATGGTCATAGGTATGGCGTCACTCATCCTAATAGCATGCAAATCCCTCACCCTACCACCCTATGCAGCAACTAGAACCAAGCCATCAAATATACCTAACTTGATCCTAGATTACCACGGCAGATTAAACTCCCCCCTAATAGTTAACTTGGGTACCATTCAAATTAACTTAGGGTTTGATTATGTGCTCAGGTGATGATTAATTAATTCAAGTTCTCTAATCATATAAACACAGCAAGTTAAGTATTTTATTCAAACCCTACACATGCAATCTAATCGTTATGTTCAAACAATCACATATAAGAAATCACAAAGAAGAATCACATGATCATGCTTGAAACATAAAACCACAAAAACAATATATATATTTATGAAATTCGACAAAAACAATAGAGTATACAAAAGCTTACATAGATCCATACCTAAGACCTCCTAGAGAAAATCGGCAAAGGTAGGGTGATCGGTGAAGGATGAAAAACTCTGCAGTGAACAATGGAAGTTGCGGCAGCTTTTTGTGTCTCTAGTGTTTAGGGTTTTTGGGTAGAGCTTGGCCCTCTAAAATTTACAAAGGTTGAAGACTCTAAACTAAGAGCTATACATGTCTATTTATACAGAACAACAAGAGAAAACCCTAGGGAAATCGGCAAAGGTAGGATACACCTTGTTGAACTTGGTTTCCTCCTTTCATCTTTGGACAAGCAATCCGATTTGGACCTTGGATTTCTGATTTCTTAGACTCATCTACATGTTATTGGATCCATGTAGGACTCATACACAAGTTCTTGGGCTCTCTAGGCAGCGAAAATCCATGCAAGAACTCGGCAAGGACAGACTGGCAGAAACTGCTCAGTTTTGCAGCTTGACCTCCGTCCATTGTTTTGATCATAACTCCCTCATATGAACTCCAATTGATGCGATTCCAGCTTATCTGAAAACTAGACACGCACAGCTTTCCAACGGTGTATAGCTCGTCCTCAGATTCCTCCTGGATCTCCAGATATAAGCTTCCAAAGTTGATGTAGGGTTTCTGGAACTTTCTGCTCGGATCAAAATGCAATGTTTCGGAGTTTCTTCTTTTCCGTGCCCTCTCTTGTTGTCTTCCATGAGTCCAATCTTCATGATTCTTGATATAATATGTCCATATACATGTCATCTACACATTAAACCAAATTCATCAAAAATGACAATGTAACAATATAACGAACCATAAGAAAATAACCAAGTCTTTGTTCCAAATCGAATTTTCAACACTTAAGCACAATTTTCTGTATAAACGCACGTTTTAGCCATTGCTCTACAGAAAAATCTGGCGTAAAAACACATTAAAAACATGGCGTAAAATGCACTTATCACTGGCCTGCTGAAATGATAAAATTACCCTCAAACATAACAGTCAACTCATCAGATAACGGCTACCGGCAAAATTTAATACTTGGGTATTAAATTGAAAGCACCTTAATAGTTCAGGGGTCTTATGTAATTAAAAATACTATACACATTTGAAAATTAAACTTCAATCTCTCTGGTTGTCACAAATGACTTGTATTTGCTTGTAAAAAACTAAAGATTACAAAATTTCTAAACCCAAAAGCTCCACTATGAACAGCATACACAATAAAAAGGTTCAAAAAAATAAAGATATCTATATATGATTCAAAAGTAGTGTATATTTTGTTTCACTTTCTACGTTTTTTTTCTGAGAGGACTATTGATCAAAGTCATGTTATTGCATGCATTTTTTGTCCAAATTGCCTGCATTGCTCATATGGGTGAGTACAAACCACTTCCAAGAACTTTATATAGAGCAGTATCCGAATAGACAGTACTAGACTTAAGTGACTTGATCCGATGCCTATGCCTATGCCTCTGACCTTTTCGTCTTCGGTGGCTGCCGTTCACTTTCTCCATTCGGACCATTCCTCCCTCTTTTTCTTCACCTTTGTTGTCATTTTTCACCTTATCATGACACCCCGGTTGACCTTCTTTTCCTGATTCAGTAGGCACAACATACATAAAGGGACCGATTGGTATGTCCTTCAAGTTCATTAGAGGCTCCAAGGTCTTGACCACAGTGCTCATTGTTGGTCTCGACTTGGGGTTATGGCTCAGGCATTGATGAGCCACTGCAGCTGCCTTTCTAGCCCCTTCGGTGGAGTACTGACCCTCAAGTCTTTGGTCCATCACACGGTCAAGTTTGTGGGAGTCCTTCAAAAATGGTTTGGCCCACTCCACTAGATTCTGTTCTCTAAAAGTACGGCTCTCATCCATGGATCTTCTACCTGTTAGAAGCTCTAAAAGAACTACACCGAAGCTATAGACATCGCTCATTGTTGTTAAATGACCTGAAAACAAGCATAGGAATAGTGAGTGAATGAATATTTACTATGGAGTTTTTCAATAGTAGTAAATGATAATCTTATATTTCACATTTTGCGACGGTTGATGTGTACCTGACATGATGTATTCTGGAGCTGCATAGCCATGCGTACCCATGACACGCGTTGTGACATGTGTTTCATCACCTTCCGGGCCATCTATAGCTAGACCAAAATCAGAGAGCTTAGCTGTGTAATCACAGTCTAGTAAGATATTTGAAGTCTTGAAATCTCTATATATAATTGGCTTTTCTTCCTCATGGAGGCAGCTGAGGCCTTTAGCAGCTCCAATTGCTATTTTGATTCTTGTCAACCAAGGCAAGGTTCCAGAATAACCTGCATTAATGAACAGACCAACAAATTGTTAGATTTTCTGATCCTGCAAACAAAACTCACTAACTTTTGTGATTGCTTCAGAAGCAAGAAAAAATATCTACTTACATTTGAATAGTTGGTGGTCTAAGTTGCCTCTTTCCATGTATTGATACACAAGAAGCCTTTGTTCATCTTCACAGCAGTATCCAATCAAGTTCACAAGATTATGGTGCTTCAATTGCCCAAGAAAGATCACTTCAGCCTGCAATACAAAATTGTTTCAAAATAAGTTTGACATTTTTAGTAACTTAGAAAGCAATCATGTAGTGTCTGAAAATGGTTTTTGAAAAAAGCTTACCAGCCACTCTCTATGACCTTGCGTGCCATCCAAGTCCAAAACCTTAACAGCAACCGGTTGAGCTTCCAAGCCAGGCCTCAGCTTGTCATCAACAAACCCTTTGTACACCTTCCCGAACCCGCCTTCTCCGAGATAGTTGCTCTTGGAAAAGCTTTGAGTGATCTTTTTGAGCTCATTGTAAGCAAATATATGAAGATTTGATCCGATAAGCGAGTTTGATATGTCACTCAGAACAGTGCAGATTGATGAATTACTCAAATCCGAAGGCGACAATCTACGCGAAATAGTGCTCTCTTTGGATGATAACTGGGATTTATGTTCTGATGTATGGCTGTTGGCCCTGAAACAAGTAGGTGTGAAGAAGTTGGTGGCTAATTTTTTGAACCTCATATTGTTTGCTGAGCTATGCTGTCCAAAACGTCTGGTTTGGATCAAAATAGAGAATGACTTGGGGGTTAATATAGGTTGGATTAGATGACTACAAAAAGAAGTCAAGAATACAATGATAACGACTTGGGGGTCAATATAGGTTGACCGATGTGCAGACATCGGTCCCTCCAAGACTCCGAAGACTTCATACTGCCGAGAATTCGTTTGGTTTGTTCATATTATGACGACCAAGTCTTCTAGAGCTTTATGCATGTGTTCTGATGTAGGATATGCAATGAATTTCTGAGTAGGTTCAAGTGTTGGTCTTCAGGGGACCTCTAAAGTTTGTTGGGGCAGCGTATCCCTCTTATTCGAAATACGAGTTCTCACATTTGCCCTCCATGTTTTGCACTGAAAGATAAAAGGGGGACATAATCTTTGGTGTTAATAACTTAATGTTAGTCTCAGGATGACTCTAGATAGATAGGATTCTCATATTGGAGAATCTCAAATTCCAGATCAATGCCAGGCCTTTGACACCATGCATACACCAATTAGCATTTGATTTCGAGTTGGAAGCTCTTATATAGAAAAGTCAATTTTAGTATTGTGAAAATATTACTCCATTTATATCAGAATTCGCAACTGAAACCCGATACCTAATAGATCATCGTTTATTCCCTTTTTAGATCATTGAGAGTCTAAAAATTGACATAAGTTATGGTAGCTCTAATAGCATTGCCAACTCAACCATCTAGTACATGATAAAAGACCAAATTTGGTCACAACAAACGTAATTCTAAATAAACGTAGGGAAGGAAAGTTCATATATACATCAACTTTGCTTAAAGTTGAGTTGGACCGACTATGGAATTGAGACGCTCACAAAGTTGCTTCAATGGTTACAACCAAGGTGGTGGAAGTCATTGGTCACCTTCACTTTCCTAGTTTCTCTTGAAAAGTTGAAAGCCTTTGTTTTATGAGATTCTGTGTGGCGAGTTGATAGGACTAACTTGGGCAACCTCACTCCCATGGCCAAGAAAAATTCACACAAGCAAGAGGGTAGGGAACTGAAACAAGACGGAGAGCTTACCCAGATCAAAGCTAGGCTCTTTGTGTGTGGCAAATTGTGTAAACAGAACTGAGGCTGAGCAATCAAAATTACAAAGCACGAGTAGGGTATATATTCCGAACCAAAAGGAGAGCAATAAATATATTTTTTGCAAAAGTTTCCTGATTTACAAAACAAATCGAAGAAATCCCAACATATATCTTTTTTTCGACAAACCAGCCTATATCTTGTTAACCTCATGAATTTGAAAATGGAATGTAAATTTTGAAGAATAGAGAAATCGATACTGTAAAAGATATAAAACAATCAAAGTGTAAAAAGGGCAAAATTCAAATTATATAGAGGTATTTACCATTAACTACACAATTAGAATAATAATTACCATCAGCACGGGTCTAACCTTCGTACCCCGATCGAGGAAAAATGACAAAAAGCAGGTACGATGACGAAACGGGGGTTGTTGAGATCCTACGTTTGTGAACGACCAACTGGACTCTGGGTGCACGATTCTGATCATCAATAAGGTAATTTAAGGTTTTGAGATTTCTAGGGTTTTGATTGGGTGGTGGTGACTTTGGATATGATGATGATTTGTGTGTTTTGGATTGTGGGTGATTTTGATTTACTAGTTTTTTTTCTTAGAATTTGATCGATGACATGCTTGGTTGACCGGACAGAGTTTAAGGAATAGTGTAAGATTTAGATTTAATGGCTTTACATGTAAAATTGAATTTTCTTTTGCATGTTGGATATTAAGGAGGGCATGAATTTTATGTTTGTTAATGTAATTAAATTTGTTTGTTTTGAATCGATGAACTTTTAGTCATTTGATTAGATTCATCAGTTTTATAACTTTCAACTAACAAAAATAAGAAATCAAAAACGAGATAAACTGATACATGAATCTGATATGGTTTACACTAGTTTGCCAGCAAATGATGGTTTGCTACTGAATCACAGTAGTGTTATTGGATGTCTTGTTTGTTACAATCTAATAATGTTACTTGTTATTGAGCCTCAGTAACACTTTTGTTTTTCTGCTATGGAGGCTGTGAATTAATTTGATATCTAGTTGGCCACAATATGAGAAGTATTACTTGTTATTGATCCTTAGTAGCATTATTTTTTGGTGCTATGTAGGCTATGAGACTGAAATTGTGATCATTGTTTCATTATTTGTTACTGATACTGAATCTTAGTATTATTATTTGCTATTGAACCTCAATAGCCTTCTTTTTGGTATGTTATTTGTTACTGGATCTTAGTATTGTTAGTTGTTATTGAGCCTCAATAGTATTTGGTTGTTGTTTAGGCTGTGAAACTACGAAATTGTGATTGGTTGTGTGATTGTTACTTGCAATAGGCTAATTTGAAGGAGACTAATGGGTTCAATCTCAGATGAACATGAGATACTTATCTTATACTGAACCTCAATAGAATTGTTTTAGTTTTGTTATTGAGGCTCAATGGTTTTAGTTTTATCGCAGAACCGCATTTTGTATAATTTCATTTACTTATTGAGTGTCAGTAGATTTAGAAGTATTTATATATTGAAATATCTTATACACATATTGAAAGCAAAAATAGTAAAGAGGAAGACAATTGCAGTTATCAAGATGGATGTACCAGCAAGGTTGGTCACATAAATTAGAAAATGTTAAATTTTAATTAGAAAACTAAAAAAAACTATCTCTCATGTATTACTGTTGTTTAATATCATTAGTTGTACTGTCGATCTCTAAAGGTGTTGTAGTGGAGTTGGTTGTAAAGAATTTGAGAAATATTTCTTCCTCACTAGCACATAAAGTGGAAGTATGATATTTCTGAAAAAAAAATGGAAGTGTGATAATAGAATGTACGAAAGTGGAAGTATGATAGTCATTAAATTATGGAGATCAGTAAAATTACTAAGGGTAATTAATCATCACAAATTAGGTTGGAGCCACTAGGTTAGGTCTTATTGGCAGAACTTTTGGAAGATGATACGTCCAATATATAATGGTATTTTAACCTTTTTACTTAGTTCTACTGAGGATCAGTAAAATTCATTTATTGTAATGCTACTAACCTTGAAAAATATGTAATTCTACTGACCCTAAAAAATATGTGATGCTACTGACCCTCAAAAATAAGTAATGCTATTGACCCTTAGAAATGGCATAATACCTTGAAAAATGTGTAATTCTACTGACCCTAAAAAATATGTGATGCTACTGACCCTCAGAAATGAGTAATGCTACTGACCCTCAAAAATGAGTAATGCTACTGACCCTCATAAATGATGTAATGCTAATGACGCTCAGTAATGATATAAAGGTAATTTAGTAATTTACTAGTTAACAGATTATGTTAGTTTAAATGGATGAAAAATGAGTTATTGGTAAAAATAAAAGACAAGCTTATTAATGATAATTAAATGCTCAAAAGTGTATCTAGTGATAATTATTTAAGTTATATAATACACTAATTTCAAAGTATTACCCACAAAAAGAGGTAACTTGACGGTATTACGTGTGTAAAAACAAGCAAAACAAACGATAATATTTAGTATGTTTTTTTCATAAGGAAGCATAAATATATATATATATATATATATATATATTGACGATTATAGTAATAATCAAATAGCTAGATTGATAAGGAAAACTATGAGAGCGTCCTCTCTCCCTCAACCATATCGATGGCAGCAACGGCAGTCTTCGACAAAAACCAAAGAGGCAAAACCATGGAGATCCTCTTTGTGGCCATGGCTTCTCGAATGGATTGGAAGTGGGTTTCTCTCCTCGTCAAACCTCTCTAAATTTGGGCATCTGCTTTTGCCTCTTTAAATTTGGAATTAACAGGGATGGTGGTGCTGTAAGCGTTGTGGCAGATCGGACTTTGGGTCTGATTGGGTGTCGACATGTGTGCGGGTATATGGGAGGTCGATGGGAACACGGTGATAACTTGAAAATCAACCAAGCAAACCCTTATGTCTACCTCATCAAACCACTCTGAGATCATTGCTCTTCATGAGGCGTTCCGTGAGTGTATATGGTTAAGATCCATCATTACACATATTCGAGGAACCAGTGGTTTATGTTCTATCACTGAAGAGCATGCATACATTTATGAAGATAATGTGGTCTGCATCGAACAGATGAAGCTACGTTATATCAAAGGTGATAACATAAAACACAAATCACCAAAGTTCTTATACAGTTAGCAACAATAGACACGCCTCAAGATCCAAGTAAATCAAGTAAAATTTGAGAAGAATGTGGCAGATTTGCTTACCAAATCATTTCCTAAAGCTACATTTCAAAAGCACGTGAAAAGTATCGGAATGATAAAACTTTATGAGATCCCTTGATTTGAGTAAGATCAGAGGTTGTAGACTTCAGGGGGAGTCTAGTGTCATCACATCACCCTCAAAATGCAATACGTGTGTTGTGCTCTTTTTCTCTTCGTCCAAAGTTTTATTTTATCCCACTAGATTTATTACTTGGAAAGGTTTTTAACGAGGCAACATCAGATGCACCATTTTGTCTTTGACTTGGCACAAGGGAATTGTTAAAGGAAAAACACATTTATGTGTGCCTTCGTCAAAGCCATAATCGACGAGACTAAATCATGAGATTATTGATCAATTAGTGTAATTGTATCAATCTGTTATCAATCAGATATTATGATAATTATGTAATTTATTCTTACTTTGTAACCTCATCTCTATATAAAGAGGGGTTTCAATGAAATGAGTAAACTATTCTAATTTTACTTTTACAATATTGACGATTATAGTAATAATGAGGAAACTATGAGAGCGTCCTTTCTCTCCCTCAACCATATCGATGGCAGCGACGGCAGTCTTCGACAAAAACCAAGGAGGCCAAACCATGGAGATCCTCTTCGTGGCCTTGGCTTCTCGAATGGATTGGAGGTGGTTTCTCTCCTCCACGTTGAACCTCTATAAATTTGGGCATCTGCTTTTGTCTCTTTAACTTTAGAATTGACGGGATGGTGGTGTTGTAAGAGTTGTGGCATATTGTACTTTGGGTCTGATTGGATGTCGACGTGTGTGTGGGTATATGGGAGGTCGGTGGCGGTGTCCGGGGGTGCTCAGAATTATCAAGCAGAGCTCGATCATGGTAGTATCAAGGAGGCCATTAAATTTTTTAATGGTGGAGTCTCGAAAAGGATTCGACTGGTTCAGTGGTGGTAGATCTGATTCACAGCAATTCAGGTTTGCCGTTTAGCATGGTGGATTTTTTGCTGTAGTCAAGCGGGTGTTTCAGCTCTCGTCTATGGGTCCCAATCTACGGCCTCCTTGTGAGGTTGTTGACGAGGTGACCTAGGCGATGATGAATATGTTATGCTTCGATCTTTTAAGGCGGTTGAAGAGTTGAATGGTGGTGGAGTTCTTTCGGCGCTATTGTGCAATGGAAGGTGGTTGGGAGGGAACTACAGTGACGGTGGATTTGATATACTTTGGTCTTTCGAAGTGGTTATAGAGGTAGTTGGCGCTGGCATCATGCAAAGGATGGTGTGCTGCAAGAAACGGTGAGATGGAGGGATGTGACACGCCGACGGTGGTCAGTTGGAGGTGGTTGCTGAAAATGAACCTAGGTAGGCTTGGGCTTATTCCTCTGAGCGTTGGGCCTGCTAGAGTTTACAATTTTTGGTTTGAACTTCATATGTATTGGGTCTACTATGGGTTTGGCTGAATTGAGTGTTATTATGTTGGGCTCTATCTCTGATGTGGGTCTAGTTGGACTAAGTGCAATCTTTTTTTGATCCAAAGCGGAGTCTCGTTCCCCCTTTAGTTGGTAGAACTTAATCATTTATTCTAAGGGGGTGGAGGCACAACAATTGAAATTTATCTGAAGTTGATGTACTTTTGATTGTTAGAGATCTAATGTAGCTAAGTGTTTAGCTACCACGATATTGCTTCCGAAGCGGAAGCGAGCAGATCTGTCACAGAAACGGCCGAAATCGCTCGGAATCGAGCTTCCTGGAAAACTTTGGTTTGAGGCATGGAGGAAGCGCACGCTTCCTAAGTGGAAGCTGCATGGTGGCAATAGTCGGAAGCTTGACGCCGAATCCATTGGTGAATGACCCAGGTGAAGTCCTCGAAGACTTCGAAGGAGGCCCCGACACCACCTTCGTCGTCGGAGTTCCAGATCCACCCAAACCATCCCAAACATCAACACCTAGATCCAGTTTGATTCATTCGTCTCCCGACCCGATTTTCAGCCCGTTGGAATCGAAGAGCTTTGGGCAAAGGGTTTCTCAACGTTGTTGGGTGAGATTGATTGAGTCAGTGGTGGATCCACTTGTAGGCGAGCTTATGCAACTGCCCAACCTCGAGTTTTTCACCAAGCCATTTTACCTTTGAGATATGAAGGTTTTGCAGGGAATTTCTGATGAACGAGAGGCAAGCCAAGAGATTGAAGAAGACACCAGGCAGAAGGTTAAAGAAGACGTGAAACTGTTTTTACCCTCTGTAATTAACTTACCTGACAACACCATTTCACACTGATTTTATAATTTGTTGAAGTTACTGTACAACACAAACTATCAACACCGCTCATCCAATTAAGAATTTCTCCTCCCTGTAATCACTTCAAGAATCTTCTTTTCTATTTTCATGATTTTATTATATATTTTATAGGTGTTATGTTTCAATTTTTTTAAACAAGAACAAACACATTGTAATTTTGGTTCAAATACATTTTCTTTAAACTAAAAACAAACTATACTACACTTACTAATTAATAGTTTTGCCCAATGTGAAATTTTGTTATGTATCCGCCACTGGATTGAGTGATGGGTGTGTGGGTATGAAAAAGAATGGAGTGGTGATCGCTATGACTGAGAAAAAGAGAGGAATTGAAACGTTAATTACAATATGTTGTTTTCAATTTGTTTGGAATGAGAGAGAGATAGAGAGAGAGAGAGACAAATCTGTGTTTATGCAGAAGGACAAAGAAAAGAAGGATAAATAAATTATATGGATTTTGTTGCAAATATGACAGATGTGATTGTGGTGTTAGACTCACACACATTGTGAATGTAGCATTGCCCATGTGGACGGTGAACCTTTTAATTAGAGTGTTCATCGCATTTCTCGACACCTTACTTTTATTTGATTTGTATTATTGCTTACAATAAATAAAAAGGTTAGGAAAACTAGTGATATTTATGTGTTTTTAACTAAAATATAATATATATTATTTTATTACTACGCTTCCAAACGATTCGCTTCCATCAAATTTTGAAAAAAAAAACGTTTCCGTGCTTCCGAACGCTTCGCTTCCACGTTTTTGCTTCCATTTCCGTGCAATGTAGGTGTAGTAGTCATAAAGGAGTGATTTCTATATGACGTGCCGAAATATGGTTCCTTGTACTATTTGCAATATTACATTCATATATATATATATATATACAAAATATCACGTGACCTCATAGAGGATTAGTGAATCATCCTTGAATAAGAAATTATTTGTTGAAGGAAAATAGATTTTCTAGTGTGTGTCTTAGTCAAAATATAATCAGAATAGGATTTGATATAATATTGTAATAGGGAATATATGTATTTTCATTATGTATTGTATCATATATATATATATATATATTGATTATTCTCCCCAATTCACTTATTCAGTTTATTTCTCCAGTTACATGTTAGCACCACTTTGTTCTAACCCTAAGTTAATAGCCAAAAACCCTAGAAAAATTCTGCCGCGCATATCTTCCTCCCACGGACGTGCCACTAGCCCTCCTCCACCATTCTACTGCTTCATTAAAATCTCTATCAGCCTATTTGGAACCACAATCGAATGGATCAGAGGCCGTGAAATGTGGCTTTTCTACTGGAAGAATCTATTTAAGAAGAATGAATGAAAAGATCATACACTGATGTCTCTAGATTTGATCTCCTTCAGCAAAAGATGATCAAAATTGCTGCGAAATCAAAACCCATTGATGGGTCAACGTGTCTTTGAACAACAAAAAGCTAAGTTTAATTATGCTTACTTTATATTTAATTATACATATACCTTTTGTTCATATATCAATGGCTGCATATACTATCTCATGCTTTGGTCACCATGACCAAACTATGTTATTCCTAATATATATATATATATATGCTAATAGAAATCGCAATTTGTCATGAAATTATGCCAGTAGAGAGAGTGAACAAAATAAAGACTCAGAATGTGAGATTACGGCTGAAGCATAAGATGGATTCATGCTCAAAGCTCTCTACTTTATCCACTTCTGCGCTGGTTTATTCCCATGAATCCACTCACTGATGATCATATATATTCATGGTCATCAATCAGTGAAGTTGACAAAATGGAACTCCACAGCAAATTACAAAAGCTAAGCAATTTCACTTGCATGATCTTAATTATAACATGATTATATTTTATTTTTGTGCATATATATTCACATATATACACACATGATCATTGAGCTATTGTGCACTACAATGATTTTGATACAAAAATATATATTTTTCCCATTATTTAGTCCATCTATTGACTCACAAGATTGAGGGGCTAATCACGTATTTGTTTTGAAGGCTACAAAGCTGGTACTGTGATGTTCATATGCCGAGGACTGAGAATCCTCTATGATCTCACATTTGAACCGATAAGCACGTAACAATTCCAAAGAAACATACACGTCTGCATTGGCACGTGAGTGTATAAGAATTTCAAGTTTAATGTCCAAGTAAGTTTTAAATTAACGTTCATGCTTTTTGTTGATTTTAATTATGAGAATTGTGTCTTTCATCGGGGATTTTCCAACTTCCCTTCTCTTTCATCCCAACCCCTCATATGACGTGAGAATTTTAAGAATAAATAATTTTTTATTACTCATTCAATTTTTCGTAACAAATTACAACTTTATCTTTACTTTTTTCATTAATTCTCTCTCTTCACCCTATATCATTCTTCCTGATCTCAATTTTCTTCTTCTTTCTTCTCCTCCTTCTCTTCTCTCTCTCTCTCTAAAAGCTAACTCTCTCTCCTCCCCCACACACAATTCTTTCCTATCATCTTCTTCTTTTTCTTTCTCCTCCCCTTCTCTTTCTCTAGAAGCAAACTCTGCCTCGACGACAAGACCTTCTTCTCCCGTTCTTTCTCTGTTTCTCTCTCATCTCGTCGCACCTCCACCACAACCTCACAAGATTTCGATGACAACGGTCCTCAACGACGACGCTTATGGTCTGGGGTTGACCTAACCAGAAAACGCCGTCATTTCAACTAGATCTGGACTTCGTCATCTCCTCGACGTCGCCGGAGCTAATCCTCATACCCAGATAGGTTTTTCAACAGCCAAATATGCCCTATTTATCTCGTCTTACCTAAGCTTGCTTCTCTGAAACAACCGCGACGGAGACGGTGGTAACGACTCCACTAAGAATGCTCATCATCAAGGAAGAGCACGAGACTGTGTCGGGCTCGTCCTCTGAGGCAGTCTAGTCCTTCCTTAACCGACACTTCTTCTCCAAGTCGACAACGACGAGATTGCGTAGATCTGATTCTTCTCGAGGCGACTTTGATCTGCGAAAGCTTAGTTAGAAATTTTTTTATACTCAAATTTGATTACTGAGGATTGATAAGTGATTATTGTGGTTAGTAAGTTATTAATTTATCAATAAATGCCCAAGTTTATTAACCCCAATATACTCCAAATCCAAGTTTATTAACCCCAATATACTCCAGATCTAAATTTATTAATTTCAGTGTACTCCATATCCAAGTTTATTAACCTCAGTATACTTCAAATCAAAGTTTATTAACTCAAGTATACTCTAGATCTAAGTTTATTAAGCCCACTATATTTCAAATCTAAATTTATTAACCCCAACATATTTCAAAAAATGAAGTTTATTAAACCTAGTATACTTCATATTTCTATGAAACACAATTTTCCGGTCACCGAAGAATTTCCGGCGACCGGAGTCCGCAGCCAGTGTCTGAAGTCAGGTGGTCGGTGACTGGAGTCGATTAGGTGTCGACCATGTCTCATCTCTATTCTATTTTCTCTCTCTAAGTAAGTTTTAATAGGTGAGAGTAGAACAAGTATTGAAATATTATATGTTGTTATGAGTTTTGTTGGAATTAGTACAAATTAAAAAAAGTTGAAATGATCAATGTTTTTAAAAAAACTGTTGAAATGAGAAATAAGGTCAAAAAATTTATACTAAATTGACATTATCTCTTTTTTTAGTAAACGGATAAGATTGTGGTTGCACTTTTGTATTTTCATTTTCAAAATAAAAAAATCATGATTATACAAAACTTATTAGCAATCATTCTACTATCTAATTGTGTCACGTGTCATGAACCACATCTGATATAAATATATTTGCTTGTAATAATCTAGTGAATATTGGTGACATGCACTATTCAAAATGATAAATTAGTCTGTTTTCAGAATGATAAATTAGTCTGTAATTTGACCAAAAGAATTTCTTTAACTAGAAATTGATAAAAAATCACTGGTCAAAATCTTTTTTGATAAAAATCATAAAATTCATTTACCAGCAAAAAGACAAAAAGGCCAGCAGAAAACAGTCGTATCAAGTAGGCCCATATTAAACCCACGCAGATAAACCGTCGGCCCAGGCACCAACTCGCCTGGAGCACCCGAGCCAAGCCCAGTCAGTCATCTATTAAGACATTCAGCACAACCTTAATTCATCAAATCAACAAATATCAAACGCCTCTTTTTTTTAGAAAAATTTCATTAAATGACTTCATGACGTGTTTCTACCTATTATCCCAAAAATGTGGTATACACAGTAATATAGTATTATTCTTTTCTTATTATTATTGCGACATACCGACATACAACATATGTAAGGATGTTATAATTTATTAGATCGGGTAAAATATAGAGTCGTGTTTAACTTTGTTTTATATATTTATACGATAATAAATTGTTAAATTATCATAAATATGATATTGAATTCAAAATCAAATTATAAAATATCGTTTTAACTGTTAAAACCTGTTTAAAAAAAGAAATTTAAATACCTAAATATTCTTTTTTTTCTTTTTCATGTTTCTTTTACTTCATAAATAGATCTTAATGAATATAATGCAAAACTTACATTTTTTCCTTCAAAGTTGAGTTTGTAGTGTTGGTACATGTAACGGGGTTTGCTGAACAAAATAATTTCTCTAGGGTTTCTTATATATATAGTAGACAAGATCATAGAAAATTATAAAATTATTCTTATGTTAATGAGTTTTATCGTATTACAGGTTTAACCCTAAACCAAACCATTAAAAATTGTGGTAACCCTGTATGAAACCAACTACAAACCTCAAGCCAAATCCTTATAATTTCGTTTGTTTTCGTGTCGTGTGGAATTCTACCAGACCTATAATTACATCATTCGTCTCGACATAAACTTAACTCTCATGGTTAATCAACATATTATAGATAAGATACTATATGTTGTTCTTCTCACTGTACCACCTTTTCTAAGTGGTTAAATGAGAACATCAATACCGTATAATACCACTTCAGGGGTGTCCATTTGCACACCAGCATCGTCAACATTAAAGTTGCAAGTAAACCCTAAATTAGTATCCAGCAAACACCATTATAAGCTCCGTAACCACTAATTTTAGGCCGAGATGACAAGAAAAGCCGTCAATAAACTTATGAGGAAACATAATAGGTTGAAATTAATTTAACCCTAACCTATGGTGATTATGGTCACTCAGTCAAGCCTACTACACAATTATAGCAACATCATCGATCAGAATTACAATACATTATCCAAACCAGCAGAAGTAGCATTTCTTAGTAAAAACGTGCCATGATCTCTTTGCATAAGTCGCGGGTGCAGTTGTCTCTATCAAATATCACTATTATGATCAATAATTAGTAATCGTAGCGTGCATGGAAATGAAAATGGAGCTACAATCCAACACATGCATGAGTTGTCTTCCACGTTTTGGGCTACATTCTAAGACGCAACACCAACGAGATTTACTCACGCATGAATTCACTTTGCACGTCCTCCCAGCAATACCAAAAATGTGATGTACCTGAGTATGGCATCGATGAAATCCACTGCTGCGGTACAAACCCTATTACTCAAACATACAAAGACTTGATTACTTTTTTTGTACATAAAAATTTATGTAAGAGGGAGGTTTTCTTACATTATCAGGATCAGAACAAACATCTGATCTAAGCCTGTAGACATTTGAATTTACAATTGGAATGACTTATTTAATTTAATCAAGGATGTTCTCATTTATGCACGTGTTTTGTAAAAAAAACTAACCACATATATTTTGACTAAACTATGCTAATTTTTTTTTGAACCAAGATGAAATTTTATTGCACTAAGAAACTACTTATTACTTAAGGGAGGTAGAACTCCTTCAAGTTCCATAGAAACAGGCTAGGACCATATCAATGAAGGGAAATATCTAAATTTAAAGCCAATTTAGCTAACTTATCAACAATTAAATTGGACTCTCTAAAAACATAAACAAAGAAAGAACAAGGCATAACATACATATCAGTTTTGATATCATCAATCACGTGACCAAATGAAGACTCGTCCTCCACTGAACAAGAACATGCCTTAAACACTGACGCAATCAGTCTCAAAAACTAAGGGGGAAAGATGAAACTCTGCAGCAAACTCGGAAGCTGCTCTTCCTGCTAATACCTCAACCATATATGGAGAAGAGATATTTTAAACAAAGACCTCCCACCACATGAGCATTAGAATCCCAAATCACAACTCCAAACCTCCCTGATTAGTATCAACCTCGAAGGCTCCATCCAAGTTGGCCTTTAACCAACCAACCGGTGGATAAACCCAAGGCTTCAACACCCTTTTGTGTGGAACATGCTTATGCATAACATATCGCAACAACAGAAAGTAGGTTCGGATCTAGTAAAACAGCTTATTTAAGGAATTCACCAGCAACATTGCAGAAGTAATCATTCTCAATAAACACCTTCTTGGACCGGAGAGTCTCAAATAGTAGGTAATATCGAAGAACAAACTTTCCAAGTATGCACCTTAATCTTACCCGGTAACCCAAGCTACCATATCTTCTTCCATAATTGTGGAGACTCGGATGAACTTGAGGCTGACGAGGAATCTTGAGAAAGGGACCGAACTAGCAGATATGTTATTGTTAATACCTGAAAAATCACTCATTTGCCCATGCGATGAAATTCATGTGAAATTTTATAATCTTTGGTTAAATCCTAGATTTTAACATACCAAGTAAACACGCCATGGATGTGGACCTAAGAAGCATCCACAAATTCTTAGGGCTTGTAGATTTGGGTGTGGTCTGGAAGGTTACAAAGACACACGACACTCATTTATCGATTTAATATCGCTAATAATTTTGGTCTTGGACGCAAAATTCAAGCACGACGTGTTAAATCAATAACAAATCGATGAAATACAGGAGAATTAGATTATTTTTTCCTTAATCCAAAACACTTTCGATATCCAAGCCCACATAAGAAAGCTGAACTTCCCTTCAAGGGCCCAAATCTCTCTCTTGCACAAAACCCCAAGTTCTTTCTTCTCCATCAGTTTCGTATGTTTTCCCCTTAAATAATCAATTTTCTAGATTATTTCGTTCCCCGCAGCAACCTAATAGCAGCTTCACACAACAACAAAAAACTTCTTTCTTTCCAATCCGATAAAGAATGTTTGTAATTGATTCCAAAGCTTTTCTTTCATTCTCGAGGACAAGTTCACGGGTTTCAATTTGTTTTGTCAATGTCGTTCCTGAATTTTTGTCCCTGCAGCCATCCCCGCAGTGAGACGTCTTTTTCATCTTCTGAAGCAAACTTCTCTTTCCCAGGTTTTAAGGCCAAAATCACGTGTTTGAGGAGAGAAATCCTTTTACGTAGCAGATTAGGCATTGCAAACCACCTCATAAACCATCAATCAAGCCTATAAAAAGAGAGATTTAGAGTAACAAAGGCAATCAAGCAACTAGTCCATAAAACTCATGCATTCATCTGATCAAACCATAACCATGAAGTCCCCCCATAATCACTCAAGCCAAGCTCTCATGCCTTTAAGAAATTATCCTTAGCTTGTTGAAACCCAGCCTTTTTCTAGAAAACCAGTCCGATTCTCTCATTCAATGTGGTGCGCGCTCTTCAGCTCTTACACCACGCTCAAGTTACAAGTCTCATTCATTGTTTGAATCACGAACGAATTTCTCTCATTAATAAAATTATTGGGTTGAATTTGGCCTAGTCATGTTTAATGCAAAAAGAACCGTCACATTTTGGTGACTTCACTGGGAATTAAGTTGTGATTCAGGCTATTTGTTCTTGATTGTCCCTTTGTTCAGTCATGTTTTTGCTATTCATTACTATTGCAGATTGTAGTAACAAAGAGATATCTCTATTTACATGATTTAGTTTTGTCGTTGTGTTCTTGTTGCAAGGATGATTTATATAAGTTTGAGTTTTCTATGTAAAAATACATAAGTCTTCATCGCAGTAAGCCTGATGCATACATTGAGTACCTGCAGTGCTACCAATTTTCATCATTTACCAAGTTACCTCATGCATATAGACTTGCGGACTTACGTTGAAGATTTAAATCTCAGTGCCAGCAGCGTATATTCATGCTAGACAAAACCATCCCAAAAGAAGCATTCAAAGCCAAAGTCGACTAAAAGACCCATTTATGCGCGTTCATGTGCAATCCCTCAAAAAATATCCATTGCAAGTCTTTTTCGATCTTCTACTGCAGTTGTGTTAAACTGCCATATGCTCCAAGCCTTGTTCAATCCGAAGTCAAAAATAAGTTCATTTCTCTCTTGTTGCAAACCTTTTCCAATTTGTAGCTTTCTCTTTTCACTTCCACACATTTACTATCGTACCAAAAACATTTATAGCAAACTTTTCTTGGTCACATTTGAAACAATCAATGTTTTTCCGAATCCAAATCCTCCATTATTATAGCCAATCATGCTCTTTTAAAAGCATGATATACCGACCATGTTTATTTGATAGAAGGGCTTTGCTGATGCGTGCAGTGAATATTGCAAAATGTGCTGCTAATATTCCATCTTTAACATGTTAAAGCTATGCCTATAGACTTGGGGGCTGAGGTTGAAAGTTCAAGCTCTTAATCACTATGTGTGTATCCATGTCGGAATGGACATCGAATAAATGTTTTAATTTGTTCTTGTAGTCATGCCTTCAATAAAATAACCATTCACAATGTCAAATTGAAATCATGCTCTAGCCACTACACACAGTTAACAGAAATCCTCATTGTGAACTTCTTTTACCTAACTATCCCACAACTAAATTGTTCATAGTGTAGCAACCAAAATCTCCCATTTGCACGTACATAATAAAAAGCCTAACATCATAACTCAAACCAAAACAGAGTAAAAGCTCTCACTGTAGTAACCAAAATCTCACCTACTTATGATCAACAAATTACTCAAGCTGATACCAAATCAAACCAACTATTTTAAGCCTTTATTAAACCAATCATTCATGCATAGTTCAAGTTTTCACCCAAGGGTCCAATATTGATACAAGTTTTAATGCCAGATTTAGCTGAAGTCAAATAAACATTCATATTTCATGCCACGACCCAAACCTAATAGTTACCTGTTTATCGGGTAGTAAGTGTTACCGAAGATTTTTGACAACTTTCATCAGTATTATAAGTTACTACTAGAGTTTATTTTCAAGTTTATCTAGAAATTGTAAATAGTGGATTTAATATTCTGAAGTCGTAGTACATGACATGACGAACTCGTCGGTATGCCCGGATTATTTTCTGAAACAACGAACTATTTTCTGTTAATTATTGAAGATTACATTTATTTTCAATCACTGTTTTTAGTAACTTTTAGTTATATTTAGGGTAACTTATATTTACTATTGATAAATAATATTTAACCTTTAAATATGGGCCGTCAGATCAAGTAGGGATTTTATCTGGGCCGTCGATCCGTGTATAAAATAAAGAAGAGAGTGTTGACCGGGGTCAGACACTCTCCCCGATTCTCTCCTTCGCTTCTATGCTCCGATCGCCTTCACGGCGGAGCACCGCCGTTAGGCCGCCTCTCGGTGCACCAGAGGTGGCCACGGCTTCGTCTTGTCGTCCCCGGGCTCTTCATGTCCTTAGATTTCGTGGAGGAGCTACGGTGAGAGAGAAAAGGAGGAGAGAAGGTGACCGAACGTTTGATCAAGTTTCCGATCCGGGTCACGACGGCAAGCAAAATTGGTGTGGGTAGCTTGGCCTCAACTTCTTGGACGCGTCTGTGGTCTTAGTTCTACAAAAGGAGCTTGGTGGAGAGAGATTTGAAGAGGAGAAGCATTCGAAATTTCCCGATCATGGTTCGGTGTTCTCCGGCCACCGGCGAAAGCAAGTGAGGTATGAAAGATCACCTACTCATCGAGCTCTACGTCTTTCTATACTTGATTTTGGGTTTGGTTGAGAGATGAAGCATTTGGGTTTAGGCAGTAGAGGACCGCCGTACTGCGGCGGGTGGTTATTTATGTAGTTTTGGGTTTTGGATCAGTATATAGAATTGATAAAGTGATTGTAGATGCTTTGATTTTGATATTGGTGGAGTATTGAGAAATCTGAGTTTTGGACAGTGGAGGTCTGCTGTGGTGGTTGCTGTGTTCGACGGCAGCAGTGGTGGCTGTTATGTTCGACAGTGGAAGTGACAGTGATTGAGGTGGTCATTTGTTCTCTGAGTTTGGTTGAGTTTAGTAGCAGCAGTAGAACATATATGTTTTGGATTTTCGATCTATGGAGTTTAAGTAAGCATTTATATTTTTGTATAGTTGATTGAGATATGGTGCGATTACAGGGATGGATAGTCAAGGCTCTTATGGTCATGGAGCAAATGTCCAGATGATGGCTATATTGTGTAATTGATTTTTTATGCATGAAGTATATACATAATTAGAGAGTCAGATGATGGAGAGGTATAGAGAAGCTGGATTTCATGTTGTCTGAGAGTTGGATGAAGAATCGGCGTTGCTTTAGCAAAAATAGTTGCTACCGTTATTACTGTTGCTGCCGTTATTGTTTGTTGTTGCTGTTATTGATTCTTAGTTTGTTTGATAAAGAGAATGGAATCAAAATCATAAGCATGGAATCAAAGGTGGAGGATTTGTATGGCTTATGCATGTGTCTTTTGCTGCGGTAAATGCAAGTGGAATGAGCTTAGATGTCATTGATTGATTAAAGGTAGAATTGTACAAGGTTCGGCCGGCAAGGGATGGGCATGGAGTAAGAATTAATATAGGAAGTAATGAATAAGACAAGGCATTGGGTGTCCTTAGCAATTTCAAGCAAGGATCGAAAGTGTGATGCAATCCCATGAGCAGAAGGGTAAGGATTTCAGAAGTGTTACTAATTTCGTTTAGCATCGGAACTAACGTCGGATTCCAGGTAGGATCTCTCAGGGAACCTTTTTTTAAATTGATAATTAAATTATAATTGATATGTGTGCTTGGTGTGTATTGAGTGTTTTAACTCTTGGATGTTTAATACTTTCGTTTAAAGGCATGTTGTATCGTTGAACTACGAGTAACTTGATCCCTGAGTACAGGGTATATAGGCAGCCTGTCTGGGATTCTGGTGCAGTCACAAATAACATCTATACCCTAGGTCCTCTGAAAATAGTTCGTATTGAAATCTAACTCTGTAATTGGGATAACCTCAGGTATAATGAGGTTTATTCGGTGTCATTTGGATTAGATGAAAATGTGTTGGGTAAAGGATTATCCTTTTCAAGAGGAATTATGAGAAAATCTCTTTTAGAATGAGTCCTGCATGTTCTATCCCGGGTTTAGAGAGGTAAACTCAGGTTAGGGCGTGACATTTGAAGCAGGCCAATGCATCCACTGCTGAAGTTAAGTTTTTCACATGTTTCTAATATACAAAACATGTTATTCGTGCTAATATCATCACCGACTCTGGTGCACAAGTGTTCAAGTCATCGCTAACACTAGTGCACAAATATTTAAGGCCTGAAAGCTTTTTTACAACTGAAGAACAAATCATTCTAGTTCATAAACTTTCCTGCAACATTCTTCTGAACCAACCAGGCCATATGTATAACAAAATAAATCTAGCAGCTTTCTTTAGATGATCCAACATACAGCTAAGTCTCCAATCTATGTTGTCATATCAAAAAGGTCTTGCCAACTTAATTTCCTCAATTGCTATGGCATGCAATACAAGATCAAGCACCTTAAATAATTTTGTCTCAGACTTGTACTATACCTTTTTGAAAAGAAGCTTCTCCCACAATGTTCTTCAACAAACTTTGTAGGAGGGATAAAAAAAACTCAGAAGAAACCATCCATCCTCAAGAAAAGAGGTTGTGCCACTCAAACGACATGGAACTCCCTCAACAACAATACTTAGAGCAATCCACTTCAAAACAAACAATGAAATTTCTAAACCACATCTGAACATGATGCTCAAAAAATGATTCAGCCTGCATAAAGGAAAACGATGCATTCATAAAATATCAGTAAGATGTGTGAGCAACATGCAAAGGAAGCAAATGATTATGTGAACTATGGAGTAGCTCCATACTTCACATAATCATGGGGATAAACACATTTCATTATTACTGAATGAAGCAATGTTGCTACTTCCTCATTATGGCTACCCTCCGCAAAGACAAGCACCTATTGCACTATTCCTTTGTTGAATCATCCACATTAATACCTAATTCAAATATAGGGAGGAGGTCACAGAATGTACAAAATGGAATAAAGTCAGGCATCAAGCTAGAGACACATACTCTGCAACTACAATGTCATCACCATACAAGAAAACAAATCTCAACACAAAAAGAGAAATATACCACACGCCCAAGTCCAAATCATTATATGTATACATAATGATAAAAACGAAAACCACAACTACTCTCTCCTAACGTAACTGCGGCTAAGTTGTCCTGCAAATTTATCATACAAGCATTCCAGAAGCTCATGTCAATAGTCATGCAACAAATAAACAGTCATTACGGTAAGCAAATTATACGGATCCAAGTAGCCAACGATACTCAAGCAAGCAATCTAAACTCAATTAGGCAGCAAGCAACACCCATTCATGCCAAAATAATTATACCAAGCAATTTATATGCCATCAATTAGAGAACGCAATCACCACTCAATCAAGCCGATTTCAAGCAAGAGACAAACATCATGTTCTATATTACTTGGTGGTTGAGTGACAACAATCTTTTTCAAAGCCATTGTTGAAGTTATAGTCATCAATTCATTTATGAGACCATCATAATCTGTAGTTAATCTGCATAATATGCATAGTATCATCCAGTTTCTCTCTCACAAGTTTTTGGCCAGAGAAAAAACATGTATTCTACTTTTCATAACCAATGTCTTCCACAATGATCAATATGTCAATACGACATTATCCGAACTTTTTCCATCCAAAGAACTAATTTGAATTCCAATAGATGAGTTCTATCGTCGTTCTCTGGATTATTCTCTTTCCCCGCAGCTCCTGGCCATGCTTCATTCTTTTATCACCACTGTCAGGACCCACCCCGGGTTAAGCCCCTTTAACCCGAAGTAAATCCTGCGGGGACCACCTCAAGGGAACTTCTTACCGAAACCCCCTTGAAATGGCCAACCCTTCCTACAAAACTAACTAAACCGGGTTAGTCAGAGCAGTCTACAAAGATGATTACCCCAAAGAATTTCAAGCAGCAACGGAATGATCGACTATGCCTCGACTCTCGTACGCGCTCGACCTCCTCTCAAGAACCCTGCATCACTGGGCATTTAAAAACGAAAGGCCCAGGGGAGAAACATTTAAAAACTGTTAGAGTGAGTGGACGAAAATCAAATATAAAAACTCTATTTCCTTTAATGCTCTCCCAAAACTTTAATGATTTAAATAACATTTATGCATGCCCACAATTACTAAATTTCCACAAATGCATGGTAAGATAAACCAGTAAGGAATATGGGAAGAGAAATTTTCACAAACATAATAAGTCTGACCTCTCAGACTAGGGTCGGAGCTAAGAGCTCTAGTTGCGCCATCACGCTATGCTAGCTAGATAAAATAATACGGTCAACCCTTATAATATCAACCTGACCTCTCAGGTTTGTCTGTCCACTCAGACCAGGGTCGGAGCTAAGAGCTCTAGATAAAGTGATAATGGTCAACCCTCATAGTATCAACCTAACCTCTCAGGTTTGTCTGTCCACTCAGACCAGGGTCGGAGCTAAGAGCTCTAGATAAAGTGATAATGGTCAACCCTCATAGTGCACTACGTAGTTTGCCTGACCTCTCAGGCTAGGGTCGGAGCTAAGAGCTCTAGTAGCGCCCTCACGCTACTCTAGCTAGCATATTTATTGGTCAACCCTTATAATATAAATTTCATAACAATACTTTACTCAAATTTTCTTCCCAAAACAAATAAGTAAAACCATTCCTCGTCATATATGCATAAATCCACTTTCCAACGAAATTGCGGGTTCAATTCCTTTCAAAGGACGGGCCCTCCCCGTCTATAACCATTTTCGGAAAGAAATAGAAAATTTAAGTAATAATGGTAAATACGTTCAAGCATAAAAATCAATACCTCAAACATAGTAAAAATCTTTAACCGAGGTTCCCGCTAAACTTTATCCCAAGCAACATTCAAGAACCCGAGGCAAATATGATTCTCGAAAACAATCATAAAACCATGCAATTAACTCAATAATTAAGGCATGCATTCATTTAAAATAATATGTCCACTCACAGTACTATTGCGACCTTCCCGTTCGGAAAGCTCCTCGAGCGAACCCTCGAACTAACCGCATAGTCGAGCCCGTCTCACGTCCGACCAGAGACTGTACCAACAAATCATCATTTTAGTCATTCACAGTTGACTTGGTCTTTTCCTAGTTTGACCAGGAACTCCTATTTGACCACAAGTTGACCGAGTTCCTTTTTATGCCATTTTAACCCTTTTTGACTTTCTTTCCCGGTTATCGACTCTTAACTCTATTTACCGGAAGTCCGACTCAGCTTCCGAACTTTCCGTTATCACTTTAACTTTACGTTAGGGTGTCACGTATTAATCAATATATATAACCTCGAGTCGATATACCGATTTAACATTTTCTCATAAATTCCAGTTATCTATTTCCGATAACCATTTAACACTTTACCCATTTAACCAACAAGTGTCACATTCATTGAACTTCAATCCTTTAACCATTTTTCTAAAAATGCAACTTTCCCAAAGTAGAGACTTTCCCTTAATGGAAACTTTCCCAAAGTGGAAAGTTTCCCAATTAGCAGGTTTCCAAACATAGAAGGTTCCCAAAATGGAAAGTTCCCAATTTACGGTTAGTTTCCGTTTTTACTCGTTTCCTTACGTAAATTCCGATTTACGATACTTAACCCTATTAAACGGAAACAACACAATCTTAAGGAGTCGAAGACTACCTCTCGGCATTTCTGCCGGTTTAACTGCATCTCCGGATCGTCACCGGATTCCGGCAACTTGCCGGAATCCTCTGCCGGATTCCGGTCAACCTGCCGGAAATTCGCCATAACCTCCTCGTTTCTCCGATTACCAAGTTACGACAACACATGCGTAGGGAAACAACAAACAACATCATCAGCAACAGATCAACACACCACAGCAACTACAAATTCCCAGTAGCTAAAGAACCCAATAGATCGACTGCCTCTCACCTCCCAAAATCGATCTGAGGCATACAACAGCCTCCTCTGCTCCTGTCCTTCCCTCCGTACACCACTCCTCCTCAGATCACCGAGACCTAGCCTCGGGTCCATGCAGCTGCTCCAGAACCACTGCAGCTTTTCCAAGACCTCACCAACTGCCTCCAAACTCCCCCTCGGTCCTAAACCGTTTCTTCCTGCTTCACCTGAGCTTGAGAAGCTCACCAGAACTCCAAAAGAACACGGTCGCCAGAGCCAAGCCTTGAACCCAGAAAACAGTGAAACACACAGTGAAAAGGGAGTTTCCGATTCAAGCTCCAATCGATTGATCAGAAGCATGGAAAAGGAAGAGGAAGAGAAGAGAAGAAGAACCAAACCTCTGGTTTGCTAATTCATGGCCTGAATCGCCGGGAATCGCCGGAGTTCGATCGAGCACAGTGGTGCTCGATCTCCGCCGTGAATGCACGCCTGAGAAATCCAAGGACTGGGCTAGGAAGTAGAGGAAAAGAGGAGAAGGTTGGAGGTGGTCCGCCGGCCTGGGGTGGCCAGAGTCGCCGGCGCCGGGCGGAGGTCTGTGGAGGGAAGCGAGAGCTCGGGTTGAGCTCAGTTGACCGAATTGGTGAGTTTTGACCGAGTCAAAACTCACCCCCTATTTATAGGGAAAAGAACGGTCCTGATTCAATCTGGAATAGATCCAACGGTCCAGATTTAAAGAAGGTAAAAAGTAAAAGGTAAAATGGTAAAAACTGATTTACCGGATTGATAATTAAAATTACCGGAAACTTCGAAAATTCATAGAAAATAAACCGAAGCTCCGAAAAATATTCCGAAAATACCAAGAGACTCGTGTCGCCACGTACTACCACATCGAGTCATCGAATCAGGTATTTGGAGAACTTAGAAAAACTCGAAAATTAACTCGAGCGATAACTTATCGAATTACCGATCGAAATTAAAAACCCTCGGTAACTCGTGAATCTCTGTGAGAGGTAACTTTTATTAACTTCAAAAGATTCGGGGTGTGACAATTCTCCCCACCTTATAAAAATTTCGTCCTCGAAATTTCTATACTCAAGGTCCAATACAGTGGGGGATAGTACCACTTAAAATAATAATATTGTCAAAACCCTAAACACCTGCTTTTTACGATCAACATCCTTACTGATCCTCCCATCGCTACTCGTTTAGCCAAACAAAGTCTAACAATTATCTTTACCAACCGCATGTGACGTCGTCACAATACCGCTAATACCCATTCTGATTCAACAACCCCTCGCTTGTCGCGAGTAAAATTTCTTCAAGATTACTCGTATTCTTTCGTTGAACTTTAGATATCATCTCCCACATTCCCTATGCAGGAAATGATTACTACGCCGGAGGAGTAGGGTTCGATGTCACTAATGGATTTAAATCCTCTGGTAACATAATACCACGTGGAGTCAAATCTACTGACAACAAGTCCACGAGAAAACCATGATAACTTGTGTTACACAAACCATCACCTCATTTGAACCGGGCTCCTTGATTTGGTTTACGCTTTCTATAACTTATTCTGTCAAGTTGTCCTGTTGTAGAGTAATTGTCTTCCCTTGATCTATCATTACTCAAACTACTTGCACACACAGGACATGAATTGCCATGAATTTTAGCGTAAAACCCAAAACCATAGCCTTTAAATCAAGGAGATCCAAAAGCTCCTGACATCAAGACCCAACAATACTGACTCCTCGCATGAAGACAATTGGTCAGACTACATACCAATCACGTAACTATTCTGACACACAAATCCTGACTTTTACTTACGATCCAAACATTAGAATCGCTAGCTCAAATATCACTTTGTGGGGTTACAGCATACTTTGCAACTGGTAATACATACCCGAACCACTCATAGGTGAGGTGCCACTGACCTCCCTATCTCTCACCTTAGCCTGGAATGATGCATAGTGCAAAACTTGCACTTCAACCACCGTGCGTCTATTAAACATTATCCGCATCTCAATCTGGAATAGACTTACCATTAAAAGAATCTCAGAGCCTTACACGCTCAACAAGGATATTTCCTTCATATATGTCTCCATTACCAAATCGTCTGGTAATAACCGACAAATTTGGACATTTAACCAGATCGGACATCTATATAACCTTTGGTGCCACTGGTACACACTCAAAGTAACCCCTGATCAAAGCATCGGGAATTAATTTCACACGGATCTTAGCCACATTGATCATCAAGCATCCAGTTATCAAGGCACAATTCATCGAATACCACCACCGCACTCGGCGCGTAAACTTCACGGAGCCAACTCGTAACTAAGCAGTTTCCAACCAAAGTGTCCCCCATGCTCTACAAATTTACCATCCACTGTATCCTCTATTTGGTAAGATTCAAGATGCACCACCACTTACCATTCTAATTGAAGGGGAAAAATAACTGCGTGCACAGGAGATCACAATACCACTTCAGATCCTAGATGACAAGATCCACCTTATCTCATTATCACCGAAATGTTGACAATTTCGAGAGTCACCTCTAATGATTAATCTTGCTACCACTCTACACTCGTGGCACCAAGATCTGGCGCTAGGTCAAAATTCATAATTAGGGTCACTACTCAAATGACCAATGACCATAGCAATGCCAACAATAGTTTAATCCTCTCAGGATTTCTTTAAATTATCCTCAATAATTGATCTCCCAGACCTTAATCCTTATTCCCCATATCAAGATTGAGGATATTTCCTGTCGCTGCAGTGAAGGTAGCTTATGAACCCTAAACACGACTAAGTACACTTTCGGTTACAATACTAGATTAGACCACAGCCAGTGAGTGCACAAATTCCCATGTCATCAAGCTCAGTTAATCGTCCTCGAAGAAACCAAGTGTCATAACGGACGACTGGGGCTGCAGGTTCAAGCTTGAGCAACTACAAACATTCTTGCTCAAATTAATGACCCAGTAAACCTTGCCTCACTGCTGTCCCTTCACCATTTCCGTGCATCTAATTCAACATGCACTCAGCCACCTACTAACGACATGTAATAATCTCACTAACCATCATAAAAGTCGGAGCCACTAACAATAACCTCCTTCCGACTTGTACTTAAATGGTTAGACCCTTTAATTGACGTCTAGCACAGAACTTCTAATCAAACGTCCTTAATCTCCGTTCTCAATAAATGGAACTCTCATGACACATTCTTAAGATGATGTCATCATCAGCCTTAGTCACTTACCTGATGTCATTTTTACCACACACAGCTGCACACGATAATTATGCCTTACCAGCATGTGCTACCCAAATTTCACTTTATCACTTCCCTACACAAGAGGGTACACGTGCTCCTGTGGGGTATACCCATGTACATCTTCAGCCGTCAAAACAGTGCCGTTTGCACAACGACCGGTTCCTACACAGCAATTAATACAAAGTCCATCAAGACTCGTATCACTCTCTCCGGTACCCCAAGCACCCTTGGTCCATGACCCGGTGGCTTATTGCCACTTCCAACAATTCCTTTAGATTCCGAAACCCATTACCTTTAATTACCACTAGTAACGCTTTCACGATCTGAAAATCGATTTCTAACACAGCCAACCTGGAGACCCAAACCGTCAGTTTCAGTGGCTGTCCCTTAAAGCATCAAGTGACCAAACTAGCCTTTACTTCCTTAACATTCTCCAGTTGGGTCACATCATGGACTCGTCACCAGAAACAAGTCCATTGATCCCAAAATGACTACACTTAAATCCTTGAGTCATTCTACTTCCATACGTCCGTTGGTTCCTTTGAAACTACACTAATGACGAGCCTCAACAAAATCGTGGAAATCGTCAAATCTCTATATTCATCTTCTCTGAATAATCGCGCTAGGCGACTTCAACTCCCTTTTTCCATGACAGGATGCAACATCTTTCATTAACTCTTACGACTCTTCACTGCTAAGAGTCTCATAACTCGAACACCAAGGCCTCGCCTCCGGTTTCTACAGCATCCCTGTCAACAACCATGACAGTCTTCCAGGTGTGAATTAACTGTTTCACCACCGAGTACTCAGTCAAATGCTCAAGCTCGTTAAATAGCGTGAGTTTCCGCTCGATCCCCAGCTCAAATCTCAATAAATCTTTTTTTTAAAAAAAAAAACAAATCCTTGGGGAACTATAAAACATAAATACGTAACGAGCTTACCTTGTTCCTTACAGGAACTCTCTGTGAGGTCGCGCGTACGGAGGCATAGTCTTGAAGATTCAAACATTGATAAGACCACTCGGTCCATGAATCAACCAGGAAGTACTAACTCATATCCTTAATAAACACCAAGCGTCCAAAGCATAAAATGCCGATGGATCCGCCACGGTCGGACCATCACTCTATAGACACTAAGTGATACTAAGTACATGAGGTAGTAATAGGAAATGATAACCTAATGCTCTGATACCAATGTCAGGACCCACCCCGGGTTAAACCCCTTTAACCCGAAGTAAATCCTGCGGGGACCACCTCAAGGGAACTTCTTACCGAAACCCCCTTGAAATGGCCAACCCTTCCTACAAAACTAACTAAACCGGGTTAGTCAGAGCAGTCTACAAAGATGATTACCCCAAAGAATTTCAAGCAGCAACGGAATGATCGACTATGCCTCGACTCTCGTACGCGCTCGACCTCCTCTCAAGAACCCTGCATCACTGGGCATTTAAAAACGAAAGGCCCAGGGGAGAAACATTTAAAAACTGTTAGAGTGAGTGGACGAAAATCAAATATAAAAACTCTATTTCCTTTAATGCTCTCCCAAAACTTTAATGATTTAAATAACATTTATGCATGCCCACAATTACTAAATTTCCACAAATGCATGGTAAGATAAACCAGTAAGGAATATGGGAAGAGAAATTTTCACAAACATAATAAGTCTGACCTCTCAGACTAGGGTCGGAGCTAAGAGCTCTAGTTGCGCCATCACGCTATGCTAGCTAGATAAAATAATACGGTCAACCCTTATAATATCAACCTGACCTCTCAGGTTTGTCTGTCCACTCAGACCAGGGTCGGAGCTAAGAGCTCTAGATAAAGTGATAATGGTCAACCCTCATAGTATCAACCTGACCTCTCAGGTTTGTCTGTCCACTCAGACCAGGGTCGGAGCTAAGAGCTCTAGATAAAGTGATAATGGTCAACCCTCATAGTGCACTACGTAGTTTGCCTAACCTCTCAGGCTAGGGTCGGAGCTAAGAGCTCTAGTAGCGCCCTCACGCTACTCTAGCTAGCATATTTATTACTCTAGCTAGCATATTTATTGGTCAACCCTTATAATATAAATTTCATAACAATACTTTACTCAAATTCTCTTCCCAAAACAAATAAATAAAACCATTCCTCGTCATATATGCATAAATCCACTTTCCAACGAAATCGCGGGTTCAATTCCTTTCAAAGGACGGGCCCTCCCCGTCTATAACCATTTTCGGAAAGAAATAGAAAATTTAAGTAATAATGGTAAATACGTTCAAGCATAAAAATCAATACCTCAAACATAGTAAAAATCTTTAACCGAGGTTCCCGCTAAACTTTATCCCAATCAACATTCAAGAACCCGAGGCAAATATGATTCTTGAAAACAATCATAAAACCATGCAATTAACTCAATAATTAAGGCATGCATTCATTTAAAATAATATGTCCACTCACAGTACTATTGCGACCTTCCCGTTCGGAAAGCTCCTCGAGCGAACCCTCGAACTAACCGCATAGTCGAGCCCGTCTCACGTCCGACTAGAGACTGTACCAACAAATCATCATTTTAGTCATTCACAGTTGACTTGGTCTTTTCCTAGTTTGACCAGGAACTCATATTTGACCACAAGTTGACCGAGTTCCTTTTTATGACATTTTAACCCTTTTTGACTTTCTTTCCCGGTTATCGACTCTTAACTCTATTTACCGGAAGTCCGACTCAGCTTCCGAACTTTCCGTTATCACTTTAACTTTACGTTAGGGTGTCACGTATTAATCAATATATATAACCTCGAGTCGATATACCGATTTAACATTTTCTCATAAATTCCAGTTATCTATTTCCGATAACCATTTAACACTTTACCCATTTAACCAACAAGTGTCACATTCATTGAACTTCAATCCTTTAACCATTTTTCTAAAAATGTAACTTTCCCAAAGTGGAGACTTTCCCTTAATGGAAACTTTCCCAAAGTGGAAAGTTTCCCAATTAGCAGGTTTCCAAACATAGAAGGTTCCCAAAATGGAAAGTTCCCAATTTACGGTTAGTTTCCGTTTTTACTCGTTTCCTTACGTAAATTCTGATTTACGATACTTAACCCTATTAAACGGAAACAACACAATCTTAAGGAGTCGAAGACTACCTCTCGGCATTTCTGCCGGTTTAACTGCATCTCCGGATCGTCACCGGATTCCGGCAACTTGCCGGAATCCTCTGCCGAATTCCGGTCAACCTGCCGGAAATTCGCCATAACCTCCTCGTTTCTCCGATTACCAAGTTACGACAACACATGCGTAGGGAAACAACAAACAACATCATCAGCAACAGATCAACACAACAACAGCAACTACAAATTCCCAGTAGCTAAAGAACCCAATAGATCGACTGCCTCTCACCTCCCAAAATCGATCTGAGGCATACAACAGCCTCCTCTGCTCCTGTCCTTCCCTCCGTACACCACTTCTCCTCAGATCACCGAGACCTGGCCTCGGGTCCATGCAGCTGCTCCAGAACCACTGCAGCTTTTCCAAGACCTCACCAACTGCCTCCAAACTCCCCCTCGGTCCTAAACCGTTTCTTCCTGCTTCACCTGAGCTTGAGAAGCTCACCAGAACTCCAAAAGAACACGGTCGCCGGAGCCAAGCCTTGAACCCAGAAAACAGTGAAACACACAGTGAAAAGGGAGTTTCCGATTCAAGCTCCAATCGATTGATCAGAAGCATGGAAAAGGAAGAGGAAGAGAAGAAGAACCAAACCTCTGGTTTGCTAATTCATGGCCTGAATCGCCGGGAATCGCCGGAGTTCGATCGAGCACAGTGGTGCTCGATCTCCGCCGTGAATGCACGCCTGAGAAATCCAAGGACTGGGCTAGGAAGTAGAGGAAAAGAGGAGAAGGTTGGAGGTGGTCCGCCGGCCTGGGGTGGCCGGAGTCGCCGGCGCCGGGCGGAGGTCTGTGGAGGGAAGCGAGAGCTCGGGTTGAGCTCAGTTGACCGAATTGGTGAGTTTTGACCGAGTCAAAACTCATCCCCTATTTATAGGGAAAAGAACGGTCCTGATTCAATCTGGAATAGATCCAACGGTCCAGATTTAAAGAAGGTAAAAAGTAAAAGGTAAAATGGTAAAAACTGATTTACCGGATTGATAATTAAAAGTTACCGGAAACTTCGAAAATTCATAGAAAATAAACCGAAGCTCCGAAAAATATTCCGAAAATACCAAGAGACTCGTGTCGCCACGTACTACCACATCGAGTCATCGAATCAGGTATTTGGAGAACTTAGAAAAACTCGAAAATTAACTCGAGCGATAACTTATCGAATTACCGATCGAAATTAAAAACCCTCGGTAACTCGTGAATCTCTGTGAAAGGTAACTTTTATTAACTTCAAAAGATTCGGGGTGTGACAACCACAATAATCTACCACAGTAGTTATCCTACTCTATAATTCATGCCTTAACATTGATCATCACACTCAACTCTATACCTCAACAAAGTATGATGACATACAAATATCATTATTTCAAGTCTTTCTCAACCCCAAATTAGTAATGTCTTTATATTTTTACCCTTATAACAAACAAATCACTCTATGTAAAATAATAAAAATATACTTTGCAGTCATGCCAACATTCCATTGATACATGGTTTTTTCATTATCAATAGCTTCTGTTTTCATCGCAACTTCAAACAACAAAATCTGATATCCAGAAATTCAATCTTATGCCCATTATGTTTCTAGCAACAAATCTTATCAGCTGAAACACATGTCTCCTGCGGTTGTAAACATGTCCATTTATCATTATGATCGTGCTTCATATATAAACTTAACTTCCCCTATATTCATGTCCAAACTTAACGACATAGTTTAGCACTGGTCTCATGTTATACTATGAATCCTTACTATAAATCAAGCCACTTGCTCTTTCATAATTACTGCATGCGCTTC
The DNA here is from genome assembly GCA_951800085.1 of Comarum palustre. Classification (NCBI taxonomy): domain Eukaryota; kingdom Viridiplantae; phylum Streptophyta; class Magnoliopsida; order Rosales; family Rosaceae; genus Comarum; species Comarum palustre. The sequence continues at coordinate 10,100,303 of OX637574.1, forward strand.
AAAAGAGCATGTCATATATATTTTAAATTCATATACCAAGCTCATATCTGAACACAACAAGCAACAATACCAAACAAACCAAGCCAAGATATGTAATACTACAACCCACCTATCATATTGAATCTATTATCAATATTTCACTTCAAACATAGTCAATAATGACCAAGTAGACATGACCTCGACACAAACAAGTCTTGCAAGGAAAAAAAATCAACAAGTAACAATGTCAAGCAAGTCAAGCCAAGCCAAGCCGGGGTGTGATTTATATATAATAAACAACCAACAACACCAATCAAGTCAAGCCTAGCTGAGCCAGAATATGACATGCTCGTTTCCAAACACAAACACTGCAAAATCTATGATAAATGTATACAAGGGAACATGCAAATGCAACAATACACATAATCAAGCCAAACATCATCTCTTCTGATGCAAATTATGGACTGATTTCAACACGCCAAGCCCATCTCTAATGCAATTACTTTTTGATGCATGCATGCTCTTTCATGGTTATTCAAATACAAAAGACAACCACCAGCTTAAGCATCATCTGCCATGCTGACTCAAGAAAACAAAATATCCAAAAGATTGGAATATATGTTGTCTATGGTTCTGAAGCATTCAATATCCAAGCATAATCTGAGATCATTTGATAAAAGAAGGCCGTGAAAAGGGACGCACAGAGTAACTCATTTGACAAAAATGTTCTTTTCAGATTAGATTGCGGCTAGACCAAAATTAACTTAATAATTCGATTAATGAGAAATCTTGTATGTGATTCAAACAATGAATGAGACTTCTAGCTTGAGCATGGTGTGGGAGCTGAAGAGCACCACAGTGAATGAGAGAATTGAACTGGTTTTCGGAATTAGGTTTTCTGGGAAAGATGATAGGTTTCAAGAACAAGAATTGGGAAATAGGTAAGAAAGATTATTGCTTGAAGACATGAGATCTTGGCTTGAGTGTTTATGGGGGAGGACTTCTGGGTTATTGCTTGATGATGCTTGATGGTGGTTCCGGTTCTAGGAATGTCTCTTTATAGACTCAATTGGGGTGTTTTTTGGTGACTAAAAGTAGCTGATCTGATGGATAAAAGCTTTCCTCATCGAATCATTCTCAATTTCTGCCAAACAATCGGGAAAATATGTGTTTGCTTAAGAGATACGGGTTTTAAGAGAAGGAAAGGATGGTTGCAGCAGTGGCCGACATGTGCAGTAGAACAAAGTCACCGCAGTGAAAGAAAAGAGATTGACGAGAGAGGATTGTAACTAGTAAGCTCAAGGTTTGAGGGTCAAGGAGGGTGTTTTTGATTGGTCTTGTGGTTTCTTCTAAAGGAACAGAGCTATGGACTAGGTATTTACTTGCTGCGGGGAGAACATATGAAGTATTTATTAACTGCATGGAAGTATCAGAAACAAAGAAGAAGAAAGAGGGGATGTTGAGCTTTCTTATATGGGCTTGGGTATCAAAAACGTTTTGGGTTAAGAAAAAAATAGTCAAATTCTCATGCATTTCATCAATTCATTATCAATTTAACTCGTCAGGCTTGAATTTCAGGCCCAAAACCAAAATTATTAACAATGTTAAATCGATGAACGAACGTCGTGCGTCTTCGTAACCTTTCACACCACATCTAAATCTACAAGCTCTAAAGATGCGTTGATACGGTTTGGGTCCACATCCATAGACATGTTTGCTTGACATGTTAAAATATAGGATCTAGCTTAACATTATAAGATTTTGCATGAATTACTTCGCGTGGACAAATATGTGCTTTTTTAATTATCAACACTATGATCCACGTAGGCGGTTTTTTAGTTATTGAGACTTTTTTAGGTTTAATTGTTGTGATTAATTTCCCACATGATGTGGCAAATGCCATGGAATAAAAATCAAAAAGGATACCATTGCATGATCGTCATCCTGGGCAAATGAAACTAATAAAAGAGAATCAAAAAGGATACCATTGCATGATCGTCATACCATTGCATGATCGCACCACCTCCATAGCCCATAGGAGTGAAGCTAGTGTACAGTTTCACTATGTTTTATCTCCTTTTGTACTCGCATTATTATGTTCGTTTACAGTAATAAAGATGGGTGATTCACTTGTGTAATTTGCGACTTGATGCACACACATTCATTCAGCTCAAAGAAAGAAAGAAAGAGAAAAGTCTAAATAATTGATACTCGAAAGGAAGAAGAACGATTATTCGTACTAGGAGGGTATGTTGGAACAATTTTTGTCTTCCCAAAACCTTGTGTCCTAGCAAATCATGAATCTAGCCATCTGAAAATCACCATCAATAACACCAAATTCCTTTGCAAAGTATCCATATTTCAACGTCCCACATTGTTGCACCAAACTACTGACGTTGTTGCCAATAAAAATTTGAAATTTCCCAAAAATGGTCAATAATCAAAATGGTTACAGACCGTCGACACCAATATATATATATATATATATATAGATAGTCAATTAAAAACATAGAAAAAAGGGAAAAATTGACCACGAGTAGGTGTGTTGAAGTCAAGCTGAAAACAAGGCCTCTGTCTAATTCACAGGCCCAGTCCACAAGTCCATCCCTTCAAACTAGCCGTCGATGTTCAAGCCCCCTTGAGTTACGGAGCTGACTCTGCGAGATAGCACGTGCTGGGAGAGTGACAAACAGCCGTCAATAGGGAACACGTGTTGGGCTCGGTTGTGGTGTAGTCCCTTACGTGTGAGTGCCATTTGGTGTTCACGAAACTGAATCTGGCAGTTAAATACGGTTTTATATGAATGGGGAAAATTGCGGAAATAAATGGACGGAATTAAATAATATTTTGTATGGTGGGCTGAGGGGTGGTCCTTATCGCCGACCGCTATAATAATGTTCCGGGGATTCCTCCAGAAATATAGAGAATTATCATCTCTCATTTCTATTTTAGTTTTTATTGTCTCTGTTTGATTGTCTATTATGCCCCTCTTATTATACATATTTTATTAATATAGTATCATTTCACACGAGTGTGAGGCTAGCATTCATCTTATTTCACACGATATAGTGGTGGATATGTAAATATATATATATCCCGTCTGACAACTCGAGTGTCAAAAAAACTAGCGTTGTTTGGAGGGAGGGTCAGATTTTTGTGGATTCGGAAATAAAAAATTCAAACAAATTTTGTCATAATGGTGTTAATAATTTTATCACTCTCGATCAAAAAACTCGTCTTTCCTTCACCATTCCAGATTCTTGACGCCATCTGCTTCCATTTTCTAGACCCATCCAGATTCAAGGATCCTCCTAGGCCGTCGACTTCATCCCAAATTGACCTCCAGTCGACTCGGTGGAGGGAAACGAGCGGACTGAGTCGAAGAAGTGGGCGGAGAGGAGCTGGAGTGTTTGGTGCTGGGGTTGGTTATGGATCTGAGAGAGGCTAGGGCTTCGGTGGAGAGAGGTTAGGTGAGATTGATGGGAGGTTGAAGGAGTGATCGCACGCGTCGGGAGGTTGGGTTTTCTAGCGATAGTGGAGTGGAGAATTTCAACTGAAAAAAGTAAACTCAAAAAGAAAAACCCAAACATTGACACTTAATATATCATTAATTAAATATATAAATTATTATCAACGATTAATATTATATCATGTGTATACACGTTATACATACAATTTTTTAAAACAAACAACAGATTTTTATCTTTTTTTTCAATACTTTTTAAGTGTGTCTCACTAAACGTGTCGTCTAATTTGCAGTTGGTGATCCTCAATCCAATCTAATCATGCTACATCATATCCTATCCATTACACCAAACGCCTCTAATATGTCATAATATTATGTATGACGAGACAGACACGTGTACATCTTTTCTCACGTCATTTTTGTTGAATCAGGATCGGTAGAAAGAACAAAGAGAAATCGAAATTGATCTCTCTGATCAACCCTCTATCACGAAACCTGTCGCTGCCATCCCCGACTTGGCGTTGATCCTAACCTCACAGCGTCGCCGGTCCAAAGACATAATATTCTTTTTAGTTTCACTTTTCTAAATAGTTTTGTTACTCGGTAAAACTTTAAACTAAATTTGGATGATAAGGTGACAACAACCAATGAACATGAGATACGCGTTTTTTGAAATATGTTTGGATTTAATTTAAGAACATATGGGAGAGTTTTGGGTATTTGGTATTTCTATTTATAATTTTTGTTGATACCTGTCAATTTATGAACGGTGTTTGTCACCCGTAAACAACCTCATAGCTAGTTATCCAAGATTTATGAAAGCCTTTACCAAACGTTTGGTATATTCGGACACTCTTCAATGTGATATTAAATATCTATTGTCTAATCATTACTTGTTCTTTCTCAAAATTACACATCAAATTTTCGAAAGGTTTCATTTTTTCTCTAGTTAAGCACAAGAACACAGCTAGATTCAGGTAATTCTATAATTAGATTGACATGATCCGGTCCGGGTGTGAGATTTAATCCTTTTTCTGCCTTTTATTAATTCGGATACATATCCAGGGGGTGAAAAGGGATTTCCATATTTAATTTCGTTGGGCTTAAACAACAGCAAAATCGAAAAAGCTAGAAAGAAAAACAGTGAGAGAAAGGGAAAGAGATTCGTCTTCTTCAATAAAAATCAAGGACGAAGAAGAACGAAGTTTCTTCATTCCCTTCCTTCTTCAATTCTCTCTTCCTCCATCTCACTCTGTCTTTCGCTCTCCCGCAACCTTTTCCCGGCGTCTTTGACTCACTGCCCTCGCAAATTTTTACCTCTATAAAATCCCATCAAACAAACAAACTGTAGCCCTTATTTCTTTCCCATTACATTCGTTTCTGTACAGATTCAGGTGCCCAGAAAGCTTGATCTTCAATTGGGTGTAGATCCCACCTCAGAAATTCAATTGGGTTCGTCTCAAATTCCAAAATTGTTTGATTTTTTTCCTGTGTGGAAGTGAGTAGAAAGCTTCTTTTTCTCGATCTGGGTTTGTGATTTGAGGAGCCATGACGGTCCCGATTGCTCTGTACGCAACCCCTCCTAGCAGTGTGTGCTCACACGCCACGTTTGATTTCGAGTTGAGCTCCCGATCTTCGTCTTCCGCGGCCTCGACGCCGTCCACGTCGCAGAAGCCGGCATTGGGGGGCTTGTCGTGCTTGTTCTCGTCTTCCACGGTGAAGCATGCTTCGTCTTGTTCCAGCTTTTCTGGTGGAGGAGGCGAGGAGCTGGGCTCGATGTGGCCTGATAGAAGTGAGGAGCTGAGTAGCTCGCTTCGGTATTCGCAGAGCAAGTTCAATGGGGCTTCGATGAATAATCGGGATCAGAGCCCGATTTCGGTGTTCAATGGTCCGATTTCGAGTAGCAGCAGTGGGGTTTCGAGCTCAGCGAGGAGTCCTCCGATGAGGATTGCGAGGGAGAGGAGTGGCAATGGGGATGTGGGCTTGAATTCGATGAGGTGTGGGAGTAATGGGTTGTTTAATGGGTTTGTGAGGGGTGCTTTGGGGTCAACTTGTGTGGATTATGACTCGCCCAGCTTTGAAGTGGGAAATGATGCTGTTATTGTTCTGGATGAGTTGACGTTTAATATGGAGGATGGCTTTGGGGATGGCAATTTCGAGCCTTATGCAAGGGAGTTGCTTATGGGTGCGCAAATGCGGCACAAGATTTTCTATGAAGATTTTGTTATCAAGGCTTTCTGTGAGGCTGAGAAGGCACACCGAGGGCAGGTAATTTTCCATTGAATGTTCGGAGTGTTTTTTTTTTAATTTTTGATTGGGGTTTTGGTGAATTGTGTTTGAGAAGTTTTGTGCTGTATCCTATTGTTTTATTGTAGATGCGAGCAAGTGGTGATCATTATTTGCAGCATTGTGTTGAAACGGCGGTGCTGCTCGCATTGATCGGCGCTAATTCCTCAGTTGTTGCTGCAGGGCTTTTGCATGACACACTTGATGATTCTGTTATGAGTTATGATTATATACATGGAAAATTTGGAGCAAGGGTTTCTGATTTAGTTGAAGGGGTAAGAGAATTGGAATTTTCTTTACTTTATTGTGTCACCGCATAGCAGTAATTGGACTAATTCTGTTGATGTATGAGTAGTATTTAGCAATTGTTTTCCTTTGTACTATACATTTGCTAGTTGATGAAGTATCACTAATATGTTTCTGACACCGAAAGCGTGTGTTTGTTGTTGTAGCTGTAATGATCCATAAGATATTTCCTTTTGCAGTATTGGATAATTTAGTTTTCTTTCGTCCTTCTTTGGGTTGAATGGGGGGAAGATAAGGCTTACAAAAAGATCATTGTGAAGAGGGGTGTCATCATTGTCTAGGTAGTTATTAGTTTCTTGTTCTGTTTGAATAATGAACTGATCCGTTGGAATTTTGTTATTTACTCAGGTGTCAAAGCTAAGTCATTTGAGCAAGCTTGCCCGTGATAATAATACTGCGTGCAAGACAGTTGAGGCAGACCGTTTGCATACCATGTTTCTTGCCATGGCTGATGCTCGTGCTGTTCTCATTAAATTGGCTGATCGATTGCATAATATGATGACCCTGGATGCATTGCCCTTAAGTAAACAACAAAGGTTTGCAAAAGAAACTTTGGAGATCTTTGTGCCATTGGCCAACCGACTAGGAATCTCGAGCTGGAAGGTGCAGCTAGAAAATTTATGTTTCAAGCATCTCAATCCAGATCAACACAAAGAGTTATCGTCTAAGCTTGAAGATTCATTTGACGATGCAATGATTACTTCTGCCACAGCGATATTAGACCAAGCTCTAAGAGAAAAAGCCATTTCCTACCATGTCCTCTGTGGACGGCATAAGAGCTTGTATAGCATCTACTGCAAAATGTTGAAGTATGTCTTCCTCTCGGCTCTTGTCATTTTTACTAGAAATTTTGGAAAAGGCTGATATATAAATATTAGTCCTGGATTATGATGCATCTTGGAAGTTCTGCAAAGTTGCAAGTTTTGGTACCCATAAGATTTAGCATACGCCTTCCCTGCTTAATTGAAAATTTTAGTTGACTAATTGGGTGGGTTACTTTGTGCAGAAAAAAACTGAACATGAGTGAAATTCATGATATCCACGGGCTACGTTTGATTGTTGAGAAAGAGGAAGATTGCTATCAGGCACTTGAAGTTGTTCGACAGCTATGGACTGAGGTTCCAGGGAAGTTCAAGGACTACATAACACATCCCAAGTGTAATGGGTACCAGTCACTTCACACTGTGGTCATGGGTGAAGGCATGGTTCCCCTAGAAGTGCAAATTCGAACAAAGGAGATGCATTTGCAAGCTGAGTTTGGATTTGCTGCTCATTGGAGATACAAGGAAGGTGACTGTAAGCACCCATCATTTGTGCTTCAGATGATTGAATGGGCAAGATGGGTGGTCACTTGGCAATGCGAGGCAATGAGCAGAGACCGGTCCTCTATTAACTATGCTGACTCAATCAGGCCACCTTGCACGTTTCCTTCTCATTCTGACGACTGCCCTTATTCGTACAAATCTTATTCTGGTGAGGATGAGCCGGTGTTCGTCATCATGATAGAGAATGACAAGGTTTATTTCCAAAACTCTACATAATCAAATATCCATCGCCTGTATTTGCAAGTGAACTCTACCAATACCTGCATGTTTAACAATTTCTCTACATTCCAGATGTCTGTGCAAGAATTTGCTGCAAACTCGACGATTATGGATCTGGTTGAAAAAGCTGGGCGCGGAAGCATGAGATGGACAACATATGGACTCCCATTGAAGGAAGAATTGAGGCCTAGGCTGAACCAAATGCCAGTGTGTGATGCTACATGCAAGCTGCAGATGGGGGATGTGGTGGAGCTGACTCCAGCTATTCCTGACAAGTCATTAACAGAGTACAGGGAAGAAATACAACGTATGTATGACCGTGGCAGGACTGTGTCAAGTGTAGGCTCTCCTGCTAGAAGCATGGTAGGCTGGAGAAGATAGCCTTGTGCTTGATTGTCCCATTTATAGTGTTGTTATTCTGGGGTGCACACTGCTATTGTATATAAAATCAAAAGCATTTGTACAGAACAGCTACAGTTGGTTCTGCTATTTGATGGCTAACTGAATTCATCACGGTGTAAAACAGATAATATCTGGGAGTTCCATATTGAATGCAATATATATGTTTCATCTCCAACAAGACTTGTTCCATTATGCTTTTTTTATGAAAACTTGTAATGCATACTTTTTAATATGAACCTAAATAAGGCAGAAAATGAATTGCAACTTGTAAGCAAGAGCATATCATGCAGTGTATTTCCTGAAGAACATGCAAGGTTTTTCCAACAAGCCCGCTATACTCCTATGATGTTAGAAGAAAAATATTTCAGGTCGTTCATCACATGAGGAATGATTTAAACTACAACGTCGAAGCCAGTGTAACAAAACAGATACCAGAAGTAAAGCGCATGATGTTTATAAGTTCCAGTACATGTATATATATCATTACAGATGAAAATGGATGATGAGTTTGCAATAGTTTGTTCTCGCTTCTCTTGGCCAAAGTGCACTGTCCAAAGTGAACTGCAGCTTCTTAGCTGACATACCAAGTATAGCCTCACTTGTTGAGTTTCGCAAGGGGAAAAGATACCCTGTGGGGTGTATTCTGCGGTAGATCGGTAGGCTTCTGCTCTTGGGGTGGATTGGGTTCAACAGTTTCTTCATCTTCCTCCATTTCTTCAACTGGTTGAGCTGCTTGTTTCTTTGGGAATGCCAGTTGATAATTTGGGCTGATCAAGGTGTCCTGGTCAGGTGGAAGTGCTACACCAGGCCCTGAAATGGATTTTGGTAGTGGGATTCTGTTCCTGTTTCTGGCCAACTCCAGTAGAACCTGATTTGAGAGCAAAGTTTATCATGAAATGTCCTAGATACGCAGAGAAGCGAATGCCATTTGCACTATATCTTTGTTCAATCTTAAAAACAATGCACAGTACATTTGATCCATTATTTCTACAATTCTCAAAAACATAGCTATAGCATGAGGAAAAGGTGTAGTAAATTACCTCTCTTGGAGGGGGTTGCGAGAAGCTGAAATTGACCTTAGACTGAATGGCAAGCTTGACATCATCGCAATCAATTGCACCCTTGCCTGCATGTTCAGAGTAAACTTGAGCATCACTGAGTACATCCACTACGTATCGATACCATAGCTCCAAGAATTGGTGTATAACACGTGGTTCGTAGTCCTCCACTCCCATAGATTTTAACAGTGTCTTCACAATCTTTGCATCTCTTGGCAAGTCCTCATCTTCCCCTGCCATTTCCTGGTTTCTGGGTACTTCTACTAGGTAGGGGTAGAGCTACTTGAAGGCACTAAACCTCCAAATAGACAACGTCTCGATGTTTTTCAGCAATCTGGACTTGTGCAAGCTACACAACTGTCGCAAAATGATCAGTCTTCAAATCCCTTTGAACACCAAGGACCAAAGAACTTATTACTAGAATAACCTGCACACATTAGCATCAATCACATGCGCTTAGAGGGGAAAAACTGAATAAGCCAACAACTTGCACAATAGTAGGGCGGTTTACTTGATTCATGTCCAGAACATGGAGACTCTCTAAAGCATTAAACAGAAACACAACTGCTATTCTAGAGCAAATCAAAACATCGTTATCGCTGATCTATAGCAAGCACGACAATAAAACGGAAACCCGATGCAGAGTCAAGTAAAAAGGAACAGCATTTTCTAGTTCACCCCCAAATTCAACCTCCCATGTTCATTGGAAACATCTCAAAATACTCTACAACCTTAGACACAGAGACTTCAATCTGACATTTAAGAAAGTTCATCCTATGCCAGTTGACAATTTCGACAAAACAACTCCATCAAGATCAATAGTATACAAGCTTGTAGAATTTCTAGACTCTGAATCGAGCTTAAAAACGTATACAATTCAATTGAATTCAAATCGAAAGAGCAGAACCAGCTACCGTACCTGGGATTGTAGCCGTTGGGTTTTGCCTGAGAGACAGAGAGCGGCTAGGGCTTTGGTGACCGGTGAGCGGGAGAAGAAGGATGACCCGGACGTTGAGATTGGCTCTGAACTAGGGTTAAGAAGAAGAGTATTGAAGTTGGTTGGACTTTTTTTGCCGAGTTGGGCTTGGTCCAATATCGACCAGGCCCATCTTCGTCCTAGTTTGCTCTCTTTTGGGATGGATGTGTATGAGGAAGAACAGGAAAATAGAAGAGCTAACATGTAATGCTGAGGGCCAGAAGATTTGAACTAAACTAAGCAGATTACATTGCTTGTATTATGATAGTGTGGTTTAATAGTGGCAGCTTTCAACCTTACTTTTACTGGAAGAATTTTTACAGAAACTAATTTTGGCTTTTCAACTTGTTTTGTTTGTAATCTTTTGTTGCTACATCAAAAAGTAATGTTGGATGTTGGAGATGGCAAAGAAGTCGATCTTGAAAAATGCCCAAGTATCCCAGTCTAGTGTGAACTAATGGGGAAGCTTATGAAGGATTTTGGTTGATGTCACATTGCTTTATTCCTCTAATCACCAAATGGATACGAATCATTTACAATTCCAATGGTGTCCAAACCATCCTGATTTGGGAATAAAAAGAAAGAATTTACTATTTACATATCACACAGACTGGTGCAAAAGTGGAATGAGCTATTACTAATAGATCTCTCCTTCCTCCAACTCAACTTCTTCATGCAAATAGTCTACCATCTTCTTTGATAAAGAGACCAAGCTGCTCCAATGGGCGCCTGCATTGGCCTCCCCACTAACTCCAGGAACCTCCAGTTGGTCACGCGCACGCCTCTCTATTCTCCTTCGCCGCCCTTCAATCTCCTCCAACTTATCCCCTACCGCATTAACTAAATCTCCAATTGGGTTACCAAAAACGGCTACATTGCATTTGTATTAGGAGTCAGATTGCCGTAACCAATGGTAGTCACGGTGACAATGACGAACAGTAATGAGTTCGGAAACAAGAGGGAATTCTTGTTTCCTTTTCGATTTGGGATTGTCCTCAAGACCTTTTCTCCTTTTCTTCAACCTGCCTCCTCCTGATGATTTTCTTCATCATATGTCCTCTCAGACTTGACCTTTGCGGCTTTGAAGATTGTGTCGGAGAACTGGATCATGAGCAAGACAGACGAACAGTAGCTTGGTTGGGTTTGGGGGATTGAGGACTGAACAAGGCTATGTAGTTGCTGACGGAAAGAACAAGACTAGTACTACAGGGAAGGCAGCAAGGCATACCATTTCTGATAATGTAGCTGCTAGAAGAGACTATGGGAGTCATCTTCAGAATTCTACATTTGGTTCGGTGTAGAAGCTTTGGTATTTATACTCTCAGTTATAAGACCTAAAAGAAGCTCTCTGTTTTTTTGCTCAAGTGGGCCTGAAGTCCAAAGAAAAGAGCAAAACTAAAACGCACTTCCCTGTTCATCATCGACCCTCTCTAGTAATCACTCGATTTCCATTCTCAAGACCAATGCAGACCTTTGCATTCTCACTCTTTATGGCGTCCCCTTTTAGTTTGTGCTGCCAAGAAGAAAGAAAGTTTCACAGATCAAATTCTTGATTACATTGAGGGTATAGATCCAGGGACGGAACCAGGAATCAAAGCCTGGGTGAGCTACATTTGCACAGCAAAAAGACAAAGGTAGCAGCCATGAAACTCTCCAGTGACCTTCCAAAACAAAGATGAAGCCTCAATTAAATAGGTGTACACGGTACCTACCAACAAGCACAAGAATATCTCATTCTAGCTTGGAAACATCGAGCAAGAACACACAGCAAACTCCAAGTCTCTTTAAAGCATATACATGAACAAGAAAACACATGCTGACAACAAGATAGGTGAAACTCAAAATGCCTCACCATGTCGTATTCTTCGCTGCAGCTTCAGACACATCAAGCCATGGACTTGCTCAAATGCATTCTGGAATGGAGACCTCAGCAAATGGTGTTGGTAGCAAGGGAGGTGAGACTCAATATTCTTTACCATGATTGTATTATGTGCTGCACCCGAAAACACATCAAACGATGGAAAGCCTAGCAAAAAGTCTCACCTACCAATTTGAAAGGAAAAAGCATATGTTAAGTCGAAGTACATGCCTCATATACAGATTGCAAACTAGCGACAAAAAACAAGACATAAAGCAATGATGAATCTAATTAAGCTTTGCCATGAAGCTAGGCAGGTTGCTTACTGAAACAAGATCATATCACCGTCCTTATCAAAGTTTATTGACACAACCTTGAACCCAAGTCGACCCGAATGACCAATCCTATGTATTTATAGCTCTTGATTGTTAGGAAGATCGTAGTTGATAACCAGTAAAACCTGCTGAGCATTGAGGCCCTGAGCCCAAACATCAGTTGTTATGAGCACTCGCGTGATTCGTGAAAGACCTTTATGAAACTCTCATAATATCATCTCACCTTCTGAGCCATATCCCCATGACCCCATGCATTCGAGAAACAACAAAGTTATTAGTCCTCGATCATCTTTTCACTAAGCAGTCTACGTTTTGCCTTCTGTAATTCAAGATAAACCAAGCTATGCTAAAAATGAACTCAATTTTTCTTTGACAATAAAATGACGTGGGCTGCAGCAAACCCTAACACACCTCTAGGTTCGTTTCTGTATAGATCTTCACTTTTCATTATTCTTGCTTTAATATAAGGCTCTTACTGGACCCAATTGGGTAATGTTCTTTGTCATTTGGTTGTTTTATGTGCATATTGTTGAAAAATGATAGAAATAAAAGATTTTTTGTAATCATTTTGATAGTTAAATGTGAATGAAAATAGTCACCAAAGTAATGCATGTAATGGTTGATCTTTCAATTTCCTTGTCTTTTGGTTTTTGTAACAATATGAATCAATGACATGGTAATGAGGCTAATGAAAGGTTGTAACCTCATTCATGACATTCAAGTTTTTCTCCAACCCCACCAATATAAATTGGTGACTATATCCCTCATTCTAAACACACCATCTCAAAGCATCTCTCCTTACTTGAGTTCTCTCTCTCTCCCTCTCTAAGTTGTGTTCTGGTGATAGACGAATGTACTTCAAGTTCGTTCAGTGTCCTTAGTAGCAGTGCAACTTCAAGGGACAAGCAGTCGTTGTATCCTGGGAGACAAGTGCCATCAAACCTTTGCACCAAAGAGGAGACACAATTTGTTTTAAAGAAAGTGTGTGAGACACACGACTCAACTTCCTTCAACATCCTCCTATCCTTGAATCCGAGTTGATAACATTGGTGTTCATCATCATGTTTGTTATGAGTTTTTAGTTATAATTATTTATTTAATTATAATGAATTTATATTATTATTATTATTATTATTATATATTTACAATATTTGAAATATTTTCTAACAATCTTAAGACAAATTAATATTGCTTTGGTTTATGAATCTTTCTAACTAGGCGTACTCAGTTTGACATGATGTCTAGGCTAGAACCACTGAGGCAATGTTCTTAAAAGAGCCACGCTCCACTAAAGCTTCATCTTCTTACCTAGTCGTGTCTGACTGGAATTACCGAACGGATTGAGGAGTAACCAAATTAATATTGATGTTGCCTTTATTTTGTGTTACCACTTGCGAATATTGTTGATATGAATCAAAATTAACTTGTATTGTTAACATTTTCAGAAAAAATGGAATTTAATTCTGAGAAGTCTGTTGACGGGACTAGCTCTTCAACCCAAGTGCAATCATTCCTGCTGTTGCTGCTGCTCATGTACATGTGTCGGTGTCTCATGGTGAGAAACATGAGAAGTTCAATGGGCTGCACTTCAAGAGGTGGCAACAAAATATGATGTTTTGTTTGACCACTCTGAATCTGGCAAGGTTCCTGACTGAGAAAGCTCATGAGCTCAAAGAAGATGAGGAAGATGATGAAGCAAAAATTGCAGCTGTGAATGCATGGAATAGTCGTGACTATCTGTGCAGAAACTATATCATGAATTATTTGGCTGACTCTTTGTACTATGTGTACATTAGCATGGAAACAGCTAAGGAGATGTGAGAATCCCTTGAGAAAAAATATAAAACTGAGGATGCTGGTGCCAAAAAATTTACTGTGGGTCACTTCCTTGATTATAAGATGGTGGATTCCAAAACTGTGATGAGTCAATTCTCAGAAATCCAGTTGATTCTGCATGAGATTCACGCTGAAAAGATGAAGCTTGGAGAAAGCTTTCAAGTGCCATGTGTTATTGAGAAATTGCCACCAGCTTGGAAAGACTTCAAGAATTATTTGAAGCACAAGCGAAAGGAAATGAGCTTGGAAGATCTGGAGGTCAGGCTTCGCATTAAAGAAGACAACCGATGATCTGAAAAAGAAGACATGGGTTAGTGGCTACTCTGCTAAGGAAAATATTGTGGAACATGGTCAAAGCTCCAAGACCAAGAAATTCAAAAATCAAGAGTCTAAGCTTGGACCAAGAGGGGCCGTTGACTGTAACAAGCCAAAGAAGAAGAAGAATAAGGAAGCCAACATGATTGAAGAAGTCATAAGGGATGTCTCTGACATGAATCTCTCTGCTGTGGTGTATAAGGTAAACATGGTGGGCTCAAACCCAAAGGAATGGTGGCTCGACATTGGAGCAACTCACCATGTATATGCTGATAAGAAGATGTTCTCCAAATTTGAACCCAGCATTGATGGAGAGATAATGTAGATGGGTAACTCAGCCACATTTGTCGTTGAGGGCAAGGGCAAGGTGGTTCTAAAGATGACCTCTGGAAAGGAGCTAACTTTTAACAATGTTGTGTATGTTCCTGATATCCGCAAGAACCTTATCTCTGGTGCACTGCTGAACACTCATGGTTTCAGCATTGTGATCGAGTCTGACAAAGTTGTTTTGTCTAAGGGTGGAATGTATGTGGGTAAGGGTTATATGAGTGATGAAATGTTCAAATTGAATGTAATGATTATTGTCAAAAATATGAATGAAGCTAGTACTTCCACTTATATGCTAGAGTCTTCCAATTTGTGGCATGGTAGACTAGGACATGCATGTTAATTATGGTACTTTGCAAAGGCTAATTAACATGGAACACTTACCAAAATTCCAAGTTGATGCGAAACATAAGTGTGAGACTTGTGTAGAGGCAAAACTAACGAGATCATCTCAAAAGCGTTGAAAGAAACAATGAATCTCTTGATTTAATCCATAGCGATGTATGTGCTTTAAAATCAACATAGTCAAGAGATGGTAACCAATATTTCATTACCTTTATCGATGATAGCACGAAATAATGTTATTTTCTGAAGAGCAAAGATGAGGCAATAGAGAAGTTTGTTCTCTATAAGAGTGAGGTGGAAAATCAACTCGATAAGAAAATAAAAGTATTGAGAAGTGATCGAGGAGGTGAATATGAATCGACATTTGCTGAATTTTGTGCTCAGCATGAGATTATGCATGAAAGAACAACACCTTACTCTCCACAATCAAACGGTGTTGCTGAACGAAAGAACCGTACATTGATTGAAATGATGAATGCAATGCTACAAAGTTCTGGTTTACCACCCAACATGTGGGGAGACGACATTTTGTCTGCTAACTACCTTTTAAATAAGGTTCCTAAAAATAAATAATAGAAAACTCCATATGAACTATGGAAAGGAAGAAAGCCATTCTAGAATTACTTACGAGTGTGGGGATGTTTGGCTAAGGTGATAGTCTCTAAACCTAAAAAAGTGAAAAATGGACCTAGAACAGTTGATTGCATTTTCATTGGATATGCACATAACAGTACGGCTTATCGCTTGCTTCCTTGTGCACAAATCAGAAATTTCTAATATACATGAGGGCATGGTAATGGAATCGAGAAATGCATCATTCTTTGAAAATGTGTGTTCCATGTAAGTCTAGAGGGGAATCGAGTTGTTCGAAACGGACACGTGAGGCTGGTACTAGAACTAGCCAATCTGCTAATGAAAACAGTCAACATCAAGACACTGAGTCTGAGGTTGAACCCAGACGACGAAGTAAGAGAGCAAGGATAGAAAAATTCTTTGGGGCAGATTTTTTGACATATATGCTTGAAGGTGAACCTCGTACCTTTAAAGAGTCGGTGAACTCCACTGATAGTCCTTTGTGGAAAGAAGCTATCAAGAGTGAAATTGACTCTATTTTGCAAAATCACACTTGGGAACTGGTGGATCTTTCTCCAGGTTGTAAACCGTTAAGTTCCAAATAGATTTTCAAAAGGAAATTGAAAGCAGATGGGTCAATAGACAAGTATAAGACAAGACTTGTAATTAAAGGCTATAAGCAAAATGAAGGTCTTGATTATTTCGACACTTATTCTTCTGTGATGATAATAACATCTATCAGAATGATAATTGCAATGGTCGCATTGCGAAATCTTGAAGTTCATCAAATGGATGTAAAGACCGCTTTCCTTAATGGAGATGTCGAGGAGGAAATTTATATGGAGTTTCTCTGCTCCTGGTCAAGAAAGAAAAGTGTGCAAATTGGTGAAGTCATTGTATAGCTTAAAACAAGCCCCAAAGCAGTGACATGAGAAATTTGACAACGCTATGATCACCAATGGTTTCAAGATCAATGAATGTTATAAATGTGTTTATGTCAAAGATACAGAAAATGGATATGTCATTTTGTGTCTATATGTTGATGACATGCTTATCGTTGGAAGCAATGAAAAGATGATCAAGTCCACTACGGATATGTTAAATTCCATATTTGATATGAAAGATATGGGTCATGCTGATGTCATATTGGGGATTAAAATCAAACGAACATCAAATGAGCTTGTATTGAGTCAATCTCATTATGTGGACAATATCCTTGGAAAATTCGATAAGGATAATTCTAGAGTTGTCAGAACTCTGGTGGATATAACTCTACATCTCTCAAAGAATAAATAAAAGAGTGTTAGAGTACTCTAGAGTCATTGGAAGTCTGATGTACCTAACAAGTTGTACAAGACCTGACATAGCTTATGTTGTGAACAAGCTGAGCAGGTACACGAGTAATCCTGGAGCTATGCATTGGCAAGCAATTGTGAGGGTACTAAAGTACTTAAGGTATACGAGAGACTATGGGCTGCATTATATCAATTATCCAGCTGTCTTAGAAGGATACAGTGATGCAAATTGGATTTCTGACATGAAAGACTCAAAATCCAGTAGTGGGTATGTGTTCACATTGAGAGGTGCAGCAGTGTCCTGAAAATCCTCTAAATAGACAATTATAACCAGATCCACGATGAAGTCTGAATTTGTCGCATTAGACAAATGTGGGAAAGAGGCAGAATGGCTACGCCAATTCATAGAGGATATTCCAAGATAGACAAAACCTGTGCCTGCAATATGCATATATTGTGATAGTCAATCTGCAATTGACAGGGCACGAAGCATGATGTACAATGGTATGTCAAGACATATTCATCGAAGACATAATACCATTAAAAAACTACTTTCTACTGTTATCTCTATTGACTATGTGAGGTCAAAAGATAATATTGTGGATCCGCTAACCAAAGGGTTAAACATAGAACTAGTTGATAAATCATCAAGATGAATGAGACTAAAGTCCATGAATTAAAAATCTTTGCAGTAAATACCCAACCTAGCTGACTAGAGATCCCAAGATCTAGGTTCAAAAGGGACAACCAAACTATAGAGACCATGATGGATCACTGTGGGGATTTTCCTCATGTCCATTCCTATGATGAAAACAGTGATGCCCGTAAGGAATGAGGTTAAGCGAAAGCTTTTAATGATTCTTATGCGTCGGAGAACCTTAAGAAATGCAGGTTACTCTTAAGAAATCACATATGTAAGAGTGAAGTGGGGCCGCTTCTAAGGGAATTGTTTAAGGGTTCAATTCATATCAAACTTTTACAGAACTAGGCGCATGTTCAGGGCCAAAATGGACACAAAAGTGAGAACTGTAAGTAGCAGGAAGATTCATGTGTGAAGTATGTTATCATTTACACAAATGACGAACAGTTCAAAGACATCGCGTCTACTGTCTAGTTAGTAAAGTCAGCATACTTTCACAAGGGAAGGTTCAAAGGGTAAAACCTACCTATTCTAAGCAGGTTTCAACCGTAGATATCTATCATCAAGTCTATCGAGTCTTTGGTCGCCTATTTCATTCATGTGGGAAATTGTTGGAAAAATGATAGAAATAAAGGATTTTTTGTAATCATTTTGATAGTTAAAGATGAATGAAAATAGTCACCAAAGTAATGCATGTAATGGTTGATCTTTAAACTTCCTTGTCTTTTGGTTTTTGTAACAACATGAATCAATGACATGGTAGTGAGGCTAATGAAAGGTTGTAACCTTATTCATGACATTCAAGTTTTCCTCCAATCCCACCAATATAAATAGGTGACTATATCCCTCATTCTAAACACACCAACTCAAAGCATCTCTCCTTACTTGAGTTCTCTCTCTCTCCCTCTCTAAGTTGTGTTCTGGTGATAGACGAATGTACTTCAAGTTCGTTCAGTGTCCTTAGTAGCAGTGCAACTTCAAGGGACAAGCAGTCGTTGTATCCTGGGAGACAAGTGTCATCAAACCTTTGCACTGAAGAGGAGGCATAATTTGTCTTAAGGAAAGTGTGTGAGACACACGACTCGACTTCCTTCAACATCCTCCTATCCTTGAATCCGAGTTGATAACATTGGTGTTTATCATCATGTTTGTATTATGAGTTTTTAATTATAATTATTTATTTAATTATAATAAATTTATATTATTATATATTTATAATATTTGACATATTTTTAACACATATTTACTGTTTTGTTCTTAGTCATTGTGTTTGATTGTGTGAAGGGGGTCCTAAGTTGAGGAAATGGTTATGGGGCACCTGAACTTTTACCTAGGGATGGGAATGCTGCTGAAAATGAGGATGAATTATCAGGTGGGTGTTCTGGGCTGTGTAGAAACTTGTGTATGGCTATGTAACTATGACGCATTCGCTTTTGATTAGAATCTACTTACATTCTACAAAGTTATATAGAAAACGAGGTTTCATTAGTGTGGAACTTATCATATACATAATGTATTGGGAAAAAAGTTATCATATACGTAACATTGGTGGTGCTTACAGTACTCTGGATTTGGGTTATGGTATATGGATTCCAAGCTTTGTCATATCTAGCCAATGTAGATGGTAATATTGTCGTTGATTGTCGAAAGAGCTAGAGTAAAAGCATAAGGTGAAGAATAAGTGGGCTGCCCTTGAAGCATATGGAATTTATGTTGAGGTGGGATTTAATTCCTGTAAAGTCTCCTCTATTGAAATGGAAAGGATGCTCCAATTTTCTTGTCAGTTGCTTTGTTCGTGTTGTTTGTCATTGTACTTTGGATACCAATGAAATGGTTGTTGATCTTGTTTATGCAGTCATTGGCTGTGTTTATGTAGTCATTGACTGGAGATTCAAGGGGCCAACTATTCCTAATAAAGAAGAGCTATAAGAGGAGTTGTTTTGAGCCCAATCTATATTGTGTTTGAGGCTAATTTATTTAGTCATTTTGACCAATATTAGTGGTTTAAAAATAAACATTTTTTTGGTTGGTCGATCCAAATAAGACAGAAGGAGACGAGGTGAATCCTAGTAAGACCATGCCGTTTCGCGGGCAACACTAGCACTTAGGTGGTTGACTCCATATTGGATACTAAGATTTTTTTGACAAGTAAAGGGTCAGTACGTACTAAAGACCCATGTGAAGTTCACTTGTAGCTCGAACTACGTCATCTAGTTGCTTTGTTTCCAAGTAAAACGAAACTTTATGCAACTAGACTGGTAGAAACCTATTCATATTAGTGAAGCAGCATCCTTATTAGATTATTATCTGAGCTACTATATAAAGAAGGGTTATGGATTAGAAAACACACACAATCAATCACAATAACTACAACAAACAATAACTCGACCTCTTCGATACAAACCCCGACGCTAAAGACTTACGTCTTAACAAACCAATCAACGGCCCGGAGTCATCATCATCGGTGCGAAGTTTCTCAGAGTAACTTTCTGCTCCCTTCCTTTTGATAGTTCTGCTCGTCTCTACACGAGTATCGATAAAAGTAGCTGACTACTCTTAAATATTTCATTCCGAGAAAATATTTAGCATGTACTGGTTCTTGACCTAGAAAATATGAAAAAATTGGAACTAAACTCACGAAACTAATGCGCATCTTGAAGATAAGGTAATGTTTCATTGTTTCCCATGCTGCACCTTATGGGCAGTGCTGCTTGCATGCTGCACCTTATGGGCAGTGCTGCTTGATTTGGCATGTTATAATCATTCGATGGTATCAAAGCTCGTGGATCTTCAATTATAAACTTAAATATGGTAACCATATATATATAGTAGAAAGTAGTCATGCAACATTTCTCCCTCATGACCTTTTGTTTCTTTGCGCTTATCCCTTTCAAGATTGTACAAATCTTGTTGTGTACAACCAATGTATTGAAATCCTCCTGCTTGCATTACAAGAATGTCAAATTGTTGATGTGTGGGTACATGTACTGTGGATAGTTGTTGCCATAGTGCCCTCTGAGTTTTAGTAAACTTACGATAGGACTTCACCAAGTGCCGCCTTCTTGGACTTGTCATGGGATGATTGTGACATTCATCGAATATATTAACTACAAATACACTAGTGTTTACCCTCCCAACTATCATCCTTGCTTTACAATCCTCTCTTACTACACCTTGAATCCTTTGCTCATCACCAGTCAATTCACTCAGACTATTTCCTTGTCTATTGCAGAAAAACTCATTCCTTATAATCTCATTAGTTTTTCTACTTCTCTTACTAGAACTGATTCTTACAACAAACCCAGCTGCCGATGCATATTTTTTTGTAAAAAACATGTGCCTTTTTCCATGTTTTAAATTTCTGATCTTTGAAAGGTTTAAGCTCATTACAAACTTGAGAATAGAAAACTTCAGTAGGGAAGTTTTCTTGTGATTGAGGGACAGCTTGAATAGGTTCAGTCTCCAACTCCACAGGTACAACCATCCCATTTATCTCCTTTTCCACAAGTACAACCATTTCATTATCTGCCATATCTTCAGTTGATATGAGAACTCAGTAATACCTATGGATATTGATAACATCAATTACATAATTCTATATATGACGTATATCAAATTGAAATATTAATGCTCTCAAGCTAATCAATACCATTCCAAATTTTAAATGAATGAATGCAAAGCAATATTGCAATTGAACGACTTCAAATCTATTCCTAAATAGATGAATGTAAACCCATGATTAAATGGATGAGAAACGAAACAGATACATCAATATTACTAAATCTGGGGTGTGCATACAACAATTACAACAAAACTAGATGGATGAGAAGCTAAACACGCAAAGTGAAAAAAAAAATCCATGATATCGGAGTTCAAACATGCTTTTGAACATAGGCCTCCTCTTACATGATTGAAAAGAAACAACATTACAGAAGAAGAGTCATACTTGATTCGTCTTCGAAATTAAACATAAGAGTACCACACACCATTGTTTCTTCAAAACTATGTATATTTCTCTTGACCCTAACTTTTGAGCTTCTCAAAACTCTCTTTTACGCTCTTCTCATACCGCCAAATCGAGAAAAGGACGATATGGGTGTTAACTAAGGTTAGACTAGGTTAAGTGGCTTGAGTTAATAACAGCCATTGATGATGTTAAAAAAGATCCAATGGCTAGCGGGCTATCCTTATAATTGAACCCAAAAAAGGATACCTGGACCCTGATGTATATATATACTCGGATCTCTATTTTTAGTTTATTTATAAGGATAGACATTCGATAAACTTTTCGATCACATATCAACAGTTCAATTCTTAGGTCCTAATATATAGATCACCTCTGCAAATTTTCATCCAAATTGGTGATCGTTAAGATGTTCAAAACTGTGAATTAAAATTATAGGCATTAACGGTTCAGGTTTGACAGATTTGATCCGTCAATTGATTTCAGTTATTTCAAAGCCTTAACGATCACCAAAGTAGATGAAATTTTACAGAAATGATCTATATATATGCATCTACGTATTGAACGGTGGAGACGTTGATATGTGATCGAAAAGTTTATCGAATGTCTATCCCTATAAATAAACCAAAAATTGAGATCCTTCAATGAAAGAGCCCTGATATATATATATATATATATATATATATATATATATATATATATATATATATTACGTAAAAGAAAAATTCAATAAGCGGGTGCTAGTCTTGCTCTAATAAACTTTCCGCACTGTTATAGGAACGAGTCTTCAAATAGTGCGGGAGGGATATGTGAAGGAACGCAGTTTGCGTTGCCTTCTTTATAGTGTTACTCCCGGTCACAAAAATAATTGCTTCTTCTTCTTCTTCTTCTTCTTCTTCTTCTTCTTCTTCTTCTTCTTCTTCTTCTTCTTCTTCTTCTTCTTCTTGGGTTGGCAAGATTGGTCACTGTCCTAGCTAAGATAAGAATGCAATATGTGTCACACCATTATCCTCATCTCACAAATTGGGCATGACTCTGTCTCTTTTACGTCTTGTGTAGTGAAGGCTTGAAGGGATTGCACACTCTTCCAATTTAAGTAGCCAAAACAAAAAGCCATCTAGCACAATACTTGTTCACTCTCAATTGTCATGGCGTACACGAAGTTCTATCATGTCCTCTCCTTCTACCTCGCCACCCTCATAGCCATTTACGAGTTCCTTCTTTCAGTCTTGCCTTATATTTTGAATCCTGCTTCGATCCTAATCGCTTTTGCAGATGCATTTTTAGGAGTGTATTTCAGATTGTGTGGTCTTTCTCCTTGCACTATTGAATTAGATGAACAAACCACCATGCATTTTTGGTCTTCTAATCCTAGAAGATCTAACAAGCATGATCTACTAATGCTTCATGGCTATGGTGGCAATTCGAAGTGGCAATTCATACACCAAGTCGGCTCACTCTCCCGGACTTTCAATTTGTACGTGCCGGATCTTCTCTTCTTTGGCAAGTCATACACAAAGATGTCCGACAGGACGGAGGTGTTCCAAGCAAAATGTGTAGCAGAAGGGTTAAGGAGACTAGGCGTCGAAAAGTTTGGTGTGTACTCTATAAGCTATGGAGGGTTTGTGGCGTATTGGCTGGCGGCGAAGTATCCTGAGGTGGTGGAGAGGCTTGTGATTGTGAGCTGTGGGATTGGAATGACGGAGGAGCAGAAAAAAGATCAACTCAATAAGATTGGACGCAGTGCATTGAAGCTCCTTGTACCTGAAAGTGCTCATGATCTAAGGGGCTTGGTGAATCTTTCAATGCACAAAGCTACTCCTGTAAAGTGGGTTCCTGATGTTTTCATCCACGGATTTATCAATGTGAGTCTTTTACAGAATCGACATGTTGTCACACCATAAGTATATAACTTGCAATCCATATAGTGTGACGACATAACATTTCAAAATGTCTCGTAACCTAATAACATTAACTTTGTTGCATTTTGTAGGTGACTTACGAGAAAAACAGGAAGCAGAAACTAGAGATGGCAGAGCACTTGCTGAGGGAAAAATCAGACCTGAACCTTCCCATTTTGACTCAGGTAATTGGTCAAACTGGTTATATTTCAATTTTCTCATCAGTCTTGTAAAATGAAGCTTTTAATTCTGGGTTGAAGGAAACACTGATAATCTGGGGTGACAAGGATGCTGTCTTCCCTGTGAACTTGGCCTATGAGCTGCAAAGGTGAGTATTAACTCGCAAGTTTTGATACTTAGCTGGGATTTGAAAAGAGGAAATATAAACACTAGAATAATTAATTTGCTTGAATATTGTTCTCTATAATTTGATTAAACAGGCATTTGGGACCAAAATCAAAGGTAGAGATAATCAAGGACACAGGTCATGCAGTGAATATGGATGCACCCATCTTCTTGAATGCACTGATAACATCATTTGTATTGGGTGACAGCTTTGAACTATCAACATAGGTTTTGCTTATCGTTTTTTTAGATGTTCCACTTTGTATATGTAGTTCCAGTATATTGTACAGATTTTCGTCCCTCTTTTTGTGCTCAATTGTTTCCATTTTATCTTTATCATCTTAGCATGGGACGATGCAGTCTCTCTACAGTTGTAGCACTCTTGTATGCGAGGACTAATGATATCTGACTCGACAGTGTGGCCGCGCTTTGCTGCGGGTTATGCTACAATGTCATACCGATTCAGTGGGAATGCTACATGTAATACTGATTCGGTTGAACCGAAAACAGTCCAATTAGAGGTACTTCATCAGTGTTCATGCAAATTTTCAACGCATGACAATTTAATGTTGTAAAAAATGGTCTAAAGGACCATTGATTAAATCAAATAATTAAAATGAGTTGCACTTTTAATTAGATGATTGCATACATGAATCTGTAATCTTTGTAATGAGAGCTATAAAATTATATATTCATATGCATAATTTGGTTGTGGGGTGAATGAGAAATTGTAACTCAACGATAGCTAGTTCAAATGAGAAAATGAACTTTAAATAGAATCCCACACATTGAAAAAGTAAGAGAGGAATAAGGCTTTAAATAGAATCTCACACCTTGAAAGTGTAACCATGACAAGCACTTTTGTTCTCTCTCGCGCGTGTAAGGGGGTGCAAATCCCAGGTCAGAAGCCGGTTATGATTATTAAGGATGTAACAGACAGAAAATCATAAATTTGTAGATTATTCCTAACACTATATAAAGGTCACCAATCCTTCATGTTGAACACACCAACATAAAACATTTTTCTTCCTCTTCAAAAAGCATCTCTGTTCCTACTCAGTTCTCTCAAAATTCGGTGATAGTTTGAAGTCACTGAAGCTCTTGTTCATAGTGCAACAACTTAAGCTTGATTGTCGTTTTATCTTGAGAGACCAAGGGATGCCGTAATTCGTCTTACGGACACCGTGTGATACACGGGACTCGACAAACTTCCATTGATTGAATTCTTCTTTTCAAATCCTCAATTTGTCATTTTATGGTTTTGTTCATTTTCATGTAATTTGATTAATTAGAATCAATTTTCGTTTTTTATTTTGATAGTATATAAACAACATAATCACCATCTTTTTAACATTTAACACAAAAGTTTTTAGTGAAGGAGCAGAGCTTAGTCAACACAGTATGACACATCCATTTGTAACATACCTTGATGAACTCTTTAATAATTAAACAGAATGATGAATGAATATTCTGTATATTGTTGTTGTGATTTTGTACAGACTAGCTAGCTATTATATAGCAATAGGACAGAGCTATTCTAGGAATGTCAATTACATGATCCTACAATTATGCTAGGCTGATTTGGTGCATACACAAGATAATTGGATCCACAATTAGCTCCTTGATTGAATTCATTTGCTTTAACACTCCCCCTCAAGTTGGAGTGTGAATGTCTATGACACCCAACTTGCTGAGATGTGTATGAAACGCCGGTGATCTTAATGGCTTCGTGAATAAATCTGCAATCTGGTTTCCAGTTTGAACATAGGCTGTCTTGACTTCTCCTCTTTGAATTCTTTCTCGAACCGTATGACAATCCAGTTCGATATGCTTTGTTCGCTCATGATAAACCGGATTTTCAGCAATGTGTAAGGCTGCCTGATTATCACAAAACAACTTCGCTGGTCCAGGATGTGGTACACGCAAATCTTTCAATAAATATCTCAGCCAAGTAAGCTCACAGGCAACTATAGCCATGGAGCGATATTCCGCCTCTGCTGATGATCTTGACACTGTTGCCTGCTTCTTACTTTTCCAGGACACAAGTGATTTGTCAAGGAAAGTACAATATCCTGTTACAGATCGCCGCGTAATTGGACACCTCGCCCAGTCCGCATCACAATATCTGATCAAGTGAAGCAGGTTATCTGAGGGAAACAGTAACCCTTGTCCTGGAGCTGCTTTCAAGTACTGTAGGAGTCGATGAGCAGTCTTGAGATGATGTAGCTTGGGTTCCTGCATGAACTGACTAAGTGTGTTCACAGAGTATGTGATTTCTGGTCTGCTAATTGTGAGATAGATCAATTTTCCAACTAATCGCCGATATCTGGTGGGATCTTTAAGTGCTGCACTCCCTGTGTCTGTTAACACCAAGTCAGGCTCCATGGGGACATTTGTTGGCTTTGCTCCAAGTAACCCAGCTTCTTCCAATATGTCCAACGTATATTTTCGTTGGCACACTGTAAAACCTGCTTTGGACCGCGCTACCTCAATCCCAAGAAAGTATTTCAATGGTCCAAGATCTTTAATTTTGAAGCAACTGTTGAGGAACGTCTTGAGGTCATTGATGGCCTTCTCATCATTCTCAGTAATGACCATATCATCGACATAAAGCAATATGACTGTAATGGAATCCCCACTGACCTGTGTAAAGAGTGAATAGTCAGCACGAGACTGCTGGAATCCAATTTCTTAAATTGCACAAGAAAATCTTCGAAACCAACTGCGAGATGCTTGCTTAAGACCGTAAAAGGACTTGTGGAGTCGACAAACTGCATTCTCCCCCTGTCGACAATAACAGGGAGGTGGAAGCATATATACTTCCTCACTGAGTTCGCCATGCAAGAAAGCGTTTTGCACATCCATCTGATGCAACGGCCAATGCCTAACCGCGGCAACTGCGAGGAGGCAACGAATTGTGATTAACTTGGAAACAGGGCCGAAGGTGTCTTTGTAATCGATACCTTCGCGTTGAGTGAACCCCTTGGCAACAAGCCGAGCTTTGTAACGCTCGATACTGCCGTCAGCATTGTACTTGACCTTAAAGACCCACTTGCAACCGATAGGTCGTTGGCCTAGAGGTAAGGGAACCATGGACCAAGTGTTATTGTCCTCAAGAGCCTTAATCTCAGCAGTCATAGCTTCAACCCACTGAGGATCATGACGAGCCTGCTCATAAGTTTTCGGCTCAACCAATCGAGATATAGTATGCACAAAGGAACGGTATTGACTAAAGAGTCCAGAATAAGATACATACCGTTGCAAGGGATAGCGTGTGCCTGACGTGGACGTAGAGGAGACATAAGGGCCCAGGACAGCAGCATGGTACGTTTGAAAATCTCGGAGATATGGTGGAGGCCGGTGGAGGCGAGTGGAATGACGAGGTTCAGGAAATTGTGAGATCAGATCGGTATTGATGGGATTGGAAATGGTGAGATCAGTGGTGTCGTTAATGGGTGTTGTTGATGGTGCGGTTGGTTCTGACGGAATCAGGGTGGATGGAATTCCCGGTGAGGAAATGGAAACGTCAGCAGGCTGAGGTCGGCGAGAGTAGACTTTGAGTGGAGTTGGATGAGGAGAGGCAGCGATCGGAGATGGATTGGTGGAAGAAGAGGATGTGGTCGGAGAGTGAGCGATCGGAGATGAGAGATCAATTTGGTCGTTTTGGGAAAAGGAAGTGTCGGGTGCTGCAATTGGAGAAGAGATGGGATGAAGATGTGAGGGGGTGATGAGCTCAGTGGATGGAATTGGGCCGCTAGGTAGAGGCAAAACTGGGTTGTCGTCTTGATTTTTGGGTGGAAGGTGATTTAACGGGAATGTATGTTCATGGAAAGCAACATCCCGAGATGTGAAAAATTTCTTGTCTTCAAGGTCATAAACACGGTAACCTTTTTGCCCAAGCGGATATCCAATGAAAATGCAATGACGTGCACGATAATCAAATTTGTGATTGGGGTTGAGATTTGTAGCATAACATAGGCAACCGAAAACCCGAAGAGCAGAATAGTTTGGTGGATTGTTGTGTAAAAGTTCATATGGAGATTTGTGAGAAAGTAGAGGTGTGGGTAGGCGGTTGATGAGATAACATGCTGTTTGGACACTTTCCCCCCAAAACCGTAGTGGTAAATTGGCTTGAAATCGAAGGGCACGGGCTACATTTAAAAGATGGCGGTGTTTACGCTCGACTACCCCATTTTGTTGAGGAGTATAAGCACATGTGTGTTGAAAAATAGTGCCGCGTTCATCAAGGAAAGTACGCGCGTGTGGCGAATCTTTAAGCCTAACACGTGGACAACAACTTGGGTGGTCGTGGAGTTCGTGTGGCCTTTGGGCTTCACACGTGTACGTGGGCAACCCGCTCTGATACCATGATAAAGTAGTCTGGGGTTCAACTCTAAAACCAATTGGCAATAGAGAGAGTAGCCCAAACCCTTATAAACCCACAGGCAAGGTTCCATATTCTCGATGTGGGATATATATCTTAACAATAATGAGCATGCTGCTGTTCAGCTTCCCTCTGATCATCCTTTTTCTGAGCTTCCATTCACTCAAGCTCATATAGTTATTTCTTGTGAGATTCAATATCTTGGAGCTCCTTTCTTGAGTATTTATTTTGAAAATAAGAAAAATAGAGTAAACTCAAAACAAAGCAAAATAAAAGGTTTTCCAATGCATGACTGTCAATGGTTCTAAACTGAAATCAATATGCCAATATGGTATACACAAAACAAATGCTTTGTGTTTCCAATATGGTACACATCAAAGATAGGGTTTTAGTTTTGAATAAAGGAATGTGTTCTCCAATCAAATCAGCAAAATTCACAGGTATGAACTCCAACATACAGGAGAGAAGATTTGAACTTCCCTCTTTATTCCACATCAAACAAAAAATAAAAAGAATATCTAAGGTTCATATTCTATAAAGTTTGTTCAGAGAAAGCCTAGATTTGGTAAACACCAAGTGTACTTTTAACCCAAGAGGAGTTAGATTTTGCAGAATAATGTATTACCAGATGACATGAAATATATGAAGTTTCAGAAAACATTATTTCTTAACTTTATAGGAAGCAAACAGATATCTATCTTAAAGTTGTTGTGTTCTCTAGTATAAAATCGATGGAATAGCAAGTCCAACATTTCAACTCTTCCTAAATTGGAGGATTAAAGGACAGAGATGATAGATAAAATTTCCTTAAGCAACAGAGTTGTTGTATCATATTAGTGCCATATTCGATTTGGGAATCAGTTTAATCTCTAGCACGAAAACAGACATCAAGTCAGTCAAAGATCATGATTGAGACTAATTGCTTGAAAGCAATTTCATCTTCCATAGTTTTAAATTGAGGTTTCATTTGTACTCTTTGCTAAAAAATGGTTCTTGTTAGAATGTATAAGATTGAGAACTTCTGGTATTATTTCAGGATGGTCAGACAATATAGGGGTTTAGGCTTTATGTTTTTTCCATTGTATTCTATGGTTTCATTAATGGTTAAGACATAAAGACGGCCGATTTAGCCCCTAAACAAATTGAGGCTTCATTTGTCCAGGAAACGCTGATAATTTGTGGTGATCAATATAATGTCTTCCCACTTTACATGGCCTACGACTTGCAAGGTTATTATATGATCAAACTGAACATTAGAATGCTACTAGATAAAAGCTTAAAATTTAGTGGATGGATCACAATATTAATTATATAAACATTGTAATTTCCTATTCTTTTTTTTTCAGACACTTGGGTGCCAAATCAAAATTAGAGATCATCAAGCACACAGGGCATGCAGCAAACTTTGATTCACCGGACACAATCAATGGATTAATAAAGTCAATTGTTTTGGATGCTTAACCCTTCATTGTTGAAAGTCAAATGATCATACAACATACATTAAAACCTCATTAAATTAATACTTGATTAATTAATAATCTTATTAAAATAATAATTTTTGTCGGTCCCGAGTCAAGAACAACGTGATAAATTAATAATTCGCTAAATTTATAAGATAATACAAATACGAGAATTCACATAGACCTCAATAAACATATAAAATAATAATAATACCTTAATAAATATAATTTATTACACATTTATGGAGACTTGATCAAGAATGAGCAATTGTGACTTGTTTTTTCTTGAAATTGAGGTCACCACCATCACATTGAATCTCATCTCGATGATTAACTGTTTTTTGTTGAATAACTTTTTTGCTTTCTCGATGATTAGTTCTTCTAACATATTCACACGTTCTTGATATTGAACGATCCATTGGTACAGAGCATTCTCAAACTCAGGGAATTTCGTCGTTATGTGTCGCTTAGCATCACCTTTTTAAGAGCAGCGTGATACTCCGCATATCGCTTGATCAAATTCAATATCGTCCATTGACTCATTTGCAAGTCGAATTTTTCTAAAACCAGCTGTTGCAATTGCTTTTGAGTACTACTTGAATTATTTCTACAGTACTCACACAATGTTTTACGCATTTCATCTGTCATCGTTGATTTTTTAACTTTTTTGAGATGAGAAACCATTTTTGTGTTTCTAATGTGTTGTGTGACTATAGTTTTTGTTTATTTAAATATTGTGTTGTTTATTTAATGTTCATCATGTGAACTTGTATAGTACATCGAACTTACATGGTAAGTTGAATAATATAGTACATTGAATAAAGTAACTCATTGAACAATGTATCTGTAATAATTTGTCAAAATAAATAGGTTGTTTCTATAAATTAATAAGTTATTAATTAATCGATAAATTAATAACTTATTAATTTATCAATTAATTAATACCTCGCTAAATTAATAAATTTTGACAGTTCCGACCTTATTAATTTAAAGAGGTTTTACAGAATTTGGTTCTAGTTGTATTTGATATCTTTTTGACAATGGTCTAGCTTTGTCAATGAGTTGCGGTTTAGTTGGTTAAGGTGTTTAACCAACAACTTTGAAGTCACGGGTTTAAACCTTACTAGACATATGTAGGGTGTGTGAGTTATTAATAAAAAAGTTTTTAAAAAATAAAAAACTGGTAGCCAACATTAAACAGGACATTATTTGGAGTAAATCTGATGAATATGCTTGGCTTGGAACTTGGATGATATTGATTGTCTACTATGAATGTTAATTTTTTGTCTTAATCCATTGGAATAAAATGTGAGAATTACAAAGTTAAAGTGATAGTTGGAGACAAATATAAAAGATATAAGGGAGAGCTATAAATCTTGGGAGGCTAGTTATAAACAAATAAACAATTGCTCTGGAACCATTGATACTGTTCACGAAGGCTAGTACAAGGACCAAGAAGTTGCAGTAAAATGTTTAGATTGCCATAAAACAACGACGCAATATAATTATTTTTATTTTAGTTTCCCCTAATATTGTAATATTAGGTTAAATTAGATGGGATGACAACAAAAGAAAAGGAGATTGACAATTTGAAAGTTTTCAATGAAGGATGAAGCGTTGATCAAATAATCTTTCTTTTTATAATCGTCTCCGTTGTAAAACACATGAACTCCAATAACATCACATTATATATACAAGAGTCGCATTATCATATAATTCGTGCACAAACTCATTTTCACACATGTCACATAGGAAAATGGTGATAGTTGAATGTTGTTGCTACCAATCTGAACTCAAATCTTGTATTAATATCCTGAGCATCATAAGAAAATTTCTGATTTTTTAGCACTTAAGAGTGACTGAGATATATATATATATATATATATATATATATATATATATATATATATATATATATATATATGCTGAATGTTGTCCCACAAGCACTAGGGTCTCTATATCTATAAAAATCCTCTTTGGTTTCTTGTACATGCCTCATTTGGTTCACTAGGGCTGACCCCCACTTTACAATCATAATTTCGAAACCAAGATACTAATATTGAAACGTAATCATGATAATAAGATGTCTATTTCATTGTTAAACTGCAAACACCACAAATACATCACATTGTTAACTTATCTGAATTTTCTTTTCGAATAATTAATTCTTCGAGACAACAAATACATCACATTGTTAGTTACTGCTACACTAACCAGGATTTGTAAAATCTCATCTCCAATTCATTAACTAAGTTGAGCTAAAATAAGATTTACCTAAAATGTGTTATATTTTGACTTAATTAATCAAATATGATAAAAAACTATAAGACACGTTTACTTGTTTGGAATGGATTTGATTAGGAATGGAATAAAAATGAAATGGGAGACGAAATGGAATAAGTATGTAAGGAGTTCAATTCCATTGAACTGATTACTTATCACATGGAATAGGAATAGAATCAATTACGATTGATGTTGTTTACTTACCATATGGAATTAGAATCAAAACTACTTTAATTACTAAATTACCCTTTAAAAATGTTTGGATTCTGTCATTCTGAGGAGCCACGTACCAATCATGGTTTGAATTAGAGAGAAACTTTCTGCTCAATTTAGCCAGATCGATGTTTATGCTTTGTGTAGTTGCTACTCCAAAAACAAGAACCTCTCTATAAGTAGTTGCCAATAAGAGGGTTTTTAATTATGTCCAACGATACTATACTTGATCATCTTCATCAAGTTTAATTGGTCAGAACAACAAGAATTTAGTCTTTATGCATAAATAAAAAAATCATCAAATCAAAATCATCAACATCAAAATCATATATATATATATAATAATAATAATAATAATAAAAAAAAAGCTTGCCAGGTTGTAGATCGCCTCATTTATATCAAATAAAAGATACTCAAAAGAGGTTGCATGTATCTATAATACAAGAAGAAATAAATTCTAAAAGTCTCATGCATAAACACCAATTCAGAAAAATAATATCCATAGTATGACAAATATATGCATAAACACCAATTCAGAAAAAAAAATATTCATACATGACAAAATAACAAATATATTCTAGGGTTAGACAATTTTGGGTTATTCAAAATTATGTGAGGATACTTTAGGAACAAAAATTTCATTCCTTATGACATGATTCCTAAACCCATCTCTCCCCTTGGTATTACAAATCCGGGTTGATCAAGAATGAATTCCGGGTTGACTGGTGTGACCCACAACTTATTACATTCCACTATGAGCAAGTAAACACAAAAATTTTCTTAACCCGTAATTATTCCCCTGAATTTGTATTCCATTCCTGCGAAGTAAACATGCCCATAATTTACGAGTAGAGGTGACAAACAGGACGTAAAGCACTGGCACGACACTAGCACGACACGTTTAAAAGTGGTCCAGTACGGCCCAAACACCTTATCTTAATGGGCCGGGTCGGGCCTAGAAAAATAAGTTTATTGGCCCGACCCGAGCCCGTTATAGGTCCGGTCCAAGCTCGATAAGTTAAGACTCACGGCTCGGCCCGCTTTAAAATCTATATATTTTTTTTATAAGATGAAGATTATATATTTATAAATAATATAAAATTTGTTTGAAATGTGAACAATAACTTATAAATACTAATAATTATTCATTTTGATTCTCCTAGACCCATAAAAAAATTTGCTAAAACATTACCAAGTATAAATAATGATCATATGATTCATATATCATATATTTCTTTAGTTTGTTGGCAAAGAAAACAAAAGATCGATAAAAAATATGAGTTATTTTTTATTTGTTTTTGTTTTGGCATACTGTAAAATCAATTTTGGACTAATTTCTATTTTTAACTACAAACAGGCCCGTTAATGGGCCTGACCCGAGCACAGCCCAATATGTCATGGGTTTGGGCCGTGGGACGGGTTGAGCCTTAGGTTTAAGTAAATGGGCCGGCTCGAGCCCGTTAAAACATGGGCCGTCCCAAGCACGGCCCGAACTTGATTAAACGGGCTGAATCGGGCTGGGCCTGCTCGTTTGCCACCTCTATTTATGAGGGTGAGTGTGTGTAGGTCATTGTCATATTTTATTAATGTAATGATGTAATATGATTCAACAATTAGGTTTCACTCCATATGTGATTAAATAATGATATAAAATGATCAAATAAGTTTAGGTTTTGACTCCATGGGTTGAAGATGCAAAACCTGTATTAATAATTAAAGATTTGTGTTGCATAAAATTTGAATATATGTTTAGCTTTTAAACCAATTGTTAGAGATACCTTACAATCACAACCATCAGGTGAAGGAAACTCTTCAAAACATAATTTTACAATGAGTCTTGTTCCCAATCTTTTGTTTTTGCTTTTTGGAGAAGAAATAAATCATTTACAACATAAAAGAAATCATGGAATAATAGAATGAAATGGCTGTGGTAGACAAGTAGCTATACTACGACACACATTCTCATAAAGATCCATAGTTACAGGTATATAGCCAATAACAACATCTATGAGTCAAATGAGTTCAGTCTCTAATCTGATGTCACTCTCAAAAAAGCTATACAATCTTGAGAGTAACGATCGATATAACATCGTCAGCAACCAACAAAAAAACTAAATGGGGCAAATTCTCCTTCAACATTGT
Source organism: Comarum palustre (assembly GCA_951800085.1). Classification (NCBI taxonomy): domain Eukaryota; kingdom Viridiplantae; phylum Streptophyta; class Magnoliopsida; order Rosales; family Rosaceae; genus Comarum; species Comarum palustre. The sequence continues at coordinate 10,134,536 of OX637574.1, forward strand.
GTCTAAATACCACTAAACCACATGCAAAGACACTCTACCCTCATATTGACAAGCAGACAATACCGATTTAAAAATAGTCCCAAGGAATAAGGATGTTGAAATAGCATATTGGTCTGAACACGACACCAAAACCGACTGGAAAGAGGAAGATCAGAATAACATAATTAAAGACCTGAAAACAACCAACCAAACAATTATAAATGACCCAACACTACCGCCAGGCCGAAGCCCACCAAGCCAGCCCTATAGAGGGGGTCCAATCCTGCTTGATGCATCCTAGAAACAAATACACGATGAAAATCTTGATTGCACAATTTGACTTGAATTGTAGTTGTTAATTAGAACGTTTGTATTCAGAAGTGCTACCAATTTGTTCCAACGAGTGTTAGACACTATTTAGAAACATGTTGATTTTTTTTCTTGAATGTAAAAGTAGATTTTGAATGTACACGAGGGGCACCTCAAGTGAGCTTTTATTATAGAACAACGTAACTTTCTAAAAATCAATGGGCCGGCCTGAGCCTACTAAAAATCAATGGGCCGGCCCGAGTCTACTTTCTAAAAAGGAGAAAATTATGTTCTGTCCTATTTTTAAGAAAACTTTTCCCACTAACAAAATAAAAAAAATCCCATTGACCTTATAATGTCTATAATTTTTATTCTCATTAGCCAAACTTTCAGTTTTTAACATATTTTAAATGTCTAGAATATCCTTGCACTACCTTTTTCTCTTCTCTCCCATCCAGATCTCTCTGGTATCGATCATGAGCAGCAACCTCAAGACGTCATCCTCTCCATCGTGGCCCGCCTTCATCTCCAGCGAGAGCATCACCCGCACCAAGGACCACATCAAGGGGCGTTGAAGAGGATGACGACCTTTCTCTCAAATCTGTGCCACATAGCAACTAACCTTGTTGTCGCCGTCGACGCCCACCTTCGGCCCTGGCGTGTGCATCAACCGCACACATGAAGAACCACACCAAGCAGATCTAGAAGACGGTGTCGATCTGATTATGACCTCCTACTGCTCCCACTAGAGGTGGCAAACGGACCCCTAGTTGTCCCCTTGTTGACCTCTTATTGCCCCCAGTAGAGGTGGCAAACGGGCCGGCCCAGCCTGACTCAGCCCGTTTAATCGGGCTTTGGGCCGTACTTGGGCCAGCCCACGTCTTAAAGGGCTCGGGTCGGCCCATTTACTCCAATCTAAGGCCCAGCCCGGCCCAAGCCCATAACATATTGGGCCGTGCTCGAGGCAAGCCAGACACGAGCCAGTTTGAAGTTAAAAATAGAAATTAGTCTAAAATTAAACCCAAAACAAAAACAAATAAAAAATAACCCACATTTTTTTATCGATAATTTGTTTTCTTTGCCAACAAACTAAAGAAATATATGATATATTAATCATATGATCATTATTTATAATTGGTAATGTTTTAGCAAAACTTTTTATGGGTCTAAGAGAATCAAAATAAATAATTATTTGTATTTATAGGTTATTGTTCACACTTAAAACAAATTTTATATTATTTATAAATATGAAATCTTCATATTATAAAGAAAAAATATATAATTGAAAGCGGGCCGAGCCGTGGGCCTTAACTTATCATGATTGGGCCAGGCCGGGCCTATGGACTCATTTTTCTAGGCCCGTCCCATTAAGATAACTTGTTTGAGCCGTACTGGGCCGGTAGCGTGCTCGTGCCATGCCGAGTCACTTTTAGACGTGTCTTGTCTGTGCTTTACGACCCGTTTGCCACCTCTAGCCCCCAGTATGACCTCCTACTGGAGACAGTATGACCACCTACTAGGTGGGGATGTAAGACCTCCTAGTAGGGGCAGATGGATGTAAGACCTCCTACTAGAGGCAGTATGACCTCCTACTAAGGACAGGTGGATGTAGGAGCTCCTACTATAGGTAGTATGACCACCAACTACCCCTAGTAGACGGTCAACATTCGTCGGAGACTGGTCAACGGTCGTCTTACTGATAGTGCTGCATGTTGATCTAGATGTTTAGATAATGATTTGGCTCTGGTTGTGTTGATTTTAGAATTAGTATAAGAAAATGTGTTGTATTGTGTGTTTGAGTCGATTGGAAGTGGTTTATCTTTGAATGCGCCGGAAATTCCAGTATGTATGTGAACATATTGCATCTAGATGTCTAGTATATTTTCCTCATTTTGTGCTAAGAAAGTGGAGAGATTTTGGTACTTCTATTATGTTTCAAATAAAATAGTAGATAAAGTGAGTAGAGAGTGAATCTGAAACTTTAAATGCGTGAAATTGTAGTAGAAGAGAAGTTGTACTTACTGGAAATAAAGGAAGTGTGAGTGTGGAAGGGTTACAGTTAAGTAGTTGTAGGAATTTATAGAACATATCGAAATAAAGGAAGCTAGTAGGAAATTGAGGATATGCTCATGAGAGAATATTTTGTGTTGTAGATGCATGATCATCACGGTCCGCGTGTCGTCATCCCTGCCGTCCGTTTCCTCTCGTTTTCTCTTCCTGCTACACGGAGATGACGACACGTGGCGGTGCGCACTCGTGCATTCTAGATCCAGACTATATATATATACTGATGGCCTTAAATGCTTTGCAGGACCATCCCCATTGCATACCACTACCATTGTGGAAAAGTGTAAGTAGTTGGTTGATGGGCACAAACACAAGTTATGCAAAGCCACGGAGCCCTTGTCAACTTTTTTGGAGTATCACGTATGTAGCTGTCTTTTCGTGGCATCGTTATAAAAGTAGAGGATATTGTTTATTATCCAATGTGTGATGGCAAGAGTTTGTAACCTGTTTTTGTGTTTAACTTGAGCAAAGATGTTGAACATATAATTCTGATGACGGTCTTAGGGGGACAATACTGAAAGTTATCTACTATCCTCAATATCTCGTCTACTGCCTCTAGCAGGTTGTCTATTGCTGATCTCAATAGAAGTTATATGCTAATGAAACATACACTATGACCAAGTACCAAGGTCCTATTGACCTCAGTATGAGGTCGTATTGTCCTGGTAGGAGGTCATACTATCCTCAATATGTCGTGTACTGCCTCCTTAATATGTTATCTACTGCCTCTAGTAGGTTGTCTATTGCTGATCCTAGTAGGAGGTCCTACTGCCCCTAGTAGGAGGTTCGGTCAACAGCCGGTCAACGGTCATCGGAGTCTGGTCAATGGTCGCTTGAGTCTGGTCAACGGTCAACGGTCAACGGAGACCGGTCATCGGTCATAAGAGTCCTGTCAACCGTCATAATTTTTTTATTGCAAAATTAATTTTTATTATTCTTATAATGGTCTATTATAGTTTATTTAATTTATTAAGAGTATAACTGTCTTTTTGTTGTTTAAGTTAGGGGTAGGATCGGTATGGTATGGTAATAGATTTGACCTATCTCGATACCGATCCTGATTTTTTTTGGTATCCGTACGGGACGGGATGTGTGATTTTAAGGCTTGATACCGAACCGTCCCGATACTGAAAAATTCAGGACAAGTTCGGGACCAATCGGAACATAAGGTTTTAAGTTAAGATTTTATATCTATTAATTAAACAATCACTTTTGTACTATATTTATGCAATATTTAACACTTATTCTTAACATAAATCAACAAACTAACATAATTAGACGACTTTATCACTTTAATATGATTAGCTCTTCATTATAAATACATACTTTTTTCTTTAAAATTAGTAAACTTATAAATATTGGAGAATTCAGGACGGTTCGGGACATTCGGTATCTATTTGTCTCATACCAATCCCAAACCGATTACTAAATTTGAGATTCAGTATGCTTCGGGACAACACTTTTTTCATTTTGTGTCCCGACCCGATCAGATTCGTTACGGAACGGTCGGGATCGGTATCGAGATTTCGATATCAAACTCCCACCGCTAGTTTAGATTGGTTTGTAAAAATTTCAAAATCTTATTTTGTTTGTTAAAATAAAAATATCTAAATTAGGGCCGGTGAACATTACCCCTAAAAAAAATTCAATTTAGTTTAGTCACAAATAATCTTGGACCCCTGTTAAATTTATGAATATTTATCGTCACAAAAAGAAAAACACTTATCATCTTGCTCTATATATGCTTCTGCTTTGGGACGTGACAATTAAAACGCTCATATTACAAAAGTACCCATGGTCATTGAGCGAACTACAAAAGAACCTCACTTAAAATCTCCGCCCCGCCAGAGCGCCACTCTCACCACCGCCTCCAATGTCCTCCAACGACCAAACCCTAGCCTCCCTCGTCTCCCACCTCATCTTCTCCTTAGACGGCGCCGTTTTCGGCACAATCGTGGCCTTCGCCGCCGTCGGCTCCTTCCGCACCTACAAATCCACCTCCTCCGCTCTCCACAAAATCCGCGACGCCCCATCCGTCAACGTCTCTGATCTCCGCTCCCTAATCCCCGACGACTCCGACCAGCCTCACCCTTCCGATGCCGCCGCCAAGCTCGTCGTCCTCCGCGGCCGCGTCCAGACCAAACCCGGCGCCGACGGCATCTACAAGAGCCTCAAGTCCAGTGTCCCTGTCAACTCGGACACCGATGAACACGCCTACTTGGACGCCGTCATCGTTCAGCGATCGCAGCGGGTGAGATTAGCCTTGCTGATTTTCTTTCCAATTTCGATTTCAGTTTTTGATTTCTTGAAATTGATTGGAGATTTTGGATTGTGAAGCTTTTGTATGACGAGTGGAAGGGCTTGTTTGGGTGGACTTATGACGTCAGAGCCAAATTGGCGAAGCCGTGGAGAGAGCAAGAATCGAGGACGATCAAAATGGTATATCATAATCGTTTGTGTGAGTTTCGTCAGTTTTCGAGTGCGTGACAAGTTGTTGATAGTTGAAATGTCGTTTTGAATTTGTTTCAGGTTCCTTTTGTGCTCGGTGAGCGTGGAGTTTCTGATTTTGTAGTTCCGAATTTTGATGGATCAAATCACTCCATTCCTCTAATCACAGTTTATCAGCAAAAGCAGCTGTTTACTCCCAATCCGTATACATTCCTGCAGAAGATATTTGGTCATGATTACCCCGTGAGTGCTATGTACTTTAAGCTATTTGATTCTGTGTTTTATGGATTGATATTTTCGTTACAAGTTTCGTAATGGCAATTCTGTGTTTGTGGCTTTGAAGATCGGTCTACAAGATGAAGAAAAGATTCTTCCAGTGGGAGTTGAAGTCAGTGCTGTCGGTACCTTCAATTTCCAGAATGGAACACCGGAAATCAAGTCGTGCAGTGATCTTCCTATTTTTGTGTAAGGGTTCTATTCTCCGTAGTATTTGAGTGGATTGTAGTTAGATATTAGAATGTCGTTAGTACTAGTACTCTGGCAAATTTATACTCTCAATCTTCTGCTATATTTGGGACTTCTTTTGTGAATATGGTGGGGATTCGTGATGATGACAATTGGCCATGTTTCCTGTAGTTTTGGTTAAACAGTTTGTCTTTTAGAGCAAGTGAGGCTTCAAGTCACTGTATTGGTACTATGGGAGTTGCCATCTACAAAAATATTTGTTATATGTTGCTCGATTTGATTTATTTATTTATTTGTTCTTCAAGATTCTTATTCTTTTAATTTTTATTCAATATGCTTCCTGATTGGTAAATATGTGGCTATTTGAACGTGAATTGTTGCTCAAGAGTCACCAGTTCTGAATGAATTTTAGCTTATTTGACTTTATTGGTGTTTGGAGATATCAATCGATCATATACCTTTTGCAGGTCTTTGCTGGACAAGGATGAGTTGGTTCTTGATCTTGAATGGAAGACAAACAAACTATTCTGGGCTGGGGTGGGTCTTGGTTTGTTGTCAGTTGGAATCCTCTGCTATGCTGGTGTAAGGTATGTTGTCCTATGAAAATAATAATTCTGTATTTTGCTGTGCTTTTAGATTCCAATTCAATCTTGATAGCTAATAATAAAGAATCACCTATATGGTTTTGAGAGATTTCACTGTTGGAATTCTTATATTCCTTATTGGGTGTTGGGTTCCTAATTTGCTGCTTGTTTTGATAATACTATTGGCTTGTTTTTAACTCAACCCTATATCTTGCTTCCCACACTGGAGTATATTTTTATTTTGTCTTGTTTCTTAGATCTCTATCAAACAGATGAATAAAATGCAAGTTTAGATTTTCCTATCATATTGCTCAATATTGAGTAGAAACAGATCTGGTTTTGTTCATGTCCCAGCAGCTTCCTTTCTTATGTTTTCTCCCCCCATGTTTTTCTGTGTTTCTGGCTTTGATGATCATAATAATCAAGAGTTTGTGTCAATAATTGAATTTGGGAAATATATTTCATGTTTTTCTGTGTTTCTGGCTTTGATGATCATAATAATCAAGAGTTTGTGTCAATAATTGAATTTGGGAAATATATTTTCAGGAATTGGCACAAATTGAAAGAACGGAGGCAACAGAGGCAGCAACAGCAAGCAAGTGATGCAGCTACAACCATTGCTGCTCCTCAAATTGAAGAAGACGAGGAAGTAGGGGAAGTATCGGAAGGACAGTTATGTGTCATCTGCCTGACGAGGAGAAGACGATCTGCCTTCATTCCTTGTGGGCATCTCGTGTGTTGCCATCGCTGCTGCACATCTGTTGTGCTGAGCACTTCACCCAAATGCCCGGTCTGCAGGCAGGAGATCCGCAATGCGGTACGGATATATGACTCTTAGTTGTAAGTTTCTAGTATTTAGGATATTCGAGGAAGTTGGATGTAAAGTGATTCTTGATCGTTGATTGCTTCATCCCAATGAATTTAACTGTAGAAGTATTTTTCATGGAGTAAAGCTGCATGTTGTGTATAGAATCCATATTCATGTTCCTGATCGGCTGCACTGAAGTGGCCATAAACATTCATATCCCATATCCAAGTCGAGGACCATTCTCTGTTGTTTATAAAGTACTGATGTTTAACACCACTGGACAAAGCGATTGGGCTGCGATTCTTGTGAAGGAAAGTCCCCGGGCCAACTCTGCCAGAGATGCAGGTCTGGAAATAGGTCACTGCTGAGTTGGTCCTATCTTTGGGACATTGAACGGTGTCTTATGATTCAGTGGTGGAACTATTTTGAAGTTTATTTTGGTTCCATTCAATTGCTGAATTGAAGTAAATTCTTTTTTGGTCTGAGAAGTGAAGTAAATTCTGATCTTGAATTATTATTTCTTTGCATAAGGGTTTATACAACTCTGTTCACTGCCTATGTAAATTTTGGATGGGCACTCCATATTAGTTTAATATGGTGAAGAAAAGCATTAAACTAGTAGATGCGACATAATCCAAACACTTACTGAGATTTGCTTATTTTATAGTTTGATTCATCTCTGTGCTTTATTATGATCTCACTTAACTTGAGTTCACGTACCTAATCGGATGAGTGAGTAGTACAATGTGAGCGCAAATATAGAATCAACACATTCCTATCTGTGTATATATTTTTTTTGAATATTCCTATATATATATATATATATATATATATATTTTCAAATTAAGACAATCGCGCTTAAAAACCCAATTTTTCTTTTTTAGAATGCGGGCCCAAATGATTAACTTTCCAAAAGATGAGGACTATCGCGTCGAGTTTTTTTGTTCTTCTATCCCTCCCAGCGAGCTTTCAACTTCTATCTTTTTAATATTCTGAATTTTTATTTCATTGTGGATTTAACTGTATGAAACTTAAAAAGACGTAACTGGGATCTTTGCAGTTCGAGATAAAAATGGCATTTCTACCAGTGAATAAAACCTGTTGGGTAATTATTCATGAATTATGTAATGAGATGGGTATGAGTAATTACTCACTCATTTTTAATGGGTACCCATTTTTAATATGTCTTGATCTTTTTTTAGGGGTGAGATCGGTACGGTACGGTACGAGATTTGACCTATCTTGATACCGATTCTGATTTTTTTTTCGGTAACGTTACGAGACGTGATGTGTGATTTTAAGGCTTGGTACCGAACCGTTTCGATACCGAAAAATTCGGGACAAGTTCGGGACCAATCAGGACACAAGGTTTTAAGTTAGAATTTTATATCTATAAATTAAACAATCACTTTTGTACTATATTTATGCAATATTTAACACTTTTTCTTAACATAAATCAACAAACTAACATAATTAGACGACTTCATCACTTTAAGATGATTAATTCTTCATTATAAATACTTACTTTTTCTTTAAAACTAGTGAAATTATAAATTTTAGAGGATTCAGGACGGTTCGGGACATTCGGTATCTATTTGGCTCATACCGATCCCAAACCGATTACTAAATTCGGGATTCAGTACGGTTTGAGACAACACTTTTTTCACTTTGTGTCCCGACCTAATCAGGTTCGGTACGGGACGGTCGGGATCAGTATCGAGATTTCGGTATCAAACTCCCACCCTTAGTTTAAGTTGGCCCACGTCTTAACGGGCTCAGGCCGGCCCATTTACTCAAATCTAAGGTCTAGCCCTGTCCACGGCCCAAGCCCATAACATATTGGGTCGTGCTCGGGCCGAGCCAGGACAAGCCCATTAACGGGCCTATTTGTAGTTAAAAATAGAAATTAGTCCAAAATTGATATTATAGTATACCAAAACAAAAACAAATAAAAAATAACTCACATTTTCTACCAATCATTTGTTTTCTTTGCCAACAAACTAAAGAAATATATGATATATTAATCATATGATTATTATTTATACTTGGTAATGTTTTAGCAAAACTTTTTATGGGTCTAAGAGAATCAAAATAAATAATTATTTGTATTTATAAGTTATTTTTCAGACTTAAAACAAATTTTATATTATTTATAAATATATAATCTTCATATTATAAAGAAAAAAATATATAATTGAAAGTGGGTCGGCCGTGGGCCTTAACTTATCGTGATTGGACCGGGCCGGGCCAGGCCTGTGGGCTCATTTTTCTAGGCCCGACCCATTAAGATAATGTGTTTGGGCCATACCGGGCCGGTAGCGTGCTCGTGCCCGGCCACTTTTAAACGAGTCGTGCCCGTGCTTTACGGCTCGTTTGCCACCTCTAGCCCCCAGTATGACCTCCTACTAGAGGCAGTATGACCACCAACTGGGGACAGTATGACCACCTGCTAGTTGGGGATGTAACACTTCCTAGTAGGGATAATAGGGGCAGATGGATGTAAGACCTCATACTGGAGGCAGTATGACCTCCTTCTAAGGGCAGGTGGATGTAGGAGCTCCTACTATGGGTAGTATGACCACCAACTACCCATAGTAGACGATCAACATTTGCCAGAGACTGGTCAACGGTCGTCTTACTGATAGTGCTGCATGTTGATCTGGATGTTTAGATAATGATTTGGCTCTGGTTTTGGTGGTGTTGATTTTAGAATTAGTATAAGGAAATGTGTTATCTTGTGTGTTTGAGTCAATTGGAAGTGGTTTATCTTTGAATGTGTCGGAAATTCCAGTATGTATGTGAACAGTTTGCATCTGGACGTCTAGTAGATTTTCCTCATTTTGTGCTAAGAAAGTGGAGAGATTTTGCTACTTCTATTATGTTTCAAATAAAATAGTAGATAAAGTGATGAGAGAGTGAATCTGAAACTTTAAATGTGTGAAATTATAGTAGAAGAGAAGTTGTACTTAAATAAAGGAAGTGCGAGTGTGAAAGTGTTACAGTTAAGTAGTAGGAATTTATAGAACATATCGAAATAAAGGAAGATAGTAGGAAATTGAGGATATGCTCATCAGAGAATATTTTGTGTTGTAGATGCATGATCATCAGTGCACGTGTCAACCACATGACATATTTATATACTAGAATCTATGTGCATAATTTTCCTATAGTTACGCTCTATATATATATATATATATCTGATTACCTTAAATGCTTTGCAGGACCATCCCTATTGCATACAACTACCATTGCATACAACATAACTTTTGAACATTGCAAAACAATCCTTTTCGGAGCACCTCTATTAGAAAGATTTCTCGAATCTTTTTGTCCACCAAAGCCCTATCAGAATACTAGAAATTCATAGGCATTCCCTGCTGCTACTCACCAAAGCCCGACCCGTCGACATTATCCGCTGCTACCTCATCAAAGCCTCATCCGTGAGCGAACAGTCCACCACCGCTTCATAAAGCCCTATCTGTAGGCGACTACCCGCAAAAACCATTGTTGGAGTGAGAGCTCTAGCAAATATCCACGGTTTGTCAAGGAACCCTTTGGCGAACGACCTGCAATCCTGAATTATAGCTCTGCTCAACCATTTCGGTCCGAGTAAGATACGTCTGCTTCGCAAGGAGAGGAGAAAAATCCTAGTTGCTCTTCAGCTAGTTCTAAGAAGAACTTGAATGCAGGCCTGACGAAAGCCTGTACAACAATCATTTGAAGAGAAGTCAGAAGGCGAACGCGCATCAAGATCAAGGTTGTACCTGACCCATAGGTACTGGCACGCCCTCAAGATTGGTTGTTCGAAGAAATACATTTTCACGCAAAATATTTGGCACGCCCGATGGGACATAACGTGTCAGGATTGTAGAAGAAACGATTTCGCGTTTTGGATGATTACCAAAGAAACTGGTTGTAGTGGGTGATCATGGACGACGAGTTGAAGCAGAAATTGAAGGATATCATTGAGCAAGTTGAGAAAATCAATGCATCCGCGGATCGGATAAATGCTTCCATAGATCAGCCTAACAAATAAGTTAAAGCAACCAATGAGAAAACAACAACGCTGCAAGATGAAGCAAACCATGATGTTTGCAATACTAACCAAGAGGTTTTACAATCCCAAGAAGTAGAACCTAAAGCTGACGAAGATACTCTCGCCAAAGAGGTTGAATCGGTTTTTGTTCAATCTAGTGGCGAAATCTTTTCTCTGGTCATGTCAGAAAAAATTGATTTGCCAATTTGTGGTGAATCTCATGAGGAGCACAGTAATGAAGTCAATAACCAACAAAGCTGCTCCAGGGGTGAAGTAATTCCGTTCGCGCATGATACTGTATATATGGACACATGTCAAACCAAACAAATGGTCCTCAATCATGTTTATAGCAAGAATATGCCTATGTCTGAGGTAGAAGTTAAGTCACCAATATGTGGTGAATGTTATATTAACACGGAGACAACCTATGATGAATACGATGATGACTACAGGTTGGCTCTTGGCTTCAAAATCGGCAAGTCTAAAGCAGAAGAGTTCAATTATTTAGAGTCCATTGTTGAGAATATGAACCAGCAAGTGGTTTTTAATAAAGACCAATATGTGGCTGCATCAGTTTACATTATACACTATGACATGGTAGTTGGTGACAAAGCTGATCTCTATTCCATATCATCCGTAAAGATGCAGTTGAAGGTCAAGCTTAGTCAAATTATGAAGATGCATGGGGAGCTATGCAGTAGGCCCTATGAGAAACCACTTCAGACTTTTCAAGTAGATGACACCAAACATCTTTGTTCAATACTTGGAGTTTCTCGCAGAAGTGAATCACATGTCGCTAATGTCAAAACGTCAAGGCTTGGAGTGAAGCATTGGTGGCCACCCCTGTGGCCATACAAAAGTTAACTAATCATGTTGAGTTTCCTTCTTCACTTTAATTCTTTGCCTTTTAAATTTCATTTCAATTCTTACATTGAAAAAACAAAAATATACAAAAAGAGATTCTGTGTTTTGCTGAAATGCAAGACAATGTTCTTACCTGACAGAGGTTTGAATTCTATTATATATTATTAGAGATCTATTTTTGATGTCTTAGATATAAGAGACAATCCAAGTGTCTTGAAATTACTGCTCTACTGCCATGTAGCGCAAGACAAAAGAAGATTTGAAACAAGAGTGCAGTTCAACAAATTTGCAGCAGCAGCTTCTGTGTTGAAACTTCATAGAATAAACTGAGAAGATACAAGATGAATTAGAAGACAAGCTTCATATTCACGAAAATCTTTGGATGTCTACTTTCCAACTCAATTTACGGTTCATGATTTTGACACTTGAAGAGGGAGTTATGACAGTTTAAGTCCCAGAAGGTTGAAAGACACGTTTTCAGCTGCCTAAACTATTATGCAGCAACTTATCTAAATCACTGGTGATGATTTACTAACAACTAATTTGCGAACTATATATGTGTGGAAATCCCTAGATGTCTAGTTTCTAAAAGAGTTTACGGTTCGTGATTCCGACGTTCCAGTAAAACGTTATTGCAGTTTGAAGACAGGAAGGTCAGGATGAACACAAAAGTGACAACATGCATATATGCGTGGCGAATGGGCATTAAAGGTCTTGTTTGGCTGGCGAATGTATACTTGTGCCTTCTATAAATATTCTTATGTGGTTAGGGAGCTTGACACTCAAGATTCGCTATCCTCCTTCACTTAACTATGGACATTAACATTAAATAGTTGCAGTTCAACCAATTTCAGTGGCAGCTTCTGTGCAATAACTTTGCAGATATATCTGGAAAGATCTCAAGTGAATCAGTTAGCAAGCTGCATATTGGTGGAAAGGTATGAATGTCTAGTTTCTAACACAATTTACGGTTCGCGATTCCGACATTCCAGTAGAGAGTTATGGCAGTTTGAGTACTGAAAGGTCAGAATGCTCGAGAATCTGTGTCTTGTGTTTGTGACTACGGCGAACAGACTTGCATACACTAATAGCTTGGCGAATGCACATAGGAATGCTCTATATTCATGCTTACATACATGGGGCGCTTGAATCAAGTTTTTTCTCTCCTTCATTTGCCAACTTCGGACACCAAAACTGGGGGCACATAGGGACAGAAATCAGCTACTCTGAAATTTTTGAAAATTTTGAAATCTTGTGCATAGAGTTTTAGTACTATCTTGGTATTTTTAAGGCCAACACCTATGGCCTCCAATGAAGTTGTTATGTGAATACAAGCTACTTCATTCGCTGAATATTGTAAGTCGATTAGTGTAACCTGGTACATAGTGGTTCTGAGTGGTGTGTATGGATTGATATATCCATAAGAATGATCTCACTTGAGATGACATGATTACTAGAAGGAGCTGCCAGGAGGACAAGATTTCTATTGATTATGCCAATTACTGTGGCATAAGTCCGGAGAGTGGATTTAAGAAAAGAGCATTCTGCATAATGGTGTCCTAGAACATTCCTAAACAGTGAAGCAGAATCGAGCATCGAAGCTAAAGTGCAGTGAAGATGCGCCAACATGATCATGCTAAGAGTAATTCAGAGTCCAAGATGTCTTCTTGAATTTACCTCATGTGAAGAATAGTCTTGAAACCAGTATTGGGGTTCACAGACTTTACAGCAGCCATTCGCTGAAGGTTCTACTATACTAGGGGGCTTCAAACCTCATGTTGGCAGGAAAGATCTTCAAAGAAGTCATTGTTTTGTTTAATGTTACATTCATATATAGCAAGATGGTGGAAGGGAGTCTGTAGCTTTCTTAAGGGTTTCTTGTATGGAGTAAAAATTGATTTGTGATTAGTCTTATAACATTCGCTGCCGCAATGAAGAAGAAGACCAACAACCTTTTCTTATAATCAAGTCCATACTAGGGGGCTGCAGGTTGCGAACCATATATTTCTGTGACAATTACAAACAATTTTTTGAGTTGTTACTAAAAAGCTCGAGGAGTTTGAGTTGACAGAAAGACAAAATTTGATATTCACCAAAAGGAGTTTAGAGGACGCTCTGATATCTTTTGGAGGAATGAAGACAAAGTTGACACAGTGCAAGAAGACCATGTCTATATATTGTTTGGCACGACGTTCATAGTAACAACACAAGTCTATTTGTGTCTGATCACCACAAGAAGACGTGTAACTCTCATTCATGGAACCAAATAAGTGCAATCATGTAAAGAAGTAAGTTCCAACTCTACATATGCAGCTAAATTCTCTACATCAGATTCTACAAGAGAAGTCTATTCCGAAAGCATGCAAGATCAGTTTAATCGGCCTACTCTTACTACATTCATTACACCCAATTAAACTGGGGGGCTACACTATGCATATTTTGCCAATTCTCAAGGCAAATTTTTGAAACTTTTTGAGTTTCATGGTTCTCCAAAACCAATTTGTGGTTTTGAAGTTTATTTAATCAATATGTTTTGAGGTTGATCATCATCCATACGAGGTCAATACCAGTGGCCTATTATTTTGAGGCCATGGTTCATCACATAAGCCATAACGAAACCTAATCAGAAAGTACTGTGCATCATCAAGTTCAGTGGATCAAATAGCACAATGGAATATCTCAAAACCTTATAATGAGAAGTTATCTTTCATTTGAATTATAATTTGAGCCATAAAGACCTTTCATTTGATCTGTATGACAACTTAAGCTTACAGCTTGTCTTTATTTTACACTTCTTTAGGCGCTTTCTTTTTCTAGGACACATAGACCCTCATTTAGCTTGAACACCTTGCAAGGCCTCTAACCTCCAGAGTCATGTTACTTTGAGAAATCACCACGTCCAGCACTTGAATTTTGGCTTAGTTACCTATTTACTAATTACAAAAGATCATGAACTAATGCATTGACAAGATAGTCATAAACCTCAAAATGAGTTAGTAACATACCACAGATTTTAGTGATAAGAGATGTGGACATTTTACCATGTCAAAATATGATCACAAAATAAGATAGAGTCCAGAATAAGACATATAAAAGATCATGTGAATAAAAATTTTGATGAACGACATAATAGATGAGAAGCCTTAAGATCAGATACATCATCAAACAGTACATAGCATGCTTAAGAACATGTCAATCAATTCAACACCCGTAAACAAGCTGGTTCGAGTCCGAGTTAACCTTGACTGCGACAACCACCCCCTCCCCGGCAACAAAAACCTGCTCTCCACGTCGCCGAAGCTCACCTTTGAATCGGGTCGAGAAACCTTTACAAACTTGCCTATGAAGTTTTTGAAACGTGAGATAGTAAAAGTTAGCTTCTAAAAAACGTCAGATTTTGTCATACAGAATAACTCGAGCTCTTCCATCCTCATGATCCTCACGCACGACCTTAAGTTTGCAACTAGTTTCATCCTCTGTTGTGACCTCTAGATTGTAATTGTAGCTCTCCCACAACTGATCTTGAACAATATAATAGTACTTCCGTGTGTATATCTCAACCATTTGCTTTTCCATCTTAATGGGACACTTGTATCTAGGCTTCTTATTAATGTTAGTATGATCTGCAATCAACTCTTCATGTCGTTTATGTAACATACCCCTATTGAACTAAACCATGAAGTCCACCAAAGAATTTTTATCAGAAACATAATCCTTAAAGAATGAATGTGCACTTTTTGCTCTTTGACTGCTTGACATATCAGCCGAGAAAACATGGTTCATAATGACCGGCACCCATGTAAATCGGATTTCATATATGGATTGCAGCCAAGGATGTTCACTTAATCCACTTTTGGCAAGAACTGATCTCCATTTGAAGTCAAACTCCTCTTCATTCTCAGATGAGTAAATGCACTTTCTGAAGTCATCATAGTGATCTTTGTATTTGATAGCATCAAGCTTCTCTACGAACTTTCTCAAAATATGTCAGCTACAGTATCTATGAAATGTGTTTGGAAGTTATAACCCTATACAGTTAGAACAAGAACCAGAAATCCAAAGAACAACATGCAAAATGACCTTTAGCAATTGACCTTTAGCAATTTAGACCTGAATTCCAACAAGTTCCATTGCTGGAATGTAAAACTAGCTCAAAGAAAAGTTTAGGCTAACTCAACAAGTTTTTCACACATATAAGGCTTTCCTCTACAACATTCCCCAAAGTAACCATTTTCTGGCATTTTCCTACTGAACTGCACAGCTTTTATTTTCCTGCCAGTGATCTATTTGTCTTCAAAAGCAAACTAGGAATGACTCGGATGTCCAAATCCAATTCTGTAAACTCCTAAAGAAACTAGACTCATAGATATTTCTTTAAATATAAAGTACACATTCTCAGGTCTTGTGAGATGAAAACCATGGATTTCCAAAGTTGACAGAATGATTCTGCAATATCACCGTTTTGGTTGAATTTTGGAAATTTCTTCTTGTTTTTCCAACTCTAACCTATACACACGCAAAACATAACAAAACGAACAATAACAAAACAAAAAAATCATATAAATTCGGTTGTCTCCCAGCAAATGCTTGAGTTTTTAGTCCTTCAGCCAGACATGCAAACTCCTATTCATGGATGATCAGGAGGTTTCGATCTTGGAATCACAAAATGTCTAGCAATAGTCAACAATGCTTTTATGAGAAAATTATTTTGCAGCCACTACACATTCCATTATGTTTCTCACATAAGCAAGACATCCTTCTTACAACATCCCTGCTCGAGAGTTTCATTAAATCCTGAAAATTTAAATGGTCTAAACACCAACAACAAAGCTCAAGAACATTAATAAATGTCATTGTTTTCGAATAAGAGTATATATCAATGGATTCAGTAGGAAATGCATGATAACAATTATCGACAATCCTCAATCGTCTCACCAGTGATTTACCATGTTTATCATGAACAAATATAGCCTTGCTGCTTTTGAACGTATCTGTGGAAGTCACAAGCCAACCCTTATCTCTAAACATATGTCTTGACCAGCTAGGGTCGATATACTATAAATTATCCTGCCTATTTGATAGATCAGACAAAAATGCGGGATATGTGGTTTCAACATATTCAAAGACTTGCCCTGGATTGTAAGATGACGTAACACAAAAAAATACATTAGTATTATAAGAATCATCAATACAAGCATAAAAATCATTTTCAGAACAGTTTCCAACAAGGACTACTTCATGCTTCGAATTAAACGGTTCATGAACAGAAACCAAATCTTCAATCCTGTTGAGTGGTATGCATTGTTCATTTGAAAAAGGAATTGTGTTACTGTATTGCGGATGATTTTGAGATTTTGATTCAACAATATTTTCTGATCCAGAATGCATGTTATCACACTTACACAAATAATGATCAAAACCACCACAATTATAATACTTTGGTTTTTCAATCGATGTACATTTTGAACACTTTTTGGAAGTCTTTCTATTTTTTATAAACATCTTAAAATCTTTAAGTAAACGCTTAAAATCATTCACATCAAAATTATTTTCTTCAATCGAATAGGATATTATCTTTGTATGAGGCTTGTTTCTTACCTCAAGAATCTCAGAATGACTTACCGATGCATTTGACAAATTATAGCAATTGATCAGATTAGTAGCAGCTTTATGTTCCATCTTTTACTACCCAATGAATCTCACCAAGTGTATCTGGTGACTTGCTCTGGTACCAAATGAAATTATTCAAATTAATGGAACAAAAATGGAGGAATTGAATATGTAGATTCAATCTTTTAGCAAATTAAAACAACAGAGACACAAACACATGATTTTGTTCACTACAGTGTAAACCTCCCACTAGAAAACATCACTGCGAGACTTTTAAAGTAGTCTACACTAAATTAAATCCACTATAGAGAAGAATGATTGTAGATTTATCAAGTAGTGAAATTAAACAATCACTTTACTAGCATCATAACTAACTCGATCTATGAACTGTTAACTAATAGGTGCATTTTATGCAACGTTCTTGATGTGTTTCCAACTCTATTTAGCTATGTAATTCCTTTAACAATATTGATTTTAACTTAGTTTGTGTTTTTAGGTCTCAAATAAAGCCAAGCAGCAAAAAAAACAAAAAAGAGAAATATAGAAGGAAAAGGAATCCATGTTGTTCAAGGAATGAAATCCTAAAAGCTACCAAATTATCCATCAACTTCGACAGAAGATTGTGAACAACTCACAACGAACTAGGTGATGAGCCTTATATCATTGGAAAGCTAGATGTGTCTAGTTTTTAGAACGTTTCACGGATCGTCAATACCTATTTTGAAGAAGAAGTTATGACCGTTTTAGTGACAGAAGGTCAGTCTGCCTGAATTTCAGATTTGGACCGAAACTTTAATTTCAAGGCCCAGACCATATAGGCAAGTCCATGGATGAAAATTAGGGTTCTCTAACCCTAATTGCAGCTGATACGTGCACTATATATAGGAGGTGTAAAAAGGGTAGCTCTTTGCCGCACTTCAACTCCAAAGCTCTAGCTTTCTCTCTAGAAACCCTAGCCTTAGTTTAGGTTTTTCACCTTCTTACCGTGTACAATATTGTACATCCCTTGGATTTTTCTTCATCGATTCTTCAAAGTGTAATTTAAACTCAGTTCTTATGTATTCTTTTAGTTTTAATTCAAGTAGTTTAGTTAGTTTTCATCAACTCTCTTTATCTGTGTTCTTGGATTAGGATCTATGGATGATTCTGTTATGAGTATTGTAATTTTCAGATTTTTGGTTTTCATGTGTTTATACTATTGATGATGCCTAAAATGTTTTAGTTCGTGTTCTCTTGTAATTGATAACTTGTGATTTGTTCTTAATCAAATTGTATCATTGTTTGTGTTAATTCTGGGATGGTAATACATGAACTAGAATGATAATGAGTTCATAAGTTGCATATTAGATTGTCAGAATAATCTGGGATGGTAAAGTGCTCTTAACATTAGAACTTGAGTCTATCACTTGTTTGCATTCGTTAAAACACTTGAGTTGAAGTCGTACGATCATTGATGTCATGAATTTGTTTAAAGTTGTGTGTATGCAAGAGATGACCGCTGTATATAGTAGCTTAGGTTTTAATTTGTTTTCTTTTTAGTTTTAGGATTTTCATCACTATTCTGTCCCCTGTTTTGTTTTATTTTATTTTTGTATCAAACAATCTCCGATCTCCCTGAAATTTTGTGTAGTTGTTCATATGTATGTCTACTATATCCCTGTAAATTTTCATAATTTTCTGAGTCGTTTAGGTTAGGTTTTTATTTAGATTTTTGACTGCTGTTCGTTAGAAACAATTGTCACTTTTGTAATTTCTTTTTAAATTGTAATAATTGTTGTGATTTATGCTAACGCTTATTTTGTAGGTACCCTCAATCCCCTACCCTATACGATAATCCTACTTGTCTTACGCTACTAACGATAAAACGAGTTTATTTGATACAGGAGTAAAAACCCGCTATCATTAACCATATTTTAACTCTTCTTGAATCTGATTTGCACACATAAAGGAACTGAACAAACCTTCAAAGCTTTTCAAGTCACTAATCTTGATCACTACAAGAATGACAGATACAATGAAACAAACAAATAATTTGACATGAGTTTATCAAAGACAATGCATCATATAATCAATCTATTGACACATAAAAACTTAGTGGTATGGAAAAATATTTCCATGTCTATAAATAGAGGGAGATAAAGCTCACACACAATCGATCATCATTAATCATTGATTGAGATAAACATAGAAACCAATTTTGAAAACATAATAAGATATATTTTTCATAACATAAATATATGATAAGAATAAATATTTTTCAAAATAATTTGTTAATCAATGAAAGAATATAATTAGATAACCACATTTAGAACTTCTTTCCATACAGATTATCATATTAGAATATCAAGAATAATATTGATATTAATACTAATCAAATCAGAATTAATAAGGAAATTTAATCACAGATCAATTCAGATATTCAAACACATAAAACCTAATTAATAAATTACAATTTAGTTATCAACCAAATTTCACTTTACAAATACATCATTTAGACAATATCTTACACTTTTAAGGACACAAATTAACAAATTATGACAAGTTGATGTCCATATGTCATGTGTCACTATTTATTTTATCAAGTTATCCTTAATGACATTCTAGGACAAGTTAATGTCCACAAGTTATTTGTCACTATATATTTTACCAAATTACACTTCATGACATTTTGACATTTTTACTGCTACTGTCAAATATGAAGGTGTTACGACCTACCTACTGCCGAGTATGAAGGTGGTACTGCCTACTACAGAGTATAAAGGTGCTACTACCAACTGCCGAGTAGAAGGGTGCTACTGCCTTTGATATGGTTGAGTATAAAGATACTACTGCCGGTGCAACGTCGAGTAATGTGGTGCTACTGCCGGTGCAACGTCGAGTAATGTGGTGCTACTATGACATAAAAGTTGTTGTCGATTGAACTGTACAAATCCTCCAAAATCTTGTCAATACGTGCATACCCGACAACCTCTTCCCCTACTCAACCAAAAGCCCCTAAATCCTACCTCAATTCAACAACCCTAACATTAAACTACTCAAATTTTCCAATTACAAAGTCCATAGAACCATTCGAGCCTCACGAATCTGATCTGGGATCGTCGTCGTCGGTGTTATCCGAGCTTCGTTGAGCAACAAAAAAATATGAAATTGAAACGAATATGAATCTAAATTTGGATTTGGATTTGATTGGGAGGAGTGAGAAATCGGCCATGGTGTTGATGGCCTTGATGATGGAGTCATGTTTGGTTGGGTCGGTCTGGCTTTTGGGGTCAGGGATCTAGTCGTCAATGATGGTGAAGCTAGAGATTTTACTTGGTGAGGAGGAATTGGGGATCGGCTCGTTCTGGGATTATAGAGAGAGAGAGAGATGAAAGATAATGAAGAGAATGTATTATTGTCAATTGTTAGGTAAAATTTAGATTAGGGTTGGTTTCATTAGTTTTGGGTATGGGGTTATGTCTTAAACTGTATAAAAATTAATGAAAGTGAGTTTATATATTTTTAAATTTGATCGTGTGTTACTATGTATTTTTTTCAAACCTAATCAAATTTGGTTTCTTTTATTTTCTCACACAACAATAATGTAAACAGATCTAACCAAGTTAGAATTCTATTTACATGAAAGCATATTCTTAAAAGGAAAGATCGTCACATACAATAAAATTCGTCAATCGAATATTAAGATAATCAAAATATCAATTTGTTAAGTACTTAATGATGTATAAAAATGAATATTATATAAATATATGAATATTTGATGGACGAATATTGTATATGAATATTATATGCCTACACCTTCCGAAAACCCAAGAGCCGGGGCCGAAAACCCAAGAGCAGCGGCCGAAAGTGATTTCTAGTGGCCTGCGTGTGGGTCTGTTGTGAACTTGACTCCTGCCTCCTTCAGCTGTTGTATTGCTTGAATCTGCTTGGTTTGCTTCCGTCTCCGCAGCGCTTGTACTAAGGGACCGGTGGAGCAGTCTGGACTGATTCTGTTGTGGAAAAGATCAAGTGCTTGCTGCTGTTTCATTGACAATGCTTCGGTGCATAATGCTGCGGTGATCTGCTCAGATCATCATCATGTCCTCGAAGTAGCGGCTTAAAGAAGAGAAGGGCTAGTGCTTCTAATTCCCAACCCTCAATGAGTTTAGTGCTTGCTTCGGTCAGCTGAAATAACTTGCGCAACACAGAGGGGAAGCTGGTTTTGGAGCTTGATCAAGTCTCGGCGTAGAGTTGGAAGCATCCACCTTTGAATGATGGAGGGTGTGTGCTCAAAATCGGAATGCAATAATGAATCCCTCAGCAATCCTATGATGAAGCAACCATCAATCAGCATCATCTTTACAAACTCCTTGCTGTTAAGCTTTGATTGTTCCAAGTAGCAGCTCCTAGCATCTGCCTCCAATTCCTCATTTGCCTTCTTCGCATCATCCTTCATCTTCGCAACACAACTTCAACATCCACCTGATCATTGTAACTTGGTTGAGGCGCCTAAAGTGTGTGTGCTTTAGCTTCTCCATTTCTTGCAGGCTTGCAACGCCGTGATAGTAAGGACCAATCGACACAATGCTTGGATCAAAAGCCTTCCTGTTGACCTGACGCATGGTGCTAGAACCCTGTAAATGCAGGTCATAGAGTTAGTACTAGTCTCCCTCGCTTGATCTTCCGGATTAAGAATACCCTCAAGCTCCTCTGTCAAAGATGTGCTGCCACCGCAAACTTCATGGAAACCTCTTGCTAAGATTTTTGCATCAAATGTGGGAAAAGTAGTACAGGCCAAACTTCCATGAAATCTCCTTTTGCAAGTGCTGTTTATCTTCTGCAAGATAAACCGTCTGCTTGCAAATATAAGGTTCCCCTTCCTCATTTCAATGTGGAATTGAAGAAACTTATCTTCTATAATCCCAGAAAGTGACTCTGTATAATCGATCCAAGTAACAAGTTAACAACTACAGGTTGTATAAAACTAATGAAGTCCACTCTTGGTTTACTTGAAGTCATTCTTTATCAATGTTAAGCAGCTGGCGGACCAACTGGGAAGCTACATAATTACTACAATATTAATTTATTTTCTACCATTTCATCCATCTCTGACTTTCATTAACGCAACCTTCCTTTTTATACGATGAACCTACACTGACATTATCTTCATTTTCATCGTATTTTTGATCGGTGAGAATGTGATACCAGGCCCAGCAAAAATGGCAAAACAACAAAAGTGGGATTGGTTCTCATTGAGTTAAGGGTTTCATAATTGTACTCACTAAATATAAAAGACCTGGATGGACTAGAATTGAAGACCACAACCACATAGATTAGATGAAAGATAGAAGTACATAGAAAATTGATCTTAAAAAATCAACTAAAAATACAAAGTTTAAAACCCACAATGCCTAGCTAGCCAGCTAACTAGAACTATCCTGTACCACCAAGGACTCCCTTGAGCTTCGTGATTTGAGCAGGATCAAGGAAAGTTGTCTTCGCCACCAATGAAGTAGGCAAATCGTTAGCGAAAAGAGCGAAATCGAGGATTTGGAGACCGGGGCTGGCACTGCTAAAGCTAACAATGGCCTTGGCATGTATCTTAGCAGCATTTACTTGAAAGTGCAAAAGCCCTTGTGGGAAAACCATGACATCTCCCTTTTTAAGAGTCTTCACGTAAACAGTGTTGGCTGAAGAAACAAAGCCGGCAGTGATAACTCCCCTCAACACAATAAGAACTTCTGAAGCACCAGGGTGGGTGTGGAATGGGATAACGCCGCCCGGCGCAAGGTCAAGCCTAGCCAAAGAGAGGCCAAGACCATTTACACCCGGAAATTGTGCAACAAATGCAGGGGTAACAGCGGCTTGGATTATGTTGGTGGTGTTTCCAGCTTTGGCTAGGCCAGAATACACGAAGTCACTGACAGTGACTTTAGCAGGGTTCGTGCAGAAATAGCCTGCAGGGCTATCAGGGCCGGTTAGATCCGCAACACAGAAGTCTTGGACAGAAGCATCCGAAGAGGATAAGAAGATGAGAGAAAAGAGGAAGAGAATACTAATGTAGTGAGGCATTTTCAGACTTGCTTAACTGAGTTGGCATCTCAAGTAGGTTGGGTATATATATACAAAACTTGCTCATGAATTGTATGGGAGAAAGTTGGCCATGCATGCACTGGACACAACGGACTAATGAAAGAAAGAGAGCCACTACTTGATGATGAGACACCCTTTTTGCACTGGAGACAAAACAGGATGTCACTTTTGGTAGTTAGGGGAAGCATTCGTTTTCTCCACTCTGTAGAACAACTTGCAGGACAGCTAAATAAGGAGCATATTATTTGTAATGGGATTGCATGAAGGAATTCTTAGACCAAAAACAGAGAGACTAATGATAATGGTGATTAAGATGGATCATTCTTCAGCTAGGTTAGTGTTCAAATTACCAGAAGAAGATGAGAGGAGTAGAAACGGGTGAGAGACTTGTGATATTAAGGTGGTCCTTACAGCAACAGCACATGGAAAGGGAAGAGAGTAGACAATATGACAGCTAAAATCTTCGAGGAAAATTGGTCCCTAGCTAGTCCTTCAATGGCAACCAAGGAGTTCATGTGTGGACTACAGTAATTCGATCACTCTAGCACTACGAGAATAGTTTGGCCGACAAAACGAAAAATTTTCGTCGGCCTGTTAACCAAATTCGTCGGCTAAGATCTTAGCCGACGAGTTGTCTTTGACAAAGATGTCATCGGCAAAAACTCGTCGACTATAACTTTAGCCGACGAAATAAAAGTGGTCGTCGGCTATAGTTTCACACTTAGCCGACGACATATTTTTCAATTTTTCGTCGGCTAAAGTAAGACTAAAGCCGACGAAATAAATTGTCGTCGGCCTCAACCTAAGACTTTGGGCGACGAACTATAAATATTTTGTCGGCCAATTTAAAAAACTATAGCCGACGAAATATACTATAAATCGTCGGCTAAATAGTTAAAAAAATTAAAATTAAAATAATATAGCCGACGAATTAAGCCATATGTCGTCGGCTAAACTTTAAAAAAAATAAAATAAAATACTATAGCCGACAAATTATGATAAATTTCTTCGGCTATAGTACTTTTTATACTAAAAAACCACAAAATTTCTAAATTACCATCCAAGCAAGCTGTAAATTACACAAACAATTTTATATAACCAACAACGTACACCATTAAAAGTAGTCTAAAAGTTTTGCATTAAATTTTTAATTTATAAATTGTTCATAAACCCATAAAACTAAATAAAATCTATATCATCTAAATCTATATCCGCGCCAGGAGGAGGTTGCTGTTGAAGAGGTTGCGACGGTTGAGGTAGGAGAATAGGCGTAGGCATGGGCGGAGGTGGAAGTCCCTGAAGCTGGGCAGCTGAAAAATCTTGCAAGCACTGGAACATCTGCTGCTGCTGTGCCTAGTTGGTGACATATATTGTGGCATTATACTCTTGTAAAGCGGCTTGATGTTCCTGTAGCATTTGAACTTCCGCCTCTAGCTAAGTCGTTCTACTGCTAGTCGAGGCTGCCTTTTTTTGAAATCCGGGGGTGGTCTTCAGTACCCCCTCTCCCTTCTTTCCTAGACCCCGGCAATAGAAGTTATTTCCTCTCGGTGGGAATGTTGTGCCCATGATCCTCGCCCTAACCTTGAGATCGAAGTGTCGATCCGAGACATGGCTTCGGACATGTCTTCCTCTTACGTGTCTGACCATGTCTCCCTCACTATAGCAGTCATCACCTCGTCACTAGCCTGCCTCACCCTCGCCTAATTGGATAGGAAAAAATAATTAATTAACATTTTGAAATATATATATATATATATATATAGTTTAAAAAATTTGAAAACGTAAAACGACTTACAATATCTTCCTGAGCGTTAGGATATGCCTTCTCGTACGTATAGACGTACCGGTTGACTTCTGGATGTTCCCTGGCCACCTCATCCATCAACGATGCGAACGGTCTAGAACCGGCATGATGGTTCCTTGTGTTGCGTTGCCGGTTCTGAGCGTTCGCCCGAGAAACGGCCTACAAAGAAAAAAAATTAGTAAAATATTTTAAAGCGTACTAATTAATAACAATATAAGAAATTATTATTTTTAATTACCTGTTTATAAGGGTTGTTGAATTCGGATATCAGAATCCAACGCCACTCGTATTTCCTGAACTGGAACTAAAGGGGGGTACTAGAACGTTCGTTCCCATGCGTAGTCCAGTGGGTCCGTAACTCGTTCTTCCACTCCTTGTACCTACAGATACCATAAAAAATTATAAATATTATTAATTACACATATAATTTTGTTTTTTCATTAACTTTCCAACGTACCTTCCCCCATGCACAACGTCTCCCCAGGTGTTCCTCAGGTGCTGGGGAACGTCAAACCACACCTGCATTAAAACGTTTATTAGTTTAGTTTTTCATAAATCCACAATGTAATACATAATGTTAATTGTGAATTTTTTATACTTACCGACATTGCGTTGTGGACCATGTCCTTAACCTCCTGTGAGACCTCGCCCCAGTCTGACCACAACATAGGGACTCTATCCCTAATGAGTGCTCCCACGCGGCCGGAGTACATCCTCGTCTTCCCGCCCGATACTACGTTCTCATCCCCGTCAGTCTCGATGACGATCCTTCCTGAGGTACTCACGGTCTTCTCGAGACTTTTCCCTGTGACGGGACCTCTCTTCTTCCCTGTCGGCTTGGCTCCGACGGTGCATATCATAAATTGATTATTAATAGATTATTCTTATTATGACATTATAAGAAAACAAATTATTTATATATCATTACCTGAGGGCGTTGGGGCAGACGTGACGGATTCCGACTCTGTCGCCGATGATGATACCCTCGCAGAAATTAAATCCGTACCAAAGGCACGAACAGGTACGCCGCTGATGGGGTCACCTGCGGGGACAGTGGATAAATCGGCGCCCTTGAGTCATCGACTGCCAGTAATGCCGGTATCAACCGCAGAAGGTAGAGAAGAGGCGGCGGCATCTGTACCCCAGAAGTGAGGGACGCTCGGTAGGGGCCCGAGTCGGTGCTGTGTGTATCTCAGTCATACGTGGTGCAGACACCTCCGCCTGAGTCGGAGACCACAGCTGCCTAGAGGAGTGAGGAACGCTCGGCTGCCTCGAGGAGTGAGGGACGCTCGGCTGCCTCGAGCGAGGGGCGTCCGGCTGCCTGGAGGAATGTGTGGCCCCCTGTTCTCTCTGCATCGGCTCCAAAAGAGACAAACGTCGGGCTGTCATTGGGCCCTGAAACGACGCTTGAGGGTTGCTAGACGTTCCCTCAAACGATTCAGACCTTTGGTCTTTTGAACCCTTAGTTTTACTAAACAAGCCTTTCATCCTGTTTATTAAATAATTAAAATTTTTAATTTTTATAATTAATAACAATTACTATTTTAATACAAAAATGTACCAAATTATCAAAAACTAACAACATTATCACAAATATATTAAATATACCAATTAATATTTTAATATACCAATTTTATTAAATATACCAAATTAATAACAATTAATATTTTTATACACAAATATACCAAATTATAAAAAATTAACAACATTATCACAAATATATTAAATATACCAATTAATATTTTAATATACCTAATTTATTAAATATACCAAATTAATAACAATTAATATTTTTATACACAAATATACAAAATTATAAAAAATTAACAACATTATCACAAATATATTAAATATACCAATTAATATTTTAATATACCAAATTAATAACAATTAATATTTTAATACACAAATATACCAAATTATAAAAAAAAAAATTAGCAACATTATCACAAATATATTAAATATACCAATTAATATTTTAATATACCAAATTTATTAAATATATCAAATTAATAACAATTAATATTTTTATACACAAATATACCAAATTATAAAAAAATTAACAACATTATCACAAATATATTAAATATACCAATTAATATTTTAATATACCAAATTTATTAAATATTCACAATTTCAATAACAAATATACAAAATTAACAAAAATTTCAATTCAATATATACATCAATAAATTCATATAATTCAATATATACATCAATAATTCAAAATAATTATATAATTCAATATATACATCGAATCGCATACTTTAATTGTTTGGGAGAGGGGAGTGGCTGTGAGAGGCGGAGGAGCGGAGTGGAGGCCGAGAGGAGAGGGAGCGGATGGAGTGGAGGCTGAGAGAAGAGAGGAAAAGAATGAGAAAATGTTAGGGTTCTGTCGCTGGGTATTGATATATAGGAAAAAGTATAGCCGACGAGATAAAAAATTCGTCGGCTAAAACTATGTGTTTCGTCAGCTATAGTCCATTTTAGTCGACAAATTAAAAAAAATCGTCGATTAGTTACAATACTATAGCCGACGAATTTACTAATATTTCGTTGGCTATAGTACTTTTTATACTAATTTATTAAATTTATGTCCAATTTATATGTTTAATCTTGTGAAATGAAAATCCGACCGTCATATATCATCATTATGTTGAAACATGTGTGTGGGTAAATTTTCAGCTTGATCTGACAAGGTTAAAGACTCGATCCGGACGGTCAATCCCTTGAGTCAGACCCCTAAACGCAAAGAAACGGTAATTTGACCGTCTAAATTACGTATTCTGCCAGGATCTTCCACTATAAATAGTTTCAAATCGATGAGACGC
This sequence comes from Comarum palustre, assembly GCA_951800085.1. Taxonomy (NCBI): domain Eukaryota; kingdom Viridiplantae; phylum Streptophyta; class Magnoliopsida; order Rosales; family Rosaceae; genus Comarum; species Comarum palustre. The sequence goes on from OX637574.1 coordinate 10,162,413, forward strand.
AACTAGTGGTATAAAAATTACAAGAAAAATAACCATCGGAGATAGGGTTACCTCTAAGGAGAAAGAATGAAAAAATGCATTGACCACAACTATTGGCTCCGAAACTTTATCGGAATTACGTGATTTTTCAACCATAGATATATTTAATCGTTCCAGTCATATCTTATTTAACGACTTTTTTCGTTTGAAGCTTCTACGTTTAGTTTGTTTTTAAAACGGAACATTTACTTGACACTTGGTAAATTAGTTATACAACATTAGTAGTCATGTTGTGATTGTGACGATCAATCTTGTGAAACAAAAATCCGACCATCAGATATCATCATTATGTTGAAACATGTGTGTGGGTAAATTTTCAGCTTGATCCGACAAAGTTAAGGAATCGATCCGGACGGTCAATCTCGTGAGTCAAACCTCTAAACGCAAAGAAACAGTAATTTGACCGTCTAAATTACGTATTTTACCCGGACCTTTATCTACAAATAGTTTCAAATCAATGAGACGCAACCGGTGGTATAAATTATTATTTTATTTATTTAACATAAGCCGATGAATACCCTAATTTTTCGTCGGCTATAGTATAGGGTTTATAGTTTAGCTGACGAAAAATTAGGGTATTCGTCGGCCAAGATAGTTTTAGCCGACAAAATACATCATATTTCGTGGCTAAGATAGTTTTAGCAGACGAAATACATCATATTTCGTCGGCTAAGATAGTTTTAGCCGACGAAAAATGATATGTTCGTCGGCTAAAACTATCTTAGCTGATAAAATATGATGTATTTCGTCAGCTAAAAATGAAAAATACATAAAAACAGGTTGTTTAATATAACCATACCAATTTCATGTTCATATATCACCAAAATTAAACTAAATTATGAATTCAACTGCTTGTAGCATATAAAACACACATCAATTTGTATTACAAATTCAAACTAAGAAGGCTCGTAATCGGAATCATCTGATGAGTCTTCTTCGATGTCAGAATTAATTTCTGGCAATCTATGCATTTCTTTATCACAAGAGTCGTCGTCTGTTTCTTGATTTGGATCCACATCAATAAGCCTTGCGTCTAAATCACGAATTCAAACCGAAAGACCTGCTTTAAAATTCTCACAGTTTGTTCTATGAAAAGTATTTGTCTCCTGTAATTCCAAATGAATCATAACTTAGAAGTTCAAATCCTAACGTTGAATGAACAGCTAGTGCTTTGTGGACTTTAGTACATTTTCTTTTTATTTTTGTAAGAGAAAGGTAGTGGACTTGGGTAAGCCTTATCATGGGCTGGGTTAGGGCCGGCCCAACCTTAAATTTTAGGGCTTAGGGTAGGGCTCGGTTAAAGTTTACAAAATATGGGGCTGGGTAGGGCCGAGGCTTGAATATGTAAACCCTAACACATCCTAGCGGCCCATTTCGTTAGAGCTAATAGGGTCGGGTAGGGTCGGTCCTTTAAATAGGGCTAAACTGGACCAAGATGAGCTTGTTATTTTTTTCCTCACAATTTAGCTTTAGAATTATATGTAATGAACCTTATTTTTGTGTTATATTTAACATGCATACATGCGCATTATACTTAATTTAAGACATCTATCTATAAACTAAATGGTTATACTCATATATCTCACGAACTAATGCTCTAAATCATCAAAATACAATCGTTAATCAACAAAACAAAAGAAAATCAAAGGAACAAAGCTAACAAATTAACTACAAAAGAGAAAATTAGTTGTATTGTATCTTAAAAATAAGACACATATTAAAACAATATAAAAAATAAGAAATTATTATGGCCTAAAGGACGGACTTTTAGGGTCGGGCCGGGATCGACTGTAAATGGCTCAGTAGGGTAGGGTCGTAAGGTAGGGTCAGATTCATTTGTTCAACCCTTACCCTACCCTACCCTACTCGAGAAAGGCTATGGCCGGTCTGTCCTAATGGAGAGTCAGATAGGACTTCAGCCTTAGAGGATAAAACGGATTTTAAGACGCGTTAGAATTGAAAGACCAAATGATGAGGCCTAAACTTTGGTGTGAAAGACCATTGATTTTTCTGGGCAAAAATGTATTCGCTGTCTTGCGCACTCTTAGTGAGTGTTGCAATGGAATATTATGTCAGACAGTCAGCACGTACACGATGCTTATAACTCCCAACTCGAAAGCAAAGCAAAGCTGCTACTGCACGTACTGCCCTACCCCCATTCCAGTCCAGTCCAGTCCGTCCCGATAATATAGAGAGCACCAGCAATCCCCCCCCATCAGTCATATCAAACTGTGCATACCCAAACTCCTTTTCTCAGAATTCCACTGTCCCTAGATACTTGCATACATCGGCTTAGGGCACAGCCTCGCTCACAGGTCTGTTTAAGAAAATTAAGAAAATCGAAGAATAAAACCTGATGTTCATGCCACACCTAATCAAGTCGATGAAGCACCGTTCCAAACACTGAAGAGGAAATATCCTGAGAATCTTAGAATTATAGATAAAGAAACAAATATCTTTTTTTCATTCACCAAATTAACAATAAATTATTTTCTCCTCTAGATTTTCATTTTCCTTGTTCAAAAAAAAGATTTTCACTTTCAAGGTAATTTGGAGGAGAAATTAAGGAAGCTTGAAAGTAAGGTCTTGATGTAGAAATAACCAAAACAATATTAAAACTTGCAATAACTTCTTCAGCAACTCTACTTCCATCTCTGTCAGATATATCTCCCCACAAGAGAGAATTTATAATGGGGTGTTTATATAGGTCAGTCAAACCAACGCTGGTCCGCTTAGTCCATCTTCCCCGACACAGGTCAAGGCTTTAAAGAAGAAACCGGCAGAAACCAACCGTCCCTTATCTAAAACGTAGCGTTTATTACACAGCTATTGAAGTCGGATTGTATATTTGGATTCTTAAAGACAAACATAATGAACATCGATCGTATTGCTATCGAGTTCACTGAAAATTAATCACATTTACCCTATGTTGCCTATCCCTACAAGTTTGATTGGCGATTTGTGTATAACGTTGTTTGGTTGAATATTTGTTCGATGAATAAGGCCATCTCCAACTCAGAGAATTAAATGACTAAATATTCATTTTTATTTTTTTTTCATCTCCAACCTAAAATGTTAGACTATAATTGAGGGCTAAAAGGCATTGTTAAAGACAAAATTGTAGGGCTGGGCAGATGTCGGTCTGGGTCGGTTTTGGGCCAAAACTGATTTCGACCCGTTTTAACTGGTTTGGGAACAAAGCCCACCGAAAACCGTTTTTTAATGTGATGGGCCCAAAAAACCGGTTTAACCGAAAAACGGTTCGGTTCGGGTCGGTTCGGTCAAAACTGAATTTAATTTTTTTTATAATATTCAAGCCCAACTCAGAAAAATTGAAGCCCAAACCTGTTTTCAACTTTTCAATGACATTTTCAACAGAACTATAGCTGATTATCGCTGATAAACATAAACTAATTCAACTCAAAAAAATTGAAGCCCAAAATTACAGAATTGATGCAGACCCTCTTATTCAATGGTCACCAAAATACGAAAATAGGATCAGCAACATCACTTCTACTTAGTCGTCACTCCTCACATGCAGAAATAGAGGAAGACCCTAGTCACAGAAAATTAGAACAAGTATTAGATTTGAACTTGTAATTTTATAAACATTTAAAACAGAAATTATTTAACATTTCAAAGCTAACTTACCAGCTTCAAGGTTTTCTAATTCAGCATATAAAGCAAGCTCATTTTTTGTGGGCTCTTTGTACAGAGCAGCAGAACTGTTGCCTCTTAGCCAATCACTGCAACAGACTAGACATTCCACCATTCTTGGAGTTAAGCTTGCTCTAAATGGATCAATCACCCTTTTTCCAAGAGAAAATGCACTCTCTGATGCAACTGTTGATGCAGGAACAGCAAACACATCTTTTGCAATCTGTGATAAGATGGGGTACCTAGGTGCATTTTCTTTCCACCAACCCAAAACATCAAAGTTCATCTTTGCAGGGTCTTCGGGTGCTTCTAACAGATACTTGTCAACCTCAGACTTTATCTCCACCACATGTTGTTCATCCCTTAGCTTCAGGAAGGCAGAAATGTTTGCAGCATGGCTGTCTTCATCAACATTTAAAGCTGGTGCACCGTCCACTTTAGGCAATGTGGCCTCCATTGAAGCTTGAGCAGCTTCTGGATCAGCATCAGAGTACTCTTTGTACATCTTTTCAAAGATTTTTTTCACCTTAGTTACCATCAGCTGCACCTTTGCCTTGTCTTCTTGCACCTTGGGAAAGAAGTACTCCAGATACAATATTTTGTATCTTGGATCCATCAAAACAGCAATGATAAAATTTTGTTCATGTCTTCAAGCCTCCCCCAATACTTGTCAAATTTCTCCTTCATTACTATCCCAATACTCGCCATGAGAGGGTCACCACCTTTGATGCACTTCTCCAACTCCCCAAAAATTGTGCACATCCACAAAAGTGGTTGATTTGCAGTCACCACCTTGCTGCCACTGAACTGAATGGTTGCATCATAAGAGGTCTTCAAAAATTTCACAAGTCTCACCGCTTTATCCCAATCAGCAGAATCAGGAGGCCCCAACCTGTTGAAATAAATATACAAATGAGTATTAGAATCAATGAATCATATAATACAACAACATATTCAAAACTGAAATAATTTGAAGCAAATTTAAATTACCTTTTCTTCCCTCCAATTTTTTCTTAAAAATAGCTCTCAAATTGTACGTCCTCATCCTCTAACCTCATGAAAGCCTTCCTATACTTCATAGCAATATCAAGCATGAAATAAGTAGAGTTCCACCTTGTGCAAACATCTAAGGGAACAATCCCACCCTTATGCTCACACTTCTCTTGAGATGCACACTTTCTAAACTTCTCTAATCTTGCAGGAGATGATCTGATGTATTTCACACAGTTTCTAATCGCATCAATCGAGCTGCCCAACTCCTCCATTCCATCTTTAACTATCAAGTTAAGGATATGACAGCAGCACCTCATGTGCAAAAATGCTCCATTCAAAACTAGCTCATTCCAGTTTCCAATCTTATCCCGCATATAATCGAGTGCCACCTGATTTGGGCTAGCATTGTCCACAACAATAGTAAACACCTTTTCTATTCCCCATCCTATCAAGCATGACTCTACAAGCTGCCCGATTGTCTTGCCCTTATGATTAGGGATGACAACAAAGTTTAGGATACGCTTATGCAATACCCAATCATCATCAATAAAGTGGGCAGTTAACACCATATAGTTAACATTTTGGATCGAAGTCCAAGTGTCAGTGGTCAAACTAACTCTCTGACCATTAGCAGCTAAGACATTCCTCATCCTATTTTTCTCACACTGATACAAATCCCAAATATCTCTTGTTATAGATCTACGGGATGGTGGCTTAAACTGTGGCTGAGCAGCCTTGATAAAATCTATGAACCCTGGTTTCTCAACAAAGCTAAAAGGAAGTTCATCTCTAATAATCATCCTAGCACATGCCAACTTAGCAACATCAGGATCATATGAGTAAGATTTCAGATTACCTCCACCTTCAGCAGAATCAAATGTTAGGTACCTTTGTCTCTTGTTCGCAGCATACAAGGGACACTTCCTGCATACTGCCAGCAAGTGATGCCTCATACTTGAAGTCCCATTCGACTTTGAGTGCACCAGATAGGTCTGGGGGCAGTAATTGCACTTGGCTCTATGCTTCTCCATCTTTGAACCATCAGGGTTGGTTAGCTTGGTGAAGTGTTCCCAAACCACGCTGGAGTTCTTCCTCTTACACCCAACATCAGCAGGTCGAGTGGCTTCAGCAACAGCAAGTCCGCTGCTTGGTGGAGTGCTTGCTGGAAGAGGCAGCGCATGAATGCTACTTGATGGTGTGGGTGAAGGAGTGTTCGATGGAGTCACGTTCCCAATTCCATGAATCAAATTGATCGAAGATGTCGATGAATCAACTTGATCAAATCCCTCAGAATTCCTGGCCATCCTGAAACGATTGAAATGAAAGGGATGAAGAAATTAAACAGAAGATGTCTATACGAATACAAAACCAGAATACGAATCCCGATTTGAAATCGAAGATGTCTATACTGTTATTGAAACCAGAAGATGAAGAGTTAGAACCATACCTGGAGAGAGCGGACGAAACACCCGAAAATGAAAGGAGTTGAGAGATGAGAGGCAAGGAGTTGAGCGGCTGTGGAGTTGAGAGATGAGAGGCAAGGAGTTGAGCGGCTGTGGAGTTTTGTGACTTTTGTCTCATAGGGGAGAGTGTAAGAGAGTGGGCTGGTTGTTTAGAGTAGGGTTTTGACACCGCTCTGGTCGGTTCGGTCAGTTTTGGTCGGCAAAAATACTGACACCGCTTTCGACCCCGATTCATTTGGCTTCGGTGCGGTCGGAAAGTAATTTTCAATTTTACAAATCGGTTGGTCACCGACCCATTTTTTTTCGGTCGGGTTCGGTTCGAAAACCGCTTTATATTCGGTTATGCCCAGGCCTACAAAATTGGGTCGGATCCTGTAACTCAAGCCGAAATCCTTGTCGATGAGTGGTGTGAGGCATGCGTGTGGGTGTCAGCCACAGTGGTGGGTGTTTGGTTGGAAGAGGCGCCTGATTTTTTCGTTGACAATGGCAGGATACGTCGCTATTGCTGAGACGAATATGGCATGTCAAGAGGCCAACCATAGTTTGACTGAGTTGGGTGGGCTCCCATCTTTTGGGCCCGAAACAATTGAGCTATATATATAGCCTGCGTGTGCACATGTAGCACAGCGCGGAAGACTCAATCACCTGCGCCGTTGCACGGAGCCACCTTCGCGGGCCGAAGCCGTCTCATTGGTGCAAACGTATATAGCCTGCGTGTGCACATGTAGCACAGCGCCAAAGACTCAATCACCTGCGCCGTTGCACGGAGCCACCGTCGCGGGCCGAAGCCGTCTCATTGGTGCAAACGTCTGCGCCATATATATATATATAACAATATGTGTATCGATATGAAGTTAAATGCCCAGCTTAAATCTGATAAGAAAACAGCCAAATACGAATTAGGCAATTTTTGTGAACAATATGGCTTGCCTTCTCTTCCTCCTTCGAGAAGAAGAAAACAACATTACACCTCTAATCATTTTCATAAAAGAAAACATAAACACAATAGATATGCTCAAAACATTTTTGAACCAAATACATTTTATTCTAAAAATAAATTCCAAAAACATCGTTCAAAGCCAAATAACCAATTTCGTAGAAACAAAAATTTTGATAAAAGCAACACCAAATGTTACAAATGTAACAAACCCGGACACTTTGCCAATAAATGCCCAGTCAAAAATACCATCAAACAAATAATTACTAGTAAAGAAGATCAAGATAAACTCATTCAAATCTTAGAATTAAAAGACACAGATTCTGAAATTGACCAAAGTAGAGATGAATCTCTACAACTAAATTCATCTTCCTCTTCATATGATTCTGCTAGTTATTCCTCACCTGATATTGCTTTAGGTTGTGGAGATACTTGCTGTAAGACAAAAACAATTAATGTTCTTTCAAAACAGGAAGAACAAGAAGAACTATTAATTGACTTAATAGGAAAAATTGATAATCCAGACCTAAAAGCAGAATACCTTAAAAAATTGAAAAATTTAATCACTCAAGAAAATACAACCAAAACCCCCCAAGAGAAAATATCCCTTACTACAACTTTTGATAAATTTAAAAATAAAAGAAAAGAAATCACACTTCAAGATCTCCAACATGAAATCAAAACCATTAAAACACAAATACAAACTTTACAAAATCAACATCTAAATCTTATCTGTGAAAATAAAGACATCAAAGACAATTTAAACATATTAAAAATTGATACCCAATTTCTCAAGTTACAACAGTTCCCAAATGAAGATATTCCAGAACCATCCACATTACATGAAGAAGAAATCTCTGAAAACAATACTATCAATATTATTCAACAGATTAATTTAAAAAAATGGTATGTCACTATTCAATTACAAATAAAAGACTTTCAATTAATTACCACTGCACTCATTGATTCTGGTGCAGACCTCAACTGTATTCAAGAAGGACTAATTCCCTCTAAATATTTTGAGAAAACAAAAGAGTCCCTTAGGTCTGCTAACGGCTCAAAAATGAATATTAGATATGAAATCTCTAAAGCCCATGTTTGTCAAAACAATGTTTGTTTTAAGACATCTTTTGTCCTGGTCCAAAACTTAACTGACAAAGTAATTCTAGGTCTTCCTTTTATTACTTTACTTTACCCTTATACAACTGAATACAATGGTATTATCACCTACCCATTTGGTGAACCAGTTAAATTTACTTTTCTTTCAAATCCTGAAATACATACATTAAAAGCATTTCAAGAAAATTCAATCTCAAAAACAATTAATTTGATCCAATCAAAACAAAAACAAATAGTTTTTCTTAAAGAAGAAATTAATTTTAAGAGAATTGATGACCAGTTACATAATCCATCACTCCAACAACAAATTAAGAATTTTGAAGAGAAAATTATTAAAGAACTATGCTCCGATATCCCTACTGCCTTTTGGCATAGGAAAAAACATATTGTTACCCTTCCATATATAAAGGATTTCAATGAAAAGAATATTCCAACGAAAGCACGACCAATACAAATGAATCACGAAGTAATGGAATTCTGTAAAAAGGAAATCCAAGACCTACTTCAAAAAGGAATTATTAGACATAGTAAATCTCCATGGTCGTGTGCTGCCTTTTACGTTCAGAAAAATGCTGAACTGGAAAGAGGTACCCCAAGGTTAGTAATTAATTATAAACCACTTAATACTGTTTTAGAATGGATTAGATACCCTATTCCTAATAAACGAGATCTCATTAACAGATTAAATAAATCAGTCATATTCTCCAAATTCGATTTGAAATCTGGTTTTTGGCAAATCCAGATACATGAAGATGACAAATACAAAACTGCTTTTGTCACCCCTTTCGGTCATTACGAATGGAATGTAATGCCCTTTGGGCTCAAAAATGCCCCAAGTGAATTCCAAAACATCATGAACGATATACTCAATCCTTATAGTCATTTTTTAATCGTATACATTGATGATGTTCTAATATTTTCACAATCCATTGAACAACATTGGAAACATTTACACCAATTCTTTCAGATCATCAAAACCAATGGACTCGTAATTTCGGCTTCAAAAATTCAATTATTCCAAACAAAGATACGATTTCTAGGATTTAGTATTCACCAACTCCAAATCACTCCAATCAACAGAGTTATTCAATTTGCTGATAAATTCCCAGATATTATCTTAGATAAAAACCAACTTCAAAGGTTTTTAGGCTCCCTAAATTATGTTGCTGAATTCTATCAAAATCTCAGACAAAAATGCAAACCACTTTTTGACAGATTACAGAAAAACCCTCCTCCTTGGACTTCCATTCATACTACTCTTGTTCAAGAAATCAAAACTCATGTGAAAACTCTACCTTGTCTAGGAATTCCCTTAACAGACTCTTTTAAAATTGTAGAAACTGATGCCTCAGAATTAGGCTATGGAGGTATCCTTAAGCAACAGATCTCTCCCAACCAGCCAGAACAAATAGTTAGGTTCCATTCTGGAGCTTGGTCACAATCACAACGCAATTATAGTACTATTAAAAAAGAAATTTTATCTATTGTTTTATGTATTAGTAAATTTCAAGATGACTTATTAAATCAAAAATTTTTAGTCCGTGTTGACTGCAAAAGTGCTAAACACGTTTTGGAAAAAGATGTTCAAAATATTGCTAGTAAACAGATTTTTGCCCGTTGGCAAGCAATTTTAAGTATTTTCGATTTTGAAATTGCATTCATCAAAGGCAGTGACAATCATATCCCTGATTTTCTAACCAGAGAATTTCTTCAGGGTTCAACTCATGCATCCTCCCATGAGGACCAGATCACAAACGGGGAAAAATCCCCAAAGCCCACCTGAAGAAAAACCCCAAGGTCAGCACTCAGTAAAACAAGAATTAATCCCCTATTCCAGTCAAAACCCCATTAGGCCCAACTTCGTTGGCACTACTCTTGGCCCATATAAGCCCAGTTTCCAGTCAGCCCTGGTTAATCCCCATGATCCTTTCAAAGTCAGCACCACAAATCCTTCCAGGCCCAATTTTCGTAAATCATCACCTTATGTTTTACGCACTAGTCAAGACATGTTTTGTGTTGAGACAAACATGAGTCACCTGAAAAACCCAATCTCCATAGTCAAGTCTTACTGCCCACCAGGCTTCTTTTTTGTTCCTAATCACCCAAGTCATTCCCTCAAATTCTACAGGGATATTCTCTTTGCAACAGGATCAGTCACAATCAAAGGGATTTTTGATCCCAAAGATTCAACTAAGTTACTTTACCATTCCTTGTATATAGTAAACATTATTCATTTATCTGATTGGAAAGATCCCCCTTATACTTTCCACAAAGAAGGCGAGTTAACTTTTAATTATTATGATTATGAAGATGCATGGTTCAAAATTTTCATGCATCAAAACGAAGATTTCAGTCACTCTTGGTTCCTCAATTTTGACCACAAATTCAATGGCAAGTTCCCAATGTGGTTTGAAAATTGGTGGAGCACCTTTGGGTGCCCAATCGGCATCCTTCCAGAAGCTCTTCAAGTTTTAGTCTCTGAATTTTCCACAACTCGAGAATTCTCAGACTATGAGAAACGATTTCCAGTCACTCTACACTTCATTGCCAAATACAAAGTCCCTTGGATTTTCAAATGGCATTTTGAATTACAGGATTACATAGTCAGCCGGAAATACTTAGTTAAATGGTGGGACAAATTCAAATCCGAACGCATCATTGACGCCTTCAATACTGAATTTCCAGTCCAAGCTGCACCAACATCAGTCATTCCTCCGGTCACTCCAAATCTGCCACCTTTAGCCCTTACCCCAACTTCACAGTTACCAAAATCAAGAGGAAAAGAAATATCCGAGTCATCCTCATCCAGCAAAGGATTAAGTTCAGCAGAAATCAAGCAGTTAGCAGACCAGTTACTGGCCCAAGCAGCCCAAGTTAAAATTGAAGAAGAAGCCCAAGAAGAGAAGGCCCAAGACTCCTCTTCTTCTCACTCTTCGACCCACAGTCAGAGAAGTTATTCAAGCCCTCAGAAGCCTGCCAGTTCATCAAAATTACCAACTAATTGGTACGAACAAACCCAGTATCAAGACAGTCAGGATCCTTTTGAAATTTGAAGACAAGTCACTATTCATGAATAGTAAAATCACTTTTTACTGTTCACCCACATGGCAAAACACAGCTAATCGTGTTGCTTCCTGTTTTGTCCACTTCTGAGTAAAAGTAGATTCTCTACAGTAAAAGCTGTTTCCCCAGCGTGATTCCCGGAGCCTCAAGTCTTTATAAGGAGCTCCCCTCCTTCAGTCATTCAGAGGTTTTTCTTTTAGAAGTTTTTCATTTTCAGAAACACTCTCCAGCTCTCTGATTAAACAGTTTACCTTAGTCAATAGTCTCCCTTTCTTTCTCTACCCCCAAAACCTCATGCATCGGTTTTGAATTAGTAAGTTTTATTTGTAATTTGATTTTAAGTTCTGAATGTATTAAACTCAGTTGTACTATGTTTTATATTATGTTTTAAATTTATATGTTTTAAATAAATTTGCTTCCGTGTTCTCTGGTATCAGAGCCGTAAGGGTTATGATCATGTTATTATCATCAGTTAATTAAATGTTCTCAAACCCCAGGTGGCGGACTACCGCCTAGGTGTGGTCTTTGAGTTCATATGCTTTTCATTCAATTATATTTGGATCCTCAAACCCCAGGTGGCGGACTACCGCCTAGGTGTGGTTTCTGAGTTTGTTCTTTGAAATCTATTTATTTTTGTGAAGTGATTGTGTCTCTGCCCTTTTACTTTAATTTATTCTGGATTTTCCTTTCTGTTCTTCCTGTCTTGAGCCTTAGTTTTCTCCACCCAAACAGTAAGTTTCCAGGACCAAACAGTAAGACCCAAGTGTGGCCTGAGCGGTTGCGGCGTGAGCGGAGAAGAGAAAACCTAGTCCTTTAGACACTTAGTCCTTTCAGGAAAACCTCTTTATCTTTAAAGTTTCAGGTCAGCCTTTCGATCCCTTCTAATTATGAGTAGACTCTTTAGATCATCCTCAGTTACCTCCAGTTCCAGTAGATCCTCCTCCCTTAATAGGATTCCTACTATAGTTAATGAAGAACAATTAGAATATCAGTCAAATGACAATATAGATATAAACGATTGGAACATTCCAAAAGTTCCCAGTAAAGAAATTTACAAGAAAAAATGGTCTTTGACCGCCTTTAATAATGAACATCATATTAAAACAGTTGAACAAGTTTATGCTTTAAGTAAAGAACATGAAACATGTCAATTATTCAGCCCAGAATCAATTAAAAAACACAAAAAAGATGGTCACAATTTCCTACATATAGGATTAGTACAAGTTGGTATTAAACCTTTGACCAGAAAAGGTCTTAATGCCTCGGTTCTCTTATGTTTAAGAGATGCAAGGTTTACTGACTTTACTGACAGTACCCTTGGAGTTATTGAATCAAGCCTTTTTAATGGCCCAATTCATTTTGATTGCTATCCTGATTTCACAATCAGCCTTAGTGATCCTCACATATTAAAAGCTTTAACGTTAAACATTAAAACTTATATATATATATATATATATATATAGCCTGCGTGTGCACATGTAGCACAGCGCCGAAGACTCAATCACTTGCGCCGTTGCACGGAGCCACCGTCGCGGGCCGAAACAGTCTCATTGGTCTCCACTACGGCACTATCTCCAGGTATGGCAAATTAGTAAGTTTTGTTGTAGGGTTATTCTAATTAAGTATTACTCAATTTGTAGGAATGGTTTGTTGATTGGGAATATAGTTATGTACTTATGCTAGGCTACAAGCTATCAATTGGAGTGATGAACTTATTACTTATGCTATCTTCTTCTATTACTGATGAATTTAGTGATGAGTTTATGCTAATCTGCTATCTTAATCTAATTATTTAAAAGAGAAAATGCTCATTAAGTACTAATGTGGCTCATTTTTAGCCCATTTAAATGATTTTTAAAAAATATATGCTCATTCCAATATAAGATGTCATTAGTTGTGCCTAAATGAACAAATCTTTATTAAAACTCTAAGGGAACTATATTATTTTAATCTCATTTTACTATCACCCCTTAAACATGTTTGGAGAGAGAAAAATAGAAGTGAAGGAATACATGGGCGGAATCTCACCGGCTTCGATCACCGGACTCTGGTCGTCAGTCATCGGCTACGATTACGGGACTTCGGTTATCGGTCGCTGGAATCATACCGGTCGCCTGAATTTCACTTGATTTTTTGTTTTTCGTTCTACACCTAAGTATGAAAATTATTGGGGGTAGTAATTTTGCACACTTGACGATTTTTCAGTTCTACATCCAAGTATGAAAGTTATTATGAGCAGTAACTTTCCACATGTCCTGATTTGGGGGCAATAAACTTTTACTGAGATTTTACTGAGGGCAATAAATGTTGAGATATCAATCTCACATCGAAAAAAAATGGGACATTTCATGTGGTTTATAAGGGTTTGGGCTACTCTCTTCATTGCCAATTGGTTTTGGAGTTGAACCTCAGACTATTTTATCAATAAACTTCTTTAATAGATGACAATAAAGATGAAATATCACCATAATATCTCTAAATAATATATATATATATATATATATATATATATATAACGTAATAAACAATTTATAAAACGTAACTGATGTTTTTATTGGGGTTATTAAATTTTAAGAAAGAATTTATTATCCCCAATAAAAAAATTAAAAATATAAAATCTTACAAAAACTGCCTCAAATAAAGGAAAAATAAATAAATAAAGTGTACCTACCATTGGTTAAAGTTTATTACTCTTAGTAAAATATTTATTACCCTTACTAGAACTTTATTACATCTAGTAAAAACACATTTACCTGGGGTAGTAACATATTTATTACCCTAGTAACATCACTTCCTCACCCTACCTACTCCTTCCTCATGACCTCAACGAATCTGCTTCACCTCCCTCACTACAGAAGCTTCGTTGCAACCTCATCGTGGATGTCGGCCGAGTTACCAACCGCACGCCCACGTCGTCGACGACGAGTCCGGTAACAAGCCTGCTAATATGTGGGATGATAGAGAGGGAGAGGGGGAGAGAGAGAGAGTCGATGACGTTGTCAAAGTCGAAGAGGCTCTTCGTACGTAGCGCTCAGCCTGCTCGTTGTCTAGCCATGAATCTAGATCAGATCTGGTATTGAATCTCAACCATGAACGATGGTGTCGAAGGAGCTGCGACTTTCAAGGAATCGGTCGCTAGGGGTGGTCGCGGAGACAACCGTATGTGACTTCAAGTTCGGTAGAGGATGAGAGAGAGCTTGGTTTGGGCTTGACGGGAGAGAGAGAGGATTCAGAAAAGTTCAAATCTAAAAATTATTTCTTATTTTTTGTATTGCTTTAATATGTTTCTTATTTTTTAGATACAATACAACTAATCTTCTCTTTTATAGTTGATTTGCTAGCTTTATTCATTTGATTTCTTTTTGTGTTGTTAATTAACGATTGTATTTTGATGATTTAAAGCAATAGTTCGTGAGATATATGAGTATAACCACTTAGTTTATAGATAGATGTCTTAAATTAAGTATAATGTGTATGCATACATGTTAAATATAACCCAAAAAAGATTCATTACATATAAATTTAAAGCTAAATTATGAGAAAAAATAATAACAATAATAATAATAATAATAATAATACAACCTCGGCACTATTTAACCCTATTTAAATGGCCGACCCTACCTGGCCTTATTAACAACCCTAACAAAATGGGCCATTAGGGCGGACTAGAGTTTACATATTCAAGCCTCGACCATGCCCTACCTGGTCTTAAATTTTGTTGACTTTGACCGAGCTCTACCATACTCTACCCTAAACCCTAAAATTTAAGGTCGGACCGGTCCTAACCCGGCCCATGATGATGCCTAGCCTAATGTAATGTACTCTAACCCTTGTGGTCATTATATGTTGTCATTTTAGTTTTCGATTATTAATGAAATTTTTATTTAGTAAAAAAATGATAATTAAGAATAATTTGAAATCTTTATGTTAAAATTTTGGTTGGCCGTTAAGTCTCTAAGTTAAATTGAAGAAGATTATTAACGGATCGTCTCAAATCCATCAGTCGGCATCCAATCATAGAATTGAACCATTACATTACAACCACATCCTATGAAGCAGGTGAAATGTGGGATCAAAATCCAAGGCATTGAATTGTCAACTTAGATGAATCATAATCGTGTTACTACAAATCGTAGCAGAAACACATCAAGTACGCAATGATGTCATGTACTTGTACAGAGTCGTATATGGTTCTATAGCCAGGAAAGCATAGTTCGCAGGTGACTGAACCGAGTCTGCCAAGATACGCTTAACAAGGATCTTATGAACTAATATGGAAAGAGGTGTGCTCAAAGAGAAGTACTTGAGGAAGTATAGGATTCATCAATGGAAGCCTGTCTTGGTTGATTCAGGCTTCAGGCACCCATAAAGGAGAAGTCCGCATGTGTTTTGGGGCAGAGAGAAATCGCAGGCCATCATCAGCTTCACTCAGAAGGGAGGGTTTCAGATCCTTGTCTTCAGTATAGACAAATTTAATTTGCAGACTACTCAGATTTTCTGTCTTACAACCTATTTATTGTTAATTTGACCAGTACAAGATGAACCCTGAAAGAAAGGGACGAACAAGATTTTATAGAAACAGTTAGGGGTTTGTCCCGTAATGTTTTAAAAATAATTTTTAGAAATGAAAAAAAATGAGATTGCATTGTTACAATTCGAAAATATGTCCAGCAGTTTAGGATGAAAACAATTTCTAACAATAAAAATGACAAAAACATGTCCGATAATACCGTAATACCAGACATAAATGCAAAAAATATCATATACGGATTTAGATCTTTTACGTATAAAGAGATCAAACTTGATATTATTAACCCAACTTCATACTATATAAACTTTTATATTTTATAGTTCAAACAAAAAAAACAAACGGCCGAAGAAAAAGAAATCAATTTGTACACAAGATTTCAAGAATCAAATCACACCAAATTGAATGAATATTACCTACTGTACGTAGGTGAGAGCAATATGATTCTACTGTGCGATAAACTTTCTTAAACCTTAAAGCATTTGTATATATTAAAAAGAACAAAAGAATGCACAAGAAATTAGTATAAAAAGAATTTTGATGGAAATTGTTGGTGTTGGAAGATGAGATCAATAAGAGAAGAAATTGACTAGATCTAAGAGAGAAAGAGACGCGACATGAGAAGATGGAAGCAAGAGTACGTAATCTTTTTTATATTGAGTCGAGTTTTTTAAAAAATATGTTGATTTGTTTTCTAAAAAATGAAAATGTGAATTGACGTTTTCTCATTTTATGTGTAAAATTGAAAACCATTTTCAAAAATTATTTTCCCGCATTTTTGAAAATATGCTACCAAACACATTTTCAAGTCATTTTCATTTTAAAAAAATGAAAAAGAGACGTTGAAAACGTTACCGATTGCCACTTTAGAGTTTCTTTTTCTTTCTATGTTATAATTATTAAATTGAAGTTGAGTGATCGACCAAACAAATGAAGTTAAGTGAGAAGAAAAATAAGATACTGGTAAAGAGGGGTTGAGGTGTGGTTTCACAAAGACAATGGCCATTATAAGCTCTCTCAAAGATAATTTAGATTTAGTTTGGGATTGCTGCAGTTTTTTTAAAAAAAATTGATTCTATTGCATTATGAATATAATCAATTGTGAATTAAAACAGTAAACGGTTTGGTAAATGATACTTTTAAAAGTGTTGTCAATACATAAAAGCTCATTTTTGTGTTTTTATTGACCGCAGCTTCTAAAAACAACCTAGAGGATGCTTATGCTTCTTAAATCTGCTTCCGCTGGTTAGCAGTTTTTTTTTAAAAAAATTTGATTTACCAAACACAATTAAAGCTAAAAATTTGTATAAAATCTTTTTTTTTTTTAAAAAACGAAGTTGTACCAAATTAGGTCTTAATCTTTAGATGGATGGATTTACAAATCGTGCAATTTGTATTATCAAACTCATGAGTTTCTTATATGCCCTAATAATGAAACGTAAAACGTGAAATTTGTATTACCTATCTCATTATGATTTTTGGTCCTATCTCGCGAGCTTAGTTTTTTCATGGATTTGTTTAGATGGTAGATTGTGTTGAGATGTTTTGAGGGAGTTTTCCCTCAGGGTTGTAGGTTTCCATATCATTTGTGTATTGGGATTTGATAGGCATCAGATACTCAGACTTCAGTGCTCCGATTTAGCATTCCTCACTTACTCGCAGTTGACGGCGATGACGACAACAATATGTTAGTATGCACAGTGTTCTAAAACTCGGCCTAGTCGGCGTCCTTCCGAAGCGATTTTAAGAAAATCGGAGTACAAAGTCAGCCGGAAGAAAATCGGCCGAGTAGTCGGCCCAACTCGGAAAAAATCGGCCCAACTCGGAAAAAATCGGCTCAACTCGGTAAAAAATCGGCCAACTCGATAAAAAAATCGGTCCAACTCGGAAAAAAAATCGGCCTAACTCGGCATTTTATTGACTATTTTTTATTATTTTGGACATTATAGTACCTTTTAAAAAATTATATTTAATTATATGCTTTAAAAATAAAAATAAATCTAAAAATTAAAAACCGAATACTCCCCGACTACTCCTCTACTCGCTAGTCCCCGGCCGGCCGACCGACTAGCGACTTTTAGAACCTTGAGTATGCATAGTTGGTGTGTGTGGTAGATTTGTTAGTGTTGTTGTATTTATCCCTTCAGTTGTAGGACTTTTGGTCCATAATTTAGCGAGTTGTTGGTCTTCTCTCACCCTTTTTATTTTGATCGAGTTAGAGATCCATACTCTTTGTTTTTAGATTTTCAGCCTTGTGTTTGTAGGGTTTGTAATGCAGGCTTACCCTTTGATTAATGAATTATACATTTCTCTTAACAAAAAAATTGTTAGACCCAAGAGGAATTAAAAACACATCAATCATAGTCGTTGTACCAAACTCAATACACATGTTGTAAAGATTTACAATTAAATGTCTGTCCATTCATATTCAAGGACTTATATGCAATATCACAATAGTATAGGGACTTATCATGTAATCTCTACCTCTATATAAAAGAGACATATGACACATAATATGACACTTCTTCCTCCTCCTACATTTTGTCTTTCTCATTTCTCTCTATCTCATTCTTCAGTTTATAACACATTATCAGCACATTTTCACTCATTCGTTTCATGAACTCCATGATGATATATGAGATATTGGTGCAACTTTTGTTGCTTGTCATCCTTACTCATGATCTATGAGTTCAGTTCTATTTCTATTATATCTTATTTTCAATAATTTTTCTATATTATGCTTTGTTTATATTACTTAATTATATGTTTACAATTGTTTATAATAGTGAGCCTGAAGTTTCACTAATACTCGAACTTGAAGTTTTGAGATTTTGAACTCAAAGTTCAATATTACATTACACTTGAAGTTCTAATTGTTTGCATGAACCTGAAGTTTGTGCATATAAGTGTTCATTATTTTGAACTCGAAGTTTCGATGTTGATATGTATTACGAACCTGAAGTTCAAAACAACAATATATATAGATCCATGATGATCGATGTCGTCTATGATGTAAGAGTATTCCTTAAGACCATGAACAATGATTTATGAGTTTATGGCTAGAGGTGGTATGTATATTATTGACTTAGATCATGAATCATTATGATATTGAAATATATTATGGGTCTGCAGCTCTAAAAAATTAGACTTTGATACTCTCGATTTAAGGCTAGAATTATTTTAAGTCTGGTCCTTGATACCAAAATTCACCTCATGGCTAAAAACCTTGGATATGCCATCGTACAAAGCAAATAAGACATATGGGCAAGATTATGCTGAAAAATATGATTATTTTTGTGTCATCAAATTGACAAATATCAGAAAGACAAGTCTTTGACGGGAAAAGATGGTATTTGATTATAGCTATAATTGCTTAGTAATGTACATTAGTTGCAACCATGTTATGTGACCATTACCATTCTTTTACTTGCATTATATGGGAGTTATTAAATTGATGTGGGAGTTATTGATTTAATGTGAGAGTTACTGAAATAATTAACTCAAGTTTACTATCATTATGTGATCGGTTATTTTTCAATGACTTTTCATATTACCATTTTTATCATTTGGTGTTGTTATCAATAGATTTTTATTATAGTTACTGTTATTGATGAAAATTCTTAATTTCACTTTTATTATGTGATAATATAATAGAATTTTATATTTCGTCATGGTCGGGCATCCTCTTCTCTTTCCAACACGTAACATGCTCCGCATTCAGTAATTTATTCTTTATTGGCTTTGGTCTAGTAACTGACGATTAGGTACAATGTGCATACAAAGATTTGTTTTTCACTAACTTTTTGACGGAGCTTATCATATCCTCAACACTGTTGTTTTTCCTAGACTAGTGTTAATCTCTGAATTCCTTAACTAGTATTCATTGATGACAGTTGTTATATTATTAAATTAATTTCATTTGCTGTGATAATATATTCATTGTTTATCTATTTTCATTTTTTATAAAGGTATGAAAATGGATCACGAACACACTCAACTTATAAATGGAAAAGATATTTGTCTTGTTGACAGTGCCACCACACATACAATTCTCCGTAATTAAAAATATTTTTCCATCTTAGTACCTTCTTCAACTAATGTAACCATCATATTTAGTACTGTCAATTTAGTTTAAAGCTCTGAAAGAGCCCACATTAGTCTTCCAAATGGAACTCAGATGTCCATTAAAGAGACTTTGTATTCTTCTATATCAAGAAGGAATTTACTAAGTTTCAAGGATATTCGTGAATGGATTTTTGGTATTAAAATGACAACTGTGAAATCTCTTTGTATTTCTTCTAATGACTGCAACCAAAGGCGCGAATTGGAAATGTTGGTTGGCTTATTATCCGGTATATTACACAACCATTAAGTCTATTGAGACATGCCATGTCATGAACCAGAAGTTTCTTAACGTGGCATTTCATGAAAATAAGCATGTGATCTCGCATATGCTAATAATTATGCGTGAATCTCAAGTTCACCTGCTCTTAGAACCTGAAGTTTCTAATTGTGTAGACTCGAACATAAAAATTCGATTAGATCTAGAATAAAATGGTTCTAGTAAGTGTCACCTTCAAACCTATAATTTTGAGTGATTTGTTTCATGCATGAGCTTATACAAATTAAGAACCTTAAGTTCTAAATTCGGAGTCATATATAAACATAGATGTTATGTTAACAACATAGTGCAATGATGCTTATGGATTTTCTAAAACATATGCAATTATAGAGGGCCAGAAGTTCTTCAAGTTACACATCGATTGAAGCCTCATGTTATGATCTTATCATATAAGGGACTGAAATTCCTCACTTTACACAACATTATCATATTGGGGAAGTTTGCAAGACAATAATCTCTTTGTATTTTCTTCACCCATGGAACCAGAAGTTTCCAATGTGAAATTTGTTTATCATATTCTTTGTAATCTTATTATTTTATCATTTATTTTCATTATATTAATTTTATTGTTATTCATTTTGGGCACTGCCCTAGATCATATAAACTTTGAATGTCATGTTGTTGCACCAAAAGTTCAAAAACTATTATAGAACCTGATGTTCTTACAGTAGAGACTCAAACCTAAAGTTTTGAGTGTACAATATAAACTACAAGGTGAAATTGAAGTTTTATTTTTACTCGCCTCACGCCTGAAGATTCGAGCACCACTTTTAGTTGAACTGTTGTTCAACATAAGCAATTTGAGAACATGTAGTTCTAACATTATAAAATCGAACCTGAAGCTTTAATTGCATATATGAATGCAGGCTCCAAAAGAGCACATATTATTCTTTCTTTACATTAAGTGTCTTCATTATGTCTCCAAATTGTAACACATACTGTGATGGTGAGATCCCACCTCGCCTAAGGAAATGTTAGAGATTTGTCTAACATGTTGCAAGCATACCTCCACATATTGTGACACATTTTGGATTGCAACCTAAGAACAAAATTGTGAGGCGATGTCCAAAGCACACAGTATCTTGCTATGCGAACTGCTATTACGGGTCAAATTCTATATTAAACTGAGGCACATCATGTCATGAACTAGAAGTTCATTGAACCAAATATACTATTTTGGCATGGCAAGTTACATCATATTTTACATAAAAAAGTCACTTTGAATTAGTAACGACTCTTGATGACCGCTAGCTAATGCTACTCTGAGAGAATTGTTCATTTGCCGCATATCTATTTTGGTTTGTCACCTTAATGAGACACTCAGGTCTGGATACTCATCTTGTTATGAGGGGAGAAAAAAAATTGTTCGTAAAGAACGACATGAATTGTCATAGGATATTTCCCTATCGTCTCATTTCAAGCTTGAGAAGCATCTCAGCTAGTGACTTAACAAAATCTAGTGATGACAAACTTATATACTAAAGGCATATGCTTAATTGGATTGAAATCCATCAGACCAACCATATTGATAAAATACATAGCCTCCATTTGATATGTGGGAGGCATGTGTATCTAACCACATGATTTTTCTAAAGAGATTGTCATTAAAGAATATCAGAGTTCATAATATGGCTACAATGTTATACATACAAAGGTTAAAGTACACAAATCAGAGAATGATATTTGGTGATTCAATTATACATCAATATGGTTGATATATATGAATTTGATGTTTTGACCTTCAACTTGGTTTGGGTTCGCCACCAACCAATGAACATCTTCATTTGGAGGAAATTGATATATCTATGCATTTTTGTGCATGGTCATACTAAGATAGTTTTCAGTCGTTAGGGGGAGAGAAAAGGCTGCTCTCATTTGAATGGAATGTATCCACCAGGTCTAAAAGTTTTAAACTCCTAAAAATGGAAGTTTATACAAGTCCTATAATGTTTTATGATATTATGAATATAGATCCACATTCGTTAGATACAATTCATCTACGAGATATGTTTGTCCCAAAAGTGACAATATTTGCCCTAGAAGTGGCATGGGTACCAAATATCAATAAGCTCATAGTGCTAATGCATGCAAGAATGTGTGAGATCTTTGAATGATGATCATCTATAAAAATTTACAAATGGTAGCTACTAAAGACCATTAAGGACTGTATGATGTAAAACCACATTTTCATCTGAATGTCGACAAAAGCATATATTGGCCAAATTGGATAGAGACAATTCCAATGAAACTTAATATATGAAACGTGATGAAATAATTAGACCTTTGACCCTACATGATACAAAAGGGTATTGATCACAGTGAAAATAAATCACTATGGCACAATGTCTACAACAGACAAGGACATTACAAATATCTTTCCTTATACGTGACAATTTTAGTACAAAGTCACATATACAATGCTTCATATACTTGTCATTGACGGGTTACTTACAGCAGTTGTCATCGTATACTATGAGGATTTTAAAAGATTTTGCTAAAAGCAATTTTCCAAAGGAAAAGCGTCATTATAAGCTTATCGTATATCAAATCCTTAAAGAATCCAATTACAAGAGTGATTTGATTGTAAATTGATCCATGGATTCTTGAGAAAGAGTAAATGTGAGATTCATCTTCGACTAAGGGTAATGACGAAATGTGTCTTATACATGCAAACACACTTCTCATTAGTGAGACGTGTCTTGGGTTGGAATATAATAAGAAAACAATGAGGGAGATGCCAAAAGCTGAATATCTTGTTATGATGGGCTGTTACAATGAAGAATAACTTATGGAACCGATAGTCTAAAGCTAGCTCATAGATACTCATTCTGTTATAGTTAAAGTGATCAAAATTGTCTCAATGAGTATTATGAATGGATTACAAAACCGAAATTCGGAGTATGTTGCTCATATTTGAACTTTCGCGGAGTTATGAATGAGCTCCTGAAGAGCATGTATGAGAAATATCAATAAACCGAGATATGAATGGTTGGGTTTGCCATGCTGATTTTTCAATGTTTTGAACCATACATAGTTTAAATGTGTTAACTAGCTTATATAGTTTAGCTATTACATACTTATTGTTGAATTTCAACTTGTGAGGTTGTTTCTAACTTTACAGAATGAGGTAAGACCTATTAAATATTGTACAACTATATTTCTATTGCTTTAACTTTGCATGTATTATAATCTTATGATGAGCCCCTATATGCAAAACACACAAGATCTTACTTCAGTGATAAAAAAAATCAAAACTGTTATTTACGATATATGAAGCTTGCAACAATCAGGAGGAGATTCTCATCAGGGGGAGCATCTAGAAGTTTGCTACCAAAACATATGCGCATTGCACTCTTTTTCTCCTTCAACCAGGGTTGTTTTTTCCTACAGGGTTTTTATTACCTGACATGATTTTTAACGAAGCAACACTAAGCGCGTCCAACATCATATTACTAATGGACATCCAAGGGAGAGTTGTAAATATTTACAATTAAGTGTCTGTCGATTCATATTCAAAGACTTATATGCAATATCACAATAGTATATAGACTTATCATGTAATCTCTACCTCATATAACACATAATATGACATTTCTTCCTCCTCCTACATTTTGTCTTTCTCCTTTCTCTTTATCTCATTCATCAGTTTATAAGAACATTATATATAACATTAATATTTATAGAAAATTGACAAAGAAATATACAACTGAATTGAAATCAAATATGTATATCAATCTAGGATTGCGGAACATATCAATCTTAATATATAAAAACAAAATTTAGAAGAAACAAACTTGTGAGAGAGGCGTCAGAGAACAATCAAAGAGCTCATGCCTTATCTGGTGGCACGCCTTTGAGGCATCACCGGACGGACGACAAAAAAAAAGGATGTCGTGTCCCATAAAATAGGACCCGGTCAGAGGCGTTGTTGTAAGGTGATGGTGTTGCCATCGAAGGCTCTTGGATGGTTGTAGGTGGATGGATAACAATGGGTTGGTGATAGAGAGGTGATGAGACTGTCTTCTACACCTAAAAAGGAGAGCGCGCTTCATAGTGGGTGATTTGTGGTGGTGTCATGGCGTCAGGGTTCACTTGAAGGTATATGGGTCGTGCTCTTCCTTCTTTGGATCGGGTTGGAAAGATTTAATTGGGTTTGGAACCCGAGCTTAGAGGGAGGAGCAGGTTTCAACGGTGGAGCTATCGGTGTTTGAAGGCTATGGGAGATTCCGAAGCGAAGTGGTGGTGGCATGGCTGAAACAACATTCATCTAGGTATGGGTTATGAGCTTTGGGCCCGGGCCCATATTATATAATTTCTACTTTTATGCTAGTTTTGTATTATTGCATTTTATGTTTCACACTAAACAACTACATGCAAGGAATTGAGGGGGTGAACCCTAGCGACAGGTTTTCTCTTCTGTCTCTGAACCCTAGCGACTGGTTTTCTCTTCTGCCTACATGCTCGATCCGGCTGAGCGCTCTCGCGGTGACGTCGTCGGACGGGCGAGAAGGGACATTATGTCCTCTAATGTGCGGCCCAACCGAAGGAAGGCTTGTGGGGTGACGGTGCTGTTGTTGTGGGTGAGGAAAGACTCTATTAGGGGAGGACAGAAGCGAATCGAAGGTGGGAGGGCAAGGCTGGTGTCGTCGATCTCAAGGGAGGGGCGCCGATGGTCTGTTTGCAGGGTTTGGTGGTTGTTTGGCGACGCGGCTTGCGTGGTTGGTTTGCTGGGTACCTCTGGGTGTTCTAGATCATGGTCTGGGTGTTCTGGATCTTGGCTGGGAAGGGTCGACGGCTCTGTCGAGTGGGAGTTAGGAGATGGTGACGCTGTTGTCCTTCGTTCCATGGCAGTGGAGTATAGCGGCTACGCACGGTGTCTCTGCATGCTCTATCTGGGGCTTGGGCTTGCTGGTAAATGGGTATGGGTTTTGGCTATAGGCCTAATTTATTTCAGTGTTTTATGTTCAGTTTTATTTGATGTAGTTTTTGGATCTGGTTTTCAGATCTTAAATAAGTCCTTATTCTGTCGAGTTTGTTGGAAGTATGTCATAGATTTAGATAGAGTGTTGATTTCGAGTAGCTGGTTTGTTGTTACAAGAACCCAGAATTTTGTCGGCCTTTGGACGAGCATTATATTAGCTTGTGTTGAAATTGCAGGGAGATTCGGGTTGTGGAGATAATGAGCAAGGAAATCCTAGGACAACGTACTTGTCCTAGTAATTGCTATTTATATTGGTCAAGTTAACTCAACCAGTTGTCCAATTCGACGCTCACTGGATTTATTGACATGTCAGTCTCTCATGTTCGAGAAGAGGATATGCTGGTTCAAGCTAGTGGTATTTGATAGTAGTTGTAATCCCTTGTTGGGTACTATGATTGGTTTGTAATTGCAGTTTTAATGAATGAAATTTTGTTTGATAAAAAAACGACTGCATGCTGTCACAAATACCTTATCATTATACAGTTGGTCACAAATTCTGATCCATGCACCTTGTGTGTTTTATCTGCCTTTGGTAGGCGGCGGGTCTTTTGTATGAACAAATGGTCACAATCTTCTAGTGACAGGATGAAACAAAGTGTCGTCAAAGTTACTCCTATTGTACTATTTGATATTAGGATATATGATCGTGGTACATGTCTACTAATCTTCAATTATGACACCGTTACGACAAAGGAAATAGAGTCTTCATTAGAACATTACTCTTTGTTAGTTGGTGCTTGTTTAAATACATGTACATTATAGAGGTTCTCGATATTATTTTAAAAATTTGTAATCGGGAGTTTAGGTGTCATGTCCCTCATTTGTATAAGACAATTTTATTAATAAATACTTACTGGTCCTAATTCAAAAAAAACTTGCGAGTAGGCTTGCAAAAGAAATGTCCTAAAATATAATTTCTTCCCCACACATGTGAAGTGCTTGAAAAAATGTAAATGTCTGCTCTACATGATACAACTCTCGATCCAAGGTCTTGATACAATTACCTTGAAACCTGGCGAACTTCATTTGTGTTTCTCTCAGGAATTTTGATCGTAAAGATGTTAGAAAGAATCGTTGTTTGATGTAATACTTTATTTCTAAATGAAATGAACGTTCTTTTATAGAATTCAAATAAGAAGACATTATTGTTTACAAATTGAGTTTGAGTTCAAATAGTTGTAATTTTTGATACAAAATTTACAATTGGAATTTTTATTTTTTTGTATCTGAATTCTAGTTAGTTAATTCGCGTATTATACGCGTACATACATATCTTTCAAAGAAACACGCGTTTTCGTATTTTTTAAAGATACGAAAAAATACGCAATTTTTACACCAAACATATAATACGCTTATTATTCACGTACACGTATTTTATAATTAAAAAATTAAAAAATATATTATTTTTAAATAAAATATTTATTCTTTCATACTATTCTATAAACATTTGTGTTTCTTACAAATCTTGCTCTACTATAGACTCAATTAATAAAGAGTTTTTGTTTTTTTTACAATAATTGACCATATAATACTAGTTATATGAATTGATTGTCCATTCTAATGAAAACAGATTTAACATACACCTTCTAATTAATCTTATTAAGATTACTTTTTTGTCCCTAACCTATTATATATGCTTCTCTCTCTTCTTCCACACCCCCACCCTCACCCTCTCACCTCTTCCGATCTGCTCTCACTCTCTCTCTCCACACCATCACCGATGGTGACTCGGCCTCCTTCCACACATTTTTAGATCTAATATTATCTCTCTCTCTAAACCCTTAGTAAATTAAAGTGACTTGGCCTCCTTCCACACATTTTCAAAAAACTAAACCCTAAACCCTTAGTAAACTTTAGTTTTTTGCATCTAAGTTGATTTTTCACTGTTTTTAATGTGTATAATGGGCATTAGAGATATTGTTTTGCTACTTTACTACATCTGATAAAGTTTACTACATATGGTAAAAGTTTATTAGAGGTAGTAAACTTAAGATTTACTACCAATGACTCGAGTTTGTTCATCTGTTCGAGTTTACTACCCCAGTAAAAGTTTAATAAGGGTAGTAAACTTTATTAATCGCATCTAAGTTGATTTTTCACTGTTTTTAATGTGTCTAATGGGCTTTGGAAAGACTGTTTTACAAGTTTACTTCATCTGGTAAAGTTTATTACACTAGTACAAATTTGTTAGGGGTAGTAAACTTATGATTTATTACTAATGCCTCGAGTTTGTTCATCTGCTTGAGTTTACACCCCCAGTAAAAGTTTACTAAGGGTAGTAAACTTTATTAATCACATCTAAGTTGATTTTGCTCTTCTGATCTCCTCTCGCTATCTAACTGTCACTCACAGATCCTTCACCTCAACCATCTCTGACGACCTCATCCTCGCCTCCACCTAATCTCAGCCTTGTTCTCTCCGGTCGCTGCAACACTATGAGTCTGAAGAGCAGCGTTAAATCCAGATTTGGTCATGTCGTCTACACTCCGACGTTATGAAACGTAGATACTAGGGTTAATAGACTTGCATTTGATGAAATAGTGGGGTTAGTAGACTTGTTTTTGGAGTATACTGGGGTTAGTAAACTTGGTTTTGATGCTTACAGGGGGTTAGTAGACTTGGTTTTGGAGTATACTACTGTTAGTAGATTTGGTTTTGTTGTATACTAGGGTTATTAGACTTAGATTTGGAGTATACTGGGGTTAGTAGACTTGGATTTGATGTAGATGCCCTAATATACTTTCTGTAAAAGTTTATTGCCCTCAATAGAAAAAAAAATCCGACAAAATTCCGGCTACCAGTAATTTTCTGACGTCCGGTGACCGGATTCCGGCGGTTGGTGACCGGAGAGGCTCCGACAAAATATTCTCTCTCTTTTTTCTCCGAGTATGTATAAGGAACAATGGTAAAATTGTCTCAAAAATATTAGTTTGGAATTTAATAAAGATTTGTGCATTTAGGCATTAATAAGTACACTTTATATTGGAATGAGTGTTTAACTTTTCAATTCATTGGTTTGAGGTATGACTTTTATTTTTTGTGCAAATGATCATTCTCCATTTTTTTTAATTAATTGAGAGTTCAAAAGTGTAAGTCTCTCTAATAGTGATATATTAATATAAATTGATATAAAAATGTACTCAAATTTTTACGTACGTATTCTTTTTTGAATCCCGTTTTAAACACGTACATATCGTATTTTTAAATTTGTCGAATCCATATTTTTTGGCCGAATTTTTAAAAATATTTTTAATTAAAATGTAACGAATTACGGTAATTACACGTAATTACAAAAGTTACAAGTTTTTGATTTAATTTGGGATAGAGGTCGGAAGCATATTGGGTTGGACCGTTGGAGGTTGATTAACTCTATTCATCACTTGTGTTTAGTTCTGATTATGGGTAATTTGGTCAGCCCAGATCTATTTATATATGATGCAACGGTTCAGATATTATTTATTCATTAAAGGACTGTTTTTAGATTATAAAATAAGCATATCTGAATGATAGTTGATCAAATTAGCTGATCAGTGATCAACACTGTATTCTGTATTAATGAAGTGGAGAGTAACATGCAATTTACTGAAGATAAAAACAAAAACAAAAACCTGGAAAGCAAAACGAGCTTGGCTACGGCTAGCCTCTTGTGTCTCCCACTGAGTTCATGACATGTACAAAAGAGATTTGCTCTCCCCACTATAAATTTTTGCAGTGCACTATAGACGAAAGGCACTCTTCTCCAGCCCTCCATCATCTGGGTGGACAGCAAAACCAGACGTCCATAAAATCAAACAAATTATTCCAACAAATTTAATTGCAAATATATATATATATATATATATATATATATCATTGGCTTTTTCATCAATAATTCATGGTAATTCTTCTTTGTTTGTATATATTTTGTTTGCGACTCAATTCATGTCTTCTGCAGATTGAGAGACAGGAGCGGCATTAAGGAGCAGCTATCCGGGGTGCCCCATGCTTAGGTCCCCTGCACTGCAGCACTGCACGTGGGGCCAGTTAGAGGTCATCAGTGGGCCCACCTCATGTGAGGCATGGCAGAGAGAAGCACCAGAGTTGCAGTGATAATAGACCTGAGTGGTGAGTGCCAAACTCATCTAGAAGAAGAGAAAGAAAGAAAGAAAGAAAGAAAGAAAGAAACAAAGAAAGATGACAGCAAGTGTCATCAGTCTCAGACCAACTAGTCTTTAGTTTCACCACCCATGCATAAAACAAACAGCACACCAATGCCCTCTTCTTATTATTATTATTAAATCCCCAGAGGTGTTGTATCTTTTTTTAGAAGAGGTGTTCTCTCTTTGTTTTCCCATTGTGGGTTCAAAAATGTTGAGTGGAGGAAGTCCAAGTAGTGCAAGGAATTTCAGGTACCCTTTCACAGCATCACAATGGCAGGAGCTAGAGCACCAAGCTCTCATCTTCAAGTATATGGTCTCTGGAGTCCCCATCCCAACTGATCTTGTCTATTCCTTCAAAAGAAGACTGGATTCCTCAATGTCTGCCAGACTCTTCCCTCACCACCCATGTATGTTTCTGCTTCATTTTGTCTCTTTTTCTTCAACTTGGTCATTAAAAAAGATGCTTATACAAGTTATACTGATCAAACTTTTTAATTGAATTGCAATAGTTGGGTGGGGTTACTATGATATGGGGTTTGGCAGAAAGATAGATCCAGAGCCAGGGAGGTGCAGAAGAACAGATGGTAAAAAATGGAGGTGTTCAAAGGAA
Organism: Comarum palustre; assembly: GCA_951800085.1. Lineage (NCBI taxonomy): Eukaryota > Viridiplantae > Streptophyta > Magnoliopsida > Rosales > Rosaceae > Comarum > Comarum palustre. The sequence goes on from OX637574.1 coordinate 10,192,344, forward strand.
GCATACCCAGATTCTAAGTACTGTGAGAGGCATATGCACAGAGGCAGAAACCGTTCAAGAAAGCCTGTGGAAGCTTCTTCTAGTTCTACAACAAACACTACTCCTAATAGTAACACTATTCCAACACCTCCAGACAACAGCCCTGCTTCAATCCACAAAAACCTCTCCAAAACCTCCCCTTCAATGTTCTCATCTTTCACCAATGAAACACTTCAAACCCAACACCAAAGCTCATCTCTTTATCCATTCCTTTCTAGGCCACAGGGTTCTAATACCAACCCTCATCTTTTTCTCAACTCTGGATCTTATGCTAATGAGCCTGATCACAGAGACTACAGGTTTGTCATTTGTATTAATCGAATCAAATTTGCTGGTTCACCTTGTGTTTTCAACCATAAAGTTTGGTTCTTTTGTTCCTCTTCAAATAGGTATCTTCAAGGAACAAAGGAAGGTGTGGATCATGAGCTAGCCTTCTTTCCTGCAGAGTCTTCTGCAATTGCAAGAAACTTTATGAGCTCCTACAAAGACTACTCCCAGTCTGAGTTCCAAAGCCTCACAGACCATTATCCACAGCAGCAACCCCAGGATGAGCAGCATTGCTATGTTTTGGGCACTGATTTCAAATCAAGCAGACCAATGAAAACAGAGAATAAAGAAGCTGATCAGACCCAGAAGTCCCTCCACCATTTTTTTGGAGACTGGCCTCCAAAGTCCACAGACACCTGGCTTGATCTTGCACCCAATTCCAGACTTCATAATGGTGATTAGTTTAGTTTTCTGTCACAAATTCTCTTTAATTTCCTCTCATCTTTAATTTGAAATATGAAATCTTAATTCATGTTGCAGATGGTTGAACAAGTCTTCTTGTGACTTCCCCAATTATAATCAAGGCCAAAAGAGTAATGGGGTTGTGGGTCATTTGCGTTTTTTGATGGATTGGTTGGCTAGGGGGAGATTTTCTTTTGCTAAAGATAATGAGAATCGATGAAATGAATAATGTAGGGTCCTGCTATGAAGGATTTTCTGTCTTTTGCTTTATCTTGATATTTATCTGCGTCTTCTACTCCCTCTAAGAAAACATGTCCGATATTTGTAAGACTTGCTTGTTTGACTGGAAGCATTTTGAAAATGTTAAACGGGCCTGCAGGCTCCAAGTTCTGTAATGGAGGACCCAAGACAGGGAACATCAAGCATGTTATCTGTACTGACTTGGATAATGTACAACCCCATTGATTTTTTCTGTTTCCTAACGAGTATTATTTCTCCTCTTTAGTGTCAATTGTTCAGGCTGAGGCCTCAAAGTTTACAGCATTGTTAGACTATTTTGATCATGGGAGCAAGATGTGCTTGTCAAGCATCTTCTAGATTGGGAGTTTGGGACCCTGTTCCTTAGTCAAGATTCAAGATGTTAATATACAGACCACAAATACCAAATCTAAAACCGAATAGTTTTGATTCATTCATGCTGCAAACATATATATAGATTACAGGGGAGATATCTTAGCTATCAAGAAATCGAACTACAATTTAGGAAACTGTTTAAGGCAAATAAACCTATAAAATCTCCTAATTGAAATACACATGGAATCTACTAAATGATTTACAATTATGATATATAATACTTTCCTATACTCCTCAAGTTGGTGGGTGAAGATCCCGAACTCTTAACTTGCGAATCATAGAGATGAAATCTTCTTTTTCCAATGTGGTTTAGTAAGAGCATCAGCCAACTGATTTGCAAAACTGACAAACTGAGTAACAACTAATCCATCTTGAATTTTATCTCTGATGAAGTGACAATTCATTTCAATGTGTATAGTTCTTTCATGAAAAACAGGGTTGACAGCAATATGCAAAGCAGCTCTATTATCACAGTACAACAAAACAGGTTTTGGATGACAAACATTTAAATCTGTAAGCAAATTTTTTAACCAAGTCAACTCACAACAAGCTCCTGTCATTGCTCGATACTCTGCTTCAGCTGAAGACAATGAAAATGTCTTTTGTCTCTTCGACTTCTAAGAAATTAATGAAGGACCGAAAAAGACACAATAACCCGTGGTAGATCTTCGAGTCATGGGACAACCAGCCCAATCTGAATCACAATAAGCACGAAGTCTGAAAACACTTTGTGCAGAGAAAAACAAACCCTGGCCTGAATTGCCCTTAAGGTAGAGAATAATTTGTAAAACCGCTTACATATGAGGTTTGCAAGGCTCCTGCATGAATCTTCTCAACACATGCACAGAGTGTTATATCAGGCCTTGAGATGGTTAGATAGATCAATATGCCCACCAATCTCTTGTAACGTGAAGCGTCCTTAAGAACATCACTGTTGTTTGATAATTTTAAACCACGGTCCATATAAGTATCAATAGGGGCTACTCCCAATAAACCTGCGTCATTGATAATCTCCAGAGCATACTTTCGTTGAGGAATATATATTCCATTCTTGGAACGAGAAACCTTTAGGCCAAGAAAATACTTCAAATTGCCAAGATCCTTAATACGAAATTGGCTATTCAGAAAATTCTTCAAGGTAGAGATAACAACCGGATCATTACCAGTGATTAATATATCATCAACATATATCAATAAAGTTGTGAATGACTTACCTTGTTTTCAGGTGAATAATGAGTAATCTGCCTTGGACTGAACATATCTAGCTGATAGAATAGCATCTGAAAATTTTGCAAACCACTGTAGAGACTTGTTTTAAACCATACAAAGACTTATTAAGGCGACAAACTGAGTTCACCCTCTGTTGCCGTAGACTAGGAGGAGGCGACATAAAAACTTCTTCATCAAGGTCACCATTTAAAATGCATTATTGACATCCAACTGATGAATAGGCCAATGTTGAGAAGCAGCCAAAGACAATAAGCAACAGACAAAGATAATCTTGGCAGTAGGTGAAAAAGTATCATGATAATCAATACCTTCCATTTGAGTAAATCTCTTGACAACCAAACGAGCTTTGTGCCTCTCAATTGTACCATCTGATCGATGCTTGATCTTGTAGACCCACTGACAACCTATATGAGTTTTTCCGGCCAGTAAAGGGGTGAGAGTCCAGGTATTATTATCCTCCAATGCCTTTAGTTCAGAACACATCGCTTCTTACCAACTAATGCAGCAACTATGATACCAACTAATGTGGATCAGGTATCAAGAAAAGACCTCTAACAAACACCAGAAATAAGGAGTAGCAAACTCATAGATTATGACAAATCCATGCCGTAATAAACTGATTTATTTCATAAAACATAAGATACCTCACAACTATTATGATGCCCATATTTATATGTGTTACAATACTTAGAGATCAAGCAGGGTTTAACTAGAAAAGGGAAACTAATTAAACATAAAACATAATAATTATAAAATAATTCTCTAAACTATCTCAATAACAAAATATCAAATATTACAAATCTATAATTAAATATTGCCTCATATGCTCCTACATCAGACTCCCTTGGATGGAAAGAATTCGTCCTCAAATTTGAACCGTTAATTGTAGAAATTCAGACAAAATCTTCCATCGCTTCAATCCTTTTTTGATATATTAGCTTACAATTGAATCTTTCATTTTCACATAAATAAATATTTGGAATAAATGCATGATCCTAATCCGATAAATTTTCTCTTCAACTTCAATAACACAATCCCAAAATTTCCTCCAATATCTTTGATATGATTGACAAGATTAATTGCGGATTTGGAAATCAGCATAATGAGAGCATTATGCAGGAGCATATGAAGTAATATTTAATTATAGATTTGTAATGTTTGATATTTCGTTATTGAGATAGTTTGGAAATTATTTTATAATTATTACGTTTTATGTTTAATTAGTTTCCCTTTTTTAGTTAAACCCTACTTGATCTCTAAGTATCGTAACACATAAATATGGGCATCATAATAGTTATGAGGTATCTTATGTTTTATGAAATAAATCAGTTTATTGCAGCATGGATTTGTCATATTCTATGAGTTGGTTACTCCTTATTTCTGGTGTCTGTTGAGTGACTGTTGGAGGCCTGTTCTTGATACCTAATCCGCATTAGTTGGTATCAGAGCTCTGGCGAGAGCTTGGTGGATTCCATGTCTTAGGTCGAGCGAAGAGGTGGAGGTTTCAGTATGGAAGATCGTAACGTCAACAATGACATGGCTGAAATCAAAAGAAAACTTTAGCAACTTACGGTACGTATCGATCACATTGAAGCTCGGCGACGGGGTCATAAGAGTTCTGACGGGGAGAGAAACGTTACCACTTATCATCAACGTATTGATCGCATCGAAACTTTCAACCATGATGGTGACAGTTTCGATGGGGAGATATGCGTTGGCCCATTTCATTATAGTGCTCCCTTGTGTGAGTCAGATGAAAGGGAAGAGCCTGTTAGTTTCGACTATGAAGGTTCAAATTCTATGTTTACTTTTCCAGTCAATAATTATTCAGAAAAGAAAAAAAATGGTGTTATGGAATTTAGTAAGCCACCGATTTATGATGATTGTTCTTGTGAGATTTGTTGTGGCGATTGTGGTGTAAAAGAAGATGGAGACGTCAATAAGAGAACAATCAAGATTGATCATGATTTTGGTGATTTTCTTGGAGTTAATGCCTTTATCATGCCGATTCTCAAATCCGCAGTTAATTTTGCCAATCATATCAAAAATATTGGAGGAAATTTTGGGATTGAGAGATTGAAGTTGAAGAGAAGATTTATTGGATTAGGACCATGCATTTATTCCAAATATTTATTTATTTGGAAAGGAAGGATTCAATTGCATGCTAATATATCAAAAAAAGGATTGAAGCGATGGAAGATTTTGTCTGAATTTCTACAATTAATGGTTCAAATTCGAGGACAAATTCTTTATAACCAAAGGAGTCTGATACAGGAGCATATGAAGCAATATTTAGTTATAGATTTGTAATATTTAATATTTCGTTATTGAGATAGTTTAGGGAATTATTTTATAATTATTATGTTTTATGTTTAATTAGTTTCCATTTTCTAGTTAAACCATACTTGCTCTCCAAGTATTGTAACCCATACAAATATGGGCATTGTAATAGCTGTGAGGTATCTTATATTTTATGAAATAAATCAGTTTATTACGGCATGGATTTGCCATATTCTATGAGTTTGCTACTCCTTATTTCTGGTATCTGTTGAGTGACTGTTGGAGGTCTGTTCTTGATAACTGATCTGCATTAGTTGCCATTCTAGAAGTGACGGTGGTGGTTCTAGAATTTGCGACTGCGACGCCGGGAAGGGATGGTGGTGAGGATCATGGTTTGAGTTGACAGTTAGACTTGGCTGATTGGAAATAGATTGAGATGGAGGCGAGAAAGCCCCAGAGAGAGGCGGCGAGTTAGCGCCGGAAAGAAACGAGCCCCGTTGTGGTGAGCCGGGATTGGTTTAGGCACAAGGCGGTTGGACAACAAGCATAGGTTCAAAGAATTGGAGAGGTGGGCCAAGAATTGGATGGATGAGGTGCAGATGTAGATGGCGGAAGCGTATCGGGTGGAGATGCCGCTTGCGGCGACAGAATCTGAGATGTATCGATGTCGATGTTGTGCCGATTGGATGATGGACGTGATGCCTACTGAAGAAGAGATGAAGCAGAGTAAGGTCTTGATTGACTTAATTGAGGAGATGAAGGATGAGTTTGACTTAACTAGGTTTGTGTAACATTAGATGCGCTAGTTATGTGGGCTAGAGGAAGAATTAGGCTTTGGTACATCAGACTGGTATGGAAAGATATTCTTATGAAAGATTACATCCCAACTTGTAAAGATTTTATAACTTGAAAGATCGTAAAGTTTATATGCTTTCTGACCAACAGGATAACCGATAAAGATGCTCATGACTGCTCTTGGAGCAAACTTGTGTGTGACCTTGAAATTTGTAGCATAAGCCAAACAACCGAAAACATGAAGGTGATGAAAAGGAGAAGGTCGGGAATAAAGATACTCAAACGGTGTTTGAAAAGAGAGAAGTGGAGTTGGTAAACGATTGATAATATGTATAGCTATAAGAACACATTCTCCCCCAAAATTTCAGAGGAAGATTGGCTTGAAATTTGAGAGTGTGTGCAACTTGGAGGATGTGGCGATGTTTGTGTTCTACTACCCCATTTTGTTGGGGCGTATAAACGCAAGAATGCTGAAAGAGAACTCCATTATCTTTGAAAAAAAAAATTGAAGAGAAAGGAACTCAGCGCAATTATCGCTGTGAAAGACTTTTATTTGAAATGAGAATTGAGTACATGCAAATGCAAAAAATTGTTTTACCAAAGATTGGACTTCCTATTTATGTTGCATAAAAAACTCATGTAAAACGAGAATGATCATCCACAATTGTAAGAAAATAACGGGCACCAGAAAGAGAAGAATGTTTGTAAAGACCCCAAATGTCACAATGAATGAGATCAAAAGGTTTAACAGATGAGATTGAACTGGTACCAAAGGAGAGATGAATTTGTTTTGCCAATAGAAAGTATCACAAGCATGATTTGAATCAGAAGGAATAGAAATATCTAAAAAATGTTTAGCGATGTAATCTAGAGGACGATATGAGATGTGACCATGGTGACGATGCCACAAACTGGAAAAGGGTGTAGTGAGATGACAAGAAGGTTGAATGATAGATGACTGACGTGGTTTAGGGTTGGTTTTCTTTGTTGCTAATGCCATTAGATATTAGAGACTATTGCGCACTATGCCCAAACCAATCATTTTTCTCAAAACCAGATCCTACAAAACACACCAATATGGACAAAAAGTCATTGAACAATTCAATCCCCTTGTAAGCCGACTAATAGACATAAGATCAATTTTGAAATTTAGAATATATAACACATTATCAAGATAATAATGTGAATTCAATGGTACTGATCCCATAAAAGATATTTATGCTTTCTCTCCACTCAGCAGCAACACAGGGGGCAAGGAATAATTTTCTTGCTATGGGTCATCATCCTTGGTGATGAGATGATATGATCTGTTGCATCACTATCGAGAATCTAGTGTTGAGAAGTGATTTTAGAAAAAAAAAAAATGTTGACATCTTCTACATTATCTGTGTATCATTAGATTTTTTGTGATTCAAAATCGCCAAAGCACGTTGATATTGATACTTGGGGAGAGAAATGCGAATAGAGAAACTGTTTTGCCGAATAGATTGATTTGATCGATTACCTTGGTTGAATACTATCATCAAGGCTGGATGACCAGGATGATCAATGAAAAAATATCTGAGATTTTGATTCATTATGGAGGTGAGAGAATTGTTGTACGAGATATAGAGTACAACAGAATAAGAAAAGAAATTGCTATGCGAGATGTGCATCGATTATAGAGTTTGGATCTTGACCTGCTCTGATACCATAAAACCCAATAGTTTTGCTGGAATAGTTTTGATTCATTCATGCTGTAACATAAAATACAGATTACAAGGGAGAGATCTTAGCTGACAAGAAATCGAACTACAATCTAGGAAACTGTATAAGGCAAGTAAACCTATAAAATCTCCTAATTGAAATACACATTGAATCTTCTAAATGATTTACAATTATGATATATGATACTTTCCCACAAAATCTTCAAACAATATAATTGAAAATTATTTTTCTTTCTTGGTAGAAAAGAAATTTCAGACTTTGTTAAATTACATATAATAACCCAGAAATAAAATATTAATTTCTAATAATGTTTGGAAATTAATTAGTGGAAGTGGTGCATATTCGTACTTTCGAGAAGAGTGTCTAAGTGTTCGAAGTCAAGGTACGCTCGGAAATGTTTTATTTAAAGGTTCAAAGGTTGTAGAGCTCGACGATACGAATCCGTGGACATACGACAGGTGTGAATCGGATATCGTGTGAAGAAGTTATTATCGTTCGAATTTGGGTTCAGATTTTGAAAAGTATTTAAATAGAAGGGATGAGTTTCCTAAAATGGAAAAAGCCCATTTTCTTCTCCCTCCACACACCCGCGTTCTCTTAATTATCTGAGATTTTGAACCGACCCAACGCGAACTTTCCGGCCGACTCATGCAACCTTAGGAGGCGAGACCGATCAGGTTCACTTCGTCTCGGCAGCGCCGTTCTCCCTATGGTGGCGACTTGGGTCGATTCGGTCTAAAACTGCGCATCTAGAGGCAAACAGTACGGCGACGAAACCTGGTTCCCGACTAGACTTATTCTCTGGCGTAGGGCGATGACGAGGGCTGAGACCAGCGTAGAATTGAAGGCATTGGTGTTCTGGGTGGATATCTGGTGACGCTTAGGCTCGACGCGGTGGCAGGAGCGTCAGAGCTTGGAGGCAGCCTTTCGGGGCAGTTTTGGCCCACTTTCGTCCGAATTGATCGAAACTCAAAGTATTAAAGTTGTTCCCCTTGGTTCAATTTTCAAGATTCATGTTGAAAGTTTGTTAAAATTTGGTGTTTTTAGTGGAGGCGCTTGACGCCCACGTACCGTCGTCTCTGGTTGCACGTGTAGGCACGTCCGGCAGTTATGGGGGTTTTGGTTGCTGCTATAGGCTTCATAGGTTTGTTATGGTTGCATGTAAGTGGGTTTTAGGTAGAGATTGCAGGGTTGAGGGTGGTGGCACGTGGGGCCCACATGCAGCTGCTTGTGGCGGCGTGCCTGACATCCTCAGGGGCAGTGGCTTGTCCTAGCATCATATACTCGTCGATACGAGTGCGTGGATATATACTTTGCCGGTTTCTGTTATCGTTTATGTGCGTAGTGTTTTGTCGAAGTTTATTTACTTTCGGTTTCTACTTAGGGTAAATCTGTTAGGTGTTTCAGAGTAGTTGAGGGGCGATGAAGTTCGTTTAAATTGTGGTTGGGTGTTTTAGATGATTGGAGTTTGACTTTCTGTTGGATCGAGTTAATATTAATTTCAGGGGGCAACTAAAGTCAATTATATAATTGTAGGTGTCTATTGCTCGACCAAACATGTTGGAGATTTACCGTGCGGCGGTAGAAGACACAACGAGAATTTGAGGTGAGTAAATCTCACTGAGGTTCTGTTTGGTTTTCTATAATTATTTAAGCGTAATTATATTATTTGTTATGTATAAAATATTATTTGAAAATATTCGTGGAAATATGTGTGTGTGTATATATATATATATATATTTGAGTTTTATATATTCGTGTATGAGTATAATATATTTGTTAATATATTACCGAGCAGTGTGGTTAGATGATTATCATGCGGTGAACATTATCTCACCTTGTAACATCCTTCCCGAAATTTACCTTTTTCAGGATCAGACGGGTTACAGAGGGTTGTAACCAGGCTGTTACTCTTCCCCGAACTACTATTCGAGTTTAATATCGAAATATTCTCAATTCTGGGGGAAGATAGAATTAATTTCTCGAGGTGGTAGATTATGTTAATACGAGTCCATCGGTATGTCCGAAATATTTTCCGAAGCTACGGACTGATTAACATGGATTTATTTAGTTTACGGAAGTAATAAAAGTTATTTACTTTACCGTAAAAAAATGACTTTCTGATAAGTTGAGAATTTGGGGAAAGTTCCTTCGGGAAAGTTATAGGGGACGTTAATACAAACTCGTGGGTATGCCCTATGAATTAATCGGAGTTCGTATGCGAAAGTTATTCTAATTAATGTATAGTTACTACGCGATAATTAGTAAAAATATATATTTACCATTCACGGTAACATTTTAATGTTTGATCTGGGCCATTGACCTAATTAGATCAAATCCGGGCCGTTGGTTATATATATATATATATATATATATAGGAGAGAGACCTGATCGGGGATCCCCCTCCCCCTTTCTTCTTCTCTGGTTCTCCCTCGCTCTCTCTGGCTCCCTCTCACTCTCTACTCTGGTCACTCTGGGTTTAGGAAGGTAAACTTGGGCTGGGGCGTGACACACCTGGTTCACGGTGGAACCATTATTTCCTTTATGGTTCATTGTTGTAAAATTATAAAATTGCTCTTTTGTGAACCAAGTTTTGATTTAAAAATAAATGGACTTAATTGACGACGGTCCATTGGTAAGTTAAAATGATTTTCATTATAAAACAATTTTAAGCAGTTTTACGACTATGAACTATAAAAGGCGTGATTACGTTTGAGATTACGTCATTACTGAGATTAAAGGTTATGTGTGTTGGTCATATTATATTTATGTAGACGCTCCAATGATTTCGAGGTGTCAGATGGAGCTAAAGTTAGACTAGTGGAGATGTTGATGTTGACTCACGACATATGCGCTAGGTGAGAAGTTAGATAAATTGAAATGAATATTCGAACTCGTGCGGTGTCTAAGGTTGATTTAGCACTTGTGCCTCGTGATTAGTTAGATGACTTGTTTTCTAGTGGGGAGCTGCTTGTTTTAGCTGCGGGAGAGTGACCCATATGCTTACCTGTGTGGCGTCTAGATCCTCCTATGTGGTGAAGAGATCTAATGTTTCATGTGTGATGTCTAGATCCTCCTGTGTGGCGAAGGGGTCTATTAATTCCTATGTGACGTCTAGATCCTCCTGTATGATGAAGGGATCTACTGTTTTCTGTGTGGCTGTCTGATCCTTCTTTGTGGAGAAGGGATCTGTCGTGTTTGTGTGGGGTTTAGATCCCCCTGTGTGGCGAATGGATTTATTCTGGTATTGTGTCTAGATCATCTTTAGTGTCAATGATATCAAATCTGGTTTGGTAGGTTATGTCCTCCTTTATGGCGTGCAGACATATTTGTTTAGTGTAACGTTTGGCTTAGGTGGAGTGTGCTCGATTTTATTATTTATTTAATTTTGTTTTCTCTGTTATGTCTTGATTTTCTGTGGTTTTGGGTAATTTCGGAACTACCCTTAATTGCCAAAATTTCCATGTTTTAATTTGTGATTTTCTATGCATTTTCCTAAACAAATCATTATGCAAGAAATGTATAATTTTATCGTTATAATTATTTTATATAAATGAATGCTTGTTTTATTTAATCTTTATTTTTGTTTTTAAATTTTGTTATTTCAGAAACTCTCGTATTTTTGAGGTGAGAGTCTGTGATTGTCTTTAGGTTTACTGATACGAGCTGAAAAATTTACCGGGTTTGTTTCTTTACAACCTGGTGTACCAGTCTATAGTGTAGGGTTGATCTTGCAGGTTTAGGAACATCATTGATTTGTGAAGTGGAGGCTTAAAAGCTTACTCGTCTGTGGTTGAATTTCTTCTTGTAACGGTTGTTGATTTTGTAGTAAGTTCCTTGCAGCGCGACTTCATTGAGTTATAACTTGTCAAAAAGGGTATCATATCTCTAGTTTTGAGATTTTTAGTTATCCTAAAATTCGGGTCGTAACATTACAATTTTTTAGACAACTGATCATCAAAAAAATAAAATCATTGTTCAGACGATAATTGAAGAGTAATGTTATATGAACCACCTTTTGGTGAACTATCTAAAGCCCATCTTAAGTGGTAGCTGATGTGGCATAACCATATCATCAAGTCATAATTTTTAGCTTTTATATTTCTATTTTTGTTTAATTACAAAAATTCTTTCAATAAAAAATATGAAAATTCCTATTGTTTATTTTTTTAACAATCTTGATTTTGTGATTTAATGTAAGGAGTTTCTATTCATACCTCCTAAAATGCAATTTAGACATCCACTAAAATTTTTACACCACAATTTCCAATTTTAGCATGTTTAGTTTTTCCCTCTACACCTCCTTTTTATCCACTTTGCAACATCCTTTTTTATTTCGGGAACCACCAGCCCAGTCTGCAATTACAGAAATTTGAGAAGAGATTTTGCATCTTGAGTCCCGATAGAATTGAATAGAGATGATGGGTCAACCACACAATCAACTAGAAACTATTGTTAATTAGTTTAATTGGACAAGTAAGATGGTGTATTGATGTTGCACAGAAGCTCCTGAACAATTACACAACCCCAAACAGTCAAACTTGCTTCCTCTTCTTTAGTCTGGTCCCTTGTTGTCATGGTCCTAGCTAGGTCACTATTGGAATGTAGTAGAGCTTGAATTGTTCGACTGAATCGTCTTTGTTAGGGGTGGACGCGGTGCGGTGCAATGCGGTTTAAGGCCAAAACCACAGTGCAGACTGCATTTTCGGTTTTCTAATTTTGCAAACTGCAACTGCATTTAAATAATGCAAACTGCATTTTCGGTTAAACTGCATTTTCGGTACGGTTTGCTTTAAATCGCATTAAATAGTTAAACGGAACATTCAACATGAAATAAACTAACTAAAAGACCAGATCATCCAAATGGATTCCACAGGTTGACCTCATAACAATGGACTAAACTAGAGTAAGTGCAAACCTGCCATGTGGACTCATAACATCAAACCTACATTCACCTTTTCTTAACAGAACCTCAACACATGAACATGATTACAGACTGTTCATAACATTACAGACTGTTCATGATTACTGTTCATTTACAGTAAACCAGGACCTTTCAATCCTCAAGTGCATGTTCATAACATCTAGACTTCTAAACACCTAAACAACCACACTTCGCATTCACAATACACTCAGAAGACTTTGCCTTCAGACAACAAAATGTAGTAACTGAACAAAGAGACCACAACAAACCAAGAAGAAATAAACTTTGGATTTATCAGCACTGAATGCATCCAACAATCAGTCAGCACCTGTTGTTGCTAGACATGTAAAACATAACCTTAGGCTATACACCAACAAGTTCACAGGCCACCAACATCAACTCATATCGCACAAAGTAAAAAATTAACCAGCACATCAGAAGTTTAGCTAGCCTTGGCTTGCATTCATATGACATGCATACTAGACTATAGAAACTGTAAATCACCAATCCACACAGTAGAAACAGTAAATCACCAAACAATATAGATAATAATCATAATATGGTAGAATACTTGAGATTCATGATAAACTCTAGCACATAAACAAAAGTTGTCTTAATCATTAAACAACAATGATCCGAGCAAGCTGTCTCTAATCGATCAAGCTCAGCTAAACCGTAGCTGATTTCATTCACATGTATCTAATTTCCATTCGTCATCCGAGCAAATCAAGCTAGAAAATTCAAATCATTCTGATTATCACACTTAGCTAAATGAGAGAGAGAGAGAGATAGAGATTACTAGGGAGCGTAGAACTCAATGAGAGCAGGGCGATCTTGACCGACCTCCTTCTCGAAGTTGTCCCCGGTGAGCACGACGACGTAAACAGAGGAAGGGACGCAAACAAAATCAAGATTCAAGGGAGATTCTGAAGGGAGATTCGGAATCGATTGAAGGGAGAAGGACTGAAGGGAGACAGAACTTCTGGATCGATTGAAGGGAGAAGGACTGAAGGGAGAGTTTGAGAGGCAGTGGACTGAAGGGATAAGAAGGACTGAAGGGAGAATGATCGATTACAATCAATATTCAAGAGTGAGAGTCTAAGAGGCAGTGAAGGACTGTGAGGGGAGAACGAAGGGAGAAGACTCAGCAGAGGGGAGAACGAAGGGTCAAGCGGCTAGGGTAAAAGTTGTATATATGTATCTTGTAATCGGTTCGGTGGGTTTATATCGGTGGGTTTTATACCCGGAACCGCAACTGCACCGTTTGAAAACGGTGCGGTGCTGTGTATGAGCAAAACGACGTCGGTTTGCCTAACTTCGGTTAAATTCGGTTATTAATTCGGTGTGATGCGGGGGGTGACTGCATTTCGGGCTCAATGTGCCCACCCCTAGTCTTTGTTATGCCTATTGTTGTCGTTGCTCAATGTCACATCTTATCTCTTCTTGCTAATACCAACAACATGAAAAACTCCAACGTAACCAGCCTTGTCTATATCCCGTCTTCTTTGAAAATAATTGAACCAGTACTGAACCTACTTTTGTTCCTCGTTGATTTTAGGGGAAGAAGTCCAGAAAAATAAAATTATATCATTTTTTTGCTTGAGGACAAAATAGGATTTTGAAAATTACAAAAAACTAGAGAGGTCCATATAATGATTTGAGAGGTATGAATAAAAACTCCCTTTAATCTATATACCTATAAAAAAAATCTCTCTTTATGATCTTATATCTCTTTAATCTAAATACCAGTAAATAAAATCTCTCTTTATGATCTTATATCTATGCAACGTCCTCAACAGACATTCTACTCTTCTCTTGTCATCGATCCCTCCTCTTAACCTTCTTATCACCCCTCTCTAATTCATCAAACCACCCAATCTAGTTCTATAATATTGTTTCCTGCAAACGTCAAAGTTATGCCTATCTTTCTTGAATATGAAATCATGGAATAAACCTTATTTGAATTTAGGGAGGAGCGAATTTGATTCATGAAAATTGTGCGGTCTGATTAGGGCTGGCTTCGGTTGGTATTCCGTAATTTTTTGCCTATACCATATACCAACCAACTTCTAATTGGTAGACAAAATTCTGTACCAATACCAACCATCAAAGTCGGTATACCGACTTTGTTGGTACGGTTGGTATTGACCATGTACCAAGTTTGTATAAGCTCTTATTTAGAATCTCTTATTCATTCTTACTGGTAGCAATTCAACTCCAAACAAAGTTCAAGAGACCACACCAATTCAATCAAGAAGCTTTGCAAACACCAAACAAAGTAGTAATGCATCAATTCAACGCTTAACAACCGAGTATAGAAACTTGGTACGGTACTAAGAGAGAGAGGGCATCAAAAACTTGGTATAGAAACTTGGTACGGTACTCAAATGAGAAGGTGGGAGGTGAGGATAGAAGAAGAAAAATGTAAGAGAACAAAAATGCTTGGTATACAAATGGCACTTTGTATGTTGTTTTGTCAAAAACTCGAAACTTGGTACATACTATGTACCGATGGTATATAAAAATCTCTACCATGTACCAATCGAGTATAGAAAATTGGTTCGGTACTACCGAACCAAGTTTTCGGTTACCAACTTTTTGGCATACCAACATACTTGGTACGGTTGGTTGGTTTCGCCAAGCCCTAATTTGCCACCTCTAGGTCTGATCATTCCAAAATTGGGGGGTGGGGTGGGGGAAGCAAGAGGGCTATTGATGAAGAGAGGTTGAAAAGTTGTTAATTAAATTGAAGAGAATGAGAGGAGCTGCTAACGTACAATTTACTGAAAAAGCGAAATCAAAAGTAATTCAAGAAAGTTGAAAATAAAAAGCATTTTTGTAACTAAGCAAAACAAAAATATAAAATTTAGAAATTACATCACATCAGCTATCACAAAAAATATGTTTTAAAATGGTTCACTAAAAGATGGTTCAATGAAATATAACTAAGAGAACTCTTATCAAATCATTTGTAATATGTCAATTAGGCTATACAATGCGAGTCAATTTCCCAAAAAGGAATTTAAGTTGGTATTCAGTTTGCAGCTATTGCAAGGTAACTACCAACTAGCTAGCTGCAATTTCCTCATCCTGTAGTAACATGAAAATTATACATAGGTTTTCTCTCAAAAAAATAGATTGAAATTTACACTCCTCAAATTACAATTCACAATCATTCTTTCCTCTTTTAGTAATTTTAATATCATTTTTACCTACATGTGTTTTGTCTTTTGTGAAATCATTTACCTTAAAAGGAAAATGAGAGTTGTAGAATGAGAAGTGCAAATTCACTCCCAAAAAAATCATACATAGGTGTGCAGGCAAATAAGCAGTAGCAGACATGACAGACATGTCCCGTGAAATGAGGGCAGCATTTTCTCCGACAATGTGTGCATAAAGCATACAGAAATGTAAAATTCACATAATTGATAAACGTTCATGTAAAATTTCAAATTCCAGGCGACAATCTGTAGAAGTGGATATACTAATTTGGTAAATCCTTACCTCATGGTGTGATCAAAGCTCCATCCAAGTCCAAAAAAGCAGAATGCATGACAGGAAATTTCATAAACTGGGTAACAAATAGCTCGTTCTATTTTTATAAAAAAAACACATTTAACAAAGTATGTGTCTCCTTGGTTGTCAGCTTTGGGGGAAATCATCGGAAATACCCTAAAAAAAGATCAAACAGAACTACAGTGCAGAGAACCTATCCATTGAATTATCTAGAGCTACATTCACTACAAAATCTCAAAATACGCTGAAACAAACAAATAATAAAACTTGAAAGAACTAAACCATAGCAGCATATGGTACGGACTATTTCTTATTTTGGGAAAACTGATATCCTATAGAGATGCCCAGAACCAAACCAGTTCCTACAAAAGGTTCGGTGCCTCCCCCCTTCACATTAGCAAAGCTCTTGTAGTTCTCCCATCCACACCTTTATAGTGCATATCTTAGTAGCAATGGCGTTCTTTGCCAACCAAAACAAAATGAAATTCACTCAACCGCATGATTCAATCGATTGTACAGATTCCTTATAAAACCCCTTTGCATATTAGCTACATCCTCTATATGTTTAAAATATGACACTTATAATTCAGATTCTTATATATACATCACTAAATTATCACAAGCATCCGTCCCAAAGTGGGAAGTTTCAAAAGTTCGCCATACAACTAAATGAGAAACAGCTTGCGGAACAAAATCAAAGGAAGCGGTCAAACTCGGTGCGAAACATGGTTTTTTTTGTACACCAGGTTCCTAGTTTACTACATGATCATCTGCTTGCATTGTCACTTCTAAGCAATAATTTTCAACTGACATTAGAACAAGCCACTACACTTCCAACTGCACCTAAGCAAGGAACAACATAATTCTCTAAAAAGTATGCTCTTATGACAATTACTAAACATCCTCAAAGGCTGGTAACGTTCTCAATACTGTTCACCATAAAACTCCTAGCAGGAGCAGGCTGAGCTAGTTCCAGTTCAGAAGTTGATTGATTGAAAGGTCCTACGTTCTAATCTAATTTCAGACAACCAAGGAAAAATATACAGGCTTCACAATTACATACCAGTGTTTTATTATCAAATAGAGCTACAACATAAGAAAAAAGATAATGTCTAGCACGATTTCAAGTATCATCATTGTGATAAACAAATCAAGAAACCAATGAGAATGTCTAAGTGGCAAACTAAACATAGTGAGATCAACCGATCATTATCAAATGCATGTGGAACGTGCATATGTTTCTAGAATCACAACATAAAAGTAGATGCCAATGGTAAAACGTATACATAAAGCTGTGAATGCTTTCAAAGATCTGACAAAATTTCAAGCACAACAGTGACATAAATCCACCAAAAAGATAATACCAAGTTCATTGCACTAATAGGAAAGGAGAAACTAGATCTTGTTACTGTAATTCCTCCATGAGTTCTAATCTTGTTATACATTCACATGGTCAAAGTTAGCAAGGAAAAAAAGGTCAGTCATGACACAAAGCCTAAAATGGTTTCTTCTAATTCAAATTGTGAGACGTGTAGGCAAGCTAAAAGAACATAAAAATCAACATAATGGAGAAACATGAAGAGACAAATTACAAGGAACAATAACCCATTTACAGAGTATCGGGGAGGGGCTGAATGGAGCCACCGAAGCTCAATGCATTCGATCTTCATATCCATCAATCTCAATTCATACACAAAAGAATCTCCATTCAATTAAAGCCCCACTATACCAGCTGATCAAATAACTCCCGATCAGAGCTCTCATCCAAACAAAAGAATGTGTAAGCAATCGACACAATGTTCATGAACAATTCTCGTATCTATCTTTGACTTTCAGAAGCTGGTTCCTCTTGAAAACCAAGAACCCCACTACACCAATCTGAAGAATGGCGGCAACACCAACAAACAAGAGCCCAATCTTCTCGCCGGCATTATACTTGTGCCCCTTAAGAAGGGGTGGTGGTGAATGGCGCTTGTGCCACCTGCCCGGCGATGGTGGTCTCTTCGAATTGAGCTGATTGCGGGGCCGAGCATGTGGCGGTGGCTGACTTTGATACTCCGGCGGTGGTGGCGAAGAGTCCGGGGGAGGTGGTAGAGTCTGCGATGGCGGCGGAAGTGGAGGAGACGGTGGAGGCGGTGGCGGAGATAGTGACGGTGGGGGAGGTGGAGATACAAATGGTGTGGGCGATTGAGATTGACACTCAACAAGAAGAGCACATAGGCTAATAATGAACACAAAGATCAAGCTTGACAATGGCGGTTCCATGAAATAAACAAATCACAGAGAGATAGAGAGCACTTGAATTAAGGGTCTCTAGGCCGCTCTCGCATCTGGGTCACCTCAAGATTTTTGATTTCCTCCTCATCAGACTTGAATTCAGATTAGAAATGGAAAAAGGAAAGAGAATTTAGGGTTTCTGAATCTGATCAAGGTCTTGGTAATTTCCACCTTCCTTAAAAATTCGACCAATTGGGTCGACTTGGATTGACCTCAATTGCCCGATTGCGTCCTCTTTGGGGCTTGACTCGGTCACACGCGTCTAGGGTTTGAAATTGAGCTTGATCTTCCAATCTGGGCCTCTCCCCGATCAAACTCAGACAACGATTTCAAATGGGTTCCACAAAGTATTGAAATTGAAATAGCTATAATCAGTGGGTAGTTGAGAAAGAAACATGAATTAGGGAAAGATGGCTACTTTCAGAAGAAAGAAGAGAAGAGAAGAGGGACGCGGGATTCCAACGGCTGTGGCTATTTTGGGTGAATGATTAATTTGCCAAGGTAAGAATCTCAACCATCATCAAAATTTTATTAGTTTAAAAAAAAATTGAAAATATATCAAGAAAATATCAAATTTTTACCGGATTGTTGAGTAGCAAAGTAAGCCAAACCCTAGCTACTCCCTTGCTAATTCCAAGATAGTCGACTTGCAACACCTCACCAATTAACTCCCTGATCAGTTAGATTGTTCTCATTTTAAAAATTAAGGTATGCGGTTCAAGACCCACTATAGACATCATGTTGTAGGGAATAAAGACGGCGGTAGGGAACTGCTCTCCTCTTGCTTGCACTTCCACAGGGATGAAAAATCTCCACATAGATCGAATGGCACCTCTGAACAAGCTAAAGGCCATTGTACGAGTGGCATTCAGGCGACAGACGAGATAGAAGCACAACGCGATGAAGCCTTTCTTCGAACATTTGAGATTTCCCAAATCAACTGGTTCATCTCCTAGAGATAGTTTCAAACGAGGCTAGCAGTCATTAAAGCAACAGACACAGCCATGAGGAGCAACACCACACAAAGATTTTCTGAAGCAAACCCTAACCTTGGATGGGTTCTATATGGGGAGAAAAAAAAAGAGAAAAACGAGCATTGTGTTTTTTTGTGTTAAAGAGTGGTTCTAGTTACACCTTTAAATTTATTACATATACCTCCTCATTTGTTTTGTATTTTTATTTGACATTTTTAACTTAAATGAAAAGACATATAAGGACACTTAATGAAATTTATGAATTGTAATTCACCTTCTTTGAAGCTAAACCCTGAAATCACATGTCATAAAGCCAAATTCAAATACTATTCTATGCATTGTTTGTAGGATGTACGAAACAAACAAGATACTAGTGTTTGGGTCAAAATAATATCTTTCAGCGAATGCTGATTTTTTGAGCCCACTGGACCGATTCCTGCGGTCGAAATATTCTTACATATCCTTTTTCTTTTTGAGGTCATGCTTGGCTGATTTGCAGGAATAAAAAAGATTTGTTTCATGATCATTTGGGAGAATTCTTTCTTATATTAGTTGATCAGGAGAATCTGGTTTGTCTTGATATGCAAGGAAGGGCAAACCCTAGCGTTCATTATCTAACGAAGTCAATGGTTTACAAAGAAATCATCTTCAATCAATCAACAAATACCTTTTTCACACTACAAAACAAGCCTCTCTCGGAGCAACTCTAACAAACGGATTTTTTTTGGTCTGTTTGTTCACCAAAGCCCTATTCGTAGGCATACACCGCTGCTATTCACCAAAACCCGATCCATTGGCAGTTCCCGCTTCTATCTTACCAAGCCTCATCCGTGAGCGAACAGTCCACAACCGCTTGATAAAGCTCTATCCATAGGCGAATACCCGCAAAACCATTTTTGGAATGAGAACTCTAGCAAATATCTTCGGTTTATCAAGGAATGCTTTGGCGAACTCCCCACAATCCTGATTTATAGCTCTGCTTAATCACTCTGGTCCGAGTAAGAAACATCCGCTTCGCAAAAAGAGAAAGAGAATCCTAGTTGCTCCTCAGCTAGGTCTGTGAAGAACCTGAGTGTCGGCCTGACCAGCGCTCGTACATCAGTCGTTTTGAAGAGAAATCTGAAGGCGAACAAGCATCAAGATCAAGAAAAGTGTTGACAACTCCTACTGAACAAGTGAAGCAACTAACTAAGAAATCTGAAAAGACTGATGCGATCTTGGACAGGTTGGACATTACTATTCAGTAACTGGGACAAATCCAAGTTTAACAAAGTTAGGAGATTAAGTCAACAAGCGCAAGTGTAGAGAAGCTGCAATTCGTTACAACTTAAGATGCAGATGATAAGATTGATAGGCAGTTTGAACGCCTTCGAGAAACCTGGGGATTGAGAGAAAGTTTGATGTTCAGAAGGCTGCTAGAGCAAAAGGAAAAGTCAAAGAGGAGCCAGAGCAGCATGGTTTTGACAAGACGGCAGCTGCATTGTCATCTATGAAAACCATGACTATCGAGGCTACTGGGCCTTTCACGCTAGTTCGAGCAGATACGAAAGAACCAGTAACAGGGACGCCTCTCAACAGGGGGAAATTGTGAGACAACAGAGGAATCAAGATCCGCGCAGGGATTTTGAACCTCGAATGGAAGTCCAGAATGGAATGGCGAACGGTCAAGTGTGCACACCAGCTCAGGTGATGTAGATGATTCATGAAACTGTGAGGACCATGCATGGCCAACCAACCATTAATTTAAACTATTCTAATCCATATCCAGATGAGGTGATACAGACACCATGGCCTGGCCATTACAGGAAAATCTGCTTCACAACCTTTTCAGGGGAGGGTTAGAAGATACGGCCACACATGTTTCTCGCTTCCAAAGCGAATGCGGCCCTTACAAGACCGATGATATTTTTAAACTATGAGGTTTTGGGTCTTCTCTTACAGGGTCCGTATTAACTTGGTATACTAAGTTGGCTCCTAGGTCAGTTGCTAATTGGCCAACTATGGAAGCTATATTCAGAACGACGTTTGGTATAGTCGAGCCTGAGGTTGATTTGTCATTATTGACTTTCATGTACCAATAACCAATAGAATCACCAGTGGAGTACTTGAAGAGATTTAAGATCTACCAAACCAAGTGTAAGACTCCAATTTCAGAACATGATGTCGTTCGCATAGCTATCAAAGGCTTAGAGAGGCGTCAGAGAGCCAAGTACCATGATGTTCATTTTGTAAGCATGGCTGAACTGATGAGTAAAGTTGCCAGCTATCAAAACTTTTTTGATGAATTAGATGGAGGTATTGGAGCTTCAAAAGGGCCACCACCTTTTTATATTCCTGACACTCTAAAGCCGAGGTATGGTCCCAGCAGAAACAGGATGGTGTCCATAGTTTACTCACATCTGGATCCTTTTTACAGTCCACAACACCATTACGTGGAGTCACAGGTTTACACTCAAGATAAGGATGAAGAAGAGGTGGCAGTATTAGAGTTGGCAGTATTAGAGTTGGCAGGGAGACAGGTTGTGAAGTCTAGAGCTTTACGCATGGAAAAAAACTCTGGTCAAGATAAGGACAGGAGTGTTCACTAAATCAGAGTATGAATCGTATACGTATAATGCTCATAAGGCTGTAGAGGTCCTAGACGAGTTATTCGCTCAAGGGAAAGTGAGACATGATTTTGGGGTTTGTCCAAAACCGGAGTAGATCAGGGGTAAGAAATATTGCCAATATCACAATCTATGGAATCACAATACTTCTGAATGCATCTGATTGAAGGACGAGCTCCAAACATGGATAACAATGGTAAGCTAGATGTTAATGGACCTTAAGCCAGTAATGGCCCCAACATAGAGGATTGTCAGGCCTCGGTTTTTAGAGTGTACATATGACGCTCACTTATCACACATTATACTGGATACAATGATAGGTGCAGGAATAATGGAGATTCCGTGGAAGATAGTTTCGACTGAAGAATTTATTGCAGGAAGGACGTATGACAAGTTTCATAATGGCTGGACTCACTATACTGCAACTTGTGTTTAGTTGAAGGACCAGATCTAGCAGTGGCTCAACGAGTGATATTTAAACTTTGAAAACAAACCAGAAGCAGAGTTATCCATGGTTGATGCCAATTTTAACCAAAAGGGAGCATACAAGCTGACTTAAGATCTAAATAAGGAAAAGTGTTCAGAACCACCAATTATAGTATAAGTAGAGCCTACGGTAGAAGGATCTACAGTGGTGCTTTGTTCTAGACACAAGTTGGAGTGCGGTCTGAAAATGAGTTATTAAGAGTTTGAGAAGACCGTCAAATCATCACAGGCCATAGTGCTGCATTCGCCAACAAATCATTATGCACCCACTAGTTCAAGGAACATAAAGACACCCTAACATGTGAGTCGAATCTTTCAACAATCTAAAGCAGTGCAGCAGTTTCAGTCCTCCACTAGTGCTAGGGTTGAGTCTTGCTCAGTACCTCAACCAAATATCTTGACAAAACTATACATACCGCCTGCATCAAAAGAATGTATTAAAGAAGATAAGTGATACCTACATGAGAGGGGAATGATATTTATAGCAACTCCAACTCAGATAAGGAACATGTAGAAAAAGTATGGTAAAGCAAAACGTACCCTACAGGCGTTGGTGAGAGTTGACATTCTGCCTAGTCAAATACGGTGAACGCCGGAACAGCTCCAAAGAGTAGTGGAGCATTTGACGGCTAGGCCTTATGTGCACTTTCGCCATGGAGACAAGCGTAGAGAACCTGATCAGCAAAGGAGAAGTACTCTCAGCAGATTGTCAGGACCATCAGTAGACAATAGACAAGGACATAATTTCTGCACTAAGCAGGTTATCCTTCGCAAAGGAGGTCAACGCTGACAAGACTAAAGCGAAGAGAGCTAGAGTAGATACTACTTCTAGTATAGTGATACGTCAATTCAAGGTTGAATGGAAACCAAAAGTGGTTTCTCAAGAAGAAAAGGAAGCAATAAAGGAAGAGGTTGCTCAGAGCCTACACCTGAAGTCATTTTAAAAAGCAAATATGTTTCTGAGATTTCAGTCATGAATGAAAAAGTTGGTCAGAACATGGTGACTACATCTAACTTGATGCCGCAAGACAAAGACACAGAGCTGGAATTTAGTGGTGATGAGAGTTTGAAGGAACATGAAATAGAGGAACAGGAAAATAGCCTAGACTGTGACATGTTATATTTGACTTGGGGGCAAGCTCAGATCTTCCAACTAATGATGCACCAGAGGTCGAATGTAATATGGTATATACCTTTTCTAAGAAGTACTCCTTGTCAAGACCTATGTTGTCTCATATCTTCTTAAACTCATAAAACTTTGAGGAATAAGAGCACCCTCTAATAGAAAAGATAGAACAATTGACAACCGAAGAGCAGAAAACACAAATTGATAAGCCTGAAGATAGGAATGAGAAGTCTGATCTTAGGAGGTTATTTATGATGTTTTCTAAACCAACTGTAACCATGTCTCAACACCTCAAACCTTTGTATGTTACAGCTGATATGGATGGTATGAAGGTCAACAGGATTTTAATTGATACTGATGTAGTTGTTAGCATTATCACAATGCGCACAGTAGTGGCGTTGAAGATCCCTAAAGAGAGAGTAGTTAGCAGCAACTTGAGCGTTAGGAACTTTGCAGGCAATGTGACCAAGATTAAGAAGGGTTTTGATCCTTAAGATTAAGATAAGACCATCTGATTCTTTCCAGTCATTTATTCTTACTGATTGTACTACACCTTATAGTATTATCCTTGGAAGGCATTGGCTTCATAGAACATACTGGTTTCATCCTCAATGCATCAGGAGTTATTTATGTGAAATCCAGTTACAAACCAAGCAAAGTTGATCAAATCTGATGAGCGACCATATTAAGTAGCGGCATGCGTACTTGACTCAGAATTATACTATGGAGATATGCGCCCTCTTGAGGTCGTAGGAATAGATAGCAAAGGCAATATGTATGGGGTTACCTCTTCAGAGCTTTCACGATGGGGTTTAGTCCAGGCAAGAGCAGATACAACAGACCGGGCTTCATTGTACCTAACCCTGACACTCATAAATGTTAACACATCTCAGCAAGGAAGAAATAAAGGCTTATGCGTTCCTGCACCAAAGATTGTCTATGTTCAGAGAGAAACAGGAAGCCTGGAATAATATAGCCTTAGTAGAGTCTATCGACGAGGACATAATACATAGCGAATGTGATGAGGAGGAGATTATTCAACCAGCTCCTACAGCTTTGGATGATACTCCACCTAAAGTAAAAGATTCAGTCGAGAAAATCAACCTGGGTTCTCTTGAGGAGCCAATGGAGGTTGGAATTAGTTGGTTTCTGGAATCACAACAAAGACAACAACTGATTGAGTTGTTTCAAGGATTTAAAGATTGTTTCGTCGAGAAATATGAAGATATGACGGGCCTAACACCTGAGTTGGTTTGTCATAAGTTACCTATAACAACTGGTTACAGGCCAGTACAACAGGAACAACGACGAATGAATGCAGACACAACAAAAGCTATCAAAACAGAAGTCTAGGACATGTTAAAAGTAGGGATAATTAGGCCAGCCAAATATACATAGTGGTTATCCAATATCGTTCTCGTTCGTAAGAAAAATGGGAAGATAGGAGTATGTGTGGACTACTAAAACTTTAACACAACAACACCTACAGATCTGTACCTTATGCCTATGGCAGATATGTTGGTGGATGTTGTAGCAGGACATAAGATGTTATCTTTTATGGATGGAATAGCTCGGTACCACCAGATACCACTAGATGAAGATGACACACAAAACAACTTTTAGATGTCTTGGTTTCAATATATTGGCATGCCTTTTGGACGTAAGAATGCAGAAGATACTTACCAGTGAGCAATTAGCCTAATTTTTCATGATATTCTTAGTAACAAGATAAAGGTTTATATCGATGATGTCGTGGTTAAGTTCAAGAAGAGAGACAAACACATAGAAGATCTGTGAATGGTTGGGTGCATAAAGTTCAAAACCAGCCAACTTGGGTAGAGGAATGTCCTTGAGAGAGATAGACTGGTTGAAAAGTGTTCGCCCTTCAGGAGTCTCCGTAATGGATCACAAAAACTCATTCTCCAGAGCTTTAGGATATTTACAGTTGTGAACAAGAAGACCAGAGTCTAAGGTGGTGGCATCAACGTAGAACAAGTACTCAAGAAATCAAGCATATCCTATAGCTGGGGGTGAGGAAGAATGCTCTTCCTAACACTTGGTGCTCAGGGAAATCAACAACTTGCTCATCTTTGAACTGGACAAAGTAGATCTGCAACCAGAGGTCTAAAATCTAAAGTGGGCCAGATATTTCGCCGTAATTCAGTTGATGAAGTGAAAGCTTGTACAGCGCTCTGTATAGAAATCTCAATACTAGTTGTGCTAAACCAAGACGGTGCCCATTGAAAAAAGGTTGCAGTGCGCATCCAGGCTTTGGTTAATTCTTGGGTTGCTGCTCAAACTACAAATTTGTGAAACCAAAAGTCTAGAAATGCAATACTGCTTTGCTCGTCTTCGCGATCGTAGAAATGTTCAACCCATCCTTTGTATTACAGATGCATCGGGTAGTCTGTTAGATCAGCAGTATGGAAGACATCTACATCCTCGAAGAGATATTTTTGATATGCTTCCTCAACAACTGAAAAACCAGTAACAGCATAAATATCTAATAGAGTGATGCTCATTTGACTAAACTTGAAGTCAAAGGTATTCCTGAAAGAGTTCCAGAAATAGGCACCAACCATCATTAGGCATCGATTCGCGTCACGACTATTCAAAGTGAAACTTAGATCAATAGCATCTACGATTCCCGCTAGTCTCCATCGATCAGATCGAGAGCTCTGCGATTTTGATGCCACTTTATCATTTAATTGCTTGGGAATGGCCAAGCTCCAATCCTGGCTGGCCAGTCGCTTTGTTTCTGCCAGGCAGTAACATCGACAAGAATCTTCTGGAAAAGAAAGATTGGAGCCCTTGATTCATGATAGTAATGTTGAACTTCTGAGAATTTCTCCATGTATGGACCAAGCCCGGCGGTGGCTCTGGTGATCAATTCCAGATGGGAGTGGTTTGGGTGATCGATGGCTTTCAGTCTTTCAGAGATTTTCTTGCCATCACTGGCCATTTCTTTGGTAGGGATGTCAGTCATAGTGGAAAGATGGTGTGGAAATGAGATCTAGTGTCTAGGCAATTAGAGGAATTGAAATGTTTCAATTAAATGAAGCGTTGTTTGCTGAATGTAGATGACGATAAAGGGGGAACGATGTGGCGTTCCAATAATTTAAAGAAACTTGGCCGAGTTTCTAGCCCTTATCGATTTCACAAGTGGGACAAGACTTGAGAGACTGATACAAAAGGCTTCGTCATCTACTATAAGCTAAGTCTTCTGAAACATACATTTTTTGATTCGATGAACTGACATCATCAAAACTAACTATCAAATTAACACTCAATAATCAATCAAGACATAATGCAATTTAAAACCCTTGGTGTAGATGTAGCATTGATAAATATGATATCGTTCTTTAATCGAGGATTGAGGGTGTTGTAACTCTTTTACCGGAAGTCCAACTAAACTTTTGAACTTTCCTTAACCATTTTAACTTGGCGTTAGGGTGTCACATAATGATTCGTTGAATTACTATGGGCACCCAACGTGTTACACAATCAATTTATTTACCAAGAGTCGATTTACCGATTTACGTGAAACACCAACTTACTTAACATGGTGAACTTAACATTTTTCTAGAATTCCAATTATCATTCCCCGATAACAATTCAACACTTTACCAATTTAACCAAGCTGTGTTAAACTTCGTTGAACTTCAATTCTTTAACCATTTTTCTGAAAATGTAACTTTTCCAAAATGGAAACTTTCCTTTAATGGAAACTTTCCCAAAATGGAAAGTTTCCCAAATTAGTAGGTTTCCAAACATAGAAGGTTTCCTAAAATGGTTAGTTTTCGTTTTTATACGTTTCCTTACGTAATTTCCGATTACTTTAACATTAATTCCTTTAAACGGAAACAACACATTCTTAAGGAGTCAAAGACTACCTCTCGGCGTTTCTGCCGGTTTAACTGCATCACCGGATTGTCACCGGATTCCGGCAACTTGCCAGAATCTCCTGCCGGAATTTCGCCATAGCTTCCCCGTTTTCCTCGTCACCCAGTTCTCGACACATGCAGGGAGTCCAACAACAAATCAACATCAAATTATCATCCCAACAACAATAACAAATCCAATACCAAAATCAAAGCCAAGAATGAGTTCCTTACCTCCTTTCACCTCTATCTCTCTGCCTAGGGTGACCTCTGCACCCAGCAGTGTCAAAGTGACTTTCTCAGTCCTTCATCCATTCTTCTCCCTTCCTCTTTAACTCTAGAACCTCAGCAACAAATCAAAACACAACCAACTTAGTCTCTTTTCGTTTTATTCAGCAAAAACCCAGAAAAATGCCCCTTTTGAACAAAAATGATCGAGGATGGGGGATAGCTTACCAGCTGCCTAGGAGTGACAAACAACCTTCTGGAGCTCGAAAACAACCCAGAATCCTTCAAGAAACCGTCGCCGGAGCTGCGAGCCTCTGAACCCAGAAAACAGTGAGAAACAGTGGAAAAGGAGGTTTCGATTAAGGCTCGAATCGAATGATCAGAAGTATGGAAAAGGAAGAGGAAGAGAAGAGAAGAAGAACCATACCGGTTGGAGGTCGAGTCGCCCCCTGGTTCGCCGGAAATCGGTCGTTGACCGCCTAGCCTTCTTCTCGGTCTCTCTCTCTCCACGGTGGACGATACGATGATCCAAGGACTAGGCTGGATAAAGGAGGAAGAGAGGAAGAGAAAGAGGGTAGTCTGCCGCCCTGTGGTGGCCGGAGTCGCCGGCGCCTGGCGGAGGACATGGAGGAGACGAGAGCTCGGGGAGAGCTTGTGTTGACCGGTTTAGTGAGTTTTGACCGAGTCAAAACTCACCCTCTATTTATAGAGGATTGGACGGTTGAGATCTGATCTGGAAAAGATCCAACGGTCAAGATCAAGAGAAGGTGAAAAGTAAAAGATAAAGTGGTAAAATTGATTTACCGGAATGGTAATTTAAAAGTTACCAGAAAATTCAAAAATTCGTAGAAAATAAACCGAATCTCCGAAAAATAATCCGAAAATACCGAGAGACTCGTGTCGACACGTACTATGACATCGAGTCATTAAATCAAGTATTTGGAGAACTTTGAAAAACTCAAAAATGAACGTGGTCGATCACTCGCGAAGTTACCGAATGCGACTTAAACCTTAATAACTCGCCATTAAGCACTGTTAAAACGTGCGGGGTCCCACAAACACCGTGTTGGAAGAGAGGATTAGTGTCATCATACCGATTACTTCTAGTATCATCATCTAGAATGTCATCAAGAAGCATTGATTTTCTTGGAGTCTTTCTCTTACCTATGCAAAATCTGCAGATATTCTTTCAAACTTCTTCTAAATGTGTTTTTGATTGATCATGTGATTACATAAAATGACATGTTGATGAGGAACACCGTTTCAGAGATAGCTGATCATTTGAGATATTCAAGAAGTATAGTAATTAAGTATTGGCCTATATGCTAATGCAAACAAGAATATCACTAAGTAATAAGGAGCCTAAAACGCCCGGAACAATGCAGTCTCTGCATATTTGGTAATGCTAAAACATATTCGTCTCTTTGTACCTCGATAATCAACATTGATTAATTTGATTGCTTGCTATATATATCATATAACAAAATCATAGATAGACGATATTGATATAAAATCATACAACAGAAAAAGAGAGAGCTAAACTTTCCTAGAGGAGGCAAAATTGATACATAATGACTCGGCCGACTAGGACAAGTTCGGTGACTCGGCGATGATGGAGGAGGCGGTCTCCAAGATCGAGACATGCTGCCCGCGGTGTTCCTTACGCCCAATCGGTGCTGGGTTTCTGTTCGGCTGTGGATGATGCAGAACAGAGGGAGGAGGCAGTTAGTGCTAGGTTTCTGTTCGACAGTAGAGGAGGCTGAACAGATAGAGGAGGCAGAACATAATATATGAAGATCGATTTGGGGAGGGAGGTGGGAGGAGGTAGGAGGACGCAGATCGATTTGGGGGAGGCAGGAGGAGGCACAATCGAGAGCGACTGTGGGAGATCGAAGTGTGAGGTAGAAACCTATCGAGATTCTAGACCCTTAAAAATGATGTTTTTTTTCAGTTTAAGGCGCATGCTTTTTGCGTCTTAGAGCGCGCCTTCGGTGTGTGCACCTAAACCCTGAAGGCTCACTCAATTACGGCTGCGCCTCGTGCTTTTTAGGCTTTAAGGCGCGCTCGAGACGCGTTTTTTAATACAGAGTTTCTGATAGAGAACTAAAGAAGAAGAAGATGGTGAACACATAGCTTCATCTATTGACCTTTTTACAAAACTACAATCATCTACATTTTATACTATTACATTTATCTAATATAATCCAACAAAAAAGAACTTATCCTATTTTCTTTTCGTTTCTTCGAGCACCATTCATTCATAATCATACCTGAATCGTCATTCTCAGAGACTATCTTCTCTTTTCTACTCGATCTCTCTATTTGTTCAACCCATCTGGAGACACCTAGCGCAATCAATCTATACTTGTCATCTTCATTCCCCAAAACATACCCCACACCACCTCATGACTTGAACCGAAGAATCCAATGCAGGTGCTGGAAATTCACCGAGATAATTTATGTCAGAAAACTAGATGCGACTGGTTTCCGCCGGGAAGGAAGCCTGTCGAGCAGTGGGGTTGATGATAATGAACTGGCATGGGTGTCCAAATCACGGGTTGGCACGTGAAGTCACTTCCCAACGTGATCGAACGGTTTGAAGACGGAGGTTCATTAAGTGGAATGTTAAATCTCAGTTAATCGAAGCCTTACAGCTAATCCAACCATCAAAGTCTAGAGAGATATGTAAGTGGAATGTTAAATCTCAGTTTGATTAAATGGGATTTATCGCAGCAGAGTGATAAGATTGGCCATCAGCTCGGCGAGGTTGCGCAAACAAAATCCCAAAAGCAGAAGACCGAAGGAGAATAAAAAAATTAATTAACACAAAAACGGTAAATTGGCCACTTAATATTTTTCAGGCATCAAACTGCCGGCCCCGTCAAGAAAATGGACGGAAGTATTATGGTGGATGCAAAATTAGTGTCAAGGCATCGATACTTTTTGAAGTTCAGGTATTATATTGGTCTTGACACAATAGTTTAAAAAAATTATAACAACAGTACATCAAGTTTATTTCACTAATAATTAATGTGTCTGAAATTTGTTAAATGACATAATAGTACAAAAACTAACACAAAAAAATGATAATCGAAGTATAGAATTGTAGAAAAAATACAAACCCGGTAACCTACAAAAACAAAAAATAGTAAAAAAAGAAATTAGATCATGGGAAACAACAAAATTTTGAGAATATGGTCTCATTTAGTCTGAGTTTACAAGATTAAAAATGTATATAGATAGAAAGATTAAATAATAGAAAATATAAAGAAAGAAAAAATGGAGAAAACATGAAACTGCCATTTGAAAAATGAGAAATTACATAAAGTTTACGGTGTTACTAAAGGCATGTACTAAAAGTGTGTCCACTTTTAAACGTCATATACCATTTTGATTGTTTTGAAACTTGAAACACCAATGTTGTTAGTGGACTATTTGTCATGTACCTTTCTTAAAATTAATTCTTTTTTTTTAGACCTCTTTTTTTTCTTTTAAAGATGATTAAAGGATTTCACTCATAGTTATAGTTTCGTCGGCTAAGAGAATTTTTTCAGTAGTGTTGATAGCCTCAAGCTCATAATGCTTAGTCATATCTGATATTCATACGTAGACAAAAGAATTAGGGAATCGATGATAAATTTCTGACTAATTGTACAAACATTAATCACATAGTATGATGATTTATTGCTTGTATTCTTGAAGAAAAGAGGATCGTAGCTGGCATTGAAATGGATCTATCTAATCACTTTTGACAACAATGGAGCTAGTATTGAGTCTTAGTGAGCAGCAGTATATGGAATTTGAGGAAAAAGTCTCTTCAATCT
Organism: Comarum palustre; assembly: GCA_951800085.1. Classification (NCBI taxonomy): domain Eukaryota; kingdom Viridiplantae; phylum Streptophyta; class Magnoliopsida; order Rosales; family Rosaceae; genus Comarum; species Comarum palustre. The sequence goes on from OX637574.1 coordinate 10,223,599, forward strand.
GCATACGAAGATCAAACGGAAAGCACAAGTGCACAATGTCAATTGATTGAGATGGTTTATGTTTTTTAATAGTCTCTTCATAATTGTGTTTTTAAGGATTTAATTACGTGTCTCCTTGTCTTAAAATTTAAAGGACATATTCTCATATCTATTTGAAATTTCGATTAGAATTCACCTACATTCATTTTATATTACCTAAAAAATTTTCAGTCTTCGTGGTAGAATTTGTGTTTGTTTAGAAAACTGGTTGCTTTCTTATCTCTATAGAACGGTGATGCACAATATTTTTGACTTTGTTTTTTTGATGGCATTGGCTTATAATGAGTCTGTACATTTTGCAGTGTGATTCAGAAGAATATGGTTCTTGTGGACTTGGGCTGTAATGGTGGACTGACGACTAACGCGTTGAGTACGCACTCAAGGCTGGTGGTTTGGAGCAAGAGAATGAATACCCTTGCATTGGGACAAGAGTAAAATTAATTGTCGTTATAAGAAGAGCACAGCCCTGAAAAGTAAACATTCAACACCTCTTTAAAAGAAAAAAAATCTTAGAAAAAAATAATAAAAGATCTCATAAAAAAGTAATTATTAACGGTGTTAAAATGGCAGGTAAGAAAATTAGATTTAACTTGTTAGTTTATATACTAATGTGTTATTTAACAAAGTTCAGACACCTTAATTATCAGTGGAGCAAAGTTGGTGTATTGTTGCTATTAGGGCTGGGACTTCAAAACCGAAAACCAAAAAATAATCGCACCGAAACTGAACTTTAACCAGAAAAAAAACGAGAAAAAAAACCACACCAAACAGCACCGAAAAAACTGAAAAACCAAAGTGTTTGGTTTGGTTTTGGTTTCTGATGTTTGGAAACCGAACCGAACCAAAAAACCGATATAAAATAAGATTTATATATGTAATTTTCTATTTAATATATATATATATATATATTAAATAGAAAATTACATATATAAATATTATTTTATATAAATAATAACCGGTATTATATATTTTTTAAAATATAAAATAATATTTACATTATTATTTGAAGTCCCAGACTTGTTATATTTTTATGGTTCTCTCAGAAACTGTTATATGACGTAAGACTTTCTATTATACTTGTTTTTTGTTATTTAATTTCAGGTTTTCTTGCAAGTTAATCAAAATAAAAAACCAAAAAAAAACCTGAGATATAACCGAAACCAAAAAAAAAACCGAACACAATCGGTTTTTCTTTTAAAAGTTTAAAAACCAAACCGAAAAAAAAGAACGGCTTGGTGTCCGGTATTAGCTATAAACCACACCATTCACACTGATTCACACCCCTAGTTGCTATAATTTTCCCTTAGGCATCGCAACGATACTTTTTGAAGTTCAGGTATCATATTGGTCTTGACACAATAATTTAAGGACGGAGGATGAATTTTTCTCTTTATTTAATAAAAGTACCTTCTCCCTTTTACCCTTAACAGTTTCTTTAGTGATCCAGAGGTCTCTTTCTTTAACTTATTTTGATAACATAACATCACCAGATCGATATAACCAATCTTATAGAGCCGCACTAAAGAATCAAGCAAATCCTAAATGAATTACACTAATACATTTGGCTAGAATTTCTCCATTCCTTGATCACTTTCTCGTTGTCAAAATCAATGGGGTACAGCCAGAGAAGCTATGGAGAACAAGTCAGTCATTCCCCTCCATACATATAATATGAACACTGGATCGTCAAGGAATGGCCTGGCAAGACAGTCTAGCAAAGCTTCTGTCATGGAACCCTCAAGTTCATCTTTCTGCAGATTTCTTATCAAATCGTGTAGAAAAATTCTCAAATAGAATAAGGAAAAGAAAACGATGGCAACTAATCAAATCATTATTTGCAGAGAATCCCAGCTGGATCCGAGATTAGGAAGACATAATTTACATTATTTTTGGCAACTCATAGTTTACATTATTGGACTACCCAATAAACCCAATAGACAGCCCAACACAATTTCTAGCTCTCAACTCTCCAACAGTTTCAGATATTTTGAATGAAAGCAGATTTATCAGTTTCATATGAAAGAATGTTGCAAATGTCCTTATTAAATTTTCAACAATGGGTACAAAATTGCAGTTGTAATTCATTATATGCACGAAGGTAAGAAAAATGTAGAATACCTATCCGTCACCATGTAAAATGAACTAAAACTCGAAAATAAAGCATGTACTATTTCAATCTGTCATGTAAACGCAATGGATTTTAAATGATGATTCAAAATGCCTGAGATGTTATAGAAACTTAGAAAGGGCGCAGAAGTGGTTGAAATCCTTTAGGAGGGTAAAAGCTTTGGGCTGGCAGCCCGTTGGAGATTCAACATACCAGCCAACCCAACACTTTTAGATTACCATCCTTTTTTAATAAAATGGCTTGAACACCCAAGTCATTACTATTAACAAAACCGCATAATACAAGGGGCGGATTCAAGCCTATACCACATACTTTAAGAATATTCTAAAATAATATTATGCATGTTTATAAGATCTAAGCATTTTAGCAAGTACCATTTAACAAAGGGTGCATCCATTTTTTGTAGAGAGTGAAATTTGGACACCAGCAATTACAGTTCACATACGGAACTTGTTTTTATCAACTTAATAACTCAAATGAAACAATTAATCTTTCGTGACTCTTATCATACCTTCAACTTAGGAATATGTGACTTGGGGCTAGTTTGGTACTGCTGCGGTTTTTTTACAAAATTGCTTCTGTTGTATCGGGAATATAATCAGTTGTGAATTAAAATAGTAAACTGTTTAGTAAATCACGCTTTTAAATGTGTTGTCACGATAAAAAAAGTAATTTTTATGTTTTTATTCACAACACCTTCTAAAACTACCTCAAGATTACTTTTAAATCTGCTTCCACTGACCTGCAATTTAAAATAAAATAGCTTTTCTTTAATTTATCAAATTATGTGAGAGAATGTAATCGTGCTTATTGTTGTTGTATTGATGTGATATAAGGAACTCTATTTATAGAGTCTCACTTACATACATTTGGTCATTCTCTTACATATTGGGATAAGCCCATATAGCTTTCCTATTACAAAGAGGTAACAAAAAACTCATAGGCTTGCCATAGACCAACATACATATATCCTACAGCACTCCTCCTTGTGTCGCGTGTCGTCATGCCGGATGGTGCATATGGTGTTGTCTCATCAAACCTTGTCAAGTAACAAAAATCCTATGGGAAAAACTAAATCTTGGTCGATGAACAAAAGAGTACAACACACCATACTACTTGACTGAGAATCTGCCATGTGAATTTCCCCATGATGAGTAACATAGTCAGAGAGACTTGATGATCTTCACATAATCTTCACATACTTCTTGAGAACGTCTTAAAGTTGCAGCGTTGGTGGTAACGACAGTTCCGTGAGCAGAAGGGAAGTCATGCTCCTCGGCTATGACAGCGGCATCTAGGTGCACATATGTATGGAACTTCGGCAGTAGCATTTAACACTTGGTAGCTGCGCTCGGTAGTGCTCAGTAGTGCTTAAAAACGCTCGACAGCAGCGCCAGTGCATGGCGCACAACAGTGCTCGGCAGCTGGTGCACTGTGTCCTGCAGCTCGGTCCCAAGAAGGCCTAGTGCTGAGATCCTTAAGGACAACACACTTATTTGGGCCCTTCTTGAACCTCAAGCGATGCATGCAATGTCACCTCATTAAAAACCACGCCAAAAAAAACCCAGTAGGACAAAAAGCTTAGTCTAATGAAAAAAGAGTGCAACATGGTTGTCACAAATAACCACACCTTTCACATTTGATGATGACATATATATGCTAGACTTTCTTTCAAATCTGCATCTCTCCCTGACTTTAACATCAATCATAAAGAACTTCCTGATTCTTAGTAAAACCATGGAAGTGTCAATAACTTGGCATATCAATGCTTTTTAACATGTCTTCAAATGTGACATTGGACAATGATTAACTAAACCATGTCACATTATCCTCAATCCAGATCTTTCACACATTGATTAACTCAAAACATAAGTTCACGCAGAGATTCAGATTCTTGTGCAGCATGACCTTTGAGGACTCAATCAGCTCTAACTTCTTGTAGGAAATAGATACGGACAATCCGTAAAAGGTTATAGAAAGTAGACATCCATACCATTCCAACCATAGGTTACAAAGCCTCTATTTTGATTGGAGATATCTAGAAAACTCTATCGAAGTTAGCTGACTGCTTCGCAAAACAGATTCTCAGACAGATCTGTCTTACTTCTCAGACATAAACCTTTCCAACGGTACAAATTTCACCATTTTCCAAGGAGTGAGTCGTCTTGTAGGTCCCGAGGAAGTTGACCTAGAAAACTTGATAGATTATGCTGAAGGATTGAATAAGCCCAAATACATATAAGTATTCAATGGGTGTCCTTATGTCATATCGGCATTGCGTGGGCGCAAAGCTACACTTAGCTTTTCAACGAATGCTATGTCAAGTCTTTCGTTATCATCTCTCTAGAGGAAACGGATCACTCACTCATAGAGTAAAGACTTTGACTAATCATGTGAGTATATGCAAGTTTCATTTTGATAAGTGCGCCAAATCCGTTTGATGGAAAAACATCATCAACACACAATCATAGACTCACTAGGAGATTGAGTCTTTTCCAAGATTCATTTCTTTTGCATCAAGACCATGTAAATCCAGAATCAATACGCATGGACATTATTCATCATATCCCTTCCACAATCAAGGAGTTATGTTGCAAACACATGCCCCACTTGATTTAAGCATATCTCTGATTTCATAGATGCGTTACTATGATTACATTTACAAGCTACATGTCTAGTTTTTAGGAAACTACCAAACTGACATAGTAGTGGAGTGCAATCACATCCATTACAAGATCATATCTCATCATAATCGATCTTAATGCGTGTCAATGAGAAACCTTGCACCACAAGGGAGTCTAAACTCTTTTTCTCACTACGTTATCCAACAAAGACATATTTGATAACATTTACACGTGCAGTGTCGGCATCACTTTATCTCTTTGTTCTTGGTCAACACATTATCTCACGTCCTCATGTATACTAGTGTAGTACTTGTAGAGATCTCTATATGGATTGGATTTGACATTGAGACGTCCCCAACGATAATCATAATTCAGACTTCATGAGATGGATTTGAGTATCACTAATTAATAGACCAGGATGTGCCAAACTCGCTTTCTCTCTAGTGCGAGTAAGTTTCAAACTTAAGGGTCTCACCCTAATCTTTGGGGAGCCATAAGGCATGTGACACCATGTTGCCACACTATGGCATCACTGTATCACCATTACCACAATGCACACCATTTGGCATGGTGATGGTGTCAAGACCATCTCAATATGCTCGCGCCATGTCCTCTTAATATGACATCATTCCTTACAGACATGTGCAGCATTGATCTCGTCACTTTAGTACATTTAGGATCAAGTTCAGACTTAGTGGTGACAAATAACGATAATTCACGACGTTCCACTCAAACACTAGTGTTCGTATCTCCCCCTAACGACGGGAAGATAGTCTCAAAGTGACAATCCGCACCATAGATGTTAAGGAGATCGTCTGTCAAGGAGTAAAAACATACAAGCGGACTATATGTTCATTTGTGTCGTTGGCAGTGCATAGTGCTAGCAGCTACGTGCACGTTGCTAGGAAGCTCTATGCATGGTGCTCGACAGATGTGCACGCCTGTTGGTAGCCAGGCACATACTGTCGGCAGCTATGTGCACGTTGATGCACGATGCTTGACAGATGCGCAGATATTCATCCCACACAACTCATCATTGTGGCAATGTAATTTGGCACATTATGGAGCTCAAGGCTTAGAGATCTGTTTCAATCCTGCCGAGTCCATGTCAATTCTTGCACACACTTACAAGCAGTCGTGCAATAATTCAATGATGATAAGTCGTGGACGAATTAGTTATGTTGCATACGGTATAACCTTATTAGAAGTATTGGTGCTCATCAGCCAACCTCAAGACTTTACGTAGTTGAGTGCAGTGAGACCAAATGGGTTATAAACATCCGTAATGATATGGCTAGGGAGCTCATAGCAGCATATGGTAGACAATGATGTAACACATGACCAGTGTGTTATCCCTACAACCAACACCATAAAAGCATAAATAGTGTCTGCAATGTTGGTTTTCTATGTCTACGAAATCCCTCATTGGATTTCTTGTAAGAATGTATTGTTATCTTTTGTGTCATAGCATAGGAGCTCATCAGCAGTTGGGCGCACTGTGCTAGCAACCACGTGCACGCTGTTAGACAGCTAGGTGAACAATGATTGGCAACCTTGTGCACTCGGTAGCTGGGCACATACTAGTGGTAGCTATGTGCACTCTGCAAGGAAACTTAGTGCACTCACTCCTTGTCTAATGTACAAGCTTTACAAAATGAAACAATTAGCATTGGACAAAGCTAATGACGTATTAGGGGAATACCAGTGTGTGAAATCTGGTGGAACCACACACAGAGAACCTCGAATGTCGTCTGGGGTTGCCGTTTACAATCATGGTGCCATCCTTGTGGTGAGACCATGTCCCAACTCCCAAATGTATTTTGTTTTTACTCATGCTTCTCTCAATGATGCTTTTAGCACTCATGAAGGGTATACACAAAAGTTATTATCATTCTCACAATACTGTTGGCGTGTATGTTCTTAAACATATCAATGTTCAATTGCCTCTTAACACATGGAGAGCATATATGACTTGGATCATAGTGCAATGAAGCATCAATCAATCATGTCCATGAGCAACCGGTGATGATCCAATATTCTTAGGCACAAAGGTTTCACAACGCACAGAATATCGAATCACCAGTGATTTTTGTGCAGCTTGATCTTTGCGCATTAAAACAGTCATAAACTCTCTCCTCTGGATGGATATGAACGAATCGTGAAAACCATTGGAAACTAGACTCAACTATATTTCTAGTGATAAAGTTTACGTTCTAGTTCTTCCGGAGCTTATCACAAAGCTTAGACAAAGTTTTAATTCAATAGAGACAAATTTACTGTGTTTTAGCAAAATACATTGTAGGCACCGGGGTACTCAGGCATGCACAGTGCTTGGTGGCCCTCGATAGCCAGTGCACATCAGACGTGCATGGCGCTCGGTAGCCAGTGCTGGCAGCGCTCGACAACCAATGCACAGCGATGTGCATAGAGCTCGGTAGCGCTTGGTAGACCTTATCAGCCAGTACACATCAAATGTGCATGGCACACTTAGGCAGAAAACAATGTAATGTCATACATCTAATCTCTGTTAGAGGGACTGAGTGTGCCATTATTAAGTCATGATGGACTAAGGTAGTGTCAACATCGTACTCATCGAACCATAACTCCCAATGGAAAAATACTATCAATTTGTATAGTAGAGATTCTTCGACATTGTGCCAACGATTTCTTTGAGCATTACACAGAGCTTGCGAAGTCTTTGTTTGCATTCACGCTTAAAAATGAGCTCAATAATGAAACTGGTGATCTAAAGATCCACAATAGTTGTATTGTCACGAGCTAGCATGAATTGTTTTGACGACTTTCTATCTAAGACTTAGGTCGAGAACACCGTCATTACGGCTGGCCATGCCTCCCCCTCTTTTCTAGACATCGGCGTAGCCTCTTGTAGCGCATATACAGCGTGCATTGGCACCGTATAAGTAGCATTCAGAGGTACCGTGCACAGACAGTGTGCACAGGCAGCATACATGCCTCGTGGACATGCAATGTGCACAGGAAGCACACATGCAATGTGCACAGAAAGCGCACATGCAATGTGCACATAAAGCGCACATGCAGTGTGCACAGGTAGCGTGCACAGTCAGCTCACATGCAGCATGCCCTTAGTAGCCAAACTCTAGGCATATGTCGATTGCACCTCAACCTTAAATAGGGAGTGCATCGAGTATGTCAAAACTTGAATATGAGAAGAATGTTACTTTGCTCATGCATACAAAACCAAGTTGTTATACGACTCGATAGTGATCACAAAACCATGCTTTATTGGTTTGTCTTTGGGCTAACGTTGATTAAACACAACGCGGATTGACACGAGCAATCATTTAATAGCAGAAAATAAACCCCGGCTTTGGATAGCAAACAACATGGACCTAAAAACAAAATGGTGCACGTCGCTCGTTAGCAACAAAGGCTAGCGCATGAGACTCGGAGCTGATGCGGCAGCCCACCGAACAATGTTCGTCGCTGGCACATAAATCTTTTCCAAAAGCACTTGGTAATTGGTCCCGGATAACAGCAAACAACATTCGACGATTGCTCGGCAACTGCACTCGACATCTAGCGGCAGCTGGGCTTGCCATTGCTAGGCAGTCGTTGGCAGCTACTCTCGAGAGTGCCCGACAGCTAAGTCTCTCTAGTGCATAGCAGTTGTCGGCAGTTGGTCTCGACAGCACTCGACAACTGCTCTTAGCAGCCCACGGTAGCAGTCGGTAACCAACGCACGACAGTGCGGCAACTACCCTCGCTTGTGCTTAGCAGCGGATCCTCGCTAGTGTATGAGAGCTGTCAGAAGTTAGTCTCGACAATTTCTCTTGGCAGCACACTGTAGCGGTCGGCAACTAGAGCATTACAGTTTGACAGCTAGCCTCGCTAGTGCACAGCAACTGTCGGCAGTTGGTCTAGATAGCACTCGTTAGCTGCTCTTGGCAGCGCACGGTAGCGGTCGACAACCAGTGTACGACAGTGTGGCAGCTAGCCTTGCTAGCGCTCGGTAGAAGCTAGTAACAGCGTTCAAGTCCTGCAGCTAGGCAAGTGTATGCGATCCGGTGCACACATGTTTTAGGGTTTTCAAAATAACCTGTAAATTCAAACGTTCCAAGCATTGAATGAGGATGGAAAAGAGAGGAACCAATTTTATCCTCCCCGAGGTTATTTGAACTTAAAATTTTTAGGATTTAAGAAAACATACTTTTCGAATTAACCTTCAAAACCTAGTTGGAAAAAATCGACACAAAAACTAAAACCTTGTAGCAGCCATGGTAGCGTACACAGGGTGCGTCAGATGCGCAGCAGGTGCACAGGGGTGCGCAGCAGAGCACAAGGATGCGAAGAGTTGCATAAGGGGTGCGAAGGTAGTGCAAATGGGTGCACGTCGGTGCACAAGGGTGTGTGTTGTGGTGGGCAGGTGTGCACGAGGAAGTGCACAACAGGGATACATGCAGCGGTGCACAGTGGTGCGTGACGGTGTACAGGGGTGAGCACGTGGCTGATTTAGGGTTTTTTTGGGTAGCCAAACTCTAAAGGTTAGAGCTCGTGCTTGATAACGTATTGTGAGAGAATGTAATCGTGCTTATTGTTTTTATATTGATGTGATAAAATAAGCTCTATTTATAGAGTCTCACTTACATATATTGGGTCATTCCCTTATATATTGGGATAAGCCTATATAACTTTTCTATTACAAAGTAACATAAAGCCCATAGGCTTGGTATAGATCAAAACACACATATGTATCATATATCCTACAACACAAACACAATAAACTATAGAAGTTGAAAGAAAATATGATTTTTTGAAAAGTGAAGTTATACCAAATTTGTCCTGACCCTACATCACTAGATCAAATAGTATTGTGTCATGTGAGATGCATTTTAGTAATAAAGTTTCCTTTGCATGTGACCGGTTCTTTTTGTTATTTATTTTCCTATCGAATAGAACGAATTAATTATATTAATTGTGATTGTTTTTTTCCTTATCGGATAGAATTAATTAATTCAATTAGTATTGTTTACAGCCGATTTTAGAAAATCGGTCATTAATCTCTTGGCCGATAAATAAAAAAATTGGTGCTTTTATTGACAATATCTCAATAAAATTTTAATTTGATCAAATTCTATTACCATATCAAATTTTTAATTTTAAGAAGTTATAAAGAAGGATAACGGCGATTAATTATTCATCGTAATATTTATTGTCGAGATTTAAATCACGTTTGAAGGCATTAAAGACGATATTGTGTAATCAAGCGAAAATCAATTACGATGGTTTCACAAGAAGATAGTAATCAACATGTGATTAAGGGGAATAAAAATGAAACATATTTCTTTCAGTTATTAAGACCAAAATATTTATTGAATTAAATTGGTTCTTTCCTTTCCAAAATTTGTGTTTGTAATAGTATAAATAGGAAATGTATATCTCATTGTAAAGGGTCCCCGTCCGACACAAATCACTTTAATATAAACATCAAATTCTCTACGAATTCTCTACAATATTAATAGTTTCATTCATGTTCTAGTATAGTTTTCTTCTTTTCTTTGCTTTCTTTACAAAATTGGGCCTTGAATCTGACTTTGGACGACTAAGATGCAGGAAATACGTCCAACTCTAAAGAAAAGGATAATGTAGTATTTTGAATCTGAGTTAGCTACAAAGCTACCTACAACGTGCTTGACCATAATTTCAAGTGTACCAATTATTTAGTTTGCACTTTACTAGAGTTCAATTCGATATAGTTGGATTTCTCCTTCGTATGTTCTTAAACTATAGTCATTTGGCTGTTTTTTAGAGCAATAACAAAAGTTTCATTAATGAGGATATAAATTACAATCATGAGAGACAACGGTAGTGGAAATAAATTCTCCACTCTTCTCTATCTACCTGAAACTCAAACGATTACAGTGGACAAAACCCGAAATGGGTTCAACTGTAACCTAACCTAATCAAGAAGTATCAATACATCCTTACAGTCAATATCAAGAAAAACCAACTCTTTCAAACATTACATGTCAAAACTACTAGCATATATGCACAAGTAACATCCCTTTTACATTGACAACAAGAACTGACCAACATTAAAATAGTCCCTGAAAATGACCCCCACAACACAACTAGCGACTCCAACCTACCAAATTCCTAAACCATCGCTCAAAGATGAGGGACATCGAAAAACCAAAACAAAAAACACTAAGGACCTAGGCCTATAAAAGCCTAAGCCCAACCCAAACCATGGTGGGCCTCAAAAGTAAAGCCCCAACAAATCCAGCCCAAGGAGTTGCCATGCTCTGTCTGTAGCCGCCACCCTTCGTCGTCGCTGATAGCCACCCTGTCGTCGTCCCAGACCGCCCACAGAAGAGCAATAACATTCAACCTGTTGTGGAAGAGAAGCGTTCCACCAATCCATCTACATCATCACTCGATTGAATAGACAGAAGCCAAACCCCAATCTCAGAGAAATACTAGAAGCCCATGTTGCATCATCACCCCCTTCTCCACGCCCCACCCCACCAACTACCCACAGCACCATCAAGACCCGACCCACCACACTTCAGGGATGACAACTTCACTGTCGAGTCAGCCCTGTAACACAGCCCAACAATCCCCTATCCACTCTTATGGATGGTTACCTTACCCTTTGATCCACCGCCACCACAAACCAGATGGGAACGCCACCCGACCACTAATAGCGACCATCCGGCGGCGAGCTCACACCACACCAACTAGGCCGAAGCCAATGCTAGAGGGGAGCCGCAGCCAAGGAAGCTACAATCTCTAACCCTAAACTTTTCTCTGTTCTATTTTTACTATTATTTGTAGTTTGCCTTCTTTATCAGTCATTTGGTTGTTAATCGATTGCACTCAGCTTCAATTTCAAAAAACTAAAAACACTAGTGAACCGCCATGAACTAAAAAAAATTAGCTTAGCGTGATAGTATGTAACCTAATGGATAGACTTAAATTATTAGTGGTTGAAGTTTCAAACAAACGCCAAAAAAATAGTTGAAGAGAAAAGTATTATTGTAAAAAACAACTACAATTTATCGAAATTTATATTTTTTCTTTGTTCCGCTTTAGGACCATCTTCCTCACATTTTCTATCAGAAGTTAAAACAAAGTGGAAATTCTTCGATCTATTGTGTAAAATTTCAATAAGCTGACGTGATAGCATCATAATCAATTATAAAATATGTGACTATGATATTGTCACATCAATGCGGTAAAATTTAGAAATGAAGAACCTCCCACTATTTCCAACCAAATGCATCTTATGGAACAAGACAATGAATGCAACACCAGTACTACTACATTTGCAGATGGCATGCATGCCATACTACACCCAAGTAACGACCTTTCCTTGTCGGCAAATTGACAAAGCTGCCCTCTTCCTGCGTAGCCAGTCATAGAAAAGGAGCAACCAGGTCACATGAGAGAGAGCCGAAGAAGAAGAAGGGGAGGCAGATTGGCCGCCCCTTTGGTCGAGAGATATAGTGCATGCAGTTCATGAAGCTAGAAGCAGAGAGCAGCAGGAAGCATATTTGGCCGGATCTAAGTTCCCCAGCGGCAGCATGCAGCAGCATCATAACGCAGTCTCTTTCTCTCTCTTTGACAGTGTCGATCATCGCAGACCCAATCAGTACATGCATGTCAGCCCTAACCGTCCTCTAGCTCCATATAGCTCTCCCAGTCCCAGCCAATACCCTACCTCATGTCCCATCAAATTCCTCTTACAAATAAAAGAGAGCGAAATTGTTCTCTTAGCTCTGTGCATGCGGTGGCAAATTGGTCATTGAGTTAATGCGAGTTCGACTTTAAAGAGAGAGGGTGAGCGAGAGAGACAAATGTTGGGATTACAGATGACAGATAAAGAGAATAAATAAGGGAGAGATGGACCAAAGCTGATGACGGAAATATCTCCTTCCATCATCTATATGAATACTAAGCCCTTTGCGTTTGCAGCTTACAAATACATACAGGGTTATATGGTTGCATGATATGATGTTGATTTGCTTCGTAAATTGGTGCTCTTTCCTTTTTTTTCTTCCTCGCATCTTTGAGTGGTGAAAGACACAATACCTGTCTAGAGGCACGCGAAGGGACTAAGAATGAAAGGTTGTTTCATAGTCGCATATAACATTGTCTTTTGTATGAAGACCTGTGCTTAGTGCTAATTAGAGTGAACGGGAGTTAAACTAGGGTCTTGCGTGAGGTTAACTGGATCCCCGCAACAAGTATGTGCAAGTGTGTAAAGTGACTGATTCTTTCATTGCTTGTGTTAACTGTTAAGTGAGGGATTGATTTAGTTTGGTATCTTTCATATTTCTCATGTCAAATATTTGTCTAAACAATTTGATGTTAAGTTCTTTTTCGTTAAATGATAAGTGGTAATGATATGCAAATGATCTACCCTTTAATACAAATCGAAGTTAACAAAAAAGTCAAAATTTTTACTGTTAACACCACCAACGATAAAGAAATATTAAAAATTCATAGGCTAAAATTTTTATTGAGGAAACATGTTTATCGACAATGATTAATCTCGACGAACATGTCATTTTGCAAAGGAAAGAAATTTTCATCGGCTAGAATATCTCTTAGTAGACACCTAACTAGTTTTCGTCGGCTAAATACCTACCTGACGACCCTTAACTGACGGAACTTAGCCGACGGATTGTTCGTCTGCTAATTTTTCCAAAGCGACAAATAGTGCTTCTTAAATGACAAATTAATTTTGTCAGCTAAGAATTATAAGAATTGAAGGAAAAATCATCATTAGTGCCTAAACTGTAGTGTCAAGGTCAAATTAATACTCATACTTATAAAAGTATCAACGTCATACCAAACTTCGATTTTGTAACCAAAGGGATACCACAATCTATTTTATGTCACGTTGCCATCAAATCGATGACATGGCAAGCACATGAAGACAACAAATGAATTATATAGCTAATTTACCTTTTTAAGAAAAAAAACTTTCAATTTTTTTAACAAAACCCCAAACTCACCAAAAAAATTTACGAGCAAACAAGCAATCTCATCTCTTTCGGTGAATCTAGAAAACTAGGGGGATCGACTTCATGTGCCAGACCATATAGGTGCAAAAATGATCTGGACACCCATATCTTTGTAATCCAATTGATTAACAAATGGTATCTCGTCCAGGTAATCATCATCAATGCTCATCTTCGAGGCTAGTGAGAGAGGGAGAGGCGGTTATAGCGGTGGTGGAGGTTACAACCACATGATCTGTGAAGACTGTGGAGTAATCAGAATTACTGCCAATCACAGCTCTGATCTAATCTTGGAGGGGTCTCTGACCTCTTGTCAACCACAAGATCAGTAGTTTTCGTGGCCTTTGGTCAACAACCACATGTGCAACAGTGGAATCAGATTCGAGGCCAAACTCGATTTACTCTAGCATTGTCTTCATCTTCCTTCTCAAACAATAGCTAGTATGGTTTTATTTGATTTGGATGATTCACATTTGTGTTATGAGGTTGTGATCGCTCAATTTTCCTTGATTTTCAAACCAAAGCAGACCAATTGTCCGGAAGTGAAGATCAGATGGAGACGTTTGGAAGAGATGAAATCCAAATTAAAGCAAAGCTGATGGAATAGTCAAAGTCAAGCGAATGAATTGGTTGGAGCGTCCGACTTAAATTTCTGGGTAAGCTGTCGCGTTTGTTGATACATATTTTAATTATGTATCTCTATGGGGAGACCTATCGTCGCGAGGCAAATGTCTCAAAATTTTTATATGGACGGTTGCGTCTCAGTACGGTGAGAGTTTTTTGTGTTGAAGGTTTGACAAAAATATAGATGCAGATATTGGCGTTTTTGTGTGTTAAGTGGTTAAAATATTAGGGTTGACCGTCCCGGTCGAGCTCTTAATATTGTCAAATCGAGTTGAATTTTTTACCATAGACATGATCATATCAGACTGTCGGATTTTTGTTTGTGAATTTTGATCATCGGAATCACAACATGTCTACTAATGTTGTATAACTTGTTTACTAAGTTTTAAGTAAATGCACAACTTTGAAAACCAACTCTACATAGAACTGAAAACCTCAAAAACATCGTGAAATAAGATGTGACTGAAATGATGAAATACCTCTATGGTTGAAAAATCAGGTAATTCGGGTAACGTCTTAGTGTCGATAGTAGCTGTCAACCATATTTACCATTATGTATCCCTATGGAGAGCCCTATCGTCGCGAGGTAAATGTCTCAAAATTTTTATATGGACGATTGCGTCTCATTACGGTGAGAGTTTTTTTGTGTTGAAGGTTTAACCAAAATACCTAATATAGATGCAGATATTGGCGTTTTCGTGTGTTAAGTGGTTAAAAGATTACGGTTGACCATCCCGATCGAGCCCTTAATGTTGTCAGATCGAGTTGAATTTTTTACCATAGACATATTTTGACATAATGATCATATCAGACGTCGGATTTTTGTTTGTGAATTTTGATCATCGGAATCACAACATGTCTGCTAATGTTGTATAACTTGTTTACTAAGTTTTAAGTAAATGTACAACTTTGAAAACCAACTCTACATAGAACTGAAAACCTCAAAAACATCATGAAATAAGATGTGACAGGGATGATGAAATTCCTCTATGGTTGAAAAATCATGTAATTTGGGTAACTTCTCAGTTCCAATAGTAGCGGTCAACCATATTTACCATTATTTATCCTTATGAGGAGCCCTATCTTCGAGGGGTAAATGTCCTAAAAATTTTATATGGACGGTTGCGTTTCATTATGGTGAGAGTTTTTTGTGTTGAAGGTTTGACCAAAATATAGATGCAGATATTGGCGTTTTCGTGTGTTAAGTGGTTAAAAGATTAGGGTTGACCGTCCCGATCGAGCCCTTAATGTTGTCAGATCGAGTTGAATTTTTTACCATAGATATATTTTGACATAATGATCATATCATCCGGTCGGATTTTTGTTTGTGAATTTTGATCATCGAAATCACAACATGTCTACTAATGTTGTATAACTTGTTTACTAAGTTTTAAGTAAATGCACAACTTTGAAAACATACTCTACATAGAACTGAAAATCTCAAAAATATCGTGAAATAAGACGTGACCGCTTACATCAGCACTGAGACGTTACCCGAATTACGTGAGGTTTTGAAATTATGAACTACTGGATTATGTGGTTTGATGTATAAACTTTATATTGTGTTTAATATGTACGGACTTTAGCTACAGACTTTACTATTTTTGTTTTTTATTATGTTTTTACTTTTTATATAGTTGGTATTTGGTTTGTAGGTTTTTTTTTATAAAAAGTTTGGTTTGTGTTTTTTTTTGTATGACATTTGGTTCGTTTGTGGCTTTACAGAACTAAAAAAAATAAAGTCGATTAATTTATTAACATTTTACTAGAGACTATATTTGAAAAAAAAAATTGAAAAAATTAAAGAAAAAAATGAAACCGGACCGAACCGTTGGTGTGGTTTGGTTCACGATTTGGTACGACTAAAAGTGAAAAACCAGACTGGACCGGACCAAATTTTAACTCCTGTTTAGGCCCTAAACCGGACCGTTTCAAACCATTCTCACCCTTAAGTGAGGGTAGTAAGTGTAGGATATCTAATTAGAGCATTAGGGACTGTGTTGTTCTTTCTAACCTTGTAATGAATCAAGTAATATTAACCCATCAGTTTCACTAGCAATTTCTATTATGCAGGTGTGGTAATCATTTGTTTGAGAAAATGCTCTAGTCTTGTGATCTGTGATGATTTGGAAGTGATGTCCAGCCAAATAGGGCCTCCAATGTTAGACTGCAACCACTACAACAAGCATTTCCTTATCATAAACTGACAAGACCAAATGTTTCTGAGCTAAGGCTTTGCTCATAAAAGCAAGAGGATGTCTTTCCTGTGACAACACAGCTCCAATATCTAGGTCTGAAGCATCACATTCCATTACAAACTTTTTAGAAAAATCAGGGATTGCAAGCACTGATGCACTGGTCAAAGTTTGTTTCAAGTCCTCAAAGGCTTTAGTTGCTGCAAAACTCCATACAAATGCATCATTCTTTAGGAGATCTGTTAGTGGCTTTGCTATGATTCCAAACCCCTTAACATACTTCTTATAGTATCTTGCTAGTCCCAAAAACCTACTTAATGCCCTCAAAGTAGTAGGTAAGGGTCATTGTTGTATGCAGGCTATTTTAGTAGGATCCACTGCCACTCCTTCTGAACTGATCACATGGCCTAGGTACTCTACTTGTTTAGCCCTAAAGCTGCACTTACTAGCTTTAATCTTCAAGGAATGCTACATTAATAACTTCAAAACCTATTCCAGAATTTCTAAATGTTGACTTATAGAAGGACTGTAGATTAGAATATCATCAAAAAAATCAAGACTCCTTTTCTTAATAACGGCCTGAGGATGTCATTCATGTTAGACTGGAAGGTGGCAGGGGCATTAGTGTGGTTGAAGGTCATCACTAAGAACTCATAATGGCCAGAGTGAGTTCTAAAAGCTGTTTTTTCTATATCTTTCTTCTTCATCCTAATCTGATGGTAACCAGACCTCAAGTCTAACTTGGTGAACACCTGAGCTCCATGTATTCATCAATAAGTTCATCAATTACTGGAATTGGGTATTTATCCTTGACTGTAACTGTATTTAGAGACATGTAGTCAATGCAAAGCCTCCATCTGCCATCTTTTTTTTGACCAATATAACTTGTGATGAATAGGGGCTGACATTAGGCCTGATAACTCCATTAGCCAGCATTTCTTGCACAATTCTTTCAATTTCTCCCTTTTAGAAATGAGGATACCTATAAGGTCTCACACTAAAGGGTGGAGTATGAGGTAATAGTTCAATGACATGATCCTGAGCTCTCTTTGGTGGCAGCTGAGTAGGAAGTTCAAAAAGTGTAGCATATTTCAGCTGTCACACCCCGAATCTTTTGAAGTTAATAAAAGTTACCTTTCACAGAGATTCACGAGTTACCGAGGACTTTTAATTGCGATCGGTAATTCGATAAGCTATCGCTCGAGTGAATTTTCGAGTTTTTCAAAGTTCTCCAAATACCTGAATTGATGACTCGATGTGGTAGTACGTGTCAACACGAGTCTACCGGTATTTCCGGAATATTTTTCGGATCTTCCGGCTAATTTCTGTGAATTTCAGAAGTTTATGGTAATTTTAATTATCAATTCGGTAAAAAAAAAAAGAGTTTTACCATTTAATCTTTTTACTTTTCACTCTCTTCAAATCTGGACCGTCAGATCATTTGGAATTGATCTGGACCGTCCATTCAAGTATATAAAGGGAATTGTGGAGTTGACTTGGTCAAAAGACCAAAATCGGGTCAAACCCGAGTTCTCCTCCCCTCGCGACACAGCGTCCCTTCCCTCTCGCCGGAGCTGCGTCCGGCCACCCCACGCCGGCGCACCACCTGCAAAATGCTCCCCTCCCTCTTCTCTTCACAACCCCTCAATCAATTTCAGTCAACGTCCGCCGTGGATGGAGATCCGCCGAGTTAAGGCGCGCCGGTCAACGATCGAAATCCGGCGATCCAGGCGGAGCCAAGGCGCGTGACCGGTACGGTTTTGTTCCTCTCTTCTTCTTCTTCCTTTTCCTGTCCTTGGATGATTGATTCGAGCCGGTTGCAAAAATCTTCCTCTCACTGTGTTATTCTGGGTTTCGGCAGCAGGTTGCCGGCGGCCGGTTCATGGGTTCAGGCGTGTTCCCTGAGCTCTAGGAGGTTTAGTTGGTCACCATTAGCAGCTGGGTAAGCTCAGTTTCCTCCTACCCCGATTTTCTGAGATTTCTGGTGTTCCGGCAGTTAGGAGTTCCCTGAGTTTTGCTGTTCTGGTTTTTGTGTTGTTGTGGTAGTTAATCATGTTGTTGTTGTGTGTTTGTTGCACGTTGTCGTAACTTGGTGACGAAGAAAACGGGGAAACTCTGGCGAAATTCCGGCAAGTTACCGGAATCCGGCGAAGATTCCGGTGATGCCGTAAACCGGCAGAATGCCGAAGAGGTAGAAATCGAATCCTTGTTAAGCTTTTAGTCAAAAAGTACGGTTATTTCGTAATTGAGACATTTACGGAGAAATTGGACGTAATTAGGAAGTTTCCATTTTGGGAAACCTTCTAAGTTTGGAAACCTTTTAATTTGGGAAACTTTCCATTTTGGGAAAGTTTCCATTAAAGGAAAGTCTCCACTTTGGGAAAGTTGCATTTTCAGAAAAATGGTTAAAGGATTGAAGTTCAATGAAGTTGGACACTAGTTGGTTAAATTGGTAAAATGTTAAATTGTTATCGGAAATTGATAACTGGAATTTATGAGAAAATGATAAATCGGTAAATCGACTCGAGGTTAAATATATTGGTTAATATGACACGTTAGGTGTCCATAGTAATTCAACGAATTAATACGTGACACCCTAACGTCAAGTTAAAAGTAATAAAGGAAAGTTCGAAAGCTGAGTCGGACTTTCGGTAAATTGAAAAAGAGTCGATGACCGGGAAAGAAGGTTAAAAAGGTTAAAATGCTAAAGAAAGGAACTTGGTCAACACGTGGTCAATAGGATTCCTGGTCAAACTAGGAAAAGACCAAGTCAACGATGAAATGACTAATATAGTGGTTTGTTGTACAGTCTCTGGTCGGACGTGAGACGGACTCGACTACGCGAGTAGTTCGAGAGTTTCGCTCGAGGAGCTTTCCGAGCGGGAAGGTCGCAATAGTACTGTGAGTGGACAGATTATTTTATTTAAATGATTGCATGCCCTAATTGTTGATATATTTGCATGGTTTTTATGATTGTTCGAGTATGATATGTTCCTCGGGTGCTCGGATATTATATTTGGATTTATGCTTATATGTCGAGGAATAGATTTATTTATTTGTTTGGGAAGAGTATTCGAGTAAAGTATTGTTGGGAATTTCCTTTATGGGTTGTCCAATGATTATGCTAGCTAGAGTAGCGTGAGGGCGCTACTAGAGCTCTTAGCTCCGACCCTAGCCTGAGAGGTCAGGCAAAATACGTAGTGCACTATGAGGGTTGTCCATCACCACTTACCTAGAGCTCTTAGCTCCGACCCTGGTCTGAGAGGACAGACACGCCTGAGATGTCAGGTGGATATTCTAAGGGTTGTCCATCACCACTTACCTAGAGCTCTTAGCTCCGACCCTGGTCTGAGAGGACAGACACGCCTGAGATGTCAGGTGGATATATTAAGGGTTGTCCATTACCGTTTTATATAGCTAGCATAGCGTGAAGGCGCAACCAGAGCTCTTAGCTCCGACCCTAGTCTGAGAGGCCAGACTTATTGTGTTTGTGAATATTACTCTTCCCATAATCCTTATTGGTTTATATTATCATGCATTTGTGGAAATTTAGTAATTTTGGGCATGCATAAATGTTATTTAAATCATTAAAGTTTTGGGAGAGCATTAAAGGAAATAGAGTTTTTATATTTGATTTTCGTCCACTCACTCTAACAGTTTTTCAATGTTTCTCCCCTGGGCCTTTCGTTTTTAAATGCCCAGTGATGCAGGGTTCTTGAGAGGAGGTCGAGCGCGTACGAGAGTCGAGGCATAGTCGATCATTCCGTTGCTGCTTGAAATTCTTTGGGGTAATCATCTCTGTAGGCTGCTCTGACCAACCCGGTTTAGCTAGTTGTGTAGGAAGGGTTGGCCATCTCAAGGGGGTTTCGGTAAGAAGTTCCCTTGAGGTGGTCCCTGCAGGATTTACTACAGGTTAAAGGGGTTTAACCCGGGGTGGGTCCTGTCATCAGCAATAGGGGTTGAATCTCAGTAGGCATTTCAGATGCAGGTCGCTGAGGTTGAACCACTTGTACTATGACTGTCTCATTTTCCTTCCTCAGTATCATACTCATTGCCTTACAACCAACCATAGATGTCTGAGGCTCAGTTTCTCCTTGCAGCACATGCTGCTTATCTTCTCTGACAAACTTCATAGTCATATGCTCAAAATTTCACACTGTCTCTCAAGGTCCTCAACTAGTTAGCCCCTTAAATCATCTCACTACCAGATATAGACAACACAAAGTACTGGAAAGTGAAATTCAACCCCTTGATATTTATCTCTAAGGTGGCTAGCTTGGTGAATAGCAACACCTTACTACTAGCTACTCTTACTCTAACAGGACTGTTAGGTTGTACCTTAACTTTCATATTGGGCAGCAGGTTGGGATGCACAAAGCTGTGCGAAGTGCTTGAATCAATCAAGATGTGCACTCTCTTCCTACTACAACAACCCTTCAACTGCATAGTACTAGTAGCTTCCCCTCCTAAAGCATTTAGTTATACCCCTGGTGTAACACCCCCTCCCTAAAATTTACCCTTTTATCGGGACCAGACGGGTTACAGAGGGTTGTAACCACACTTTTAGCTGTTCCTGAATTATTATCCGAGTATAATATTGAGAGGTTTTGCGGTTTAGGAAAAAATAGATTATATGTCCCGAGGGTGTAGAATATATTAATATGAGTTCTCCGGTATGTCCGAAATGTTTTTCGGAGCCACGAGCTATTTATTATGGATTTATTTAGTTTACAGAAGTAATAAATGTTATTTACTTTACCGTAAAAAGATGACTTTACGATAAGTCGAGAATTTGAGAAAACTTCCATCAGAAAAGTTGTAGACGATGTTAATACGAACTCGTGGGTATATCCTATGAATTAATCGGAGTTCGTATGCGGAAGTTATTCGGGATAATATATAGTTACTGAATGGTAAATAATAAATAGAAAAATATCTATTTACTATTCACGATAACTTTCTATTACTCAATCTGGGCCGTCAGATCAAACAGATATTTGATCTGGACCGTTGGATTTTGTTTTTATATTTAAGGGGGGTTGACCGAGACGAGGGGTGGGGGTTTCTCTCTCTCTCCTCCCTCGAGCAGCTTGAGACCGCCTCAACTGCTCCACTGTCGGCGCGCGTCTCGCCTCACAACTGCCCCCATCAGCCTCGCCTTGTCCCGGCGACCAAGCCCTAGCCTCCAGCCATGCCAGAGCCGCCGTGAGCACCGCCTAGCAGAGGTGAGAGCAACTTGAGTTTCCTCGGCCTCGACGCAAAACCAGGCGAGAGGAGGAGCAAGAAACATTGGTTCCTCCTTTCTTGCTATTCTGCTTGAGTCAGTCTTCTATTATTAGTTGCACCATTGGCACCTTGTGTGGTGCAAGAGCTCTCATAGGTTACTACACTCTTGCTTGTACTTGTCTAACAAGAGATGTTACTATCCTAGCAGGGAGTGGTGCCCTATAATAGACCCTAGTGAGTCTCTCCTTTTCGTCATAGAGCTTAGATAACTCACAAGTTTCATACAAAGTTTTTGGCTTCATCAACCTCACATTAGTCCTGATGTTATCCTTTAACCCTTCTACAAAGAATGACAACAAATTCTGTAAGGAATACCCTAAAGTTTGTCTAGACACTTTGGTTCATCCTAGCCACTGCAGACTGGTAATCCCTCCTATTGTAGTCACTAAATTCTCTCATCAAAAGACCTGCCTAAGAGTTGGGAAATTCATGTCTGAAATTATTCGATCTATCAAAGACTTTATTAGTTAAGTACTTAAGTGCAGTGTTGCCAAAGTTAATTTCCTTTCTTCTGGCACTTGATAGAATTCAAATATCTGCTTAGCCCTATTAATCACAGGATCTCCTCCACCAAATGGAATAAAATCAAGCTTCATCTATCTCATAGTGAGTAGGTTGGGGTCAAAAATTGAAGGGGTTCTATGCTAATAGGAAAAATAAGGCTGGTAAGCAGTGGTGGAGGCTTGAGTGACACAGGTTGAGGTCTGTATCTATCATGTGGTGCATAGGCCATGGACATAGGAGTATGGAGTTGAGCTCAGTTGGGGAATAGGTGGTTAGGAGTGAGAAAATATGGTGCAAAATTGGGAGTCAGTGGATTTGAAGTCATAAATTCTTGTGACAAAATAGGAGGTTGAGCAAAACTGGTTGATGGAACAAAATAGGGTTGAGCAAATATGGTTGGTGGAATAAAATTGGGTTGATATAGAGCATAAGAAAATGGTGGTGGACAGAAATTAGAGTACTGGTAAGCTTGGTTTACAGAAAACCCAGCGCTACCCACATCCTAGGATTTTAACCCACTCGGTTGCCCTCTCTCAAAAGAGATTCCTCTTTCTATACAAGATCATTTTCCTTTTTCCCTCGCAGGCTTAGAATCAATAGTTGAAGACACAGTGAGCATGTTCATCACTACTCCAGAATCATTGGTAATTATGGGAAGGCTAATGTTAAACTACATCAAGGGTTCAGACAAGGAAAATGGTGGCTTTTCCAGATCTGGCCCTAGTGAGCTCGAAGCCGAGCTTGCCAAAGCTTGAGCAGACCCAGCAGAGACATTTAAGACGGCCAAGACAGAACCTTCACCACTCGAAGGGATTGACGTAAACTTGAGCGGAGCGGAGCTAGCCTGACTGGTTTGAGGCAGTGAAACATCCCTCAAAGCTTTAAACTCGGTCATAATCTCAGCTCGGAATGCGTTTAGGGACTCTCGGATTTCTTCGATCTGGACCTATGTGTGTTCACGGTGGCTAACCTACTCAGATTCAAAAGCTGCAATTTCTCCAGCTTGTGAAGTCGAGGTTGTTTGGCCAGTCCCTTAACGAGCCCTATTTTTGGCCATAGTACCCAAAGCAGGGCTCTGATACCAGATAATAAGGTTCTAAAACTAAGGAAAAGAATTTGCAGGAAATGAAAGCGAAATGATGGAAAAAGAAAGCATCCAAAATCTCATGGTTGCAGTCAAAATACATCTGAGTTCATATAAGGCATATTGACCACCACGATCGCATCACATGGCACAAATCTGGCCAACTGATTAAAAACATTAATTTGATTTATTAACCCTAATAGTAACTTAACGACTACTTATGAAGAACGCAGGAACTCGACACGTGCGCGGCTACTGCTACTTCTCTTACTCGAACCAGGAGAGATCATATCACAGAACGGACCAAAACTTATGTGTTTGGTTTACAGAGATTTGAGTGGAGACAGAAAGTAGATCTGGGTTTTTCTTTCTCTTCCACCATCAACTTCCAAGCACCACCGTGACCCATCTCCAACATAACTAGACTCATCGGTTTCCGACGAGTCTACACCTACCTCAGCAATCATTCGAAAAAATCGGAAACCAAGTCACGCTTTGATATACATAAACCAAAAAATTTCTATAGGCACCCATACCTTCTTTCCCGCAAAGACCCATGACTACAAGTAATCGGTCTGAACTCATTTTTTCTGATTACTCATACACAACAATTAAGTCCGCCTCTAGAAAAATTATTAAAAATTATGTAAACGTGAGTTAAAGGGGAGCATCTGGGGTGCACCCGGTGCATATGGAGTAAGTCATTCACCGTTTCTTTAATAAGGTTACAAGTTTTGAAAAACGACAGGAAAAGATAACCGAGTTCGGATCAAAGGTAATGAAACCAAATAAAAAAAACTAAATTCAAAAAAATTACGTACGGACACTCTAGAATTTTCAGAGTTAAAGAAGACACCTTGTTATTTAGAAAATTAAAAAAAAATCATTATAGGCTGAATCCAAAGGTTGATGATGATGCTACAAATCAAAATGGATGTGAAAGAGGATTGAGTGGGTTTGGAATTGAGGCATTTGAAGACAAGCGAGATAGACAAAAGATGAAAATTACATTGACGGAGGAAACTGCTTACGAATCCATTCATCTCTTATTTGAAATTTTGTATACATGGCATGTATTTATTGGTGTGGAACACCAGCTTAGATATGTTCCCAGTACAAGTAATAATTCCTGCCATTTGACTTTCTATCATTTGCATCTATACTTTGTGTATTTTTTTATTATTTTACTTTTACACTAGGGTTGGCATATGGGTACTTTGACAATCGACGATTGATTGAGTTACATCAAAGGCCACAATCAAGAAGAGATGCTTCCGGTATCTATCCACCTATAGGCTTCTCGTGCAAGATCCAAAATCCGATTCCCAATTAAAGCACAGAGCAAGCAATACCTATAGCAGCATGGTAAAGCTTATTAGATCCTATACTTGCCGCAGACTTGAGCAGAGAACTTCCACAGACGTCGACCATACAAAACCGAGCCCTAGAAACCCGACTAGTCATACTCTCTGCACAACTAAGATATATAAAGGCCGGAATCAAACCGGGGCCATATCTCTGTAGCTGCTGCTAATTCAAGACCCTAATTGAAGCCCTCTTCAGAGTTGCAGACTAGGACACTGGTACTAAAGGTGCCCTAAAAGTAAGGCAGTGGTAGTGTTTTAGAGGGTGAGTAGGATGATAGAGCAGAGCAATGATCGATGTGAAATGTCTCTGGTGGTGCCGGTGAGGAAGGAAGGGGCATCTTAATTGTCCTTTGGTTTGGAGTAGACATTGTCTCTTTCCGTGTGTTATTTACTGGCTGCTGCGGATCTGCATGCTGTGTCAGGTCTTCTTTGCTCTTGCTTAGATACTCGAGTGGATCCCCCACCTCTGCCCCAAAATCTATCTCTAAATTTTCTTCCTGCAACACAACACGTCCGTAGGTAATATGAGTTGGACTAATTGGATAACAATAATAGCGAGGAATTTTGTTAAGTACCATGTCATATCATAATTTTGTTAAATATTTTAAATTATTAGATTAGTAATATATCAAAAGATCTTAAATATTTTAAATTAAGCTAATCCGTTTCAATTTTTTCCAAACTTAATTTAATCTCTATCTAATTAATTAGTAATCAAGAAACAGTTAGATAGACAATTATATTATTTCTTTATCAACAACATACACTTTCTAACTTAGACATTAAAGCAATTTTTTACTTTAATAGTTTTTATTACAAATTAATTATATTATTAGTAGTTTCCTTACTAAATAATTGTCATGTTAACAATTACGTTATTTCATCATCAAAATCATAAGCATTTCTAATATAGGCGTTGAAGAAATATTTTAGTTAAATCATATTTGGTACAACTTATCTATATCATTAATAATTTTTTTATAAAATTATTATTCTTCTAACATGCATTTTACGACAACCAAAACAAATAAGTATAAAAATATATTTGTTATCAAAGTGGTAAAATTTTTATGTTACTATCATTAGTCATTTCACTACTATAATGATTACCTATTTTGTCATAACTCATAAAAAATAGATATAAAAACAGTAACTTATGTTCAAACTTTAGTAATTACGGGACATAATCAACCTACTAATAAATAGACAATTTAACAAGTATGACCATAAATTTGTTGGTATAAGGATACAAATTTTATGTTTGTATCATTAATAAAATGGTTATTTCAATGACCACAATTTGTCACATCATACACCAAATGATGTAAACCAATAACTCATGTTATTTTTGCAATAATTACCCCACTTGATCTAATGTACTAGTTTATGAAAAACTCAACAAGTAGGATTGTGGCTGGGCACGGTCCAGACAGGCAACACTTTTGCACGGACCAAGACCAGGACCGACAATCTTCGTCTGGGCCGGGCTTGCACGTTCAGAACTCATGGACCGACCTAAACTCGGACTGGCAGCATACAGGCCAGTCTTCCCAGACTTTCCGGTCCGGCACAACTCTGCTGCGAATTCCAAAATTCAAACACCCAACAAATTTACAACCTCACTAATGACTGGGCTACAAGAATCTACAAAGATTCGATGAAATTCATACGTGAGATCGGTGAGGAGATCGAAGCAGAGAAAGAGAGAAGCAATGGAAGATAAGAGGTGATGGGCTTATTGGAGGCAATGGGCGACTTAGGCACGCAGGCGACGTTGACGTTGACAGGAGGAGAAGCACGCCGTGAGAGGAAGAGAAGTGGTGGGCGACTGAGACGAGGTCGACGAAATTGATTCTATAAAACTAATCACATACGGGCAGACATATATTTGTAGTGTAAGCCCATAAAACTAAAGACAACTAGACAATTTCATATGGTTTAAGTCTTCGAACCGACGAACTATTTCAATTTTAGGACACAGGACCGGCCTGGGTGTAATTGGGCCCGGTCTAGGTGTAGTTGGGCCCGGCCCGGGTGTAGTTGGCAGAAAATAGACTAAGGCTCGGCCCGACTGAGTCGGGTAGACCTGTCTGGTCTGGTTTTTTTTCTTGCTCTGGTTTTATGCCCACCCATATGTAGGATAATAAGTTTATTGACAAAGTGATAAATTTTTATGTTATTTTGTCAAAATGAAATTTTTACTACAATGACTACATATTTTACCATAACCTACAACAAATGAAGTAAAATCAATAACTTTTGTTTAGTTTGTAGTAATTATTGATCCTAAAATAATGTACCAGTTTATGAGCAATTTAACAAAGACGACAACACGTTTGATGTCAAAGTGATAAACAATTTTGTTTTTATCATTGATGAAATAACTATTACAATAACTACAAATTTTACATCAATCCACAACTATTGATGTAAAGGTGGTAACCATTTTACAATTTGTAGTAATTAATTCAAAAACTATAACCAGAACTTAATATTAGAACGTGGTAATCAAGGTTTCTCATTTAATAAAAGTTATCCAAATGTGATATTTACTTCTTTAACCACTCAGTTATATGAACTACAATAAATGTTGTCATAAGTCGTAATTATAGTTCTCTTAGGAGTAATTTATCGTTTAACAATATTCATTACATGATTTTAGACAATATTATATATCAAAAAAGAATGTGTTGTAAACATGGTAATTTTTTTTGTAAAATGTCATATGTCAATTTGTAATTAGGTAACCTGTTAACCTGTTCAATAGGTTATCATTATATTTATTTATATAAAATAAATAAATAAATGTATGACATAATACTCTAGACGACCAAAACTGGATATTCGAAAAAAAATAGCAATATTCAGCATCACATTCTCTTCTTAGATACACCATTATTCTTTCCTGCAAAAAATTATTTTAACTCGGTATATTTCAATTAATACGCAAGTGTACGTTACTTGCATTTTTACATGTATCGATAACTTATTTTTCTTCTGTTTTTCTCTTTTAGAGGCAATATTTCTGAGACATGGAACATTTTTGTTTATCACACACTTTTTTGGCTTGGGATTGTTTAGGATCATTTATCTTTTCTTATATATTACTAGCCTCTTGACACAGGTTGTGCTCGCCAATTTGTTCTATATATATACACACACTAGCCTCTTACTCTTATGTGCCATGCACATATCAATTTTCTTTTTAAAATAAAAATACGTATTTAGTGAGGTAAATTTACAAATAGATATATTGCTGGGTAAATTTATAAATAAATATTTAGTGACGTAAATATGTAAAATGTAAATAGATAAAACATATTTATATTCTTAATGTTGTCTAATATTTTTAGATTTTTTAATATTTAATAATATCATGAATAAATTTATTATTTGGAGAAGCTTTTAACACCAAAGTTATGCCTCACATTTTTCTTTTCATATATATTACTAGCCTCTTGACACAGGTTGAGTGCTTGCTCGCTAATTTGTTATTTTTGATATATATACATTGTTATATATATATATATACAAATAAATATGTAGTGACGTAAATATGTAAAATGTAAATAGATAAAGCATATTTACATTTTTAATCTTGTCTAATATTTCTAGATTTTTTAACATTTAATAATATCATGAATAAATCTTGAAGTTTCATTATTTGGTGAAGCCTTTCACACCAAAGTCATGCTTCTTTAGATATTAAATTTTTTTTCTATATGTATTAAAGTAAATAAAAATGATAAATTATTCTATTGTATCTTTCACTTTTTTCTCTCCCTTAGAAAAGGGTGCAGTTTGTTGGTTGCTTTTTTTGTTTATCATATTAACCCTTACCGATGTTATTTATTTCAATTTATTTTGTCTTTAACGGAGGTACTTTAAAGGTTCAAATTATTTGTGAAGGCCAAAACTTAAAACCACCCCTTTAAAATAGAAAATTCTTGCATGTACGTGTATGTACACGTCACAATCTTAGTTATTCATAACCATTTATATGTGTGATCATTTATGTATCAATATTATATTTTTTAATATTAATCGTTCACATATATAGTGTAGATCCTGCTGGATTGAAGATACTCTACTCCAAATTATAGAAATTGAGACAATCAATATAAAAAATTGAACCGTAACCAAGAAAAACTGGACCGATTCGAATCAATATGGTCTGGTCTCCGGTTTTGCCCTTTCAAAAACCGAACCGGTCAAACTAGCAAAAAGACGTTGTTTTATTGCAAAAAAAGCCTTAAGCCGAGTGTCCCCGACTCCACTTACTCCAAATCCGCCTCATTTTCTCCCTCTCAAGAAAAATTTGATATATTTTAAGAATATTTATTCCAATATGGGTGTTTCCGTGTGTTAATTGGTTATAAGATTAGGGTTGACCGTCCCGATTGAAATTAAGGACTATTGGATTATGTGGTTTGATGAATAAACTTTATATTGTGTTTAATATGTATGGACTTTAACTATAGACTTTAAACAATTTTATTTTTACTTTTTATATAGTTAGTATTTGGTTTGTAGGTTTTTTATAAAAAGTTTGGTTTGTGTTTTTTTGTAAGACATTTGATAAGTTTGTGGCTTTACAGAACTAAAAAATAAAATCGATTAATCTATTAACATTTTACTAAAAATTATATTTAAAAAAACCGAAATCAGACAGAACCGTGATTTGG
Organism: Comarum palustre; assembly: GCA_951800085.1. NCBI lineage: Eukaryota > Viridiplantae > Streptophyta > Magnoliopsida > Rosales > Rosaceae > Comarum > Comarum palustre. The sequence goes on from OX637574.1 coordinate 10,253,143, forward strand.
TTCTCAATTTGATACGACTAAAAATAAAAAATCAGACCGACACCAAATTTTAACACTAATTTAGTCTTCCATTTGAGTCCTAGATCAGACAGTTTCAAACAGTTTCCACCTCTAATTCGTGATCAGTTTCTCGGAGTGATTTAGTTGTTAGAAAAATTAACAAATGCATGCTTAAGTCCAAAACTGATTTTCATGATAGATTCTTTAGGTCATTTATGACATAATGTTCACAATGTAATGCACTGCTGACCTGTTCCTCTCAGCATCCAGCCTCAGTCTACTCTGCTTTCTGCTTTGATCAAAGCGGTAGTAGCGGGTGTAGCAGAGGCTTGTTTTTGTAATCTTGTATTTTCTAATCGGAAAAAAGAGGCTTGATAAATCTCTACTTAGGGTGTTGTTAAAACCGAGATTGCTATGGATGGATCAGACTGGGGTTTGATTCGATTAGACGTAGTGATGGAGGCCAGAAATTGAATGCCAGCTGCGCGCAGAAGAAGCTTGCTGAGAGGCGAGCTCTGCAAATCACTGGGGGGCTGATGGCTAGTCATGAGCGTGATCATGACGACGACGCGCCAAAACAATCAATTCCAACACCAACAACGGAGAGAGAAGAAGAAGCCAGCGGGCACGCAAATCAAGGCTCTCTTTGCGAGTCAAAGGGCAATGTCGTTCCCACATTGATTTTCATCTACCGCCTGTTTTTACCAACGAAAATTTTTATGCACAACTCAACCAAATATTTATTAAAAAAATTTATTAATTAATAATTATATTTACTTTTTATTTTTAAAAAAATAATATTATAAATATAATCTTATTATCTATTTAAATATACGAAGACGAAATAACTTTGGTTGCTTTAAATGTTTTCATAATCATCACAAATTGCACTTTTTATGAATGTTTCCATATTCTTCAAACATAGAACAAATAATGGCATAATACATTAATATCAAAAACCGCAACTTTAAATGCTTAGCTGATAGCTACTTCATTTTTGGTGCGTGGGGTTCAAGTCTTGAATACGGTTGATCAGCCCTAATGGCATACATTATTTTTGGACATGGTTTCCCCAAATGACAACACTTTTAAATTCTTACTAGATTACTTCAGGTGTCATCAAATTGTTTTGTAGGTCTACCACCAAGCCTCTGAACCGAAACACATGTACGTACATGTTCATATTTACATCGTCTTTTTTCAATTTTCTTGTGAAAATTATCAGTACTATCCTCAGGTAATATTGAGAAGATGAAAATTACCATGCATCTTTTCACAGTTTAGTGGATTGTTTTCGAGGAATAGTAGAAAAACCATGTTTAGTTAGTGAACCTTTTCAAACCGAATGTAGAAATTTACTGTGAAAATAGATTACTAAGACATGCAGAAACTTACCTTGTACAATATCAATGGAACAATTGAACATCATAACCAAGGAGAAATCTCAACATTCAAAAGGTGCCGCTAAACTTCGTTTCTTTGAAGCAATTTCCGTTACAGTTAATAATATCTAACCCCAAAACATTAACTGTAAGAACTTAGCCGATTGAAATCCACGTTTCCTTCTAACATTGTTTTTACTCCCAACCCTCCTCCCCAGTGCCTAAAACCTAGCAAAAGCTTCATATTTCCACCACAAATTAACCACTTCCTGGAGACTAGTTTGCGCTTCCCAATCCCCATACAACATCTGTTCTCAGTCATTCCACAATGCAAACATAGGAACCTGCTGGACTAAACCGAGATTCCCAAGCCGGCTCTGGTCGCTCCCACCATTGCCATCTTCATACTTGGCACCCTGCAGTGAGCTGAAATAAGCATGAGAATAGTCACCTACACTGAGACCGAAGTCACTGTTGAGTCCGTACTCGCAGCATTTAGGGCTTGAAGCCGCAGCCAATGTCACAGCGTTGGCTTCTGAGTTTGGATCGTCATTCCATACCATTTCAACCAAACTCTCATCACAAGGTTCTTCACTGTTTGATATGGTCAAAAGGGGCTGCCAAGAGGTAGATGAAGCACAAGAATTGAACTCTTGATCATTTGGTGCTGCAGGGGCCGAGTCTTTTTGTGACTGGCGTTTGGCAAGGTCGCTTGTAATAAGTGTGGAGCTTGCGCAAATCCTTTTCACGTCATACCTACTCATGTCAAAGTTGGTCACAGCACTTGTGCCCCTAAACTTGATTGCTGCTATGTCATAAGCCTCAGCTGCTTCTTCTTGTGTGCCTTAAATGATGTTAGGAATGTTTTATAAGGTACAATACACAACTATTAGAATTCATCTATTTTCAACAATGAATTATGAATGAAACACTTACTAAATGTTCCAAGGTACAAATCCTTATTTCCAGCAACCCTTCCAATCCTAGCTTGCCATCTTCCATGTTGATGGTGTCTGAAGATAACAGGAGATGGCGTGGTTTCAAATATAATGTACTAAATTTACATGGACATGTCTGATTTACAATAATGTTTGGCCTACTATTTCCTATGATAATTGAAAAGGCTGCAAAATTGCAGTAAATGATAAAAACTCTATTATTAAAATCGGTATCTCTGCCATACCTTGTGACTCCTCTGTACACAGAAACTCCTCTTGAAAACCCACTGCTTTTCCTGGGGGGACATAAAAACAACGACGTACTTGTTCAAACAAAGAAACAGAGAACAATATGGTCCAAAAGGGGATCCAGTTGAAAAAGTACTAAAGGGTTTATACCTCCTCAAGTTGGCTACAAATTCTTGCCTTGTCATGGTCTTCATCTCTTCCAGCTCTTTCTCGTAGGTGCTTATCTGAACAGCAACAAAAAAATATTACAGATTGCATTACTTCGAGAAAACAATAAAAAGAGAAAATTTGATTAAAAAACAAAAAAAACAGAAAATTACTTACAGGGAAGTTAATATGAGTAGTTGGACCCCAATACTTGAGAGCAGCTAAATCATAAGCCTTTGCTGCTCTTTCTTCCTTATCATATCCACCTGATGATGGTTTTGCAGATCAGGGAATGAGATATAAGGTTTTATAAAAGCCATGCACTCATTCCAATACAATATTATATATTTCTCAACATTATATTAGAATTGTTCAGCGCTTCAAATGCCAAAATAAATTCTTGCAGAAAAAGGTCCACAAAAGCTAATAACGAATACAAACATGGAAATGGAGTTTCACCTACCAAGATAAACTGCAGTTGCAGTAACAGCCGTGTTCAAGATGCGAAAAAAAATCCCCATCCACAAAATAGATGCATGCAAGAAAATACCAGACAATCAGTATAATCCTTGAACAAACAAGAGTATAAAAAATAGAAGGATATAACTTGAGGACTTCATTGAAATGAATCAAATGATATAGAAAGTTTACAAGAGTTGAAAGAAAATTTCAGATTTCTAATTACCTTGCCTTCCTTTCCTTGTTTGTCCTTCTTTTCTGCAACTGTTATCCCACAGATGGGCTTCATATCTCCCAGTCCATCTATGCCTAAACCATACAGTTTAAGAAACACAAAATTAATCAAAAATTTATAAAGAAAATATCAGTAAATTAAGAAATGGAAACAAATTAGTGTTGTATACCTTGTTACACCACGATACTGAGAAGTTCTCTGCCCAAAAGTATCAATAGACTTGCGAGTGACCGGTTCTCTTACCGAGGACTTCCCACCTGGTCTTTTCTTGCTCTCCACCAATTGCACTTGAGAAATTGGAAGCGCACCATCATTTTGCAAGCTAGGACTCATTGTAAGTGAGAGATTAGACTGAAAGTTATTGCTACCGTCGTCCTGATTAGATGGTGATTTCACCTCAGCATATGGAACCACAACAGTTTGGCCTAACCAAGACCTGTACGTGTCACTGGTACAAGGGACAAGAGCACCACCACTTTGTGCGTATGCATAGTAATGGCCGTAAGGCTGTATCAAACTTTGATGATGGGAAGGGTTTGAGGAATTGGCTTCTATTTCACTGTTGTGGTGGCTGAAATTTGGGGTCTCATTGACATCAATTTTAGAGTCCTCTTGATTTTGGCAGTAAAGTTTGGTTTCATCACCTGGAGGCGAGTTCGAGTAGCAACTTCCCAAGAAATCCTCGAGCTTAGGACCTTCTTCATCATCATCAACTGGGTTTGTAACACTTGTTGCACCCACCATGCTATTGTCACAAGACCTCCAATCTTCCAAAAAGCAAGATTCAGTTGGTGTTGGGAACAATATCAAACACATGCAGAGCAAGAACAACAGTAAGAAAATCAAACATGCAAAGTGTGCAATACCTTCAGAACCATCAGGACGGCTGTAAGGGTCAGCAGCAAAGCAAAGAGAGCCATCAGAGCGCAAAGGCATGCCAGACATGTGAGAAGGGAAACCCACAACTTCATGGTCTTGTTGTTCCTGCTGATCTTCTTCTCTTCCATCAAAACCTTCATGGATTCTCAGGTGGGGAGTGAGAGAGAAGCCTAGCCAATTACTCATGGTTTTGTTTGTTGTGTGTTTTCTCTATCTAAAAAACTTGGGTTGCTTTTGGGATCTTGAGCTCAAACTTCAAAGATGGTAGTAATTGTTGTTGTGGGGAGGAAGTTACATGCTTCTAGCTTAGATTTACTTCTCAGAGCCTTAGATTTGTTGTCATTGAGGGCTATATACTGTATAATAATACTGAGAGAGGTGAACCCAAAAAAAGATTTGTGAATAAAACTACCAAAGCACCCCTGGCTTTATATTCCTGGGTCTGTTTCTGTTTTCTATTGAAAAACCTTGGCCTCTGCGCCCCTTCTTTCATTTCTTTGTCAGTTTCTGCAGCGGTGATGGCCATGACCCATCGCAGATAGACATATTGTAGACAAATAGAGAACTAAAAATTACTCACAAAGACACAAACCTCCTCTAAAGAGTTTTGAGCGATAAAAATATGAATAAATTATATATAAGTAACCGATTAAATTTTAAAACACAAAACATTCATTTTTTATATTTTTTATATAGATTAAGACATGAGTTCAAGCTCACACATAAATTGTATTAGACTTTACCCTAATTTTTATAAAAAAGGCAAAATAGCTCAATTTTTCAAAATAATTACGTCAACTGCCATTACTCTTCATATACCTCTCTTTCCCACATACACCCCAACCCGGATCTGGTTTTTTGCAAATCCTTCACTCTCTACCATCGCTGCCTCTTTTCCTCAAATCCAAGACCTTATCCTCACTGCAACACCAATTAACGGTTCCATGCTCTCCTCCACTGTCAGCGACGGATAAGAAGGCTAATCGAGATTGGGATCAGAGCTATTGTAAGAGTGGACCACGCTGTTGTAGATCACAGTGTTGAAGTTAGAGTTTGACGACGGAGGGTGACGTACTCGGAGTTCTCATTGACGCGACCGTAGTCATGTAATTGGTACACCTCTCTCTCTATTCTCTCTCTCTCTCTCTCCATCAAAACAAAATCTGGTAGCCTCAGGTTTGTGTCAAAAGCTTGATGCTACTATGTTGGTAGGGATATGTATAGAAGTGTCTAAGGAGAAAGGGATTGATGTTACTTGTAATCAGAAAATAAGGATTGGTGTATTGGCTTGATGCTATTTTGTTAACTTTTAAAAGGCTTGTTGATACACGAACAGTAGCAGTAGCATGACTGCAGCAATGACAGTAGCAACATTAAAGCACATATTTAAACAGTAGCAGTAGCATCGAGCTTTGTAGTCGGCAGTAACAGCTTCAAAAACGACGGTAGCAGCATTGTTTTCTACTGGCAGTAGCACCGGCAGTAGCATAGCATAGTCAGAGAATTGCCGAAAAAATTGGCAGTAGCATATTCTTGACAGTAGCACCGGCAGTAGCATACCATAGTCAGATAATTAGCAGAAAAAATTGGCACTAGCACCGGCAATAGCATAGCATAGTAGAACAGTAGCAACACGCTAACATCGAGGCAGTAGCAGCTTGCTAGCAATTGAGGAAGCAGTAGCACGGCGCCAACAATAGAGTTGGCAAAGAATTGCTGGAAAAATTTAAAATAGCACTGATAGTAGCACATTTTTATCGGCAGTAGCACGTTACTTGCCAGTACTAGTAGGTGAGTAGGAGGAATATGGTAAAAGGATATTTTGATAATATAAGTAGTGATAGATGGCATGAGAAAATTCATTTATCCTAATATGTTAATTTGTGTTTTTAAAAGTGTATGATATTTTTTAAATAATATATTTATAAATTAAAATTTGATTAATAACTAAACTGTAATTTGATATCCAAGTATTAAAAATATTCACAACGATGAAGACTCAAAACGGTAGTCGGATATTTTTTTGTCAAACAAACTTCTCATTCAACATCCATCACCTTTTCTTTGATGGAAAAAATAAAAAATTAGTCGTCCATACGATGTTAGTATTAAAACCCATCAGTGTGGGTATCGAAGGATAAAGTGTATATTGAGTATTAATGTTAGGTAATTGATAATTTATTATATACTATAGGGTGAGTCCGTTTTCTTGTTTATATTAGGACAGAAATGCTTTTTCGTTGTTTCTTGATTTTTTTATTATTATCTTTATTTCCCTTCTTCTCGATCTCTCGGTGAGTATATATATGGTTGAAACCGGTATCTCCCTCTCATCTCATCACCAACGCATCTCCCTCTCATCTCATCACCAATCCCAGATCCTCTCATAACCACCCCCACCCGGAGACACACTTCTTGATCAGAGATAACACTTCATGGGTGAGTTATGTTTCTACGCACTTTGGATTTCCATTTCAGTTTTTGTTTTTCTGGGATTGATGGTTTGTCTTCGATTGGTGTCATGAATCCTGTGTTGGTGCAAGTATTTCTAAACAAACGGAAAAATTTCAAAACAATATCAATGATTTTGAACCAAACGTGTGCTCGAGTTTCAACTCGACATTTTCCTTTCTCTCTTTTCGTTTTCCCTTAATTTCCCTTTAGATAATTCATGTCTTGGTACCTCATTAATATCTGAGCTATTGTATTTTTTGCTTTCCTTGGTTTTCATCAGATTTGACTCGAACACCTCAAGGTTGATTGGATGGGTTTCAAGTTAGGATCTCAATGTGTGAAACCCTGTATGTTTTTATGATGAGTTACTGAGATTTAAACCGTATTTGGTAATTTAACGAGTGAACATTACATTCATATTCGAGTTTTTCTAAATTCTTTAAATTTCTCATTTATGGACTTAATGTCACTACGTATCGAGTGTATACACGAGTTTTTCGGTATTTTTAAAATATTTTTTTTTTCAGAATTTTTTTATAAATTTTAAATTTTTGGTTATTTTATATAAATTTCTGAATTTATGGTAATTTTTTAATTATTATTTCAGTAAATACTTTTTATCATGGTTGGATCTTTTTCAGATCTAATTTTGACTGTCTATTTTTGTATAAACATAGGTCATACTTTTGACCGAGGTCAATGGCTCAAACCCGATCAACTCTTTCTTCTTCCTCTCCCCTGATCTCTCTCTAGCTCCAACGAGGCTCTGTCATCCGGCCACCACTGGCTGGCGCATCACTATCAATTTCTTCCTCTTCTTCTCCTTAACCTAACCATGTTCTCAGATCACGCCGATGTTTACCGATAAAGGAGATCGAGCGTCAATGGACACGGCGGTCAACGGTCGAATTCTGACGATCCATGCGACACTAGGGCGCGTGAGTGATACATTTCTTTTTCTCTTTTCTTCTTCCTCTTTCCTTCCCTTGATCATCGATTCGAGCCCTAATTCTAAACTCTATTTTTCTGTGTTTTTCGGTTTTTCTGGGTTTCGAGTTCCTTGCTCCGACAACATGGTTTGGGGCTCTTGGGTACAATGTCGAAGTTATTGTGATCAACTTTTATATGGAGTAATCGCATTTAGATAGCCGGTTTAATCTTATTGAAAAGTTAGGTGATCCATTTTTGTGTTTATTTTCTTTCTCAAGTGACTAATGTCGAACAAAAATTAGTTCAGTGGTGTTTTTATTGTTATTATCTGATTATGTGTGATAAAGTAGTTTGAGTTCAATTCTAAGACCAATTGGTAATAGAGAGAGTAGTTTAATCCTTTATAAGCTCACATGTAAAGTCTCATATTTTTGATATGAGATAGATATCTCAATATGTCCGGGCACGTGTGACAAATCTTTAAGTCTAACACGTGGACAACAACTTGGGTAGTCGTGGAGTTCGTGTGGTCTTTGGGCTTCACACGTGTATGTGGGTAACCTTCTCTAATACCATGATAAAGTAGTATGAGGTTCAACTTCAAAATCAATTAGTAATAAAGAGAGTAGCTCAAACCTTTATAAATTCACAAACAAGGTCTAATAGGATATATATCTCAACAACGTGAAGCTCTAACAGACCAACCAATGAATCAATTAGTTGTATTTAGACCATAGTAAATTCCACCATTTGAGAAAATAAGCTAAATTTTAGTAAAACATATGAACATTATTGGATGTGTTTGACATGAATGACTTGGATGCATTTCATAAATTATAATTTCACTGTAAAATGTCATCAACATTTTAATCTCTGTGATTTTTAATGGTTTTGATCTACTTTGGTGTGCTACTGTGATTGACTTTCTTTATTTTCTTCAATCTACATAGCTTGAAAAGTACATCTATATGTACCATGTAACTAAGTAAATACTGTCCCTTCGGGGACATCCGATAAAATTGGAACTAAGTAAATACTCTCTTTTTTTCTCTTTTCTTTTTTTTTCCTTCCAAATTTTTTGGTGCATTTTGTTTGGTTAAATTTGCTCTTAGATTCTTGGGATGTCCTTCGACTTCTTTGTGTTCGGATGTCATTCTTATAGATCGTGTCTTTTATTTAGGCAGTAGTTGTTGCTCTATTAACTAATATTTACATTCTCGGTTTAAATTTGTCATCAAACATTGACATAGACACAATAGGTTTGCAATTTCAATTCAGTGTTCTACTACAATTGTTCAATTAACATTATTTTATCTTGAGTTATGCTGTTATGAAGGTGTTTCTTTTAATTTTATTTTTACATTTTTATGGCCTATTGTTGGAAGGCATAACCATAACTCATTTACGTAAATATATGTAAATTTTATAATTGAAAACTCTGTTTGTTTTATTGCAGGTTACCTGATATGCATTAGAGGAAGGCTAAGAGGGCAACACCAACCCGTCTTGCATTGAACTTTCAGGTCAATGCTTGTAAATCAAACTCAAGGTATACTCTTTTTCCAAGCAATGCTTGATTTGAATTATGGTTCAGTTAGATGAACTATGATCTGTTTATGATCTCACAATTGTACTTTGGTTTTAAAATGTTTTGGTCTTTGGTATATTAATAAGACTCAATTATTAATATAGATGTTCAACCAAGTAGTTTAAAATTCACGGTTTAAGTAAATTAATTTTTGTCTAAGTAAGATGAATAGAACTATTTTTATTCGTCAAAAATACTTGTATTATGATGAAATTTGGTTTTTCGTTATGGTTAGAAATTGGTATTAATTCTTTGCTTTCCTGAAATTAAGGTTCTGTTCTTCATTTCACTTTGTGCTATCTCAGTTTTCTTTTGTTCCATATGTTTGGTTTGTTTGTTTATTTATTTTTTGATTACTTTATGAGTTAATGAGGTTTATTTAAAAAATTATATTTTGATACCGGTTGCCTTGTGTGTACCAGAAACAAGATTGTTGGCTCTCATGTTAGAGTTCAAAGTAAGAACAGGTATTTCTGAGTCATGCTTTTATGTGCCTTCACCTTTTCAGTGTGCATACAGTTGTCAATCATGATTTGTAACTAAATATCAGCATTAGCTATTTGTTGTAATCACTCAAATTATTGAAATAAAAAGAATAAAAATATTTTTTTATTTGTTGGATTTATATATGAATATATCACCGTCTTAGACTAGCCTATAAATAACCTTTTTCTTCATTTTTTTCCTAGGTCAATTCTGTAAACCCAACTATTCCATACTGGTAGCTTATGAGTGAATGTATGTGTTCAATCTATCAAATCTCTTGATGGGAATGAGATGTAAACATTATTTTGTGGATATATGGTTTGATAAATAGATTCTTTTCATGTGTTTAGATTTGCGGTTTATCTATTTTGCCTTAGCATTATTTTGATTGTCCATTTCAGGTTTCCGCGCCTGGTTTGTTTTTGCATTGCTTGCTTTGCTCCAAAAGCTTTCCGATCAGTCTTTTCTAATTTCAGGTCAGGATATCATGCTTCAGTGCCCCTGCTTTTGTGACTTCATTGTTAAATTCTTTATCCGTGTGCTCTGTCATCTTAAATTTATATTGATCTCCAAGTTACGTATAGAACGTAGAAATGGACCACTCTTTCTTTCAAGGTCAAAACTCAATTTACTAATAACAAATTACAAACTTATAACACTAGAATTCCATTGTATCACGTACATCTTTTTATTTTGAAAGGAATTATTACATCTTCATTTTAAACTAAAGGATTGCAAGACTGGTTGATTAATGTGGTACCTCATACCAATTAAATATGTGATAAACTTTATTGTTTATGGTGGCTAAGGTTTGTGTCGTATACCAAATTCTAGGGGATTATAGTACTCCTAAAACCCATCCTATTCATATAAAGAACTCAACAATTGGTGATCTAGGGAGGGAGAAATTCGATCAAGAACATTCCGAAGAACAAATCGGAATTTCTCCCGATTTACGACGAGTTAGGTCGGAAAACGTACCTAGGAATGAAGTAGACTCGGAGGTCGAACTTTTAGGACCGGTGCGGCGGTGAATGGCGGAGCGACGCCGGCGCTATGGTACGCGTAAAATCTGGCAGGGATTTCTGTCAGGGAGAGGAGAGAGAGAGTCCCAGTAAGTTTTGATTTTTCACTTTCTACCTACAGTAACTTTCCCATTTTTATACCGTGTTTTGAAATAATTTCCCATTTTTAAACCGTAATTTTCGCATACGAACTCCGATTAAGACACATAGCATGTCTACGGATTCGTATTAACGTCCTCTACAACTTTTATAAAGAAAGTTTTTTCAAATTCTTGACTTAAAGAAAAGTCAACTTTGTGACCTCTTACGGTAAAACGGTTACTACGAAATGGTTAAAAATTAAAGTAAATTAAGAAGTAACTGACCGTAAATTGATTTTAGAACCGGGATGTGACAATTATCCCCTCATATAAATTTTGTCCCTGAAATTACATACCTGTCATGCAAAGAAATGGGGGTACTGTTGCCTCATCCGTGACTCTGGTTTCCAAGTCGCTTCCTCTATCTCGTGACTTCGCCAAAACACCTTAACTAGGGGAATAGTTTTGTTCCTGAGTATCTGTTCCTTCCAATCAAGGATCTTCATCGGCAACTCCTCATAAGTCAAATCCCTTTTCAAATTAACTGGTTGCTCCTGTAGCACATGAGATAGATCGGCAATATACTTGTGAAGCATGGACACATGGAATAAATTATGTATCTTCGCTAAATCGGGGGTTGGTCCAACCGATAAGCAAGTGAGCCAACCCTTAATAATTTCATAAGGACCTATGTACTTTGGGCTAAGTTTCTCCCGTTTGCCAGAACGTACTATTCCCTTCCAAGGGGTTAGTTTCAAAAATACACAATCACCTAATTGGAACTCAAGATCTCTCCTTTGATTATCTGCATAGCTCTTTTGCCTAATCTGAGCGCTATTTATCTTGTCCCTAACGACCTTGGTCTTCTCATTTGTTTTATAAATCAAGTTAGGACTACACAACTCTCTTTCACCAACTTCATTCCAACACAAAGGTGTACGACACTGCCGTCCATAAAGTGTCTCGAAATGAGACATATCAATGGTAGAATGATAGCTATTGTTGTAAGCAAACTTCATTAATGCCAAGTTCTTGTCCCAACTTGTAAATTGCATGGCACACGACCTCAATACATCCTCTAAGGTCTGGATAGTTCTTTCGGACTGCCTATTAGTCTGAGGATGAAAGGCTGTGCTGAATTGCAATCTGGTGCCCAAAGCTGCTTGTAAAGCTCTCCAAAACCTGGAGGCAAATCTAGGATCCCGATTTGACACTAGTCTCCGACACCCTATGAAGTCTCACAATCCCATTAACATACAATTCTGTCAATCTATCCAATGCATACTTGTTGTTCACCGGCAAGAAGTGTGCAGATTTGGTTAGTCGATCAACAATCACCTAAATACCATTATGTCTATCTCGGGTATGTGGTAAACTGAAGATAAAATCCATAAATGACATCCTACTTCCACACAGGAATAGGCAAAGGCTGAAGCAAGCTAGCAGACTTCTGTCTCTCAATCTTCACTTGATGACAAATCAAGCATCTACTCATAAAAACCGCAATTTCTCTCTTCATATTTGGTCACCAATAATGCTTCTTCAAAGTTCTGTACATTTTAGTGCTACCAGGATGTGCTGCATACGTCGAACTATGAGCTTCCTTCATAATCTCCAGCTTAAGTTCCTCATTTCTTTTTGGAACACAAAGTCTGTTCTTTAACATCAATGTTCCATCTTTTCTAACCGAGAAGTCAACCATTGTCCCATCAAGTGTCCGCTCAATCAACCGCACTATGGACTGATCATTATATTGTGCCTCTCGCACTATATGAATTAAAACTGGCCTCACTTGAAAACTAGCCACCAAAGTTTCAACTTCATCTTCTCAAAGCTAAACACCAGTAGCCCGCAACTCATAGAGAAGCGGAACCCTAACCGCTCTCAAATGAGCCAAAGAGACGGAATGATTGCGTCTAAGTGCATCGGCCACTACATTGGCCTTTCTTAGATGATACTCGAGAGAAATATCATAATCTGTAAGTAGCTCCATCCATCTTCTCTGCCTCAGATTTAAATCTCTCTTAGTAAACACATAATGGAGGCACTTGTGATCAGTGAAAATTTGACACTTAGCTCTGTAAAGATAGTGTCTATAATTTAGCGCGAAAACTATCGCTGCAAGCTCTAAATCATGGGTGGGATAATTTCCTTCGTGTGACTTCAATTGCCTAGGGGCATAGGCAATAACTCTCCCATGTTGCACTAACACACCACCCAAACATTGTCTAGAAGCATCATTATAAACCATAAACTCACCACTATCGTCATGTAGTGTCAAAACTGGAACACTAACCAAACGATTCTTTAGTTCTTGAAAACTCTGCTCGCAGTTTTCACACCATTCAAACGAACACATTTCCTCGTCAATCTAGTAAGAGGAGCCGCAATCTTGAAAAACCTTCCACGAAACGGCTGTAGTACCCAGCTAGGCCCAAGAAACTCTATCTCTTTTACACTAATGGGTCTCCTTCAACTCATAACTGTCTCTATCTTTTGGGGGTCTACACTAACACCTTCGGCCGATACAATATGACCTAAGAATCTTACTTTATCTAGCCAAAACTCACACTTGCTGAGCTTTGCGTACAACTGAGCCTCTCTCAAAGTCCGTAAGACCAACCTCAAATGTTTTGCATGTTCCTTTGCTTTCTTGGAATAAATCAGAATGTCATCAATGAACACGTTCACAAATCGATCAAGATATGGGCCAAACACCCTATTCATGAGGTCCATAAAAGCGGCAGGTGCATTTGTAAGCCCAAAGGCCATCACCACAAACTCATAATGGCCATAACGTGACCGAAAAACAATCTTGGCTATGTCATTATCCCGAATCTGCAACTGATGATATCCCGATCTCAAGTCAATCTTCGAAAAGACTTTTGTCCCTCTCAATTGATCAAACAAGTCAATACGGGACAAGGGATACTTGTTCTTCACAGTAACTTGATTTAGCTTCCTGTAATCCACACAAAGTCTCAACATAACATCTTTTTTCTTAACAAACAACACCGGGGCACTCCAAGGAGATCAGTTTGGTTGAATAAATCCCTTATCTAACAACTCCTGCAATTGAGTTCTTAACTCTTTCAATTCGGCAGGGGCCATTCGGTACGGTGTTTGAGAAATATGTGTGGTTCCAAGAAGTAAATCGATCGTAAAACCGATCTCTCTTTCATGTGGAAACAGGCAATTCATCCGGGAAAACTTTTGGAAACTCCTCCACTATAGGAATATTATCCAAACCTACTTCTCCCATACTAGTATCCATCACATTCGCTAGGTAGGCTTGACAACCCTTATTCAACAACTTCCTAGCGGCCACAACTGTTAGATACTTTAGAAGAACCTCCTTTAATCCCTGAAATGTAACCTCCAACATTCCAGGACTTCGAAACATTACTTCCTTCTGGAAACAATCCACCATGGCCTCATGTGCTCCCAAAAAGTCCATACCCAAGATTACATTAAACTCTATCATATCTAAAGGGATTAAGTCAGCTTCTAACACATGACCATCCACTAACACCTCACAACCACTAAACCCAGTTTATCTTCATTGTATCCCCAGATGGCAAGGATACACGTCACTCACTTGGGAGTGGTGAGGATGACACATTGGCATGGAGTGAAAATTTACTTGACATAAAAGAATGCAGATCAATCAATGTAATGGCAGGCTGACCAAAAATTAATAACGTACCAATGACCTCTGGAGAAGTACGACCCTCCTGCTGAGTCATGGCATGCACTATAGCATGAGTAGTTGTGGGACGTTCGCGGTTTCCTCTGTTCTGCTGAGCATTACCTCTATATGGACCCAACATGTGAGTACCGTTACCAGAAGCACCCGCTGGAAACTGGTCCATGGCCTGAGTAGGGGTATACGTGGCTCTCTGAGTCAGGAAAGGGCACTCTCTCTTAAAGTAGTCATGCTGACCACAATGATAACATCCTCCTGACTGATACTGACTCTGCCCCATCTGGAATGACTGACCACCTGAGGCCTCACTCTGGCTACTAGATCATCCATTGAACTGTCTAGATGAGAGTCCACCAAACCGGTTTCTAGGGCGTCTCATACCAAACCTCTTGAATTTGTCTCGAACTCTGGAGCCAGAACTCGAGTGGCTACTATATCCACAGTTAACAGATGATCCAGAAGTAGATATCCCTCTCCTAGGAGGAACTTAATTAGGACCACCAAAATCAGGTAGGGGGCCAACTGCTAACTCCTGTGCCTCAATATGCATAGCAAACATCATGACCTGCTGGAATGTTTGGTAAAACACTGCTGTCATCTGACTCGCATACATACCATCAAGTCCCTTGACAAAGTAATAAATCTTCTCATCTGTCTTGACCAAATCAGACACATAGAACACTAACTCTCTGAAGCGTTGCTCAAAGGCTGTCAAAGTCATACTGTCATCTTTCTTCAAATTTAGAAACTCCAACCTCATTCGGTTGATGTGGGTTGGGCTGATGTCTCGATTCTCAAACCGAGCGAGAATCGGGATTATCACTCATTCGGTACTTACGTCTTTCCGTCGTCTATTTAATTATAAAGCCTTTAAACCATTTAACAGTAGCGGTAAAAGCGTACAATTTGGTCTTCTACAGGTAAAACTGTAAATAGTAAAAGTTAAACAGTCAAATAGTAAAAATTGCAGGTTGTAATTTTGGTTAAATCACCTCACAATAAAACTGTAAAAAAGTAAGTCTACCATGGTAAAAACGAGGATTTTTACCTTTTGTCTTCGATCACTGGTTTGCCGGAAAACCTTATTTTTCCTGCCAAACCAAGTTTCTCAACCTGTAAAATCAGCTTCTACAACATCCAAGCAACACAACAAGCTAAGAATCGAGAGAAAAGATTGAGAATTTACCCTTAAAGTCGATCTCCATTGTTTCTGGTGCTACCGCTGCTCGACTCCTCCCTCCTTGCTTTTGGTGCTGCCTGGGCTCCGGTCTGGTTTCACGTTGAACTCGACGAGGCAGCGCTGGGCTTTCTCCTCCTCTGCTGGTGGCGGTTGCGGCGGCGCTGGCTCAGCTGTAGGTCAGGGTGTGGTCGTCGGAGCTTGGTGAGCTCGATGGTGGCGGCGGTGAGGCAGCACGCGCGTGGGCGGTGGTCGCCTGAGGGTGGTCTCCGACGAGGAGAGAGGGAGAGAGAAGCTGTGTTCGCTCAAAGAGGAAAGGAGATGAGAGAAGAAAGGAAAGAAAAAGAAAAAGGAGAGGAGAAAAAAGAAAGAAGATAAGGAAGAGAGAAGTTGTCTTCGCTCGACGGTCACAATTCGTCGAACAAATTTAACGGCTACGATCTCATCCGACTTTTAAAATAACGAAAAATTTAAAAACGTTTTCTGTAAATCACACATTGAAATTAAATTGTCAAATCACGTCCGTAAAACAGGACAAATATGTAGTGCCGGAAAAACATTTTGTAAATACTTATACACAAGTGACGTTCGCTCTAATATTAAAATATTAGAGTGCATTCCCGACGTATCGAAAAGAAGTTGTAAATAAACCCTAGATGTGTCGGAAAATTAATAAAATAAGTCGGGGTCTCACAGTTTGTTTAACTGTCCAAGTCAGTGTTGGCGAGTTAACAAGAACTGAAAAGGATAGTGGGAGTGCAATTTTTTTTCTCCACATTTTACTTTCAGTGTTTAGAGAGTAAAATTCAGAAATTACAGCAGATGATAGAAAGGATTATGCTTTGTCGGTCATCGATTGGGCTGGAAAAATTGTATTGACAGGAAATTTACAAATTGTATTTACAAGATGACGACTGTAAGCACGGGACATGCAGATGAGTAAATGGAATGCCATCCCTGAAGCCTAAAGGTACGTTATTGTGAAAGGTAAAAAATCACTAATGGTTACTGAATTTTAACATATTTGACACTAGTTACTGACATTTCGAAAAACTAATTTTACTCGCTCATTTTATATATCGTTTGTCACTTAACTCACTCCGTTTATTTAAACTGTTAGAAATTATCACATAACCTATCAAATGCAGTTATTAGAGGGGTATAAATGTTCAACTTCGCCCTTGCTCAATATTTACAGAATTCTCACCAAAATGTATCAAATTTTGCCTAAAACACGAGTGAAATTTTCTCAACTAATTAAGTTTTCCCTCTATATATGTGCTATTGTCATTAAGTTATAATCTATATATGACAATAAAAGATGGTGAAAACAAGTAGACAAACAAGAGATCACAAACTATATGATAATAAACCGTCATATAAACCTAATTTTTTGTTGAAGCTTAAAAGTTAACAAAGATAATAGATGAAATACATACATTTTATAGGCTTATATCAGTCATCAATCATGTATGAAGCCTATCATCAATTTTGATAACAAAAACCCAACCTTAAATAAACAGAGTGAGTTAGTGACAGACAGTGTATAGTGAGTGAGTAAAGTTGGTTTTTCGAAATGTTAGTGAGTAAAGTGTCAAAAATCAGTGACCATTGGTGATTTTTTGCCTATTTGAAATGATAATAGAAATTCCTTTTGCTCAATTGTAACTTATGAGTTTTGATATGAGTACTCTATGATATTTGGTCATATAGGTCACAATATTCATACTTAAACTAAAGAAAAGTTGTCAAAGTGAAAACGGTTTAGAGGAAGTGTAATAGGATTTACAGCCAATTGTGAATTGTGAATTGTAATTGGGTATATGTACAGGTTTCAAGTTGTCTTTTCTTATTGTTTCCGTACGAATTGATTATATAAGATTTGTATGGAGCTGAATGGTAAATGATTCAATAGGCTTTATAAAAGGAATTTATTATGTCTTAATGGTAAATGAATTTTCTCCTGTTATTTTTTTGTTTTGCTGCCTTTCGACTGAATTGGACCGTTATCTGAGACTTATTTTTTGTCTGCTTTTCATATCAAGCCATGGTCATTGGGAATTTGTCTTACTTAAAAAGATAGTAAATTTATTCCTTGCAGTTATTTATTCTCACCCCTCTAACATATGTTATATTGTCTTTTCATACAGAGGTTGAGGGATTCAGTATAGCAGAAGCTACTTTAGGGATGGTACAGAAGCTGAAGTTTCTTTTGGGAACAGTAGAACCAATTTCATTGTGCTTTGTGGAAAATAAGTTGGACAGAGGTGGAATAAGAGCCTATAATTTTGCTCTGTACTTGTGCATAATTTTGTATTGTGTTCTAAGAATGTGCATGCAACCAAACTGGATATATATTTTCATTTATAGTCATCCGTTATTTTAGATAAATTGTTGGTATTCTGCTATCTATTTGACATCATACAAGCAATATCCTTGTAATCAAACATTCATACTTGCTAAGCAGTGACATATATCAGTTCATTAATTGAAATCGCAGCAACGCGCGGGCCTCTTTGATAATATCCAGATCTGTAATGTGATGTATAAGGAAAACTAATAAGTATTAGTTGTGAAGCTGTGTCTTTGTGGGCGATCACTTAGTACCAATGTATCTCTATTAATGAGCCTCGTCTACAATAAGACATTTTTGTCGTCCCATCCATGGTGTCTAAAGTTAGCAGCTGTGATAAGACTGGCCAAGAACTCGACATTTGTAGATGCTCTAGCAGACTTGATGGAGCCATGGATATGGACGAAGGTACGTACATGTTTGTTCCCAGTGTATAAGTTCATGTAGTTGATTATAAAGAATGTGTTTATCTACTGTTTTGAATAATCCCGTGCATGTTCATTAGGAACTTTCAGCTTTTGACTAAAGGACTAACTGAATGCAAATTCTTTCTCATACAAGGTACAAAAATAGACGATGGGGTTGTTCTGTTCTGGGAGGGTGGCTTGGATGTGCGATTCCTTTCGAGATCGCGATACCATGTAGATGTGGAGGTTTTCGCGATTGATGGTTCAGGGGTTGGTTGGCGACTTACTGGGTTCTATGGGTGTCCCTCGGCGTTAGAAAGGTATCTGTTTTGGGGAGTTACTTCAGGATCTTAGTGAGGCATCGTCTCTCTCTTAGGTTGTCATAAGCGATCTGAATGAAATCTTATATGATGGTGAGGGAGGAATTCCTACTAACCCGAATCAGATGAGGAATTGTCAGGAGGCATTGGACTTAACAAAATTAATTGATTTGGGGTGTTTTGGAGCTCCTTATACATGGAAGGGAGGTGATGTTCGTTGACGGCTAGATCGAGCGGTGGCTTCTCTGACTTGGATGGTGTTATAATATCTAGACTAATAACTTACACTAACTTAAATGTTCATGAGTTTGTGGTTGCATAAGTTACATGAGTTAATAGCTATTCGGTTACAAGATATTAAGGCGGGAGTTACACAAATGAATGTGGATGATTATTTGGAGTTATGGTGTCATGAGCTACGGGAGTTACATGAAGCACCATTATAAGAGAGTATTAATGAGGGTTTTTCCTTAGGCCTATAAAAGGAGAGGCCATTTGCTCATTCCATCACATTGAAGCCAATCCAATTTGATCTATCACAAGTATCATCTTTCAAGTTGAGAAGAGTGTTTATTATAAGTTGAGAGTGTAGTGTAGATAACAAAACTAGTGTGAAAGAGTTTTTATTCATGTAGTGTTCTTGAAGTTATGTATTTCTTGTGTATCCATTCTTATAGTGGAAGTTCTTGTTGTTGTCTTGTGGACGTAGGCATATTGACGAACCACGTTATATTCGGTGTTTATTTTTCTCTATCCTTTATATCTTTACATATTTATTTTTGTTACGTTTGAGTTGTCATTCCAATATATTATTTTCCCAACAGATGGATCTGTTCCCGGCATGTGCCTATTCTACTTGGGGTGTATGAATCAGCTGCAGCAATTCGAATTAAGAAACCGTTTCGATTCCATTTCGAATTGTTGTGGGCTAAGCATGAAGGCTGCAAGGATTCTGGGCTCAATTTAGTCAAGGGATGCCTATGTATCAAACAACGTAGAATTTCAAGCACTAGATGGCGTTGAATTCGTGGCAGCGGGTAACATTTTGGAACTAGATTGAGGTGATCCGAGGTCCGCTACAACAGTAGATGTCGTTACCTCTGTCTGAGGAACATGTTTTGTCTGGTAAGTTGGAGGAATTGTTGTGGGCATGAGAGGCTGTACTGGATGTCCAAAGATTACTTGGTTAACAGATAGAGATAAGAACACTAACTTTTTCCATAGACATGCTTCAAACAGGAGAGCACGAAATCGACTTACCAGCCTGTTTGTTGCTGATGGGATTTGGAGTCTAGAGCATGGTAGTACTTTCTTGAAATTAGTTTCCCAAGACTTGTCTTTCATGAGGTACACAGGTGATAGACCTCAATCATGTGCTTGCACATTGAAATAGTTGCTGCAGCGGAATTATACATGAAGACAATTCTGGAAAAATAAAAGAGGCATGTATTATGTCATTATGAGCATGCAGTCTGCTAGGAGATTTGGGCCAAGTGCTTGTCAATTATAAATTTGCTGCAGAAACACCAAAGCAAGTTTGGAATTGAATTCTGTCACGTCCAAAATCATCTTCTGCGTTTTCCAGAAGTAAACATATGAATGAACTTCGGTAATGGAATCTAGACTTGTTTCTGACTATCAACTTCTGCAATTTCAAGAAAATGGCTACCAATTTCTTGGTTATCGATGGAACTCCGCAGTCCATTCCCGTTGCAATATGCTTGGTATTAGCCCAACAAGGATTAAAACTCAGGACTGGGGCTCGGTCCTATATTTGGGCTTACGCCCATATACCAAAACCCTTCACCTCCCTCAATGTTCTTGTCAGTTCATGCCACTTCATATCACAGTTTGCTACACATGACTCATCTACTCTATGTTAAAGGAAAAAAAATAAAGATTTGACTTGTCTGTTTAGATTTTTGTTGTTTCGATGGTTTAAAACCGTTGGATTGAATAAAGATAACATGAAAATGACATCACAGGATCACATTATATTCAATTCAATAGTTTTAAACAATTCAAACAAATCTAAGCAACAAAATTCCAAACAGAGAAGCTAATTTCAAAAATTAAACCTAAAGATTGCATTGTAGTAGTATGCATGATTCGAAATTGATTCGAAATGCATTCGACTGATCCGGCAACCAGAAATGAGACAATGGAGCCAACTCCTACACGAAACTCCTCCGGAAATCCCTACCCTAAACACAAGTTAAAGGCTTTCTGTTTCTGCACTACAGCACGCTTCTGTGTGGAATTTGTTTTCCCTCATAGTCTTGAATACTGAGATTGTGCTTCATACAAATACAACAACTCTCATCTATATATATATGCATATTCTGTACATCTAACTGCTTTTAACATATTAATTTACACGAACATTGAGTAGAAAACTATCCATCTCATTTGTTTTGGTCAAATTTGGACATGCGTGCATGTTTAGACCTCTTTATTTTGTAAGTTTGGCTTTGACTCATATAGGTGCCTTAAGTTACACTAATATTAACTCATGTTTGGTGTTGTATGAGATTAAATGGTAGTTTGCTTGGTTTATGTTTTAGAATGATGATACTATTTAAGGATGACATATTAGAATACCCACACTAGCACCATCTAAAGAGGCCAAAATGAACAATGTATTACGTAAACTCATTTAAATTAGTACTCACTAACACCAAACACAGTACTAACTAAACTGGACTCCTTATTTAACACAGTTTCATTTACTCTGAGCAAACAAACATGGACGCAGGATCTTAATTTCCACAAGTGTAGGAGAATCCAAAAACTTTATCTATTAACTCCAGCCCCCTTATTAATTTCCTTGTGTAATTGCATCAGCCATGCTTACCTTTTTTTCTTTATCATATTTTCCATATATACCAGCTTGTTACGATTAATTGATATATATATATATATATATATATATATCAGAAATTTTCGGGTTGTGGGGCATAAATAATAATAATAATAATAATATATTTGTAATGATATTGGTTCTCGACGAGTGTTATGCGTTCAAATTATTACATGATAGCTAGTCTCATCGAATATATTAGAAAAAATTATCATTCTAGATATATGAAATCAAACAATCAGTCACCGAGACTTTACAATGTTTATAACATAAAATAAGTGACTAGTAATCTTGGCTTTCACAACTCTAATAAATACATTTAAAGGTATGTTGCAAAATTAAGGGAATTCTCAAGCTGATTAAGTGAGTTCAGCCTTGAAGTTCATTTATGAGTGAGACAATTGTCCGTTTAATTTTTTTATTTTAATAAATAATCCATTTGAAATAAAAAAATATATGTAAATATATTGAATATTTTTGCAATGTTAACATATGATCTAGGTGGTCTAGTGGATCAGCCTTGGATCTTTCATTGAGAGGTTAGAGGTTCGACTCCTATATAGTGTATATTTTTGTATTTTATTCAGTAGGGCACTGGTGAGACACTGATGAACCAAAATTTACGACTGAAGGGTGAATGGGGCACGAGCCCCAATTTGTCCCTGTGTGCCTCAACCATCCAAGCTCATTAAAAAACAGATCTAATGGTGTAGACATATCCCTAGAAATGAATAAAAAAGGGATCCCTTAGTTCTATAAGGCAAACTGTCTTTATATATATATATATATATATATATATATATATATATATATATATATTAAGACAGTTTGCCTTATAGAACTGCTAAAGCAAAATCTCTTCAATTGCCCTTCATTTTAATCAAGAAGGGTAATAAAATAACTCTCCAACCCTAGAAACCATAATAGCATATTTCTCCTCTCCCTCAAACTCTCCCGTAAACTAGTTGGTGGAAAAAGAACTAATTTGCTGTTTTCTTCTCATGCGTCTGTATTCCTTCAAAATCCGCCGCTCTATTCTTCTGTCAAAATGTGTCACTCGATCAATGAGACACCCCTGAGGAGAAATCTTCTACATGGTATGTTCTAAAATTATGGAGACAACACTTGGCAAATGTGATCAATCAGTGTGATCAATACGTAAGCCGAGCACCGCTACATCGCCAGATGGGTCTTATAAATCTCCCACTTATATATATATAGTTTTTCTTAGACAAGGATGTCTTTACCTTTAGTTTGGTAAGAATTTCTTGAATTTGCCAACTTTTAGATCATATTTTCTCATCTTAATCATTTAGTTTCTAGATATATATGAGTAGATTATCTCTGCAAAATTTCAGCTAATTTGGTGACAGTTGACGCATTCAAAACTGTGATTTACATAGAAGAACATGAGCGGTTTCGGTTGAACAGATTCGGTTCGTTCATTGTATTTGTACGTTTTCAAGTCCTTAACGATTACCAAATCAGCTGAAAATTTGCAGAGATGATCTATATATATATTGTAAAATTTCTATGCAACACTGAGATATTTTTTATGCAACATGAAAAATTTCAGAGATTATTGTTCAACCAAAAGAAGAACATTGTTCAATCTAGTTTAAGATCTTCAAACAAATTAAATATCATATTGGGTGAGAGGCTACTGGTCATCATTTTTCTTCCTATTTCATAAATTATCAAAGTAGATTGATTTTGAAATTCAGATAGAGACCTCCAGTCTATTGATCGAACTATTGAGGGTCTGAAGTTCCTCAATAGTGATGTAACGAAAATTGGGAGACATGAAATTTCTTAAAGCTTTTACAATTTACGAGGGCCAGAAGTTGCAAAACTTATAAATTGATCAAAACTATATATTGTGATCTCTAATCACACGAGGGCCTCAAGTTCCTTGTCTTATATATTACGTTCTTATGTAACTAGAGGAAATCAGGTGATCAAAATGATGAAGACGCCATGCATTTTTCTCTTTGGTTCTTTATGAGGGAATATCTATTAAAGGTTTGTTTTTGTCTGTTAATGTCTCTGAATCATACGTCTTGACTCTTTAATATACTGAGTAACTAGAGTTTATTCTGTGCGGATCAAAACATATCGACCCTCTTGATCAAAATAGGAAGAAATCTTCTCAAGAATATCACAGAAAAAAACTCTGAAGGAAACCGCGAATCAAGTCATACATGACCTAAAACGGAAAGAAAATATTTACAATTACTTAGACTGTAAGAACCAGTCTAATGGACTCTTTTAATAAACATTTGACGAAATATATTATTTTGGCCCAAACAGATGGAGCAACTATTGGTACATTACACAAGTTTAGATACTCAAAAGGTTAAGATATCACTTTATTTTGGATTCTCAAATATTCAATAATGTTCCAAACCAATAATGATAACCTTATACATCCATAGAATTAACATATATACCGCCGTTTATCCTTTTTCTAAACTAGGGTTTGGGTTTTCTTATGAAACAACAAGCGTCTCCAAAATTTTGTGATGGGTGATATCGATGCGATGGTTGCAAGACTTGCATCTTCTATGACCCTGGCACCTTCGATTGAAACCTAATACAACTTTTGGTACCTTAGTGGAATACTGTAGTTCGTTTGATATAGCTATATATGTGCATCGATTGCGTGCAATAATTTCTCTCATTCCCTAAAGATCCAGCATGCCATGAAATTCCAAACTGTTCGAGAACACAACCATAAGATGACTGATGACATTACTCTAGAATCAAAGGCAAAAGAAAAAAAACATGACACTGTAATCAAGAAAACATACATACAATTAGTTCATGAATCTTAACAAACCCTGTCTGCATTTCAGCTCTTAATTAGTCACCAACATCTTCTGGTTTATATATTTCTTTCTACCAAACCCTTAAATTAAGACAGCCTTAAACCTAATTCCTCTTTTGATGATATCTAATCTTGTTTAATGGACTGAAATCAAGGAAACACATGTTTCTTGAGCACAATTTTTCAAAGGCTATTAAGCTAACACACGATTACAGATGGCTAATATGCAAACATCATTGGATTTAAAATACCCCAAAGCTGATTTTTAAAAAAGTTCCAGTACGTCATTCATCAGTTGTTTTTCTAATGGATAAAAGCCAAAATGATGACATTTAGGTCAATCCCAAGATGGTGATCAAGAAGTAATTTGGCCAAATAAGTAATAAGCATGAACTGCATGGTGGACTATATAGTTGTTAATGCGTTTTTGCTCTTCTTCTTTTTCCTTCAGGTTTGAATGAGTTGTATCTAATCATGCAAGTTCATACTGATATAGTGATATATCATGCATTACAAAAATTTGCAGAACTTGTTGTTTGTCAAATCCTTGATTTCAATGTCAAATCCTTTGTTTACAGTATCAGAATATCTGGATAGAGAAGATTGTCTTAAGATCATAGTCAGTCGGCATATATATTGTTCGGTGTGAAATTAGATTTTCTTTGAACAACCAGGCTTGAGGCGTATCAGTATCTATAGGTTAGGTATAACCTTGATCTTAATGCTTGTTCGTCTTCTGACTTCTTCTCAAACAACTATCGTACAGGCGCTGGTCAGACCGGCAATTAGGTTTTCACAGACCTAGCTGAGGAGCAACTAAGATTTTTCTCCTCTTCTTGCGAAGCGACCGTTTCTTACTCAAACCGGAGTGGTTGAGCATAGCTATAAATTAGGATTGCAAGGCGTTTGCCAAAGAGTTTCTTGAAAAACTGAGGATATTTGCTAAGGTTATTTACCCTAACAATGGTTTTGCGGGTATTCGCCTATAGATAGGGTTTTATGAAGCGGTGGTGTACTATTCTTTCATTGATGGGGCTTGGTGAGGTAGAAGCGGGAACTGCCGACAGATCAGGCTTTAGTGAGTAGTAGCGAGGAATGCCTAAGGGTAGAGCTTTGGTAAACAAAAAGACCCAAAGAATCTTTTTGGTAGAGATGCTCCGAGGGAGGCTTGTTTGCAATGTGCAAAAGTTGTTTGTTGATTGATTGATGATGTGTCTGAATCATACACCTTGACCCCTTTATATAGTGAACACTAAGATTTGTTCTTCTTTGCAGATCAAGGAATATCAAATCTCTTGAAGAATAGACCTTAAGCAACTGCAAATCTTCACCAAACATGACCTCAAATGGAAAAAAAATATTTATAATTACTTAGACCGTAAGAATTGGTTCAATGGGCTCGAAGAGTCAGCATTAGCCAAGAAATATTATTTTGGCCCAAACATAGCCCCCTAAGTCTTGAAGGAGAAGCCATGCGTCTTGACTGAAAAGACCTATAGTCCTCATGCATCGTTTACGTCATAAAATACCACTTGTCTTTGAAGATGATGAAACACATTCTAACGAGAACATACCTTAAGCTCACACTGATCAACCAGATGCAGATAAGAAGCCACACATGCTTAATTAGACATGGTAGTAAGACCACAAGCATTAGTCTTGATAATAATTGATAGCAATGAACCAAGAAAACTTAACCCTAAGGTAGGCATAATTGTTCTTCATGTAGCCAACTTTTAATGAATAAAGAGAACTCGAACCAACCACTTACTGGTTGTTTTATAACTTGACGTTGTTCTTCAACACCACAGACTCCAAAATGAACAAACTCCCTTAAAAACAAATTTCAAGAAGACTAGAAAACCAGTCCCAAAATAAACTTTATAAAAAACTGATGATATTTTGCTGCTCATGATGCCTACTTTAAGTACGATTTGCACCATGCTTGAATGATGATTCTGATTGATTCTTAGCTTGAGAATGTAATACAATATATGTACTTGAAGGATTGATGAAGCGAACGACCAAAAAAGCCCAGGAGGATGGCACAAATGGTCTCCCAAAACAGCCCCAAGAAACTAATTTTCTGGATATTCAGCTTTTTCTTATTATTTGGTCGACTTAAAGAGCTTGTACCTTGAGTTTCTCATGGTATTTCTAGATGATTCTTGATTCTAAAATGCTCTACAACATCCTAACTTGATATATAAATAAAAACCCCAGTGATAGGTACATGTTAAGATGAAGAAACAAGGCCACCAAAACTAATTGCAGAGTAGTTTATGGAAAAATGTTTTTCAAGATGCCAATTTATAGACCTCGTAACTCACTCCTCAAGACAGCGAATGACATGATTCATTTTCATAATTGTAGTCCAATATACTAGCTTTAAGATGGTGTATGTCGTACAAGACTTTACCCCATGGAAGGAGGTGCGACTAAGCCATGAAAATGGCTAAAAATAAGTCAAATATGAAATTTCCAGATTTTTTCTATGCAGGGGTTGACTTGCTTAATGCATTCCATAGGCTTCACTTGTGATTTATGGACAACTGAGCATCCTAACATGTTCTTTAACATTAGTAGTACATGTGTGAATCCATGGATGCTCGACTTGAACCTCTAGGAACCTTGGAACCGTCTTGCAAATTAGTACCTTGAGATACCAAGTTTTCTTGAGTCTTGACAACTTTTTGCTGCTGCTAATATTTTTAAAATAATAGACCATAGGTGTTGACCTTGTATGGATGTTGATCAACCTCAAAACAGATTGATTAAATAGACTTCAAAACTAAAAATTGATTTTGGAAAACCACAAGTGTTGGTTCAAGAAATAAGCGAATAATACTGAAACTCTAAAAGTTTCAAAAAATTTAAAAATTTGCCTCATGAGTTGGCAGAATATGTATAGTTTAGCCTCGTAGTTTAATTAAGTGCAATGAATGTAGTGAGAATAAGCCGGTTAAACTGATCTTGCATATCTCAAAAATATGCCTTCTTTGTACGCAATGAAGCTGCATATGTAGAGTTAAAACTTACTTCTTTGCATGATTGCACTAATTTGGCTCCATGAATGAGAATTACAAGCCTTCTTGTGGTGATCAGGCACAATAAAACTTGTGTTGTAACTGTGAATGTCGTGTCAAACAATATATAGACATGGTCTTCTTGTATTGTTCTCAACTCTGTCTCCATTCTTTCAAAAGATATCAGAGCGTCCTTTAAACTCCTTCTGGTGAGTGTCAAATTTTGCCTTTTGTCAACTCAAACTCCTCGAGCTCTCTAGTAACAACTCAAAAAGTTGTTTGTAATTGTCACAGAAATATATGGTTGGCAGCCTGCAGCCCCCCAGTATAAACAATAATGTTGTCTTTGTACAATGACTTTTGGAACGTCTCCGCTGCTTACATATGAAACTTGAAGCCCCCCAATATAAGAACAATCCAACCTCAGCAAAAACCTTCGTCTTATTTTGTTGCTACTTTCTGCATATCTGACATGCATGAGGCTCCATAAATACTTGAGAAACTTGAGTAGATGTCTGTCATGCCTTTAATTTCAACTTTGATGCACCATTCCTCCAAGACATACTATATATGCGAACATTATGCCAAAACCTTCCTCATATCCAGTTGCTAGATGTATAGAATTTCATCTCCTCATAATCAACTTCGCATGCACGGTAACTGACATAAGTAATGAAGAATATTAAAGACCATAAAACTTGGTTTTTGAAGTACTAGGCCAATGAGATCCGGTATTATGATAACGTCATAAAGCCAATGAGGTACGAGCTCTCTTAAAACATGAGATGCATGTCTTGGTTTGTATTAATGTCCTCCATATGAACAAAATATTCCACTTGTGCAGATTTAGATGACTCTACCGTGGTACAGAAACTGAATCTTGTGAAGTTTCTCTGCATGATACCATTGGTTGGAATATAGTGATGCCGTCTTTGAATTTTTAGCCACATGTGTTGGCTAAATTAAAACATTGTTGGCCAATGCTTCAGATATGAGGAATTATAATTACACTTCTTCTCAACCTAACCACTATCGAAAACGGCTGTGGAGAAAATACACAGTTGTTTTCCAAACTTCTGAGAAAAAGAGGCCACATATATTGGCACAAGAGAGAACAACATAACCTTAACACTACAAGGATTAGCTTTATGAACACCATAACATACTTAGATGGAGTCTTGATCTTGAAATCATCTTTTCCTCTTAACTAGATCTTCTTTTCGTCTATATCCCTGCAATAAGTATCCTTATATATGCACATCTGAGAACCCTCAAGATTTATCAACTCGAACCACTTTATACTGATTTCTGTCCATATGTGCACCAAGTTTTGGTGTCCGAAATAGAGTGAATAGAGGATAGCAAAACTTGAAACAAGCCCCCCCAAGTATGTAAGCATGAATAGAGAACATTCTAATGTGCATTCGTCGAGCTATTAGTGCCTGCAAATGCATTCTACATAGTCACAAACACAAGACACAGATTCTCGAGCATTCTGACCTCTCGGTACTCAAATTGCCATAACTCTTTACCGGAATGTCAGAATCATGAACCGTAAATCGCGTTAGAAACTAGACATCCATACCTTTACACCAATATGTAGCTTGCTTACTGATTCGATCAGGATCTTTCAAATATATATTCAAATTTACTATACAGAAGCTGCCACTGAAATTGGTTGAACTGCAACTGTTTAGTTTTGATGTCCATAGTTAGGCGAAGGAGGATAGCGAATCTTGAGTGTCAAGCTCCTTAAGCATATAAGAACATGTATAGAAGGCACAAGTATACATTCGCCAGCCAAAAGAGACCTTCAATGCCTATTTGCGCATGCATATACGCATGCTGCCAATTTTTCGTTTATCCTGACATTCCTGTCTTCATACTGTAATAACTTTTTACTGGAATGTCGGAATCACAAGCCGTAAGCTCCGTTAGAAACTAGACATATAGGGCTTTCCACACATATATAGTTCGTAGACTATTTTTTAGTAGATCATGACCAGTGATTCAGTGAAGTTGCTACACAGTAGTGTAGACTTGAAAACGTGCCTTCGAACCTTCTGGGACTCAAGATGCCATAACTCCTTCGTGGATCGTTGAAATTGCAAGCCGAAAATTACGTTGGAAAGTAGATATTCAAGGATTTTCATGCATATGGAGCTTGCCTTCTAATTCTTCCTGGATCTTCCCAGTTTATTCCAGTTACAACACAGAAGCTGTTGCTGCAAATTTACTAAACTGCACTCTTGTTTTAAATCTTCTTTTGTCTTGCATTTTCTGGCAGTAGGGCAGCAATTTTCGAAACACATATACTGTTTCTTGCATATAAAACCTCAGAAATAGATCTCTAATAATATAGGATAGAATTCAAACCTCTGTTAGGTAAAAACATTGTCTTGCATTTCAGCAAAACTGATAGATGCATTTTATGCAACGTTCTTAATGTATTTCCGACCATATTTAGCTATGTAATTCCTTTAGCAATATTAATTGTAACTTAGTTTTTGTTTTTAGGTCTCAAATAAAGGCATAGATCACAAGAGAAGCCAAATAGAAGAAATCTTGAAGGAACAGGAATTCATATCGTGCAAGGAAAGAATTCAGAAAATCTGCCAAAAATCATTAGTCAACTTCAACAGAGGATTGCGACCAGCTCACAATGATCCAGGAGATGAGCCTTATATCAACGGAAAGCTACAAGAGTCTACTTTCCAGAACTTTTTACGGATTGTTAATGCCTATTTTTGTGAAGACTTTATGACTGACAGTTTTAGTGACTGAAGGTCAGTCTGTCCAAATTTCTGATTTGGACCAAAAGTTCAATTTCAAAGCCCGGACCACAAAGGCAAGTCCATGGATGAAAATTATGGTTTTCTAACCCTAATAATAGCTTCTTATATATAAAAGGAGGACTTGACATCATTCTAAGGAGTTTTAGAGACATCTATCATTGGACGCACAACATCAGTCCATTGTCGCCATCATTTTCTCATTCCCCTTCTAATGTTTTATTTTATTTTCTCTATGTTTTTCTAGTAGTCTTTGATAGTTAGGGCTGCATAGCCCTAGACATATGTAAACCAAGATTTTGATATTGATTTTATTGTTTCTTGGATATTGAATGTTTGTTGATTCATTGGTTTCTCATTGATAAATTCTAGTTTCGTTTATTATGGTTGCAAACGTAGTAAGCATGCTAGGGTTTTATTGCTATGATTTTGTGTTTTGATCATCATGTCAAACATATTATCTAGAGTAGCACATGAGTGACTTGAGTCTCATTCATATGAATTAGCATCTAGGTAGATTAGGGCAACATCAATACCGAAATTGCCTAGCTTTATTCATAATTTTTTTTTATCTTAATGACTTCTATGTGAGAGCTGTGGGAGAACAACACTCTAGGTTCCATGTTAGAAGCTAAGTTAAGTTGAAAACATCATTTTCTTAACATACCAAGTAAGAAAGGTTGATAGGTTAAGTTCAACACATCATTGGCTTAGCTTGGATAAAAACATTCGATTGAATAAGAGCATGTAGATTAAAAAATCTTTGATGAAATATGTTCTAGTGGTGTATGGTTGTTTCTAGCTATTGTTTTTCTTAACTATTTCAAAACCCAAAAATATTCTTTTATTTTCGTAAGATTTCTGTCCTTTGTATTGTCGAATTTATTCAGTATAGTAAATCAACTCCAAAAATCGTGAAACTTTGTCAATAGTAAGTTCATCGAGTCTAGTTAGTGTCTGTAAATTTTCGTTGTATTTAGAGTAGTTTAGAGTCTTCTGCCGATCAGTTCTTTCTGACTGGACAGATTAGGTTTTTAAGTTTAGATTGAGTCTTAGATTGGTGATTTATATACAATCCTTTGCGGGAGACCCCTACTTTTCTATAGTACCATCGACAACATAATTGTGATTATAGGGTTTATTTATAAGTCTATTTTTAGGCTTATCAAAAATACAAAATCTCTTTTTGTATTTTTTGTTTTTCAATACAACAGAATCGAAACGTACACGAACCAAAAAACTCAAAAGCAGAAGCAAAGAAGCAGGAAACTCAGTATGATTAGTTACCCTTCCTAAGGCCACGGAGGGGGCCACCAATGCTTCACTCCAAGCCTTGACGTTTTGACATTGGCGGCATGAGATTCTCTTCTGCGAGAAACTCCAAGTATTGAACAAAGATGTTTGGTGGCATCTACTTGAAAACTCTGAAGTGGCTCCTCATAGGGCCTGCTGCATAGCCCCTCATGCATCTTCATTGTTATTTGAAAAAGCATGATCATCAATTGCACCTTCACGGATGGCTCGGTGTCCAAATCCGCCTTGTTGCCGACTACCATGTCGTGGTGCATGTTTTGTACAGTTGCAGCCACCAATTGACTTTCATAATAAACCACTTGCTGGTTTATATCTTCAAAAACAAGAGAATCATACAACTCGAACTCCTGCATACGAGACTTGCTGATATTGAAGCCAAGAATTAATCTATAATCACCATCGTATTTATCGTAGGTTGTCTCCATGTTAATATCAAAATAACAATCACCACATATTTGTGACTTAACTTCTGCCTCAGACATAGGCATATTCCTGCTATAAATATCATTGAGGACTATCTGTAAGGCTTGGCCTGTGTCCATTTACAAAGTATCATGCACGAACGGAATGACTTCGCCTTTGGATCAGCTTTGTTGATTGTCGACTTCATTGCTGTGCTCCTCATGAGATTCATCACAAATTGACAAATCAATTTTTTTTTCTTACATGACCAGAGAAAAGATTTTGTCACTAGATTGATCAAAAATGGATACAACCTCTTTGGCGAGAGTTTCTTCTTTAACTTTAGGTTCTACTTCTTGGGATTGTAAAACCTCTTAGTTAGTATTGCAGACTTCATGATTTGTTCCACTTTGCAGCTTTGTGGTCTTATCATTGGCTTCTTTAATTTCTTAGTTAGACTGATCCATGGAACCATTAACCCGAGCCGCGGTTGCATTGATTTTCTCAAATTGCACAATGATAGCCTTCGATATCTGTTTCGACTCGTCGTCCATGTTCATATTACTACAGCCAGCTGACTACACTGATTCTTCTGGTAATCATTCGAAATGCGAAATCATTTCTTCTACAATCCTGACACGTTATGTCCCACTGAGCATGCCAAATGTTCGATGTGAAAATAGATTTTCTTCGAACAACCAGGCTTAAGGCATGCCAGTACCTATGGGGCAGGTACAACCTTAATCTTGATACTTGGTGGCATTTTGACTTCTTCTCAAACAACTGTCGTACATGTGCTGGTCAGACCGGCACTTAGGTTCTTCACAGACCTAGCTGAGGAGCAACTAGGATTTTTCTCCTCTTCTCGCGAAGCGACAATTTCTTACTTAGACCGGAGTGGTTGAGAAGAACTATAAATCAGGATTACATGGCGTTCGCTAAAGAGTTCCTTGACAAACTGAAGATATTTGCTAAGGTTATTCACCCTAACAATGGTTTGCGGATATTCGCCTACGGATAGGGCTTTATGAAGCGGTGGTGGACTGTTGACTCACGGATGAAGCAAGGTAGAAGCGGGAACTGCCGACGGATCAGGCTTTGGTGAGTAGCAGCGGGGAATGCCTATAAGTAGGGCTTTGGTGAACAAAAAGACTCAAAGAATCTTTTTGGTAGAGGTGCTCCAAGGGAGGCTTGTTTTGTAGTGTGCAAAAGTTGTTTGTTGATTGATTGGTGATGTGTCTGAGTCATACACCTTGACCCTTTTATATAGTGAACATTATGATTTGTTCTTACTTACGGATTAAGGACTATCAAATCTCTTGAAGATTAGACCTTAAGCAACTACAAATCTTCGCCAATCATGACCTCAAGTGGAAAGAAAATATTTACAATTACTTAGACCGTAAGAATCGGTCTAATGGGCTCGAAGAGTCAGCATTCACCAAGAAATATTATTTTGGCCCAAACTTATATACACCCAATTTTCTTCCGAAAATTATTCAGTGCAGCTTCACTGTCCGTGACCCGTCCAATTCACACCGTCCGATCATCTCATCACCGTTAGATGTATGTACTATTCACTTTTGTTTTTTCTGTTTTTTGTATTTTAACGTTGTATGAAATACTCTCCCATTTTTTTCTTCTGTGGACCAAAAGGAAGGAAACACTTATTTCTTAAACAACATTCATATGAAATTAGCCCCATACCACAACTGGGTAGTATGCAGCTGGTTTTGCTGCTTTTGCATACATAACAGAATACAGGTTCATCAAATCGAGTCATAAACTCATTGTTTGAACCCTTATTATGGACAAGAACCAAACAATAAGGCATGCAATTGACTCAATCAATCGTATGTCAAATGGTCAAGAACCATAGTGGTCAAATATAAAAACAAACTTCTTAAACTATTGAAATCACGAGGGGGTCATGTGCTGTATATATGTTCTTACTAAACTATAGTCCTATCACCAAAGACGGCACAACCTCACAACCAAACCCAGACCAGTCCTCGAGGCCTTCACCTTCATATAACAAAGCTGAGCTAAGTAGTACACTAGTACTCACAACCAATCATACTACTGCTTCATGCACTCACTACAAGCTTATTTTAGGGCTCTGAATGCATCACATAGCATATTCTTCTGCAAAGAACAAAACCTGCTCGATCAAGTGTTTTATCACCTAAATATTGTATCTATCTCCTTGTGTAAGCCCTCATCACTGTTACCCTTTTGTAACACACCCTTTTATACCTAAAGACTGCATGCCCTTTCTAATTTAGATTATTTTGCACATGCAAAAAAGAAAAGAAAAGTATAAATTGTCACAGATTAGACCCTAAATCATGCCATCTATAACCACTACATGACAATCTCATCATAAACCCTTTTCAGATTTTCACCTCTATGCTTTTGTTTTTGCCACCTTTTAGCGCACTAAGGGAATTTGATTACAAAAATACCAAATTCCCTTGTCTTTAGCAGCCTTTTGTAGTACTACCCAGGAGATAGCATTGACAACTTTAATTGCATTTAGCACTGTGGTAGTGTGGTTTGCTCTCAATCATGAATGCCATGATGAGCAAGGTGGCCTCTATTTCTTGAGCTTCACATAATATTTAAAAGGAGTAGTTGGAGGCCTTGTATATTTTCTCTTGCACCAAGAAGGTTAGATACATGTCAGGGAGACCCATAGTAGCATAGTCCCATAAAAGCCTCACAAAATCCGTCTCTTTCTATC
This sequence comes from Comarum palustre, assembly GCA_951800085.1. Lineage (NCBI taxonomy): Eukaryota > Viridiplantae > Streptophyta > Magnoliopsida > Rosales > Rosaceae > Comarum > Comarum palustre. Next base: position 10,287,922 of record OX637574.1, read on the forward strand.
TTGCAGTTCCGCACACCAGGGTATTAGTCTCTGATAGAATAGAATGGCTCCAACGAGAGAAAGGCCCTCTAAACGAGAAGTGATGAAGATAAAGTCGTTGGAAGCTGTTATGAAGAACCCGAAAAGGGAGGTCAATAAGGGAGCTTGGACAGCTGAGGAAGATCAGAAGCTAGCTGAGGTTATTGCAGTTCATGGTGCCAAGAAGTGGAAGTCAATTGCAGCCAAAGCAGGTTAGCTTCAGGGTTAATTAGAACAAGCAACTTCCTCAGATTATATATGTATGAAATCAAGAGCTTGATGAGTTTTTGTTTTACAGGGCTGAATCGGTGTGGTAAGAGTTGCAGGCTAAGATGGCTGAACTATCTAAGGCCAAACATCAAGAGAGGCAACATATCTGACCAAGAAGAGGACTTAATTCTCAGGCTGCACAAACTTCTTGGAAATAGGTACTTGGACGAGCTCAAGTCATCTCTTCTTTGCTTCTCTGTTGATGATGCTTAGTAAATCCCATTTGACTAACACGAACATAGTTTGCTTAATGTTGTTCTAATGTGTGTGTATGAACTTCTCAGGTGGTCTTTGATTGCCGGAAGATTACCGGGTCGAACAGACAATGAGATAAAGAACTACTGGAACTCTCATTTGAGGAAGAGAATAAACCAGATAGAGAAACAAAGATGTACTACTGGAGAAGCTGACGATTCAACAAGACAAATCCAAAAACCAAGTAGCGGATTAGGTGAGAAGAATAATATCTTTGGAGAAATGAAACAAGACTCATCATCAGAAGAGGGCACCACTACTACTACCACTACCAGTGATTCTAACAAAGGAGGTGGTGATGATCATGAAGACTACGCAAACTCAGACATTGATATTGATGATTTCTTTGATTTCTCCAATGAAGGACCTTTCAATTTGGAATGGGTCAACAAGTTCCTTTACTAGAAATGATGGTGCTAGATGATGCAGTTCATGGTCATCAATCAGGGTTGTATGTCACTAAGTCATATTTTACCATCTTTCAGCTTCACATTTTTGTTTCTTTTGGTCTATATATTTGATGAATCTGGTAGAGTTCATGTGGATGCACTGGAACTGTAAATCACTAAAACTTTGGATGCTCCTAATCATGATTTTTGTGAATTAATTCAACTCTCCCTCTCTCTCTCTCTCTACAGTCTTCTACATTTACCAATCTTACCTCTGCAACCTTAAATTTTCAAGAATAGTGATATGATTAAGTTCAGTGATGACAAATGAGGGTCACTTACTTCCCAGTTGCTTATAGAGATCCTTATAGAGTGGAGATGGTACAGTAAAGATAGAGAATAGTAATAGTAAAAAGAGGGGGTAATTGTCTCTATTATTGTGGGCAATTAGTTAGAGCATATACTTGTGATGATGACACAAAAAACTACATGGGTTTTTCACTGGCAAAAGTAGAGTTCGATCAACTTAATCCTATCACAAATTGTTCATTCTTTCTTTGTAAGAACAAATCTCTTTGATACTTTAAACTAAGTTGACACAGCTCACCGACAAAACTATTCAATGTCACTGTATAATTGCAGTCCTACTTAGATTTGTTAAGATATAGAGGTCACAATCCTTGATATTAATCAATCCTTATTAGCCTTAACAAATGAATCTGAATTGACCAAGTCGTTCACTCGTGAACTTGTGAAGACAAACAAGTTCAGATCCTGTTAAATATACTCTTTGTTTAGATAAAACAAATTCTTACAGAGGCAAATTGTCCATCAGGTTCTGTATAAAATGCTTAGTATATACAGAATAAGGGAAACAAATTTAGAACAATTGGGAAAAGAGAAACAATTAGTAAAACATTAGGGTGCTGATCTTCTTGATTATGACATTATGCAGTGTAAGATCAACACATAAACTAAAAAACTATTTTGGCTGTGCTGCAGTTACTTAAACTTGAAGCTATTTTGAACATTGATAGAGCCTCATGTCTGAAAACATAGAAAGACTTTCACATTGCAGTGTTGATACACAATATAGAAAGATGTTCTAGATGTTCATTGACAAAATGGAAAACCATTTCTTTGAAAATAAACTCCCCTCTAATCAAGACATTAACATCTGAGTCAAATCATGATCTAATCAAGAAATCTGGCCCTTACTGTCTGAATTATTGTTCATCATGCTTGAACAGAGATCCAAATTTAGGGTGGCCAAGAAATGGTGCTACCACATACCTCTATCAATACCTAAGAGTTTTACTTAAAATTCTATAACCCAATCTGTCTTTTGTGTCCCTTATTGATTCTTTCTGATAATGAACACACAGTGATGACTGTTCAAAGCACTATTTATGTCTAAATAGAAATACTTCAATTCATTTTCTGCAGTACAATGTAGGGAACCTCATACCATCAATAAGTTGAACAATATTGAATTCAATACGTGCATTTAGATAACACACCTAACAAGAAACTGACAGAATTGAGTGCCGTCTGTGGATTTTAAAGACTTTCAACAACACAGAAACAACATATCTTGATATGCAGCCCAGAAACCACACACCACAGCCACTTAAACAGGAACAAGCTTATCAAATTTTAGCACAATTCAGAACTGTCCACTACCATGGAGCCTGCTGTAAAACTTCAATACCACAATCATTTGATATGGAGATGTACGATAACAGGCTGGCGATATTGATCAACTCCATCATTGTCACTTTACATTTTTAACAGATGGAAAAGCATTAGATAGACAAACTAAACTCACTATGATTCAAATTGTGAATAAAGGTAAAGCTATTGAACAGGACCATCATATATCAGCGTTTGCCTTTACATCCAGACTTGTTGAAAAGTTACATGCCCACCAATTGAAAGAAACAGAATATGTACAGAGAAAGAGTCGGCAATATCATTGTCTCCATCAGCAACTCTACCATGTGGTCTCATAAAGTAACTAATTCTAGATATACTAAATATTAACACTTATTTAAGAGTAGTAGTGACTCTGGATGCATTCATAAATGTGGTCTGTTACATTATCAGTAGTGATATGTCTGCAAACAACCACACTGATAGTTAGCCCCACGCCATGGAACAGGCATAGTTGACCACCAGTTTACCATCAAAACCAAAATTCTGCAAAATCAGAGTACAACAAAAAACTAAAAATGGATAGTTATAGATAAAATTGGCTACTTGATCGAAGTTATTGTTTTCTAAAGAGACGTGAACAAAGTAACAAATTTATTCAGAGTTTTCAATAAAACCATTTACACAAGTCACTAGATACTTCACCATTGTTCACCTCTGAAGTAAAATCAAATGACACATACTGGCAGACCATTTTCCCCATAAACTGTTGGACCTTCTAAAACTGAAAGAGAACAAATCATAAGTTCAGAACAATAGATCAAATCTATTAACTTACATTATACAGATCCATCACCAATTCATCTGGGTTTGGCGAGAATGCACTATTGACATACACAAACTACAAAAACCAGGAAAATTAGATCAGTACTCTGAAAAATATCGGCTAATATAATCTAAGGAGAAAGAACCAAAGAAGATGAAGAGATCATTTACCAATGTATCCCGGTGAAGTTGCCTCCTCAAAAAGTCTATCACTTTAGCAAACTTGTCCGTTCCATGTATCTGTTGTTCAAGGAGAACTAAGTTTAACACACATTGCGACACTAAGCATAAACAAAATTTCAAATTTGGCACAGAACAATTTTTGGTACAATTAAAAGCAGTATAATGAATATTTAGATGTCCCACAGCGATATAAAGTATTCACTTCTTCATTCAAGGTCTAATTCAAGAAAGAAGCAAACACACTTAATCTTTCCTCATTACGCAATTGTGCATGTAATTCAAGAAAGAAGCAAACACTTAATCTTTCCTCATTACGCAATTGTCATTACATGCACAATGATCCTTTCATCACAATGTAACCAATAACTTATTCACTAATCACAGCGAAATGTCCTAAACGCTAAATCTTTCCTCATTACGCAATTGTCATTACATGCACAATGATCCTTTCATCACAATGTAACCAATAACTTATTCACTAATCACAGCGAAATGTCCTAAACGCTAACAATTATGAAATAATTGTTGTAAAAATCTACGAAACTCAATTCAATAACGATTACAGGTTGTAGATAAGCAATGGCAGGGAAACACATCCAACACAAAGAAAGGGGGATAAGATTTATATACCTCATGGAATCTAACAATTGAAACTATGCTTATGGGTATTTCAAAAACACAATGTTGATAAAAGATCACGACAATTTCAATCTTATATAAAAATTTCATAAAAATCACACCTTGAATTTCGCTTGCTTCAGTATAGGGGCATCACCCGTAGCTCTGAGATGAATAACAACTGCAGCAAATTGAAAACCCAAAAGAACCCATAATCATACAAATCCAAATAACTAAGCTGATCAAACAAAATTGAAAACCCCCAATTGAGGACTGAAAAAATGAATGGGTTTTTCGTAAGAGCAAAAAAGATCACCCTTCTTAGCAGCAGTGGGAGATTCCGTGGTAGACATTGGTATCAATACTGAAAATCTCAACTTCTGATGAACACCCAGTTTCGAATTGAACTGAAATTTGTGAAGATTTTTAGGGTTTTGAATAGAGAGAGTGATGGAATTGAAATCGATTTCGTATGGTGAACAAACTTGAACATTGTTGGTTGGGCCAACCATATTGAGCTCTTTTAAATCAATAAATGACCATATTATAATAAATTTAGCATTGATCGCCCAATTTAATAGTCTTTTAGTTAATTTGCTATGGTATTTATTATATTGTTAATTTATTATTTTATCTTTTTTGTCATTTTTCTACCTTAATTTTCATAAATTTGTCAAATTATTATCCAACCGTCATATATGCCTTTTTCTGTTAGGTGTTTCGTCAATTTTTTTTTCCTGTTAGATGTCTTTCACGTGAGAGAATTTTCATAATTTTTAATTCAAATTGAGTTTTTTTTACGATTGAATTTGTCTCTTTAAATTCTAAACTTCATTCAAGAAAAATAAAATAAAATAATACATAGATTCCGATAAAAAAATACATCCATGAGACGAGAAAAAAAAACAAAGAACTAGGTATCAATTCAATCTCATGTATGTGTTTTTCTCGTCTCATGGATGTGTTTTTCTTTTTTGATGGGAATCCATGTATTATTTTATTTTTCTTGAATGAAGTTCAGAATTTAAAGAGACAAATTCAATTGTTAAAATAAACCCAAATTGAATTTAAAATTATGAAAATCCCCTCACGTGAAAGGCACATCTAACAAAAAAATTTGAATTCATGGATGTGTTCTTCGTTTTTGATCGAAATCCATGTATTATTTTATTTTTTCTGAATGAAGTTCAGAATTTAAAGAGACAAATTCAATTGTTAAAAAACTCAATTTGAATTCAAAATTATGAAAATTCTCTCACGTAAATAGCGCACCTAACAGAAAAAAAATTGATTGAACAACTAACAGAAAAAGACATATATGACAGTTGGGTAACAGTTTGACAAATTTATGAAAGTTAGGGTAGCAAAATGACAGAAAAAAAAAGTATGGTAGCAAATTGACAATATAATGAAAGTTAGGGTAACAAATTGGCTAAAAGCCTTTTAATAAAAATCTCTCTCATATGCCAATTTGAACAAATCGTTATAGAATGACAATAACACTCTTCATAAATATCAACCACAAATCAATTTCTACCTACTCCGACTCAAATCTCAGATCCAATCTCTCTCTCTCTTTGTCTCGATCTACAAACATCTCTCATCCTTGCCTTTACCATCTCCGTTGACCTCAAATCAGCACCTCTAAAGCCATAGATCCGAAGTTGACAACGTCAGTGAGCTGACAGCCTTTGATCTTCCAATATGCACCACGACAACCTTCGATCTTCCGCCACATAACACGACTGCCTCTGATCTAACGCTAGCGACGCCATCAAGTCCTTCCACTTCCTCCTAACCAAGCCCGTCACCTCTTCTCCCTCACATTCCCTGGCCACCCTCATCTGCAAGCTCTTCGACGATTAGTAACTAGGCTGACGTCCATGATGACCACGCATGTCACCTATTCTCCCTCACCCTTCTCGGCCACCCTCTTCTGCAAACTCTTCGGTGATTAGTAACCCGATCGATGTCCATGATGACGATGCAGCGAAGCTTTCTACAACAAGTACGGCGACATTAGAGCGATGCAGTGAAGCTTTCTGCCATAAGTACGAAGATTCAAGTTGACCTTTCTGCCACAAGTACGACGTCGAAGCGATCTCCACATCCTCAATCAGTACTTGAATTTGATGAAATATTAAAGTTAGTATACTTGGATTTGGAGTATACATGGATTTAGAGTATAATGATGTTAGTATACTTGGATTTGATGTACACTGGGGTTAGATAAACTTGGATTTGGAGTATACTGAGGTTATTAGTAGACTTTGATTTGATGAAATACTAAGGTTAGTAGACTTGGTTTTGGAGTATACTGGGTTAGTATACTTGATTTTGGAGTATAGTAGGGTTAGTAAACTTGGTTTTGGAGTATACTGGGGTTAGTATACTTGATTTTGGAGTATAGTAGGGTTAGTAAACTTGGTTTTGGAGTATACTAGGGTTAGTAAAAGTAGTTTTGATGTATACTGGGGTTAGTAGACTTGGTTTTGAAGTATACTAGGTTAGTAGACTTGAATTTGGAGTATACTAGGGTTAGTAGACTTGAATTTGGAGTATATTAGGGTTAGTAGACTTGGTTTTAGAGTATATTATGGTTAGTATACTTAGATTTGGAGTATACTGGGGTTAGTAGACTTGTATTTGATATTGATGTAGCCCTCAATAAACTTTATGTAAAAGTTTATTGCCCTTAGTAGAAAAAAAATCGACGAAATTCTGGCTGCAGTAATTTTCCGGTGGCAAAAGTTTGGCGATGGTGACCGAAATCTGGCAATCGGAGTCCGGTGACCGGCAATTTTACCCTTCAAGTATGTATAAGGAACAAGGGTAAAATTGTCTTAAAAATATTATTTTATTATAAATTTAATAAATATTTATATATTTGAGCAGTACACCTTATATTAAAATAAACGTTTGACTTTTCAATTTATTAGTTTGAGATCTGACATTTTTTTATACGCAAATGGTCATTTTCCCATCCAAATTTTATTTTGGACGTCTTAGAGTTAGGTTCATGTCACAATTCCATCATTTTCATAAACGCAAGAAAGTATTTAGCAAAAATAGCTGCTACGATTTTCATTTTATTTTCCATTTTTGAGAAAACAAGGTGGAAGGCTGAGGGCCCCAATGCATCGCGGTCGATTCATGTAAGTCTTGATCAGTGGTAATGTACGCACGTGCAAAACGTCTTGAAGAGTTTGAAAAACATGCATGACATTTTTTTCATCTCAAATTTATTTGTTCTATTAAGCAAGCTTTCATTGTTTTTCCTTGAACACTCGGTGCCAAACTTCGACTCAACTTCTTAAGCGATTCAACTTCTTTAAGGACGTCATAAATTCAGCTTCGGTTACAATTTAAGATATATAAGACATTGCTAAATAATTTGGGTCTTCAAAATTTTTCAAAAGACAACAACGTAAATAAAATTCAGTTTTGATTTATCAACCAACCAATGCAATCTTTTAAATGCTAATGAACTTTGGTTTTTTTTTGAATAATGGTTGTGTAGCGACCAACAAGTTTTCATTAATGAAACTTTCGAATACAGAGGAGGTGTGGATGAAACCTAGACCCTTGATTACAAAAACATCTAGAATAAGTCTCGAGATAATACCGAGACTCTACAAAGTACGTATATTCTAACAAGAACTAATTATCAAAGAGTACTATTCTAATTCTAATGACTACACTATTTGATTTGTCACAACGGTGACATAATAGAAAGATAAGTAGATACATAACACAATTACATATCCTAGCCTAACATCTAATAATTTATTTTTCCTACTATGTTGCAGCTGGTAAAACATAAAAGTATCGTCTAAAAACTTTTGAGAGTTTTAGTTACGTACCAACAAAACAAAGTTGGGAGAGTATTAGAAATAGATCTAATTATAGTCATTTTGTCCATACTAAAATTACTAATCTAAGTGATTTTCTTAAGCATATCCTTCACAGTTGACTTATCTATAAATCAAAGCGTCTTGGGTGCACTATAATGTGTTTAAACCATGCAAGTTAAATGAACTGTTAGATTACATTTATGACACTATTTTTTTTAAATTAAAACTAAGTATAATTATCAACGGTTGAGATTTGCTAATAAATACTTAGTTCACTTACACACCTTAGTGCATACAAGAATTTTCGCCTATACACACTATTATTAGATTAGTAAATCACAGTTTAGTTATCAATCAAAATTCAGTTTACAAATACATCATTTATACATTATCTTACATATTTAATGACAAATATTAACAAATTAGGACAAATTGATGTCCAAATGTCATCTGTTACTATAAATTTTACCAAACTACCCTTCTATACATATTTAATTCTCTGTTGACGTGACACGTTGCTACTGCCGAGTTGAAAGGTGTTACTGCCTGCGATATTGCAAATTTTTTTTCTGCAATTCTCTGATACTGATGTGACGCGCTGCTACTACCGAGTTTTAAGGTGCTACTATCGGGTCAGGAGGTGCTACTGTCGGGTCGGAAGGTGCTACTGCCGACACTATTTCAATTCTTTCCGGCAATTCTTTGATGTTATCGCACTGCAACTACCAGCACTATTCTAATTTTTTCCATCAATTCTTCGATGTTATCACACTTCTACAACCCGACTCTACTGTTGGTGCACTGCTACTACCAGATCCTAATGCTAGTGTGCTGCTGATGCCAACTCTAATGCTAGCGACTATATATTCTTCTTCTGCTACTGCCGACTGGATACCTACTATTTTGGTCTGCTGCTGCTTAATGAACAATAGCATCACTCATTATCACAATCCATTTGATCAAATTTTAAACTTGAAAGATATCACTGCCAAAAGCCCAACAATCCCAACCTCAATTCAATAGTCCTAAGATCAAACTACTTAAATTTTCCCAATCACAAAATCTACTTAACATGAAGATTTGCAACAGTAACACACAAAACCTGAAGATTTGCAACTGCTAAAACCTGCTGCAAATCCGCTACTATGAAAACGTACTGTAAATCTGCTACTGCTGAATGTACAATAGCATCACTCATCATCACTCCCAATTTGATTTTATTCCAAATCACACAGATCTGACTAGAAGCTTAGAATGATATAGATAGAAGAAGAAGAAGAAGAAGAAGAAGAAGAAAAAGATGATGATGATATGCAGTGGTGAGGGAGAGAGAAAAGAGATGAATGAATGTGGTGGTATATTTTAATAAGAACGGAGACATTTTTGTTAATTACATATAAAATTCGGATTAGCCTAGATGTTGTTTCATATTGAGTCTGGCTCAAGTTCTAATTTGTATAAATATTAGGATAAGTGGTTTTTTATGTATAGATATTTAGCCAGTAGCTTAAATGTAATTCTCTATTCTAACCCAACCTTATTAGATCGAGTGATATGCTTGGCATGATCGATCGATGTCTTAAATTATGGTGCAATGTTTCCTAAATCCTAAGATAATCCAAAAGTCTAAACTGTTAGTTACAAGACTTTTGTTTTGGAAGCCATTGTCTTGATCGACGAAAATGAGAAGACTTTTGAACTCGATGGCTTCCCAACATGTGCCAGATATATATATTTCCCAAGAAATATGATTAGTTTTCGAAAAGTTTAGGTGAGAGTTTGGTTACGCTACATCACCATCGTCAGGGCAAACCTGTAACTTTAACCATGAAGGACTTACAGTGGACACGTACCTGTCACACTAGCCTCCAGGTATGGATTTCCACAGGAGAATTTATAGATCGCGAACCAACGAGACCTGTTGGTAGCGGGAATCGAACTCGGATGGGTCTCCACCACAAGATATATATATATATTTCCCAAGAAATATGATGAAGATGTAAAATATATAACATGTCCAATATTATAAGAAAGCGTGTTGGTATATACAACTTACAAAATGCATGTCAATGTCATTGAAAAGAGAACGAACCACATATATATATCAGACCAACTGCAATAAGATACATAAGCCATACATATAAAGAGCTAATTTAAGTCAATAATTTAGGTAAATTAGTTCTATTACGGGTAACTTCTCAACCAATGATTTTTACACGTTTATGAACACATTATTGTTGACATAGTGATTGATTCAATTATATGTTAATGTGTAAAATAAATGTGATAAATTTGTTGTGAACTTTGTAATTTTGGTTCAAATAATTATATTTTATGTCCAGTTAATTGTAAGTAAGAGTATGAGATATGTTAAGGTACATAGACAACCATAAAGAGATTTCCGAAATTTGGCAAGCATAATGAAACTCGGACGTATTTCTTTTTGTCATAAAGAATATTCTCTACTCAAATGGACTTTTTATTGAAATAACTTGATCCCCTGATCGATCGCACTGACTACCTTTATTGCAGTATAAACATCACAGATGGAAAATGCAGATCTGACAAGATGACGCAGGTCGACTGTTTCGATCAAACGAACAACCGACATGCATGTATTATTTCTGTTATGTGTATAATGCTGATGTCCACTCTAGATCTGGTTAGATTCATCTTAACCATAAGGTAATTTCTAGCAGATGCATATTTACATATGTAGATATACTGACTAGCTCATGAGAGCCAGCAGTCCAGTTCAGATTCGATGATAGGAGTCATGGATGATTGGAAATCTGGGCCATGCAGCTCATGATGATCATGGTCTGCACAACTGGTACTAATAGCAGCTTTAACACCATCTCCTCCATTAGCAGTACTAGTACTACTGCTGTAGAGCTCAGAAAAATCGACGTTGAGAAACTCCGAAAGGTAGCTCTCATCCATCTTAAAATCTACCATAAACCCGCAAGAATTACTGTTTTCGTCATCATTCTCCAGATTAAGGAATGGGGAGAAATCATCAGCTGGTTGGTGATCGCTACCAGCAGTCCCCCTCATCCAAAGTGTTGGATCATCATTATGGTTGACCGGATCATAATAATCATGGTTCAAACAAGGTGAAGCACCTTGTTGATCAGCAGTAGGATTATTACAAGTCCCCTTATCCAATTGTGACTGGTGTGGCAAGAACACTTTGGTGCACCTTGATGCCTTGGTGCGGAAGACGTTTGTGTTCTTTTGCTGGGATTGATGATTTGCTGGTTTGTGGTGAGTGATATTGTCCTTAGAATTAGTCATGGATAAGTGATCTTGAACTTTCTTCCCAATATTTGTGTTCCAGTAATTCTTGATTTCATTGTCTGTTCGGCCAGGAAGCCTACCCGCTATCAGAGACCATCTGCACCAATTGCTAAATATGGTAAATAACAAAAACATAAATATTGTGCACATTGCTCTTAGCCTTTTTTTAGTAATTGATGGAAGAAAACATTTTTAGTAAGAAAAGACGTGTACTACGACGTCTGGAGTAACGAAAGAGTTTATAAATATTATGACACATTACGTGTTGAACTGTTATGTCACTCATCGCTACTATATATTTAAGCAGACTGAAAACAACTTAAGTTATTAAGAATTTTTTCCTTTCACAACCATAAATTCTTCAAGGTTACAACAACTACTCCTGGTTAGAATTATTTTTTTAAGCATCCACCCAAAATATATAAAAGAAGAATATAGAAGGACCAAACTGATGATGCGTGATGACAACGTACTGGGAATAAATCATCATCACTTATTGATTGAAGTGTGGATAGTTATTTTTGATGATTAATATAGGGCCAAAAATTAAAAAAAGAAAGTAGAGACCAACCTGTTTCCCAAGAGCTTATGAAGCCGGATAATGAGCTCTTCTTCATCCCGAGTGATGTTTCCTCTCTTGATATCAGGTCTCAAATAGTTCAACCATCGCAGCCTGCAACTCTTCCCACATCTCTTAAGCCCTGCAAATTAAAACCCACAAAGCAGCAGCAAACTTAGAATCATCGGCGTAGCGGCAAATGCTCGTTAGTTTTCTTCTTAAAAGAGTTGTGCCACAATCATACCTGCTCTTTTGGGAAGGTTTCTCCATTTGCCTTCACCATGAGTAGTTATATACTCTGTGAGAGTTTTGTCCTCCATAGCTGTCCATGCTCCTCTGTTTAACCCTTCCTTTGCACAACAAGGACTCCTCCCCATTTGTAAGAGGAAACCACAACGTGCACCAGTACTCTTGCTCTCTCTAACTTTGCAGTTTTGTTTTCTGGGGAGATAGGGAGAATGGGAGACCGTCTATATATGTAGCCTCACTTAGGAGGAGGCCTTGAATATAACATCAAGGGGGTCCTAATCATTCACTATAATTAGGTTTATTTTCAAAGAAAATGTGGTAGTTTATTAGGTTTGCATGTGAATCTATATTGTGTGCCTAACTCTGTTTTATTTCCAGTATTCATTATAAAATATCATCTATCATTTCTTGGACATATACTTAAACTAATTTAACTATATGCGCCTGCTTAATATTCACCAAAAAAATAATTAACCATAGGTTCTTGCTTACACAGTTACGATTACGAACTCGATGTCATTTGTATATAATATCTATATCGACCTTGTATTTTAATTTTATATTACTTAGTTTGAATATTTTTAGCATTCGTCATGGTAAGTATTTGCCATATATATGTAAACGATTGCATGAATCTATGATCACCACCTGCCCTTGAAATTTAAAAATTAAAGGAGAAAATGGTGCTAGAGATGGTGCGTCTCATATGGAGCTCAGATGCTGGCTGCGCATGCGATTTGCTTCCTTCATTCCTTCTTTCCTTGCTTCTGAGCTAGCTAACTTTCTCACACGGGTCTTGAAAGTTAGCTGAAGAAAAACAAACACAAGTCTCGATAAAAAATCTTACAGTCAAATCTTCCACAATGTACGGAACAATCAAAAATATATGGTATATATAGAAAGAGCTATATAGCTAGCTAGAATATTCCAGTGCTGCTGTCTTTGTTGATGAACTGGGAGGCACATCAAGATATCAGTTTCATAGTTTCATATCTAAAAATACATAATAAACTTTCAATTAAAGCGCGCAGTTCTACACCTTGTGCGTGTGAATGTTGTTGGTACTTGCGAGCTAGAGGTAATGTGATCATCAGAGGTTGAGAGCGGGAAGTGTGAAAACAGTTCAAAGATGAGACAGATATGTTCTAGCTTGCTTCGCCTTCACTTTTATTCTAGATTGATCTTGCTTAATTGTATTTCCCAATATACTAAACATAATCTAAAGTACTCCATATACATAACACAGGTTGGAATTATAGTAGCTACTATATATATGCACTAGTTTGAGAATCGCAACCACGTCTTAACCCACGTAGTAGTTTTAATAATTAAGGTGGACTTTGATATATGAATTCATAATAATATGACACAACTTTGAGCCACCAACATGTTTGTCATCGATCGTCAGAGGCGCCTGCAGGTAGCTTCTGGTACCATTCCGATGATTGAAGAGGAATATACGTACCAACTGATGGATCCATACTTCGATGGTCTCACCACCTTTAGCTTTTAGTACGTTTTTCTTTTCGTGAATGGTGAATGTGCCTCATCAGCAAAACTGGCTTTCATTGATGTCGTGAACTGGAGAATAGGACTGATGAATTCCTTGGTCGATCGAGCAGCTTTCTGTGTCGTTTGTTTCTACGTATATGCATGTCCACTGTCACAGAGTAGCAGGTATAAATGACATTGAATCGAAGCGCAATCAAGTTACTTACTTGAGGATCGATCGACCTAGCTAGGTACTTATTCAAAAAAGCAATCGAACATGAATCATGCACATTCTATCGTATCTCAATACTTCCAAATCTCTTAATACCTAGTACTTAGAATATTAAGCCGTAAACCGATGGCTTGATGCATCTCATGCGTATGTATGATAGAAAAAGTCTGGTCGCAGTCTCCATTTAATGAACTAAAGCTACAATATATTGCAACTTAAAGTCTCCAAGTTAATTGAATTGGTTCAATTGTAGTCGGTCTCCATGCATGTAGTCATAAACTAGCTCGAGACCACACTAAACTATACCATCTTGTGAAGTCGAAAAAGGGAGATGCTAAATATATAGGAACGTGCCAATAGAACCTTCACCTAATTAACTTACATGAATAAAGATGATGGTGATGGAAATTTCTCCCTTGCATTTCCTACCGTCCAATGGTATTAGCCTTTACTAATAATAGCCGATTGTGACATCCAACTACATTTTAACGAGTCAGATTCCTATTTAGAAACTCGTTTACAATTGCAGTGGATGTCGAAACGCAGAGCCATTTTAGCTCAACTATTTTTGTTCAATTTCTATAAGTGGAACAGGTCATCTCTATTCTTTTCCCTAAATTTGCTGAAAAATTAAAAACAACATACAGGTCTTCCATTATATTGTAAGTCATCTGTACACGCACATGTTTGGTAAAATTAGACTACAAATCCAAGTTTACTTTGACAATTTCATCATTTTTTTGGTGATGGGGGATTTTTATTCAAATAAGAACAAAAGTACAACAAGATAAGCAATATATTACATACACAAACAAACTCAGCAAGATCTGGAAACTTCAATCTAGTTTAGAAATCTACACTTCAACCCTATACACAAAGACGTCTTCCATGGCTGACACAGAGACGTCACCAGATTCGTTGGCGAAGGCTTAAAGCTCAATCGAACATGTCTCGTATATGCGCAGCAGCATAGCACACATCGATAGATCTCAGCAGCCCTAATCTCTAGACCATACAAAACATCTGTTGGAAAAATTGTCTAAAGGATCATTGATTAAACCAAATAATTAAAGTGATTTGTATTTTTAATTAGATGATTGGATGCATGAATTTGTAATCCTTGTAATGAGGGCTATAAAATCATGCATTCATATGCATAGTTTGGTTGAGAAATTGTCACCCAAAGATGGTTTGTTCAAATGAGAAAATGAGCTTTGTCCCACATTGGAAAAGTAGGAGAGCAATAAGGCTTTAAATAGAATCCCACACCTTGAAGGTGTAACCATGACAAGCACTCATGCTCTCTCTCTCTCTCTCTCGCGCACAGAGGGGTGGTGTAAATCTCATGTCGGAAGCCTAATTTCTTCACTTGGACACGAATGCCACTCAAATTAGTGGCCTGAGAGCCTAGTAAGTGTGGTTATGACTTTGTAACAGACCTATTAAGTTTGATTATGATTTTATAACAGACTTATTAAGGGCTGGTATGTAACAGACAGAAAGCCATCAATTTATAGATGATTCCCAACACTATATAAAGACCACCAATCCTTCATTCTGAACACACCAACAGAAAACACTTCTCTTCCTCTGTTCCTACTCAGTTTTCTCAAAATTCGGTGATAGTTTGAAGACACTTCCTAGTTCGTTGAAGCTCTTGTTCGTAGTGCAACAACTTGAGCTTGATTGTATTTTATCCTATAAGACCAAGCAGTATTGAGGTCCTTACACCGATTGGGACGTCGTAATTCGTCTTAAGGACACCGTGTGATACACGGGACTCGACAAACTTCCATTGGTTGAATTCTTCTTAAATCCTCATTCTGTTATTTTATGGTTTTGTTCATGTTCATGCAATTTGATTAATTAGAATTAATTTTCATTATTTCATTTTCTAAACAATATAATCACCATATTTTCTAACACTCTTAAGACGAATGATTGTTTATATTTCTGGAAAATTATACTAACTTGTGTATGTATTTTTTAGAAAAAAAAAAACCTAAAATGACTAACGGAAAAGAAAATGGCTTGGGTGGTGACAATGGTGGTGAGAACACCATGCAAACGGTGGTACCTCCAACTGCAGTTGTTTCCGCACTACCCGTCTCTCATGCTGAGAAACCAGAGAAGTTCACTGGAGTGAATTTCAAGAAGTGCAAAGATGAAGTTCTACTTGATCACCTTGCACCTTGGAAGATTCCTTACTGAGACGGCCCCCGTGCTCACTGATGAGGAAAATGATGACTTGCAAAAGGTTGCTACTGTGAATGCATGGAATAGCTCTGATTATCTATGCATGAACTATATCCTCAACAGTCTGTCTGATAATTTGTACAATGTACATTCATTCATAGACCGCTAAAGGCTTGTGGGGGTCTTTGGAGAAAAAATTTAAAACTAAGGATGTTGGGGCCAAGAAGTTCATTGTGGGACGATTCCTTGATTGGAAAATAGTGGACTCTAAGACTGTGATGAGTCAATTCTATGAGTTTCAATTGATCATGCATGCAGGCGCGGATCCAGGATTCTAACCTTGGGTGGGCTTGAACTAGTTAACCAGGAAAAAAAGGAGAGAATCTCGACGGTGCGAGAGAAATTTTGTCACGCCCGGACCCAATTTTACCTTGCTAAACCTGAGTTAGGACGTGCAGGACCCATCCCAATAGAGATCTACTCGAAATCCCCCTTGAGAAGGGATAACTCTTTTTCCAAATCAAATTCAAACAGTCCAAACGGTACCGGAATAGATATCACCGCCGGTGGTTATCTCGATTCCCGCATTTGGATCTCAAACCATTCATTTGGAGGACCTAGGGTTTCTAATAATAATTGTCACTGCACCCGAATCTCGGTTAGGCTGCCTACGTACCATGTCCTCAAGGATCAAGCCACACGTAGCTCTTGTGTAAGTAACGCCCTAACTGGGCTAAATCCCGCTTTTCTAATTATCAGTCGATCTAAAAATAATAAGGATAGCAACGCCTAATGCTTATCCTGAGTTTAACCTCCTAAATGAGGTATACACTGACCAACTAACTCTCGGGATTAACCCGAACATAACATCAAACTTATATAAAACGCACATACATAAACAAACATGATATAACGGCAATCGCACAAATATAAACAACATTCACGCATAAAAAAATAATATAATGGCATCCACGTAAATTGATAAATCCTCCAGGGATATAAAGGTAATTCAAATCTCAAATGACACCCTTGTAATTAGCCCAAAACTGTCAGGACAGCATGGTCATTTTAGCCTTAATGGTAGTTCGTAATTAATCTGAACTACTAGGGGCATTTTAGGAAAATTCAGCCTTAGTGGCAGCCCCTGTAATTATACAAATCAACCAGGGGTAGTATGGTCTTTTTAACCTCAATGACAGTCTCGTAAATATACAAATCGGTCAGGGTATTTATGGAATTTCTGCCCTAGTGGCAGCTCTATAATCATCTCAAATTACCATGGGTATTCTAGGAATTTTAACCCTAGTGGCACCCTTGTAAATACCTCAAATTGTCAGGGGTAGTTTTGACATTCTGTTCCTTGGTAAAACATTAAAAAGGAAGTTTTACCGCGGTAAAAACCAGAGTTTTTACCTTGGATTTTCCCAAACCAGCTTCCATTAACTGTAAAGCTAGTTTTACATCATCCAATCATTCAAATAAAGAAGAAAATGAGAGAAAAGATGGAGGATTTTATATCTCAAGGTTGACCAGATCGGATCTCCGGCAGTCTTCCTCCAGCGAGGCGTTCTCCTCCTCCTTCACGCCTCTGAGCTACTCCTGCAGCCACCAAGAAGCTCCTTAGACGTCCCAAGGTCTTCCTCTCGTCCTGTCTCGCCTCGATGCAGAGAAGGCATTCACCCACCTTCCTCTCTCCTCTGCTGGCCTACCACTCCGGCGGCACTGGCTCAACCCGAGGTCAGGTAATGACCGCCGGAGCTTGGCAGTTGTGATGGTGGCAACGGTGAGGCTGCACGCGTGCCGGTAAACTCATGGAGCGGAGCTCCCAGTCGGTCGGGGGAGAGAGAGAGAGAGAGTAAGTTCGAAGGAGGAGAGAGAGAGTCTGTTTGATCCGGTCAACCCCCCTATTTAAACGAAAATCAATAGCCTATATTCAATCTTACGAGTCCAACGGTCTAGATCTGCCAAAAATAATTACCGGGAAAAGTAAATAGATATTTTTCTATTTATTTTTACCGCACGGTAACAACACATTATCCCGCATAACTTTCGCATACGAACTCCGATTAAATCATAGGACATATCCACGAGTTCGTATTAACGTCCTCTACATCTTTCCTGAAGAAAACTTCCTCAAATTCTCGACTTATCGCAAAGTCATCTTTTTACGGTAAAGTAATTAACATTTATTACTTCCGTAAATTGAATCAATTCATAACAAACAGCTCGTAGCTCCGGAAAATCTTCTGGACATACCGGAGGACTCGTATTAACATAATCTACCCCTCGGGAAATTTATTTTATTTTCTCCTAGAACCGAGAATATCTCGATATTAAACTCGAATATTAATTCGGAGAAGATTAACAGCGCGGTTACAACCCTCTGTAACCCGCCTAATCCCGGTAAAAAGGTAAATCTCGAGACGGGGTGTTACAAATTTATTAATTGAAAACAGGTATACCTAGTCAGGGGAGGACATAATGAGTCTTGCCTCTCCAATGCATATATAATTGAACTATTAAACTAAATATGCAATGCGATACAAATACGAAAGCATAAACTAGCTAAATCTAACTCTACGAGTCAATGAAGCTTCAAACACTTCAATCACCTCATCATTGCTAACAGATTCAGCATAATCTTTCTCAATATGAAGAACCATACAATCACCAAGCATCTCATCTCCCATTTTTCTTCAAAATTTATTCTTAATGATGCTTATAGCTGAAAATGCCCTTTCAGTTGTTGCAGTAGAAACAGGAATAGTCAAAACTAAACAATTCTTAATGATGTTCATAGCTAAAAATGCCCTTTTAGTTGTTGCAGTAGAAACAGGAATAGTTAAAACTAAACAAACCAATCTATAAAGCATAGGGAAAAACTCAGACTTTCTTGTTTGAACCAAGGTGCGGCACAAGTCAGAAACAGACTCCAAATCTTCAAACTTAGGATCACTAAGCATATCTACCTTATAAAATGCACACTCTGATTCTAGAGCATACATTTCACCATCATCAAAATTAGGGGTGGGCGCGGTGCGGTGCAATACGGTTTAAGGCCAAAACCGCAGTGCAGACTGCATTTTCGGTTTTCTAATTTTGCAAACTGCAACTGCATTTAAATAAATGCAAACTGCATTTTCGGTGCGGTTCGGTGTGGTTTGTTTTAAATCCCATTAAATAGTTAAACAGAAAATCCCCAAATCAATATCAGAGATATCAGAGAAAACCCCCAAACTAATTTCATGTCATCGAATAATTCAGAAATTGTTGTACCCGTATCTCTAGTGAATAAACTTTGGGCTGTTCCCTTTGCTCATTAATATTCTTAACATCATAACATCAATGGACTAAACTAGAGTAAGTGCAAACCTGCCATGTGGACTCATAACATCAAACCTACATTCACCTATTCTTAACAGAACCTCAACACATGAACATGATTACAAACCTACATTCACCTTTTCTTAATAGAACCTCAACATTTGAGCTGAAACATTACAGACTATTCATGATTACAGACTGTTCATGATTATTGTTCATTTACAGTAAACCAGGACCTTTCAATCCTCAAGTGCATGTTCATAACATCTAGACCTTAGGCTATCGCACAACTCATATCGCACAAAGTAAATTCAAATCAAGCTACAAAATTCAAATCATTCTGATTATCACACTTAGCTAAATGAGAGAGAGAGAGAGATTACCAGGGAGACTGGGAGAGCAGGGAGACTGGGTGAGCACAACGACGTAAACAGAGGAGATTCAAGATTCAAGGGAGATTCTGAAGGGAGACTGAATCGATTGAAGGGAGACTGAAGGGAGACTGAATCGACTACAGGGAGACCGAAGGCGAAGGGAGACTGAATCGATTGAAGGGAGAGTGAATCGATTGAAGGGAGACTGAAGGGAGAGTGAATCGATTGAAGGGAGAGTGAATCGATTGAAGGGAGGGTGAATCGAGTGAATCGATTGAAGGGAGAGTGAATCGATTGAAGGGAGACTGAATCGATTGAAGGGAGAACGAAGGACTGTGAGGGGCAGAACGAAAGACTGTGAGGGGCAGAACGAAGGGAGAAGACAGAACGAAGGGAGAACGAAGGGAGAAGGTAGTGGACTGAAGGGAGAAGACAGAACGAAGGGAGAAGGCAGTGGACTGAAAGGAGAACGAAGGGAGAAGACAGAAGTCACAGAACGAAGGGTCGCGGCTACTGGCTAGGGTAAAAGCTGTATATATGTATATATGTAAAATCGGTTCGGTGGGTTTATTTCGGTGGGTTTTATACTCGGAACCGCAACTGCACCGTTTGAAAACGGTGCGGTGCGGTGTATGAGCAAAACGACGTCGGTTTGCCTAACTTCGGTTAAATTCGGTGTGATGCGGGGGGTGACTGCATTTCGGGCTCAAAGTGCCCACCCCTAATCAAAATCTTCAGGATAAAATTACTTTGCAAGATTGCAAACATCTTCACATTTAAAATTCCTGAAATTTTCATGAGGATCCAAAGTTGAACTAAGTATAAGGAGTTCTGATGATTGGTCTGAGAATCTTCTATTCAACTCACTCAACTGAAAATCAACCACAACATTGAATACTTCTATACGGTAATAATGCTCAAAAGTAATAAAATTCTTTTGTTGGCAATCACGACCTGTACCATACTTATAAGAAGCAATCATGTTAGGCATATCAAGATCATGCTTTTCACAAAAAGATTCCACATTACTTACCAAATCAGGCCAACCTTTATCTCTCATATCTTGAAGAAGCTTCTAGATATTAGTTCTTTGAAACAATCCAGTAATTTTTTTAAATCGCTTTCTAGGTCCTGGATTCGACATTCTACTCTAACAGAAAACACCTATTAATTAACAAATAAGAATTATATTAGACACACTACTAGTTCATTCAAAAATCATATAAGAAAACACAGTCAGTCACAAAGTAAATAAGTAAGAGATGACAAACCTGGAAGCCTAAGAGGCTAAGACCCAATCCAGTCAACACACTAAGTCACTAATCCAGCAGCAAGAACAAACCTCTACGTCTCTGCCCAAAGCTCTAACCCAGCAAGACAAAATTCTGAAAATTTGGAGAAATTGATGAATATGATCTGTCAACAAATTTTGAGAAATTGATAGTTCGATACACTTAATACACATTTAACCCAACAAAATAACACAGCAAATTGATTGAATTCATATCATAAAATGAAAAACATAGCAAATCAAACAACTGAAATTCAATAACCAGACTTGGTTACTTACAATCAATAGAGGAAAAAGAAGAAGTAAGACCGTCACTTCGTTAGAGAATGAGAAATCGAAGAAGAGAGGCAAGTCTGTTGATAAGGACTCGGAAGAGATTTGCAGAGGTGCAGAAGAAGAGACAAGAAAGTTAACTAAAGGTTGCGGTTCACGAAGAAAAAAGAGAGGAAGAGATACTGAGATGAGAAAGTGAAGGTCACGGGGAGGAAAAAGAGCAAGTTGGGTGGGCTTCACAAAAATACAATAAATATATACATAGGTTTTTTTTCCAAAATTCTTGGTTGGGCTTGAGCCCAACCGAATTTTGAAGTGGATCCGCGCCTGCATGCATGAGATGCAAAGTGAAGGAATGAGCCTTTCTGGACCAGTTCAAGTAGCATGCTGCATTGAGAAGTTGCCCCCTTCATGGAAAGACTTCATAAACTACCTTAAACACAAGCGAAAGGAAATGAGCATGCAAGACGGGGAGGTCCGTCTTAGGATTGAGGAAGACAACCATGGAAATAAAAAGAGGAACTGGATAAACACTGCCAAGGTCAATGTTGTTGAACATGACCAAAACTCAAGGACCAAAAGGTTCAAGGGCCAGGGGTCCAAACTTGGCCTAAGAGGAGGTGTTTCCAAGAAACCAAAGTTTGAAGGCAAGTGCTTCAATTGTGACAAAGTTGGCCACAAGTCTATGGATTGCAACAAAAAACGTGAGATTAATCTGCTGGAAGCTGTCACCAAAGAAGTTGGCGACATTAATTTGGGTGCTATGATGACTGAGGTGAACATGGTGGATTCCAACCTCAAGACCTGGTGGCTGGACACTGGAACCACTAAGCATATCTGTGCTGACAAGAATATGTTCTCAACCTTTGAGTCTATTAGGGAATGGGAGATTCTGTATATAAGGAATTCTACTACCTCTGCAATAAAGGGGAAAGGAAAGGTAATCTTGAGGCTAACCTCTGAAAAGGATCTAACCCTGAACAATGTCATGTATGTTCCGGAGATCTGCAAGAACCTGGTGTCTGGTGCGTTGCTAAACACCAATAGGTTTCGTATTGTCATAGAGTCTGACAAGGTTGTTTTGTCCAAGAGTGGCATGTTTGTTGGTAAGGGATATCTCTCTAATGAGATGTTCAAAATGAATATAATGACTATTGTCAATAAGAACAATGGAGCTGGAGCTTCATCTTCTACTTACATGATTGTGTCTTCTAATTTATGACATGGCAGATTATGACATGTTAACTATGATACCTTGAGAAGGTTAATGAACATGGAACACTTACCAACATTTAAAATCGACTCTAATGATAAGTGTGAAACGTGTGTTGAAGCTAAACTCACTAGAACCTCGTTTCAAACAGTGGTGAGAAACATTGAACCCCTAGATTTAATTCACACAGATGTGTGTGACTTGAAATCAACAAAATCAAGAGGTGGTAACAAGTATTTTGTCACGTTCATAGATGATAGTACAAAATACTGCTATAAAAGCGAGGCTATAGAGAAATTTGTTCTTTATAAGAATGACGTTGAAAATCAAAGTACTAAGAAGTGACTATGGAGGTGAGTATAAATCACCATTTGCTGACTTATATGCTCAGAATGGTATTATACATCAAATAACTGCGCCTTATTCACCACAATCAAATGGTGTGGGCTGAAATGAAAAAATTGCACCTTAAAAGAAATGATGATTGCAATACGCTTAAGTTCTGGGCTGCCACCTAACATGTGGGAAGATGTCATTCTCATGGCTAGTTACCTTTTTAATAAGGTTTCCAAAAAGAAGGCAGAAAATGCTCCTTATGAATTTTGAAAAGGAGTAAGGTATTTATCCCTCCTTCTAAGGCAGAAAAATGGGCCAAAGACGGTTGACTGTGTGTTCATTAGATATGCAAAATCATACTTGAGAACTGGTGGATCTTCCACAGGGTTGTGAGCCTTTAGATTACAAATGGGTCTTTAAAAGAAAAATAAAAGCAGATGAGACCATAGACAAATACAAGGCAATACTTGTTATAAAATGATACAAACAAAAAGAAGGTTTGGACCATTTCGACACATATTCTAATGTAACGAAAATAACCTCTATTAGAATGGTGCTTGCCATCGCGGCTTTGGGTAAGCTAGAAGTATATCAAATGGATGTAAAGAATGTTTTCTTGTATGGGGATGTAGATGAGGAAATCGACATGGAACAACCTGAGGGTTTTCGGCCACAGGTCAAAGAAAGAAACTGTGCAAATTGGTAAAATCTCTGTATGGCTTAAAACAAGCTTCAAAACAATGGCATGAAAAATTTGACAATGTCATGATCACCAATGGTTATAAAATTAATGAATGTGACAAATGTGTGTATGTGAAAAATACACAAGATGGATATGTCATTTTATGTCTATATGTCGATGATATGCTCATTGTGGGGAGCAATGAGAAGGTGATCAAATCTACTAAAGATATGTTGCGATCTCGGTTTGAGATAAAAAAAATATGAGACTTGCTGATGTGATTTTAGGGATAAAAATTATAAAAACATCGGATAGTCTTGTGTTGAACCAAACACATTATGTGGATAATATCATTGGAAAATTTGACAAGGAAGGCTCTGGAATTGCCAAGACACCGGTAGATGTAAATTTACAGTTGTCCAAAAACAAAAGGGAAAGTCTCCCAGTTAGAATACTCGAGAGTGATTGGGAGTCTGATGTACTTAACAAGTTATACAAGACCAGACTTGGCTTATGCGGTGAGTAAGCTAAGTAAGTATACTTGTAATCCAGGGGCTATGCACTGGCAAGCCATTGGAAGAGTATTAAAATACTTAAGATATACTCGTACCTATGGGTTGCACTATACATCATACCCAACTGTCATAAAGCGGTTTACTAATGCAAACTGGATATCCGACATGAAAGACTCAAAGTCTACTAGTGGATATGTATTCACACTAGGTGGTGCAACAATGTCATGAAAATCTTCAAAACAAACGATCATAACCAGATCCACAATGGAATCTGAATTTGTCGCCCTAGACAAATGTGGAGAGGAGGCCGAATGGCTACGTCAATTCGTTGTGGATATTCTAAGGTGGACGAAACATGTGCCTGCAATATGCATACATTGTGATAGTCAGTCAGCTATTGGTAGTGCACAGAACAAGATGTATAATGGTAAGTCTCGTCACATACGACGACGACATAACACCATTCGACAACTAATCTCAACTGGAATTATTTCTATAGACTATGTGAAGTCTAAGGAAAACATTGCGGACCCGCTGACAAAAGGGTTGAACAGAGAGCTAGTTGATAATTCATTGAGGAGAATGAGACTAAAGCCCATGAAAGAATAAAATCTTTATAGTGGACACCCAACCTAGCTGATTGGAGATCTCAAGAACTAGATTCAAAAGGGACAACTAAATTGTAGAGATTGTGATGGATCACTGTAGGGATTCGCCTCATGTCCATTCCTATGATGAAAACAGTGATGCTTGTACGAGATGAGGTAAAGCTAAAAAGCTTTTAATGATTCTTATGCGTCGGTAAAACTGAGCGGAGTAATATGAGTTACTCTTAATTAAGAAATCACCTATGTGAGAGAGAAGTGGAGCCGCTTCTAAGGGAGTTGTTGAGGGTACAACTCTTGTCAAACTATTGTAGAACCAGGCGCGTGTCCAAGGACAAAATGGACACAATAATGAGAACTGGAATGTGCCAGGGAGATTTCTGTGTGGGACATGCCATCATTTACACAAATGACGGATAGTTTAAAGACATCGCGTCTACAATTTACTTAATAAAGTAAGCATGTTTCCATAAGGGAGGGTTCAAAGGCTCATAACCTACGTATCCTATGCAGGTCTCAACCGTAGAAAACTATCACCAAGTCTAACGAGTCTTTTGGTGGCCAATTTTCATTCATGTGGGGGTTGGAAAAATGATCTAAAGGACCATTGATTAAACCAAATAATTAAAGTGATTTGCACTTTTAATTAGATGATTGGATGCATGAATTTGTAATCCTTGTAATGATGGCTATAAAATCATGTATTCATATGCATAATTTGGTTGTGGAGTGAATGAGAAATTGTCACCCAAAGATGGCTAGTTCAAATGAGAAAATGAACTTTGTTCCACATTGGAAAAGTAGGAGAAGACTAAGGCTTTAAATAGAATCTCACAACTTGAAGGTCTAACCATGACAAGCACCCATGCTCTCTATCGCTCGCACGGGAGGGGGGGCAAATCCCAGTTCGGAAGCCCAATTTCTTCACTTGAGCCCGCGCGACCTGCGGACACGAATGCAACCGAACTGACGGATTTTATTTTTTAACCTTTTCCATGTCTGAAAGCTGTAAAAGACCTTTTAAGTCTGGTTATGACTTTGTAGCAGACCTATTAAGTCTGATTATGATTTTGTAACAGACTTATCAAGGGCTGTTTATGATTGTATGTAACAGATAGAAAATCATCAACACTATATAAAGGCCACCAATCCTTTATTCTGAACACACCAACAGAAAACACTTCTATCTCTTCAAAAAGCTTCTCTGCTCCTACTCAGTTCTCTCAACAACTTGAGTTTGATTGTCGTTTTATCCTGGGAGACCAAGCGACATTAAAGTCCTTGCACTAATTGGGACGCCGTAATTCGTCTTAAGGACACCGTGTGGTACACGAGACTCGACAAACTTTCATTGGTTGAATTCTTCTTAAATCCTCATTCTTGTCATTTTATGGTTTTGTTCATGTTCATGCAATTTGATTAATTAGAATTAATTTTTGTTATTTCATTTTGTTAGTATATAAACAATATAATCACCATATTTTCTAACAATATCCTCATGATAGAAGCAGAGAACCAAAACAAAATAAAAAAGAAAAGTGGGGGTGGAAGGGATCGATCTGTAACTAGATCGAAAGGACAGACAGCCATAAGCCATACAACCCTTTGTAGCACTGCCGAGTTCATCGGGTTTACGTGCGAAAATAACAAGAAAAACCTGTGTAGCAATCCACTCAACATGATGCCTATAGTGGGATACGAATGACCCATCGAGCAATCGACGAAGGTGGATCTCAGGAATGAGGATGTGCATCTTGGATATGAAGAAATAGAGATCTGAGAACCATAGAGATAGTGGGAATGGATAGGCTGAACTTGAAGAACTGAGTAAGGATGGAGGCTTGAATATGAGCTTGCAAAGAAAACTAAAACAACGGGAAGGAAATATCTGTCACCACCGAGGCAAAGAACTACTATAAGAATGATAAGAAAGCTGCTTAAAACAGGAGAGTGCTCTCTCTTTTTTCAATCCGAAATTTGGATCAAGAACTGATCCAGATCTGAAAGGAGGGGGAGAAGGAAGAAACTGGTTTTGGGGTTTTTAGTTGGTGAGGACAGTTTTTAAGCCAATGTTCATTGATTCTGACAATTTCATCATTGGAAAGCAACTAGCATATATATAAGAGCAGTTGATACAACAGATGACTAGTATTGGCCGTCATGTTCATCAGTTACCAGGACCCCGCTATTTCAATAAACGAATTAGGTGATCTTAGTTAATTGTTTATATATGTTGAAGAATATAACTTCTTTTTCGGGTCACAAGGTAGGTTTAATTTCTTTGATTTCGGCACACATGAAATAGTTGTAACCTTTGTGGACTAATTGGCGACACTTCACTCTTTAATATTGTAAAATGTTAGAGCATCGAGCGTGAAAATCATTTGACAATAAGAGATCACGGACTTTCAAATTGATCTTTCTTTTGATATAAAACAACAAACTAGCCGATGCTAATCTAGCCGGGAAAATTGTAAGCACTAGTTCTTGGTTGTATCAGTTACCTCCTCAAACATGACCTGCTTTCCAGTTTGATTTGTTAAATTCAGGTTATACTCGAGGTTTCTCGTTCTAATCTTTTGTTTTCAATAATAATAATAATAATAATAAACAGAAAACTAGGCCACGCTAGCTCAACAATTCATTCTAACCCAAGTAACTATCATCTTTTTGACGATTTGAATAAGTAATCAAGAACTTTGGTTACTCTTACAATCCTAACCGAGTTACTATGGGATCATCCTGCCTATATTATTGTCCATATGGAGTTTTTTTAAAAACAATGGAGTTATTTTATAAGAGAACAAGGATTCAGTTCCATTCTTTCGACCAGATTGTGCTCCACACTCTTTTGTTGATGAATTTTTTGAATATTACAGGACTTGTAATCTTATAATTAGGGTTGTTAGACATATAATGTAATTATAGACTAACCAACGGTGACAACATGCTAGGAAAACTGTTAGACATATATAGTAACTTATGACTCTACATGTGCATTATCTTTCTAGTATGTCGCTGAACTTGTAAAGCAAATAAAGTAGTCAATGATGCACTACTTGTTAAATGATGCTTGTTAGGATGTATAGGATTGTTAACTCCTAATATTATTTCAGTATGGTTTATGCTTGAGGACAGCTGTTAGGTTTTATGTCCCTCCTTGTATTCTACTGTTTCGTTAATGGTTAATGTTTGTGGACGGCTTTTAGCCCCTATTTAAAAAAAAGACTAACCAACAGAAGACATGACACCATATTCAGTCATGATCCAAAACAATGACTTGTGAAATAAAAATCTTGGAATTTATAAAACATAATCCAACTCAAGAGAACATAATAAACAAAATGTAAATTGATAATAGTCATCAGATAAACTTGACAACAAAATTGAAAATTTGGAAAGAAATTCTCCGATCCATTTCTGTGTGATGTGAAGGAACGAAGAAGAGTGGAATTGTTCAACCTAGTTGGGTATTCCTCATTCTGATTTTAGTTAACTAGTGTCATATATGAACAAGGCATACGTGATACATAAGGCACCACTTAGGTGGAGTTTATTGGTTTTCTTGTTCATCTTTTGATGATGAATCAATGGATATGACTATCAGCTTAAACAGGAAATGAGTAGTTATCACACAATGCAACCACCATTCAAATTGACTTTATGTTCTTGTTTTCCTTGGGTCACATCTAAAAACCTGTAGCCATTCTTTACAGAATTATCCATATATCAGTACAGCAGATCAAGCCTAATAAAAAAATGATAAAATTTAGTTCAGTTTCTTTTAAATGTGTTAAAATCAGTTCAGTTTTTTTTTGAAATTCATCGTTTTAGTACTCTTAACTTTTAAATGTGTACACCTTAGTTCAAATTTTCATCATGGACTCCAAATATGGCATCAGATGTTAATGTAAAGTCGGTAAGGTGGCTCTATATATTAGTGTTAGTTCTTAATATGTATCAAAATGACCAAAATAACTCTTACGGATCATAAGAGAAAACAGTCATAAGAGTTATTTTTGATCGTTTCATACATTTTGAGAGTCAATACTAGTATGTACGACATTCTTGGCAGCTCCACATCAGTACCTGATATCATATTTGCACCCAACATAAAAATTTAGACTAAATTATAGGCATTTAAAAGTTATGGATACTAAAATGATAAATTTTCAAAAATAGAGACTAAACTGATTTTAATCATAAGGTTCATGGCATTAAACTGAATTTTATCTTAAAAAAATTCCAAAACAATGACCCTAATTTTCCTATGTATCGAACTAGTTTAACTTGATATATCGGGACATTGATGTGTCATAAATCTTAAGCCAAAGGAGAAACTCTCATCTTCTGCAGTGTATCATTGCAGAAGAGGATGCTCACAAAGTAGAGTAAAATAGGGGACATTAGGGATGGGCATAAATCCCGTAAATCATGATTTCGTCCCAGTCCCGATCTTGATGAAATTTGAAACTAAAAACACTCGTCTCGTCTCGTTAGCAAAACAACAGGACGAGACGCGGGATTGAAATTTTGAGTCCTCTAGGCCCGTCCCGTCTAACTTTAAAAATTCATAACTAATTGTAGAAATCTTATTTTCGAGAGATTTCAACTCTCAACGGATGTTTAAGATGTCCTCTATAACTTTCATAAAGACACAAACTCATATAACAAACCAATTTGCATAATTTTTAAAAATAAGTCAACTAGTCCAAAATATCATAATTGATATGCATAATTTACTAATGCAGACCCTAATGTTTAAAAAATCATAACTTAATATAGAAAATTTTATTTTCAAGTGATTCAAATTCTGAAATGAACCTTAAAATGTCTAATATAAATCATATGAATATACCTAGATGAAACTTCAAATTAAACTGTACGATTATAAGAGGAAACGAAACTAATGCAAGATAGCTTTCAAAACAAAACTCTTCTCGTCTAACTTTCAAAATTCATAACTAATTGTAGAAATCTTATTTTTGAGGGATTCCAACTCTCAATTAATCTTTAAGATGTCCTCTGTAACTTTCATGAAGACATTAATATTAAATAACCAACCAATTTATACAGTATTTAAAAAAAAACAACTGGTTCAGAATCTCAAAATTTACTGATGCAAACCCGAAACTTTAAAAAATCTTAACTTAATCTATAAAAATTGTTTTCAAGTGATTCAAATTATTTAATAAATTTTAAGATGTCTACTACAAATCTTATGAAGACATCTAGATAAAATTTTAAATGAAACTGTATGATTTGCAGAAGAAATGAAATTGATGCATGATGACCGGGTTTAAACTCGTCCCGTCCTGATCCCGTCCCATCAAGGATTAGGCCCGACAGGATCAAACCTAAAAAATATAAGACCCGTCCTGATCCCGTCCCATATATAACAACCGGGACGGGACATGAGAAAACCTCATTCCCGTCCTATCCCGTCCCCACCCCAAGGGGACACCATTACAAAAGAGAGGAAGAACAAGGATGTTATAAACTTAATCTAGTGTTTCACTATTTAGGAATGATACACTTGGGTTCAGCAAATTTGCATGCAAAATCACCCAAGAAATTAAATAAATTAGTATACAATACCATCAGCCCAGCCAATTCTTTGTTTCTTAGTTCTTACCATACAAATAATAACCAACGGAAAAGGCTTCAATAAGAAAAAAACCCAACAAAAAAACTATACTATGCTGAGACTTCGGCCTTATGCTCCTCCACTGACCTATGAATATTTCTCAATGCTTACACAAGTAATTTACAGATTTGTGCTTTTATCAATCCAAATACTGCTCCTGCTTTTGCGAACAACCTGTGATACAAAAGTAACAGTAATAGATTAAAAGTATTTGATTTTGGCAGCAATTAAATCTGGTTAGCTTTAGTTTGGTAGACTTTTTGTAATGAAGTTTTTGGTAAAGATATATGTTCACAGTGACTTTTAGGCCATGGAACCCCAAATCATTTGGTAATGGAAAGGCCACAAATCTATATGAAAGGTTTTGAGTTCCAAGGTGGAATTCATTCCTCACAAAATGTTGAAATATATCCCACATCGGGGATATGAGACCTTACATGTGAGTTTATAAGTGTTTGGCTACTCTCTCCATTGGCAATTGGTTTTGAAGTTGAACCTCAGACTACTTTATCATCATGATATCAGAACAGATTACCCACGTACATGTGTGAAGCCCAAAGGCCACACGAACTCCACGACCACCCAAGTTGTTGTCCACGTGTTAGGCTTAAAGATTCGCCACGTGAGGTGGCGTGTTGAGATATATATCTCATATCGGGGATATGGGTCCTTACCTATGAGTTTATAAAGGTTTGGGTTACTCTCTCCATTGTCAATTGGTTTTGACGTTGAACCTCATACTACTTTATCATAAAACACTATTTTTTTGCTGTAGTCTTATTGTAGACAAAACAAGTGAATGAGGATGCTTACCAACATATCTAGGGAAACCAATAAAAACTGATGACTGATGTATACTAAAACCGTGTCATCTGCTGCAGCATCTGAGAACCAGTTGCTTGGGAAACCAACTGTTCTCCACCAAGGGAAGGTCTTACCAAGTGGTTGGCACCAACAGGGTTGCCATACCCTCTGATCACCTCAGGATTATTGGTATTTGCTTCCGGTTGTGACGATTCCATCAGCGTCCGTATCTGACCAGTATTTAATTGTCGACCAACTGTTAATTTTTTTCATTAAAAAAAAATAGTAGACTGAAAGGAAAAACATACAGAAGTACAAACTTACCATATCTAAACGTTTCTTATATACATCACTTGACAACTGCATGTTCAAAAAGCAAGATGTTAACAAAGAATCATGCATTAAAATGTGTGTTTAAGGGACTTTGCCACCCACCATCACACATATACATTATACGCCAGCTACGATGCTGAAGATGGGTGCATTCAAATGTGATGCATTGGACAAATCAGTGCAAATTGCAAACAACCATGTCTAACATAATCACCTTCATAATATGTTCTATTTAAAAATCTTTTGACAGATACACTCAAAGATGTTAAAGATACTATAATGAGAAGATGCTTACAGATTTGTTTTGGTACTTCCTTTCTTCACTTGAAAATCCAGGAATTGTCTCTGCAGTGTGAACTTAATGCATTAGATATGTAATTAAGCTAAAATTGCATCTGTAAAAAAACACAAATAAGGAGATAAAAAGGCAAGTGTATGAATAATTTTACTAATTATTAAATATTTTAGTATGGGTTTACATGGTTAGAACTTAGAAGTTATATTTGTTAGCTTCTACTTTAGCTTCTGTGTCACGGTAAAGATCTGCAGAAACCCTGTGCATCATACTATTCCTATGAGCCTAACATTACCTTCAATGAACCCCAGAAATAAAAATAATAATGAAATGTATCCATCTGTGAGCGCTTTTATCATTAATCAAGACAAGGTTGGAATATACAAAATCACAGATAATAAAGTCAAGTTATCCATCGAGAGAAGAGGAACGAAAGATCAGCAGCACAAAGAAGAAACATAGGATATCAGAATTGTAAAAAATTGCAAAGATGAAATCAATATTTTGTACAGAACATCAGAGAGATGAATATGAAAATTTTAGCAATAGGAAAGAGCAGTTAAAGTCACGGATTACTCATTTTGCATATTTGTCAGCCTCACTTTAGTTCATAACGATAATTTCCTCTCGTTTTAAACCAAAAATGCAAATGGAGATGAGTAGACTTGCATCACACATAATATAAAATTCCAATTGTTAAGAAATATGGAGATCAGTTCTGGTGCAGCACAAACCTAAGTGTAGCAACACATCCTTGGACTCTAAAGTTGAAGATTTTCTATGCTTTGCCAAACTGCATGCAAATGTAGTCACCTGCAAATAGGTAAAAGATACCATTTGATTAAATACAGAGGTGAGATGCATCTAACGAGTCCAAAATTGACTACAAATGATATGCAAGTTCTTAAGTTAGATTCGTATTTGAACACCACTATATATTAGCAAGCCTCACCGAATCAATGAAGTCATCTGCAATCTCCAAAAGAAGATCTTCAACTTCAGAATCCAACCTTCCCTGAGAATCAACCTGGAGAGAAACAGTGGATTTCAGAGTTGACAAACTTCTTAATAAAATAAAAATCAAATTACAAAAAGAACAAAGAATACAAGCAGGAAAAAACCTGTGAGACTAAATCTTGCATCTTTCTCTTCCCAAGAAGTTGGTTGGTTGCTTCTGTCCCTTGGCTTGAACTCCCTCCTGGTGTAGTTGTACCAGATGCAGTAGCATCAGGCTGTGATCCTGTTAAACTAAGAGATTTCTGGCCTACTGGTACAGGCATCCTTGGGGAATTCTGCTGCTGCTGCTGCTGATTGAAATGCTGTTGTTGCTGTGATTGTTGTTGTAGTGGCTGTTGTATTTGCTGTTGATGTTGTTGCTGTTGCTGTTGTTGATGCTGCAGCTGTGGAAGCCCGAGCTGTTGTTTCTGTTGCTGTTGTTGTACAATATGAGATAACTGTTGCTGGTTCATCGACAAGGACTTTTGAGGCAACTGAGTGGATGAAGCCAGTTGCTGCTGGAAGATAGCCTGCTGTCTCTGTTGCTGAAGGCGGTATGAAGGTGAGCCAGGGCCTGAAATTGCTGGAATTTGCTTCAACCACTGTTGTGATAAAGAATTCTCCATCATAGCTGGCTGTCCGTTCTGGGCCAGCCCAGATAGTTGAGGGTTCATAAATGCAAGTGAGGATGTTCTTGGCAAGTTCTGCAGATGCACTTTGTAAAGTCAGCTAAATGTCCCACTCAAGAATTGAAGTTCATATAGCAAAGACATGCATGGGTTATCCACAATATATAAGTTTTCAGACTTCATAAATAGATCTTCTAGCCGAGAAAAACTGACAAAATCTAAATTGTAAAAGCTTCCACTAAAGCATACATAAAGACAAGCCATGATAAAGTGAGTCAATACAGAATTTCTTCTAAAAGTGAAAAAAAAACTACAACTGATACGGAAGAATTTAATATCAACTGGTATAAATCATTCATGACAACTAATCAATAGAATACAAAATGAAAAGTATATTTTCTGGAGTGAGATAATTAGGGACTCTGTTGCTACCAGGTACAGACATACGACCTCAAAGGGACCGGCACGGTATGACAGGAAGCTAACAGAGCAACCTTTTGATGGTTTAAAAGGCTTCTCAGTAGTGAAATCCGTGTAACATGAAATTTATAATTCTTTACCATTAATTCTTCAAATTCTGACAATGTAATTTGAACTGTCCAGTACATCTGGAGACAGAGTAAAGCAGCTAGGACACTTGCACAGACCTCAAATACAATACCTAGATCTATCAAATAAAAAAAATGTTTTGCAATTATTGGTAGGTGGCTACAAAATTAGGACTGCCATTACGGTGCAAACTAAACAAATTCTAGGAAAAGACAACATATAGGCAATGTTACGCATTAGTCATAGTTAGGCCTATGATTCATGTTTTTACGAAGACTAGAGTAAAATTCACCACAAAATAACACCGAAATTAGGCCACTGGTTCGCTCATTCTATCAAATCCTAAGCCATCTTTACAACCGAATACAAGGATTTCAAAGTTTGGATTTTTCTCCTTTGGACCCTAAAACAAACAACGGACAAAAGCTTTTAAAGGTCCAAAACCAATGGGATGGATAAAACGGGAAAAAGTAAAAAAAAAATATAAAAAAAATAAACTCAAGATACAACATCAGGAAATCAATTAAAATGAGTGATTCACAATTTCACATACTCAACACTCTACTGAACTTGCATAAATGTAGCAGTTGGTGGAATAAAGTACAACGATGTCCAAATCACCAGATGATGAAAGGATACAGTAAGGCAACAACACACCTGTGGAGAGGCGAGCGAACTTTGCTGGGACATTTGTTGTCTAAGTTGGCCCTGGTTCAGTCGTTGAGCATAAGCTAGGGCCCCATTAGCTCTTAGTTGTGATGTCAAATTGATGTTTCCCATCATCCCCATACCCATGGCTTGTGTTCCTTGTAGAGATTGTCCAGGAGAATTAAATTGGGTACCTTGGACTAACCCGGCTTTCTGTCTTGGCTGCATCAAAATTTACTGATCTTGTTAAACAAAAACAATTCTGAGTTTAAGAAAGCAGAAAGTCTACTGTTTTTATTTTTATCTGACAGCCCATATATTATGCAACATTACAGAAAAAACATTCTATCGATCCAACAACTATTACAAATGCTACCAACTAACTATTAGCCTATTAGTCTAATGGTAGTTCTCATCCACAAAGTTGGATATCCTCCCCTATGATCAAACATAACAATGTTCTACTCTTCAAAAAAAAACAATACAATGTTCTAATACGTAGAATAAGTATGCATCATGTTTTTTCTCCTGCCCGAGCTACAACAATAATCGACACAACATTCAAGTACCACAATTCAAAAGGCTACATAGCACCACATTCTTATCTCAATATCAAAACATAAAAAGCATAGTTCTGAGAAGCACCATATTGAACTGCGCAGCCGCAGAAGCACCAGACAGCACTGGCAGGTGGCCACTGAGCAGCGCAGCTCGGGACAAGTTGCCCCCGCCAATCTGCTGCTGCTGCTGAATTGCGCCGGAGCCTCCGAAACTGACATTGCCATACAAACTGGGCTGCTGCTGCCTCATCATGCCGAAATGCTGCTGCTGGCTCTGGTTCTGCTGAATTTGGTTGAGCCGAGACATGGACGGAGATCGCTGCATGCTCTGCTGGAAATTGGACATCGCATTCTGTTGCTGAATCAACGGCTGTGATTGCTGATTGGGTTTGAAGTCCAATCCGACGGAGGGAAGGGGTGGGGATGAGATTTGGGGAGATGGGTTTGAGTTTGATTGGCTGATTATAAAGTTTGGTGAGGCTGCTGTTGTGGATGCTTCAATGGTATTGGGGTTTGGGGGTTGGAGAGGTTTTTGGGATGGAGATGAGACATTCTCCGCCATGGTTTTGTGAATTTGATTTTGAATTGGTTTTTTTTTCTGGGGTTAGCTCATTGTGGGAGTTTTGGGTTTCTAAAATTGAACAAGTGCAGAGCGTTTCAGATGCGCGAGAGGGTTTGAAGAAGAAGAAGAAGAAGAAGAAGAAGAAGAAGAAGAAGGAAGGAGGTCGAATTTGGTCTGTACACGGCAGCGGAGGGGGCACCAATGTGCGGTTCACACGTGGGAATTGGTTGGAGAAGAGCTTTAAAAGAGACATTCCTACTTAGATGGCAACGCACTGTTAGCAAGTAGTAACACACCACTCCACAGTGTTTCGGTTTATTGGATTTAGATTTGTGTATATTATTTTAGGGCTGGGAATTCAAAACCGATATCTCGATACCGAACCCGACCCGTCCTGAATCCCGAATCAAAGTAAACTGTTTGAATCGGGATGAGCCAAACTAAATCTGACCCGTCCCGAATTCAAAAAACTTGATTTTTAGTAGAAATGTAGCTATTTAGAACTAAAAATTGCATATTTTCAAGATCGGGATTGGTCCCGACAAGTCCCGAATCCCGACCCGTACCGAATTTCAGGATCGGGATCGGTATCGGGATTACTATATTAACTTCGAGATCGGGATAGGTCAAATCCCGACCCGTCCCGTACCGATCTCAGCCCTATATTATTTTAAGGGTTGGTGTTATTAACACCAATTTCCTCTATTCACACACCCCTCTATTTCTTTATTAATTTGATTCAATCATGTTTACAAAATTCCTAATCTACCCCTTTATTTTTTTTCATGTTTTATTTGCTTCTCTATTCAATTTGGTCTGAACGTCATTTTTTTTCTTCTGAAAAGTCTAGAAACCATTTATAACAGAAACTCAAAAAACTTGTCTATGAGATAAGAGTCATCTATATGAGCAATATAAGTTTAGTAAAACTCCAGTATAAAACTTGCAATATTAACATCTTAAATAGTCATGGTCTTGATAAACAGACTATATACAATCGAGGAGTTTACAAAAACAAAATAAAGATACATCAGAAATATATCTACACTTGGACTACAACTAGCACTTGTATCAAAAGAGAACAGAATAGAACTTCGGGCTATTTGTTGTCAATGTTAGTCTGCAACCAAACAAAAAATAGGCATATAGTGTTCACAAATAGCCAAGTTACTAATGTGCAACCAAAATCTGCAACCAAAAATTCTCTACATTCAGTAAAGTAAAATAAAAGGATCAAGGTAAGATCTAAGAACAAAACTTACATTAACTTCACTTGTCTTTATGTAGTGGACAAGTTATAGCATTATGACCATCACTAAGATGACAAAGACCACATCTCTGAGTCTTTTCTTCCATTATCTCAAAGGCTGAAGGATCACGCCTTGTGGAGCTAGATTTTTTGTTTTTTGATTCTAATGGACGACCTTTATGAGGTAGAACAGTAGACTCTAATATTAACAGAACAGTAGACTCTAATATTAACAGAACAGAAGCACCAACAAACTGAGTTAGGTTTCTTTTGACATCGTCTTTCTACGTAAGAGGCATCCTTTCATACTTAGACTTGAATTCAGATAAAATAACATCTATCTCATCTCCATCATGCAAGTTTGTACCATGCTCAAATAATCTTGTATCAATCCTCCACTGTTCATGAATGTTGTTCAACTTCAATGCTTCAAAATTCATCTCTCTGATCATATGTGCACAAAGAAGGCCCATTGTTCTGTAAAAATTACCCTTGCATTAAGATGAAAGTTTGTTGGACTTTGCTAGCTCATATTGCTTATGTAACTCATCAAGTGCAAATATAGAAATACGAGTAACAAGTTCTTGGAAGAAAGGAATCCCGACTCTGTGTGGATAGCGAATCTTTTCAGCAGAGAGTCGAGCTTTAAATTCATGAAACTGATTTTAAATGGCAAGACACATTCTGTCTTTTACCTCACCAAGACCTCCACTTGATACTTGAATATATCTCTTTAGATTTGAATGTGTTCATGAAACTGATTTTAAATGGCAAGACACATTCTGTCTTTTACCTCACCAAGACCTCCACTTGATACTTGAATATATCTCTTTAGATTTGAATGTGCACCCTCACCTCTTGAAGTAGCACGATTACCAAAGTGTGTGACCTGACATGTCCATGCAGCTACAAATTTTTCTTTTAAAGAAAGCCAAGTACTTTTGATGTAATTAAGAACAACTACCTTATGCTTGTACTCTGCCTCAAAATTGGTCCAAGCTTCATGAAAGGATGATTCATCATGAGAATTGATCCCGACATGTCCCGAATCCCGACCCGTACCGAATTTCGGGATCGGTATCGGGATTACTATATTAACTTCGGGATCGGGATAGGTCAAATCCCGACCCGTACCGATCTCAGCCCTATATTATTTTAAGGGTTGGTGTTATTAACACCAGTTTCCTCTATTCACACACCCCTCTATTTCTTTATTAATTTGATTCAATCATGTTTACAAAATTCCTAATCTACCCCTTTATTTCTTTTCATGTTTTATTTGCTTCTCTATTCAATTTGGTCCGAACGTCATTTTTTTTCTTCAGAAAAGTCTAGAAACCATTTATAACAGAAACTCAAAAAACTTGTCTATGAGATAAGAGTCATCTATATGAGCAATATAAGTTTAGTAAAACTCCAGTATAAAACTTGCAATATTAACATCTTAAATAGTCATGGTCTTGATAAACAGACTATATACAATCGAGGAGTTTACAAAAACAAAATAAAGATACATCAGAAATATATCTATACTTGGACTACAACTAGCACTTGTATCAAAAGAGAACAGAATAGAACTTCGGGCTATTTGTTGTCAATGTTAGTCTGCAACCAAACAAAAAATAGGCATATAGTGTTCACAAATAGCCAAGTTACTAATGTGCAACCAAAATCTGCAACCAAAAATTCTCCACATTCAGTAAAGTAAAATAAAAGGATCAAGGTAAGATCTAAGGACAAAACTTACATTAACTTCACTTGTCTTTATGTAGTGGACAAGTTATAGCATTATGACCATCACTAAGATGACAAAGACCACATCTCTGAGTCTTTTCTTCCATTATCTCAAAGGCTGAAGGATCACGCCTTGTGGAGCTAGATTTTTTGTTTTTTGATCCTAATGGACGACCTTTATGAGGTAGAACAGTAGTCTCTAATATTAACAGAACAGAAGCACCAACAAACTGAGTTAGGTTTCTTTTGACATCGTCTTTCTGTGTAAGAGGCATCCTTTCATACTTAGACTTGAATTCAGATAAAATAACATCTATCTCATCTCCATCATGCAAGTTTGTGCCATGCTCAAATAATCTTGTATCAATCATCCACTGTTCATGAATGTTGTTCAACTTCAATGCTTCAAAATTCATCTCTCTGATCATATGTGCACAAGGAATGCCCATTGTTCTGTAAAAATTACCCTTGCATTAAGATGAAAGTTTGTTGGACTTTGCTAGCTCATATTGCTTATGTAACTCATCAAGTGCAAATATAGAAATACGAGTAACAAGTTCTTGGAAGAAAGGAATCCCGACTCTGTGTGGATAGCGAATCTTTTCAGAAGAGAGTCGAGCTTTAAATTCAAGAAACTGATTTTAAATGGCAAGACACATTCTGTCCTTTACCTCACCAAGACCTCCACTTGATACTTGAATATATCTCTTTAGATTTGAATGTGCACCCTCACCTCTTGAAGTAGCACGATTACCAAAGTGTGTGACCTGACATGTCCATGCAGCTACAAATTTTTCTTTTAAAGAAAGCCAAGTACTTTTGATGTAATTAAGAACAACTGCCTTATGCTTGTACTCTGCCTCAAAATTGGTCCAAGCTTCATGAAAGGATGATTCATCATGAGAATTGATCAAAGTAGTCCACGTAGACATGAAAGCAACCCAATCAGCTTCTTCTGGAAAATGAGCCTTACAGTTTATGGCTATATTTTTCTCAATGCCACACACACAAGATGTTAGCTGTTTTTGGGAAGACAATATTTATAGCATTCATCAATGCCAATTCTCTGTCTGATATAATCACCAGAGGATAACCTCAACTCCCAGCATTTTGCTAAACATTTTTAGAGCCCACACGTAATCCTCTTCTTCCTCTTTTTGCATGAAAACAAAACAAGAATAGAATGACATATTGAAGCAAGTGACTTCTACAATGTCTAGTAATGGCATCTTGTACTTGTTAGTCTTGTATGTACAATCCATCACAAAAACATTTTTGTAGCTCTTAGTCAATGCAATTGAAAGTGGATGAGCAAACATCAAATGAGTCAACAGACCATTATGATCATACTCAACGTTATAGATGAAACCAGCTTGACCAAGTTCATCTAATAAGGCTTGGATAACAGTACGACCTGCTAAGTTCTCTTTCATAATTTTGTGTTTTTCATTGTAGATGCTTCTGAAAATAACATGTAAATCTGGACCCAAAGATTTTTTTAGCTAAA
Source organism: Comarum palustre (assembly GCA_951800085.1). Lineage (NCBI taxonomy): Eukaryota > Viridiplantae > Streptophyta > Magnoliopsida > Rosales > Rosaceae > Comarum > Comarum palustre. The sequence continues at coordinate 10,328,140 of OX637574.1, forward strand.
AATCCATACTCATTACAGTGACCCAAAATCTCTAAAATTCACAGATCATAACCCTAAAATAACATATCGAAATCAAAATCAAAATCAGAGGATTACATGGTGACGGAGGCGCAGCCTAGTTGGCGGGGGCGGTGGTCATGTCGGACTCGTCGAAGTCGTCATCGAAGAGTTGAAGAAGTAGATATCGGCGAGGCGAGCTTGTTCTCACCGATGACCTCGTCGGAGGCGTAGCCTAGTTGGCGAGGGCGGCGGTCACCGATGACGCTGTCGCTACCGAGGTTGTTCTCACCGATGACGTTGTCGCTGCCGAGGTTGAGAAAGAAAAGGTAATGAACCCAGATCTGAAGTTGTATATAACATAAAAGAAAAGCAAACAAAACGTGAAAAGAAAGAAAAGGGTAGATTAGGAATTTTGTAAACATAATTAAATCAAATTAATAAAGAAATAGAAGGGGGTGTGTGAATAACGGAAACTGGTGTGTTAATAACACCGGCCTATTTCAAGTGATGAATTTATAAATAGGTTTTAGATTTATACAGTTTTATAAAATTCATTAGATTCATATAGATTTTAAAATCTAAACTTTTTAAGATTCTTGAAAATAAATGATAAATTTGCATGGATTTTTGTATAATTAAACAAAATTTTTATAATTCATCACTTATTACATAAACATGTAACATGAGTGGATAAACAAAAAGTAATAACATAAAATTTCTCATTTAATGTAAGCTCTAGATGTGTACTGCACATTTAGAGACAAATTATGAAGAGGGAATAAAAGATTCTTATTCATAAGATATCATTTTGAAATTCATAGACCAATGTCAAAACACGGTGAAAAAATACATGTCTATTTTGTACTTAAGTTGTAAGTGACGGCTAAAGAAAAAAAATACTTTGATAATAATATATTTATCTATATCTCTGCTACAATAAAGCAAAGTTCAAAATTCTAACAAAAGTGTTGATAGACTATGTTACACATATTGAGTTGATTGAAAGAGTTAAATACATATTAACGAAGCAAAAAACAAAACAAAAAATTGTGTGGAATATATAAGGCACGTATAAAAACTAAGTGAATGAGTATTGTAGTAAAAAATAATAAGATCAAAAAACATGTATAAAAAAAGAAAAAAGAATGGTAGTGACAAGGTGAGAGAGAGAGAGAGAGAGTTGAATACATGTTATAATAGTATGAAGCAAAAAACAAGACAGAAAAATGTGTAGAATATATAAGACACTTACAAAAACCAAGTGAATGAGTATTGTAGTAAAAAAATAATAAGATCTAAAAACATGTATAAAAAGAAAGAAGAATAGTAGTGACATGGGGAGAGTGGGGAGGGAGAGAGAGAGATGAATAAAATAAAATAATAAAAGATAAAACTTGTAAATTCATAGAAATTTTATGTTTAGATGGTTGGATTGTTCACTTCACAATTTACACTAAACAATCCGTGCAAATTCACCATTTAATAAATCTTTAATAATTTGTGTTTTATTGAATATCTCTATACTTTCGTGGATTTAAAATCTTTAATTAAAAATCTTAATTGAATACTTTTACACTTTTATGGATTTTAAATCTTCTGTTGAATATCCTAAACTTTTAAATTCATAAGTCTTTAAAACTTTATAAAAATCTAACTGCAATACACCTCCTTAATCAGCATTCAGAAATATGTTTGACAGCCTTATATCCAATCGCCTGCATAGAAATGATCTTTACTTAAGATACATGTTAGCCTCATATCCCAAACTTTATATAGGAGACCAACTTTCCCACTGCAACCCTATGAAGCACTGACTCCTTGGGTTCTACAGCATAGCCAATCTACATAGAGTATTAAGATGATAAAATTACCTCTAGTGAGTTGTTGAATATACACACACGAATCAGATGACGTTCTTTTGCACCCATGACTCATCATGAATGAGTCAAAATTCTTGTATAACTGTCTTGTGTTTGCTTCACTCTATACAAACGGCGTTATATGGATTAAATTATAATTTAAACTATTTATGATGTGTTGCTAATCTGACGATTTTTAATGTTCTGATAAGTCTGAAGCTGTTAGATCATTTCTTCTCCAAAAAGAAATAAAAACAATAAAAAACGACGCCGTTTGTGTATTCTCAATTTCTCACTCTTCATCTTCATCTTCATCTTCATCTTCATCTTCATTACATATGCATATGTTGTGTATCCTATCTCTTTGTATGTACTTTTGTTTTCTATTCCATTAAGGAATATAATTAGTTCATTTCAATATTCACGAGTATCCCACCAACGCCAGATTAATTTCTCACTTCAAGCGCATAACCCCAAAACCTTACAAACGTCTTCGTCTTCATCTTCATTACATATGCATATGTTGTGTATCCTATCTCTTTGTATGTACTTTTGTTTTCTATTCCATTAAGGAATATAATTAGTTCATTTCAATATTCACGAGTATCCCACCAACGCCAGATTAATTTCTCACTTCAAGCGCATAACCCCAAAACCTTACAAACATGCTGACCACAAACTATTAGGAATTGTGACTCAAACTGTTTACAAGAGGGGATCCATATTGATATGAACTAATGATATTGAAATGTTTAGAATGCGCCTTCCCAAAATCGATGCTACCATTTTTTTCTCATATGCATGCCGGTGAGTTGTGACATGTTTCAATGTCACTTGATTCAGTTCTCATTACAATCAAGGGTTGAGTCGGGTGGGAATTCAAAAAAGAACAAAAAGAAAGAAGAATTCTCAGTGCTTGATACCCTTAAGAACCACGGGAACTCAAACCTATATGATCATCCTTAGCCAGGTACACACCCATTGAAGAACAAGGCTGCAAAGCCAGCACCCTATAAACCTTGTTAAATATACAATTTATTGATTGGGAAGGACATGAGAATATGAGATACACATTGCACAGCTCAGACCATCAAAAAATGATACTTAAACATACAATACAAAGCTGTACAGACTACAGAGACTAACTTGTTACTTAATGTACAGATATAATGTTACTTCCCCTTTTCGACCAAATAATAATAAATATTACACTAAACTAAAACTAGCCATCCTACACAGCTAATTTGACCCACAAAAAACCAGGACCTATATCTAAACACAGCGTTTATGCACAAAAAGTTCCTACAACAAGGATGTACTCATGGGATTTGCAAAGTAGTGCTCACGGCAAACCAGCTTTGATGGTTTATAACTGCTTCCAAGGAGCGTACCTAATATTGGAGGGGGCCCAGCCCACGTAGTTTGATGCATCTTCCTCACATGAAGGTGGTTATCCAAAACCATCAACTCCAACAATTTTCTACAGCTCTGTAACAAAGTTTAGAAGTTAGCACTAGCATTGAAACAAAAAGAGTAGAGACAACATACAAGTACAGAGGACTTGGCAATGCCGTGAAATGCGTTGGAATACCTGGGGATTCAATACATCCATCCAGCGAATAATTTCATCCTAGCACAAGAAACAAAGATAGATGAAGTTAGAATGTATCACAGTTAAAGCCAGTTATATCTATTTGTTCAACTCGATTTGGCCAATATAACTGAATGATGCCTAAGACCAGCAGAACAACCAACCAATTTAGGTCCTAGTGACCATAATACCAACGAAGTTCTCAAATAAGTGATATGTATGCATGTCATACAAATGCAGACGTCAGTTATGTATAATGTATCATGCATGCAACAATTTTCAATTGCAAAATCCCAATGAAAAGTATCCCATAAAACTATGCACCTTGTGCTACCAGACTAGGCCAACCCTCAGATAACCCAGAGGATAGCAACCTCAACCAGTAATTCATGACTAATTCATATGCTTATATTGCTCTTGGGTGAACGCGCACACACAAGACCTAATTAAGGCAGTCAAAGCCCAAAGGGAGCCTTGCTGTCTTGCTTCTATATTTTTTTAGCTCACTAGTCAGTAGCAGAGAGTGCCGGAAGTGTTTGAAACAACAACAATTCTTACTGTTTTCTCCAGAGCATGCAAATTAAAGCCATTAGCAAGCACAAGAGTTTCAGCAACAGTGAGTGTTTATAAGCCCAAAGAATGCATTACCTCCAATATAGCTGGATTTTGCATCACAATCCCAAGCATCCGTCGCCTGAGTCCCTTGTAGACAATGTTGTTGGTGGTTCCATCACCATTTATCCACGGAAAAATAGGCATGCATAGTCTATCATTAGAAGATCTGGAAGATTCATCCTCAGCATCTCCTCCTTTACTTTTCCTATAGCTTTCAGTTTGTTTTTCATACAAGAGCTCATCAACCTCTTCAGGGAAATTAAGAATTGTCAATTTATGGACATCCGCATTTATCTCCCTCTCTGAAGGAGCGGCACCAGTATCACTATTTTCTGAATGATTGAATATATGGTCATCATTTTTCCCTTGTGGCTTTCTCCAGGAAGGTGGTTCAAGTTTTCGACCAACTCCGGACACTGAAGTCAAAAAATACTTGCCACGATATAAAGAATCCACAACACGAATAGAGTCATAAGCATTGACCTGTATATAAAGAATAAACAATTTAGATACAATTGACGTTAAACTCTACTCAATTTGTTCAATGAATGTTAAAACTCTTGAAAGGCTGTAAATGTAAGGATTCAAACTCGGGTTCTTCTGCTCTTTTACTCTGAAACACAGTTTCCGGAAGGCTCATTTATGACTAAACTAATTACTTATTGCTCAGTTATTTATATGTGAGGGTTAACTTACTCCTCCTCAGCTAGGTTAAACTCGAGATATTTTGAGGCACACATGTGAGAGGGGGCATTGTTAAAATATAAATATCATTGGCTCACAAACAGCTTTAAAGTCCACGCATTGGACTCTAGTCCATATGTGAAACGGGGATAGTAATATATATATATATATATATATATATATATATATATATTATAAGCTCACATATATATATATATATATATATTATAAGCTCACAACACAAGCAAACAGCTTCGAATTCCACATGTTGGACTCTAGTGCTAGAACCATGCCCACGTATGAGGGTGATTCTTTCTTGTATTGATGTTTGGATCAGATATATTCTTTATATAACTAAGTCATCAGAAAACTAACCTTTAAGACTCGTTCAAATGTCTGAAGCACATCAATGATAAGATCAGTCATCTTTTCTCCTGCAAGGAAAAAAACAAACCATAATCAGTAATAGAGGAATGCATAAAAATCACCTTACTGCACCCATAAAAGGTCACAGAACCAATACCTGGGATATTTGTTATTCGGGAGACTTCTTCTATGCTCAGACCTTGATCGCCGGCTTTCTGAATAGCAGCGTAAACAGCTTTAAAAACCTCAAGACGGATGGAACTTGATTGATCTTGAGCAGAATGTAATGGGAACAAATGTTCAGCATAGCCCACCATACCTTCCCAAGGTGAGTCGCAACCAATCTCTAATACAGGGACAGTACTGCCTGAACTGAAGATTTCTTTCATACGGTCAGAATGGGATAAGCTAGTCCCAACAGAAGTACATTCTACGTGTTGATTTCCCCCAAAATGCTCTTCACCAATAGGAGTGTCTTCCTTGAACAAATCTATACAATTGGCTGTAGAAAATCCTTTACGACTTACAGAGACTGTGATACCCGGGAAACCTTTTTCTCGACGGGAAATAATTTCACCTTCAGCAGCCACAAATGATTTTAGCTTTTTAGTCCTTTCATCATCTAAAAGTTCATTGATATCGGCTTTACGTTTTGAGCTTCTTGATTCTTCAGCCTCTCCCACACCTTCATCTGGCAAGCATGGGAAAATTGACAGTTCACCTGAAGAAACTAGAGCAAACAAATGGAATATCTCCCCACACTGTAAATCTGTGGAGAGATCAATCCCCCCTTCCATAAGATGTTTATCTTTTTCGTGGATAAAATGGGCGAATTTAGTAGCTCTCTTCCCAGAATTAGTTGGAAATGGTGATGCGGAAGTACTATGCAAAAACTGTTGTGAGAGGGAGAATTTTTGACTGCCATTGCCCCCAACCTGCCAAATGAGATGTATCCAACATATAAATTGGAGAAATACAACTTCGGGAACATGAAAGAGGATTTGATGTGACAGGAATTTAAAGATTATGAGAAATAAACATGATTGCTTGTCTGTTGCCCTAGTACAACAAGATAACATAGCAGGTTAATTTAGGAAATCTAAGTTTACCATGAACTTTTTATCTCTAAGATAGTTGAAAGCTGCAAATAGATCACACTCTGAGTACCGCCGTAGAATGCCTGCAAGCAGATTTGGCACTTCTGGTGCTGCTGAGGTACTCAAGAAAACAAGCTTAAACAGCTCTACAGCATTCGAAACAGCTAATGATTTGTAGACTTGTGTAATGACATCAACTCCATGCAAAAGCTTAAAGTACTTTTCATTAAGGTGTTGATAGCTAGATCTTCGTGCTGAAATTTTTTCTCTGCCTCTATGATTCTGAACATCCTCGTATGGAGCAGTTGGTGCAATCAATTCAGATTCCTGGGGATCCTACAGAACAAATAGCACTTCAGTGAACAGACCAGTTCCAACTGATAAGATTATGCATACATAGCAAATAAACGCATATACACACTAGGCAAAAGCAGATGAAATAACAATAAAAAAGAGTACAAACCCAGTAAAAGTGATAACACTGTTAACACAGATAATTGACAGAGATACAGACACACAGAAAGAGAGATCCACAGGTTGCATGAATTTAACAAATAGCGCATTCAGCCAGCTAATCAGGTCCTCACATGGATTTTTGATACGGCATCTTCAAAACAAGAGGTAGACACTTATTTAAGGTATACAGATTGAGTACTTACATATTCACTAGTGTTAAGATCTGTCCGGTCGTCACTGGTAGATCCAACTCTTTTAGAGGCATCAAATTTGGCCAACCCTTTGTGGAAAAGAACCTCCTCAAGGGACTTTTTAACATAATTGTCATCAAAATCATCCCACTGTTCTTTCAGAGGAGCTGTCCCAAGATTCTGAGCACTGTTATTGGGGAGATTGCTGTCATGACATTCACCTGTAGAATCTCGCAAAAGCAAACTGCAATCATCTTTGTTCAGTGACCTGTTCTGAGACTGTTTTAAGATCCTTATATACCGTTCACTGAGAATGTTACAAAGCCTCATTACAGCTGATCTGAACTTTTTGTTACTTTTCAGTGATGCCATTCTTTTCATGCAGGCAATAGGAGGTGCTGGGAGATCAGTAACTGAAGCCCAATTTACCCGATGAATCTTTGCCCCAAGAGTTGTGCGATGTCGGACATATTGGATAATCAAGTTCCTGAAAGAGTGATACCCATATAAGTGAAATGGAACATGTAAAAGCACTGTCACAAGCCAACAATAGATAGAATCTTATTCATTTTCATGATCAAGATGAAGTTTGTTCATTTAATACCATCACACAATGTTCAACTGATATTGAGAGGTTACATGGCAGATATTCAAGTTCATGATCTAATGGCTGGATACAATAACACAGTTGGTTATTTACAGCTATAGCTGGAACCTTGAGTTATTTGGAGTAAATAAACAGTTGCTTTATAGTTTATCAATATAGAAATCATTCATCTTCATAGAGTTTACTACATCCATTAAATAGATGTAAGAAGAAAATAGTGAATTCTCTCATTCACCATCTTACAATAACATAAAAATTAAAAAATTAAAAATCGTAGTCATTATTGTTTTATTTCTCCACCGAAATGAATTTAAGGTGCAAAGCATCTATCTGAGGACAACAACATTAGAGAATAATAATCATTGACCAATACTTGAAAGATGCCATCATCCCCATATAACTTTCATCTTGACTGAAGCAATACTGATGCAGTAGAGAGCAACAGTTGGTGTATGATTAAGGTGGACTGGGAAGTTTCGAGAGATTAAATAAACAGGATGGTTTTAGAAGAAACAGAGGGTTCTTAGCTGTAGAAGGGAGAAATAGAATGAGGGGTGGGGAGAGAAACCAAGGCATTAAGCCTTCAATAAGATTTGATTTAATTCATTCAAATCTGATTTGGATTTACCATAGGTAGCCCTATGTATAGGCTTTACAGACAACCCTTAGACTCCTAGAACACCATATAGTTATTAAAGACTTCTTAATAAAATAAGCACTTGAATACTTAAATCTTAAGCAGGCACAAAGAAACACTCAAAGACCCTTAAGTACTCTCCCTAAGATTTTAATATACTCTTAAAGCCCTAGTCGCATAAATATTCATCATAAGACTGAAAAATGACTTGCAAGACGCTTAAACCACCAAGAGATTTTCCTTTGGACCAAAAGGTTTGGGCATAGTCTCAAATTTCCAACGAGGATACTTCTTTTCCAACCAACTAAAGGCTGATGCATTTATTGCACTGTCAGCTTCTGTTGTGGTTCTATGGTAGGTATGTAATGGGATTAAAGGGACTTCTAATTAGGCCTTATTTGAGATGTGAAGTTACTTCTGGACAGTGGAAACAGAAAACTTATCTGTTTAAAACAAATTCGTGTCTCAGGTTTAGTGCATTTTCAGTGCATGAGTAAATAAAATCTGTTACTTACCTATCAGCCTCCTCTGTCCATGAAAATCTTCTTTGACGTGTTGTATGCAACTTGTTTCTTTTACAAGAACGCCTTGGCTTCAACTTTGAAGAAGAATCCTTGGTAGCAATTGAATGGCAGCCTTCATTATCTTCATTTGGTTGAGGTTCCTGCCCAGTTTCTAGACAATTGTTCAATACTTGCAAACGTGACTCATGCTCACAAGTGACCAAGAAATTTAGTTCTTCTAATTGTTCCACGGTATCAGATACTGAGGGCAGTGTCTGCTCTTCCAGTTGTCCAGTTACCTCATCATTTTCAGTAAAATCTACTGACCTAGATTCAGAAAGTCTCCTCCTTTTACGACGTCTACGTTTTTTAGGTTGAACTTCATCTGTGTTATTTTGCAACCCATCAAGATGTTGACGCCGCTTATTATAATACACACGAAGCACCTGCAAGTCGCATTTCAGGGACAAATATGTACCAATAATGAATCAGATAACATTTTACAGTTGGAGTACCACTTCATTATAGTCACTTGGGATATGGGTTGAAGACCTACTATTATACAAAATATTCAGATAAAATTCAAATATATCCAGTCTCTTCTCTTGCCTCTTGCGGATATTGATATGTTACAAATATATCTCCAAAACTTAGATATTTTTGCTACATCTTTAACAACTGAATTAACTATGTTCATATTGCTATAGGGAACATTGACATTTGAGACCATAATGACAATTTTTGCATCACTGGTAGTAATTGTTGACATACCATATATACTATGTCACCAACCATAATTGACACCCTACTTGTGGGCCCATGAGACGTAATGAGACCCTACCGTGACATGCATCTTGAAGCCTGAAGTACAAGCTACGCAACGGTACCAAGAACGTGCCAATCCGTTACCAGGAAGTCGCCTACTCGGCCTCACCAACATGTTCCCTTACAACACCTTCAAAGGCTAGCAAAGGGGACTTGTCCCACATTGAAAATATTGTAAAGGGAGAAGCCTCCGGGAGGCTCCTCCCCACTCACTCAACACACCATCAACACTATCATTACTACTACTTGTAATACTTTGAGGAGCCACCAAGGCACCCAACACATAATACATATTAAGTGGACGTAGCCTTACCTTCCGATGGCAAGGTGAACCACTATAAACCTTGTGTCCACTATCTAATCCCGCTACTAAAATACACAGATACTTCTGTATCAACATTGGCGCCATCTGTCGGAAACCGATACAAATGGCTTCGTCACTTACCATGAGCGCACCAGTTCACTTGATAGACAAATAAAAGCATGGATGGTGAGAGGATCAAGCGCATGTGCAAAAATGGATGCGGAGCAATCAATCCATATGGGGGTCAGTGACATCAAACACCAAGCAAACCTCCACAATTTGACCCGCTCGTCTCTTCTGCTAGAGCACAAAAAAAAGTGCATCTCGACCAGTCGAGTCCAACAGCCAGTGCTAAGGTTAAAGCCAAGCCTCAACCGCTCAACCTCGAACGTCGACCAAGCCGTTCAGGATCCTGTCGTTGACATCCACATCTGCTCACGCTCACAGGTGACTTCTAGCGGTATCTAACCGCTAAAGAATTTGTCTCATTCCTCCAGAGAACCTCAGGGACTGCCCGAAATTATACCTCACCGAGCGTGTGTGATGCCACATCAAACGCTCGCGAGAAGCGCCAAGGTATTCTCTTGTCGAACGCGCACATGATAATATCAAGGTAGGAGGAACCGCTCAAGCTCGCATACGGTCATCTTTCATGTGTCTCAGTTGCCATCTTTCATACGGTCAGCGCCCAACTTTCATGCGGTCAGCGCCCATCTCTCACTCGGCCAACTGTTATGCCTCGACAGCCCGTGCTCAGCTTTTAAGCGGACAACCATAAGATTTCATGCGGGTAACGCCCAACGGACAGCTATCATGAGACAATTTGAGGACTTCCTGCACTCATGCGGACAGCTCTCCTTTGGCAAGTGACGAGAGCCAGAGACTTCTCGCTCACAACCGCTCGCCTTCATATTCTCGAGCTGTTCCGCCACTCGTCAAGTTCAACCGCTTGGCTCCAAATTTTGATCCACTGAAGCCACACCCAATATTCTCTCTTTCATCAGCGTGAACCGCTCAACATAGAACACTTGTCTCAAACACTCAACTTCGAGTGAGTAGCTCAACCGCCGAGAAGGAAGACCTGATAGCGGCATCGTTCTCTTGATCCGCTACCCAAATCCGCAGTTAAATTCGACCCGCCAAGCACTCTGCAGCAGCTCCAAGCAAGGATTTGCTCGCCAAGTTCAACAACAACGGTTTTCCCCCCTCAAAGAGCAACCCGCCACTCAAGTGTCAAGGAGCAATCCGCCAATTATTGTCGCCGCTTCGAGCCAACGCTCGCAACCCGCTGCACACGCAAAACTGCTGCTCACCATCTCTGATAGTTTGAATGCTCATGATGGAGCATCACTTTTGTGACGGCAAACTGATACTTCAACATATTTGAGTGATAAGCTCTTGGCTTAGCAAGAAAAGAAGATGCTCCAGCGTCCACAAGGCCGCTCCTGCATACCACTCATGGACACCCGCTCAGTCCAGCCACCTTCAGGTCCCGCTTGGGAAACCCGCTAACATCAATTCCGCTAGCATGATAAACAGGAGAGCGGCACAGCACGAAGCCCAGCTCCTCTCCGCTAGCATCCAAAAACAACATGCTCATGCGCCCAGCAAACTGCCATCTAAGTTTCAAAGTTATCCGCTGCCAAACCAATCAGCGACGACACCCGGCTTTCAACACGCTAACATCGACTGCTCATGTCGATAAGCACTAGCACACGTTCAACATCAACCATTGACAAAAACCCGCGTCATATCATCAGCGGTAAACACTACCAAAGTTACACTTGTTATTGAATTAGCAAAGTTTGTTTGTGTAAACACTACTTGTACCGCTTGCTAAATGTTATTTGCATCACTATGAAACAAATATCCGAGCAATCCCTAGTAAACTAGCGAAACTCGGGGACTTGGACAAATTTTCATGCATATGAGGATGGGTAAGCATGGGTCCGCCCACCAACATTTAAAGCCTTGGAACTAACCGGCATATGAGGATCCGCTCCTCGATTATGTCAAAGCCCGACTACTCGGCAAGCACATACCACATTTTTGTGATGCATGCACGCTACAGATTAAACGGGATTTCCCTAATTATTATTCTTGAGCGACCAAGAAAAAAGATAATCCACCAACGATTTAATGTTACACAAAAATATGGCGATTTTCTCACGTCATACAACAAAGAACCCGCTTAAAGATCATCTTCACACATGCTAGCGACGTTTATCTGCTAAAACATGACGAACCGCTCGCCAATCTCTCTTAAATATGAGATGCCACCTCTTTGAGAGACTAGGGATGTTTATCCGCCAAGACATAGCGAGCCGCCACACTAGCGATGTTTATCCGCAAAGACATAGGGAACTGCTCGCCAATCCCTCGTAAATACGAGATGTCTCTTTTTGGAGAGACTAGCGATGTTTATCCGCTACGACATGGTGAGCCGCCACGCTAGCGACGTTTATCCGCTACGACATGACGAACCACTCGGCAATCCCTCGTAAATACGAGATGACTCCTCTTGAAGAGACACGATGTTTATCCGCTAAGACATGGCGACCCACCACGCTAGCGATGTTTATCCATTAAGACATGACGAACCGCTCGCCAATCCCTCGTAAAATACGAGATGCCTCCTCTTGAAAAGACAAGCGATGTTTATCTGTTAAGACATGATGAGCCGCCACACTAGCGATATTTATCCACTAAGACATGACGAACTGCTCGTCAATCCCTCGTAAAATATGAGATGTCTCCTCTTGGAGAGACAAACGATGTATATCCGCTAAGACATGATGAGTCGTCACACTAGCGATGTTTATCTGCTAAGACATGACGAACCGCTCGTTAATACCTTGTACATACGAGATGCCTTCTCTTGGAGTGATTAGCGACACTTATTCGCCAAGACATCAAAACGCCAGCACATAAGCTGACAACCCGCCCTTTCGCGGCAGAATGCGCCACAAATTTCATACATATGACCAAAGTTTCCCTCAGTGGAATGTTAGTGATGATCACCCGCTAGAGGATTAAGAGAGAACGGAACAACCACCCTTAGAAGGTTAAAAACGACTCAATGTTACTTTCACACTGGTGAATATATCAACACCAAGAATCTGCCTCACTCTTCAGGACTCGTTGGCTGAGAGAACGACAGCTGGGCCGCCCTAACTCTTACCTCATTGAGTATGAGAATAAGCGACGATCAACCGCTATGAAAAAATTGCACTATTCATGCAAAAATCTATCGTACTATTCAAGAGACGAAGATATTTGAAACCGTCAATAACTCTTTGAGCCACCACACTCTAGTTTAAGGGACGCCTTAGCTGTGGAGTGAGGGACTCCGAGGTACCCGCTAGCAAATACGACAGTCATGACTTAAATTATACCACATCACATGATAGAATAGCGACGCTTAACCGCTAGGGATTCATTCCAATTTTCATGAGACCCATCTCACGATTCTTGAGATCCTAGCAAAGCCCATCCACTAAAGATATCTGTCATAACTGTCAACGGTTCACCTCACAACATATGAACGACTAGTGAAGTTCAACCGTTGAAAAATTACCTCACCGTGTGAGAGAACGGAGAAGGCAAGACTAACTGCCAATCAACTTGTCTCATTATGCAAAGAAAACAACAGAACGTTCACAATCAACCAAGCACCAAGCAGTTATCCGTAATGCTAGAGTCAGCAACCCCAACCACTCAGTTAGCGGTTAGCACACACTTGTCAACCGCTCACTCAACCTGCAACTAGCACTCATTCAGCAAACAGACAACGTTCGCCCACTGGTCATTCAGCTAGCGTCTAGCATTGACCCGTCAAGACATTGCAGCAAGCGTTGGTTCTTGTTAACAAGATGAGCTGCTGGACTCTAGAAGCCATTTGAAGACCCTTCTTGCTTAAGGAATTCAGGGACTAGTAAGGGTTGGGCGCCACCGCGGTGTCACTTATGCTTGGTGACAATGATTTCAACTCCCCAAGCAAGAAGGGTCTCTTACCCGAGGACTTATTGACATACCATATATACCATGCCACCAACCATAATTGACACCCTACTTGAGGGCTCATGAGAAGTAACGAGACCCGACCGTGGCATGCATCTTGAAGCCTGAAGAACAAGCTACGCAACGGTATCAAGAATGTGCCAATCTGTTACCCGGAAGTTGCCTACTCGGCCTCACCAACATGTTCCCTCACAACACCTTCAAAGGCTAACAAATGAGACTCTTGTTCCACATTGAAGATATTGTAAAGGGAGAAGCCTCCTCCTATAAAAGGAGGCTCCTCCCCACTCACTCAACACACCAACAGTACTATCATTACTACTACTTGTAATACTTTGAGGAGCCACCAAGACACCCAACACATATTACATATTAAGTGGACGTAGCCTTGCCCATCGATAACAAGGTGAACCACTATAAACCGTGTGTCCACCATGTAATCCCGCTACTAACATACACATAGATACTTCTGTATCAACAGTAATTGTTGTGGAAGCTGAGATTACCAAACAAATTAAGCAAGCAATAGTATAGTATTACCTGCTCTAGGGTCAAATTGAGATCCTTCGCAATCTTCCCACACTCTTTAAATGAAAGCTTTTCGCTTGGATTATCCTTCACAACACGCTTTAACAGCTCATCACGTTGAGCAGCTGTCATAACTCCAAGTTTAGTCCATGACCTGTGATGGGACACCTGTGGAACATAACATGACTTTTCAGCTAGATTGTTTACCCACTCTGGCAGTACCCTACTTCCATTTTAAGAGTAACAAATTCATGTCAAATCCAAGTAATAAAGGATCTAATCATGAATAATTTGTAAAATCTACCAAGTAGGTAAAATGACACAGTAGAAAAATTCCTGGATTTGGGAAAAATTGCACTACATGGTATAGAGCTCAAAAACTGAAGGGAAAAGAACAGGAAGAAACATGAATGATGGACAGTCACAGCGTGCATATAAGAGTTTTGGAGTATGAAAAGCTTAAAACAATCGTCCGCAAATTGAAGTTTGTATAAAATCTAAGAGAAAAGGACTTGTGTACATACCTCGTGAACACAAGACCCAGGAAATGCAAGTAAGGCAGCTCTTGGGTCCGCAGCAGCATAACAATACTCTAAAGTTTGCCAATACTCATCAACAGCTTCTCTGTTTGATAGGGAAAAATCATGTCTGATTCGTGGACGAAGATCAAGTGATCCAAATCTCAGAGATATGGCATCTTTTGAAACAGGTTCCTCTACATAAGGCTTAAGTTCCAATGCATATGCAGAAATTATGGGAGGATGAACTTGGAGTCCATTTTCTGAGCGGTGATCACAAACCATTCGAATCAGCTACATCAACAAATTAGTTATTAGACACTATGAAGACATAAATCTGCAATGCAAATCATAGAAAGCATGTCCAAAAAATGTAGTAACGCAAACCCATGTGGGGGGCATCACAGCCTCTCCCAAAACTACAACACGATAACGAAGATGTAAAAGAAACAAAAGAGCAAAAATTAGGAAATCAAATTGCAGGGTTTAATGGATGTTGAGGACTAAAGGGATAAAGGCTGCCTATTGTCTCCCTTTCTTTGATAACTAATAATTGATAATGCAAGGATATAACTAGAGATAACTTATTCTCAGTGAAGTTAATAAAACACAAACTTTAAAAGAATTGAACCTGATCTTAAATCAGTAGTATATGACCTTTGAAATGTAAAGCACATAGAGATGAACCAATTATGTGAAGAAAATGAGGTCTTAGGCCCAAATTCAAAACAACCAACAAGCTTACCTTCAATCGTCGTAAAATGTCAATCACTAATGAGAGCCTTCCAGTTGCATGGCAATCCATCAGAGATTTATATTCTTCACTAGAGAGATCAGAGAGACATAAACCCCTCTTACACTTCTTAATCAACTCTTCAAAGTTTTTGGTGGATCCCGCAACTTGTAGAAACAATTCAACTGGAATGGCCTTCATTGTTGCCTCGAGCGAAAACAATTTGCCAGTACTGAAAGGATCATTCGGCTCAATAACATCTTTTCCAGATAATAAAGCATCACTAGAGCCAGAGGAACCATACAGGTATTCCCACAGGAAACTATGCAGCAATTTTGCACGAACCATTTTTGCCAGAATAAATCCGTTAGCACGCATGGCTTCTGAAGTCACTGTTTGTCGGTGTGCGCTAACATGGGTCTGGGTTCTCTGAACATCTTCTAGTACAGGAACTGATCCACCGTTCCTCTCCCGCCACCGAGATGAGCACTTGCCACGACTTTGAATCTCGAAAGACCTCCATGCATCATGAATTTCAGAAACCAGTTCAGGAGTTAAACTCTGAACACATGGGTGCAGAATGACTACAGTGGTTCGGGAACGGCCCAAATTTGTGACAACAGGGACACTAATATCTATACATTTGCAGTGCCCTAGCTGTTGAAGTTTATGTAAAATTCGGTCAATTGTTTTCCTGTCAGTTGCTGTGCACTTATCCGTCTCTAAGCTCACAAGCCATCTATACAGCTCAGCTCTTAAAATAAACTTCTCCCCCTGAAAAAGAAATGATAATATTAGTTTTAGCTATCGATATACAAGTAAATAGAGGACCAACAGAAGTTCTCAAGGCAATGGATGACGCTAACAACCTCTAGCCGTTCAACTATCCTCTTTTCCCTTCGAGTGTTATCCACGGTCAAAGATATACATGGATACCTCGGATCTGAGACTTTACTCAGTGGCTTTGACAAAGCAGCTGGTCTTTCAGATAAGGCGCCATTTGTTTCCACTCCTGTGCTCACTAAACTAACTTGGGAATCAGAAGTAGTATCTTTTGGTGCAAGATATAACTGTTGGGAAGTTTCCGGCACATTGTACAACTCATTACGCCCAAGACATTCAGCAGAAGGGTCAGTACTAGCCTCTCTGTCATTGATATTTTCGGGGCCAGCAGTGTCTCCTTTCAGAGACAAACAATCTGACACTGCGCCGGGTTGAAATTGATCAGACTTCAGAGCATCTACAACACTGTCATCATATAGACTAGAAAGTTTACCGTCATTAGCATCTTTCGATTTTTGAAGAAATGCATTAATTGATTCAGACTTATGTTTCCCAGATGTCCGAAATCGATATGCCACAGCTTTTTTGTGCATTTCTGGTTGCAGACTCATCTCAAATCTTGAGCACATAGTAACAAAGCGGGCATAATTTTTCTTGTTGTCAATTCCAAGTCTCTCCATAACCTGTACGAACATACTAAACTCTGTAAACACTTATAACTGAATAGATACTTTCTAGGACTTGCAGGATTATACAATGCATAGAAAGCCCAGGGAGTGGAGTAGTAACTATAAATGCATGCTCAAAGCGGAGGAAGTCTGGTAGATCTATATCAGTACTTAATTGAGTTATTCTGGACTGCAATGGCCAGTCTTATACATTGCTCAAGAACAGGCATGTCTATTTGATTTGGACAAGGTTACATGATTAAATCAGGGAATGATATACAAATAAGTCATGACAAGTAAACCATGGAAGACCCCTCAGTCCCCACCAAATCTGGAAGTACCAAGCCCATCAGATAGTATATATTGGAAAAGATATGAGAATAAATGATACTATAACTTATGGTTTCTGAAACATAGCCGCACCAAAATCATCTAAACGTGTCCAGTTCACTTTAATTATGTACAATAACTATTTCAGTTCCAGTTAAGTGCACCTGAAGACCAGCTTCAGGAGAGACTAACTGTATCTACATTGATATTTAAGAGACCCCTGGCTGTTTAATATGAATAAAATTCCAGCCTAGCTTTAATACTGATCAACTGAACCATAATACTACAGTACTGAAGAAAATGTAAACTACTCAAGAGACTAATGCACACACCTCATTCCTGGTCAAGCCCTCTGATCCTGCGGCATCTATTAATTCATAAATTTGATGCTCAATAGGAAGTTCTACAAACTGGTCAATGATTTTACATTTCTTCCCGAATTTCACATGTTCTTCAACACAATCCTCATCTACATGTACAACTGTTCTTGGATCAACTCTTGTTGGAGAAGAATTTTCTACAAAACGCAGGCAACTCTCAACCTGTCCAAAATGAAGGGATATTGATTAGTGGCCAACTAAGATGAAGGGGTCGTGTCCTCGAAGCCTCGAAGGTTCAACTTATTTCTTATTTATTACAAATTCATTGAAAAAAAAGAGAGTTCACAATCAATACAGCTCTGGTACTAATTTATAAGAATTTAATGAGGATCGATACAAAATTATTAAACTAATGACTTGTCAACTAAGCAGATTGTAATCACAAACAGGGAACATGATCATTTAGTTCTAAATCAAGTAAAAAAGCAATAGTGAACTGCGGAATATGGTTTTCAAAGAATAAACACAATCCTTAGAAACAGGTTCAACAGAACCAGGACTGCAAAAGTTAAAAGTAGTAACCTTCCCATTCACTTTAGCGTCAAACACCTCCACAAGCTGAGCAGCTTTCAACCTCTGACAAATCTGAAAGCAAAATATGTAAGACAATGCGATGAATAGCAATCAGCACAACTTATAATATTGATAATCCAAGAAGTTAAGAGAAAGTATAAAACATATATGGTAACTTACATTTCTCCAAGCTCTATGCCCTGAAGTTCCACAGTAACCAAGTTCCTTCTTGATATCCCCAACGACAAGAACCTATAACATGAAAGTAATAAGCAACCGGGTTCAGCTTAAACCGAATAATATAAAAACAAAATCTATAATCTATACATACACAACAATTTACAAGAACCTAGAGTTACGTGACCTTGCTATTTGCTTCATCAAGCTTATCACACACTGCTTTCATCGCCGGTAGGAAGTCCTTGACAAGCACATTGCCAGCAGAAACATCTCCACTCGTCTCGCATCCTCTCACATTTACAAAACTCTCCTCGGCTCGCTCTTCCTTAATGATCTCAATCTTCTGATGGGCACCCAAATGTTTTGCGTGGCGAAACAAGTACAACATATTAGTGGTCACACTCGGATTGTTCCTCGCCTCCCCAGCCTCCTTCGTCCTCAACAGCGCAGATTTCCGCACAAGTAAGCCTTGACACTCAAGATTCTTCACAGCGTAATGGAAGTTTCTCCCCTCAACACCCAGCTCCTTGGCAAGCTTTGTCTGCGTAATCCCGTTCGTTCTGCAAAATAATCAGACCATAATAACAAATCTCTCAGTAAAACAGCTTCACAATCACAAAAATATCAAGCATACATTGACTCACCTAGCCGTTGCGACGCGTTGGAGAGTGTGGCGTTGGACGGAGGACAAGTTAGCATTGGCGGAGTCGACATTGTAGAGGCCCATGAAGTTGTTGAGGAGGGACTCATCGGCGACGAGTTTCAGATTCAGGCTCCCGGCGGCTTGGAAGGACTGGATGGAAGGGTCGGTGGGGGCGTAATGGTAATTTTGGGGGGAGAGGAATTTGAGGGTGGGGACGGAGCGGAGGGAGTCCCATAGGGTTTGTTTGAGGGAGGGAGAGGAGGAGAGGGAGGGGTCGAGGAGGCGGCAGCAGAGGGTGTGGAGGGAGAGGCCGGTGTGGAGGTGGGAACAGATTTCTTCGATGGCGGAGTTTAGGAGGGAGTCCATGGCGGAGGAGGAGAGAGCGTCGCCGGTGGGAAGTTGTGAAGACAAAATCCGAAGCCTCTTCAAACAGGAGGTGCAGACAAAGTGAAACGACTGTCGTATATAGACATCAAAGGAATATTTATTTTATCAAATTAACTAAATAAATACCGTTTCTATTCAAACCTCCGCTCAGATTTCAATTCGAGGAAACACCAATAGAACGAGAAACAGAAACATAATCAAGTAATCTAGCAAAATCCCATCTCTATCTCTATTTAGGGTTGACAGCACCGGAAAAACAAGAAGAAGAGTTTAGGGTTTGGTGAGTTGTTGTTCAGCGGCGCGTCTACCCGTCGGCATTTGGCTTCTAACCTCGTCGATGAGGATGGCTGTCAGACGAGCGTTGATGGGGGCCGGGTAGTTTTATGCCGCGGCCTATAGGTGGTGGTGGATCGAGGAGGGTCAGGCGTTCTTCAGACGATCCGAATAACTTGGGTTGGGCTGGGCCCACTAACGGGTCGGACCGAGCCCGTTTCTAGTCGAAAATTAAAGTTAGTTGAGAGTTAATATCATAGTATACCTAAATAATAACAAATGAAAACAAATTCACACTTTCTATTTATAATTTTTTTTCTTCGTCAACAAACTAATGAAATATATAAATCATATGATCATTAGTCATAGTTAATAATGTTTTAGCAAAAACTTCTTATGAGTCTAAGCGATTCAAAACAAATAATTATTAATATTTATAAGTTATTATTCACAATTAAAATGAATTTTATATTATTTATAAATATATAATCTTCATATTTTAAAAGAAAAATATATATTTTTTAGAGCAGGCAGGGCCCATGGGCTTATTTTTTAGGCCTTGTCCTACCCATTATGATAACGTGTTTGGTCGTGTCAGGCTGTTAGCGTGTTTGTGCCGTGCCGAGTCACTTTTAAACGTATTTTTCTCGTGCCGTACTCTTGCTTTACGGCTCGTTTGTCACCTCTAAAATATGACATCCTTTATTTTTGTTATCATTTTTATCTTTGTCGATTTTTATGTGCCGTGCTAAATAGCCGGCTTAGGCTTACTGAAAACACCTAATTTGTATGGCTAATTGATTCGAATTTATGTTGGTTCGGCCCGATCAACGCTAAATGCTAGAATATAGTGGATAACGTAGAACTTGAGTAGCAGAATAATAACGTCTTCACACAAACTACATATATCCACTGCTCAATAGAAATAAATGCAATAACAAGAAAATAATGGAAAAACCTAACCAAAAGAGTGGACCTGACCACTAAAGGAAATTGAAAGAAGTGTCAACGAGGACCTCTGAGTGCTAATGGAAGATTTTTTATTTATGATTTAAAAAACATATTTTTCGATCACATTTTGACATCTTATCTGTTTTGTTTTTATGTCTATATGAGTAGATTACTTTTACAAATTTTCAACTAAATTGGTGATAGTTAAGGTAACAAAATATATCAAATTAATGGATGAACCAAATCTGTCACTATGAACCGTTCAAGTTTATAATTGGTAAATCGCACCTTATGAATGCCTTAACAATTTTTAATATAGCTGAAAATTTGCAGATATACTCTACTCACAAATACTTAGAAACTGAATGATCAAAATGTGGATATAAGATCGAAAGTAGGATAAGCCGAAAAGTCTTCAACTAGTACTCATTATAGAGCTCGTCATTAGAAAAGCTTTGTTTGAGAAACCCTAATTCTCCTACACTATAGCACTTGAACTAGGACAAGCGTGACCAGTTGATCACCATTGTACCGATATTGTCCCAACTTAACCATCTTTAAGGTGTTGGGCTTTAACTACAAAAGACATCGGTACAATTAGGTATGATCCACCCACATATATGTTGTATTTTATTTGTCTCTTTTCTGATGTGGGGTCCTTCCTCTCTAACACTCTCCCTCACGTGCAACCTAACTTTTTAGGTTGACACGTGAAATTCATTTAGTCCAATTCCCACATCGGAAATCGGTACATTCAATCGGTCTAATTTTCATTTCAGAAATTGGGGTATGCGGTCCAAGACCCACTGTAGGCACTTGGTATGGTATGGGCTAATCAGAATTTTTCCGACGGCAATTCGATTCGATGAACCCAAATTTGGGCTCATTATGCTGGGAGACTTTCACCCTTTATGTTAGGAGAGGCAATTGAAGAGTGACCCACTCTGATACCAACTTGAACTGGGACAAGCGTGGCCCGTGGATCACCATTGTACCGATATTGTCCCAACTTAACAACCTTTAAGGTGTTAAGTTTTAACTACAAAAAGTCTCGGTATAATTATGTATGATCCACCCACATATATGTTGTATTTTATTTATCTTTTTCTGATGTGAGATCCTGGCTCTCTAACAATGACCAGCAACGTTGTATAGGGTATCGTCCCTTCTTGGGGTCTCATACATCATGAACAAATAAAGCTGCCCCACTAACCAATAACGTCGTCCTGCTCCTAAGCTAGAACTGAAAACGATAGAGCCTGGCACCATTTTTTTCAACAAGAAATGCATCTTCAAAGTTCCTAAGGTGCTCCGAGCCTACGATGACAAAATTATGAACAATATGAAGTGGTTAGACCCGTTACTTGGCTAGTACGGCAGATGCAACACCGTCATATGGTTGCACCACCAGCCATAAAGCATTTGGCTGCAATTCTAGGCACCAAGGCCAAACTATGCAGCATGTTTTGCATCGTCATCTTCAGCCTTCTCATGCGGATGGCGCACCCCATAAAGCTTCACCTGCACCGTTTGTAAGGTTAGCACCTCTAACAGGAACACACACAATAACAAAGGAAGAAAACATCAGAAAGAATGGGGCAAACATTGTCTCGAAAAATCATACCAAGCATTGTAGAGGCTGATGACTCGAGAACCACCACCGGTCTCTGATTCACAAGAACTTAATCGGGTCATATAAGCAAAATATCGGTTCAAAATATACCCCATACAATCATAAACGATGTCTTGACATTCATAAATGCAACCAACATAAATTTCTATTTTAAGACTCAAAATTCATGGTGATCACCACAATTATTGCATGGCTTATAATGTTAGCTATCCACTCATTTTTGGAGCAGACTTCTTTATTTGAATTTTTATTACTTATATATATTTTAATGATTTAAAATTATTAGATTAAATAAAAATGACATGTAGATGATATTATGAGACCACATTATATTAAATCTAATTAATTTAAATCATTCAATTAAATCTAAACAACCAAAATCTAAATAGAGAAATCAGGGTTCTTATTTTGTGGTCCTGGTGACGCACACTGTAATTCCATACACGCTCCCACACAGTAGCCCCTCCCCCCGCACCAGGACAATGACCGAAGCAACAAAAGGAGACACGTGAAGTAAACGAGGTAAGAGAAGGCAAGATTTAGAGAGAGCAAAGCGAAGCACCTCCTCCGTATCTGGTGGCTGTCAATCAAATCTACTCTGCTGCACAAAGATCCTATCTATTCCTCTGCTCTATGTTCCTCTCATGATTTCTCAGGCCTCTGCCGCCACAGCACAAGCAGCTCCACCAATAATACAAGTAAATTCCAATATTCCGTTCTTTTCTAGAACCCCAGCATGATTCATAATGCTTGGTTTGATTAATCATAATTCCATTGTTACCTTCTATACCTTTCTTGGTTGTGATGGGTTGGTGGGTATGTTTCAATTTTACATTATGTCATCACTGTTTCAAGCTCATAAGTTTGGAAGCACAGTGACTTGGATTCTTTCCAAGTTAGAGTTTTGGAGTTCAGGGTTGTTTTGTCTTGTTGTTTTCTGCAAAAGTTTGGAATCAGAACAAAGTAATGTTCTGGAAGTAAAGTTTTGTATTGACCAAGTTTGGCTTTTATGGTGTTATTCATGCCAAAGGACTATTCTTTGGCTTGACTGGGTTTCTGGGGTCTCTTGTTGTTGAGGTTCTAATCCGCTTACATATCAAAATCACAAACTTTGGATTAGATTAGATATTTTTAATTAACAATTGAACACCAAAGGTTGCTTTCCAAGGTAAAGGGGGTTTATGCTTTTAGGCATGAGAAACCTCCTTGTCAGGTTTTAATGTTCTACTTGGTAAGTTATCAAAAGAATAATGAGAAAAGGAAATAACCGAAGATTTCACCTCTGTTTTCTATGGGGAATCAAAATTCACCTCTTTGCTCTTTTTGTCTAAATCTAAAAGTTAATTAAATCCTTGAACGGGCACAGTTCATTTGTAGGGATACTGCAAATCTAAGGTTTGAGACTTTACTTTCTTCTTTACCCAACATTTTCCTGCTAATTCAGTCACAAACTTTTCTATTTTGGATTTCCATGTAAATTGTACTTGAAGGTTCAGTGAACTTATGGGTGCCTGTTAGATTTCACTTTTAGTATAGTTTGTTCTTGGTCAGTTCTTTTTCGTTTTCATCATACATGCTGTTTCTGATGCAGGTCAATCATTGGTTTTGGTTGAACTATTAGATGGAAGGTGGTATATATACAGGCATAGGAAATGGTACCCAGTTGGATAGCAAGGTTGTGCAGACATTTCAGAAGAGTTTTGTACAAGTACAGGACATTTTGGATCAGAACAGATTGCTAATAAATGAGATTAACCAAAACCATGAGTCCAAGATCCCGGACAACCTCAGCAGGAATGTGGGATTAATTAGAGAGCTTAACAACAACATTAGAAGGGTGGTAGATCTCTACGCTGATCTCTCCAGCAATTTTTGCAGGTCAGTGGAAGCCTCATCAGAAGGAGAATCTGCTGGGACATTGAAATCAGATGGAAAATCTGGTGAGAAGAGAATTAGATCTGGGTAATTGTTCGAAATTTAGATTTGTTGTAGTTATAGATCCTGCAGTCTTCAATTGCTGAATAAGGAAGGAAAGTTGTGAATTTGTGATACTAGAGGGAAATAACTTCATAAGATTGTGGTGCTCTTCTGTATCAATAATATCTATCTCTTTGAGGCTTTGTGCAACACTTTTACAGCCATAAAACTATGATGAAAATCTCAGTGTAGAACTATATGAATATAGCCTTGAGTTCTTCACTTTCAACTCTGGTTCTTCTACATCTGTTTATATTAGATATCCTTATTAAGATGATCAACGCTTTTCTGTTTAGCATTTCAGTTTGAATTTATATAGATCTTGCATATGATACGTCCAATTCAGAAAGAAGAAGAATAGTAAAACAGAAAGGAAAAGAAAGTATTGGGGATATTACTTTTTGATTTTTTGAACCTATGTCATGATTGAGTTGCATGTCATTATCCTCTTTATGTTGTGATATTAATTAATCTAACCAAGCTTCTTTACTCATTTTTAGAAATTGCTGTTCATAATTCATAACCTCCACTTCTGGACTTCCATAAAAGCTGGAATATGATCTGGTTTTCATCTTTTGGTTTTAATGGATATCACACTTTCCTGATACTGCCTGCTTTGATTATGAACTTTCAACCACCCTCTACATTCCCTTATTCTTTTCCCTTGTTTGTCCCAAGGTTTTGATTTTTGGTGTGGAGTCACTGGAGTGGAAGATTGGTATATGCTGTTTTCACTTGAGAATACCCTGTTTGCCCAGCCAGCAAGTTTTCTATGTTTAGAAGTTGCTGTGTATTTTTCAGCAATATTTGTTTGTAAAGTGAGATCATGCATTTCTTTGAAGATTCAAGCAAACACCACTAACTGAAAATCTCATTAGCAAATGATTGCTCCTTTGACCTGTTTAATTGTTGCTTAATCTCTTAAGGAACCACTTCAAAGGGACAAAAACATAATACTTAGAAATAGTGCCCAATCCTTGCTTATAATCTTGTTCTAATCGATTTCTTCACCATTTTATAGATTTATTTTGCATCTCCTTTTAAATCTCTCTCTGATGAAGGTCCATATAGATGATTGTTCTGAATACCTTTAGCATCAGTATCGCCCATGGTATAGCTTTCAAAATGAAGTCATGGAATAAATCTCTGATTTTCCTAAAGCATTCTTCATCGGGGTTTATTCATTTGCATAAATAGCACTCTTGAGGTTCTGAGTTCAGTGGTTGTTTATTTGCCAGCAATGAAATTAAGCTTTCTACTCCTCACTAGTCATTCTGATTGCGATCATAGCATCGAACCCGACCAAACACTAACTCCACAAGAGAAGATTTGTTGAGATAATGCAAATTTAACTCGATGTCACTGTAGAAATAAAATCATTCGGTGAAAGTTATGCAACGGCAAGGCAAAATATGTAGAATATTCTTAAATATATACTTTTCTTGTAGATAGAGGTTAAATGATATTGTTTTTCTATTAAATTCATGATTGTATATGTATATATACCTTCATTGGAGAATAATAATATCATTAAAAACCATTATCAAACCATTCTTTTCTACTTGGTATCAGAGTCAAAAACCCCTAAATTTCGTATTCCACTGCGTACCACCACGATCACCATCAAAATCCCAAATCACTATCAAAACCCTAAATCCCAAAATCCAAACAAATCCCACATTACATCACCATAGCGGACCTTGTCTGTCACAAAGTTTCATGTCGTCTGCTCATTCTCTCTATCAAGCAACCGGCTTGGCTTGCCGGCTCGGCTCGAGCACTCACCACATCAAACTTGCAACAGCGGCCCACATCACATCACCATTCAGTGAATTTAGTTTATTAATCATATGGCAGACCAATTCGAAGACCTTGAACCCAGATGTAACCCCTTCAAACTCAAGAGCATGTCTCCCATCATCAATCATTATCATACCACCACGTCACCTCATCTTTGCAGCAAACCAAATTCATATGCAAACACACAGTGTCCTTTTTTTGTGGAGTGTTTGGGCATAGCACGCGACGGTGCTACGAAGTAATTCGATATCCGGATTGGTGAGATTTCACTAAGAGACCCCGGAAAAGTCAAGAAAAAGCTGTTATAGCCACTATAAAGGAAGTGCAACAGTCTAATGCCTATGTCGCACAGTCAGGTATAAACGGTAAGGTATCTATGAATAGTTTCTGGATTATTGATTCAGGAGCATCTGATCACATGACTAATGATCTTAGCCTCTTGGAAAAATTAAAATCCTCCTCTCAAAATGTTGTTTCTACCGCTGATAGTACCCCAACTCCAGTTACCGGAGAAGGTTCTGTTGTCATATCTGACACTTTAACCTTTGATTTTGTGTTGGTTGTTCCTTCATTAGCATATAATCTTCTATTTGTCAGTCAAATTATTCTCGCTCTTTCATGTATTGTCACCTTCTATCCGTTTTTTGTGTATTTCAGGACATTCTAACTCGACGGATTTTAGGTTATGGTGTTAGGAAGGGGAAATTGTACTACTTAGATCTAACAGAGATTGGAGAAAAACACAAGCATTTTTTGGGTCAAGCTAATCAAGTCAATGGAGCTGAGAGTGCCAAGAAAGAAGTGTAGCTTTGACATTATAGATTGGGACACCTAAACTTCAATTATCTAAAGAAACTGCAACCGCAATTATTTTTAGGTGTCGACCATTCAAATTTTTGATGCGACATATGTGAGCTGGCCAAGAGCCATCATATTTCATATTTTACAAGTCTGCATAGAAGCCATGTTCCATTCATGAAGATTCATTCCAATGTTTGGGGGCCTGCAAAAATTCATACTCATAGTGGCTATCAATATTTTGTAACATTTATTGATGATTGTACTCGTATGACTTGGGTGTCTCTACTAATGAATAAGAGCGATGTTTATTCTCGGTTCACAGAATTTCACAAGATGGTGTCTACACAATATCAACAAGCTATTCGAGTCTTCCAGTCTGACAATGGTGGAGAGTATGTTAATGGTCGTATGCACGAGTTTATACAATCCTATGGAATTGACTACATTTGCACCTGTAGCGAAGATTGACACTGTCCGAATCTTAATTTCCCTTGCAGCAACTAAAGATTGGCCCCTACGACAATTTGATGTGAAGAATGCTTTTCTCAATGGAAATTTTGAGGATGAGGTATACATGGACATGCCGCCAGGAGTTAAATGCAGATCTTGTGATGTAGGAAAAGTTTATAAGTTGAAACAGTCTTTGTATGGACTTAAGCAATCGTCGAGAGCCTAGTTTGGAAGATTTTCCAAATCAACGAAGATGTTTGGTTACAGACAAAGCAACTCAGATCACACTTTGTTCATCAAGCGTAGTCAGGGTAATGTCACTGCTCTAGTTGTGTATGTTGATGACATGATTGTTACAGGAGATGGCCTGCAAGAGATGGAAGCTCTACAAAAGTATCTTTCAAAGGAATTTGAGATGAAAGATCTTGGACAGTTAAAATATTTTCTTGGGATTGAAGTTGCAAGATCAAAGAAGGGGATTTCTTTATCCCAACGCAAGTATGTACTTGATTTGCTAGCTGAAACTAGAATGCTTGACAGCAAGCCTGTTGAGACACCAATTGAAATGAATCACAACCTCGCCATCTACCCAAATCAAGTTCCAACTGATAAAGGGAGGTACCAACGTCTAGTGGGGAGACTTATTTATCTTTCTCATAATAGACCTGATATTGCTTATGATGTAAGTGTTGTCAGTCAGTTTATGCATTGTCTCAATGAAGAGCATATGGATGTGGTATATCGTATCTTGAAGTACTTGAAGATGACAAAAGACAAAAGATTATTGTTTGAGAAAAAAAAGAGAATTTGATGTTGTTGGATTCTATGATGCAGATTGGGCTGGTGATAAGACTGACAGGGGTCTACATCTGAGTATTTTACATTTGTTGGAGAAAATCTTGTGACTTGGCAAAGTAAGAAGCAAAAGGTTGTTGCCAGGTCAAGTGCTGAAGCAGAATTTCGAGGTATGGCGCATGGAGTGTGTGAGATGCTATGGATACGTAATGTGTTGAAGGAGTTAGGTTTCAAGCTCAAGAATCATATGGACTTGCATTGTGATAACACGTCTACTATTGAGATTGCTCATAATCCTGTTCAACATGATCGAACGAAACATGTGGAAGTAGACCGTCATTTCATTAAAGAGAACTTGGACATGAGAATCATTCGTTTTCCTTTTGTGTATACAGAAGACCAATTAGCAGATGTTCTTACGAAAGGAGTGTCAAGGAAAGTATTTGACAATTCAGTAGGCAAGTTGGGCATGATCGATATCTATGCACCAACTTGAGGGGGAGTGTAGAATATTCTCAAATATATACTTTCCTTGTAGATAGAGGTTAAATGTTCTGTATAGATATAGGAGATATTGTTTTCCTATTAAATCCATGATTGTATCTGTATATATACCTCCATTGGAGAATAATAATATCATTAAAAACCATTATCAAACCATTCTTTCCTACTAAATATTGATGTAAAAGTCAAGTACCGTTTGATCTAGTGTAGTCTCCTTTTGAAAGTGAGGTTATGAATTTGACTTGCAATACACTAACGAGGTTTTTATCAATAACTACATTTTTGAGTCATTAATTATCACTACCAAGGATACTTTTTATTATTATCGATAACTCATTTTTTATCTATTTAAAATAAAAGAATTTATTAACTAATAAATTATTAAATTACTTTTTCATAATTTTGTACGACATAACTGAAGGTCAATAATAAATTATTAAATTACTTTTTCATAATTTTGTATGACAAATACCATTACTCATTACCTTTTCATTGCTTTAAGATAAATGCAAATATATTAGTACATATTAAACATCAGTAGGATCAGAGAACTATTGTATATACCTTACGTCAGTGTAAAAACCTAAACCTTGCACGGTGTAACATAGACCTCAGGTCTTCGGAACTTTCTTTTTCGTTAGTTCCATGGTTGTTTCTTTTTCTTTAGGAGGGTTGGTTTGGTCCCCTCCTATGTTCCACTTTATTTATTTATTTTCTTAATAAAAGAGGATAGCAAGGATCTCTTCCTTCCCTGTCCAAGCCTTCATAAAAAAATGTGATATATGTTTTTGTTGAAATTGTGAGATATTGGTATCTACTATCTAGTAATCCAATTTTATTTAAGAATATGTTCATTTAGTACAAATTTTTGGACCTCACTTCACATTCCAACAGTTTTTAAAAATATTGACCATTTCAACTTTTTTTTTAAAAAAAAATTGTGCTCATTCCAATGAAACTCATAACAACTCTAAACAACCTATAATATTTCGCTACACATTCTATCATCACCCATTAAAACATACTTAGAAAAAAATGGAAGATAGAGGAGACATGTCCGACACCTCATCGACTCCGGTCACCGAATCTCGTCGAAATCTGGAATCAAGTTTATTACCCCCTAATAAACTCTCACTAAACCCCTAAACTACATTCATATTGTCACAGCCAACTTTACTACCCCCTAATAAAGTTTCACTGAACCCCTAAATTGCATTTCTATTACACAACCAACTTTACTACCCCCTAATAAACTCTCACTAAACCCCTAAAAAACATTCATATTGCATCACTAACTTTACTACCCCCTAATAAACACCCACTAAGAGAAAAAGAGAGAGACACAAAGATAGAATTCACAACAAGGTTGACACATCCGTATATACATTAGAGTCCGTATATATACTAGTTAAGGCGATTCATCGAAAACCTGATTACCTGAATTTTTTATCTTATGTGATGCATGTGCATGCCTTCAAAGTCAATCAACTGTGCCTTTTAACTGTATCTGGTAGAAAAATGCAGAATGTTTTTACCTCTTATTGATCGAGCTTGAGTTTGATCTCTTATGCCTGGCCTTAACTATCCCCTGTAGATTCATAACTCGAGTTTCAACATGTTCCTTAACTTCATCCTTATATTCATTTGTTGAATTTGGATAAAAGACAACGAAAATTTGGAAAAGATGGAAACTATAATACTATGTTTGGCACGATGAATGACAGAAGAAGAAGTGGGATTTAGGGAAGGCAAAATAGAAAAGATGAAGAGAGAAGAGAACTGAGAAACAATTTCAGAACCATATCAACCACTTCAAAATGGACACCTTATTGTTGAGGGAGGAGTCGATGAGGGCGAGTCTGGCCTTAACTGTGTCGACGACCACGTGATCGAGGCGGGGGCCGAGGATAGAGCGGGTTTGGGAGACGTCGAAGACGACACGAGTTATGGCGGCGATGAGTTCTATACCTCGAACACCATTTTTGTGTATGCTAGGTTTGAACGGGGACGAAAAAAAAGACAATAATACTTTTGCTATTTTTTTTATTTCACTCTCCTTATTAATTATTAATTTTAATAATTTATTATTGCTAAATTGAAGAGTGACGAATTTACCTCTAAAAGTTTAACAGAAAACAATTCGATAACGGAGAATTTAACGGTATGTACATATTTTCGGTTGAAACTACAAGTTTATGTACCATTTGATTGTTTTGAAACTTGAAACACCAAAGTTGTTAGTGGGTCATTTTTCATGTACATTTCTTAAAATTTACTCTTATTAATAACTCACACACCCTATATATTTCCGTGAGGTTTGAACTTGTGACATCAGAGTTTTTAGTTAAACACCTTAACCAACCAAGTCACGGCTCACCGACATTTAAGGAAAAAAAACTACTGACCCTCAATAATGTAATACATATTCTTATCTTGCAAACTTCAACAATAATGTCGGTGAACCGTGATCTGGTTGGTTAAGGAGTTAACTAACAAATTTGATGTTATGAGTTAAAACCTCATTGACATATGTAGGATGCGTGAGTTATTTAATAAAAATTTTCAATAATGTGATTATTATCTTTTTTTCTAAATTTGTAAAATACAAAAAAGAAAAAGAATGGATAATAAGGTATTTTTTTGGTCGATAAACGATTTACGCGTCCTATTCCTCTTTGGGCGGGAAAAGGATTTGAAAACAATGGCGGGAGTTAGTTGTGACGCGCCGCCAGCTGTAGCTTAATGCCTGAATCCTTATTCCTCTTGGATTACAAACCCAAGTTCCATAAGGAACTTTCCTAATTTCTATATAAAGACTAAGAATCCTTCCCCAAATTCCATAATACCCAGATGAGATCGATGATCATGATGCCCAAATTCCCCGAACCCAAAATGAAGCAGATGAAGGAAATCCCCAGATTCCCTTGTTCCCGTCAAGACCCATCTTGTTCTTCTCCTACTTCTGTTCTCCCTGAAAACCCCAATTTGAAGAACAAGAAGCGATCCCTTCCCCTGCCCCTATGTGTGGATCAGAGACAAGTGGAGATGAAGAAGAAGAAGCGATCATTGTCACCGGAATCACTCCACCGTGGCAAGCTCAGGGTCCAGTTCGCCCATACAATCTTCAAAGCCAAAAAGGAGAGGCTTGAGAAGACTGGAATGGACCCAGTGAGTGTGAAAAAGCAATTGGAAATCTTCAAGAGGGGTCAGGATGAAGAAAAGGGGAGAGTTGAAGCACAATTGGCGGCGGAGAAAAGGTTGGCAGATCTTGAAGCCAAGAAGAAACAAGAGCAAATCGACAAGCAAAGGCTTGAGGCCAAGAAGAAACGAGAGGCAATTGAACAGGAAAGACAACGACTTGAAGAAATCAGAAGGCAACGGCAAAAGAGAAGAGAGAGGCGTGCTCGTGACCAAATGGAGGCCGTTGCTGCTCGCCGTGACAAACCTTTCTGCTGTACGCTTAGGGAAATCGGCATTGTGAGTCGATGTGATCATGCTGGCTCCTGGAGCTATTGGGGTGGCCAATGCAGGTGCCCATTGGAGCAGCTTGGTCTCTTTATCAAGGAAGATGGCAGAGACTATTTGCATGAAGAAGTTGAGTTGGAGGAGGGAGAGATCATTGAGTAGTTGGAGGAAGGAGAGATCTATTAGTTATAGCTCATTCCACTTTTGCACCAGTGTGGTACTGTGTGATATGTAAATAGTAAATTCTTTCTTTTTATTCCCAAATCAGGATGGTTTGGACACCATTAGAATTGTAAATGATTTGTATCCATTTGGTGATTAGAGGAATAAAGCAATGTGATTCTCTTTGATCTTTTGGTTTTTCTCTCATATCAGCTGCATTTGTTTTGTTTCTAAACTCAGTTCATCTACTATTGATGATGTTGCTTAAATCTACAAACTGACTGTTACTGCTAGCTCCTTTTATCATAACAAAAAGATTATCATTTCTGTAATTTCTCGTAAATCTATCCCATGTTCCTCAGAAATCTTTGGATTATGATGATGAGCTTTAAAACCTCCCCAGAAAACCTGTCATTTCGGACCACGTTTTACACACACAATCCACATTTTCACAGAGTCAACTACTGTAATTTTAGACAAATACTGGTCACTTCTTTAAATGCCACATTCTCTCAAGGGCAGTACAAATGAAGTAAAAGAAATGGAGGCAGTTGAGTACTTGATTTTATAAGAAACTGAAAATTGTGTACATTAAAGTGAATGAAAATTTACCGATGGAGGTGCTTTTGTACCAAGTGCAGCAAGGAATCTAGGCCTTTCTTCTGTCTATGAACATTTTCCCCATTATTTCATTTGAACGTCGTTCAACCAAAAATACATCATTAACTAAAATCATTCTTAAGCTTCCCCTTTAGTTCCTACTAAACCAGGATGCTTACTGGTCCAAGATACTTGATGCATTGATGATGCAGATCAGTTCTTGGGAACTTTTCAAGACCAACTTCTTCGCCATCTCCAACATCCCCCAGATTTGCTTCCCCTTCGTCTAGAATATGAGAATCTGAATAACTCCCATTTCACCGAACAAATGAAGCCTAAAGAAAGTAAGCTTGTCACTGTCCACATAGAAAAGAAAATGGTATTTACTTGGGACAGCAGAATACTTGGTCTCTCTCTCAGACACACACAAACGCAATATGTCCTCTTTTACACAATGAATAAATCTTGTATCCCATTTTATTTTCCTTGATGATAAATGTTCCAATTATTCAAAGACACCCACATAAGCACAGAGAAAGAAGGATGTAATATACAAATCATTACTGAAGTTGTTAAGAATTCTCCGTTAGTCTGTTCAAACATTTTTTCCAATCTGAAACCTTGTCATCTCCATTCACCACCACCTATATAATATCACACAAAGCAGTAAACTGTGTTCAATTGTGTTACCCTCTTATCAAGAAAATCGTAACAAGGGAGAATGGAGAGAGGACTGAGATAAGATAAATTATATCAAGATATCATCCTAATTTCTTATATCACCTTTCACTTAATATCGTTCCTATCTATATTTTTCCTTCAATTACTAGTTTTGAACTATCAACTTGCTGTTACTCCTGTTGGTAACATGTTTCCATAACTCCAACATCCTAATTATGACAGCTGAAAATTAACAGATATGGTAACTTCATCCTGAATTTCTTCAAAATAGAGAAACCAGTATCCCACTTTGTTCCTTTGATTTCTATATAAGAATGTTATTTACCTCAAATAAGAACCTATCCTCAGGGACTGCATCAACTGTTTCCACACAAATAAAGGCTGCATCTTCATAGCTAAGAGTTCCTTTTGCTGCAGTTTCCTGCCACAAACAACAGAATGAAAATTTATTCCTTGGCTATACAAATCAGCGTAACAGAACGAAATCACACATCTACTCCCTGTTACCCAATAGCACAATAGACAGCTCTTATCAATTAAAAAAATTAAAGCAATTTGATCATAACACTCCTTTCATCCTAATCTACTGTTATATTTCTCTTATGATTTATGAAGGTAACATTTTATTGTCAATTACCTAAATGGCAAAGAAGAAATCATACGACTTATATTGAGCAGCTTTAATGAAGAAGCAGCTCTTAAATTTAGATTTCACTTTACTAGATTATCAAGAATAAAAGTGAGGGGTTAATGTCAATTATGGTCTTATTAGTATTATGTTTTGTTCATCTTTTCCTACTTGGTTTTGTGTTTTAACACCTGGCCTTTTGTTTTCTTCAGATTCTCGTGCAAGTCTGCTGTCTCAGCAGCTATTTCTATGGGGACTGTTTCTCTTTCATCTGAAAAAAGTGCCATTCTGATACACCTCGAGTCTCCTATGACCAATTTACTTTTGTATCATAAGCTTGAGCTTTACATATCTATCTATTTAGAGATTGTCTTAGATTGCTTAGAATTGATCAAAAATCTAGGCCTCCTTTACATATTGTGAATACTACACATGTTTTCCACTGTGTATCAGACTATAGAAATATAAAGGAATAACAACAGTGACCAGCCTCATTTAAATTTATCAAAAGGACATGAAAATTTATGCATAACTGACTCAAATATGGTTGGTTAGTTCCATAATGGCTCCATGAAAAGAAGGGGAAAGTGTTGGCATCAACTAACCTTTCCAAAGCTAAAGCCCTGAGTTTCACCTGGAGTATTTTGTAACCAGCCAGCCCTAATGAGGGTGTAAGGGATTCCGGAGGACATCAATATTGACTCGTCTTCTTCAGCTAATTTTAATGCATTGCTTTTCATGAGAGCTTGAATGCCACCGGCACCTTTGTAAACAGACAACTGCTACCTTATTAATCACAGGCAAGACCATTGTTTTTACAGTTGTGTTGCTTCTAGCATTGAGAGAGAGATACCTGGGATAGGAGAATAACATGGTTTACCCCTTTCAAGCTCCCAACAGTGGATAAGAAACCTTCCTGACAAAAGAAAAATAATTTTAAAGACATCATGGTTTCAGTTTCAAAAGAGCTATCACGTCACAGAAGATAGTGAAAACTAAGAAACTTAATATAGCTGTGCAACAGAAGACAGAGATTACAATATTGGGCTCATAGTAAGGTCTTGATCTTAGACTTTGAAAGATAAGAGTGACATAAAGTTGGCGAATTGAAATTTATGAATAATGTATGGAGCAAGCTTTAATAGATGATAAAAGGAGAGAATTCAGTCGATAAGTTCCAGGTGTAAATATGAATACATTTGGGCATATTACTGTGGAAACTCCTCTCAGACCTATTCTTAGGAATGGTTTGTCCCTTGAATCTATAGTCAATGACTACATAAACAATATCCACAGCCATGTAATCAGTATTTAAAGTACGTGACAAGAAACATGAACAAAGCAACTGAAAAGAACAGTGAAATATCATTTCTATCTCAAAAGGGGAAAGTCTACAGAAACTTATTCCCACCTACGTACCTCAACTTAAGTTCCAAAAGCTTCAAGTGCAGCCCGCTTATCCTTGACCAATGCTTTTACTCTAGCTCTTTTGACAATCAACGACAAGGCTCGGAATCCATATGATATCACCCAACTCAAGAGTAAGCACCACAAATGTTATGTATATGATAAGTTCCAGACTAATAAAACCTCATTTTCTATATAACATTTGTAGCATTTAAGTAGATTCTGATAGATGTACATCGAAAAATGAAAATGGCAGAAAAATCACCTGCCCCATCTCGCTATCTCCGTCAGTTACCAAAACAGCATCCCTGATTTCATCTCCTTCTGCATAATAACAACATGTCACGATTCTTTCAAAAGCGAATGCATCATTGTTACATAACCATACACCAGTTTCTACACAGGCCAGAACACCCACCAGATAATTCATCCTCATCTTCAGCAACATTCCCATCCTTGGACTTTTACCATCCTTGACATTCATCCTCATCTTCAGCAACATTCCCATCCGTTCATTATTATTATTATTATTATTTTAATTTAATAATATTTGAAGTTTCTTTCATTTCAATTTCAATCTCCACCTTTTTTATTCTAAGGAAAATAAATTTGATTCCAAGTTAAGTGTCAATTACTATTTTACATATGGTTATTGAAAGTCTTAAGTTTTAAATTTTAATTAATTAAGAGTATTTTATGTACTTTAAAAATTTAATCATTCCCACAATTCTTCTGGCTTTATTAATATAGATATATACATATATTTAATTTAAATAAATATAATAATTATTCTTTTTATACTAATTTGCTTTTTACTTATATTATTTTTATTTGGATGAATATAATTAGGTTTTAGTTTTATTTACTTCAAATTTTGATTTAAAAATATAAAATGATAAAAAATTATTTTCTTTATTAAAATTTTAATGGGGATTGGACCGGGGATGGAGTTCGAGTTCCTAATGGGGATGGGGGACTGGAAATCCCTTTGCCATCCCTAACCATTTCCAATCAATTAGTCTTTGAAATATTAGTTGCAATCCCTAACCATTTCTAATCAATTAGTCTTTAAAATTTTATTAATAATATTTTATTTATAAAAATATTATTTAATTATCTGTAGACGGATTCGAGTCCTTAACAGATCAGATCAACCAAGACCCGGATCCGATCCGTTGAGTAAACGAGTTAATGGATCAACGAGTCAAATTTTAGATCCAAACTCGTTTACAAACCATAGATCCGGATACGATCCAGTTCATTTACAGGTCTACTCCTATCACATACCTAAAGCTTGGAAGTTGGAACCACCTCTCAATCATACTCATATTTTTCTTCTACCTACAACTGATAATCCTGATTTTGTCAACCATTTCTAGGATGACAATAATCCCTAACCGGGGTGGGGCTCCATTGGATACGCATCCCTAACAGGCGAACGAATCAGGGACTGATGGGGAGTGGGGATGGGGATCCTCAATCCCTGTTATCTAAAATTAGGGTATATATTGTGATCTCCATCTCTAAACCTACCCTAATAATATATACATATATTTAATTTAAATAAATAAATATAGTAATTATTATTTTATATTAATTTGCTTTTTAGTTATATTCTTTTTAGTTGGATGAATATAATTAGGTTTTAATTTTATTTGCTTCAAATTTTGATTTTAAAAAATGTAATATGATATAAAAATTAGTTTAGTTATTAAATTTTTAATTGGGATTAGGACATGGATGAAGGTTGAATCCCTAATGGGGAAGAGGACGGGCAATCCCTATTGAAGTTTTATTGAGGAGGCGATGAGGTTGAGAATGACTACGGAGATGGAGATGGAGATGGAATTGTGATCTCAATCTCCAACCCGCCCTATTGCCATCCCTAACCACTTCCAATCAATCCGTCTTTGAAATATTAGTTACCATATATCTTCATAAACATGGTAAATAGATTAAAACTTTCTGATTAAATGCATGCATTTATAAAACTCGATCATACAAACTGAAAGTACTCAAGGTAGTGTATACTGTATACCAAAAAGAAAATGAAAACAGACCAACATTGATCTAGTGAAATTACGAACTGAACCCAAATGCGTGCAATGTGTCGATGAAACCATACAATACAAGTAGACCGTAAATATTCGATTATCTAATATATAATTTATATTGTTTTTGGTTTGAAAAATGGTAGACGGGTGGGTTATCACTCCAGAGGTTGGAGCAGGTTAAGGTTGAACCAGTGACCTCTCACATCGAGAGTGTCACTGTACATATTCGTCTTCCTAAGCAGGTATGTCCCACTTTAACCATCAAACCAAACTCATGAGTTATAATTTCTATTAATCATCGTATGATTTTAGATTTTTATCTACCAAAATAAATAAGTGACAATATAATAAATTCTCTGATAGTCCTTAATTTATCATTAGATTAAACTCTACGAGTAACAAGCAATAAAAATTAAAAATATCAGGGTAGAGGATATACCTGAACAGCACTAGTCTCAAGTGACCTAAAGACTGAGGCGTTTTTAGTCATTAGCCAACGAGTTCTGTGCCTATATATAGTACTTGCTCTAGGTCACCAAATATAGCAACAGCAACAACTTTATCTCTTTTCTCCAGTCTCAGCGGCGCAGCCCAAATTAAGAAAAAGACGCCAACCACTCTTATGGCGGCTCATGTTTCCAAAACCCGAAGTGTCTCCGCCGATCAAACACGCACTAATGTAACTTACTTTCATTTTGAACGTAAGATTTCTGGGATCTGATTCATTTTGTGCTACAGTTTACTGATGATGGAGTGCTCTTTGCGGAGCTGAACAGTATGTTTAACGGCGAGAGCCCGGTGACGACCGAGATTATCTGGAAACTGTTTGACCCTTTGTTACATGTTGAGCTTTTAACTCTGGAAGGTATTAGATTCTATCCATATGCAATTGCTTGAAAAAGGAAGTATCTTGTTGGATGTAGATCTCCTAGTTCAGTTACTGAGGTGGTTAGTTTAGTTGAGTGTGATTTTGGGAATTAATTAATGTAATCTTTGTGTTCTTGATCATTAGGTAAGAACTAGAAGGTAGTTTTGCAGGGGAAGTGGAGTTTACTGTTATGGCCTTTGTTTAAATGAACTATAATTAAAGAAAGAAAGAGATAAAAGCTTCCTTGCATGGACTACATTTCAGAACCTGTGTTGATAAATTAAATTTTGCATATTTTGATTATGTACTGATGGGTGTAGGGAAGTGAGCGTTTCAAGTTTCCAGAGAAAAGAGTTGAGCTTTATGTAGGAAGGTTCTGCAATTGCTTAGGCAGAGTCTTTGTGTACAAGTTTGTAGCAAGCCACAGGTATGAAGAAAGTAACTAGGTTGTGCAGTGCGCACTCTTCACTTGTTCAGCAGTTGATGTTATTACATCTCTATGTCTATTCAGTTTGAGGTACTATGCATCATCTATTCCAGTAGAAGTAAATGCGTTAATTGTTGAGAACTCTTTCCCTCTGTAGGATATTAACTACCATTCAATTATATATTCCGTTACCTATAATAATGGGATAAGGGATTGTCAAGAATGCTGACATTATATGTTGAGTTTTTTGTTTTTCCTGAAAAATCTGATCAATAATTCTGGAAGTTCTGGAACTCCTACATTTTCATAACGTTTCTGTCTTATATATGCATCCAACAAATTTTCCCTCACTTTCTAAGAGTATGCCCACTAGTCCGGTAACACTCACATCAATGTAAAATGGGTTGTGTTGGTTGTTTAATATGCTTGCCTCTTATCGTTTTAGCATTCAGTAACATTTCCCCATGCCCATAATCATGGGCTATGAGGATACTCAAGAATGCTGACATTGTATGTTGGAGTTTTTTAGTTTTTTGTGAACTGATTAATAGTTCTTAAAGTTCGGGAACTCCTACATTTTGATAATATTCATATCTGATCTCCCCAACTAAGTTTGCTCTCCCTTTCTATAGCAATTCCTATTTGGCAACACCCATTAACCTGTTGATGTAAAACAAAATGCCGTTGTTTGTCTATTGCAGTTATCTATATCATTTCTGTTGGCATTTTCATACCCATGATAATGGGCTAGGAGGATTCTCAAGAATGCTGACATCAGATGCTGGAGTTTTTTAGTTTTTTATGAACTAATTAGTAGTTCTTAAAGTTCGGGGACTCCTACATTTTCATAAGATATACTTGTATATCATTTTTCTGTTGGCATTTTAGTAACATTTCCCCATACCCATGATAATGGGCTAGGAGGATTCTCAAGAATGCTGACATCAGATGCTGGAGTTTTTTAGTTTTTTATGAACTGATTAGTAGTTCTTAAAGTTCGGGGACTCCTACATTTTCATAATATATACTTGTATCTCCAACCTATTATGCTCATTTTCTAAGTGAATTTACATTAGTCTGGTAACAATCATTAACCCATCACTGTAGAATGAAATGTGGTTGTTTCAAACAGTTGTCTGTGTCATGTTTACTAGCATTCAGCAACATTTTCCCAAACTCATGATCTCTGTATATGCTTCTTGTGCTTTGATAAAATGTTTTTAGGATGTTCTTGGGATCAAGGTGAATATCTTGCTTGATTGGGATCCCAGGTGCAAGTAAGGACTCACAACAACCCAAGTCCCCAACCTGTTCTGGTCTAACCAACCCTTGGTGGAAGGTACATCAGGCCCCCATTCTTGTTAATTGAGTATGCCCACTAGTCCGGTAACACTCACATCAATGTAAAATGGGTTGTGTTGGTTGTTTAATATGCTTGCCTCTTATCGTTTTAGCATTCAGTAACATTTCCCCATGCCCATAATCATGGGCTATGAGGATACTCAAGAATGCTGACATTGTATGTTGGAGTTTTTTAGTTTTTTGTGAACTGATTAATAGTTCTTAAAGTTCGGGAACTCCTACATTTTGATAATATTCATATCTGATCTCCCCAACTAAGTTTGCTCTCCCTTTCTATAGCAATTCCTATTTGGCAACACCCATTAACCTGTTGATGTAAAACAAAATGCCGTTGTTTGTCTATTGCAGTTATCTATATCATTTCTGTTGGCATTTTCATACCCATGATAATGGGCTAGGAGGATTCTCAAGAATGCTGACATCAGATGCTGGAGTTTTTTAGTTTTTTATGAACTGATTAGTAGTTCTTAAAGTTCGGGGACTCCTACATTTTCATAAGATATACTTGTATATCATTTTTCTGTTGGCATTTTAGTAACATTTCCCCATACCCATGATAATGGGCTAGGAGGATTCTCAAGAATGCTGACAGATGCTGGAGTTTTTTAGTTTTTTATGAACTGATTAGTAGTTCTTAAAGTTCGGGGACTCCTACATTTTCATAATATATACTTGTATCTCCGACCTATTATGCTCACTTTCTAAGTGAATTTACATTAGTCTGGTAACAATCATTAACCCATCACTGTAGAATGAAATGTGGTTGTTTCAAACAGTTGTCTGTGTCATGTTTACTAGCATTCAGCAACATTTTCCCAAACCCATGATCTCTGTATATGCTTCTTGTGCTTTGATAAAATGTTTTTAGGGTGTTCTTGGTATCAAGGTGAATATCTTGCTTGATTGGGATCCCAGGTGTAAGTAAGGACTCACAACAACCCAAGTCCCCAACCTGTTCTGGTCTAACCAATCCTTGGTGGAAGGTACATCAGGCCCCCATTCTTGTTAAGCTTTGGACAAATTTCCAAGACAAGATGAAGAAACCTTCCATTCCTTCTGATATGCCTTCTGCTTCTGTCATTAATATGGATTCTACTGCTATGGACATTTGGTAATAAAGTTTTTTTCTCAAGCTGGTGTGATGTTACCTTCCTCCAATGATGGTCCAAAAAATTCTGGCTTGAGAAAACCAATGAAAGATGTCTCGAATATGCATGAAGGCGGTGGTTCCAAATCTTCTATGCATTATCAGAGAAAATCCAGAAGCTCCTCCACTTCTAAAAAACAACAATCTCATATTTTCAAGAAAGTTTCTTTTGAATCTAATGAGGTTAATGTTTTTGGCAAGAATCCAGCTGCTGCTTTTGGCCATTGTCCTCCTGAGAATAGGTCTAAGGTATGTGATCCTCAGTTTTCTTTGAATAATGGGATTGGTGATATGTCTTCCGATATGGATGATTCTTCCAATTTTGTTGATATGATTTTCGCTTCCAATAGCCTTCTAAACAATGATGAATGCTTGCCTTCCAAAATTTTGGAGGTGGGTATAGCAGAAACTTAATTTGGTTTATATAACCAATCCTTCCATGCATTTTAGATGTTTAAAGCTCTTTTTTGGAATGCTAGAGGTGTTGGAAGTGACAATTTTAAATCTGCAGTTGCAAATTTAAGTAAAATTCATTATGTTGATATTTTGGCAATTTGTGAACCTCGTGTCCCGTTTGAAAGAGATGAAAATGATTTTAAAAATATGGGAATGCCTAAGCATGAAATCGTTAAAACTAGTGGATTTTCTGGTGGTATTTGGCTGCTTTGGGATAATAGCAAAGTTCATGTTGATTTTGTTAGAAAGAGCTCTCAATTTATTTCGGTTAAAGTCTCTTTTACTGTGATTTATGGTAGCCCTAATCATGCCACTAGTGCTTCTCTTTGGGAGAACTGGATAATTTGATGTTTTTTTGCTAACCTTCCTAGTATGGTTATGGGATATTTCAATGAGTTAGTTTCTGCTGCTGATAGAAGTTCTGGTACTCTCTAGAAGATCTACTGGTCTCAGGGATTAGATAATAGAAATTGGATGATTGATATGGGTTTCCAGAGGTCTTGTTTCACTTAGAGTAATGGTAGACTTAAAGAAAGATTGGATAGGAGTTTTTGCTGCATGAATTGGAGATGTATTTTTGCTGAAGCCTTTATCAGACACTTGCCAAAAACAAGATCTGATCATTGTCCCATTCTTATGTAAATGCACTCAAATAATGTGATCAATAAAAGTGCTTCTCCTTTAAGATTTCAGACTATGCGGATTAACAATGATTCTTATGCTGATTTTATCTCATCTACTTGGGATTCTTCTGAGGGTAATATCCAAAATAAAGTCTATTTGCTCTCTTCTGCACTTGCTAAATGGAATAGGGATGTGTTTGGTCATTTGTTTCATAGGA
Organism: Comarum palustre; assembly: GCA_951800085.1. Lineage (NCBI taxonomy): Eukaryota > Viridiplantae > Streptophyta > Magnoliopsida > Rosales > Rosaceae > Comarum > Comarum palustre. The sequence goes on from OX637574.1 coordinate 10,370,840, forward strand.
AGAAGCGTGTTCTTGCAAAAATTGGGGGTATCCAAAAGGCTAGAGATAGATTTGAAAACCCCTTCTTATTAAAGTTGGAGGCTACTCTGATTCAGGAGTACAATTCCATTTGTGATCAGGAAAATCTCTTTTGGAAACATAAATCTCGTGATAAATGGCTCCGTGATGGTGATAAAAATTCCAAATTCTTCTATTTTACTACCTTGGTGAGGAGAAGAAGAAATAAGATTGAAGACCTTTTTGACTCTCAGGGTGTTTGGAGAATTAATTATGTCTATGAAAAAAATTGTTGATTTCTTTACCCAGCTTTTCTCTATGCAGGTCTTTGATGATTCTAGATTCTCTATTTCCTTCCTTTTTCCTGATATTGAGCTGCAGTGTATGAATGAGTTAATTTCTCCTATAACTATGGCTGAAGTTAAACAATCGCTTTTTTCTATTGGTAAATTCAAGGATCCGAGATATGATGGCTTTCCTGCCATGTTCTTCTAACATCATTGGAACCTGTGTGCTTCTGACTTATTTCACACTGTAAGTGAAGCCTTCAGTAGCTGCTCTATTCCTTAAGGTCTGAATCATATTATTATTGCTTTGATTCCTAAAGTTGAAGGTCCTTAACACATGGTTAATTTTAGACCTATAATTCTTTGCACTACTGTTTATAAGATTATTTCCAAAATCATTGTTGCTAGGATTAGACCCCTGATGAAAATATTGATTAGTTCTAATCAAGTGAGCTATGTCCCTGGTAGAAATATCTCTGACAACATCATGATAGCTCAGGAGCTTCTCTTTAAATTCAAGAATTCTTCTGGTAAAAAGGGTTTTTTTGCTTGGAGGGTTGATCTCTCCAAGGCGTATGATAGATTGAGTTGGAATTTTATTGAGGTGGTTTTGTATGAAGCTAAATTCCCTCATTCCCTTGTCAAGTTGATTATGCATTGCATTAGGTCTGTGAGTTTCCAGATTAGCTTTAATGGTGAACTTACTGATGCTTTTCATGGTGAAAGAGGTATTAGGCAGGGTGAGACCCCCTATCCCCCTACATATTTGTTCTTTGTATGGAAAGGCTCTCTCATTTGATTCATGCACTAGTTGATGAAGGACATTGGAAGCCTGTCAAAGCCTCTCAATCTGGACCAAAAGTTTCTCATCTTTTCTTTGTTGATGATCTTATGTTGTTTGTTGAAGCTTTTGTTGATCAAGCTAAAATAATTAAAAGATACCTGGATCTTTTCTGCTCCATCTCTGGTGAACCTGTTAGTTATGAAAATCCCTCATTTTTGTTCTCCAAATACCAGCAGTGGCATGGCTTCTAATATCAGCAACATATGTGGTTCTCCTCTCACCAATTATTTAGGTAAATACCTTGGCATGCCTCTGATTAATGAGAGAGTTAATCAACACACTTATGCTAGTATTTATGATAAGGTGCAAAGCAGACTCTCTAGTTGGAAGAGCAAGACTCTTAGTATGGCTGGGCGTGCTTGTGCAATCTGTTAGTTCTGGTATCCCTAACTATGCTATACAGACTGCTAAATTTCCAATTAGCTTGTGTAATAGGCTTGATAAGCTCAATAGAGATTTTTTATGGAGTGACACTGATGAAAAGAGGAAAGTCCATCTTGTTAAATGAGATTCTGTTTGTCAACCAAAGCAATTGGGGGGTCTAGGTATTACAAAAATTTTCTATACGAACCAGGCTATGCTTGCTAAAGCTAGTTGGAGGATTTGGCATGATAATTCTGGTATCTGGGCTGATATTTACAAGGACAAATATTTGAAAAATTGCAGCCTTATCGATGATAATTATCAAACTCCTTCCGACTGTTCTAATACTTGGAGAAGTATTTCTCATGGAGCTTCTTTGTTCAGGAAAGGCCTTAAATGGCCAGTTGGTAATGGTTAAACTATACAATTTTGGTATGATTCTTGGGTTCTTCCTAATGCTCTTATCTCATATGCGCTCCCTTCTGCTAATAGCATCCATGATGCTACTGTTAGCGATTTTTGGGATGAGACTGGTTGGAATATTGATTTGTTATCTTCTATTGCTCCTAATGATATTGTGAATTTGATCATTAATACTTCTACTGGTTTTACTGAGTGTGGTGTTGATACCAAAATTTGGGGTGCAACTCCTAATGGTTGTTTTACTGCCAAGTCAGCTTATAACTCATTTTTTGATCTTGACCAATCTGCTAACCCTCTGTGGAAGAATATATGGAAGCTTGACATTCCTCCTAAGCAAAAGACTTTCTTGTGGGTGATGCTTCGTAAAAAACCATTGACTAATGGTAGCGTGTTAGGCATGGATTTACTAATACTGCTACATGTCAAGTTTGCAATGGTGATAGTGAAAGTCTTCATCTTTTCAGAGATTGTCCTCAAGCTATGCAGGTTTGGCACTCTTTTTCTAAGCCTGCATCTATTTCCAGTTCTTTTACTTTAGATTGGCATGGATGGCTTTCGGCTCAACTTAACTGTAAGTCTGTCACTCACAAAGGTATTAAATGGTGTAATTTCTTTGTTGGAGTTTGTTGGTTTCTTTGGAAATGGAGAAACAAAAAAATCTTTGATCCCAGGTTCATTTTCCCTAGTTTTCCTGGTAAAATCATTCTTGATGCTGCAGTTGAATGGAAAAATGCTGCTGTTATGGCTAAAATGTCTAAAAAACCCCTGAGAATGTGTTTAAACTTAATGTTGATGGAACTAGGTCCTCTATTTTTGGTAAAATTGGTGCTAGTGGTGTGATTAGGGATCACAATGGAAATTGGATTTGTGGGTTTTAAATCAACTTAGAAATTGGAGCTATTATTGATGTTGAAGCCTAGGGCCTTTATTATGGTCTTAAGATTGCAAACAATCTGAGTATCTCTAATTTGGAAATAAAGTCTGACTCTGCTATTCGTATTAACTTGATGCAAAGAACTGATTTGTCTCCCCATCCTCTTGGATCTTTAATTGCTGGTTGTCATCATTTTGCTTCTACCTTGGAGAATTTTAATTTCAGCCACATTTTCAGAGTGTAACATGCTTGCAGATTCTTTGGCCAAGATGAGTATTGACCATGCCCTTTGTATCATCATCTTTGACGAGCCTCCTATTCATGCTTCTGCTGCTTACTTAGATGATCTGGATGGTCTTGTTAGAGATAGAAGAACTGGAAACTCAAATGTTTTTTAGTTAGTTTCTTGCTGTCTTTATTTCTTGGGCCTTTGTGCCCCTCTTGTAACCAAAAAAAGAAAAAAATGTGCAAATTTCATCACCCTATTCAAATTACACATAACCAAACAGATTATACCTCATTCTAGAGGTTGGTGTAAAGAAACCAAGAAAGGAGATGACAAAATTAGGCACCGACGCCCAGTCCAACTGCTACAGTTAGAGTGGGTATAAATCCGGTTTTCAACCAAAAATTGAAAAAACCATTCGACAAACCGGGTTGGATAATTGAATCGATTAAAACAGGTAAAAAATAACGTAAACCGGTCTGAACCGGTTTAAATCGGATTGGTTTCGGTTTAGCCTAAAACCTGTCTGAATTAATCGAATTTTTATATAATGTTTTGTATATATTATTTTTAATACGTGTTATTTTATTATTAGTTGATATACAAAAATTTCTATCAAATTATATGTATTTATATACAGACTCATATGAACTGACATTCTTAAACAAGTATACTATCATAGTATCAAAAAAATATATGTATTTTGATATTTAATTTAATCATGATTATAAATTTGTGATGAAAAAGAATTAAGAGAAAAATTTAGAACTATATATATTTTAATTTTATAAAAAAAGACAGGCTAATAAATTTTGTAAAATATCTCATTTTATTGTTTCAAATTCACATGATCTAGTTTTTGATTGATTCGAATAACGGTAGATCTGATTTTAAAATTTGATTCAAATTTTGTAATCCGAATTATTCAGATTAAATAGAGTTTGAACAAAAAAACAGTCCGATGCGAATAAGTGCACCTCTAGCTGCGGTCTGCAATCGAAGAACAAGAGTATGAGGTGCGGAACTGTAGATTAGTGACTAAAATTACACAGCGTGCTTTTTTAGCGAGCCAAAAAACGACCACAACACACCACTCCGATTGGTCTCTCATAATTTACAAAACCACTCGTTTCCCCAAACTCAGCCGTCGCTTTCCTCTCGAATCAACTCGGTCGCTTACTCACTCAGTCTCCTATGGTCAGTCCCTCCGTAATTCTATTTCAATTGCTTAATTTCCTTACCAATTTGTAGTCTTTGGGTTACTTATGATGAGAATTTGTAGCCTTAAGTTTGAATTTGATTGGTTTACTCTCTAATTTAGCCTCTGGATAAATGTAGTTTTGTTTAATTATGATTTGGAATCCAATTTTGTATTGTGAGTTGGTTTGTGGGTTTTCAGATGCATTTTGAGTGATTTTATTGCTTTTTGGAATGAGAAGTATGAGACTTTAGATTGTTATTTACTTGGGTTTTGTTTTGTTTTTTCTTTTGGGGGGTTTCAGTTTGTGTATTTGAGTTGCATGTGGTGGATTTTCCATGGAAGCAGTGTTTGTGGTTGAGGGGAATGAAGAAGCAGTGTGAGGAGAGTGGGGTTGAGAATATTGTCTCGTATTTGTCTTCTCCGAAGCAGATTGCCCATCCTGTTGTCTACAAGCTTGTTCGGGTAAGATTTTTAACTAGTTCTGATTGGATAAACGTTAAGCAGGAATTTCTTCTAGTGAACCTAATTCTAGTTTTATCTGGAAAAGACATCATATATAACCGTTTCTGTGTGTATTGGCGTACCAAGTATCACAAGATAACTAATCACTGTTTCTTATACTGATTTAGTGTTGATAGAAGGACTTCTGTCTAGTTTTTAACTGTTATGTTGTGGGTCATCATTGTTGGAAGCGAGTCAGGCTACCACTCCTTATTGAAATTAAGACGGACCATGGATTAACTAGTATTGATCGAGTCAGACTTGAGAAAATCATAATAGAAACACATTGAATGCCGAATCATTACAGACATATTTTTGATTGATTGCATCATTGCAAAGCTTGATTCTGAAGATAAGCTTATCTGTACGTGGGGATTCTACTTTGATTAAATGCGAGGCTAACTTTATTTGGCAGGGTGAGACCCCATTTGATGCTTTGAAAGGGGACACTTAAACAGACATTGCACTTGCTATGGGTGCTGGTTGCTCATTGTTGATGTTTTCCGTGCCATTTACTCATGTTTATAATATGTGACCTTTTAACTGATTGCAGTTTGAAGGTGATGGGAGATTAGTGCCAGCAACAGATGATGAAGCAATGGAGGTTGAGGATCTTCTTGTTGATGAGCAGATTGAAATGCCTGTTGCTATGAACACTGGAACTGCTGAGTGCATTTCTAATGATTCTTCATCTGGGAAGCCTCAGAAAGAAAGCTCAGAAGGTATTCTTTTTGCTGTCACTAATAATTCGACTTTCCACTTTATTGTTATAGATAGTCTTTAGAATACCATTTATAGTCATGTTCTGTTTTCTAGTCCTACTTTTCTCCTCACTCTAGTGAATATTATTCGGAGATCTAGAAATTTGTTAACTTAAATCTTTTCTGTTGTATATTTCATGCCCATGTTTCTGTAATGAACTAATGATTGTCTGATGAATATTACTTGGCCAGGTCCGTCAGCTTTGGAGGGCACACTAGCTTATGCAGAATTAAGTGCACATCTTGAGGTATTAATTTGAAATTATCTTTCATTAGAGATAGATGGATGAATGCTTGTAAATTTGTAACGGTTGCAGTAGATAGTCTGATAATTTGATTTTTGGTTTTATCTTATAAATGTAGTCAAGTGCCTGGACATTTTCACTGCTACGTTTTGTGCACATTTTTTTTCATCTCACATGGTTTATGAAGAAGTCTAGTCAATTGGCAATGGACAGAGCAACTTAAACCTTTATAAGCTGTTAGACAAAGTTTTATGTACAATTCCTGTACTCTTTTATCTATATGACATTTTTGTAACTGTTGTATCTATTCTTCCCATCTGTTTGATAATTTCTTTTGATTTTCTTTATTCATGCATGAGCTGATGAGCCACTAGTATACGAATAGGTTAGGATCCTTCTCAGCCTCTAAAGTATCTTTTAGTGCATTGGGGAGATGTTTTCATTGGGCGAATAAGAAGAGAGGCTCCACTTAGCATGTGGATATCCTGATCATTCTTCTGATGTTATGAACTTAGACTTCCAGTATTTTGACCAGCATCATAGTAAATTGCATGCTATTGATGAGAATATTTATGATCTGAAATTCCTTTGCAGGAAATTGCTCCTTCGTCATCACTGAGCTTAGATGCCAGCGACATTAATGAATCTGGAACAAAAGGGGAGTGCTCTAAACTTCCAGATGGACCAATACAGAGCATCTCATTAGCTTCTGCTGTCTGCACTAAATCAAAGATTGATTTTTGTGCATCAAATAGGGAAATGAGCTTAGACAACCTATCAACAAGAGAACTTCATGAACTATTTACAGCCACCTTTGGGCGAGAAACTACTGTTAAAGACAAACTCTGGCTTAAAAGGAGAATTGCAATGGGATTGACTAATTCTTGTGATGTTTCAACCACAACTTTCACTATTATAAATAACAAATTGGTGAAGACGGGAAAAGAAAATAGCTTGCAGAATGCTCATGATATGCACATTGAGGGTTCTGATGGTGGAGCTAAGAATCTTGAGTGTGAAGAATCACCAGCAAGCCACGGTAGCCAATTAAAAAATCATCAAGTTGTTTCAGTCAAGAGGTCAGGAAGCCTTAGTGAAGAAGAATATGCCAGTGAGGATCATATCATGGATCAGAGAGCTGCCAAGAGAGTTCGGAAGCCCACTAAGCGATATATTGAAGAACTTTCTGAAGTGGAATCAAGAGATCATAGCCCAAAAGTGATCAGTTCTGCTAAAACTGCTGGTCATGAAGAAACATCTTCAACATATTCTGCAAGGCCTCTTAGAAATGTCTCTTCAAATGAGAGGTCTATCGTCACCAGGCTGGATTCTCTTGGTGGATCTGGGGTTCAGGTTCCTTATGTTTCTCGGGTTCGAAGAAGCCGTCCGAGAAAAGATATTATGGCTCTATTGGTAGGTAAAATATATATCAAACCTGGGCATTGTGATTATTTTCTTTGTACATAGAATATTTTAGTTTGTCTTGGGTATTTTTTAAAAGGTTTTCTCTATTATTTTCCTGTTTGTCAGCTGATAACTTAAAAAACCTGTTTTTTTATTGAAACTTAAAAAAAACCAGTTGCCTAAAAAACAAGCTTTTTTTATCGAAGTTTTGAGTTTCTTTGGAATTTATTTTCAAAGTTTAATCAATAGTTAGGAAATGATCTGCATGAACCATAACTGAAGTGATCTTGTATTTCAATTGACAGAACTTCAATCAAAGTGGAAAGGGTGTGACTGGTAAACTGGTAAAAGAGACCCTTGCCGTGTCGACATCTCTTCCAGAGAGTGATTGTGCAGACAAAGTTTTGAAAGCCAGATCTTCTGAACAGATTAAGCCACTGGTAAGATGATTGTTGTTTGATTGGATTCAACATTATTACTTGTCTATTTTTTTAGGAACAAAGCTACTATACTGCATATGCTCTTGTTGATAATCTCGTTCTCACTTTCGGTATTAAATTGTTATTATCTTTCTTCTGGACTAAAGCCTCTGGGAAACACAAGGGTTCATCTATATTCTGTAGATAAATAAATTAACCTGCAATTCATCATCACTTTTATGATGGAAAAAGTGTAATCATGTTATGGGTAATGGCTTAAGAGTTGTCTTCCAGGATTAAACGACTGTTTTATTTATTATTTATTTTTTCTTGGAACTCTTCAGAAATCAGTAGGAGGATTTGAACTTGGGACATCCTATGTTAATAATTGACTGTGTTTTGGCCACCAGTACGATGCAAGAATGGAGTATATGACAGAATGCAATAGTTTCCAAAAATTGTGATGTATGGAAAAGAAGATAGTTTGGTCATGTTTCTTATCATATGGTTAGAGAAAATGATCAAGGAGCAGGGAGAAGGGACATGGTATGAGACTTGTGGGCATCTTTTAGGCTTGCAAGCGTAACTAGTTTGCGGATGCTGTAAATGTTTCCTAATGGCAAGTTCTGCATGCTTCCCTCTTGTGTTGCATGGGGTGATCTTATATTAAAGTTTTTCGATGTATCTCGTACTTGTAAATTGATTGCATGTACGGACACCACTTTAATTAAACACTTTTACCCTGTGTAGTTTGCTGCTGAACCAGTGAAAGACAAGCGGCACTCTGTTATGCGCACGTTTGAACATGGGAAAAACTTGGGCTTGAAACAGACAGATTCATCTGAGGACTATTCAGATGATAGTGTAGCTGCAGTTCCCACTGTAAAAGGTAGGATGAGAAGGAAACATCATCGAGCTTGGACTCTTGTTGAAGTTATGAAATTAGTGGAGGGTGTCTCTAAGTGTGGCACTGGCAGATGGTCTGAGATCAAGAAGCTTTCATTTGCAACATTTTCATGTCGAACTTCTGTTGATCTTAAGGTATGTGTTTTGAATTATGTCAAAATAGTTAAATGATAATTTAAAATATAAAATTGTTAGCTGGTCTTAAATTGTTTCATTTTTTATTATTATTTTTTATTTATGAGAATGTAAATTGTTTCATTTTATCTTGCAGGACAAGTGGAGGAACCTACTGAAAGCTAGTTTTGCACAAACACCTCCTGATGATGGGGTGAGTATAACTAACAAATTCCTTTCGCTTCTCTATTGGTTGGTGGGGTTTAACTTTGCATCTTTACCTTTTAATGCATGTTTCCGCAAACTATTTGGTTATCCCTACTCTTCTCAAACTGTTCCAAAATTTACATTCTTCATTTTTGAGAATACCTCCGTTAATTTGCTATTAAAATGGCAATAGTATTCTGCTATATTCTATTCATACCTATGCATTTTTACTTATTGCAACTTCTGCTACCAAAGGAAGGTTTGCTGCTTTATAATGTGCAAGACCTGTAGATGATTGTTTCTATGTTCCATTGTAAATTGCTTTCTTCTTTTGATGTCTTTCTTAACTGTGGATTAACTTTGCTTTTTCGGTGGGAAATTATGTAGTCACGGAAACATGTGGTGGTGCCTATCCCAGCATCAATTTTGTCAAAAGTAAGAGAGCTTGCTGAGATGCATGCGCAGGTACCGCCAAATATAGGGGCGAGCAAGCTGGCTGCCAATGTTACTCGAAGTGTACATCAGACAAGATCAGGCTACTTGTAACATTGTATAGAAATATAGATATGCGAGTTGAACTGAGATGTAACCTGCTTAATCTGCTCCGTTCCAATATTTGCTTGATTACTTTTAACAGGCTTGATGCTGGTTATGGAGTGCAGGTTGTAGGCTTCAACAAGTTCAATACATTTTTTATGATTATGAAATGGTTCTTTTCTTTTTAATCCGGGATAAGCTTTTCTTGATTAGTTTTGGCCTTTTGGGGTCTGAAGTACGAGGTAAAATAGAGGAGGTTAAATATGAAATTGAAGAATTTACAAGGAAAATGCCAGCAAGGCCGAGTTACTAGATGATAGGAGCAGGTGTGTAGAAGTTCTAGAAACAGAAACATGGTCCCTGGACTCCCTGCTCATCTCCAAGTTGTTTGCTTGAAGCATCAGCCAGTTAGCTGCCCTAAGTTTCCTTTATGATAGATACGTGATTCTTGAAAGTCTGGGTTTTCATGCTCTCGAAAATTGCTATGGTCATTACTTACTAGTTACAGTAAAATTTTGATAAATTAATACTTCATTAATTAATAACATTATTAAAACAATAATTTTTGCCTACTCTGAATTAAGGACAACATGCTAAATTAATAATTCATTAAATTTATAAGATAATACAAATGCATGAATATTTTTTTAGTCGAAAGTTAATCAATTGTATTATTTAGCAACCAATACCAAAATAGCCCACCATAAAGGCTGACAAAAAGAAATTATCTCTTTAGGCTTACAAGCCTAGCCTATACTAGACTTAGAAACCAAAATAGGATAACATACATACACCCCAATAAATGCATAAATTAATAATTGCTCAATATATAAAATAAATTATTCATTTATGAGAATTTTATAAAGAGAGAATTATAAAAACAGTACACCAACTTTGCTCCATTAATAATTTTGGTGTCTGAACTTTGTTAAATAACACATTGGTACATGAACTAACAAGTTAAGTCTAATTTTCGTACATGCCGTTATAACACCGTTAAAAGTTACTGTTCATTTTTTTTTTTTTTTTTTTTTTTTTTTTTCTGAAATCTCTTATCTTTTTTTTCTTTTTAGAGAGAATTATAAAAACAGTACACCAACTTTGCTCCACTGATAATTTTGGTGTATGAACTTTGTTAAATAACACATTGGTACACGAGCTAGGCTTTTTAATGGGAGAGAATTATAAAAACAGTACACCAACTTTGCTCCACTGATAATTTTGGTGTCTGAACTTTGTTAAATAACACATTGGTACATGAACTAGGCTTTTTAATGGTGTTAAATAACACATTGCTCCAAGCCTAATTTTTCTTTTTAATGGTGTTATAACGGCATGTACAAAAATTAGGCTTAACTTGTTAGTTCATGTACCAATGTGTTATTTAACAAAGTTCAGACACCAAAATTATCAACGGAGCAAAGTTGATGTACTGTTGTTATAGCTTCCATGAACATAATTGGAGTTAGATTCTATAGCTTCCATGAACTTGTAATTGGAATTAGAAGTCAGCTGATTCAGACTTGTTGATAAACTTTGCTCCCAAAATTGAAAATTGAAAATTTTCTCTTTTGGGAAAATCATAACAACAGTACATCAACTTTGCTCCGCTGATAATTTTGGTGTCTGAACTTTGCTATGACGGATCTAACCGAAGCTCAAAATGTTTAGAGGAGTCTGATCGCATTCGAAAACTTCTTATAGAATTTCAATTAGTTCTTCAATAGTTTTGATTCTTTGCTGAACACTGAAGATAATATCCCAATAATTTTTTGTTTTTCTAAGAAGATTATCTCTATATTTTTTTAACATTCTTAGTTTTCTTTTTTTTTGTCTTGCAATTCTTTGTGCGAAATTTTAGCATAAGCTAATAAATCAAGCCAAGTAGCTATTAAGTTTGCTATTGATAATGAAAAATAGTTGTTTATCTTCGAGTAAGATGATGAGTTTATATTTGTAGTGTGTTACATAAACAAATTCATAGACTTAGACCCACAATACTCCGTCAATTTTAAAAGAAAACACCAAAAACACACTTTAAACTTTTTGTTAACAGAATATTCTTTTACTAACAGAATATTCTTTCAAAATAGTTAAAAATGACAAAATTGTTTTGTTGTTAAAACTTTAAGGACAAAATTGTTTTTGAATGTAAATTATAAGGATATATCATTATTTATCCCAAAAACTTTTACAAAACTAGCAATGTTTTCCTAATAAGTGCGAGTGGGTTAGCGGTTATTGTCTAGTTTAGCGTGTGCTTCCTAAACCTAATTTCGAACTTTAAACTCTCATAGTGTTGACATGCGCATAAAGTTTTTTTTGATCATATAAAGAACTCGATTACTAGGAGTCTGGTATAGGTCGAACGCATGACCTTTTATTTATAAGAGAAGGTTGATGCTATTAAACCAAATGGTACGGCATAGGCAGAAAAAAAAACAATTCGGACGTAAAACCAAAACTCTTTAAAAAAAAAGATTATTTAAAATGAAAATGAAAACCTAGCAAGCTAGACAGTTGAGCCCAAAACCATCTCATTCTTCTCAGCCCTAACTCTTCATAGCTCCACAGAGATCGTCTCCCTCAACCTCAGTCACCAGGTGAGTCCTCAACCCAACCAATTCAACTTCCTCCATTATCTTCAATTAGCATTACTCCCTTTCAACTATTTCTTGCTTCAATTAAGCTTATCCACTCCTTTGCTGTTCTTAATTTGTAGCGGTAGCTGCTGAAGCAATCCAGCGACAATGGGGATCATTGAAAGGATCAAAGAAATTGAGGCCGAAATGGCTCGCACTCAGAAAAACAAAGCCACAGGTTCATCCTCCTTCTCAGAATTGTTGCGCATTTTTGCAGTGTTATTTGATGCGTTCTTCAATTCGGTTGTGGGTTTAGTTTTTAATCACCGTGCTGAATATGCAGAGTATCATCTTGGTCAGCTCAAGGCGAAGATTGCGAAGCTAAGGACTCAGCTCCTGGAGCCTCCTAAAGTATGTTCCTACTATGCTTTTATTATGTGATTATAATTTATGTGAATAGTTAGGATATAATTTCTGTGTATGAGTGTCTGTGATGGCTTCGAGCAAGTTGCATGCGGTTAAGGAATAGCTTTGTACTCTTGTTTTACGATGTTGAATTTGTGATTCAGGGTTCTAGTGGAGGTGGAGACGGTTTTGAGGTTACCAAGTTTGGGCACGGTCGTGTTGCACTTATTGGTTTTCCAAGGTTTACTATATTTTTTCAAAACCTCTACATGTAATGTGTATTCTGTGAAGAAGTTAGAATGAGATATTGCGATTTCAAAGACGGTACCAGTAATTGTTGCCTGTTTTTTGTAGTGTTGGTAAATCAACACTTTTGACAATGTTGACGGGGACACACTCTGAAGCTGCTTCGTACGAGTTCACAACTCTTACCTGCATTCCGGGGATTATACACTATAATGACACAAAAATTCAGTTGCTTGATCTTCCTGGAATTATTGAAGGTGCTTCTGAAGGCAAAGGTCGTGGGAGGCAGGTGAACTCCTGACTCTTGTTCAATTGTGTTTACTTGTCATTATCTGAATATCTTACCAATAATGTGTGTGTATATTTCTTTCTTCAAATTTACAAAAAGCTGCTTGATTAATTTCTCAACTGAGATTAGAGATGACTTTAAAAGTGGCCCTGGGTTATTCCTTATGTTCTCTTATTCCAAATATTGGTAGATATCATGAAACACCCATTGTCTCTTGCAGGTTATTGCTGTTGCAAAGTCGTCAGATATTGTGTTAATGGTACTTGATGCCTCAAAAGTAAGTACCTTTCCTGTAGCAACAATGCTTTGAAATTTTCTGCTAGTTAGTAGCTAATGAACAATATGGTGACTTTCCTGTTTGTAGTAAAAGATCTTTATTAATAATTTAAAATAGAACTCATGTTCTTTGAGTGATTCAGAGTGAAGGTCACCGGCAAATTTTGACAAAGGAGCTGGAAGCTGTGGGTTTGCGTTTAAACAAGAGACCACCACAGGTAGGTTTTGTACTTTTCTAGAGATTATCATTTTCTAAAATGGCTTGGATTCTGTATCACTCAAGTACTTCACTGCTTTGCTTATTGATTTGCTTTATCAATCCACTGGGTGCTTAGTTGTATTATTTGTTTGGTTTTCTGGGCAGATATATTTCAAAAAGAAAAAAACTGGAGGCATTTCTTTTAACAGCACTCTCCCTTTGACTCACGTGGATGAAAAGCTTTGTTATCAAATTCTGCACGAATACAAAATTCACAATGCTGAGGTATGTATTGTTTCACCTTGTTTCAATCAAGAGTCAAGAATGTCCTTTTTCACGACTAATAATGACTCTTAGTGGTCCTACCTGATTAGTTTACATAATCTCTTTATCCCCCTTCAGTAATAGTCATTGATGGTGTAGGACTTTATTTCTACAGTAAAACCTCTATAAATGAATAAGGTCGGGACCGTGGAAAATAATTACTTTAGAGGGGTTATTATATTATCGATTTATTCATTTATCGATAATTGAATAAATTATTACTTTATAGAAGGTTTGTTGTTAAGAGTTTCCTTAATTTGTTAAGAGTTTCCATAATTGTACATAATGTAAAACAAAGCAAATGACTGTATGGATAGTATGTGAATAACTAAAATCAATTAATTATTACTTTATATATTCGATGAGACCAAGTGAGTCTATAAAAACTATTATCTTATGCATTTAGCGAGGTTCCTAGTAAAATGAACTGGTCCCGAGTCAGGACCGGATAAATTTATTATTTAATCGAGATTATTAATTTATCAAACATTCAGTTATCGAGGTTTTAATGTATCTTATTCCTTGGCAATCCCATGGGGAAGAATGCTAATGTGAATATAAATTCATTGCAGTTGCTGTTTCGTGAGGATGCCACTGTGGATGATCTTATTGATGTAATTGAGGGTAACAGAAAATACATGAAGTGTGTATATGTATACAACAAAATAGATGTTATTGGCATTGATGATGTGGACAAGTTAGCCCGGCAACCTAATTCTATTGTCATTAGTTGCAATCTGAAGGCAAGTTATTAAATCTGTCTCGCAAAATTCAAATAGTGCTGCAACCTTTTTGGTATTAGCTGAGCAATCTGTTGTGGTTGCAAAACTTTGTTATTGTCACACTTATTAGCTTATGCATTTCTGATATAATTTTTTTTCGGCAACATTGACTTTTGTTATTCCTGTTGCTTAACAGCTGAACTTAGACAGACTACTCGCAAAGATGTGGGAGGAGATGGGACTTGTTAGAGTTTATACAAAACCACAGGGCCAGCAACCTGATTTTGGTGATCCTGTGGTTCTTTCTGCTGTATGTTGCAAAATCTTATATCCATATCCAATTTCTTTTTGTGATCTGTACTTCGTCTTAGATGTTTTATGGCTTCATTTGTTTCTCTCATATTATTCTTATACGCAGGATAGAGGTGGCTGCACAGTGGAGGACTTTTGTAATCATATCCACAGGAGTCTGCTGAAGGAGGTAAAGTATGTGCTAGTGTGGGGTACAAGTGCAAGACATTACCCTCAGCATTGTGGTGTCAGTCAGCTTCTTAATGATGAAGACGTGGTTCAGATTGTAAAGAAAAAGGTAGCTACTCATTTTACCGGCACATTTGAATTAATACTTGCAATAGAAGGTCACTGTACTTGGGTTCTACAATTTCTATCCTTATTATTTGAGATAGCCACCTGTTGTTGTTGTGTTTTTTTTCTTCACTTTTGTTAGGTTAAGCATCAATTGGTCTTCTGATAATATGGAATACATTAATGGCTCTCATAACGGTTCATTTCCTCATTTCATGAAGGTCTAACTTTTGGAATTTGCATTCTGCAGGATAAAGAAGGGGAAGGGAGGGGTCGGTTCAAGTCGCATTCGACAGCCCCTGCTTGTATTGCTGACAGAGAGAAGAAGGCTCCTCTGAAACAATAATATCACCGACTGTAATACCATGCAGAGCTGAGTTTCTTACATGAAGAGGCACCGGAGATGCCTATGAGATGGATCAAGAGTCAAGAGGCCTAAGAAGTATATATTATCATGGGTTGAATTGACATATCGGTCTGAAATGAGAGTTGGCCTTAGAACCAAATGCTTATCAAAGCTGAGGCTTTTGAATCATGTGTTGTATGTTTGCCGATTAATCAAGTACTTAGAATTTTAAAGATATTTTGCATCACATCTCTATTGCTAGATATATATATATATATATATATATATATATATATATATATATATATATATATATTTATCTGCTCTTATATGTTCTTAAGAACTGTCAGCTTTATCTGGAAGTTGTGCGAACGAAGTTTATGTTGCTTCTAAAGGAATCATTGATATGGTTCGTCGACTGAAGATTTTTGAAACTGTAGAATGGGCATACTGCACAGATATTTGGAAGCATTAGAATGATCTTTATGCTGTTTTGATGATTGGATATTTCAACTATTATTCTGGTACGATTAGCCTCTAGCTAAGCGGTCACTCTATTGCTGTGCAGGTTTACATTTGTCGATGAGAACAGTTTTCATTGTTGAAGGTAGCCATACTAATTTAGCCATTTAAGGTGATGTAAAGCACGGCTATACAAGATAGATCATTACCAAGGTAGTATAGTTGTTCTAACCAGTTGGGTGTGCTCTCCATTCCCTCTAAACTTAACACCGACACAGTCAAATGTGGTGAGAAGAGGGGTTGCAGTGCCTTGCTGGCTGACTGGGCCATAACATATTAGTCTTTGAGTCTGGAATCCTTTTTGAAGAAAGCTCATTTTCTACTTTTAAGAAAAGAAGTTTTCAATTCTATTTTTTGGGCAATGATAAAAAGGTCAGTTAGGATGTATGAAATGATAAAATTGTTTCACCACGATAAAAAGCAGCTCAGTCCTCGTCTTCAAACTACGTCAATTCGTTAACCTCCGGCGATAGTGGATTTGTGCTGGGCCCCGAACCAGAATCCTCCGCCCTTTGCAGCCCCATAAACCCACCAGCGTCCCTGACAATCTCATCATCCGGCGAGATGACGAAAGCAAGCAAGCCAGCCAGCCGCCGATCAAGGAGGGGTTTAAGTTGCTGACGGGTTTGGCCTTGTGTTCTTGCTACTAGTTAAATTTGTGTTGGACACGACTCAAATTGTCTTGATTGATATTCAAGATTGGTCAATAGATTACAATTTGCGTTTAGAAGCAATTACTAGGCACTTTGGTGGCACCATTCGGTTATATCAACTATATATCTTGGAAACAAAAATTGCATAGACCATCTATGTAACCCTATATGCAATTACGCATAGTTTGACATTGGTAAGGGACATTTCAATATTTTTCGTGCAGTTTGGAGATGCTTTTGTAACTAAATCTCTAAACAATCCACAAAATAAGTATCGATCATAGTGAATCTCTAAGGAATCTTGGGGAGGCTGATTCCTTGATATGTAATTAACTAAAGAAACCCAACTTCTACGTCGTTATGCTAATTGGATCAATTATCCTAAAGCTCGACTACTACTCTAGATTGATTAGCTACATTATATAAGTCCCTGTTTCAAGCCTTAAAGAACGATCATACTATATCATTTAGCAAGAGAGTTAGAACCTATGTCAAAATGTCATTGCTTTTTTCTGGCATTTTGATCTTAGGGGTGATACTCATTTGCTTTGTAGTTTACATTGTATTTACTGTAGCATGGTATTTATATGGTAGGCAGATACTATCTGCTCCAACATTAAGCCAAGAGGACCCAAATCGCCCAGCCAAGGAGAAGTGCTTTAGTTACCAGAAGCTGAAACTGGATGTGATCACGTTCAGCTACAAGAAAGAATTGAGTGAGGATCCAAATCAGGAAGAGGAAAGTTCTGATAAAAATGAATGCGTGGTGTGCTTGAGGGATTTACAGGATGAGGATTTTGTGAGGCAGCTTCCAAAATGCAAGCACACATTCCATGCGCCTTGTATAGACATGTGGCTCTACTCTCATTCTGATTGCCCCATTTGCCGGAAGGCGATTGATCGGTTGCCGGAGGAGGGTGCATATACACCAGGCCGGAAGTCGCGGCAGGAGGTCTCTGTAGATATCAGCCCATCATTAACCTTAACCACTATCTCAATAATCTAGCTAGCTAGCCTGGAAATCAAAGAGAAATATATATGATCGATGATATATATGACTGACCATAAAGGGGAGATATTGATCAGGCATCAATAATGTAACCAGTTCAGCTTGGAATGCATTTTTCACGTATACCTTATGCCGTAGCACCAATAATTGATCATAATAATAGGGCAACTTTTCGTCGAATAACCAGTGATATGACGGACCAAACATATTCCATGTAAATCAGTAAATCATGATACGTAGAATTTGGGGTAATCTTTCACCTATGTAACCAAATGGTAGAAACCAATCGAGCCTAGACACTAGGCCGCAGCTCCAAAACTGTCAAAATCCCCAAATCCCTCAGCTCACCTTCACCTCTAGTACCGTCGACGCTGCTGTCATTCATGCTCCAACCAGGCGGACGCAACCACCGGAAATTTTTATCATGTACAGACCGGCAAATGGTCGGAAATAATGAGGATGGAGAATCAATCCGAAAACGGGAGATATACGGTGTTTTGATCCCCGAGTAACCCCGTCTAGTTGTTAGGAATACAGCAAGGTTCAAAAAGGCGCTAGGCGGGATTAGGCGGTGCAGCTACTGTCTAGCGCCTAACAGTTTAGACGGAATTTAATCAGTGATTAAACAGATTATTTTTTATATATTTATATGGTATATTATAATATAAATTATAAAGAAATGTCAACAAAACATTCAAAACACATTGTCACAAAAGGAGGAGCTTCTAATGAGGATCTTATAATAAGGACCAAGTGAGGACTTTCAAATGAACGGTTGGATCAAATGCACATAGGAATTAGAAACTATCAATTAAAAGTGAAAACCTTGTCCTCATTATAAGGTTCTCATTAGAAGCACTTCCTGTCTCAAAATAATATTATCAAACAATAGCTCAAAAATACAAATCCAAATAAAAACACACTAAACAATAATTAGATTGTTTAGGGTTTAATAGCATTAGGTTGTTTAGGGTTTAAATTTTTTTTTAAAAAAAATTGCAACGCCTAATCCCGTTTAATTAGAGCCTAATCGCTAGACGCTCCGCTTAGTTACAGATTAGTCGGCATCACCTAATGTGTCCATCCAGCACCAAAATTAAGCTTTATGCTTGGTTTTTTACTAGACGCTAGTTTTTTCAAAAAGTGGAATACATAGATATATTGTAGAAGGGGCTTTTCTGTCTTTTCAGTTTAGGGAATCCATGAATGTTGACGGCGCGATGACTAGCGTGTGACCCTCGTTAATGTTCTCGTTTTCTCCGGTGTCTGTAGTTGCCCGACAAAGCCCGATGCAACTTCTTATTCGTTTTGAATCTTATCCTGGTCGTCATCGCGCTTGTCATAAGATGTTGGTTCCTCATCCCGACTCAAATTAGCAACATAATGTAGATGTGTATGTAGGCCAATATCGATGATAAGAGATATAGTGACAAGGGGGATACCGAGGAGAGTTGATGTGGAGGCAGAAAGAATCATTTGCGAACAAACGTTGTCCTTGAGACGGACGTTGGCTTCCCGAGTTCGCTGAGAACGGCGAAGAGGCTGAACAAGAGCGTTTTCAGATGGAATTGTAGATTGGAATTGCAGGCGAACTTGGTGGACTTAGCGGAGCAAATTGGAGCGAACTCGACAGATTTGCCGGCGGGTTAGGTAGAGGAGATTGGAGAAAATCTGGGTGAGTAGTGGGATAGAAGGGCAGAGCAGAAGGTTTGAATGTGGTGGTGTCGTTCAAGGCCGGCAGAGGAGGTGATGAAAAAGTTGGAGGCACGTTGGGTGAGCCAGAGGTATGTTTGGTGCGACTGAGAGGATGAGATGGTAAAGGCGAGGAATCAGGTGAAGAATGGGCTGGGCCTGTGGACCAGATTTAGATGAATTAGTGTGGTGAATGATAAAAAGTATCTTCAAAAAATATGGCATCCCGATTGATATATATTTTCTTGGTTTCAATGTTGTAGTTTGTATCCCTTTTGTCCCATGGGTAACCAAGAAATATACATTTGGTGGTATGAGGAGAAAATTTTGAGAATGGTTTAACAGCTGTTACAAAAACAATAAACCTAAAAACTCAAATATGAGAATAATCAGGAAGCTTGCGGTAAAGAATTTCAAAAGGAATTTTCTTGTTAAGCAACAAACTAGAAAGATGATTAATTGTATACGCAGCGGTGAGAACACATTCTTCCTAAAATTCAATGAGTAGGTGAGATTGGAAGCGAAAGGCACGAGCTATTTCAATTATGTATCGATGTTTTTGTTTAGCGACACCATTTTGTTGAGGAGTGTAAACACAAGAAGGTTGAAAAATGATACCTTCTTCAAGAAAAAAAATTAGTAGTGAAAGAAATTCAGCCCCATTGTCTAAACGAAATTGTTGAACCTTTGTATTGAATTGGGTATTGACATAATGAAAAAATTGACGAAGTAAAGTTTGTGTCTCACCTTTGAGATGCATTAAGAAAATCCATGTAAATAGGAAAAAATCATCCATAATAGTCAAGAAATAGTGAGCACTAGAAAGAGAAGACATTTTATAATGACCCCAAATATCACAATGAAAAAGAGAAAAACACTTCAAAGTTTTTATTGAGCTAGAAGGAAAAGGTTGACGAGTTTGTTTCGTCAATGTACAAATCTCACACTTGTGACTAGAATCAAAATCAAAATTAAGCGAACTATTGTCCAAAAATTGTAGACGACTAGAGGAAGGGTGGCCCAAATCTAGTGCCAAAGAGCAGAATAGATGATCAAATTGCAAGAAAAATGGGAAGACGGATGAGATGAAGCCAACACCACCAAGTAATAAAGTTCACCATGTCGCTTACCCACACCAATCAACATCCTCGTAGGCTCGTAGCCAAGTCCTGTAAAACACATCAAGACAGAAAAAAGTCACTTAACAATGCAAATCATCAGTTGTTTTGTCAAACGGAAATAAGATCGACTTTAAAACTTGGCACACAAGGAACATTATGTAATTGAAAAGAGTTATTGAATCGAATGGAGCCGGTCATGGTAATACAAGCCTTTTCTCGACTAGGTAAAGAGATGGGTGCCAAGGAGGAATGACGATTAGTATTTATTAAATATTAATGATGTAGAAGAAGAAGTAATATGGTGTATTGCTCCGCTATCAATATTTAACCGATTAGGAGCAACTGGTAACAAACCTTATGCAAATTCAGAAACTGAAGTTGCTGCAGCATTGGCCTGCGGGACAACAGGTGTAGGAGTTAAAGCCCCAAGAATTAAGATATATTGATCCTCGGTCAGATTTGTTAGAGAGGACTGAAGCTCTTGAAAAGTAGGAGTATGGTCAACAAGATGAGCAGAAAGAGCGCCTACAGAGGCTAACCCTGAAGCATTATTTTTTACTGCTTTCAGGCTGATGCCGAGCTTTATTCTTTTGGTTCTTGGGATGACCAGGAGGGTACCCAATCAACTTGCAGCATGTTACCCTTTTATGATACAATTCACCACAATAAGTGCATGAGAAAGGCTCTTGGTTGCGTGGATTACTGGACCCGTTCCCATCAGTATTGGTCGGTCGATTTCTAGGCATATTAGTGCCTCCACGCACAGCCATGGCTGCTGTGCTTGATGGAATAGAGATGGAAAATCACGCTGCTTTCTTCTTGGGCAACTGAGGCATAAACTTGACGAACAGATGGTAAATGATTCATCAATAGAATTTAACCGCGCGTACCTGAATAGGATTCATTAAGTTCCAAAAAGAACTTTATCAATCTGGTGCGATCATTCTAAGCTCCACAAGTACATGTTATAGAATTGAAAGAGGCCAGATCATCCCATAGCCCTTTCAGCTAGGTGTAATATGCAACAGACATAGATCTTATTCAATCCTGTAAATGTCTATCTAAATTTGAAAATTACGAGGAGCATTTCCCAAGGAGAACCTTTCATGCCTATTTTCCCAGATGGAGTAAGGAGTATTACATGAAAGGACGGAATCAGCGAACTCTATTTCAAGAGAAGGATCCAAGAGAGAACCATATCATATTGCAGCATCGCCAAAAAGCATGTTCATCAGGTTTCAAGGTTGCATCAGGTTCTTTGATTTTTTTTGTTAATGAAGTCTGTCTTATTTTTGGCACCAAGGGAAATTCTCATTAGGGGTGTTACTTCGAAACTGAAAACAGAAAAAAAAAATTGAACTGAAAGAAACCACACCAAAAAAATAACCGAACCAAACAGGTCTTGTTTGGTTCAATTTACGGTTTTAGACTAGCAAAAACCAAACCAAACCGAATAAACCGAAGTCAAATAGTTAACCATACAAAACGACATCGTTTTAAGAAAATGCACAACTTTATGAAGCAACTCTACATAGAAGCAAAATTATCAAAAATCTCATGAAATAAGATGTGATCAGAATGATGAAATATGAAATACGACTATGGTCGAAAAATCATGTAATTCGGGTAACGTCTCGGTGCCGATAGTAGCGGTCAACCCTATTTACCATTATTATTCTCTGTGGAGAGCCTTATCGTCGAGGGATAAATGTCTCAAATTATTATATGGAAGGTTGTGTCTCATCCACGTGAGAGTTTTTTTGTGTGGAAGGTTTAACCAAACTACGTTATATAGAGGGAGATATGAGCATTTCCGTGTGATAAGTGACGATAGATTATGGTTGACATTTTCGATCGAGCCCTTAATATTATTAGATCCAATTGAATTTTTTAACATAGATATCTTTCGTCATAATAATCATATATGTCAGTCGAATTTTTGTTTGTGAATTTTAGTAATTGTACACAATTTGCATACTAATGTTGTATAACTTATTTAGTAGGTTTTAAGCAAATGCACAACTTTGTGAACCATAAAGTTTGAGGACGACTCGAGAACGTGGACGCTTTGAGGAGCGCGAGATTGGTGTTTGCTTTAGAGTCGGCATTTCCAGGTACGGGGAGCACACCCTATGGTGAGCCATAACCTTTCTGGGTTAGAGGCTTTTAAATTATAAAAATATTAGCTCCATGATTTACTGTTTACCACACGCATTTACTCGCATTAATGTGTGTGTGTTCTGGATCAAAAAGTAGTACCGTTGTCCTGATTTCCAGTGCTTGGCCTGAGAGTGACGGGACCTAGTATTTAGACTATGCTTCCCACGGTGTCGATGACTGTGAACCTCCGGAGGGGCAATGTTCTGTTTATTTTATTTTCCCGCTTACGCTCGTCTCGTACAGAGTTATGCGAGCCGTAAGTGCGGTGTGTTCTATGAGTGATCTGTTGGGCATTTGTTGTAAATGGACACTCTCGCTACTACTCGTTTTCGGGCGCATAGGTAGTTGACCCCGGTTTGCTGTGAAGACAAACCCGGGATTCGGCCGTCGAGATCCAAAGAAAAATCCTGCAGGTGTTACATGCATTATTTATTTGAGCTCAGTGTGCACATACATACATACATACATACATATACTCTTATTTGATTATTTTCCTCATGATTTGAGATGAGTTTTATTGCCGAGGGTTTTCTCTCGAGTATTTTTCTATTGAATATTATTCTATTTGGATTTTACACTTTTGGCGCCACCCTTTTTATATCCCGCTTTTGGGTTTTTCAAACCCTAGCGCGGTTGGGTTTCGGCCCCATCTGAGTTAGAGAGGACGAGTGCTCACCCCTACAATTGTTCGTGGATGCAGATACTGTGTACTAAAACGGGAAGTATGTTAGAGGTTTGGGGGCATGACCTATCCATTTTGTCTTCATGTATATTCAAGTGTTCGCTCCTAGTATGATGTGTTTTTCTTCATCGGTTGATTCATTTTATGATTTCCTTAAGTGTGTGGAATGTTTTATGTGTTGTCACATGTTTTTAAAGTTGGCCCATGTTTTATCACTATTTTTCGCACTTCCGCTGTAAATTCTGTTTTTACCTCGCGAAAATGAAAAATATGGTAGATTTTAGTTTTACTTCCTCTAGCCTTGTAATTTCGGCCTAGTAGGTGGTTAATACGTCAGATTGACGTATTGATTGCACATTAGACCGGGATTACGGCGTTACTGCTGTATTTCAGGTCGGTAAAGGTTTTGGGATGCGACAGTGCCAATAGTAGTGGTCAACTCTATTTACCATTATTATTCTTTATGGAAATTCCTATCGTCGAGGGGTAAATGTTCCAAAATTATTATATGGACGGTTGCATCTCATCCAAGTGAGAGTTTTTTGTGTGAAAGGTTTAACCAAACTACGTCATATAGAGAGATATGAGCGTTTCCGTGTAATAAGTGACGATAGATTATGGTTGACATTTTCGATTGAGCCCTTAACATTATTAGATCCAGTTGAATTTTTAACATATATATCTTTCGTCATAATAATCATATCTGTCGGTCGAATTTTTGTTTGTAATTTTAGTCATCGGACACAATTTGCATACTAATGTAGTATAACTTGTTTAGTAAGTTTTAAGCAAATGCACAACTTTGTGAACCAAGTCTACATAGAAGCAAAATTAAGAAAAAATCTCGTGAAATAAGATGAGATCAGAATGGTGAAATACAACTATGGTTGAAAAATCATGTAATTCGGGTAAAGACTCTGCGTCGATAGTTGCGGTCAATCCTATTTATCATTATTATTCCATATGGGGTGCCCTATCGTCGAGGGGTAAATGTCCTAAAATTATTATATGGGTGGTTGCGTCTTATCCACGTGAGAGTTTTTTTATGTGGAAGGTTTGACCATACTACGTCATATAGAGGGAGATATGAGTGTTTCTGTGTGATAAGTGATGATAGGTTAGAGTTGATCGTTTCAATCGAGCCCTTAATGTTGTCGGATTAAGTTAAATTTTTTAACATATATATCTTTCGTCATAATGATCATATCTAACGGTCGAATTTTGTTTGTAAGTTTTAGTCATCGGAATCACAATGTGCATACTAATATTGTATAACTTGTTTAGTAGGTTTTAAGCAAATGCATTCTTTGTGAACCAACTCTACATATAAGAAAAAATATCAAAAATCTTATGAAATAAGATATGATTGGAATGGTGAAATACGTCTATGGTTGAAAAATCATGTAATTCGGGTAACGTCTCAGTGCCGATAATAGAAAATAAATTTATTTTTTATCCTTTTTATTACAATTTTGATATTTAGTGCAACATATTAGAAATTTACATTTTTTTTGTTGCCCAAAAAACCGAAACCGACCGAACTGTACAATTTGGTTCGGTTTATGGTTTGTTCTTCAAAAAAATCAGAAATCGAACCGAACCGAACCAAATATTAAGTTCGGTTTTGTTTTCGGTTTTAGGTGAAAACCGAACCGAAATCATCCGTTTACACCCCTAACTCTCATGGCGCGATACCAAGAATGGTAGTTATCGCCATTCAATCATTTTGAAACAAGGACAAGGTCGAGATGATCTGAGTGGTGGAGGAAAAAAGGACTGGTAGACTCATCATTAGATGAGTTGCCTGAAGTAGAGGAAAAAACTTCGTCTTCAATTGCCATGGATGAAGACCGAAAAAAGCAGCAATAAGTGCGGTAGAGAAGAAAAGAATAAGAGCTAGGGATTCAGACCTGCTCTGGTACCATATAGAGAACAAGAATATGTCAGAATGAGTTTTCTTCTATTACGTATGAGAATATATACAAAGTACAACCTTTGATATCAAACAATCTCCATTAAGTTAGGAGACCAAAATAGGGAAGGAAATCTATTCTAATTGATACAACAAGATTACAATTGATATACAAAATATTCTCTATAATATCTATAATTCAATACCAATATATTTTCCAACAGGATTCAGTAGCCACCACAAATGATATGTTCTCGCTTCCCTGAATTACTATTCAATTTCTCAAAGAGATTCTACTAGCTTGGAGCTAATTCTGGGTGCATGAATAGCCCTGCTACTGTAGGAGAATGGCTATTTGAACTGAGACAAGCGTGACCCGTGAATCATCATTATACCGATACTGTCCTAACTTAACCACCTTTAAGGTGTTGAGTTTTAACTATAAAAGACATCGGTACAATTAGGTATGATCTACCACATATATGTTGTATTTTATTTATCCCTTTTTTGATGTGAGATCTTTCCTCTCTAGCATAACTGATACATTTTCCTTTTATTGAGAGAGGGAGGTAGAGGTTCTTTTTGTTGTTGTTGGTGGTTGTGGTGGTATTGGTATTGTGGTTTTGAATCAATAGCTAGTTAGCAGTTAGCACACCAGAAGGTGTTAGGGGGAAAGAATCAATGTTTAAGATATGAATTTTGATTTACGAGACCTACTAGTCTTTCAGTGTTTCTCAATCTAGTTTCTAGTTGATGAATAGCATAGTGTTTCATATACTAATTAACGAGATAACGTTGATAAAGAGCTCAAGACTAATTCTTAGAATTGCAACATAGGTTAATAATGTGATCATTTTGTTCATCCAACTTTTAGAACTGTTGATGGAGTTGATTAATTAAGATCTGCTTAATCCTTATCTCAGGCGGGTAACGACCCGGCTATAGCTTTGGCAAGAACCAAAAAACAAAACCCTAACTCTGTCAAAGGAAACACAAAGTGGCGTTAGGAGAAGAGACCTTTTATGAAGAGAGAATGATACATTTTAAGGTTGGCAGTCTTTGATATTATGAAGAGAGAATCATACCTTTTAAGGGCTGAAAGGGTTGTGCACATCTACTCTTCGATGTAGGATTGGAGTCTCAAATAATGGTTTCAGCAAGCATTCTGTGATGCCTCCTTAACATCGCCCGTGAGGGCTAACGAAAGTTGCTGCTCTCGACGTACGGTGATGTATTCAAGGTAATCAAGCAAGTGATGGACATAAGACGTCACGTTAGTGGGAGTAAAAAATTTGAGGCTAAAAACAACTTAAAAAACAGCTCACTAATTATTTACTTTTCCTCTTCAATCTTTATTTTTATAGCTCTTCTGCTAGTTAATCTATATACTATTATGAAATATTGAATTTTTTTTCACTAATCATACGAAATCTTAATCAGACACTATAAAATTACAAGTTTTTCACATCAAACATCTAATATCTAACATGAACACATTTAAAAACTGACTCATTGATCACCCAATCTTACTTAATTTTAGACTCAATCCTTATCTAAATACCTAAATTTTGATTTTTGGTGTGCTCAACTAATCCTATAATTATAAAATATATGTATATATAGTAGAGTGGGATAGGAACATAGAAATAATCAAGTTTTTAAGAAGGAACAAGAGTCTCGACAGCCATTCGTCAAAAGTTGAGTGGGGGTAATGACCCCTGTTGGCCCTCCTCTTGGTCCGGCATTGAATCTAGCCCGTATACCTAATTTACATGCCGCTAAATATGACTGATTAGGGGTATATGCATATAAAAAATTACAATTTTATCATATATTTTCTTATTTGTCAAAACCTATCTTTCAAAATCCGAAATTTTTTGTATACACCAAAATACAAATAAACTAAATATATATTAAAAAATCTCAACAACTAATAATTATACTTAATTTTTATTTTAAAAAATAAAAAATAAAAAATAAAATAAAAAATATTATAAATATAATCTAATCATTAATTTAAACCACTCACAATACACTCCTGTTCAAAACCTACGGGAGATTTTTCACACGCCCGCTGGAGTCTGAGTTCAAACTCTTGTCTCAGTACTATCCCTTCAGATTAAGCAGAAAAGCAAAAGCTGCAACGGAGACTTCTCTGTACAGTTTCATCACTATCTAGGAGAAATCTTCTTGGGATCACCTGAATATTCTGTCAACACTCTCTTTAATTTTCACAGACACACAGGTGCACACAAACCACCATTCTTTTCTTTTCCTAAAGCTGCTGCCCTGTTGCCCCTTCACTCCCAAAACTACCCATCCAAAGACGTCTCCTCCCTAAGATTTCCGAGGTCAGTTTCGTACTCTCACCCGCCAAAGCTGCCGCAGATGTCAGAGAACGAGTGGTGGTGATGTCGTTGTTGGTCGTAGGGGGCAATGCAGACTTGGCGGTGGCGACAGAGGATATTTATTGGGAACTGTGACGATGCCCTGAGCACACGTGTGAGAGTGCGCGATAGCTGCTGGGGCACCGTGGTAGTGGTCGGCCCCGTCACGTGCGGTGGCTAAAGAAAAAGACTTAAAGTGAGAACTAGTGTGGGATCTAGAATTTAACGTTGGGTGGGTTAGGATTTTTTTGTTTCTAATTGGTTGAAGTGATAAGAAAAATTACGATCAATTAATCTAAAAAAACTAACTAATATTGGATATACAATTTATTTATTTAATAAGATGCAATAATAAAATACAAGAACTCGTCCAAAATTATTACTTTAAGCAATTGTTAAAATGATTTTTTTAAACTATATACACGATAAAAAGAGGTTAAGATAAAAATTCTTTCAAAATTAATATACCAAAATATGCCTAAACATCTTACCAAAGAATGCTATGACCATTTGTTCAATTTTAAGCCCAACATGTAGTGAAAGAAGTAAAAAGAATTAGAAAAAGAAGGGAAATAGAAAAATTGAAGAGACCAATAATCGAACCCAGATGGGTAAGAAAGAAGTTATACTACTAAACCAGGCCTACGGACATTGCTCTTATGGCTAGGGGCACAATTGCAATTATTTGTTTTAAAATCTTGGTCGGGCTTGAGTCCTATAAAAAATAGGTTAGATCCACCCCTGGTGAGAATGTCTGACTTGCTACTACCGCCAAATCCTCACACTCCAAAAATCTAGTTTGTGTGGCATGCTTGGATTCCAGTGTTCTTGTGGGAACGAGTCTGCCATTTTTCGTTTGCTTTTCTGGAGCTAATTATTTTCCTTTTTTTATTTTCCTTTTATTTTTATGCTTTGTTTATGATAACAGCCAACGTCACGATTCAACCAGAAGAGTGAGAGGTAATAGTCGATATCTGTACAAGCGTGATTAAAAGATAAATCATTTCTGTCAAGTTTCATTCAATTTGGAGATTATTTGAGTTTCTGTAATCACGATTTACACGAATGATTCATTTTTTTGATAAATTTTGTTATGTTAATTCATTTAATCTAAAATGATACCCAAATAATCTTTAAATTGGATGTAACTTGACAGGAGTGATCTACATATTATGCTCTAGACATTGAGCGGTGGAGATGTGAAAATGTGACCTACAAGTGAGCCAAGTAAAGAGTCTCACATTTTAATTTCAGAGCGAAATCACTTTCTAGATAGGAACTGATATATATATGTTTGGTACATAAAAAGTTTAGGCAAGAGGAAGACTTCCCTACACTACCAGGATCAGGACAAACCCTGCGACCTAGACTCGGAGGGTTTCAGATTTCTGACTGGGGAGGGGGTGAATTTCACCTATGTTTGAAGAGAGGTGACACCCTCCGTTGAAGGCCTAAAGGCATGCTCCAAGGAGATCACATCCTCACCCAGCGGCTCTCTTGCGAAGGCCCAAGGACATTTTACAGATTACCCACCAATAAAGGATTGTTGGTAGCGGAGATCGAACCTGTATGGGTTTACACCTCAAGTCCGCCCTTTACCAGCTGAACCAAGCCCCATTGGCATCATTGTTGTTCGTCCACATCTATATTTCTATACTAATTAACTGATACGACACACTAACCTTATTAGCTAACAAGGAGAGGATTCATTGAGGACATTTTTGTTGAGGACTTTCTCCTTAATGGTTTATTACACCTACTTTTCAATCACATTTTTACATTTCAACTGTTCAGCTTATATGTCTATATAAGTAGATCACTTCTATAAATTTTCACTTCTTATATATAGATAAAAAAATGATTTAATCGTTAAGACATCAAAATAGATCAAATCAATGGATGATCTAAATATGTTAAATAAGAATATCGTTCAAGTTTATAATCGGTGAATCAAATTTATACATGCCTTAACGATTTTCAATTTGTATGAAAATTTGTAGAGATGATCTACTCATATATATCCACAAACTAGACGATCTAGATATGAATATGTGATAGAAAATAAGATAAAATAAAAAATCATCAACTAATCATCAACAAGAATGTCCTTAAAAGAAACTCTCCATTAACTAACAAACCCAACTAAGTGATCGATCACATTTCCAATAATAAGTATAAGGCCAATAGTTTCAATGTAGCCAATTGAGCCTATATAACACTTTTTGACCTTAGGGTAGCCTTTTCATTTCCTTAGAGCATATGCACCCGTTTTTTGGCTTGCTCCTTCTATTTTGAGGAGGAGCAAGCACTATTTAGCAAGTGCTATTACTATTTGAGCAATAGGAGGTGCAGTGCAGTTTTTTCGTGCAGCGGTGGGGAAAATAGCACCTCCTATTACTATTCATCGACTTTTAAAAAAAAATTGTTGTGCTATTTTTATTTCTATGCTTTGTGTGTGTGTGTGTTTGAATGTGTGTGTGTTTCACATTATTCAGTTTTTGCAAATAATATACTGGAAGCATGGACAAAACATCCAAGCAGAAAAATGTGTTTCCTATTCCACAAAACTGCTAGAAAAATGTGTAAGAATTTATTTTCCTGAATCTTTATCATGAGGTTTCAATCAAACTCACCTTCCTTCTTGGTATTCATTATCCGATAATAATCCTTTGCAGTGAACTCATAAAGGTCATCTGTCTCCTCTGCCAAAGAAAAAAATACAACAGAAAGGGAAAAAGTCTATTAGGCAATCTCAATCAGCTTGCATTGACAGATACTTTAAAGCCTGCAAATGTCTAATCTGAATGTTTTTAGGGGGAGGATATATAAGTTGAAATTCTCCTTACCAGTATTGGACTTTACATTTTGCAAAGAAGAAGGTGCTGCCGTTTCAAAAACACGAATTTCTCTGCCAAACTTTTCTTTTGCTGCTGTGAGCTTGCCTGAAATCACCCCACAAAACAAAGATCCACAAGTAAATGTACCATCCCAACAACAAATATAGCAAGAACCATCCAACATTAAAACTATAATGGTCTCAATTCCAAAATTGCTACTTCGTATCTAAACACAATGTGCTAATATGACAAAACCAGTAGTGATTTGCAAGCACCAACTTCTCTGAAGACTTGAAACAAAGCAATAGCACACATTTGATAGTGACACCAAAAACACTACAGCAAAAACTGTACTCACACTCCAAAAGTGCCAAACTTTGTACATTTTAGCTGCACTAGATTCATTCCTTAATCTCTACCTCTACAAATCACCAAAAAGCACCCAGTTTTACGCACAAACTAAGTAACCCATTAACAGAACCAACCTAAAGTTCGTTTCTTTACTACCAAACCACCTCAAACCTAAAGATTATCACCGTTTGCGCCATACCCAGAACTTCAAAATACTCAAGAACCACTAATCCCCACCTAAAACCCATCACACACAAAACCCAGATCGACCCCAGTAGCCAAAACCAACACAAAAGAATCAAGAAAAACGTGGGCAAGGGTATACAAGAGAGCCTCAAACCTTGGCTTCTTCAGCCTCCATGGGATCAATGTTGATGAGCCTCCGTTTCAAGGATGGATTAGAACAAGAAGCATCAATGATCATAGAGACCAAGCTTATAAAACCCAGAAAGAATTTGATGTATGGGTTTCAACTTCAAACCGGGTCGGTCACCCACGTGTGTGGGCTCCACCGGGACTGCTCGAGCAAGAACTGCTCGTGCTCGCGCTCGACCTCCCCGTCAACGATCGGTCGCCAGCCTCCACCTCCCCCGCTGCACGCTCGATTCTCGCTTGCTCC
The DNA here is from genome assembly GCA_951800085.1 of Comarum palustre. NCBI lineage: Eukaryota > Viridiplantae > Streptophyta > Magnoliopsida > Rosales > Rosaceae > Comarum > Comarum palustre. Next base: position 10,402,068 of record OX637574.1, read on the forward strand.
TGCTATTTTCCGGCTGGCCCACCCGAAATCTCGCCTGCTCGTGCTCAAATCCGCCTCCGCTGCGGATGGTCTTACAGTCTAAACTAAGCTAAGCTAGACTGCTTTTAAATCATGTCCTTAAACTAATTTTAGTGAAGAATAAGCTAGCTTATGATAGTTTAATTAGCATATCAACTGTTATGATTTAGTGGTCCTCTCGAGTCTTTTATATATGGACTTGTTTCTACGCTACTTTAGAAACATAAAAAAGTTAATTAGCTTAATTGTTGTTTATGTCTTCCCAAAAATTCTTAGCCCCCAACTTCTCACATCTTCCAAGATTTCCCATGTGAATTTGGACATGTTGAAATTTCAAACCAAGTAGTAGCTCCCTATAGAATTGTGTTCCTCTCACTTTTTCCTCCAACATCTTTTGTAGGAGTCTTTTGTAGTAGATGTTTTGTTTTCTCAAGTCGAGTCTTTTGTAGTAGGAGATGTTCTTTTGTAGTAGGAGATGTTTTGTTTTCTCAAGTCTAAAATCGTTTCTAAACCAAAAAACAACACTGTTAAAGCAGCTTCTGTCTTTTTGACATTTTGCATTTGATTTAAGGCACTCGTCGCAGTTCTAAGCGCCAATCAGGGATACCAGGCCAATTACAAACTAATGAAAAATGGACAGAAGTGAACATTGATGGGGAACATGACTATGATTTTGTTAAGACAAACGGGGCACTAAATCATTATTGTATCAATATCGTTTCAACTTAATTATGTATTGTCACGTTTCGGTCCAAGTTTACTTCCTTAAATCTGGGATAGGACGTGCGGAACCTATTTCAAGAGAGATTTACTCGTAACACCCCTTGAGAAGGGATAACCCTTTTAAAAACCATGTTCAACAGTCCAAATGATACCGGAATAAACCTCACAACCGGAGGTTATCCCGATTTCCGTATTTGGATTTCATACTAATTACTTTAGAGGACCTAGGGTCTAAATATTATTTGACTGCACCAGAAACCCGGTCAAGCTACCTACGTACCCTGTACTCAAGGATCAAGCCACACGTAGCTCTTATTTTAATTAACGTCCTAACCGGGTAAATCCCGCTTTTCTATATATATATCAGTCGATCTATTAATATAAATAGTTGGTTGGTGGATACCTCAACCAACTAACCATAAATTCAAATTTCATTTTCCGCCGAAAATAATCTAGGTTTTACACCAAAAATAAATAAATTCACGGCCCTCGACCAAATATAAATCCAATTCCGGCCTGTAGCCAATATAAAACAAATCGTGGTCTGCAGCCAAACATAAATCAAATCGTAGTCTGCAGCCAAATATAAATCAACTCATGGCTTGCAGCCAAATATAAATCAAATTGTGGTCTGCAACCGTATAAAAATCAAATCATAGCCTGCATCCGTATAAAAATCAAATCATAGCCTGCATCCGTATAAAAATCAAATCATACCTTGCAGCCGTATAAAATCAAATCGGGAAAAGCATTTCACAAATGATCGATCACACATACCAGGGTCGGAGCAAAGAGCTCTAGCGTACCTCTTAGTGAGGAAGCAATCCCGCGCTAATACTACCATCTCCCTAAAGGAAGAGGAGTGCAACGAGTGGCGCACTTCCACTCCGTCGAACGAGGAGCGCTGCCCGCTAGTTAGCAATAAATAATACATATGATGACCTGTCATGACAGTGAGCCTCACAAGCTAGGGTCGGTGCTAAGAGCTCTGGCGTCTCATCCACTGTCTAGTGAGAACGCAAATCCTGTGTACCATCCATTCCCTGCAAGAACACATATCCCGCGCTTCCACTCTGCCGAACTAGGAGCGCTGGGTAGGCGCACTTCTACTCCACTGAATGAGGAGCACCGCCTGCTAGCTAGCAATAAATATCCAACGACCCTTTATGGTGAAATTAAAACAAATTCCTAATTTATAAATCTAGGCCCGAAGCCTATTTATAAAGTCCAGGCAAATGCCAAAAATACTTCAAAGCCCGGCAACATGTCAAACAACCAAATCCCAGTAAAACATCAGGTCTGATTCCCATTTGTACGACGGAACTCTCCCGTCGAAAACCATTCAAGACCCAAGTGAAAATAAGCGAGCTGAAATCTATAAATCAAATAGAAATAAAGAAATAAAAACCCTCCACTAAGGTGCTCGTAAAACCAAAGGAATCGAAAATGCACAAAAACCCAAAAAATCATCAGTTCTGGGAACATTTTAAAACCATTTAAATAATAAACCATGACATGTATTTCTTTAAAATAAATCAAAGGTCCACTCACCATACTGGCCACTCATCTCTTGCTCCAGGTATGGTACTCTAACCGTCCTCAATTAATTACCTCATATTCAGTGACGTTTCTTATGTCCGTAAACGGTTCCTTGACCGTCATAAAATATTCCTTCTCGAGCTTTATGGACCCACCACGCGTCCGTTGCGACACCATGATATTTTACGTAATCCCTTTCTCTTGACCTCATCCTGCAACTAAATCACCGGATCATCCCTGATCCTCCTCGAATATAATTACGCAACACTAATGTGTTGACAAAAGTGGTCATAAAACTCTTTTAACCCATCAATCAAATGTAGGACGCGAAACGACTATCGAATAGTCTAACAGCCCAATTTTTCCTGGTTTGACCAGGAAAAATAGATGATTGACTTTAGGGTTGACCAAGAAATTGACCAAAACTTTCTGATTAATCGACAAAGATCAAACCCTAATAAGCTCGAAAATTGTCGATTTATAAATTCGAATAATATCATGCGTACTTTCAAGCCTATTTGCGCCCAAAACTGAAATTCGAATTTACTTTTCCTAATCTGGCTCGATAGTCAAGTTACGAACCTCCCGGCTTTTCGATCCAACAAAAAGTCAATGTTAACATCTAATTGTAATATATGTCGCAAACTTAATAATTTCGTTTAACTTTACTAACTTCGACCCCAGGTGGCAACCCTTGCCAAAACGCATACTAATAAGTATAACGACTTGTTCCATTTGAAAAATCAATAACACATCAATACATTTCCAAGGACTTTAATTACACAAACATCCCTATTGAGAAAGGATAACCCTTTTAAAAACCATTTTCAACAATCCAAATGATACCGGAATAGACCTCACAACCAAAGGTTATCCCAATTTCCGCATTTGGATTTCATACTAATTACTTTAGAAGACCTAGGGTCTAATTATTATTTGTGACTGCACCCAAAACCCGGTTAGGCTGCCTACGTACCATGTACTCAAGGATCAAGCCACACGTAGCTCTTATTTTAATTAACGCCCTAACCGGGCAAATCCCGTTTTTCTATATATATCGGTCGATCTATTAATATGGATAGCAAACGCCTATTGCATATCCAGAGTTTAACCTCTCTGCTGAGGTATCCACCACCTAACTATCTATTAGGACTATCCCGAACATTCCACCATACAAATCTATAACAACCAAACACATATAAACAGAATATAATGACAACCACATAATTATATAACTCTACCAATGATATAATAGTCAATTTATCTCCAATGACACTTGTAAATACCTAGAACTATGAGGGGCAATTTTGTCAATTCAGCCTCAATGACAGCTTGGTAAATATGCTAAGCTACCAAGGGTATTTCTAGAATTTCAGCCTTAAGGGTAGCCCTGTAATTATCTAAAACCATTGAGGGCAGTATCGTCTTTTTAACCTTAGTGGCAGTCTTAAAAATATATAAATCTTCCAAGCGCATTTTTGGGATTTCAGTCATATTGACAGCCCTGTAAATAACATGAACTGTCAGGGGCAATCCTGGCATTTCACACCCTACAGTAAAACGGTAAAATGGTAAAACTGACGCTGTAAAAACTCTGGTTTTACCGTGTCTTCTCCGATCGACTCTCTCGCTAGAAAACCAAGCTTTTCGAGCCAAATCGAGCTTCTGCACCTACCTAACCAGTTTCTAAACAGTCTAGACAGCTCAACAACACTTTAAACATAAGAAAAGGTCAAGATTTCCTACCTCGAAGTCCAAAGCTGCAACTCCGACGGATCTCCGTTGGCCTCATCCTTGCTCCTGGCAGCTCCTAGAAGCTTCTTGGAAGCTCCTTGCTCCTCCTCTTGCCTGGTTTTGTGTCGAGTTTGAGGGAACTCGAATTGTTATTACCTCTGCTGGCGGCGCTCACGGCGGCTCTAGCATGGCTGGAGGCCAGGGCTTGGTCGCTGGAGGACGGCGAAGCCATTGATGGTGGCGGTGAGATGAGACGCGCGCGACAGTGGGGCAGTCGAGGTGGTCACGAGCTGCTCGATGGAGGAGAGAGAGAGAGAGGAAGAGAGAGAAAGCCCCCCGTCTCGGTCAACCCCACCATATATATATACAAAAATCCAACGGCTCAGATCAAATCTCTGATTGATCTGACGGCCCAGATTGAATTATAAAAAGTTACCATGAACTATAAATAGATATTTTATAATTTACTATTTACCCTACAGTAACAACACATTATCTTTAATAACTTCTGCATACGAACTTCGATTAAAGCGTAGGACATACTCACAGGTTCGTATTAACGCCCCCTACAACTTTCCCGAAGGAAGCTTCTCCAAATTCTTGAATTATCGTAAAGTCACATTTTTACGATAAGGTAAATAACATTCACTATTTCCGTAAACTGAATAAATTCATATTAAACAACTTGTAGTTCCGAAAAATATTCCGGACGTACCAGAGGACTTGTATTAACATAATCTATCATCTCGGGACATAAATTTTATCTTCCTCCAGAATCGAGAATATCTTGATATTAAACTCGAATATTAGTTCGGGGAGAGCCTGGTCCCGTTAAAAGGGTTTATTTTTAGGGCGGGGTGTTACATGTACGGTTTTAACCTCATAAAAGATCTATGTGCAGCCTCGTATTATCTATACACATATAAATTATATTTTATTTGTCACGTTTTTTATCTAAGATCTCTCATCTTCAACATTCCCCCACACATACAACCAACTTTTTATGTGTGCACGTAATCTGTCTAATCTTCATGAAACAGGACATGTCTTATCAACCATGAACCTTTACGTACAACATAAATTAAGCCCGTGTGTGTAACATATGACACAGACTGATCAAACCAAGACCTGGTCCACTTCAGACTCTTGATGGCAATAGATGACACCTAAAATTCAGGTCACCTAAAATTGGGGTCATGACAGATTGGAGACGAGACTCGAGAGATCTAGAGAGAGAGAGAGATAGAGAGAGAGAGACTCGCTCTAAAACTATACTTGTTAAACAACAACAAACATGGCTTGTGAATACAATACTATCCCAACTTAACTATGTGAGACCCCGACTAATTTTATTAATTTTCTGACACATCTAGGGTTTATTTATGATTTCTTTTTGGTACGTAGAGAATGCATTCTAATATTTTAATATTAGAGCCAACGTCGCTACTTGCGTATGAGTATTTACATAATGTTTTTCCGACACTCTACGTATTTGTCCTGTTTTACAGACGTGATTTGACAATTTATTTTCAAATGTGTGATTTACAGAAAAAGTTTTCGAGTTTTTCGTTATTTTAAAAATCAGGAGAGATCGTAGCCGTTGAATTCGTTCGACGAATCGTGGCCGTTAAAAGGTTTTATAAAACCCTTTTTTTTCTCTCTCTTCCTTATCTTCTTTCCTCTTTTCTTCCCCTTTCCTTTTTCTCTTTCATTCCTCTTTCTCTTTCTTCCCTTTCTCCTTTCCTCTTCTGCTCGACCTCTCTTTCTCTCTCTTCGAGCAGCGACTGAGTCGATCCAGCCGCTCCAGCACCGGCACGCGTGCTGCCTCACCGCCGCCACCATCGAGCTCGCCCTGCCCCAGCGACCTAGCCCTCACCCACAGCCAAGCCAGCGCCGCCTAGTCGAGGAAGAATCGAAGCACTGTGCATTTACCATCGAGCCAAACCAGTCCACCGGAGGAGCAAGGAAGCTCCCAGGCGCCACCAGGAGCTGCCTAGGAGCGAGGAGGAAGGAGGAGGAGGCGAGCGGAGCTCCGCCGGAGGAAGTCTGCCGAAAAACCCAGGAAATCGACTTCGAGGGTAAATTCTCCACCTTTTCTCTCGTTTCTTGGGTTGTTGTGTTGCTAGGATGTTGTAGAAGAGTGTTGTGCAGGTGTTGGGGACTGATTTGGCCAGAAAAGCTTCGTTTTTCGGTGAACCAGTCGATCGGTAAACAGAGGGGTAAAAACTTTAGTTTTTACCGCGGTAGATTTACTTTTTACCGGTTTATTGTGAAGTGAATTGACCAAAATGCCCCTGTCAGTTTCCAAAATTGCAACCTGCCACATTTGTTGTTTTACTGTTTAACTTTTACCGTTTTACCTTAGTTACTATTTACCGGTTGACTTTTACTATTTGCAGTTTGACAGGTTGACTTTTACTATTTATGGTTGACCGTTGACTTTTAATATTTATGGTTGACTTTTACCGTAGAAGACTAATTTTTACGTTTTACCGCTACGGTTAAATGGTTTAAAGGTTTTAAAAATTAAACAGGCGACGGAAAGACGTCAATACCGAATGAGTAATAATCTCGATTCTCACCTGGTTCGAGAATCGTGGCATCAAATAATTAGACTCTAGTGCCGGGGAAAATAAACAGAAAGTTTGTCGAGTTTACTGAGTTTTGGTCAACTTTGACCAACTCAGTGGACTTGGTCAAATTCTTGGTCAACACGAACGTCAACCTTTAACCTTTCCAGGTCAACCTAGGAAAGTGGGTAGCTGACCATAGAATGACCGTTACGTTTCTACTTTCGACCTGTTTAGTCGTTGACTTCTCTTTTGACGGATTCAGGATCTCGCCTACACTCAGAGCTTGAGGAATGAGACTTGGAGCACGAGGTTTTCGGCTTCGTCATAACAGGTAGGGTGAGCCGTAACTTCCGGGTTAGTGACATTTTAATTTTTGTAGTGCTCTACGATATAAAAGTTATATGATATGATGTTTTTTGTGCATAGTTGATGTCTCGCGATATATGTTTTCTTACTTTATCGCTTCATAAAATGTTTAGAAAACCGAGGCTAGACATGCATTTGATGTTTCAGATCAAAAAGTAGTACCGTTGTCCTGATTTTCGGTTCTTGGCCTGAGAGTGACGGGACCAAGTGTTTAGACTATGTTTTCCCACAGTGTCGATGACCGTGAACCTCCGGAGGGGCAATGCCCTGTTTATTTTATTTTCCCGCTTACTCTCATCTCGCACAGAGTTATGCTAGTTGTAAGTGCGGTGTTGTTATGAGTGATCTGTTGGGCATTAGCTGTAAATGGACACTCTCGCTACTAGGCGTTTTCAAGCGCATAGGTAGTTGGCCTCGGTTTGTTGTGAATACAAACCCGGGATTCGGCCACCCAGATCCGTGAAGCCATGCAGGCTGTTTGTTGCTTTAAGCGCTCAGTCATATTGATGTTAGCATTGGCACATGGAAAATGAATTTATTTAAATCTGCCTGTGGAAACCAAATACAGTTTTTGGTTGTTGCATGTTTTACGAACTGTTTAATCACCGGTGAAAGCTATATGTAATTTCTATTTATGAGAACTACACCTTTGTTTTCAAACCCTATCTTGGTTGGGTTCGGCTCCTTTTGGGTTAGCAAGGACGAGTGCTCACCCCTACTTTGCAGGTACCCGGTAGACTTGTTTAGAAGAGATGGATCAGTGACTAGCGGCTTGACAATGCGTGCTGTTCAGCATATGTATTTCGGGATCACCCTAGAGGAGCTTTTCATCCTTCGTGGTACTTCAGCTTTTCGATCTCCGTGACTGTTGGTTTGGACGCATTTGGCGCCTTCTGACCTATCGAGCTTTTATCCACGTGTGCTTTGCTCGTTGACCCATGTTGTATATTTACTGACTTGGACTTTTCATGTATCTTGTAGTCTAAGTCTTGTACGCTACCTTCCGCACTTGTATATATCATTATTTATTCATTCATCTGCTCTTCCCATTTATGCCATTTTATTTATATTAGCCTTGTGGTTTCGACTTAGTGGGTAGTCAATACGTCAGATGACGTATTGGTTATTCATTAGTCCGGGATCAAGGCGGTTATTGCCGTGTTCCGAGGCCGGAAATAGTCCTGGGATGCGACAAACTAACTAAGGTAATTGTGTTTTAATCACAAAATGCCTCTTTGCAATCAGCTATGGTCCATACACATATAAGTTATACTTTATATTTGTCTTGTTTATGATATGAGATCTCTCATCTCAAACATATTTCCTTGGATTATTCGGTCACAACTATAAAAGTACCATAAAACTATACAAGTATTGACATTGGTTGGCTTTGGCTGGGCTGGGTGGGATGCTTGTGGAGCAGGTAGTGGATCTCAGGCTTGCTTCTCAAGGTCCACCGAAATGATGTGACAAGGATGTGCTGGAGGTTATTCAGGCATTCCGTTTTTTCATAAATCAACTGTTCTTGGAGATTCTTCGAGAATGGCGGAACCAACCAAGACTGAGCTACGACCGCCAATCACCACCAGCCTATATTTCTTGGAGAAATATAGGTAGCCTCTATTCTCGAAGAAATACATATAAATATATGTAGCCTCTATGGGTTGGGTAGGTTCTGTATCGCTTTGGTTTGTGTCGTTCTTGATCGGCGTCCTTCATCCCTTTTTCTTTGCCTCCCCTTGACTTGTCAGGGGATGTATAGCTCAAATTTTGGCATCTAATGATTGATTTCTTGAGATCGGTTGGTTTGTTTGGGTTCTAATTTCTGTTGTACATCTGATATGAGCTTGATTCCGTGTTGGTCTTCGATCGTATGTTGTTGGTTGCGATGGTTGTGTGCTGGAGTTTATCACTGTTGTCGGTTGGCTCAGTTCTTCCTCTTTCCTTTTCATCGTAGGTCTCTATATCGACTGCTGCACAGGGCCGGCCCTGAAGAGTTCGAGGCCCAATGCTGGAAAGAAAAATGTGCCCCTTATATAACTTACAAAAAACCAATTTTTCATTTCGGGGTTTCGAACTACACCTGATTTTTTTATCGATATGCTAAAACATGGTATAATAGGGGGACATAAAATTAATACCAAAAAATGAAAAAAAAATACAAAGATTATAATGAACACAGATGCAGAGAGAGATTCTGAAACATTCATTGAAATGCCTGTATGCTTTGGAATCACCCATCTTCCACATGCTTCTTGACTGATTATGTCAACTAAGTTCACACATTCAAATTCCTCAATCAATTTTCACTTATTTGCATAGTTAACTACTGACAAAATATTATAGATTAAATAGAACAACAATTAAGGCAAACCAAAGTGAAAGCTAAGCTGAAACTAAGTACCACCAAGTGCTTTCCTTGTATGATCAGCTTGACTGAGAAAAGTTGGATCATCCTAGGGCATCTTCACACCATGCTCCTTGCTTCTGGAATTATGAAGAACAAATACATGAGAATAACACACAAAAAACAAGATAAACATCAGTCAAGTGAGACATGTATCAACCTGCAACGTTTGTATCTACAAAAAGATCACATACACCCTTCTTTCATATTTAGAAGCAAAATCATCAATCATATTTTCAATTTCAAAATATTCTTTTTAAGATGACTAACTCATTCAACAATTTCACAACCACAATTTCATATGAATTTCATCTACTAATTTCAATCTCAAATGCAAGATTTCAGAAAGAAAAATTATGTATATATATAGGAGATTCGAACCAACCTTATTCAATTGCAAGGATCCAAATTTGGATTGGTGAAGTGAGGCAGTGACTACAGTCTTTAAAACCAAGATTGTGGTGAGAGAGGAGGTGTGAAATTGAGAGTGCTAAATTGTCAGACCATGAAAAATTTCGAATGAACAATTTATAGAAGACAAAATAGTTTTGGTTTCTCCTTCATAGTTGATACAATAGGTATTTTATTTTGGGATTAGAATCAAAAGATTAAGAGTTGGAGAGAGAGGAAGAGATCGAGTGAAGATTCTTTCAAAATTAAAGGAGACGCATAGAAAGAGGAGAGGAGAACTTGAACGACAAAGTTTGTGAAACCCTATAAATTATATTTGTGGTTTATTTTTTTTCATAATATATAACAAATGAAAAAAACAAATCAAAACAAAAATTTGGGCCCCTTCTGCTATAAGGCCTGGTGCGAGCGCATTTCTGGCACTGGGTCAGGGCCAGGCCTACTGGTGGTGGTGGTGGGCGATCGTAGCTCAGTCTTGGGTTGACTTTGGTTCCTTTGGGCGTATATGATTTTTGCTTCTGGGTTGGATTGAAGTTGATTTTTTAGGCTTTTTTCTTAACGTCTTGTATAGTTTTCCTTTTTAACTCTGATTCTGTGTTCGAAGGTGATAGTCTGCGCTTAACTGAATGAGTTTTGGTTTTTCGTTTCTTCTTTTTTAGTTTCTGTATGTGATACAACAGCAAGGTAAATAACTTTTTAGTTTGGCCGTGACTGGTTTTTCCCCATTGTGTGTACCGTATATATGTGGGTCTGGGTAGATAGTTTCTTAGTTGCTGGATATGAGCTACTTCTAGTTCATCGTTAGTTCTTTGTTACTAAATATTTTCTTGTACCTAAGTTTCTTTGATAAAGTTATGTGTCTTCTGAAAAAATGTATATGTAGCTCCGGGCCATTTTATGGCTTTGTTATCTATTAAATCAAATCCTATTAAAAAAAGGAGAAATATTGCACTTACTCTAGCAAAATATTAATATTGATATGAAAAAAAAGCTGATTGAATATCACTAAATGTATAAGTACGAAGAATCAGATTATATTGTATATACATACTTAACTTTGAAAATAAAGTTTGTGAGAGCACAATACGTCTTTATATGATTTGAAGATATTTTAAAATTATATGGTCTGTTTAGCTATTAGAATGCTCGTTAGTTTAGAAAACCGAATTGGACATACCTTCGAAACAAAACGAATATATAAGCAAAAAAAGAGAATGCTACCAAATAGATACAGTATGTATGAAGAATCAAATTGAATTGAAAAATAATTCAAACAGTGTCCCACCTTTATGAAAAACAAAAATGTAGTACCCCACCTTCGAAAAATTTCAAAACAGTATCCCTCGTTCTTAACTCGACCGAAGTTTGGTATCCCAAACCCTTATCTCACTTAAAACACAAACACCTCAATTCTTCTGGATCCGAATTAGAGGCCTCCCGCGAACATACCTAAAAGGTGGCATGGTAGAAAACACCGACTGCAGCGTAGGACAAGCTATTGGTGTGTTTGTAACGGCAATCTGAGGTAGTAGCCATCCGAGTCTTGGTGAGTTTTTGAAAATTAGGGTTGGTGTGGATATGACCAAGCCAATGCGCAAATGGGTGAATTTCAAGCCTTCTAGGTGGCCAAACAGTAAGCGTTTCGAACTTGAATACGAACGCCTCCCACACTTCTGCTTTTTCTGTGGCATGATGGGGCATACCGGTGGTAACTGCTCATGAAAAGCATATGTAGTCTTCATGACTCCATCATACAACAACATGATTCATGCAGATAGAAAAGAGGAATGGTTGTTGAATCAGCTGAGAACTAAGGAGAAAGAGAATGAGCAGCTATCTACAACGGGAGGCTGGCATTTTGGCCTCCATCCTAGGAAGCATACTGGATGGGTTATGTAGGCACCTGAATTACCGACGGCAGGGCTTGTCCGTTCAAGATCAGAGATGGAGTTAGACAAAGAAAATGAACAGGAACGGGTGGATGAAATGGAATTAGATAGCTGTTTGGAGTCTGAGATAGCTAGGCGTGAGAGTAAGAGGAGAAAAGTGGTGACAGAACGGTGCCCGACCACAGGAGGATGAAGTGGTGCCAGACAAGGTATCCAAGTCCAAGGATGGAAATTCCTCCCCCTTAATTAGCTTCCATGCAAAGGGAGCAGAATCAGAACCCGGTAAGGAAATGGGATCAGGCAGAAACTCTTTGAGTGGACATGGAAGGAAATTTGGGAGGAAGGAAGATATGCACAACCATGGTAAGGCTATTAGTTTCCCAAGTTCGTAAATCCTAGTCTCGGCGAGTTCGGATTTGGATGGTGGTCAAATGGGGATAGGGAATCGCCGAATTGTCGGTGCCGATAAGGAAGTCCAGAAGTTAGGAGAGATTTTTAAAAAGAATTTTTCGACGAAAAGGGCGGGAGGTTAATAATCCTCAAATGCGGGCCCTCTTAGTGGGTTGGCCGGTACTCGGTCAAATCCGACCCATATGCTCTTAAAGTATAAGGTCTAACAAGAAAACCCATCTGGTGGCCAGTTTCAGTTGATTCCTGAGGAAGTTAGGGTTGCAGAAACACAGTCTGAGGCAGGTGAAGAAGATTCTCATAACACCATCTTTCGGTGTGCTCAACACCCCTCCGTGATGGGTACGGATCTGACCCATCATGAGAAATGAATGCTCTATGCTGGAACTGCCGAGGGATTGGGAACCCTTGGACAGTGGATGCTCTTATATGGTTGATAGCCCTAAACATTCCCAAACTGATGTTCTTATCTGAAACTAGATGTACAGTGGCTGAGATGCAAGAGATTCGTAGGAAGATTACGTGGAGGAATGCATTCACGGTGAATTGCAAATTTGTAAAGCATCGGGGAGGAAAGCAAGTAAGTAGAGCATGGGGGCTGTGTATCCAATGAAACGATGACATAAAAGCAGAACTGAAGTTTTACAGTGAAAGTCACATTGATGTAATGGTTAAAGAAGACGACGGCAAGCTGGTTTGGAGATTCACGAGGGTGTACGGCCAACCTAGGGTTGAGAAGAAGCATTTGACTTGGGAACTAATCAAGAATCTTGGAGGCCAGGCTAATGGTCCATGGGTGGGGAGATTTTAATGAAATACTATGGTCCTCGGAGAAGGAAGGAGGGCTGACTATACCAGAGAAACAAATGGAGGGATTCAAAGAAGCAATGAATGTGTGTGAGCTGAAGGACATGTATTTTACAGACCCTTGTTTTACTTGGAAATGTAATAGATATGGAGAAGTAATCAAAGAGAGGCTTGACAGGTATGTGGCCAATAGTGCATGGATGCAGCTCTTCCTAGTATCAAAAGTCACTCACTTACCCCGTAGTTAGTCAGACCATCTTCCGATTTTGCTACACATACGCAAAAAGAAGAAAAAACGAAGGAAATTTCGCTTTGAAGAATTTTGGCTACTTGAGAAGGATGTTAAAGAAATAGTGCAGGTAGGTTGGCTGAGTGGAACGGGGTCATACCCGTTTTCTAAGATGTGCAATAAGATCACGAATACGAGAGAATCGTTATTGATTTGGAGTCGAAGTCGTTTTGGCAATATACAAGAGAAAATTAAGGAGGTTAAGGATAAGCTTGCAGAGTCTTATGATATATCTCTCTCTTCACCATGCACGGTGGAGAGGGTGGAGCTGGAGAAAGAGTTGAAGGGCTCTTGCACAAAAAGCAAACATTCTAGCAACAAAGATCTCGTGTTTTATGGTTGGCGGATGGGATTTGAATACTAAATATTTTCACCAAAAGTCTTCGAACAAGAAAAAGAAGAATAATTTGAAGGGTTTGTTTAATGAGGACGGTGTTTGGTGTACAGATGAAAAGGACATGGAGAGGATTATCCTGAATTACTATCAGAAGTTGTTCATGATGTCAAAGCCTAAGTTTGAGGAAGATGATCTACACTTTGTCAATAATGTAGTGTCTAAGGAGGTCAGTGAGGTCTTGAATGGTGAGATTATAGAGAATGAAGTGTTCCAGGCTTTGAAGCAAATGCATCCAAGTAAAGCTCCGGTACCGAATGGATTCTCTCCGGCCTTCTATCAGCAATTTTGGGATGTTGTCGGGACAGATGTGGTTGCTGCTGTGAGGGAGTTCCTTAACTCGGAAGAACTGATTCGAAAATTTAACTGTACTTGGATCACTTTGATTCCAAAGGTGAAGACACCGGAGTTTGTAAATCAGTTGAGACCTATCTCTCTCTGTAATGTCATATACAAAATTGGTTCAAAGGTGTTGGCTAACAGACTACAACCTCTATTAGACGAGATTATCTCACAACAATAGAGCGCCTTCGTTCCTGGAAGACTCATCTTAGATAATTCTCTTCTAGTGTTCGAGATCTCTCACTGTCTTAAAAAGAAAAGAAGAGGTAAAGTGGGATTTTGTGAATTAAAACTAGAAATGAGTAAAGCCTATGTTAATGTTGAATAGAGTTTCTTGGAGCAGGTCCTTTGTAAACTAGGGTTTGGTGGTAATATGTTAAAGTGGATCATGCATTGTGTGACGACTGTCTCATACTCCTTTTTGGTAAATGGAGAGCCTTGTGGAAAACTGATTCCGGCTAGAGGACTGAGACAAGGTGATGCAATCTCACCGTATATGCTTCTTCTTTGTGTAGAGGTACTGTCCAGGATGATTACAGAGACTGAGAACAAAGGGGAACTTCAAGGGATAAGAGTTTGTACGGATGCTCCGCCAATTAGCCACTTGTTCTTTGCTGAAGATTCATTTATCTTCTCGAGAGCTGAGGTAAGTGATGACCTGTGTTTGAAGGAAATTTTTGTGAAGTATGAAGCCATGTCAGGTCAGCAAATCAGTTATGAGAAAAGCAGTGTCTCCTTCTGTAAAAACGTACCGATCTGGACACAATATGAGTTGGCTGAGATGTTTGGCATATAGAGAGTGGAGAAACATGATCGGTACCTTGGACTACCAACAGAATTTAGCTACTTGAAGTCTGAGGCATTCTGTTTTCTTGTTGATAGAGTTAGAAAACGCACTCAAGGGTGGAGGGACAAAACTCTTAGTGGTGCCGACAAGGAAGTTCTGATCAAAGCTATCATACAATCAATTCCGACTTACGTTATGAGTTTCTTTGAACTCCCTAGAAAGTTGTGTGAGGAGATACATAGACTTATGACAAGATTCTGGTGGGGAGAGTTTGGGGACGTTAGGAGAATCCATTGGATTTCTTGGAACAAGATGTGTGATACAAAGAAGCGAGGAGGACTTGGTTTTAGGGACATGCATATCTTTAACAAGGCACTCCTAGCGAAACAGGGATGGAGGATGTTGAGCAGACCACATTCAAAATTTCTAGGGTTCTTAAACTGAAGTACTTCCCACAAGTGAGCATGGTTGAGGCTGAAGTAGAGAAGGGTATCTCCTATACTTGGAGAAGCATAATGAAGGGCTCAGAGTTGCTAAGAAAGGGACTGAGGTACCAAGTTGGAAACGGTGAGAGTATACATATTTGGGATGATCCTTGGATTCCCATTCCATACAGTTTTAGACCATTTTCAGTACCGATGGAGGGTTCAGAGGAGTTGAGGGTCAGTGATTTATTTGATGAAGGTATTGGGACATGGAATGAATGGCTTTTACAGGAACTCTTCACATCGGTTGAAGTAGAGCACATTCTCAAGATACAGCTGAGTCTGAATGGGGGCAAGAATTGGTTGGTATGGAATTTTGATAAGAAGGATAGCTACACAGTTAAGAATGGATACTGTATTGGTCGGCTACTTGATGGTTTGGAGAAGAGTGTCTTAGGATCAGATTTGGGGACAAAACAGCAGAGGTTATGGGGCAAACTATAGTGTACTCAAGTACCTCCTAAGGTACGAACGCACACTTGACGTATGAAAAAAGGAACATTACCCTCTAGAGCGGCCTTGACAAAAAAAAGTCGAGCTCCCTACTGACAAGTGCGTATTTTTCTTACTAGATGTTGAAGACAATTTGCACCTTTTCAAGAATTGCAGTGCACTCTAACGTTTTTGGATACAAGACATGTTAAAAGCGTTTTCTAGTTATCACCCGAGTATAAGTATTACAGAGTGGTTTTGGGAGATGATGGAGTCGTTGAATGGTGTTCACCTTGAGGTGTTTCTAATCTTGCTATGGGTAATATGGGTGAAGAGAAATAATATGGTGTGGAAGGGTCATTACTTTAACATAGCCAACATGGTAGAGTGGTCCTCATCTCTCTTGATGGAGTACAAGCAATGTCACAAAAGGGGAGAGAGTAAGATGAGAAGAGTTAGGACTAGGTGGAAGTGTCCACCAAGAGGCAGACTCAAAGTAAACATTGATGGGCTTTGGATACGATGAGAGTAGAGGAGGAGTGGGTGTGGTGATAAGAGATTGTGAGGGCGTGTGCCAGGCCTCCTTTGCTAGACCTTTTCAGGTTATGTCTTCTTCATCTCACATGGAGGCGGAGTCCATGAGAACGGGATTATTAATGTGTATCCAACAAGGATGGGATGATATTAAGGTTGCGAGTGACTGTATAAACTTGATCCATGCACTACAAGTGGAGGGTAACGACCTCTCTTTGGTGAGGAGGAGTGTTGAAGATTGTCGGAGGTATGTTAGTGTTTTTAATTCGTTTCAACTTCAATATGTTAATTGTGAAGTAAATAGTGTAGCTAATGGATTGACGCACTTTGCTAGATGTAGTAACTTCGATTTAATTAGTTTAAAAGAGACCCTGGTATTATTCAGGATGGTCTATGAGGATTTTTGCTAAAATACAGATGTGGCTCGAAACTCAGGTAATATGTGCTCCCCAATGCATATTTTCAGTTGAATAAATCAATTAGGAAGCGACGCTGAGTCTACCTGCACTCAGGTTCGATCCTTCTTTCAAAAAGAACTACAAGCACCAGAATGATATTTTCGTCTTTACACAATTAAGATTTTTTCCCTCTATCTTCTCCAACTCTGACTAGATCTAAATCACGTCCTCCAAAAAACAAAAACAATACACTGCTGGCAACCGTCGCCAGCCCCATGCGTTTCCATCGATGATCTTCTCTCCTAGACTTGGAAGCGCAACCTGTCTCTCATTCTAGCTCCTTCGATTCTTTCTCATTTGTAAGCACAAATCATAATCTCAATCTCCGCCGATCACAGTCTCAACAGCTTCTACAAACCTAGGAGTTCTCTTTGCCGGAAGCAGACGAAGCCGATGTTAATTCCCAATATTTATAAACTAATTCAGCAATGATCGACAAATCGATTTTACCAGATTTTGGATAGCAAGCGGGAAGAGTTCCACACGATGTTAGTTGGGCATCAACTACAATTTCTGTTCAGTTTTTGGTATAAAAATCAAACTTGCAGATGGTATTTTCAAAAGAAATCAAGAAGGAACAAGAGGCGAGTAAAGTCTGAAGAATCTGAGATTAGTTAGAAGAAAAGAGACTTGCAGATGGTATTTTCATACACTCGTGAGTGTCCTTTTAATTTCATTTGTCTTTGTCAATCTGAGATTAGTTTTTTTTCTTTTTCGTTGAGATAAATCTGAGATTAGTTGGAAGAATAGAGGTGGAGGAACACCCAAAATGGAACACACCCATTACCAAAGTGGGTAGACCAAACACGCAAAACTAGTTCTTCACAGTTGTTTTTCGATGAGAAGAATAGATGGTGTTTTAGAGATCATGGTGAATCGGAAGAAATAATTACAGCGTGTTGTTAAGAATCTGGCATGGGAGATTAGATTTCTGGGTTTGTGTTTAATCACACCCGTACAATTTATTAAAGCTAGATCTAAATTTATATAAAAATAAATAAATAAATAAATAAATAATTAAAATAGAAACTAAAGGGTAAGTTAGATATTTTATAATACGGAGATAATGGTTTTTGATACTAAATTTAAATAAGTTAAAAACGTGAGATATTGTTTTAAAGTTTTCTGAATATAAAATATTAAAGTTTTATCTTTTTAAAAGGTGAGATAATATTTAAATTATTATTTTTTAATTAAATTATACATACGTTAGTTAGAAAATAAAAGTTATAAACTCATAATATGTTTTTATAGAAGAATAAGATATTTGGTCTGTTTAGCCGTTAGAACCCTATAGCTTAGAAACCAACCAAATTTGACATCTATTCGAATCAAAGACGAGATCCTTTTGTCCGCAGCTTTGGAGACCATGCATACATCTCCTTCTTTAGCTTTCCCCTAAGCTCTTGATCACCACATTTTACCGCCTCTTAATCCCAGGCAGCCAATCAAAATCACACTCCGGTCGGTAACTTTAACCACAATTTTCACCAAAATTTGAAGTTTAATTTGCATAAACAAATGTATAAGGATGCATAAAGGGTTTGAAAGATCTAGCTTTTTGACTGTTAACGATCTCTGCAAATATATGATTGTAGTGCATGAAAAGTTAGTGTCATCTTCAAGCAAGGCAAAGGTCCCAGTGTCCCACTACTGAGATTGTGATGAGAGTATGAAGAAAATCTGCCCTTGCTTTTATTTTCTCTATTGTAATCTTTTCAAGTACCTCATCTTCTTCCTCTTTATCTTTTCCTGTTTTCTGTGTGTGATTAGATCTTCCACCTTTGGTCGCTATTTCACTAGACTCACCACTCCATAAACTCAAATCATTCTCACCCTCAACCATGATAAACATTAGTTTTGATATGTACTATCGGTATTAAAATTAATCAATAATTAAGATCGTTTTAAATTCTAATAAGTATCACGCAATATATAACTACTTATTACGCGTATTATCTTGTTATCGATCGTGAGTGATTATCCAAATCTGAAGTAAACTCTTCGCTACTAAATGATCATCTTCGTTACTCTAGGAAATGAACAAATCGAATCAACAAAAAGGCTAGCTAGGAGCCAAAGACACTAGAGAATAATTAGTAAACCCCCCAAACCACATTTACTTAAAAAGGCTAGCTAGGAGCCAAAGACACTAGAGAGTAATTAGTAAACCCCCCAAACCACATTTACTTAAAAGAGCTAATGAAATTTTCACCACCTTCCCTCTTTTTGTTTTCTTCCGAAAATTACAAAATCAAACCATTAGCAATGGCTCGATTTCTATCCAAATACGTAGTTTCATACACCGGTAATTCTTCACGGTACCTTTCTTCAACTCCAACAGTGTCCAACTCGAAAAGATCAGAGCTCGCATAGCTCGCTGCATCATCATCCTCCTCCATTTCCTCATCGTGAGTAGTCTTCTTGTGGTAATTCTTCATCAAATAGCTTCTAGCAACTTCCTCAACTTGGCGCCGACGATCATCTTCATCATCTATTACAAAACAGTCTAGTGCGGAACTCCTCTTTATCTCTTCAAGTGTTTTGTGCCCGCACGGCCGGCAGTCCTCGTCGACGATCACGCTTACCGGATAAAACCTCACCGACCTTTTCGCACTGTCCCCTCCGCCATTGCTGAGCTCGCCTCTTGAAACAGAGGTTTTGCGTAAACAGGACCTCGAAAACGAAGAAGCCGAAGAACAATTCGACCCGTTTGTCGATTTCGAACCCAAGTCTTCGATGTTAATCTTGTGCTTCTTTCTGTCCCCGCCGTTGAAAATGGAATTGAGAAAACTGGCGAGCTTTCCTCCTGGTGAGAGTGGCTGCTTCACTTTCTTCAAGTCGCCGTAAATCTTCAAGGCCCTGGATTTCGTCTTCACGAACCCGTTTTCTTGCTTCGGCTTCTGATGTGTTTCTGGTCGAGTTGATGAGAGACTGGTCCGGATGGGTTTAGGCCTCGGCATGCTGTAGCATGAAGACGACGACCTTGATCTCGACCCGTACATGGAGTCTGATTCCGACGAGGAAAACCCACCTCCGCAACTCGAGTCTGAAGAGCTGGAGCTCGAATTCAAGAACCTCCTGTCAAAATCCGCCATAGAATTTCTTCGCGCCACGACTTTGTCAGCCGCCGCAGCTTTCTCTTCCATCCACTTCTCTATCAAGCAGGCTCGCCGGAGACTCATGATCTCCTCTGCTTTGACGCCGTGAGAAGAAACACTAGTAGTAGTAATAGCACTCTTTTTCTTCCTCGTCATGGTTTCCTTGTAAAATATGAGCTCTCCTTCTCTTTGGGATCCAATCTGTTCGCCTTCGTCGATGGAGCGGTAAATAGAGTCGAGCAGAGACGAAGAGAAAGAAGGGTTTTCTCTACGGTGCTTGTTAATGTGTTGTTGTGATTTGTGATCCCACCTCTTCATGGCTATTTATAGAAACTGAAAGCAGAGCAGATCTGAGGAAGGGGAAACGGAGAATGATGCTCAATGATGAAGCTCGCTCGGTTTTGTCTGCTAGAGATGGTGAAGAGAAGTGAAACAGAGACGTCAGAGACGGCAGAGGAGGTTTGATGTTCAATGATGGAACGGTAATGTTTTCTTTGAGCTCATCACTGTGTCTAGTAGCAGTAGCTGTGTGAGGGGTTAAAAGAAGAAAGAAACAAAGCAGGCATGGGGGTGTCGACGGGTTCTTTGATGCCTTAAAAGAGAGAGAGATTGAGTGATTCTGTGTAATGAAAACCAGAGACCACGCTTGCTTAATTAGCAGAGAGAGAGAGAGCAAAGTGGGATGATCGAGTGAGTCAGTCTAATTTCACACGCTCTTAAAAGGGATCCGGAGTTGGCGCGTGCATGCAATTTCCAAGCTGAAATAGGGTCCAGATCCAAAATAATGACGTGTCACGATTTTTATTTTATTTCATTTCTGGTACAAATCCTAAAATTTATTTTTTGAGGAAATAATAATAATGCAACTCAGAGCTGGAAATTCAATATATATAGTAAAAAAAACTTGGACTATAAACACAAGTCTTAATTAATTAGTTGCAACGTATATTGCGTCCAGTGTTTAAAAATAAGGTCGTTCAGACGACGTTTAGATGTTTAAGCTAACTATTCGCATTAGTAACGTCAAGCGAGTTATCGAAGTCTAACTATATGAAATGTCCAAAATCAAAGTCTGATCGCCAAACGAGTTTTGAAACCTTTGTTGTAGAGGTGGCAAACGGGACGGGCCCGACCCATTTAATCGAGTTTCAGGTTCGTGTTTGGGTCTATCCATTTACTTAAACATAAGGCCCAGCTCAGTCCACAACCCAAGCCCATAATATCATGTCGTGCTTAGACCGGGCACGTTTCTAGTCGAAAATTGAAAATAGTAAAGAGTTAATATTATAATAGGCCAAAACTATAACAAATGAAAACTATTTCTCACTTTCTATCGATTATTTTTTTCTTCAACAAGCTAAAAATGATATATGAATCACATAATCATTGTTTATAGTTAATAATGTTTTAACAATAACTTCTTAATAGGTCTAAGAGAACCAAAATAATAATTATTAATATTTATAAATTATTGTTTACACTTAAACTTTTTTATATTATTTATAAATATACAATCTTCATATTATAAAAAATATTTTTTTTATAGTGGGCATGGCCTATAGATTCATTTTTCTAGGTCTGACCCGACTCATTAAGATAGCGTGTTCGTGTCTTGCTGGACCGTTAACGTGCTCATGCCGTGCCGAATCGCTTTTAAACTTGTCATACTCGTGCTTTACGACCCGTTTGCCCTTCTTCTTTGTCGTGTCACATGACTTGCATGCTGAGTGACTTTATATTTAATAGATTTAATTTCAATGTGGCTATTGTAAAAAGGGTAGAGACTTGACCAAGATTGAAGTTGAAGAAGCCAATGCTTCAGAATAATGCTTTTATGTTCTAATAAGACGAGCTCTACAACACCACTAGCCAAAGATGAACACATGATTAGGTGGTCATCACCCCTTACAAAATGGGATAAGATAAATTTTAACCGGTCAATGCAAAGCAGCTCTGCAGCAAAAGATTATATAATCAGGACAAACTTAGGTAAATCTTTTGTTGCAACTGATTTCAACTGATCTGGTAATGTTGATGTTGCCAAAGCTCTGACGCTCCAAATAGTATCATTTGCACAAAAAGAGAGTTTTTTCGACATTCGAAGTTAAACTCTATCACGACATCAAGGTGCCGAAAAGTTCTTTTGAATCCATTAGCTCTATACATACATGTCTTTAGAGTAGCTAACTTTGTCGTCAATGTACTTGCAAGTATATATGCGTCATAGGTTAGATAGTTGTTGTTCAAATTTGGGAGTGTGCTCATCCGGAAACATCGATCTCTCGCTCTTTCCTTTGATTGTGTAATTGTTAGGTGCGCGCGGCATGCACCTCCATCTAGTTAATTCGGCTCCCTATCAAACCAAAAAAAATTGGAGACTCTAATTGTCATCGATGCACTTAATGGAGTGTTTCCACCACCATGGAGATTTCTTAAAATCATTCAAGATATTAGAGCTTTAAATTTTTTTTGTAGTTTGTTAGCTTCAAACATGTCTTTAAAGAAGCAAATTTTGTTGTTGATGCATGCCGTAGAGAATTTAGGTCATAGGGGGGCCTTTTGGTAGAGGTGTGTTCCGTCACAAGCTTCTTCTGCTTTGATCTTTGATATCGTAAACCTTAGATGTCCAAGAAGCACTTCTATCTTAACTTTTCCTTTCTTATAAAAAGAATATTATTAAAAATTTATGACAAACAGGTGCTAAAAACAAATTCACTTAAAGTTGATATTAGTTTTACCCTTTTTTGTTTTTCTTTTAATTACGTACGTAAACAATTTAAATGTTACAACTAGTATTTCGTAAGTAAAACTCATAATGTGTCACTTGCTAAGAGGTGATTGACGCTAATTTTTCCCTCGTTCTATTCAAAATTATCAATATATAACCAAACAATAACCTTGTACATACTCATGTTAACGGAAATAGTGTATGCTTTGGCGCTGAATCTATATATGAATGTCATACTACATGGACGGTACAATTAACTTTTTAGTCTGCTAAAAAATCCTTTTAGTTAACTAATGGGATTGGCTGCTTCTTAATCCTTCTTCTTTTGTGCCCTACTTACACGCAGTTTGCTTACTTAGATGCTCAATTAGACTTGAGGTGACCTAAGATCCTTGCTTTTAATCCAAAAAGAAAACAAAGGGCACACATTAATCATCAATTAATGTCCAGTGTATGACATAATTAGAAGACGTTGATTCTAATAGTAGTACCTTTTACTGATTAATTAGGTCTTTCTATCATTGCTTCTATTTACCAACTGATATAGGCTTTTCCCTTTCTTATCTATAGGGGAGTCTTTAGTTATTGTTTAGAATAACATTCTAACTGTTAAGGATCTTGGCTTTACCAAGCTAAGATCTCATTCATATCACTAAATGAATATTGTATATATAAGATCATAATGTAAGAAAAATAAAAGATATATGAATCTTTGTAACTTGTAACTTTCGAAGGTGGGATTTGGCGTGGAACAGTAGTATGATTAAACAGTATTATTGCCCTAAGCCCGAGCGAGCTGTAGCAGGAGATCTAGGTTCCTCAGTCAACCAATGCGGCCAGCTCGTTATCACAGTATATAAACTTCTGACTGGTTATGACCTCTATCACCACACTAAGCACATCAAAACGATCAAAGTTGTTCAAATTATTGCTGTAGTTGACAAATTTTCCACATTCCTTATAAATAAATAATCACTTTATCTATAGTGGTGGGATGGAGTGCTTCATAGCTTCTCAAAGAAACTCAGTTGCGAAATCTAGAGTTTCGATTAGGCGACGATGTTCCTTTGTTATTAAGGGTGATGATGTTCCTTCGTTATCAAGTCGTGATATTGTGGTGGCAACTCAGGGCTTCTTGGCAAGACCGGCCATGTGTCTACATAGGCTCAAGGCTAAAAAAATACTTTAGGGCCTTTCCTAAAAAAACTCATAATATTATCAAAAATAAAAAAATATATTATAATATAAAGGCAGTGCAACTATGTTTTTTTCCTTCTTTTTTCTGTGTAATCAAGTAGAAGAAGTGACCCAAAACAATTGTTTATGATTTTAAACAGTGCGCATAAGAAGAGACTCGTATGGCTGCGAGCTGCACGGTTTTTTTACAGGTTTGTATAAAAAAAAGTTTGGTCCCTAAATTTTGAGACCCTACACCCAGGCATGATCTGTCTTGCCCTAGGGCCAGGCTTGCTTCTTGTTTGCTGACCATGCTTTTGGCAAAAGGAGATGTAGATCTCACCTTTCTTCAAACCTCGGGTGTTGTTTGACACCAAAGGTGTTTTAGGAACTAGAAATTGGAGTTAGATCTGGTGGCTTTGAAGAGGCTGGGTCAATGGCTGGGCTCAATTTGGGTTTGGTTTTGGGCCCTATCTTCTCTTTACTAGGGTGTAAGAGGACCACTCACATGTGGGATATCATTTATGGCATAAAACGGGACACATTCATGAGAGCCACAAGATCTTTAATGAAGTGATCTGACAGATGAAAACTCACAACCACCATAGTCTAACTGTAGACTACCCATCTGCCGATCCCTTCTCTCTCTTCTTCCTCTGTCTCAATATCAACCCAGAAAGGCCATTAAACCTAGTATCGATTCAGGCCTCGAATCGAGGTAGATGAGGAGTAGTCTCCTGGGTAACCAGGAAAGATCCCTGCTATATTTTATTCAGTGATGTTTCATTCCTATTACGGTGAAATGTACACTATTGGGTCTTAGGTCTCTTACCGGGGAAGGAAGTCTCGTTGTTTAGGGTACATTATGTTATTTGTTTTTTTAGTCTTCATATCCACCTTTTTATTGGATGAAACTTTGAAGTTGTTATTTAAATTCTTAATTATAGATAGTTTGTTTTACTATAAACATGTATTTGTATGGTCTTCAGACTATTCATGCTTAACCTTTTGATCGTATAATATTTAATCAATGGATATTTCTCATTTTCCCTAAAAAAAATTCACTTTATCTCTTCTCATTTTGTTGCCATTTGCCCATTCTGCTGATTGTTATTTATTCCCTATTGTATTGATTTGCCTTTGATAACATATCATCGATTCAATAAACAAACATATCATCGAGTAGGGTACGTAGGAAAATTCAAACAATGCAATTAGGATTCTAGGGACGTATTCTTAAATTGTGTTTGGTTGTATCTTTTTATCACCGAAGATTTCCGGAGAAATAAGATCTATGTTTCTCTCAATAATTGTATTTTCATTTTTTTAATATTATATATAATATATATAGATATTACATATATATAAGACAAAAGAAAAAATATGCATAGAAATATAACATATATATATATATATGAATATATGACAAAGGAAATGGCTTTACCTTTGGATTTAGCTTATGATGGAAGTGTTTTAAGTCAAAAAACTATAACTTTAGCTAAGGATTTAGCCTACGGTGAAAGCATAGGGTAAACTAAAAAATATTAGAGAATATTCTTACTTTTTAGGCTAAATTTGGTTTTAAATTTACCTTACCATGAAAGATGATCTTAATACAATGAAAAGAACCGATGTAATTATTTATTTTTCTTTTCTTTACATTTCACTCTTTGCAACACATGTGTACTTGAATCTGTTCCTATTTCATATTTCCCTCTTGTATGTTCAAACTTAATTACTTAGTTTTATCATTGTTTAGCTTTGAAGAGCTCATACTTCTGCATTCATGTTTAAATACCAACAGGTGGGTTCAACCAATCAACATCTTCTCCAGGCACTTTGCCTCTGCCTATCAAATATTGGCTTGCGGCGAGTAATATACACTATTTCGTTTCCAATACCCAGCAATACAAACGAATGATAAACAAAAATCAAAACCAGATCTCCGTATTCGATCAACACCCAATCATGAATAGCAGCATTAGCAACATCGATCACTTAACCGAAACAAAATTTCACGCCAAATTAACATACAACAATAAACACCTTTTGAAAAAAACTGTGTGGCCTTCTATTAAAAATATAAACCTGTAATTGGGTTGGAAGAATACATGCATTTTCGATTTGTCTAATTAGAACCCTAAACAAATGAATTACAATACTTCATTTCTTTCCTTTTATTTTTTTTTTCTTTTAATTTGTAGGAGGGCAGAACAAGAAATAAAAATTTAAAAAATTCTAGGAGGTATAAAGAAAAAATTAAGAGGTGTAACTAGAATCTCCATTTTCTTATACAGCTTATATATAGGTTGGTGTTATTAATATACTTTTTTTGTTATTAACACGTTTCATATATGGTGAGAGTCGATCATGATTTATGAAACAAATTTAAGTGGTAAGTTTGTAATGAAAATTGAAATGTATGGGTAGAAAAATTGATGAGATGTGTTAATAAAGAAAAATAGTATATTAATAATATATATATATATATATATATACACAGCTGCCTTGGAGCTATTTCGGAGCTGAGTAATGGTTAACCTGATCTGATTGAAATTACCGTAATATATATATATACTCTCCCGAGTTGCTTGAGCGGATTCTTTGAGAGATTGAAGAGAGAGGGCAAGCATGTTCGTAGTTGGTAGTGCTAATTTGCACAATGATTGCACTCGTGGCTCTCTTAAACTTTTTGGGAGAAAGTTGTACGTGAGCTAGAGATAGAGATCTTATCTACGACCCCAAAAACGAATAACAATCTTAGCTAGCTAGTTACATGATTTGATTAATCTATCAATTGGATTAGGACGTACACTAGAGAATGTGTATTATAGAGAGAAAAGTAAAGATTATTTAAGCTGATAGACTAAGCAAAAGCAAAGTTCGTGTGCAGTTGCTCTCTCCTTCCCTTCCCTTCCCTTCCCTTCCCTTCCAATGTGTACTTAATTGAGTTAATTCTCTATATCATGTATAGCATTAATTAATTGATAAACCCTAATACTTTACCCAAACTAATCATGCTTCCAATGTAGCCATGAAACTGCATGCTACACGTGTTCCCTTTTCCAAGTATTCCATGCCAAGAGTTAGAGCCGATTAATCATCAAATACTGTGGGGTTAGAAATCGAGTTTGTACATAAACATGAACAAAAAGAAGACGCAGGCTATTATATACTTACGTACAATTTGTAGATCAAAGTTTTCATTATTTTCTTTGGTAGGAACTTTGAGCGTGGTGAGGTTACAACATTTTTAATATATATATATATATATATATATATATATATATATACAACATTTTTAATATATATATATATATATATATATCACATTATATTTGGTATATAAATATAAGCATGAATATGAAAGAAATGACTTTAAAAATAATTTTATAGAAAATAAAAAACAAAATAATGTAGAACATTGGATTTACGAAGGATAAGATTATACATTTACTTAAGAATGATATAACATGAGTTTTTGAATTAATGATGTGTCTATTTGACATGTGATGTCACCTAAGATTAAAGTCACAAATCTTAAACCTTAATAAAGTTTATAATCATTTTCATTATGTATTGGTCATAAAATGAAAGAATTGAAAGTTGAGAATTTATAGCCCATTCAAACTTTTAAACCAAACAGGTACATCGACAATTAAACAAACAGAAGCGCTCAACCGGTTAAATATTTATTATCATTTTTTGGTCAATAAATATTCATTATTTTAGCTGAAAGTTTTCATGAGGGCCTAAACAAGAAACTACGAATAAACTGGTATGTGACTAATAAGTTGGTCTAAAGGACCGTTTGTTTCGTAATATATTTATATATATATATATATATATATATATATATATATATATATATATATATTGTAACAGGAGAAATAAACTGAACGAGAGAATTGGAAAGAATATTGATGTTATTTCATTCATAAAAAAGCGTCTATATATAGAGCATACAATACATAAGGAAAGTACATGTATTCCTATTACAACATTGATATCGAATCCTATTATGAATATACTTTGACTAAAACACACACTAGGAAACCTATTTTCCTTCAACACTCCCCCATGAGCCATGTCATAGTAATATGATACATTAAGATGCATTTCATGTTGCCTCATTAAAAACCTTGTCAAGTAACAATAAAACCTCATGGGAAAAAATAATCTTGGTCGAAGGAACAAAAAGAGTACAACGCATCAATCACATTTGAAACTAACATGTATGTGTTAGACTCCCCCTGATGTCTACACCTTCCCCTGATTTTTACAATCATGAGAACTTTAAATAAATGAAGCATATCATTGCTTTAAACATGTTTTTCAAAGTGTCCTCAGGTAGTGATCTAGTAATTAATAGATATGTCATATTATCCTCATATCTAAATTGATGATGAGGAGAACTCGTTATAGCTGATTACATAGAAGATTTATACTAAATCATTTGGAAACAACATTTTTATGGGTTAGAGAGATACTCAATATCAGCAAGTTCAACTAAAATATGTAGAAGGCTGCCCAAAAACTGAAAACAAGAGTTTGCGTTGAAAATCAGATTCACGCATGGCATGACCTTCGTGTACTAATTCAGTCATAACTTCCTACTTAAAATAGATATGAACAAACCGTAAGAAGTTCTGGAAAGTAGACATCCGTACCTTTTCAACCATATATTATACATAATCAGATTCAGTTTGAGCTAATCACAAAGCATTGTAGAAGTTGACTGATTAGAAAAAGACAGATTTTCTGATTTTGTCTTTGGTGCGTTTTTCTTCACGCATGGCTTATGACAATGGCTATGTGATGCAATACAACATGTCATATAATTTCTTCTCTTTGTAGGGATAGAATAAGCCCAAAAGTATTATAACTTTTCAAAAATAAATCTCATATCAATTCAATGACAATGTGTGGGCTCATAGCTAAATCTAGCTAACAAGTTCACAATATGGATAAGATGTCAAGTCTTGTATATTTAGTTGAGTACAATGATGTCCATTATGAAAGAATTATCTTCTCGTAGTCGATCCCAGGATAATATGACAAGCCTTGCACTATAAGGCAAGTCTATAATCATGTTTTATAACAAAGACTTATTAAATTGATAGGCTTTACACTTGGTGATGTCGGCATAACCAATCCAAATATCTTTCTTTTCAATTTAGCCTGGATCGCTTATTTCCTTTTAGGCCAATATATAATACGTGTCAATTTGCAACGAAGTAAGGTTCAGTATCTCAATATTTCACGTCCTCATGTACACTAGTGTAATATATAGTTTGTAGAGATCTCTATATTTCAAGAATGGGTTTTAACATTGAGGCGTCCCCCAATGATAACCATAATTCATAAATATTCTCATGAGACGGAATTGAGTATCAATGATCAATAGATCATGATGTGCCGAACCTGCTCTCTCCCTTGGGTAAGTATTCATCGAACCTATAGGGCCTCCCGCTTTTTCTTGGGGAGCCACGGCCTGTGACACCATTAGCCACATGATGGAGTCACTATGTCACCATCTATGGTGGCGGCGTCAACACCAAGTTCATTAGGTGGCGCCATGCTCTCTTAATAGGACATCATTCCTTATAAGCATGTTTGCAGCATGTATATATGATCTTGTCATTTTAACAATGTCAAATAACGTATCAGGCATCGAATATGTTAGGTTATGAACATCAATTATTCCACGCACTTTAATATTGTGCGGTTTGGGGATCATGATGAGACAAGTGAGGACAATCTACGACAATTTCTTGTCGTTACTATTGAACATTATATGTTCTTATCTCCCCCTAACGGCGGGAAGATTGTCTCATACGTGACATTCCGTAAATAGTGGTAAAGAGATCGACTGTCAAGGGTTCAACATAGCGGAATATGGTTGGAGATTTATATCCAACAATAGTATTTTATTCATGTCTATGAACTCATCATAGTACGCTGTGGCCGCATAATTTTGGCACATAAATGCGTAAGTCACTAGCTTTCAACGCATAAAAATATTAAATAACAATGGTTCATAGATGAATTAGTATAGCTGCATGCGATATTACATAACCCCAAGCGGAAATATTGGTGCGCATTACCAAAATTCAAGCTATATTCGTAGTCATTTAATCATGATTTCCAGTGAGACCTTTAGGGTGTGTACATAGAAACATGATATCAAACATCAATTCATAAACATGTACAATAATCATCAAAAATTGACTATGTGAACTCCCTAGCATTATCAAGTCGAATTGACTGATTGGGATGATATGGGTAATGAGCCCAATATATAAATTTGAGCTAGGAGTTATATTACAAGCAGCATAACTGGTAGACAATAGTGCGACACGTGACCAGCGTGTATGCATATCAACCAACACAATGAAATATCAAGAATGTCCGCAAGTTGGTTGAATTTGTCTACAAAATCCATTTGGATTCAATGTAATTAAAATATAATGAGAATACATGTGCTCTTTGCATAGGATGGTCTCAATCCTAATTTCTCAAATAAATAGGTTTTACAAACGAGTGAATGACTTTTAATAGTAACCAACAAGGATTTGGTTTAGCCATAAAGTTAAAGTCATATTTGACTTGAGAAGCATAATAGAGAATGATTGCACCAACATGTGCATAGCAAAATATATATCAAAGTCGTCTAGGAGGAGTGGCGGCATTGTCATAAAAGTAGCGGTATTTGCCTACTAAACCATATTCTTTTGGTTTTTGCTTCTTTTCACTCAAAACACTTGATGTCCGTGTGTTTTTTTATTTCAATATAAGGATCATCATATCATGACCATGATGTCTTAACAAACCATGTCAAAGCCTATATGTGTCAGAATCTCAATAGTCATTTTTTTATGACATTGTTGAATCAAATAATTTCGAAAGTGATTATATATAACTCACTAGAGTGACACGTATTCTTCTCTAATACATTCACAGTAATTAGAGGTAATGCAAATGAACTCATGTCTAATCTCACGTATTTCCACTTGAAAATCATTGGCAATGTATTCATAGAGCTTATAAGGGTTCGATTAGCTCTTGGAGTATAAAGAGCTTCAATAATATTAATCATTCTGTCATAAGACAATAAAAATTGAGTCGCCTATCACTCTTTTTATCATCGTGATGATGATCCAATCATCCGAGTCACATAAGGATTATGAGGCATCAAGTTCACAAATAACTGTCTATATTTTTGAGTGTTGTGTGTTAGTTACACTATCGGCTTTAAACAATTGAACTCTCCAAAGCATATATACACTTACAAATAATAGGAGATAAGTCAACATGTATATAAGTGAAAATATTCACCAAAATATTATGTTTATTTCATTGTACTGTTCACGTGAACAGTATTTTTTGTTGACTTTTTTTCATAT
This sequence comes from Comarum palustre, assembly GCA_951800085.1. Classification (NCBI taxonomy): domain Eukaryota; kingdom Viridiplantae; phylum Streptophyta; class Magnoliopsida; order Rosales; family Rosaceae; genus Comarum; species Comarum palustre. The sequence continues at coordinate 10,433,075 of OX637574.1, forward strand.
TTGGCCATTTTCATCACATTTGGTATTTTCACTTTTCACTTTTTTCGATTCTTGCCGAAATATTTTTTGTTTCTCCTTTGACTCACAGTATTACTTCACCATTATATTCATGGTGCAATTATTTTTTCGAACCATATGCCAAAATAAGGCATTTTGATGGCTTTCTATGTCATTGCAATAACAAATTCGAATAAAGCTCAATTCTCATAAAAATACATTCGAGACTTTATGAATATGTCAACGATTATATGCATCAAGGTCTTGTAATTAAAATCTAATCCATAATATGAATTATGACAAAATCGTCATTTATTTATTGAGGCATTTGCCTATACAATATATTCTTGGAAAATAAATGCTCCAATCAAAATCTGCAATATCAATGTGTTCTTGCCAGATTTGAAATATGTAATAGTGATACTGGCATCATTGTCATATTCATCTTCTTCTTCAGCTGCATGATGAGTCTTTTGCTCTTTTATGTTTATATACTTTATATTGTGCAGCTATTTCTTTGACACTTGTCTAGCAAAGCTCAAATTTGATACTCAATAGATCCATGTCTATAACATACCTCATCTTTAATAATAAGCCATATATGTCATGGTAGTGAGGTGTTTTCGATGTCATTCACTCATTGGTGATATCTAGTATCATTAGAGTGCAATTTATGCAAATTTCAGACTTTTTTCTTTGCCTTTCTTTTTTTCAACATCTTGAGAAACAAGAAGAAGATTTAATGTCGCAGTCCTAAAGACTTCCTCGACATCTAATATTTCCAAGAAATTTAGATTAGACCAAGACCAAGATATGTAAATGGTCGTTTTGAGGCTCATGAAGTTTTTTATAGCCATAATTTTCTTTTCAATGCTCATAGCATATGAATCCTCACGATTCAATTAATTTTCAAAAAAGTCTCACACCATATAAGGGGTCGGGATGAAAGAAGGGAAGTTGAATAATCCCCTATGAAAAACATAATTCTTATAATTGAAATCAACAAGAAGCATGAACGTTGATTTAAAGCTTACTTGGACAAAGTTTAAGCTTGCAATTCTTGATACACGCACGTGTCGATGTAGACATGTAGAGATCTCTAAAATTGTTGTGTCATCGACCCGTATGTGGTTGTAAAGGTTGCTTCAATCCTTGACATATTACAAACTTTAAATGTAGCATGAACCTTGTTAGTCCGGAATCTTTTCGAGGCTCCTGCCTACTATATATCTTTGCCTACTATATATCTTTCACAAGAAAGTAAATCATTAGCATCTGCTTCATTGTTTCAATGTGTATATATATACATTATGAATCATATTGCTTGGCATATATGTCACCAGTTGAAGGTTAGAATGCAAATATGCAGTATATATATCGAATATAATAGATGCTTGATCATGCTATACGCTCATATAATATGTCAAACAGTGTTTTGTGTTGTATCCCATAAACATTATAGCAGAGTAGAAAGACTCATCTCTATATTCTTTGAGAAGGTGCTCTGGTCACCGTGAAGACAAAAGCAAGGGTCTCCTTCGTCGGAAAAACTGCGCAATTGACACTTTGGTGACTGGTGAGATTTATCATAATTTCACCAGTCCTTTGATTTGTCTTCCTACGTAATCAAGCTATGATCAAAGTGAGAGAGACTGAAGACCCCATTGAACACCAGGGCAGTAATATCATCTTCGTACTTGTCGCCAAGACCCTTGGCCTTAAGTAAGATGATTCTAGAGCTTTATCATATATACAACCCCTTATCTCCACCGATTAAACTTGGCCTTCACATATACACATCGCAACCTGCTAGCTAGCCTTCCAGGGAAGTCTCAAGGATAAAGATAAACCTGGATCCGTGAACTATTAATACCAGTATTTGTTTGATGTGCATCGGTGGCAGAGGAGGGCATGTAGTGTGTCGGTGGGAGGAGGCGTGGTCAGATCGGAGTTCTCGGCGGCAAAAAACTAAACTAGGTTTTTTTTTTCTGTTTTTGTTTTTTTAGGGATTTAGCTATTAACTTAGGGTTAGAACGAGTGTCTGATAACATGTAATAGAAAAAATAAACTGAATGAGAGAATTTGAGAGAATATCGATGTTATTGCATTCATAGAATAAGCCTCTATATATAGAGGATACAATACATAAAGAAAGTACATGTATTCCTATTATAACATTGATATCGAATCCTATTATGAATATACCTTAACTAAGGTACACAATAGAAAACATATTTTCCTTCAACATATATATATAAATCAGGCGATGTTGCTCCCTCAAATGTGATACAGTTCATTGCATACCCTAATTATAGTCTTTGTTTTAAGTGGATTTCGTTCTGGTTTATACATATATATTTCATTCTGGTTTATATATATATATATATATATATATATATATAAACCAGAATGAAATATATATGTATAAACCAGAACGAAATCCACTTAAAACAAAGACTATAATTAGGGTATGCAATGAACTGTATCACATTTGAGGGAGCAACATCGCCTGATTTATTTGAGGAAGGCTACGGTGTGTTGATGTT